>OX387425.1:38261954-39641519 GCA_947563755.1 Lochmaea crataegi | reverse complement strand
TACGGCTACCTGAACAGTCTTATCCTCGTGTGGGTGAAGGAATACCTCCTCAGAACCTACTCTAATCACTCGGTTCTTGAAATCCAGCTGGAAGCCATGTAGGTTCATAACGTCCATTCCGAGTATTATGTCCTCTTCGATATCAGCGACAACGACAGTGTGGGTGAACTTCTCTGCGCCAATTCCCAATTGCACCGGTAGTTCTCCATGGACATTGGCGCTTTCACCTGTGGCAGTCCTGAGTCGCAGTCTCGTCGGTAAAAGTATTTTCCGGGTGTTGACAGTCTCGGGGCGAATAATAGTACTCGTTGCTCCAGTGTCCACCAATAGTGTATACTTCCTTCCATTAACTTCACCATCCACGTATACACTATCGTCGCGACATTTCAGAGAGGCTATTAGGATGAGAGGGTCTTTGGAAGGTCTTCGGGTCGAAGCTGCCCTCTGAAGGTCGACCCTTCCTAGTTTTCCTGCTGGGCGTCTTCGTTTGTAGCAGTTCTCGGTCGCTTGCACGAACTGCGTACATGTCCCATTTCTCCACAATTCCAGCATCTCACAGCTTTCAGTTTTCCATTTGAGATGCTTTTCATCATGTTGACAATCTGGTCGAGCTTGCTCTCAACTTCTTCGTCTGCTACAGCCCTCACCTTGCCGTATACTCCGGAAGCATGTGTAGCTGCTTCGTACTCCAAGGCTGCAGAGAGTACGTCGACCAGTGTCTTATGCCGAGCCAAGCGTAGAGTTCTCTGCATTTCATGGTCACGAACTCCGTCGATGAATGTCTGTACCCCTAAACATTCCATGACATTCTCCGGTGCCGATGGATAGGCAAACCGCACCAACCTCGCAATGTCTGCTTCGAATTCTTGCAGAGTTTCGTCGCGTTTTTGTTTGCGGTTTTTCAGCTGCGACTGGTACAGATGCTCCAGGTGTTCCAGGCCATATCTCATATTCAATCGCTTTTTGAGTTGTTCAAAATCTTCGGCCTCTTCCACTGGAATGGTCTGGAGGATATCCATAGCGTCTCCTCTAAGGGCAAGAGTTAAATTTAATGCTTTTTCCTTCTCACTCCAGTTGTTTGCCTTTGATGCCGCCTCGAATTGCTTAAGATAGTTCGGCCATGACGTTTTACCATCGAATGTTGGCAGTTTCACTCGGCTGTTAATATCGTTTTCCATTTTCGGTTTCAACTCTACTTTCTCTGCCAGTTCGTCGTTATTCGGGGCTTGCCTAGTTGTAATATCCGGTTTATTACTAGTCTTCCTTTCGATTTCTTTGATTTTTTGTTTCATTTCTTGCTCCATACTTTTAATCTTTTCTTCCACGGCAGAAATATCAGTCTTCATGGATGTCATTTCATTTTTCATATCCGTCATTTTATTTTCTATGTCCGCCGAAATTTTATTTTCCATGGATGAAATTTCGTTTTTTATATCCGTCGAAATTTTATTTTCCATGTCCGACATTTTATTTTGCATCGAAGACAATTCGTTTTTTATGGAAGAGGTTATAGAGGCGGACGCTTCGTCGGTGAATTCGAACGTTTCCGGGTCCAATCCATTGTTAATCATAGCTTTTTTTAGTCGTTCCACTAACACTGACTTGACCCCACCTGTGTCCAGTTCGTAATCCTCCAACTCTCTTCGAAGCTCTGAAACTTTTAATTCACAAAGTTTCTTCGCCATCTTCCTGTATATTTATTTATTTATTTATTTTTTAATCCTACACCTGACACCAATGTAACGTTTATTCTAATTTATATTTACAATTAATTTATATTTACAGATTTATATGTAATTCAGTCCTTATTTAATAATTTATGTAATACACTAAACACACTAATTATAATTTATATGAGAGTCACTTAATAAACACTTTATCGAGGCGCGATTACTTTCCTTCGGTATCAACACTGACTGATTGACTAATTGCCTGCAGCGATGCTCGTGGCCTATTTATACTCGCGCGCCGTAATTCTAGAAAGCTCTCGACGTTCTGGCGGGTTCACTGGATATTCTCGATGTTTCGTATTTTGGATGCTTCTCGAAAATTGGGCGGAGGAGCCATAGTCATAGTCGTCTCATACGGGGATTTCACTGGGGGCACTAAGTGAGCATATTAATGCAGTAGCTCGCGTAACAATATGATGAAAACTGAACCAATCACAATTTGTATATTTCACCATAACTATCTTGAATTTATCTTTTTTGGAACAAAATTTGGTGTTGGTTTTGACCATATATTTGGTATTATTTAAGAGAAGTACCTTCTTCATTGGATTTACTTTCAATCAGTACTTGTAACTCTTTGATGTGTTGAGAATGGTCTCAATTACTACTGCACAGTACCTAACACATTAACCCCTTCTTAATTCTCTGTGTATTTCATTTTCACTCATCACCTTTTTCGGGGTATTGTCTGTAACAACATAAATAATCAGTAATTTATGGGTACATATTTGTTCAATTATAGACTATGTGAAAATGTGTGGAATATTTTTTATTGTTTTCATTACTATTTTGCAACACAATTATATAATGATATTGAGGAAACTTACCTTCAACCAAACAGCACCAGCTAAGCGAAATACTTATTTTTTCCTTTAAATTTGCTAAAACCAAGCGTAAAAGATGCATAAAAGGTAGGGTAATGCAAATAAAGGAACTCTCCATTTACATAACCTAAAATAATTTAACACGCTGTCACTACTCTAAAAACTTTCAGCCCGACTTACTAGCGCCACCAATTTAACACCTTTCGACAGACACTTTTTATACATACTTTTTTTTATGATACTTATATCTAGGTTTGTCTATTTTGCGATATGAACTTGAACTGATTTGACGTTAGTTTTTATCAATAATTCGATTTGCTTTACATAATTTAGTAGTCTATTATTATTATGGCTAGTGAAGATTCCGAGTTTGAAATAATATGTACTCCCGAAGAAATCATAAAAAAGGCAAATGCGGCCACATCAAATTTGTTGCCGGAGAAATCCAAAAAAAATTATGAAGAAGAATAATATGAGACTTTTATGAAATGGCGGAACCAGAATAGAATTCATAGCTTTACAGAGCGGATGCTATTAGCTTTTTTTGAAGAAAGGTCTAGAAAATTCGGTTTAGCTATTCTAAACTAAAGGCAACCCTAATTATTGATGATAACGTAGATATAAGTAAATATTCTAAACTAATAGCATTTTTGAAACGAAAATTGGTTGGGTACAAACCTAGGAAATCTGATACATTTTCAAGGGAGGAAATGGACAAGTTTTTATTGAATGCTCCAGACGACAAATATTTAATGTTAAGGGTTAAAGTTTTAAATGGTTAATTTGTTTTTTGCTTACTTTATCTATAAATTCGTGGGTAACGTTAATACTGAGAATAGCTGGAGGTTGCCGAAGAGAAGAGTTGTATAAAATGAAAATTGATGACATTGAAAATAGGGGGGAATTTCTACTCACGATTCTAGATTCAGAAACCCATACAAGTCGGCGTTTTACGGTTATTGGAAAATCCAGTACAAACATTAATTTAATACATTTATAATAAAAGTAGGTATGCTAATCTGATACCCAAAAACGCAACCAACAACCATTTCTTTTTAACATATAGAAATGGCAAATGTACAAAGTAAGTGGTTTAAGTTTCCCGCATCCAAAAGAATATACAAATCACAGGTTTCGACGTCCTTCGGAATCGCTTATAGTTGAGTCGGGTGGAGACATTCTTCAATTAAAGCAACATGGGGGATGGAAATCTACTACTATTGCCGAAGGGTATGAGAACAATTCTCTCAATGCAAAAATGAATTGTACTTCACGAATTTGACAAGGGGCTAGTGTCAGCAGTTTTTTCAACCTACCTTCAACTTCATATGAGAATCAAGCAGGGAGAGAGCAATTATACATGAATCAAACAGAAACAAACTTGACTGGATAAAAAATTCAGATTAGTCAACCAAACAATTCCGTTTTCAATATTCGCATTGCGAAATAAAAATAAAATACATACTATAGTTGTTAATTTTTCTTAATATTATTGTGTACATTTTCAAATTCAGTATTCATGCATTCATTAGTTGTAATTTACTGAAGAAGTTTAATTGAAATATTCCAAAATACTATTTTGATTTTATTATTTGTATAGGGCGGTAGAAAAAATATTGTATGCAACATATGCATAAAGTGTCTTTTTTTCACTCATGGAATTTCCAGTTAACTTTTTCATTCGTGAAAAAATGTACCACTTAATGCAATTGTTGCATAAATGTGGTTCTGTCAACTCCCTCAACATCAAAACTAGGTGTAAACCAGCAGAAAAAGGGCGTTAAGCGATCTGTGTCAGCCAGGAGCACTCCTGAGGAAAAGAAAGATAAGAGGGCCAAACGTACCACTGGTACCGGTATTAAAACTGGTATTAAATAAAGCGTGGCCCTCAAAGAGATCAAGGCAGCTGTGGTCCCAAAACATTTCTCAGAGACAGTTGTCTCTAAAGATCTGGTGGGGTCTATCAAGAACCTTACTGACATGATCGACGAGGTGCAGAAGGCGCCTAGGTTTGTAGCCAGTTGATACATGGACGGCTACTACGGGCTAATCTGTGACAATGAGGATTCCTTCATTATAACGAGGGACTATTTGTGTACACTGACCTCTTATCATAACAACTGTCCGATAAACGAGAGTCGCTCTTCAATACAAGCCATCTGGTGGAATAAAGAGCTGACATCGCTAAGGAAAGAAACAAGACGCATATTTCCTAAGCTTCTGCAAGAGGGACTATACATCATAATGATACTTCGAAGCAGCCATGCTCTAGGGTATAAACCAATTGCATGGAGAGAGTCAGTGGTGATGTTTATTCCTAAACCAGGAAAAGAAACGTACACCCAGGCTAAATCTTACCGATCAATCAGTCTGACATCATTCATGGTGAAAACCATGGAAAAAGTCTTACAAATGTACTTACAAGAAGGAGCGCTTAAGAGCATCCCTCTACATAGACTACAATGGGCTTATCAAGGAGGGAAATTAGGTGAAGCTGCCCTGCATAATTTGGTCTCAGGTCTCGAAAGGAGCCTGAATCATAAGAAAGTAGCCCTTGCAGCATTTCTAGACATCGAAGGTGCTTTTTGACAACACAATGATGTCATCAATTAACAGATCCCTGACAACAAGAAAAAAAGAGGGATTAACAGCACCACATGCAAATGGATAGGATCCATGCTCGAGCATAGGAGAATAACAGCACATATGCATGATAAAACATACACCGTTAGGACAACTAAAGGATGTCCCCAAGGCGGAGTACTTTCACTACTTTTGTGGAACCTAGTTGTGGATGACTTGATCTGTAGGTTGAATGATCAAGGCATTTGGACGCAGGGCTTTGCGGACGACATAATGATTGTCACCAATGGGAAATTCCCGAAGGTGGTTATGAATGACCCTTTTCCTTTTTCGTTATCCAGGATTCTGGTGTGACCTGAAATCCATATCAAGACAACCTTATTGATTGCGCCTACTTTCATTGACCTATTAGTGTAGCCGTTCTCTAGCATCCACCCAACACACATATCAATGGCGGAAACTTCGCTTGAAAGACTGTTGCATGCTGTCCAAGACTCTCAACAAGTTCAGTCTTTGGTCGACGGCACCAGGAAGAGGATCCAGCTCGAACGTCCATTTTAAATCCTTTTAGGTGAACCAGCTCAGGTCCGCCACCAGTAGGGAGGATTAATTGGGAACAACTGGATTTTGTCTGATGAGGATAAAATAAATGAAAGTATATGCTTTTGCTCTGAAAATGAGTAAATTAATTTAGAATTAAATGAAACCCATCAATTTATTACATTACACAATTTAAATGATATAAAAGCTTGTCGTAAGATTTACTTGTGTATATTAGATTATATTTGATGAGGTGGGTAATCGGCCTTTTCCACTGCGACCTTTTCAGATCGATTCTGGTCCTCTGAATCTAGATTAAATTTTGTTCTAGCCCAGGTCATTTTCAACTAGCAAAATATGTCTGAAGTATATGATCACAACCGAAAGAAACAGGTCAGTCAGCATAACCTTAGCCCAGAAAACAAGAGCAAATCTCTTACATTCTCAGAATCAAGGTATATTCAAATTTCTCAGTCATTTGTATTTATTATAAAATATCAATGAAATAGAAACAAATTATAATTATTAGGTTGGTGAATCATTTGTTGTAATATTCTATCACTTTAAAGTTTAATAATTTGTGTTAGCTCATCAACATCTACTTACTAAATTCATTTTATGTAACTTTTAATAAACTCTGTATGATTCATATCACATTAATAAATAATGCCACCCCAATTCTCATAAAATTGTTTTATTGAAAAGAGATTCTGAATGTTTAAATTTGTTACCCCATACAGATTTTAATACTATTTTCAAAAATAATATTAAACAAAAGTTGTCATATAAAAATCTTTTGAAATGCTGAGCTTTACAGTCAGACCAATTCTAGCTCGCTTCTTCCAGAATACATCTCTCCGCTTGCTTGGCAGTGCCCCATATTTACTCAATTGGATTGAAAATAAAGTGGTGGGGAGGAAGAGATAATACTTTATTACAATACTAGTCCACAATAAAATTTATACCAGTGTTTAATTCTAAAAAAAAGATTGAGTAGGTAGTATTAGAAAAACCTTGATAAAATTGAAACAATACTTATCGACTGTTTTCATCCCTATTAGGTAGGATTCAAGGTCATTGTATTTTTGAATCTAATAAACTTATTGTGTTGCACTTCGAATTCTAACATATGAATTGCTATGTCACTGTTGAAATACAGTTTTTACTCACTAGGCTACAATAAGAAAAAGCTTAGCTTCCGCATTTGTTGATTAAATTCTATATGATGTGTCTCCATAATTCATTGACGGTTCAGTTGGATTCAATAGTAATTGGTTTTAAAACCATTCAACAACATGTTTTCTTTATTTTCCTGAGGAGATAGTCACTTAACTGAGTTGTATATTATAACAAACTTTCTGATAAGACCATCTTCATTTCCAGCTTGAAGTACAATATATCTGTAAAAAATTAATTTTGCATACTAACATTTTTACATAAGTACTCTGTGGGATGTGAATCATATTCTATCAATCTACTCAGAGACATTCTACATTGAATTATAATTGTTTCAGGTATCTGATGTTTGGCAGGGTCTCTCTCTCACCCTCAGACCTAAAATATCATTCACCAAATAAACTAATCGGCTTTGTTAAGAAGCTGAATTTGTTTGGTGAATAGGTATGAGCCACAATAGACTCTGGCAAGTCGCTGTGGAAGGCCTTATAGACCCACTCACCACAATCCTAACCTAATCTAACCTTCACATAAACGGTACAACCAAGAGCACACAAAGCCTAAGAGCTGGGGTGCCGAGATCTCGAAGCCTCTGATTGGTGGTGTCGAACCAATCAATCAATCTATCAATATTCAAAATAAATTGCTTAAATTTTATACGTTTCTCAGGATACCTGACAGCGTATATACCAAACACTCGACTTTTCACCGGTAGTTGATCAATTAAAGTAGCTACCATACGATTCAGACCTATTGCCCGTTACCATGTTTCCGCATAGGGGTACTATTCCTCCTCGATGTCTTAACAAAGACCCCTTTTACCTTTCTTTCCAACCAATTATGAGTTCATAGACTCATACAACAACTGGCCGTTGAACAATTGTTTCAGAACAACTAACAAACCAGCTGCTTGGAAAGTTAATTAATCAATCATTAGTATAATAAGTGACTTTCTTTCATATTTCCTTAATCTTCAACGATTTGCTGTGAATCTTACCTAGTGAAATACAGTACAATATAGCAAGAAATGCAGAAAAAAGTTGAATAAAGATTAAAAAAAATTGTGTAGTGGCGTCACCTTTTACTTATTAATCTGTGAAACGCACGGTATAATAAATGACGTGAGAATGCACGCTCACCTTCATCATATTCTATTAGATACCCATATTGTTATATTTTTCCTCCTCAATTTTTCCCCGAATGTCATATTGGAATTTTTTAGTCCCTTTCACAATAAAGACGAATATAATGACATCTATACATTAAAATCCATCAAGTCGCTTACAGAGCAGGCCAAAGAAATGGGTGGATACATACGATATTTTCTTGCGTTAAACTCAATTGTTTTTGGTGATGTGTAGGAACTTGCATTGTTTTGGTGGAGGATCATACGTCGTCGGGGGTTGGTTTTTCGAAACTCAGCAATTACTTCAGGCAACCAAATCGATATGTACTAATCAGTAGTCATCAGTGGTTCATCTTGGAATACCCCAGAAGCCGACTGACGTTTATTTTCGGGTTCATAAGAGTAAATCCAGGATTCATTACCACTGACTATACGGTATATATGTTTCGAGTTTCCTGCGTTAAGCCGGTTTACAGTTTTCTGTTCTCTAATTGCTTTCTGTGCTTCCGTCAACATATATGCGGTATCCAACCAGAAAACAATTTCTTTACAGATAATTCTTCATAAAAATTTTTTCAAATTCTGGTTTTTGAAATGCCCAATGATGGTTCAATTTCACGATATGTGACATGTCGATCTCCTTGGATCAGCTTACGTACAGCAGTTGTTGGTGGACCTGTTATTGGATCGTCGCTAAGATTAATCCGGTCCATGTTTAAATTCTCCATACCAACGAGAAATTGTCGACTGATGTGGTGCTTCATTGCTGAAAACAGAAACCAGCTCAGCAAGGCGTTTTTTTTGAGACAACTGTATTCCAGAATTGTAAAAAACTATTGCGCGAAAATTCTCGGCTTAATTCCATTTTTCGACTAACTCATCAATTTTGAAAATTCAGTTTAGGTACAGCTTTAAACGAAGCGGTCTGAAACTTAAGGCGTTAAGTTACTAACTAAACATGAGTTAATTTTGACATTTGATATTTGTTGACAGGCGCCAACTATGTTGTTATATGTAACACTTAAAAGACAACCCTCGTAAACTCTAAAATCATAACCCTTCTTGAGCAGTTGGGTAAAAATGAATTAAATGCTGCTAAAGTACTATTCTATGTACTTTTTTAAAGGAATTGTGTTAAAAATTTTGAAAAATTAATGAGCTTACGAATAAATGGACTGAGAAAAATGGAAAAGAGTTTTATTGAATGCATGAATCATAATGATAAAGTTGTAAGTAGTTTATAAAAAAAATGAATGAATAATTAGATTACGTAGTAGAATTTAATGTGGAATTTTAATAGGAACAACATTTCAACCGTTCACTAAAACATCAATCTTTTTTAATTTTACGTTCTTCTATCCTACGTTAAATTCTTTTCTGATCGAAAAAAGTAATTCAGTTAATCTTACTTCAGTACACACAAAACTGTTTCTTTCAATCGCCCGTTCTGTAAACTAGGAACACAAACATCAATAAAAAGTAATGCATCGATTATAGAGAAATAAAATTAATGAATAATCGCCCCGACGCGTCTTCTAACTACGTTTATATTGAAACATTCTA
Organism: Lochmaea crataegi; assembly: GCA_947563755.1. Lineage (NCBI taxonomy): Eukaryota > Metazoa > Arthropoda > Insecta > Coleoptera > Chrysomelidae > Lochmaea > Lochmaea crataegi. The sequence continues at coordinate 39,631,977 of OX387425.1, read as the reverse complement.
ATCAAAGGATGTCTGATCTTTGATCATTACCAATTCAAATTCAAGTAAACCTGATATTCGCTTTTAGTTTTCCCAAGAATTACGTCTATAAGTTGAGTTTAATTAACAGTTTTTCTATTTTATATACACAATGTGTAGCAAGGCGACGAGAAGACTTAAAAAACTGGGAAAAGAATTTATCTCCACCAAACACGCTGTATGATGTAATTTATTCAATATCGTTTCTGGATCGAATTTGATTTATTTAATGAGTTATAAGGATAATTTTGTTGTATTTTAATAGTTTTTCAATAAATAATAAGTTCGATGACTGTTGACTAATGACTATATCCTAGTTAACCTTCTATAAAATGAAGATATTGGACATTCCAAAATTTCTCGCTCTAATTTATAGGCCATACAATGCCTCGTATACGAAAACACCTGCAATTTATATCTTCATAGATATGTCCAAAGATTTTGAAACGGTGTGTCACAAGCTTTTACTAGAAAAAATAAAATTTTATGTACTTAAAACTACAACTTACATAAATAATTTGCCGAGTCTTGGTCCAATATACAGGCTTACACTATCTATATCTATATATGGGAGACTACTTACACGATTTCCATAAAAATTGGCATAGATGGAGAACAAGTTATGGCAAAAATATGGAAAATATTTCGACATACATACATACATACATACATACAATCTCAAGCGTTTTTGATATGTTCATATAACAGCCTTTTTGGTGTGCGTCATCGTTTGTGACGTATATCCGGGTTTTGGGTATGTCGATATTTAATTTGTTATTTTGACATATAGTTAACCTTTAATTTGATAAATAAAATCATCAGGATCGTATTCAGCCAAATTCGAAAAGGCTATGAAATTAATAATACTTGGGATATGAAAACACTGCAAAATAAAACAAATTGTATATTTAATTTACATATTAAAATAATTTAATATTGGTAAATATAGTCCTGCATTTGAATAGATAAAATGCTAACAATAAGATCAATATTCACTTTTCATAAATAATAATTTACCGTAAACAACAAAGTACAGACCTGACGAGGAGAACTGTCAGTTGGACATTGGAAAAATACGTAAGACACGAAAGGAACGTCTGCATATTATTTTGAACGATGTAACTTCGCCCGATTGATAGGTCGCGTTTGCGCGTAATCTAAACATCAACCAATAAAATTTTTGCAAGTCAAAGATTAGGGTTAACGTTTGTACTACGTTTAAACGGTTCATTATTGTGATATTTTGATTAGGATTAATCACAGACCTGCCTTTTTTTCCATTTCTTCCAACGTAATGTGTTAGAAAGACATTAACAATCAATGACGCACACCAAGAAGGGTATTATATGAACTTTATATTAAAATGTATGTAAAAATAATAATTATTTCAGCCTTATTATTGCGAAGGCGTAGGCCGTGTTATTTTTTTTTTATTTCAGCACGCTGTGTATTAACCTGTCATAATTTAACAGTATTAATTGTCATTATTTGTGAATGTGACAGAGTTGTTACGAAAAAATGTAATCCAGATCGACCCCGACCCAGCAGTCACACAGTGAAGAGAATATTGAACAATTTAACACAATTTGGTTGTTTTCAAGCAAAAATTAACAAAGTGAAGCCTGTTAATAATAATAATGATAATAAAATTGAAATTTCAGTTATCTTTGCCGTATTGTCTCTTATTATAATTATTAGGTTGTGTTTTTTTAATGTAATCTGCACATACATACATTACAAGAACTTATAACAAGTTTTCAAAATTTCTTCCTTGAACCTCCAAGCATTTAGTAAGTCTTTTTATCTCACCTCGTTTGTTGCACGCCTTGTAATTGCTGCAGGGAGAGAATTGAATGCATTGCGAACTCTACGTTCACAATATTCTTTTGTTGTTAAGGGATGGGAATACACATCTTTGTTATGTAGCCCCATATGAAAAAATCTAAAGGTGTTATATCTGGTGACCGATGAGGCCACCGAAAAGGACCTTTGTTAGCTATCCTCTTATCTTCAAACGTCTCATCTAAAAATTGGTTTACCATTATGGAACGGTGAGGAGCAGCTCCATCATGAAGGAAACATATTTTTCTAAATCCATGAGGTGGTAAACGATCTAAATAATTTGTTTTTAATTCTCTCATTATATCAAGATATATTTGAACTAAAACAGAAAATAAAAAAATTTCAAATTATGTCAACATAATTCCTGACCGTTTAAGTTTCCTTCATAAAAGTGAAGAGCTACAACCTGGTTATCTCTGATCACACAAAAGACAATAAACCCCCATCGCTCTTGAAAACCACATACTCTTGTTAAGTGTTGATTTTATTCGTTACAGTAATGCGAATTGTGCCTACTAAACATTCTGTTTTTCGTGAATTTTGTTTCATTGCACCATATATTATTCTTCAAATATTGATTATCTTCTTGACTTTTCACCAACACAAATTCTGCAAATTATATTCTTCTATTATAGTCTGTTTGCTTAAACTTTGAACTGGATTAAAGACGTAGGGATGAAACTTATGTTTTTTTTTAAATTCGTTAAATGGATACCATTGGTGCACCTAAATCTCTTGCACCACAACGTAATACGTTTCGGGATAAGCAGCACAGTATCCAAGAACATTGATTTCATGATAATTATTATCTAAAACAGGCTTCCTTACTTTCTTACTTCCTTAACTATTTCTTAAAATCAACCAAATTGTCTTAAATTGTTTGATATACTCTTCACTCTGTGAAGGCTGGGTCGAGGTCGATCTGGATATCTTGTAGCAAATAAAACACATGTTCTAGTAACAACTCTGTCACATTGACCATACCATGTATTAAAAGTAAATTTAGATAATCATCATTGTTCAATTCCAAACGAGCTTTTTCTATTACGGTACGATGTTATTGACTTCAGGTAATGACAATTAATAACATTTATCTAATTGTGACAGGTAAATACACAAGCTGCTAAAATAAAAGAATAAATAACATGGCCTACGCCTACCCAATAATAAGGCTGAAATTATTAATATTTTTAAAGACATGTTAATATCTTAAAAATGCTTAAGATGAGGTATGGGGAAGTAAACATAAACTGCTCTTTTCAGCTTCTCGTATGTCTAACGTAGTGAAGATTTTTCCTCCATGCATCGTCGTAGCAAAAATGTCTTCTATGTTTGGAATTGGAAATTTATCATTCATTAGAACTTTGTTTAATGTAACTTTAAAATCTGCGCAATGCCTAATAGAACCATCACTTTTCATAACGGGAACTACCGGCGTACCCCATTCACTGTATTGTATTTTGGACAACACTCTTATTTTTTCCAATCTGTCAATTTCATTTTCAGCCTTTTCTCTCAATGCATATGGAACTCTTCTCGCAGGTACATAAATAGGTTCAGTGTTTTCGGGTATGAACAGTTTTGCTTCATAATTTAGGATTTTTCCAAGTCCAGGTTTGAACACTTCCGGAAAATCCGCTTTCAGCTTCGTTAAAATCTGTAATTTTAGATTTTCTGGAATATTCTCTCTCTGTAACTGACATATCTCAGGTAAACCGATTTTAATCTTATGCATCCATTCTCTACCAAAAATTGGTTCAACTTTCCCTGGCAGCACGTATAAATTTAATGATTCGGTTTGATCTTTAAACTTTACTTGGAAAGTTGAATAACCTACTGGTCTAATGACTTCTCCAGTATACGTTCTTAAAGGTAAGTTTGTTTGTTGAAGTGATTTTGTAGGAAATTTGTCGATGAATAGATCATGTGAAATTGAAGAAACTGCTGCCCCTGTGTCGTACTCAAATCTGATTATTTTTCCGTCAAGTTCCATATTAACTAAAATCTTAGCGATTCAGGTAGAGTCTCATTGTGAAGTATATTCATGAAATATAAATTTTCGTATTGAACGTTATTTTCTGTTTCTTCTAGTTCTTCTTGTACTTGATGAACTGTTCCTTTTTGAAATTTCTTCATACAAACATACCAACCAATGTGCTGTACGATTTAGTTTTAGGATCCTCTGGACAAGTTAAAGAATATAGAAGTTGTAGAGTTTTAGTACCTATTGTATGCAATAACCATTCTTTCTTTTTGTTCTCAACATATTCTGGAGCACCCTTAAAATCTTTCATTTAGAAAAAATTGTCTAACCTTTTTGTAAATATTTCCCAGCTTTCATTCTCTTCAATAAAAGGTTCCAAGACAATATTTTCATGCAAGTTTCCATTGGTGCTCTGGTTACCTTGTAATACCTTCGTGAGGGTTGTGATTAATGTACTGAATTGTTGAGCATTCATTGTAGAGGGTCTCTTCCGAATCCTCGTCGCCAACTGTTATGTATTTACTTTAGTTCAGTGTTTCGTATTTAAAGTTACTGACATGAAATAAAGATTTTTAATGACAAGGCTGACATAATAATCTAAATTACATAGTGAACACAACACCTATGTACCACTCTAGATAGGCATGTAAAATGGGATCTACAAGTTGAAAGCATTACCAATAAACTCAGAGGGCTGCTATATAAATTCAAATATTGGGCGACTTTTTTGATAAAACCCAAAAGAAAACTTTGTATTTGTCTATGGTACAGTCGCATCTTAGGTATGGTTTTATTGGTTGGGGTGGTGTGGCATTTGAAACAGTTAAATAACGGTAGCGCATGACACATGTCGGCTCCATTATTTCGGATGGAAGCCGTTTTAACCATCTAGTAGAATAAGGATATTCCCCAAGACCATAGTGAAAATTGAAAATCTTAAAATACTCACGGAACTAGAACAATTCACTTATGGATGCCGTGTACTTGGATGCATTCCTTGGGTACTACTTTACCATCCGAAAACAACATGGCATGCAAATCCAAGTGATAGCAAGTTTAGATTTGGTAAATGTTAAAAAAATTAGTGGCATACATTTTGCGATGATACTTTCCATTTGTTAATAATTATTCAAGTATGATGTAAAAGTCATAATTAATAACTATTAATTTACGAAAGCCGTTTGATATATAAGTAAACATTATCGAATACTCTTCAAATATTCGATGGCGGATCATTTTTAGGCTTAAATTAGTGGCTGTCGCGCTTAAAATGTTGAAACTTATCAATTTTCAGTACAATAAACTAACAGATGCCATCAATTTTCTTATCAATTCTATGGTAAGAGAAAATAAAAAAAAGTGGCATCGATTTTCGATGTGTAATGGTGTTGTAATAACAACAATGAACTACATTTTACCTCTCTATACAGTGCTGTATAATAATTACTGAAAATACATCGATAATAATAATCATAATTTATTCCCACAAAATATATTACAAAAGTGGTTAGTGAATAAACAGTCCGAAGTTCTCCGATAGGTGTAGATACGCCAGTTTTGGCAAAATACATACAAATAAAAACAATAATACTTAGTTTAATGATATTAGACAAGTTAGTACAGCCCTGATAAAATTGTGATTAGAATTAGAATCGGAATTTAAAATATAATTAGTTAAAAGTGGAATAGATAAAATAACAATAATAATATTTAATTGAAATTAATGGCAAAATGTATGCTACTAATTTTTGTGACATCTACTAAGATAAAAAATCGAAACTCTCCTCGGCTTACAAGTTAATATGTTTTTCTTTCACCTATTTATCAATTTTTAATCCTTGGATTTGTATGCCATGTTGTTTTCGGATGATGAAGTAGTACCCAAGGAATGCATCCAAGTACACGGCGTCCATAAATTAATTGTCCTAGTTTCGTGAAAATTCTCAGATTTTAAATTTCCACTATGGCGTCAATTATCCAGCTTGGGTCCTGGAGAATAGCCTTATTATAGACTCTTCAATATGTTACCAAATAAAATGAAGGCTAGAAATAAACTGCCACGTAACAAATATTATATGAAAAACTAGTAAAAACAGACATATTTTTTATTATCTAATTAATTCAAGGTAGGTACCTAAAATAAATCATTCAAGTAATATAATTATTTTTTCTACTCCTGTTTTATAATATACTTACTAAAAGACTAAAATCTGTATCATAATGATATTCATTATGATACAAATTTTCATTGTGATACAGATTTTTAAGCCAATAGGAATGCGACATTCGCACAATATTTAATATAGCCATGGATACCTGCTTGACATTTCTGAAATTAATTATATTAGGTGACACTTAATTTGACAGCTGTCAAATAAATTTATTTGTTGAAGTTCCTTTCATTGTTCTTGTTTTTTATAATAAATGATAATTATTAATTAAATAATTCTTATTAATCGGAATAGAAAAAATATTGTATGCAACTTTCATGTAATGGCCATTAATATACTCGCATATTATATACGAAACTCGCCTGCGGCTCGTTTCGTATCCTACAACATGCTCGTGTCTTAATGGCTATCATTACATGATCGTTGCATAAAATACTATTAGAATACTGGTTTTGAACCCAATTTCAAAATTGAACGCAAAGCTAAAACGCTTATTAACCGATTAGGATCTTAATTCCCGACTACGTTCACAACTCCCTATTAAGACCTCAACTGCCGACTTCGTCCACAACTCCCTATTAAGACCTATCACCAAATTATGTTGTTTTATTTCATATTGTTTTAATACTCGCGCACAGGCATTATTATGCCTCAGTGAGATATCTATGTTTATTTTGAAAGATTTGTAATTGTATTGTATTTTCATGAATAAACATTATTACTGTTACGAAGTCACCAATTCAAAGCCGGCCCTGTCACTCAACTATAAATATTGGCGAATGCGCTTTCTATAACATTCTAGGAAGGTCGTTTTGTTTACGCATATGAGGAGCGTGGAAAATTCAAGAATTTTCGAGAATTGATAAAGACTATATATACGCGAGTAAAGTGTAGTGTGTATATAAATTAGCTTTAATTCAGTGTGCGTTTCTATAAATAAATCAATAGTAATTAGCCATAGTAGTGTGTATAATTTTATCCCACCCGTAAAAACTATTTGTATAAATAGGAAAAACATTACATTATGTAACGGTAAATGTGTGCTTTTAGTTGGGCGCCAATTTGTAACGGTAAATGTCTGTACCCCACAGGGCACCAGCTCGAAGGGCTCCGGCTAGAGACTCCTCTCAAGGGTGATTCGACCCCAAGTTTATGTCACACAAGGATAACAGAAGGGTTGTAAAAGTTGAGGGCGCCACTACCTTTTTAACGATAAAAACTACAAAAAACTAAGGCGGAAAAGGTAGAAACGCCTTGTAAAATTTAAATAAGTTAATAATAAAAAAGTTACTGAAAATCACCCCGGGCGATATCTCCCTCAACTTTTATAGTTGAGGATTTAAAAAAATGAAAGATACGAGTTAAAACAAATTTATTCTGCCACAGGAAATAAAACAACGGAATTTAATAGAGGAATTTGTACTTTTATAGGTACTTAGCTTAGATGAAGTGGTTTCCTGGAGAAGAAGTCACTCTACAAGAGTGTGGCCAATCTGGTAAAATAAGGAAAAAAAACACTAAAAACTACGGAAGTACTGCCATTGAAGGCAAAGAAAATGAAGAGGTTGCTATAGAAGCCAGGGTGAAGAGAAAGAGCGACTAAGCAGTCATTTTTCAAACCTATTGTGTTTGTAAACCGAGCGCAATCCGCCACTCAGCAAAGGCCAACCCAGTCCAATTGGGGCCTAACGTCTTACGGTACGTCAATCGAGACTCTACGTTAGTTATAAAAAGCAAAATTGACCGTTTATTTGTTTGAGAAACGGTAGGAAAACTCGGGGCAACAAAAAGACATATAACAAAAAGGGGGACCAAAAATTTGAATGACGTAAAATCCATTTCCGCAATGGGGAGCTCTCACGGTGTCTAGCCGGTATTTTTATGTTTTGTAACAGAATGAATGATATGCGGGATAAGAAAAGGAGCCGTTTTGTTCGGAGAACGGTATAAACTCCAATGTAGCTTGGTCTACTTCCTTTTCTACGCGGAGGGTAAAAATGGTTGGGAACCAAGCTGAGTATGGGTTGAGTAATCGGGACGGTAAGTAACACGGTTGCCTAAAAGAAAGAAAACGGAAAGAGAAGAGAAAAAAAAACAACTCTGGTGAATCGTTTTTGTAGGAGAACGATAGCGAAACTCCAAAAGAATGGAACGGTTTCTGAAGTAAGTGACTCTACGTTAGTATTAAAAAGCAAAATTACCATTTGTTTGTGAAACGGTAAAAAAAACTCAGGTAGCTAAAAGTTAGGTACTTGACAACAGGAGCCAAAAATTTGAATGACATAAAATCCATTTCGAACAGAATGAATGAAATGCGGGATAGGAAAAGGAATTAGTTGGCAATAGGGTTATACTAGATTGACTGTGTCAATATTATTGTCTTGTACATTGTCTAAGTCATCTGGAAGGTTTTCGTCAACGTCAATAAATTGGTTTTTCAGATCTGAAACATGCCAATTTCCAAGATCATTACCTGAAAGGTCTCTCAGATTATAAACTAGTCTAGAAATTACTTTATGGACAATACATGGAATAAATTTAGGGGCAAATTTTGCTGCAAAGTTATCATTTTTGGATGAAAGTACATAATTCTTTTTCCATAGGCGGTCACCGACATGATATTCTACATCTCTTTTTCGTAAATTATAATACTTTGTATTTCTGTCATGGGCTTGCTTGAGTTTTTTGCGTACATCAATAAACAGTTTCGGGAGGGTTTGTAGGTCATCAATGAGTTGTAATTTGTCTGCATTATCGATTAAATTGTTAGCATTTTCGGAAACTGCACCATAAAAATCCCCACTTAACGGTACGTTTCTGGCAAAATTCAAGAAAGCGGGAGAGTAACCTGCAACGTCATGTTTTGCGGTTCTTATTGCTTGCGCAACTTTATGCAAAGATGCATCCCAATTTTTGTGAGAGGAATTGTCATGAATGTAACAACGTAAGGCAGTGACTATAACTTTATTGGTCCGTTCGGTATGGTTAGCTTGTGGGTGATAGCGTGCATTGTAGAAAATTTTTTGTACTTTATATTGATCCATCAATTTTTTAAAGAGGGAAGAGGTAAAGACTGTGCCATTGTCGGCGGAAAATATTTGTGGGACTCCAAAAATAAGAAAAACCTGATTTTCGATAAATTTAACAATACCAGCAGCTGTGGCATTCTGCATGGGATGGACGAGACAAAATTTAGTAAACCAGTCTGTTATAACGAGAACAAATCTATTGCCATTTTTGGATCTGGGGTATGGACCTATTAAATCAGCTGAGATCCATTGCCAAGGGAAATTAATGTCTTTATACTGGCCCATTATACCAGCTTTAGGTAAATTTTGGGTTTTGCAGGAAGAGCAAACGGAACATTTATTGATATAACGAGATACAGTGCTTCTAAGTTTTGGCTAATAGTAGATTTCAGAAATTCGAGCGATGGTTTTGGAAATGCCGAGATGTGCGCTAGTTTGATCGTCATGAAAAGTCTTTAGGACATCAATCCTGTTTGGGGTAGGGACTACAATTTTCCAATTGGATAAATTACTAGATATAGGGTTTGGGGAGAAGACATGTTTGTAGAGGACATTATTTTCTACTTTAAAAGTGGGGAATGACTCGGGATTATTATTGACTTTATCAATCATAGCGGTATATCAAGTATCTGGCTTGAAGGTAGTGACATCAATCACTGAAATATCTGGAAATGAACGGGAAAGTGCATCACTGACAACCATAGTGGTTCCTTTTCTATGTTTGATTTCAAAATCAAACTGCGATAGTCTGAGTGAAAGACGAGCTAAACGTCCAGAGAGGTTAGAAAGTTTTGATAGATACTGTAAGGATGAATGGTCAGTTTCGAGTGTGAAATGAGTTCCTTCCACATAACCTCTAAATTTTTCTACTCCAAAAATTACACCTAAAAGTTCTTTTTCAGTGGTACTGTACTTTCTCTCTGTTTTGTTCAATGTACGGCTTGCATATGCGATAGGGTGTTCGATACCATCACATTGTTGATATAAGATTGCACCAAGTCCGGTGTCACTAGCGTCAGTCTGTATAATGAATTCTTTAGAAAAGTCAGGGCTTGCAAGAATGGGGCTAGAAGTAAGTCGTTTTTTGACTTCGATAAAAGCATTTTCAGCCTCAGGGGTCCAAGAAATTGGTTGTCCTTTTTTTCTGCCATGAAAAAGGTCAGTTATTGAGGAGCAAACGGTAGAGAAATCTTTGATGAATCGGCGATACCAGCCAATTAAGCCAATAAGTCTTTTGACTTCGGTAGTGTTTTTGGGAGCAGGGTAGTTAAGGATAGCGGAAACTTTGTCTTCATCTGTTCGAAGACCAGCTTTGTTGACTACAAAACCAAGAAATTCAAGGGAATCTCGACAGAATTCACATTTTTGAAAATTTATGGTAAGGTTTGCCTCTTTAAGACGAAGATATAACTTATTAAGTATCTCTAAATGGAGTTCGAAGGTAGGGGTAGCAATAATGATGTCATCCAAATAACAAAAACAGTAGGGCCTTAAAGAAGGGTCTATAACAATGTCCATTAGACGTGCCATAGTTTTGGGGGCGTTAATTAGACCATAAGGAGTGGTCGTAAATTCAAATAAACCTAAGCCATAGACAGCGAAAGCAGTTTTGGGACGAGAAGATTCAGTAAGGGGTATTTGTAGAAAGGCCTTTTTCAAATCAATGGAGGTAAGAAATTTAGCGTCTCGGAGTTTGCTAAGAATGACGTCTACTTGAGCCATGGGATAGGAATCAGGAGTGGTTACTTTATTTAGCTTTCGGCCATCGAAGCAGACGCGGCATTTTCCAGACTTTTTTAGGACTACCCAAAGGGGTGAACACCAAGGGGAGTTCGAAGGTTGTATGACATTTAATCGTAGCATCTCGTCGTCTTCTTTTACTAAAAGTCCTTGCATAACTGGGGATAGAGGATATTGGCGTTGTGCAATCGGTTTTGCATCACCAGTGTCGATATCGTGTTCGACAAAATTCGTTCGACCAATTCGGTCAGGAGAGCCAAGAGAAGAGAATAAGCTTACAGTTTGCTCAAGTTTGTTTTTTTCTTCAATAGATGGAGTAGAAGCAGATCGTATTGTGTTAATAACACAAGTGGAAGATAATAAGGAGTATGACAAATCATGAAAACTCATGTCTATTTTGAATAAGCTCAAAAAGTCCACTCCTAAGATAAGGTTATGAAGTATTGACGGTATTATCGAGATTTTGATTGTCTTGGTAATGTCATTCACTGTCATTGGTGCGGAAATATAGCCCATATATTGTTGAGGTACACCGTCAGCGGTGGTAATATTTAAACAAGAATCATATTGTATAGGTAAATGTAAGGAATGCAACAAAGAGAAACCCTGATTTCCAATAACAGTAGAGTTACTGCCTGTGTCGACCATAGCTAAAACGGGTAGGTCTAAAATTTTCACGGTAAGGTAAGGTCTGTTATCATTAGGTTTTTTTGCAAATAAGGGACAAGTATTACTGGAAATTGAAACAGTGCTTGGCTGTATTGAAGGTAAGGCAACTGGCATGTCACAGACAGGTACGGGAGTTATATTGTCAGTAATCGAGAAGTTTTTGTCATTATCTTTAGTTTTCTGGATGTCGCTAGTGTTCGGTACGGTATTTGTAATTCGTTCGATAGGTAAAGGTAATGGTTTGTCTGTATTTTTAGAATGATTGGACGCTAGGAAACCTTGTTTGTTGGGGGGTTGTGATTTTTTGAAGATCTGTTTGGAGGTCTGTTCTGTCTTCTGGGGTTTTCTGGCTGGGATGTAGTTGATTGTGCTTGACTGGACACAGTGGCCAGATTCGGTGGACCAGTCTGCCTCGAGTTTTTTTTTGATTGCATTTACGACATTTTGGTTTTGTAGTGTTTTTTGCACCACAACCGTAGCAAAAGATAGATTTGGGCGAGAAGCATTGAGAATATGAGTGACCAGTTTTGTCGCAATTCCAACAAACCAAGGAAGTTAATGCTGAAACGTTTGCGGGAGTTCTTTGCCTTTGATTCGACGGGGAGGAAACATAAAGGCACGATAAATCTGGTTCGAGCAATCTAGGATTATTATAAGATGGTGATCTATATCTGTCTGACCAAACACGGGATTCCTCAATTCTTTTGCACAACTCGGTTAGTTCGTCAACTGTTTGGGGGTCATGAAGTGCTAATGACGATATAAAAGAAGGTAAAAGGTTCCTACGAATCTTTGCGACACGAGTACGTTCATCAACAACACTAGACAAGCGATCAAATAATCCAATCATTGAAGATATGTATACAGCAACCGGTTCGTTAGCACCCATAGTGCGATTAGAAATATCTAACTCTAAATCAGTCTCATAACTATATGGCAAAAAATCAGCTTTTAATTTGGCAACAATGTCTTTCCAGGATTGAAATTTACTGCGATTATTAAGATACCATGTGAAGGCATTGTCTTTAAAAAGTTCACATGACTGCAAAAAGAGCTCATTTTCTGTAACTCCTCTAGAAAGTCTAAGGACTTCAACTTTTTCCAAAAATAAATGAAGTGATTCATTTTTACCAGTGAAGAAAACATTCCATTTGTAAACTGGATCGTGTTTTTGATGGGGGATTTCAGAAAGAGTGGGGGAAGGAAATGTGTTTGAAGGTAAAGTGTCTTCAGTTCTATTGTTGATGAGAGTTGTTTTTGTCGCAAGGTCAGCTTCTAAAAGCATCAGCGTATTTGTCAGGGCTTGTTGTGTTAGTAATTGTTCATTACTTTCGGAATTTAATCTGTTAATTCTATTTGTCAAATGTGTCAGTCTTGAATTGATTCTGGAAAATACTGGTTCATTTTTATTTCCACTAAATTGATTGATAATGTCTGTTAGGTCATTGTTTGTTTCTGTAACTTCTACTATATCGTCCTCAAAAGAATATGAATTGACTGGGGACGAAAAACTTCTATTAGCATTTTCCCTAGCAAGAAGACCTGTTAAAACTTTACGTTTCTGTTCGACAGTATCCGGGACAGGAATATTTCTAATTTGAATTTCATATGAAAGTTCAAAAGACTTTAAATGATTGGCCTGCATCTTGAAAATATTTAAAATGAGAGAAAAAGAATAAGAGACAGTATCTAAATCAACAGTACTAATCAAATAGCACTAGCGAAAGCAAAGGATCTAAAATCCGGGTGAACATAAATGCCTGGCAACGAGATATAGATATGGGAACTCTATGTACGTGAACGACTGTAGGTATAAAAACAACAAATACTTATTGCCGATAGACGTCAATTAAAATAAACAAAACCGTACTATATTTTCAACAAGTCATACGTAGTAATAAAAATGTTGCATAATAACTCCATAAAAAGTATAAGTATCAAAATATATAACTGATCAAGATCAAAAATGTATCATAAATTGTCATTAAAATTTTTGTAGCACATCACAATCTCTGCTATCAAAAAAACTGAACTGCAAAATATTTATATTTAACGATAAATTGTTAATTTGGCAACACTGCACTTTATATTAACAATAGACAAGAAAAAGTAAGAGTTTAAAGATAAATTGTTACTTTGGCAACACTGCACTTGATTAACAATAGGTAAGATAAGATATTTCAGTTTGTGTAACTCGACATAATTCAACTGAAAAAGATAATTTTACTATGCAGCTACATAAAATATAACAACTTATCAGAAAACAGACACCTTAAGAATTTACTTAAAACATGGCAACATTGCAAACAAATCAGATGTACTTCACCTTTCCTGAAAAAATCAATAACAAAATTCTGTTCTCGGGACAACAAAAACATATTACGTTATCTCTTAAAAAAATAAACCCAGAGAATATTCGTTATCGTAGACCAAAATATACATTTTAAATAAGGCAGGTAGTTAAGATAAAATTAAAAACGTCCAGGGTCGGTACAAGATAAAGTTACTTGAAAATGTGAAATTTTAAAGTTAATTGTTGAAAGCAAAAATTCTAAATGGAACGATAAAAAAATTTAAAAAAGAATATGCAAAAATAAAATCCTTCCAACCCAACTGTTACACTGTGCAACAAAAACAATGGGCGCCAATTTGTAACGGTAAATGTGTGCTTTTAGTTGGGCGCCAATTTGTAACGGTAAATGTCTGTACCCCACAGGGCACCAGCTCGAAGGGCTCCGGCTAGAGACTCCTCTCAAGGGTGATTCGACCCCAAGTTTATGTCACACAAGGATAACAGAAGGGTTGTAAAAGTTGAGGGCGCCACTACCTTTTTAACGATAAAAACTACAAAAAACTAAGGCGGAAAAGGTGGAAACGCCTTGTAAAATTTAAATAAGTTAATAATAAAAAAGTTACTAAAAATCACCCCGGGCGATATCTCCCTCAACTTTTATAGTTGAGGATTTAAAAAAATGAAAGATACGAGTTGAAACAAATTTATTCTGCCACAGGAAATGAACAACGGAATTTAATAGAGGAATTTGTACTTTCATAGGTACTTAGCTTAGATGAAGTGGTTTCCTGGAGAAGAAGTCAGGTCTTGATCTGGACTGATGAGTTCTGTTCTAGGGGGGTATTTTGGGGTTCTATCCTGGGGTTCTATCCTCGGGTTGTATCCTAGGCTATATTCTCGGGTTAAATCCTAGCCTAGGGTTATATTCTCGTGTTAAATTCTTGGGTTATATCCTAGCCTAGGGGCTGTGCTTACCTAGAAGTACAGGTGGATCAGGGATATGTAGGAACTTGAATGTAATGGCACATTATGTTGGTCAGCTTTTCAGGTTAAAGAAAAGGAAGGCAGTTATTTGAAAGTCAAAAAATTGATTTAATTTACTGAAAGCTTTCCAACATTATATGTTCCATGTTAAAACAGTAAAAATAGCAATTATCGACTAAATTAAAAAATATATATACTAATGATCCGAAAGAAACTAATAATAGCAAAAAGTTATTTATTTAGTTATATGAAAAAATATCGTGCTTAGGAAATATATGGAACCGGCACTGGCGTTACGAAAGAATATTTTATAGGTTAACGGTAATTTATAAAAATGTTATTTTATAATTAAAAGATTCATTTCGCAACTGAAAAAGCTTGAAAATGTTTGTATAAAAGTAAAACAGTGAATTATAAAAGAATATTTGGCTTACAACTACCATATTAGTATAAAAGAACAGTTTATGACCAAGTGTTGAATTTAATTTCGTCTATCTCTTTAAAAAAATAAAGAATGCATACGAAAATTATATCAGACAGTACTTTAGAAGAAGCTTATTAATTATAAATTATGATTTTGAACTTACCACAGCAAAATTCATAAGATAGGTACTCAAGATATGAAAGATAGCGAAAGATGATCTGTCCCCTTAGGCGGTCGATAACAAAAAGGGGTGTTTCACGTGGCGTTGTGCAAAAAATGGAAGCGTCCGTTGGCAGACGTCAATTGTCTAACGGCCAGGGTTGAAGAGTTTGGGATCACAGAACTATAATTGGAAGTGGCTAGTGACGACGAGCGCTAATTAAAAGGATTTATTCTGTAAAATCGAAACAGGTCGATAGACATGTTACAATTATTATAGAAATAGATGACATAGCAAGACAAAAATTAAATAAACTAACATTAACGTGAAAACTAACGGTTATTTTACACGACATACGAGTATTATCAAGGTCAATAAGAAGTCACAATAATTTGTAGAATATGACGTTTGTTATTTTAAAAATATTCCTGGTTTGCAATTTTTGTCATGAACAATAATTTAGATTGTAACTATGAATTTACCCAGCTAGAGAGCTTCACCTCAGTGAGAGGGATTCGACACCAATTAAAAAGTTTTTTCCACTGTCACTGAGATTCTGTATGCTATTAAAATTGAATTGGACGCCACCAGCTTCTAAACGGAACGGAAGCTAATATTAATTCCAAGAGGAAGCAAAAACTGAAATATTGGAGAGACCTTGTCAGAAAATTAAGGTTGAGTTACTATACAAAAATCTTTATGATAAAATAAAGGTTTACCTGAGCAGAATATTACTTTTTAAAAACAACTACTTTCCAACTTTAACGTTCTGAAACACAGGACGTTGAAGTTGGAAAGTAGTTGTTTCAGAAACTATTCATAGTTCTGAAATGTACCGATGGACACTTTTGTTCAGATCAACTGATCCAATATTCTAAAAAATCAACCGAAATCCATTTTGAGTAAGAGAAGTAAGGGGTCCTTTAATGAAAAATATTCCATGAACGTTAATATATTTTTTCATTCAACTTCTTCTACAGCTACCGGAAATTCCACAAAATGTAAAAACTTAAAACTCAAAAATAAAAACGTGAATCTTCTTCAGTAAACAAGATGAAATAAAACAATTTAATTTGTTTAAATCTTCATTATGATTCAATTCTTCAGTAAAAACTGAAGATTTTTTAACTTCCTGATCTTTGCTCGCTATTTTCATAAACGAATGCAACTTGTGATAACATGCTAAATCTTTAACATTTTCAACCCTTCGTATAGCTTACAGTTTTGAATAAATACCAAAGTGACGAAGATTTGAAGTTCTGGACATCTCCAACATAATATACGCTAGCATTACCGATCCATCTATATATTGAGAGTCCTTCAAAAGCTCCATACCTAATAATAACTTTTCATATTTCTCAGATTTCACAGGTATTGAATTTAACCCAGATTAAGCAGCTCATTTTTACCTACCCACTCGCTAATCTGCAAGGAAATTAATAATTTTATTTTTTTCACTAGTATTACCACTAGAGGTCAAATTATTTCCGGAAATTTTTTCGAGCTCATGAATATTTTGAAAATTGAAGACGAGGGATATAAAATATTCATGAACGAAGAAAATTCCACACCAAATTGTGTTTGAAATAATTAAAATTTATTTTTCGATCTCTAACAACGTCAATTTTCGCCAGGAGATTAAGCAGTTGACACCCGCGAATACTAGGAAATCGAACTCAAGTGAATGGAAGCAGTTTACAAACTTTCTACTGATTTTAGTAGCTCAAAAGCGCCATTTTAGGCCCTAAAATATTATATTTTTACATTTTATAGTTACTTGGTCTTACTACAAGTGATAGAAAATCATAATTTAATAGTAATTTACGTTACAAGTCCGGGAAATGGTTTATTAGTACAAGTCTAGATGTTTATGAACAAGGCGACGAAGGAGCCGAGTCTGGAATTTCTAGACGAGTACTTTAATGACAGTTCACGGTCGTGTATCGTACAATGTTTTATTTCATACTGTGATGTATTAAAAATGAAATTTTAATATTTTATTTTAGATGACCTACCTGTGTGTAGGTGTTAGCGTGGTTTCGATTCGTGTTTTATCGCATAGCTTTTGATTTAGTTGCTTAGTGATGCAAAGACGTGATGTAAAAACAAAAATAACTAAATAACAGTTTGTCATCCCGTGCGTATTTTGTGATAATTTTCGTAAAAAATGGAAGAAATCGAACTAAAATGTGCTGTAGCAACCAGTAAATTGGTGCCTACGAAGTCTTCTGCTCGGTATGAGAAGGAATAGTAGCTCTCCAGCGAGTGAATATTGTGTTTTTTAAAGCAGTCCGGGAAGTAAAAATTTCCCGGACTCAGTACTGTAATGAGTTATTTCCCGGACTTAATTGAGTCCGGGAAATAGCTTATTAGAGCACAGTATGAAATAAAAGGTTTTTCGAAACGCTGCATGAACAGATTTACAACGCGTCACAGATTTGACAGCAATTTAGACAATAAATTGTTGATTTCTACTCGTTGTAGTTCCACGAAAATACCATCTCAAGTCACAACACGATATATTCTTCAATTTTACATAAGTTTTGAGTAACTACAAGTGGTAGAAAATTGCTTATTTGCAAATAAAAACCAGAGTGACAAAAAGTATTCTGTCATTATAAACGTCAAAAAATTTGCAGTATAATTCGCTGTTGGGTATCCACGAGGAAAAAATGTCCCCTAAAATTCATCCGTTGCCATGGTGATCTGTCAAAAAAAACACGTTTTGATTGGTTAAAAATTACAGGTGTGGAATTTCCCAAATAACACCACGAGTGCTTCAAATTGTATCGATTAATTTCAGTCCTCCACAAAAACTTTTTTGCCTTGAAATGAAAAAGTTTAAGATTAAAAGAAAATGTATCAATAAAATTTGATGGACGAGTGAGTTGTATATGGAAATATTATTTTTTTCATCAATTTGTAATAACAAGAACTTAAGATTTTATTAAATAGCTTAAATTTGTATATTATATTGTTTTGAATTATTAGTATAGTAGGTATAGTCATTATTTTTATTTTGTTGTGAATTTTATATTTCTATATTTTATCTATTTTTAAACTATGTCGCTTTGTCCATAAAATTTGTATTTTTTTATTTCTCTCTCTCTCTCTCTCTCTCTTCTTGGCAGTAAATAGGAAAATAATTACAAGAAGTTAGATTAAAAATTATGCAAATTGTTAGATGATGTGTATATTAAACAAAAATATTATATTTTTGGTTTTCTTGCGAAATAACCTCTCTTAAATCCATGAACAAATTCATAATGACCTAAAATTTGGAAACAAAGTATTATAAAAGGTATTATATATTTTGGAAAAAGATTAGTGTTAATTAACTTAAGTAGGTCCTCTTATTTTCTCCCAGGAAATTTAGAAGTGTACGCTTGCTTCAGTTGTTGGGTTTTTTTCTTATTGAACGAGCGGCCAAATTTTATTTTTACTGTCATGCATTAGCCACTATAACTAGTTTTGTAACGGTTTCAGCGACTATGCCATAAGATATATCCGCCATATAGCGCATATGGGACGAGTTACAATTCTGTCTTTGTTGTACCGGATCGAGTTGAGCTTTGGGAATCATAATTTTTGCAATTGTGTCACTGTTTCTCCGAAGGTGCGATATGTATACTCTATTTGGTGAACTTACACGGGTTTTGGATCAAGTAACTGAGCAACGATTCAACTGACCATCTTTACAAATATTATAGGTTGATAGTTTGGGTGGGTAACGACCGTAGAAGGCTAGCGGTTAGTCATGTTGCGATTTTAGAAAATACATTAGTTAGGGAATCATTTGACGTTAATTAACATTTTTTCGTGTCTATTATTACCAATTTCGTCTATTTACTAAGATTTTTGAGTTGTCAATTGCCGTTACCCACTCAAAGCATGAACCTAAATAGATGTTTAAAATAGATGGCCAGTTTTGTAATTTGTAAATAAGGCTTAAACGAAGATGCTATAGTGTGACCTGTTCTTTTGATGGCTTCTTGATCCTGTCTTCGTTTCTTAACTAGATGCGAAACCAAAGTTGATAGGCTGGATTGATTAGTTATTTTCCGTTTCTTGATAATTCACATTTTTCAGCTGATCTTTTTCATCATTTTGTTCATTTCGTTATGACCCACGGTTGAATTTTTACACCAAGTAGCGGTTGGTTTATCCAAAAGGGATTTGGAATCTTATGAGGAACTTGTCAGAATTCTCTGTTAGGTGTCAACCATTTTGTGTCAGTGCATTTTATGTTTCCAACCAGAATTACGCATTACTATTGGTGAAAATCATGAAAACTTCATATTTTATTATGCAAACGTCATATTTTGACGTACGAAAAAAATAATTAGTAAAATGCACGTTGATTGGATAGAATTACGCATTACTATTAGTAAAAAAAGATGAAAATATCATATTTTGATGTATGAAAAAAATTATCAATTAGAATGATTGTAATAATTAATACTATTACTATTATAATTACGCATTGATACTAAAAAATGATGATATGATACAGTGCATAATCGCCCTTAATGCATTAGTGTCATAGTATACCATTATATGTTTTATAACTTTATAACATCAAATAATAGTGGTCTAAAATAATGATGACTAGTCTCTATAATTTAAAATATACCCAAATATTCTGAACGTGTATGATGACAATGGTTAGATAGTTACTAATGTATCCAATTTGATAATTTATTTCGCCTTATTGTATATATACAAGATCAAGGATATATAAAAAGTCATTAACATTATTTATTCACACGTACACGTGGTAAATAACAAGTAAAATGTTTAATATGTACTTAGTTGCACGTATTAACACTAGGAATTGAATTTTAATGAAATGTTGAAATTCAGAACATTGAATGACAACCATTTAACAGACAATAAATACTCGTACGTTTCTATATTTTCAAAAATGACTTTGGGCATTTTTTTCGAAGAAAAAGAACAGGTTTAACCAAGTAATCCAATGAACATCGGAAATTTGTTACCTATACTGTACTATACAAAATAGTTTATAACCAAAGTTAATTATTATTAAAACAATTTATACCTCCAGAATAAGTAATAAATAACGTATTTTGCATTTGACTTTTAACACCTCATAACGGTGTATTTAGTGGGAGAAAATCGAGATTGGTAATATTATTGACTTTTGAAAAATAAGTGAGATCAACACAAATAAGAATAAAATAATGGAGTTCATCAAAAATTTGGACAAATTACAATCTGCAATAAATAAAATCCGTACACTGCTTTCGATTTAACAATTATTGGTATTTAACATTGTTGCCGCTTGAAATGCCGTTGAAAATTTTAAAACAACGATAGACAAAAATTAGGAATAATTTTTACAGATAAGTACATTTGGCAACACAACAGTTGAAATAAATAGGAGGGGACTGAATACACGCCGAACTGTTTTGGTAGAGGGGACTGATCGCTGGGCTAACAAGTCTTCTCTCTCTTTCACGTAGTTTTGCTCATATTTTCCTTGTCGTACTTGTATATGTCGCATTGTAAGAAAAGGATTTTCGCAATCTGTATGTTCTATTGTGTATTTAATTTGCTAATAATTTTGTTTTACTTTTTCATTTAATATAATTAAAATTCCTCCTCCGTGTGTTTCTTTATCTTCCCTGTGAGTAGGGTATTGGTTATTTCTGATTTTTATGAAATTTCCGGCGTTTAGAAAAGTTTCCCCGATAATGAGGACGTCCAGTTTGAATTCTCTTAGGAAATGAGAAATATCATTTGTTTTTGATTTAATACCCCTTATGTTTATATATACAATGTTAAGTGCGCCTTTAATACGTGTATCTGCACCCCACATAGCTTATAGAAATTATACATGTCGATATTCTGAACGAATCTATTGTAAATCATCAATTTTGCTACTTGTCTTAAGCATCTCATTGTAGAGGTCTGTGACTGCTCTCGTCAATTCATCCAGATTGGCAAATTCATTGAGTTTGGCGAAGATCGTTTTCAAATTCCTCGGAAGAAGTTTGTATATTTGATGTCAAGTTCGATGGTGGTTATATAGTGAAGCACTTTTCTCTAAAACTAAGGTGGTATGAAAGTATGTATTTTCTGATTTCCTTCTGTAATAATTTTTTTGTTTGACATAACAGTGAATTTATAACTAATGGTAAGCTAGATAAGCATAATAGGTCATAAGACAGGTAAGTATGAAATTAGAAACAATATTGTTTGCTCAATTTATATTTAGGTGAAATAGTTTATATAGTTCTTAGTAAATTATCTTGCAACTCTCTGAATCTTGAACATATTTTTATAATTTCCTCTTATGAAAGCTTTGTCAGTTTGGAAAATGGATTTTATGAAAATTAAACTAAAATATTAGAAATTATCAGTTCTGTACCGGACCAAATTTGTGTTTAATCTATCCTGTTATCAGAGATGATGACTCCTGGCTATTTAGTTATACGTACCTTCTATGTTTTCAAACTGAATTTTTTCTACTTCTTGCAAAATATGATGCTTTAATTCTAAATGATATTGAAAACTTTTCAATTTAGTATATTTTGAAGTGGCACATTTCCTCCAAGCATTTCAATGGATTTTCTTTCATTTTTTCTGCGTTTACTCATATGTTTTTAAGTTGCTAATATTATTTTACTATGTAGAAAACCTGATTCTGAAACACTGTAAACATAAAAATCTTACATTATTTACAACTTGTAAGCTCGGTTTTTTTGTCGAAAAAAAAAGGTTTTTGGCAAGACATAATTGTAGAGTTTCGTATTTTCCGTCACGTGGAAACATAAATAACATTAAGCGTTATAGAATAGAACTAATTATTTTACCACCAAATGATCACAATTTTTGATATTTTTGAAGACGAGGAAAAATCCGATTTCTTATTTTCGCTTAAACAGGATGATAGGGGGTTTAAAATTATTAATTAGTCTGCTTACGTATCACTTGAACGTCTCCATAATTGATAATAGTGATATTTCAGTGATGACAAAAGCACCATTGTGTACTGAAAATCGATTTCAGGAAAAAGACGATGAAATATCCAAAAACAGTACGAGTCCTTGGCCCTCATATTTTGGACTTTTTGTGCTCTTTGTTGTACCGTTCATGTGAAGAGACCATAGCTGTTTGTCTCAGACTTAATAGTCTTTTCACTAGGTCCTTCTTGGAGAAATTCTCCCTCGAACGTTCTAGTCTCAGGACTTTATATCTCAAATGAGTTAGTGCTTCTGTGGGACTGTTTCCTTCTCTTCTATATGCACAACCGATATACTCATCCCTGTATAGGCCAATTATATGCATCTGATTCCTTAGGGTGCAGTGACCGGTAAGCAATCCTGTCACTTTTTATGTTTGCTTAGATTTAATATTTCGTGGGACCGAGGGTTTTTTGACCGGAAGTTTGGCTGTGTTCATGCTTTGGCAGTTTTTGATGTTCAATCATTACGTAACGTATAAATATTGTATTATCGATAAACATATTCATATTTAACTTAACAGTAGATAAGTTGAGAATTCTTTCTTTGAATCAATTTTTAGAGATACACCTATGACAATAAATCACATTAGGATTTTATCATCCGAAATTATACCACAGACTCCTTTTGTATAAAAATTTTTCGGTCTGAAAATGAACTCAAGTTCCCTGTAAACCTTTTGTAATATATATATAAAGTGTTTTGTTATTTTTGACCACTATTCAACTTATATTGTTATAAACGTTATGTGTGGTATTGATTCTCTGAAAAAAAACTTAAAAGATTGTATTGAATGTGTAATATAAATAATTAGGTATAACGTATGGTTATTCTGCGTACAAGTTCATTAATTTCAGTTATTTTGACAATAGAATGTGCTTCGACGATAAATGAGTGACTGAACAATATGAACAAGTCGCACAATTGTTTTTTCATTTATTATTAAACAATGGTCAAATACACTTGGTAACATACGTACCTAAAAGTCTGAAGCTATCAACGGTTTAGAAATTTGAAAACACATTTTGGAGGAACTATTAATATCGCATTACTAGTTTGTCCATTATAAACGATCCAAAAAAATTAGGTACATTCTCTATCTTGAAAAATTAGATTAGATTAGATCATATTTTGAAGGTTGCTATTGGTCATTTCCACTTTTCAGATCTATTGTGATCCTCCGAATCGAGATTAAATTCTACAGTCCAACTCTTTTTATGTAACCAATTATCGTTGATACAGAACCCTTCATTAGTTTCTTTCCGTTGCCCTCTTTTCGCCTTGTATAAGAAGCCGCACATTCGCCAGGACGTTTAGTACTTTCCTCTTTTGGGTGGCAAAATCTACACATGATTTTGTCTGCCAACCCGGACTCGTTAGCTTTTTGTGCGTATTAAGCTTGCAGTGTCTCGTGAGCAGGCCTGCTACGGCTTTGACACATAGTTTTCCTATATTTGCTCATTAGTATGGTCGTGAGTAGTGTTGCCGCGAGAAGAGACGAGACGAGAGAAGGCCTTTTCTCGTCTCGTCTCGTCAGACGAGAGAAAATGGGTCTCTCGTCTTGTCGAGACAGGGCGAGACGAGACGAGAGACGCCCTTCTCTCGTCTCGTCTCTCGTTTCTCTCGTGATTTAATCCAAATATAGTGAAAATCCAGCAAAGTTTTAACGCGTTTAGGCTAGGTTTTATCATATTTGACATAAATGGTGTGCAATATATGTCAAATATGACAGAATCTAACCTAAATGCGTTAGACAAAATTAATTTTATAAGAGGAACCTCTTAACCCTCAATAAGCTTCGTCAAAAGTTTTCCGCCATCTTTAATGGTACCGGGTACCTTTGTCGCGCTAATGGGCCACCCTGTATATCAAATATGAGAAAGGTAGATTCAGATAGTAGCAAAACAATGAGATATACGATATATTTTATTTGAAATACCCCGTCGATGTAATAAAAGCTGGGAAGTTTAAGAAGTTTTGCATCGCATTATATTTGTTCCTAAAAACCCAAGTGTGGTGAGGTATCAGTGACTCATTTATTATTATTCAAGTTCGTACTATTTTCTCTCTTGAACAAACATGGCAATAAACCATTGTATTTATGTAAATTTTTATTAGAGAAAACCATTTAAGCCCTTTGTTGCTCATTTGGGGCGCATTATAGCAAGGCACCGACACCAGAAGTTTTATTCGAAAAAATAATAATACATATAGCGATTTTCTTACTATCGTTTCCTCATTTATGATTTGTACCTTATATCGTGCGACTAGTTATTTGCGAATATTTGAAAATGAAAAGAACACGCCAAACTTTGTTAAAATTTACTAAACAATTAAGTGACCAAAGCGGTAGCGGTAGTGAAATTGAAATGGACGATAGTGACAAAGATAAAGACTACACACCTCTACAAGAAGCGGAAAGTGACAGTGACATGTACGAAAGTAATCGACCCTCAACCTCAACTTATAAATCAAAATTAAAACGTTCCAAAATTGTTGAAACAACGGAGAACAAACAGAGCTGTATAATAGACAGTGCATCATCAGGTCAATCAAATTATTCGCAACACTTTACTATTACTTTATTGTCAAATAACACTAAAGTGGCTTCATGTAATTTATGCAAAAAAATCAATACTGACAGCGACAATATAAAAATGATCCAATCAAATACTTCTGGACTAAAATGGCACTTAAAAGCAAAACATCCACAAGAATTTGCTTCACTTTTCCAGTCGAAGATAAAAGTTTCGTCTGTTCAACCGCAACCGACATTGGATGACATATTCAAATCCAAAGCTAAAATGGTAAGTACCTCCAGTTAATTATTTTTATTGTTTTCTTCTTATATGGATTTACGCACAAAAGTTCTTCTATGATGGTAAAACGTAAATCACACACACATAAGGGGACTTAGTGGAAATTTCAATTTATTACAAAATATATATGGTGCCCCGTTATTAAAATGGAATAAATCTAATTCAAACTTTCCGAAATTTGGAAATAAAATCGGAGCACCCTGTATAAAATAATCTTGTAAACTCTTTATGAATACTACTCATATAACCCAGATGCAACTATTTGCAAAAAATATTAACTATTTTGCGACCGTGGAAAAGCAAAAAAATTTGGAAAATAATTAATATCTTCGAAACCGCTACAGATTTAAACGAAAATTTTATAACATAAATAATAAAGAGATACCCTTGAAATATTTTTAAAATATGCACTTTAATAGTTCTTTGACTTTTGTGTAAAAAGTTTTTTCTTATCTGTAAAATAGTATATGAGATATGGAAGAATTTCACACTAAATGGATACCTTGTATATTTACAACAAAACCGAGGTTCAGTACGGTACAATTAGTTTTTGGTATTCCAGATTTGTAATGTTTTTTTCCGGTTTCTTTGGGTTTGATTGGCGCCGTGTGAGTTGTAGTTTGCGAAAAAGGTACTTTGCTTACTTCATATTATTCATCTTGCCTTGTTGAAGTTTTCGCTACTGTCGTTTAGTCCTAAGCACACACCGTAAGTAAATTTTTCAAATTAACTTTCCTTTTTATTTCAGGTTTCTTCTGTAAAAGACGAAGATATCGTCGAGTGGGTGTCTTTGAAGTACCTACCATTTAGCTTTTTTGACGATGAACATACTCAAACTTTCTTCAAAAAATTAAACCCCAAGGCAGTGCTCCCAAAACGAACAGCCCTTAGAGAAGAAGTAATGAAAACATTTACTTTGTTTCAGAAACGGATATTAGAAATTTTAAAAGAGAATCGATCGAAAATATCTTTCACAATCGATGGATGGACTTCGATAAGCTATAAGTCCTATTATGGAATAACAGCACATTTTATTGATGAATTTTGGAATCTGAATTCAGTAGTCAGTACCTCAACTCAATTCTATCTAAAGCAAAAATTAAAATAATATTTAAAAACCATAAGCGTACCTACTGAGAATATTTCAAAAAATTTCCTGATAGTGTATAATTTGTATCGTACAGGGTTTTTCCTTATAATTTGCCACTCCTTTACAGACTTTATTTCACGAGATGCAGCAAAAAAGTTTATATAAAATTTTTTCGGGCCTTACACAAACAACAAACATTTTTATTGTGCTAATTTCAAAACTGTATGTCTGTCGAATAATCAGCAAATTTAAAAAATATTTTATAGTCAATAACTCGAAGACCGCTGGTCCGAATATACACATTATATATATTTTTGAAAAGAGGAATTTAAGAAGATTTTAAGAATCCCAAAAAAGTAACATTTTTTGCTCGAGAGAGATCGAGAGAGACGAGAATTTCTCGACGAGAGAGGGTACTTCTCTCGTCTCGTCTCGGAGCTTTATTCGAGAGAAAATATCTCTCTCGTCTCGTCGAGAGAGGGCGAGACGAGACGAGAGACGAGAATCTCTCGTCTCGGCGGCAACACTAGTCGTGAGTTTTGGGCGAATATTGTAATGTTTTTGTTATTTATTTAAACAGTTTTTTTACTTGTGGGATACAATTATACACACTTCTATGGCTAATTACTACTTATTTATTTAAAGAAGCACACACTGTCCATTAATTTATTTACACTCGATATAATAGTTCTAATTTATTTTTACCACTTGAATATTACACTATTATCTTCACTATTTAATTCACTGTCCGATTACTAAGAACTTCTGTGAACTGTCTCTTAACTGTCCGTTTCACTAATTCTTCGGAACTAACTGTTAACTCGCTCAATAACCCGCGTGTATATAGTCCTTCTCGACTCTAGAAAATTCCAGTACCTTCCGCGCCCGTCCTATGCACAAACAAAGCAATAAACTCGGATGTGCTCGAAAGGAGCGCATTCACCAAAATTTACAGTCGAGGGACAGGGATTTGAGTTGGTGACCTCGTAACATTGCCCCCTCCTTAATAGGAAGTTCCTCCTGGAACTTCTGTGTAGCCGGGACTGGATGTTTAAATCGGCAACTGGACCCATTCCTACACTTTCCGGTCGTATGGAAATAACAGGGCACTGTCTTCATTGGATACTGATAACGGGGGGTAAAACTGCAGATTAATATGTGGACACCGGTCTCGAAGACTTCGTAGCGCTTCCCACACATTCCGTTAGGTGCAACGATCTTGAAATTCGTTTTTTGTTACCAGGTAGAAGATGTACTGTGAATTGCGTTTGAGTCTCAGTGTCTTGCCAGGGGTTGGAATCTGTTCTGCAAATTTTTCTAAATGCCCAAACTTCTTTCGGAAGACGGTTGCCAAGCCTCGTGTGTTTTTGATACTAGCTGGGATGTTGTGTGACAGTGAATAGTCTTCCGGGAGCGTGAACAAGTCTTGTCGTTGCTCTGAAGTGACTCCAAACCTAGCTTTACCGGTACCTCCATATGCGCCCATAAATTCTTCGAAGGCAGGGTCAGGATCTTCCCGGATATGTTTCACTCCTTCCTCTCTGTCATGGTCTCCTTCGAATGGCGCTAGTCGGTTTTGGTGGACTAATTTCGATCTTTTATTGGGGATCTTGCTTATGCGATAGATGACATCATTGATCCTATTCCCAAGATTTTTGTAATTTTGGAGAAAAGCCTTTCCTCCTATTCGGGTTGTGTAACCATACTTTGTCCCCTTATTTGAAACTTCCTTCTGTAGCCTGCGTGTCATACCGTTTTTTCATTCTGTCGCTGGCAACTTGAAGATTAGTTCGGACCAATTCGTGCACATCGTCCATCCTTTTTCTCAACTGGATTACGTAATCTTCTCCAGCTAGATCTTCTCCAGGTCGACAAACAAATTCCAGGTCACAAGGAAGCTTCATTACGCGTCCAAATAGGATTTTCGCAGGTGTTTGACCTGTGGACTCATTGACGGCGGATCGATAAGCCAATGCAAACAGGGAAATATATTGGTCCCAATCTCTCTGATGGCTGGAGACTACTTTGGACAGATATTTTCCTATAGTCCTGTTCATTCTCTCGACTCTTCCATCTGAGTATGGATGCAACGCCGTTGTCCTAGTCTTCTTCATTCCCAGCTTGTCACAAATTTCCTGGAATACATGGCTTTCGAAATTTCTTCCCTGATCGCTGCGAACTTCCAAGGGCACTCCATATAGGCTGATGAATTATTTCACATCCGCAACAGTTGTGGCTTCTTGATTCGGGATCGCGTAAACGTCTATCCACTTTGTGAAATAATCCATCACAACCAGGATGTATTTACCACCATTTTATGTCGTCGGGAATGGTCCAGCTATGTCTAAAGCAATCCTCTCGAATGGGCTTCCAACATCATACTGTTTCATGGGTGCCTTTCTCTTGCGATGTGGTCCATTACTCGTAGGACAAGTCGTAAATTTCTTAAATCAGTCCTTCACATCGTCGGAGCTCTTCGTCCAATAAAACCTCTCACGGACTCGCTTAATGGTTTTGTTCACTCCCAGATGACCTCCTGATGAACTGTCGTGTAACTTCCTCAATACCTCGGATACTCTTGTTCTCGGGATAACTAACTGTTTTCTATTTTCGGAACCATAATCGTTTTCAAGGATTCGTTTCAATAGGCCTTCTTCCAGGACAAGGGAGTCCCACTGAGCCCAATATGCCTTGAGTGTCGGTAAAAATCTTGACACTTCTTGCCAGGTGGGCCGCCGATTTTCTTCCTTCCATTGCCGGATTATCTTCAGGTGAGGATCATTCTCCTGATTTTTTCTGATCCTGGTGGGTGACCATTCTTCGCTGACGACTGTAGTTCTTGAAACTGAAGCTTCCTTAGATTCTGCCTTGTTGCAGTTGCAGTGGATACAGTCTGCTGGGCACGGTCGTCTAGACAGGGAGTCGGCATTTCGGTGGCTCACACCAGCCCGATGTTCGATGATGAAATCGTACTCTTGAAGTCGTTCAATCCATCTAGCTATCTGGCCCTCGGGATTCTTGAACTGCATCAACCACTTGAGTGCTGCATGATCAGTCCATATCAAGAATTTCCTTCCATACAGATACTGGTAAAAGTTTTCCACAGACTTCACTACCGCCAAAATTTCTCTTCTCGTGACGCAGTAGTTTCGTTCTGGTTTAGAGAGGACTTTACTGAAATATCCCAGCACTCTTTCCTGTCCTCCTTGGATCTGTGAGAGCACTCCTCCAATCCCTACGTTGCTTGCATCAGTCTCAAGAATGAAGTCTCCCTCTGGTAACGGATATCCTGGTATAGGCGCCGTGGTTAATCGACTCTTCAGGGTTTCAGAAGCAGTTTGACATTCTTCGTTCAAATGAAAAGTTCTGGTTTCTTCTGTGAGTCGAGTTAGTGGCTTGGCAATATCTCCAAACTTCCTTATGAACCTTCGATAGTATGTACAAAATCCAAGGAAGCTCCTAACATGATGTTTGTCGGTAGGTTGCGGCCATTGCTTGATGGAAGCAATTTTCTCTGGATCCACCGCCACTCCTTCATTGCTCACAATATGACCCAGATAGTTGACTCGGTTTTGGAATAACTGACATTTCTTCGGGTTTAGCATGAGCTGGGCAGCTTGAAATCGTTTAAATACGTCTTCCAAATTCTTCAGGTGTTCCTCAAATGTCTTCCCCAATACTACGATGTCATCCAAATAGGCCAGGCATGTTTTCCAAGATAACCCTCTCAAGACATTTTCCATGAGTCTTTCAAATGTCGCGGGCGCATTACAGAGCCCGAAGGGCATGACGTTGAACTGTCATAATCCAGATCCGGTGGTAAAAGCAGTTTTCTGTTTGTTTTCTGTGTCCATTTCTACTTGCCAATAACCGGACTTCAGGTCCAAGGTGGAAAACATTTTGCTGCCGGCCAAAGAGTCTAGCGTATCGTCAATTCGAGGCAGAGGATAGCTGCCTTTTTTCGTCACGTTGTTTAGCTGACGATAGTCTACGCAGAATCTGGTAGTTCCATCCTTTTTCTTGACGAGCACTACTGGAGATACCCAAGGGCTAGTGGATGGTTCTATTACTTTCCCTTCCTCCATCTCTTGAATTATTCTTTCAGCTTCCTCTCTCTTCGCTCGTGGTAGTCTTCAAGCTGATTGTCTAATTGGCTTGGCATCACCAGTATCGATTTTGTGTTCGACGGTTGATGACCTGCCAGTCTCTCCCTCCTTTTGATACGAAAAGGTCTCGATACTGCAAGAGAAATTCTCTCATTTTCCTTTTCTCAGCTCGATTCAAGAATTGACTAGCTATTGACATCTGTTCAAATCTGTCATTAGAATTGTCAGTTGTCTTTGTTTGACGAACCATGGATGTCACTGGTACGCAGGATCCAATTCTGGTTGACTTCTTGATGGTAATTGGGTAATCGTTCACGTTTATGACACTGGGATCTCCTTCGCTGACGTAACCAATCCCTTTCCTCTCCTCTACCAACCTTTTCGTCGTGGTTCCATGGCTCCATCATAACCGGTTTGCCTTCCTCCATGACACCCTGTAGCCATGCTGCTAACATGGTGTCGCTTCGTGTGGGTAGAACAGTATCTTCGTGTACAGCTGCCAACACCGTGCTGCGTTCATATGGTTGGAGGAATACCTCTTCGGAACCCACTTTAATGGTTCTGTTTCTAAAGTCTAACCGGAAACCATGTAGATACATTACGTCCATTCCCAGAATCACGTCTTCTTCGATGTCAGCTACGATTACCGTATGCGCGAACTTTTCTCCACCAATTTCCAATTGGATTCGAGTCTCTCCGTGAACATTGGCACTCTCACCTGTTGCGTTCCGCAGTGGCAGGCTCGTTGGCAGAAGCTTGTCCTTAGATTTTATTATCTCCGGCCGTATAATGGTTCTTGTTGCTCCAGTGTCTACCAGCAGAGTATATTTCTTGTCATTCACTTCGCCATCCACATATACACTGTCGTTACGGCATCTGAGAGAAGCTATCAGTATGAGAGGTTCTTTGGAACGATTCTGGGTCGGTGCTGCCCCCTCATGGCCGACCTGTTCTAGTTTTCCTGGTTCTGGGGTTCTTGGTTTGCTGGAATCCTAAAGCGCTTACACGAACTGCGTACATGTCCTACCTCGCCACAATTCCAGCATCTAATCTTCTTCGACCTTTTGTCTAGCATGCTTTCTATCAAGTTGACGATCCGCTCAAGTCTATCTTTGTCACCTTCTTTTTGAATGGTCCTGACTTTGTTGTACCCCGAAGCCTTCGTGGCTGCTTCATATTCAAGAGCAGCAGTTAATGCATCGACCAATGTTTTGGGATGCGCCAAACGAAGCGTCCTCTGCATATCAGAGTCACGCAAGCCATCAATAAAGGCCTGATGGATGCCCAGACATTCCATCATGTTCTCCGGTGCTGATGGATAAGCAAATCGAACTTGTTGGGCGATATCCACTTGATACTCTTGAAGAGTCTCGTCCCGTTTCTGCCTTCGGTTCTTCATCTGAGATTGGTAGAAGTGTTCTAGATGTTCGTCATCATATCGCATGTCCAACCTCTTCTTCAGCTTCTCGAAGTCATCCGTTTCTTCAAGGGGTATCGTCTGAAGCACATCTAAGGTATCTCCCCGAAGCGCGATGGTTGAGTTCACTGCCTTCTCCTTATCGGACCAATTATTCGCTCTAGCGGCTGCTTCAAACTGTTTAACATAATTAGTCCATGATATCTTTCCGTCGAATGTTGGGGCCTTGACTCGGGCAAAACTGCCAATATCTTTTGTCTTGGGGTGTGCTTCTGGCTTGCATGGTTTTATCTGTTCGATCTTTTTTTCTTCTGTTGGCGTGCCTTGTGTCCTTAAATCTGCCATTTTTCTCTCTTACTCCTGGATTTTCTCGTCCATTGTCGTTATCTTATTCTCTATTTTCTCGTCCATAGTTGTGATCTTATTCTCAATCTTCTCGTCCATTGTTTTTATTTTATTCTCCATTTTCTCAATATCTGCTTTTAGATGCGAAATTTTATTTTCGACTTCAGCGGCAATATCATTTTTCATTGATAAGATGTCGGCAGATATTTCGGTCTTCATAGTAGAAATCTCGTTGTTCATATTAGCAGAAATCTTCTCGTCCATATTAGAAATCTTCACGTCCATAGTAGAAATCTTCTCGTCTATAGTAGAAATCTTCTCGTCTATAGTAGAAATCTTCTCGTCCATATTAGCAGAAATGTTAGCGGAAATCTTCTCGTCCATAGCGGAAATTGACGAGATTAAGGTGGAAGCCTCGTCGTTAAATAAAAATGTTTCCGGATCCAAGCCGTCAACACCAGTGCTATTTTCCATATTTCAACTAATTCACTTTTTTTCCGGACGTTTCCAACTCGCGATTTTTCAATTCTGCTTTTAGTTCCGTCACTTTCAACTCACTTATTCTCTTAGCCATTTTTACGTAATTATTTATCTATATTACCCCACACCTGACTCCAATGTAATGTTTTTGTTATTTATTTGAACATTTTTTATTACTTGTGGGATAAAATTATACACACTACTATGGCTAATTACTATTTATTTATTTAAAGAAGCACACACTGTATTAAACTCAATTTATATACACACTTAATGTCTATTAATTTATTTACACTCGATATAATAGTTCTAATTTATTTTACCACTTGAATATTACACTATTTATCTTCACTATTTAATTCATTGTGATTACTAAGAACTTCTGTGAACTGTCTCTTTACTGTCCGTTTCACTGATTCTTCCGAACTAACTGTTAACTCGCTCAATAACCCGCGTATATATAGTCCTTCTCGACTCTAGAAAATTCCAGTACCTTCCTTGCCCGTCCTATGCACAAACAAAGCAATAAACTCGAATGTTCTCGAAAGGAGCGCAGTCACCAAAATTTACAGTCGAGGGACAGGGCTGGCTTTGAGTTGGTGACCTCGCAACAATATGCTATATTGAACTGTTTCGCTTGGAAAATTGTTATTTTTAAATAGCCTGAAACTGCTTCTGTTCCACTCATAATTTATGTTTTGGTTCCGGTAATTGCTGCTTTCTTATGCTCCAGGTTATTTTGAGAGCTGAATAATCCCTTAGCCATACTTCCTCCAGTTGGTCTATAGGCTGAAGGAATTTTTGTCCGATACTCTACTACTCGAATAATGAGGAAGGGGTTGTCCAGTTTCTCCTTCAATTTTCTCTTGACAATTATCATAAGTATCTTATTTTGGATAGAAATACCTGAACTGGGCAGCTTGATGGTTTGGCGTGTAAGCGTATCTTTTTCAGCTTTTATGGTTAACAGAGCACTTCCATTCAGACGTGTGGAGAAGAAAGGCTTTTTTCAATGGAATATTGCTAGGTATCGTCATAAGGTTATCGGTTACTATATCTTTCACTCTCTCTCAAACTTAAACTTCACTTTTAACGTTAACTACTGATATATCTGTTGATTAAACAAGATACACTTATGCTTTTCTACTCATACAAGCTATTTTATGACCATCCTAGACTACATTTATATAAGAAACTAGTAACACTATTTTTATAGGAATTTGTTCACAGATCTAGTTACTTTTTGCTGATCAAAGAAGTTGAAATGCATGGGCATCGATATACCTTAATAACACGCCCTAATTTCTTACTTAAGTCAAGACACATCGACGTGAACGAGAAGACATGACGAAAAGCAATGGGTCCAACAAACCGCTATACGTGTATTCGTCACCTAAATGTAGAGGTACGAATACCACTATTGTCAAAAAAGGGACCAGATCTGTATATGGATTACAAGTTATGGCAAATTTATAAAACATATTTTAATAGACAACTTTAGTATTATCTGAAGTTTATATGCACCAGTCAATTTTTCATTATTATCTCGAAAAGTATATATTTTAAATACAGGATATTGAAATTCAACGACCGAAGAGAGAAATGAAAAAATTTCTGTTTTACTCCTATATAGCTTTGTGTTTTTTAATAGTGTTTGTAGACAAAATTATTTTTAATTTATTTCCAATTATTGACCGTTTGCAACACATATTCGTTTCGATTCCTAACGAATTCCTTAAAATATTATTCTTGAGCGCCCTCTACCTTGCGCATTTTTGAACGGCACAAGTGGCGTCTAGCATAAGATTTATATTATTGGAATGCTTTTGCTTTGTACGGGACCAAATTTTGCAAACACTGAAGACAACAAAAATTATACGACTTAAAAAGTGACAAAGGTCATTGCTCTTTCGAATTTCTCTATGATTTATAATCTCCGCCAAAAATACTATTCAAAAATCCGTCAATGTTGTCTACTTTTCTATGAAATCTTTGAAGGTGAAGTTATTTGTAAATGTGCCACGAATCATTCCATCCCGCTTTCCCAAATATTCAACATCCATTTTTCTTTGCTTTCCCTTTATTTATTTCGGCGCATTTCATACGATATATATACAACCTAACCAAAAAATTGGAATAAATTGCCAAATTTTTAATTTAGCTCCAGGAGCCCTCCAACGAATCATTTCAAGAATTTCATATCAGAGGAGTCATCACTAACTACTGGTCGATATGCTGCGAAATCGCAGGAGACTGATGTCAAGAATTGGGCTCCAGAGCCTTCAATTGTCAGTAGCTTTTGTTTCACTTACATAGATATTCTATGTTAGCTATTCCACTCTTGTAGATCTCATGTGTTCAACCGGGCAAAAATTTAGTTGAAAATATAAGCGGAAGTCTCCGAAAGTAGAGCATATTTTCATTCGATAGATCCATAGAACCATTATTACAAATTTTCAGATCTTTCAGATCTAATGTACCATCGAAAAAAATCACTCTGTTATTAGTACGTGAGAATTGTAAACGTCATCCTTCCCATGTAAAATTTTTGTATGAGTACATTATTGAACAATAATGCCCGGTTGTACCGGTTGAAATTAAAGCACGCCGTTCATAAGTAGTGCTTAACTTTAAAAAGCACTTGAATGTTTCGCTTGTTTCACCGCTGCAGCTCAAGCATTACTTAGTAAAGAAACGCTTAACGCATTGCGTACATGGCAACACTGAGAAAATTTAGTAACTCATTAGTGACTTTTCAGATTTGGGTTTGTATCGAGTGACAGTTAGCTTTCGCCCGAGTCAAATGTGAATGAATACAAAGGAGACAACAAACTTCAGAAACCAGGAATGGTTATCAAATGCCCAGCGCAGGCATAAAACCGGAGTGCTGCTGGCAAATAATTTATGAGAGACACGATGTTGTCTCTGTAATAATATTTGATCATTTGGTCTTGCAGGTTTTCTTCTAGGTAATATTTTACTAAATCACTTCGAAATTTCAGAGCTTCCTCTATCAATGCTAAAACCTGTGAACAACATTGTTTCGATAAAATGCAAATTCCTTCATGTCGTGGAAATGATCACATCGAGTGCAGAGCATCTCGGGAAGTCGGAATCTATTATTTCGAGGATATCAAAATGTACTAAAATGTTCATATCCATCTAGCACAGTATAATGATAAATGTCGTTTAAATTCAGCAAGACTTTTTGAATTTTTCATATCATTTGGTAAATTATTGTAAGTGATAAAACTTTTAAAGAATAAAGTTTTTACATTATGTACTACTTTGAGTATTTATATATAAATTATTCTGGTTTCTAGTTTTGTATGTGTGAACTTGATTAGTGAATACAATAAATTTAAGCTATTAGGCCACTGGATCGGAAGTGGACTGCGCTTGCGCAAATGTCATCTACTAAGTTACTAAAATATGACGGCAATAGATGGTGTAGCATTTTATAAATATAAACCATAGTCAGGTATCTCAACAGCCTCTCAATAGTAAATAACTTTAATGTTTGGAGCATCAATGATGTAGGAGTGATTCTACTACACCTCAAAATAACTCTCATTGCTCGATTTTTCAACTTTTGTAATTGGGTTATCTTATTTAAATCAAGGAAGTATAACAATATTCAAAATGAGGTTGAATGATGGTTTTATATACCTACAATTATACTCGAATTTAAACTTTAGTGTTGAGACACTAGAAAAAAAATATAGTTTATTCAAAAATTTTTTCACAATGTCCTAATGTCATCCATAAATAAAAGTTTTTCAGGTTAAATCAGCTGTCAACCGCGATGTTAAGCTAGAACTAGTTTGCGTTGCACCGCTCTCTAAGTATTCCTTAAGCTAGTTAAGGAGCACTTAATATTAAGTTCCCGATTTGGTCGAATTGAGTTCGACCTAGTTTAAAATCGCGGTTGACAGCTAATTTAACCCTTAGTCACACGCGGCTTACTGAGTATCCATCTTGCCCGCTAGCGGCACCTAGTACCGCGGTTCAATTTTCTGTTGATTTCCGACATTTTGAATTTTTTTTGCCTACTATTACAATCTATTACTCACCAAATTACCAAAGTTTTCAGGAAATGTATCATACAAAAAATAAAGTTTACAAAAAATGTATATTTTTAGTAAAATTTTAAAGGAAATATCAAAGCTAAAACTTATAAGAGAAGAATACGTATATTTCAAAAATATTTAAATATCTTTGAAAATTACTAGAGAAAAATACATACAGCGTGGGCCACAGAACAGTCCTCCCCGATATTTGTAAGTATTCCTTAGATTTTAAGAAAATTAGGAAACACGTCGATTTGTGTTCTAAGGGGGACACAATTTTACGATACAGGCATTTGTCATTGGTCATTTGTCATTTGTCAACCCCCTCCTTTCCACTCCACCAACCCCTTATTTTTAAATAGGGAATATACCATATGCGGCACATCATTAGAAAGGCATTTAGATAAAGTATTCATTTTTCGATATTTATACCATCTTTGCAAAAAAAGTCTTAATTAATTTAAAGTACAACACCTCTTAAAAATGAAAAGCAACGCCTATGGTTTGCTAATGTCTCATTTTTTTTGTCATATGTAAATTATAACAGTTATTGCAACAAATTAGTAATTTGATACTAATACAGTTTGTATAACGTGGTTATTAGGTATTACAATTAATTATCATATTGTTTTTGCAATATTTGTTATAATTCACTTTTGTTGTGACAGACAAAATGACACATTAGTAAACCATAGGCCTTGCGTTTCATTTTTAAGAGGTGCTGTACTTTAAATTAATTAAGACTTTTTTTGCAAAGATGGTATAAATATCGAAAAAAATCGTGGACGATCATTATTTCTGAAAACTCCATCTAAATGCCTTTCTAATGATATGCCGCACATGGTATATTCCCTATTTAAAAATAAGGGGTTGGTGGAAGGGAGGGGGTTGACAAATGACAGATGCCTGTATCGTAAAAATGTGCCCCCCTTAGAACAAAAATCGACGTGTTTCATAATTTGCTTAAAATATAAATAATACTGCCAAATATCGGGGTGGACTGTTTTCTGTGGCCACTCTGTATATTCAAAAATATTATACAATTTCTTTTTTCTACTAGTGTGCGGAAAAGTTCACTTTTCCGCACTCATTTTAGTGTTGAAAGAGTCACTTTTCCGCACTAGTCACTTAGTGCGGAAAAGTAAATTTGTTAAGTTTTTGGGGAGTATACTGACATATTTTGAACATTTAAAATATATATTTGTATGGTTGTAGTTTACAAAATGACTGAAAAATTAAGAGATTTATTAGAATTTTGCTATAATTTTCAATAAGAAGAAACGTATGTTTCAATAATTTTTTAATGGCCCTGGTATAAGCCTCATCAAATGAATGTGAAATAATAATAAACATCTGACATTTTTTATAAATGTTTCTTTATGTTAACTTTTGGGTTTTTTTCCGTACGCTAGTAGAAAAAATAGTGTACCTAACACGTGCGTAAAGTGACTTTTCCGCACGCGATTGCTGGCCGAACTCCGCTAACGCGTCGCTCGGCCATCTGCAATTGCGTGCGGAAAAGTATCACTTTCCGCACTTGTTAGGTAATAGTATATTGTATAATTAGTGGGAAAAGCATAATATTCCCAAACGACTGTGATAATTACCAGACGAGCGTAGTTCCTCGTCTGATAACACAGGAGTTTGGGAATATGCTTTTCCCACGAATTATACATACTATTTTTTCTTCGATCGTTGATTTACATTTAAAAAATTAATTAAAAAATATTTCATTCAAGATGTAATCAAGTAAGTTTAGATAGGTTTAGATAGGTCTCTATGTTCATATTGAAATATAGAAGTGGTAACCATGGAAATTACTTTGTTATGACAAAAGTAAAATAATTTTCAAGCCGGTTTTGTTTGATTCGTTGTATTTTATAAGGAATTAAAAAATAATTAGTAAACATGATCACTGATAGTGTTCAAGAATATCGTTATAAATTAGATGTTTCTTTTATTTCTTTTAAAACAACTTTATCAATATAAAAATTAAAACCATACTTTGTTTCATTTTATTGTAATAATCCATTTGTAACATTACCGCACGCTACAGCAGTGCGGTAAAATATTACCGCACTGTTATTTTCTAATTGCTTAGCAACTGCCCACTATTCTGGAATGTTGAGCTTTGCGCATAGAAAACAGGTCAAAATAGTGTCACTTTTCCCACGATCGGAGAAAAATTACTATTTCGTAACAACTTTCTTCATTTCGGCAACTGCTGCAAATGATGGTGGCAGTGGAGTGATTTTTGCAGACGAATCGCGTGCACTGAGTACAGCGAACCGTAGTATTATTGTTTCTATGTTTGCCACATTCATGGCATGTACCTCTCCTTGTTGGAGATGGGTTTTGGGGCAATTCGGGCGATTCTTCATATTTTGAGAGGAAAGCTTTTAATTCTAGTGGATGATTCTTCATTTTGGCTCGTTCTTTCAAGTGTTCTTCGAGGAGTCCAAGCGCCAGCCCTTCCAGAAATTCTAATCTCTTTTTTTTCTTATGATTTTCAGCTGCATTGTTCGCAGTATAAATAACAAAAGCATTTATACCAGCCATGTCTAAAAATCTGAAGTAAATAGCTAGTGGCCATCTGAATGTTTTTTTTTGTTAAGTAGTTAGCACACATTTGATCGACTATGTCGACGCCCCCTTTTGTGATGTTGTAGACTAAAATTATTTGAGGCCTTCCGGTTTCAGGGCAACTATCGTCGTTGTCGTGCATGGTGGAGAGAAGAATTACGCATTTATTTTTTTTTGTCATGTAAAAGACAAGTGTGCAACAATCTTGGAAGCCAAAAATTGAGGAACCTACTGGTCGACTTGAGGATGGAAGGAATTCTCAAGGGATGTCGGTTCTTTTTTTTTTTTCATTGTTCCTAATAATGTAATTCCATTTTCAAGAAAATACATAGATACATTATAGCTGGAGTAATAATTATCATTTGTAAGGTTACGTTTCGTGTTCTTTATAGGCTCTATTTGGCGTTTTACAATTTCGTCCTGTTTATTTGATGTCATGTATGGGTCTGGTGGTTGAATTCCACAATAAATTTCAAAATTGTAGATTTAAAATGTTTTAGCGTCACACATGGAATACATTTTCAGGCCATACTTCGTAGACTTGTCGGGCATATAAACAACAAACCCACAGCGTCCACGGAAGGGGTACAATATTCCGTCAATTGTTACATATTCTGATAAACTATAATTTTCCTGAAAGGTTTTATCCAATATCGAATCAATTTCTCGTATTGGTGCCAGTTTATCAGATTGGTACAATCCGTTCTTTTCGAGTTCTTATATCATCAAAACGGATAGCCTGTAGCAAAAATCGGAATCTGTTGATACAAAATGCCGCCCTGCATATTGTTAGTCCTGTTCCATTCTTCTTCCATGCACAACTAGCATCAGCTTTGCAGCTTTTTTGTTTATTAATAATAAAAATAGAACTCCAAATAGCGCCTTAATTTCAGATTGGCAAGTTTCTTTGCAATCTCTCTCCCTTGTGAATGCTTCGGATGCTTGTTTTCGTTGAATATAAATGTTGGTGAATTCAACGATTTTATCTATTATCGGTAAGGATATAAACAAAAACTTTGTAAGGCGTTATAATAGTGTAAACCTATTATCTTTGACGTATATAGGTATGTAATCTTTACCAGATATTAGTTTACAGTTGTTAAAGGTTCACGAAAAATTATATACCAACGAGGAAATAAGAAAGAACACGCAAAAAAACAACACCTTTTTTACTCGAATAAAGTAGGTCTTAATTGTATAACATCTGGTAAACTATTACATACCTGAATGATAATTTGCCTAGAAAAATGAAAATATCTCAAAAGCTAATAACTTTAGGTGTGGGCAATGGTTGATAAAAATGGAGGCATGGTAATAGTGCTCTCCGGAAATGATATAAAATACAGGGTGATCCATTTGGAATTACTGAGAAAATAATGTACTTGAGTTTTGACTTACCATGTATTTGATTTAATAAATATTTGCAAAATCATTCATGTTTGTGAATTAGAACAGGTAGGGAATGGAGTTCATGTTTTCAGTGATATTAAATTTTATTTCGGATGCTGGCTAGCTACTTACTTTAATGCTTTTTGAAGAGTGGTGTGGGTTTATCAAAAATCTCTAGTTCAATGCCAAGTATTTATTTAATCAGAGTGTCCGTTCATATTGCTGTATACAGTTGAAGAAATAAAGTGATGAGTATACACTGACCAAGAATAGTGATGAGCAATACAATATAATTCCCAAGTAGTACTATTTGGCTTACAATTTTTTTTTAGATTAAGCGGACTGTAAAATCTGGTTGAAATTAATAAAACTAGTACTTCTATCTTCTATCTCAGCTAATCAACTTTATGATAAAAGAGCTAAACCATAAGCGATGCCCTTATATTTAAATCCAGTGATTAAAAGATAATGAGTTACATAATCCCATCGAAAGTAGCTTGAGCTAGAGTTACGAAACCAAAGGGGCACAGTCTACGAAGCGCACCAAACCAGGCAGGACGGTTCAATATTACCAGAAAGTAAAGATTAGATATTACTTTTTTAAGTGTAGGTGTTCTTCTCAGCAATAATAATCAGGTACGAGCCAAAGCCTCTCGCAGCTTATGCCAAAGTATTGTAATGATTTTGTTATTTATTTAAATAGTTTTTAACTTGTGGGATAAAATTATACACACTATGGCTAATTACTATCTATTTATTTAAAGGAACAAACACTGTATTAAACTTAATTTATATACACTTCACTTAATGTCTACTAATTTATTTACACTCGGTATATTAGTTCTAATTTAATTTCACCACTTGACCATTACACTATTTATTTTCACTATTTCATTCACTGACCGATTACTAAGAACTTCTAAGAAACTAACTCTTTACTGTCCGTTTCACTAATTCTCTTGAACTAACTAACTGTCTACGCACTCAAAAACCCGCGTATATAATATAGTCCTTATCGGTTCTGGAAAGTTCTAGTATTTTATAACGCTCCTCATATGCGTAAATACTGCAATAGACCAGAGGGTTCTAGAAAGCGCATTCACCAAAATTTATAATCGAGGGACAGGTCCGGCTTTGAGTTGGTGACCTCGCAACATTGCCCCCTCCTTAATAGGAAGTTCCTCCTGGAACTTCTGTGTAGCCGGGACTGAATGCTTAAATCGGCAACTGGACCCATTTCTACACTTTCAGGTCGTATCGAAATAACAGGGCACTGTCTTCATTGTACACTGATAAAGGGGGGTACAGCTGCAGATTAATATGTGGACACCGGTATCTTCGAAGATCACTTCCATCATATTCCTGATGACTCGCCAATCCAACTGGTTGCTCTCTATCTTAGGCATAGCTAGTTTCTTCACGTTGGATTCCAGCACATGGTCTCGAAGGCTACGTAGCACTTCCCACACATTCCGGTAGGTGGATTGATCTTGAAATTCTTTCTTTGTTACCAGGTAGAAGATGTACCGTGAATTGTGTTTTTAGGCCCACGGTCTTGCCAGGGGTTGGAATCTGTTCTTCTAGTTTTTATAGTTGCCCAAACTTCTTTCGGAAGACGGTTGCCAGGCCTCGTGCGTTTTTAATACTGGCTGGGGTGTTGTGTGCCAGTGAATAGTCTTGCGGGAGCGTGAAAAAGTCTTGTCGTTGCTCTGTAGTGACTCCAAATCTAGCCTTAC
This sequence comes from Lochmaea crataegi, assembly GCA_947563755.1. Lineage (NCBI taxonomy): Eukaryota > Metazoa > Arthropoda > Insecta > Coleoptera > Chrysomelidae > Lochmaea > Lochmaea crataegi. The sequence goes on along the minus strand of OX387425.1, from coordinate 39,589,639 downwards.
CGGTACCTCCATATGCGCCCATAAACTCTTCGAAGGCAGGGTCAGAATCTTCCTGGACATGGTGCACTCCTTCTTCTATGTCATGGTCTCCTGCGAATGGCGCTAGTCGGTTTTGGTGAACTACTTTCGGTTTTCCATTGGGGATCTTGCTTATGCGATAGATGAGTCATTGATCCTCTTTTTGATCAAGTACGGACCCCCCACGATTTTTGTAATTTTGGAGAAAAGCCTTTTCTCCTCGTCGGGTTGTGTAACCATACTTTGTCCCCTTCTTTGAAACTGCCTTCTGTGGCCTGCGTGTCGTACCGTTTTTTCATTCTGTCGCTGGCAATTTGGAGATTAGTTCGAACCAATTCGTGCACATAATCCATCCTTTTTCTCAAATGGATCACGTAATCTTCTCCAGCTAGATCTTCTCCAGGTCGACAACCAAATTCCAGGTCACAAGGAAGCCTCATTACGCGTCCAAATAGGATTTTCGCAGGTGTTTGATCTATGGACTCATTGATGGCGGATCGATAAGCCAATGCAAACAGGGAAAGATATTGGTCCCAATCTCTCTGGTGGCTGGATACTACTTTGGACAGGTATTTTCCAATAGTCATGTTCATTCTCTCGGCCATTCCGTCTGACTGTGGATGCAACGCCGTTGCCCAGGTCTTCTGTCACAAATTTCCTGGAATACACGGCATCCGAAATTCCTTCCTTGATCGCTGTGAACTACCAAGGGAACTCCATATCGGCAAATGAATTCCTTCACCAATATATCCGCGACAGTTGTGGCTTCTTGATTCGGGATCGCGTAAACCTCTACCCACTTTGTGAAATAATCCATCACAGCCATGATGTATTTACCGCCATTTTCTGTCGTCGGAAATGGTCCAGCGATGTCTAAAGCAATCCTTTCGAAAGGGCCTCCAACATTATACTGTTTCATGGGTGCCTTTCTCTTGCGATGTGGTCCATTACTCGTAGCACAAGTCGTACACTTCTTACAACAGTCCTTCACATCGTCGGAGCTATTCATCCAATAAAACCTTTCACAGACTCGCTGAAGGGTTTTCTTCACTCCCAGATGATCCCCTGATGGACTGTCGTGTAACTTCCTCAGTACCTCAGCTACTCTCGTTCTCGTGATGTCTAACTGTCTTCTATCTCAGAACCATAATCGTTTTCAAGAATTCGTTTCAACAGGCCATCTTCCAAGACAAGGGAGTCCCACTGGGCCCAATATATCTTGGGTGTCGGTGGAAATCTTGACACTTCTTGCCAAGTAGGTCGCCGATTTTCTTCCTTCCATTGCCGGATCATCTTCAGGTGAGGGTCACTCTCCTGATCTTCTCCGATCTCATTGACAACTGTAGTTCTTGAAACTGCAGCTTCCTTAGATTCTGCCCTGTTGCAGTTGGAACAATCTGCTTGGCACGGCCGTCTAGGCAGAGAGTCGGCATTTCGGTGGCTCACACCAGCCCGATGTTCGATGTTGAAATCGTACTCATGAAGTCGTTCAATCCATCTAGCGATCTGGCCCTCGGGATTCTTGAACTGCATCAACCACTTGAGTCCTGTATGATCAGTCCGTATCAAGAATTTCCTCCCATAGAGATACTGGTAAAAGTGTTCCACAGACTTCACTACCGCCAAAAGTTCTCTTCTCGTGACACAATAGTTTCGTTCTGGTTTGGAGAGGTCTTTACTGAAATATCCCAGCACTATTTCCTGTCCTCCTTGGATCTGTGAGAGCACTCATCCAATCCCTACGTTGCTTGCATCAATGTCAAGAATGAAGTCTCCCTCTGGTAGCGGATATCCTAGTATCGGCGCCGTGGTTAATCGTCTCTTCAGGGTTTCAAAAGCATTTTGACATTCTTCATCCCAATGAAAAGTTCTGGTTTCTTCTGTGAGTCGAGTTAGTGGCTTGGTAATGTCTCCAAACTTCCTTATGAACCTTCGATAGTATGTGCAAAGTCCAAGGAAGCTCCTAACTTGATGTTTGTCGGTAGGTTGCGGCCATTGCCTGATGGAAGCAATTTTCTCTGGATCCACCGCCACTCCTTCATTGCTCACAATATGACCCAGATAGTTGACTCGGTTTTGGAATAACTGACATTTCTTCGGGTTTAACATGAGCTGGGCAGCTTGAAGTCGTTTAAATACGTCTTTCTGATTCTTCAGGTGTTCCTCAAATGTCTTCTCCAATACTACGATGTCGTCCAAATAGACCAGGCATGTTTTCCAAGACAACCCTCTCAAGACATTTTCCATGAGTCTTTCAAATGTCGCGGGCGCATTACATAGCCCGAGTGGCATGATGTTGAACTGCCATAATCCAGATCCGGTGTTAAAAGCAGTTTTCTCTTTGTCTTCTGGGTCCATTTCTGCTTGCCAATAACCGGACTTAAGGTCCAAGGTGAGAAACAGTTTGCTGCCGGCCAAAGTGTCTAGCGTATCGTCGATTCGAGGCAGAGGATAGCTGTGTTTATCCATCACGTTGTTTAGCTGGCGATAGTCCACGCAGAATCTGGTAGTTCCGTCCTTTTTCTTGACGAGCACTACTGGAGATACCCAAGGGCTAGTGGATGGTTCTATTACTTTCTCTTCCTCCATCTCTTAAATTATTCTTTCAGCTTCCTCTTTCTTCGCTCGTGGTAGTCTTCGAGCTGATTGTCTAGTTGGCTTGGCATCACCAGTATCGATTTTGTGTTTGATGGCCAGTCTTCTCTCCTTTTGGTACGAAAAGGTCTCGATACTGTAAGAGGAAGTCTCTCATTTTCCTTTTCTCAGCTCGATTCAAGGATTGGCCAGCTATTGACAACATCTGTTCAAATCTGTCATTAGAATTGTCAGTTGTCGTTGTTTGGCGAACTATGGATATCACTGGTACGCAGGATCCAATTCTGGTTGACTTCTTGATGGTAATTGGGTGATCGTTTACGTTTATGACACGTACTGGGATCTCCTTCGCTGACGTAACCAGTCCTTTTCCAATTAGTACTCCTCTACCAACCTCTTCGTCGTGGTTCCATGGCTCCATCATAACCGGTGTACCTTCCTCCATGATTCCCTGTAGCCGTGCTACTATTATGGTTTCGCTACTGTACAGCTGCCAACACCGTGCTGTCTTCATATGGATGGAGGAATACCTCTTCGGAACCCACTTTAATGGTTCTGATTCTAAAGTCTAACTGGAAACCATGTAAATTCATTACGTCCATTCCCAGAATCACATCTACTTCGATGTCAGCTATGATTACCGTATGCGTGAACTTTTCTGCTCCAATTCCCAATTGGATTTCTGTCCCTCCGTGAACATTGGCACTGTCACCTGTTGCGGTCCGGAGTCGCAGCCTCGTTGGCAGAAGCTTCTTCTTGGATTTTATTATCTCCGGACGTATAATGTTTCTAGTTGCTCCAGAGTCTATCAGCAGAGTATATTTCTTGCCATTCACTTCGTCATCCACATAGACACTATCGTTACGGCATCTGAGAGAGGCTATCAGTATGAGAGGGTCTTTTGAACGATCCTGGGTCGGTGCTGTCCCCTCATGGCCGACCCGTTCTAGTTTTCCTGGTTCTGGGGTTCTTGGTTTACTGGAGTCCCCTAGGGCGCTTACACGAACTGCGTACATGCCCTAGCTTGCCACAATTCCAGCATCTAATCTTCTTCGGCCTTTTGTCTACCATGCTTTTTATCAAGTTGACGATCTGGTCAAGTCTATCTTCGTCACCTTCTTCTTGAATGGTCCTGACTTTGTTGTACCCCGAATCCTTCGTAGCTGCCTCATATTCAAGAGTAGCTGATAATGCATCGACCAATGTTTTGGGATGCGCCAAACGAAGCGTCCTCTGCATATCAGGGTCATGCAAGCCATCAATAAAAGCCTGGATGCCCAGACACTCCATCATGTTCTCCGGTGCTGATGGATTAGCAAATCGAACTAGTCGGGCAATATCCACTCCATACTCCTGAAGGGTTTCGTCGCGTTTTTGCCTTCGGTTCTTCATCTGAGATTGGTGCAAGTGTTCTAGATGTTCGTGACCATATCGCATGTCCAACCTCTTCTTCAGCTGCTCGAAGTCATCCGTTCCTTCAAGGGGTATCGTCTGAAGCACATCTAAGGCATCTCCCCGAAGCGCGATGGTTAAGTTCACTGCCTTCTCCTTATCGGACCAACTATTCGCTCTAGCAGCTGCTTCAAACTGTTTAACATAATTGGTCCACGACATCTTTCCGTCGAACGTTGGGGCCTTGACTCGGGCAAAACTGCCAATTTCTTCTGTCTTGGAGTGTGCTTCTGGCTTGCATGGTTTTATTTGTTTGATCTCTTTTTCTTCTGTTGGCGTACCTTGTGTTCTCAAATCTGCAATTTTTCTCTCTAACTCCTGGATTTTCTCGTCGATTGTTGTTATGGTATTCTCCATTTTTCCGTCCATGGTTGTTATCTCACTCTCAATATCTGATTTTAGGGACGAAATTTTATTTACGACTTCAGCGGCAATGTCATTTTTCATTGATAAGATATCGGCAGAAATATCGTTCTTCAAAGTAGAAATCTTCTCGTCCACATTGGCAGAAATATTAGCAGAAATCTTCTCGTCCATAGTGGAAATCTTCTCGTCCATAGCGGAAATCTTCTCGTCCATACTAGCAGAGATGTTAGCGGAAATTGACGAGATCAAGTTGGAAGCCTCATCGTTAAATAAAAATGTTTCCGGATCCAGGCCGTCATCTTCCAGTGCTATTTTCAATCTTTCGCCTAATTTAATTTTCTTTTCGGACGTTTCCAACTCGCGATTTTCCAATTCTGCTTTAAGTTCCGTCACTTTCAGCTCACTTAGTCTCTTAGCCATTTTTACGTAATTATTTATTTATATTATCCCATTTCTGACAACAATGTAATGTTTTTGTTATTTATTTAAATAGTTTTTAGCTTGTGGGATAAAATTATACACACTATGGCTAATAATTATTATCTATTTATTTAATGGAACACACACTGTATTAAACTTAATTTATATATACACTTTACTTGATGTCTACTAATTTATTTACACTCGGTATATTAGTTCTAATTTATTTTCACCACTTTACTATTACACTATTTATTTTCAATATTTCATTCACTGTCCGATTACTAAGAACTTCTGTGAACTAACTCTTTACTGTCCGTTTCACTAATTCTCTCGATCTAACTAACTGTCTACGCACTCAAAAACCCGCGTATATATAGTCCTCATCGGTTCTGGGAAGTTCTAGTATTTTATGTCGCTCCTCATATGCGTAAATACTGCAATAGACCAGAGGGTTCTAGAAAGCGCATTCACCAAAATTTATAATCGAGGGACAGGACCGGCTTCGAGTTGGTGACCTCACAACAGTATGTATCTGCCTGAAGCCCATCTAGGAGGTCATGCATAAGTTACCGTCTCTAGGAGGTTGTTGGGCCTTTCAGGTAGGTAGCAAAGTATACAAATCCACTAATGTGGGAATCAACCTATGATATATTGCATAAAATACTTTGTCTACTTTTCCAGTTTTGCCTTTAAAAATCCGATTTCAATCGAAATTCACAAGACCCCATGGCACAAGGAAAACCAGCCTTTTTGAACGACCAAAGCAAAAAAACAAGGAATAGCAAACTGTCAGTTCTTTTAACTAGGGAATTAGTGGTGATCAATTGATCAATTAAATCATAACCAAGGTAGGCACAATTATGTTAATTTGAAGATTTTGGAACAGAAGAAGATCCTTTCTCAAGGTCAACCTCTATTTACTTGACAATGTAAACATTGTGAAAGGTTAATAAATAATTTAAAACAGTTTTAGTGACTTGATTGATAGCAGCGGTGAGTGTTTACCCTCTTAATTTAATCTGAAATAAGGGAAAATCATTTATGCAACTTTATAAGTTTTTTCAAACCGTAACACGCTGTCACCAATGTTACTCCTATTCTTTCTTAAACTCTATTTCTACAACTTTAACTTTCACACTATCAGAACACAGAACTCAAATTTCTAATACTTCAAATATAACTAACTAATGTCAATTGTCCCGCCTTTTATACTTTTCACCTGTTCCATACAGTTCTCGAGTATTCGATGACATTTCTAGACTTTTTGATGACGGTTCTAGATGATTGTAGATGTATGTCTTCTTCTTTTTCTTTGTGGACCTCTACATATCCTCAGTACAGGTGCAACGTAACATTGCTACCTCTTTTCTAGTCATAAAATAACTTTAAAACTTGAAAAATGATTCAAGTGAAATGAGAATTCAAATTTTAAAATCCTAAACTTGAAATATACCTTTGTGTCTTTATTCACATCCACAACTGAATATTCGTTGAATACAGTGAACTATAAACATAGCACAACCACACGTCTCTGCCCTGGTGCCTTCAAGTACATCTCTCCACCCAACAAACATGTGGTGAATAGCACTAATTTCCCAGCTTTATTCAATAATTGCATCACCCAATACACCTCGGTGCGAAACTTACAGGATTCACATCATTTTCTCTCCCAAGATATGCCAGTTAAAGGCATCTGACTATCATCACATTCACACATTGGCATTACTGGAAACGAACTCGCTGATCGTCTGGCGAAGGGAGCGCTTCATCCACTACCCCAACAACGACCATTGATATTTGGACCGAGAGGGCGGGAATAGCTGCATACAGGCTGAAATGTAATGGTAATTGGCACGAAGGGACAAACATTCATATAGTCATTCAAGAATAACAGATCTTATCACAAGCTCGCTTCTTGAAATGAGAAGTGATAACATGTTGGCCACAATTAACGACAACCAACCTTACCATATCCAGCTAACCTGGGATGGGTTGGAAGCATTCAGTCAGGAAGGAACTTTGGTGTGGTGCATAGACTGATCTAAAACTGACATAGTAACAGGAGCTGGAGTTCACGGTGCTAGAGCCAGGTGCAATGTCCACGCATCGCTTGGGAAGCTTGCATCCGTATTCCAGGCAGAAATCTACGATATCGATACGTTTTTGCAAATGAACATCGAAATGGGGTATAGAGGCCAAAATATCCTTATACTCTCAGATAGTCAGACAGCACTGAAATCTATAGCATGTCCCCAGATCAGATCTAAACTGGTCTTGTACTGCCTACAAAAAGTCTTAACAATGGCAAACCATAATGTAGACAATGAAACTGCATTCACTACTCCTGGACCAGTATTTGGAATATCAAAAACTACTGCACGTGGTTGTACATCTCGGTGGATTCAAACTAAACATCAGATGTACTGAAGCTACATGCCAAAGCAGCAGAACAGCAAACTCCTGATCAAAAAACTCAAAAAACCCTTGAAGTCGCTGACCAACGAAATATTGAACTTAAGCAGGGGCCATATAAGGAAAGTGACGGGACTACTCACCGGTCACTATACCCTAAGGAAGTACCTTCATACAATTGGCATATATGGGGAGGAACCTATCTGTCAGTTGTTCATTGAATAGGAGGAAACAGCCTCACACATTATCTTCGAGTGTGAAGCATTGTCTCATTGGAGATATAGACTCCTAGGACTAAAGTACCCAAAGGAGGATTTTTCCAAGAAGGACCTAGTGAAAAGACTGTTGAACCTGATAAGGGGAGGGATACTGGTCTCTCTACATAAACGGTACAACCAAGAGCACAAAAAGCGTAAAGGCTGAGGTGCCGAGGTCTCGAAGCCTCTGACTGGTGGTGCCGAACCAATCAATCAACCCCAAAAAAGACCATTCAGATTTGGACCGACCCTAAATTTAAGATAAAAAAAATTAAGAGAACCATGGCAAAATCACTGAAGCTGTATTAACACGTCACTCCATGAAACTGAGCCCATAGCTGGACAACAAACCTTCTCCGCCAGTCAAGAAAAGAAATGGTCATCGTCAGAATCAGCCACAGAAAATTGACAGTTACTTAATGGCATCTAGTAATAGACCTACATCTCGGAACTGCGAATCTCGACTCACAGTGAATCAAGTATCCACCTAATGTCAACTATGAACCGTCAGACGATTTCAGTTTGAGCCCGTAATAAGAGACATCTTGAACTACCCTAATCAGAATAAAATGGGTTCTCCAATTACTCAAGGAAGCACACCTCTTACTCTAAACTGTAATCCATATCGCTGTTGTGTATTTTGATATTTTTATAATAATTGTTCACGTCTCAATGGCCGTAGTTGATGAGACACGTTAAATTTAAATAAATAAATAAATGACGAGGGCGTTTTTATGATTGGCAAACTTAAATGTTATGGTTGATCCAATTACTACCAATTACTAAACTATATAATATTTTATATTTCAAACCTGAAATTAATTGAATGAAGATTGTCACTTTATGAGCGATATATTTCTTCGAATTATTGGACGTAAGAGGTTTGCATTTAATGGAATGTAATGGGTGGCCACGAATTTCATATTAAAATGTCAATAACGTCACCAGACTAATTAACATTCATCTTCACTTTCAATGGGACGTTTTAATGACTTATTGCCGTCTCTCTTACTGTTCTTAATAATAAACTTTTCACCTTGATGCATTACCTAAAGAATAGAGTTGGTACTGTTATTTATCAACCGATTATTAAATTAAGGTAGTTGTCGCGCGATTTTCATTGTGTCAGAAAATTTTAAACATTCGTATGCTTATTAGGGTTAGAAGGGTAGAAAGATCTTGTACCTAAATAGAGGCGTAAAATTTCAGCGGTAAATTCAAACGTACTGAAAGAAAGCATGAGCGACGTTACCGGACTGCAACTTTTCGAAAATGTTGATAGTATTTTGTACATGTCAGAATGATATGTGTAGCATCTCTGTGGGTACAGTCTGTTGAAAAAATTATGGCGTATTGAGGCCGGTACACAACAAAACCGCACCGTGACCGATCTGCGTGTTGAGGGTAAGCGCAATGGTAAAGTGCTCGGTCGTGATACGGTGATGTCTGAACTAATGTTTTTACATATCATTTTGCTATTCTTCTACCGAGTGATCTTCAACTCTCGGATCAGGCACGGTGTGGTTATGTGTGTCCCAGCCTTTATGCTACAAGCCTCTTCACTGTTACCATGGATATAAACCAAAACTGTTCGACGATATTATACCACGACAACAACCTTAAAAAAGTACTATTACTTTTTTTATTTTTATCGAGTAAGGTGAGTAAGCTTCGCTATCCCAATCAGTGAGTGCTTTGTTTACAGCCACGATGTTAAAGCAATCTTCTCACATTAAATTAAACTCCAAATGGAACTCTAATCCTCTACTTAATCGATGAACTGGCGTCTCATCTCATCTATATTCGTTATCTGGGGTGACATCAAGAATCATCCAACTATTTGCCAATGAGAATGATTTACATAAGATCAGTATCCAGCCTTAACAATTTCCAATATACACATGAGCTATCCCTTAAAAAACAGTAGAAACAAAAGACATACCCGGAAGCGGTCCTTTGTCCGAAGGTACAAATACTCTACTGACTTTACATACAGAATAAATAATCGGATTCGTTTTGAAAAAGTTGGCAGTCAAGTAGCTGATGGTCTTTAAAAACTATCCAATAGTTGCAAATAATATTCAAATGTCTTCCTCCTGATTTTGATATCTAAAAGTTAGGCATGCAAACCCGAAAATCGTGGCTGTATAAAGCCATAATATGGCTGTTTTTTCTCTATTCTCTATGTTCAATGATAATAAGCCGTCGATACGTTGCAACGGGTAGGAACTCTTCTTGATATCATTGTTCAACTGGAAGTGAAGCCTTAGAAGATTTATAACATATTGGGTGAAATTTTAAAATTTAGATCCGATTGTGAAAATAACTGATAACTCTTTTAAATCACATATTACTTGTCCTCCAATACCCAAACTGAGTTTTTACACAAAACGGTACAAAATAAAATGAATAGTTTCAGTACCGTTACTAATAAATATCTGAATTGAAATCGTGACTATCTTTGATAAATATCATAATTATTATTTTATTATTATTAAGTAAGTTTATTATCAGACGAATAGGTTAATTCGTCTTCCAAATCGGTTTGGGAGACAAGCATTACTATATCGTCGGAGTATTCACAGCCACATAATTTTAATATACACCGTCACCGTCAATACCTTATAAATTGTTTTCGCGGAAATGCTTGTTATTTCTGAATATAAATATTATAAAAGAATGTGCTTGATGATTCACCTTGGAAAAGTCAATCTAAAGCTGTACCTATATTATAATGATTTTTTTTCACTATACTAGCCTCTAAACCTAACTTTATTGACTTTTGTTGAGGTAGTAAAGTTGTTCATTATTAACCAAGGTAGAAAAATACAGAGCCTACTTGATTAGAACTAAATCTCAATCCATTTGATAGAATGTGAGGTTAACTCATGCAAATACAAAAAAGGGCCGTTCGGCAATTAACTCCGAAATGGAGAATGATAGGAGTGGAGCAGAAGCAGATTTCTCGTAGAGTAGAAGGATCATTGGTTACCGAGCTCTCAAACTGTCAAACGAGGGACATCTATCAAACGTCAAACTCAAACAAATGTCATTCGGTGTAATATTTTTGTGGTTATATTTTAGTATTTTTTTAAAATATGAATGATTATTACTTCGCAATTGTAAACTATGTAACCTAAAATGCGTATGAATTTTATTTTTTGGCTGGTAATCGAAATGCGCATATTCACTCCTAAAACCCCACCTCGCCGAGGTGGCACAAACTCTTTTCACACCACTCCACAGTGAACGAATAATTTAAAGACTCCTCTTTTTACTCGTTCTGTAATAACCGAACGGTTTAGAGAAGGCCGAACGGCCCTCATAATATGAAAATATTATAAACTGTCGTTTGTGTTTTACATTTGACAGAAGCATGAATGATTTTATTTTTAAGAATATTTTGAAATTCATAGTCGATTTTTGTTAGTTTTAAAAACTAATATTAAAAAAAATAAGATACCAGTAGTGAAAAAAATGCTATATAACCCGTAGCTACTACTGATGGGTCCTGAGGATCCATCGTATTTTTCAAATTCGTGTATTTCTTAAACTAGACAACATTGTATATTCTCAGCCTCAGTACTCTTGCGCAATACCATGGGCCTTGTTCAGCGGGCATAGTTTCGTACTTCAGTATTGTTCTTGTAGGAGAAGTGCGGAGTTTATGATTAATTGGGTCCTGAGGACCCATCAGTAGTAAATACGCGAAAATTTAATAATTGTTTATTTGTTTCCTAGTAGCTACTTTTCTGTTCTTTTTTGCAAGGTAAGTTTTTATTATTTATCAGTGGGTACTAGTATCTACAAGTTATCAATTGATACATGATAATATGGTTTTTTATTCGGTATCAAGAAGAACCAACCGTCGGCCAATGACCATTTTTTTTGCTGTTCTGAATATTGCAAGTGTAAATGCTCGAGTACTGTACCAATTTGCATCACAAGGTCAACAGGTAAAACGATATTTATTTCTCAAGACTCTGGCTAAGCAGATAATTGATGAACATCTGCGACTTAGAATGTCCAACAAAAAGGTGCACTTAAAAATACGAATCCTCATTGCTGAACTATTGGGAGTCGCGATTCCTATTTCTGAGCAACCTCAAGTACCTCCTGAAAAAAGTAAGAGGAAACGGTGTGCCATTTGCCCCACCAACAAGGTCAGGAAAACTGCGATCCAGTGTGACACATGTAAATTGCCTATTTGCAATCAATGTTGCAAAAAAATGTGCCCTAAGTGTTTTGAAAAATGATTATTTTTTTTTTATATACTCTAACATACCCAATAATATTAAGTTTTTGAATAAAAGTTTGTTTTAAATGATTTTCCTGTAATTATATTATTATGGGTCCTGAGGACCCACCAGTAGTACATATGTAACAAAAATGTGTCGGTAGTAGCTACGGGATAAGCCTCGGTAGAAAAGTGTATTAATGTCTCGGATCCATTGAAGACCTCGAAGCTTCGCTTCTCGGTCTTTAATGGACCTCGACAATAATAACTCACTTTTCTACCTTGGCGCATAATTACTATATATTGTCGATTCCTACTTTGTGTCGATTTTATGATGATATGTCTAAAGTGTACTTTTAGCACACGGAAGTTAAACACAAAAACATCGAATAGAAGAAAAAAATTATAAAGTTTTCATGTTACGTGGATCTGTTCACATATAGGGGTGGGAACAAAACCCCAAAAAGTTCCCTTCCGAATTCTGTCCGAAACATCCCTTATATCGCTAAATCCCCAAATCGTACTTTGCGCCAGCTTTTCTCAATTTTCTCGAAACCCGTTGTTCAAATCTAAAAAATGCTTATAATCAAAGTTGTTGCAAATTAAATTTTAAATAAAAACTTTTGTTTAAGTAATTTAGCTAATCCACGTGGAATTCCCGTAAATGGCGGTCAAAGTTAAGGGTAGTTTTTAGTATGCTATTTAAAATATGTAATTAGTCCAGAAATCGTACAAAATCAATGCTTTAGGCTGGTGATGGCTTGTAAGAGGGTTTTGGGATACCGTCCCACTATTTTTTTATAAATAAAAAAAATAACAATTTTATTATTACAACAATTAATAGCATATCCACAAAAATTTTAACATTCCCGCATGGCAAAGTGAATCGCGACAACTAAAAGTTATGTCAGAATAAAAGTCGACGATATAATTCAAATTGATACAACTCAGCTATTACAAAAAATTATCTGCACGGTTCACTTCCCCAAAAGAATTGAAATCGTGCTTCAGTTTTGAACTTGCTTCGGTTCCTGCATCTTTATTCGATGAAAAAGGCTTAATAAGAAAGACGAAGAATTCATCTATATATAAATTTTTTAACAAAGTTCCGGAACGACCAGTTAACTTGAGCGATCATTGCGAATTTGTAGTTGATGGTGGAAATTTGATTCATCGTGTGGTATGGCCAAAACAAGGTACATTTCGTGACATTTATTCAGGTTATGTTAACTTTATACGTAAGCATTACGGTCATCATGTAACTGTAGTGTTTGATGGATACGCTGAAATTGCAAGTAGTAAAAAGAGTCTTGAACGACAAAAACGACTTTTGAAACGAACCTCGGCTACCAATACTCAAACAACAGAAGACATTATTAAGCAATTTAGCTAACAAGGATCGATTAATTTCTCAACTTGTCGAGAGATTTAATGCTAAGGATATCAATACGTTTATTGCTTTAGACGATGCTGATTTACTAATCGTCACAACCACTATCGATCTATCCAGTCACCATGACACTGTGGTTGTAGTTGGTCAGGATGTAGATCTTCTCGCCCTTATTATTGCTCTTGCTCCTCCTGCTAAAGAGGTTATGTTTTTAAAACCAGCCCAAGCGAATATAAAGAGCAGGATTTACAGATCTTCTGATTTACAATCATCCAATATTATTAAGAATATTAAAGAATCTGTACTTTTCGCACATGCTTTTAGTGGTTGTGATACCACTTCTGCTTTTTTCGGGAAAGGAAAATCTCAAATGATAGGGTTATTAAACAAGATAAAGGATTTGGAAGAGGTTGTTAATATTTTCAACAATTCTCAATCTACAAAAAATGAAAATGAAAGCGCTGGTGAGAAAATAACTCTAGCCTTATATAAAGCTAAACCATCGGAAACTTCTTTGAATAGCTACAGCTTCACATCTTTTAATAGGTTAGTTGGCAACTCCAATCATGCTGTAATTCTACCTAGATTGCCACCAACCTCTGCAGCATTAAAACAACATTCTTACCGGGTATTTCACCAAATTCAGTCCTGGCAAGGTAATAATATCGAGCCAACACCACTTAAAAAAAAAACGCGCCTAGAACTCTACCTCATGGGTGGTGTGGAAAAGGGCTTAAATTAGACAATAAATTAACCGCTGTTGTAGCAAAATTTTAATATCAGATTTAAATTATTTCATTTTCATAGGTAATATTTCTAGACTATGGAATTATGTAAAATCACTACAATTAAAATCATATTTTAAGAAGCTGCTAAAAACTACCCCTAACTTTGAACGATATTTGCGAGAAAACGGTAAGGAATAGGTCAAATGTTTATGGAAAAGTTTTTATGCAAAAGTTCATTGCCAACAATATTTATACCTATGATTTTTCACGTTTAAGCAGCGGGTTACGAGAAAATTGAGAAAAACCGGCGCAAAGTACGATTTCGGGGTGGTTTTTGGCAAAATAAGGAATGCCGAGGACAATATTCGGAAGGGAACTTTTCGGGGTTTTGTTACTACTCCTATATGTAAACATATCCACGTAAAATGAAAACTTCATAATTTTTTTCTTCTAAAAAGTACTATTTACGTGTACTATTTGTTTTGTTTTATTGTTGGTTTATTTTATTTTACCAACACAGATCGTTGACTCTCCTGAGGGTTCCTAAAATTGTGGCTATTCTGTTGGAAAGAAAACATTTGAGTAGGTATTTGAGTTACTTGTGCTACTCTATACACTATCAAGCTAAAATTTTGATGGCACCAATTTTTATCTCTGGAAATTTAGCGTAACAATCTTGTTGAAGTCAGAAAAACTCATGGGTATTGTTAGTGGTACTGAAAAGGAACCCATAGATAAATCCAAAAAACAATAGGATGCTTGGGATACAAAAAATTCAAAGGTTCAAGTCATTTTGTTGTCAAGTATCAATCAAACTCAGATTCAGCACCTAATAAAATGCGATGATGCCTCAAAAATGTGGAATCGGTTGATGTTCATACACGAACAGAAAACGGAAATTTCCAAAGAATTATTGTGGCAGCGCTTTTTTGAGTATAAAATGCAAGAAATTGGAAACATTTATTAATAATTTGCCGTGACGTTTGAACGCTTTTCGAACATCATGGGAGTCTGTGTCAAGTAACCAAATTTTTAAAATTTATCCGCAAGTCTATTAAAAGGAGAAACCCGTATGTCAAACGATGAATCCAAAATGTCTAGACTAGCCATAGAGGTCAAAGCACTTCAAAGTAAATTAGAATCCGTAAACGTCATGAGAAATTATATAAGCGATTTGAAGAAAAATTTCGTTTGCAACTATTGCAAAAAGAAAGGTCACTGGGTTCGCGAATGCAAAAAAAGAATAGCAAATTCTAAGAAAAATAACAACTCTTCAACCTCCTATTCAGTTCCTTCTCCATCGTCAAGATCCTCATTTATTTGTGACATTACATCTTTATATACCACAAGCTCTGACAGAACCGAATGGATTTGTGATTCTGGCGCAAGTCTTCACATGAAATAAGCAAGCCTATGTTTGTCCACATTGCCAACGATAAATTAATTACTGTAGCTGGAAAAGGTATTATTGAAATTGAAGCCTATGCAAACGGTGAGTGGCATTTCAGAAAAATAACAGAAGTTTTATACATTCCTGAGCTTAACCAGAATTTATTTTCGTTGTTGTTTGAAGATAATCAAATATTGTTTGTGTTGGTACCCGAAAAGATAATCTTTAATGCCCAAAGTTGAATGTAATGACGCCCTCCTCCCAAAAAAGGAAGAGTCTAAGCTTATTTCCGAAATATTCGAAAACGTTGAAGTATAACTTTTGCTCCAACTCGATCTGCCTAATATAAAAGAAAACTTATTGCACCGTTTACCTTAAGACAGTGTTGAAATGGAGTAATCTTGAAAAGACTAGTTTGCGGTGCACCGCTCTCTAAGTATTCCTCAAGCTACTTAAGGAGCACTTAATATTAAGTTCCCGATTGGGTCGACTTAAGTTTGACTTAGTTTGAAATCGCGGTTTGCAGCTGATTTAATCTGAAAAACTCTTCCTTATGGATGACATTTTCGAAGTTCATTCCTCGATATCCTCGGAATAATGGTCTTCGACCGGAGATGGTTTCCACGCGATCTGATCATTTCAAAGAAATAAAGGAATTTGCATTTATCAACGTTTTCGAGTGACAAAGCAATGATGTTTACGGCTTTCAGGATTTATAGAGGAACCTCTGAAATTTCGAAATTATTTCCAAGAAAAATATCACCTAATAAGGAAACCTACAAGATTAAATGATCAACTATTATTACAGAAACAACAGCGTGTCTCTCATGAATCAGTTGCTGGCAGCACTTCGGTTTTATGCCTGCGCTGGTCATTTTATAACCAATTCTGATTTCTGAAGTTTGTTGTTTTCTTTGTATTTATAGGTTAACCGTTCACATCTGACACGGGTGAAAGCTAACTGTCACTCGATACAACGCCAAATCTGAAAAGTCACTAATAAGTTACTAGATTTTATCAGTGCTGCCATGTACGCAATGCGTTAAGCAGTTCTTTCCCAAGTAATGTTTTAGCTGCAACGGTGCAACACGAGAACAGCTTAAGTGCTTCTTAGAGTTAAGAGCAACTTCCGAAAGGCGTGCTAGAATTCCAAACGGTGCAAACGGGCATTAGTGAAACCGATTCAGAAGAAAACGAAGAAATTTTTGGACACAATCTCAGCGACGAATATTATCATGAAGAATATGATCAAAATTCTGGAAATGAAATTGGTAAAGTATTAAGAGACAAAAAAATTATCAAAACCAAATTACTATAATCCCTATAATCAAATTTTTGTGAGATTTTGGTACCAACATGCTACGAAGATGCTATGAAGTGCAAATATTCCAAAAAGTGGCATCAAGCAATGCAAGAAGAAATGCAGTCCTTTAAAAGCAACAATACATATGGGATTTAGTTAAACTTAAAACGACTGATGGTTGTAATGCTTAGTTGCAAAGCTTCTGGAACTCTGTTACATATAATTCAATGTATAAAAGAATACCACAAGTTTTATTGGTATCGATAAATAATAATTGAAGTAAATGGTATCACTCGCGTCTCTTACAGCAGTAAGCGGGCCCCATTCTAGCATTCTCATCAAATATAACTTATCAAATATGTGACCGTCTCTTGGCATTTACTGTTCCACTGCTTGGGCATTTTAATGCGTGTAGCTACACACTGCGCATTTGCCTAATTAGTTAGTTACGAAAATAACAATCTTTTTTCAATATTAAAGAAACAATGAATTCAGGTGCACCAGAAAAACTTGAAAACTTGTAAATACTAAGACGATGATGTGTAGCTACACACTGCGCATTTGCCTAATTAGTTAGTTACGAAAATAACAATCTTTTTTCAATATTAAAGAAACAATGAATTCAGGTGCACCAGAAAAACTTGAAAACTTGTAAATACTAAGACGATGATCGATGACAATAAACAATAAATGACATGCTTAACCCTACCTCAATTATATAAAAACTGCTGAATTTTTCGAATTGATCTGACAACGTCTTGAAGTTTTGCCATGATTGAAAAAGATCTTCATTTGCGAAAAGCCGGAAAATTTACATAGTAGAAGAGATATTACAAAGGGGAAGTCAGAGCAGGAAGTTGCATGGCAATATCATTCGACTTCGAGCAGACTCTTCCATTGCCACACATAAGAACCAGTGATGTCTTTTTTGGCATTCATGATCTTGCAGATGACTCGGCTAGTACGTATGTTTACACGGAAGATGTTGCAAAAAAGGTGCTAATGATGTTACATCCATTACTTAAAGAACAAGATACATGATTATTTGGTTATACTAGTGATGGATGTTCTGGTCAAAATAAGAATCACGTGATGGTATATTTTCATGTGGTCAAATTATTTAAAAAAATAACACACATGATTTTGCTTTAGTGGAAAGGAAAAAAAGAACCAACAGTCTGGAAGTTCCAGAAGATTGGGATATCTTAATAATGAAGGCGCGAGAAAAACCATCTCCATTTGACGTTGTTAAAATGAGTCAAGATATGTTTTTCGACATTCAACAAGCATGCTCCCCTTATTTCCCAAAAATCCCATGGCCAAGTTTATCTTTGAGAAAAGCCAGATTTATTGAAGTATCTGCTGATTCACAGTACGTCAAAACTCGAGATAAACATAGCGGTGCATGGACGCACTGTGCAGTTAGAAATAAGAGAAAATTGGAAAACTCCATAAGTTTGTAAACATTATATGACAAAAAGCTCCCCATCAGTGCTGATAAGCTAAAACACATCACCATTCTAGCCACCTTTTCAAAAAAAAAACAGAAAGTGTTCCATTTTATCAATCCTTTACAATCACAGAAGCCACCAACAGTGTTGACATTGATGAAGATGACAACAGTGATGGATATGAGTAAAAAATATTTGATGTTTGCTAGGTATTTGTTAATATGAAAATAAAACTTTTCAGCACTTATATTTATTATTTTTTATGAGTATCTAATCAAAAACAACCAATGTCATAGGGTTATTACTTTTTTCTGACAAACCAAATATAGCAAAAAACAAAAATTAGTCTAAAGTCAAGGTAATGTATTGTTATGGTATCGACCAGTCACTCGATATTTTAGAGAAATTAATTTTAATGTTCGATGTTATGTTGGATTCCATACAAATATGTCTAGAGAACAACACATGTTTATAATTTCAATAATTGAACATTAAATAACATTTAAATTTTATAATACCGATAATTTTGAGAGAAATGGTTTCCAAGGAAATGATTTTTTGGAAAGGAGAATTTTTTGGACGGCGAGAAATGGCGATGTAATGAAAATTTTCATGAGAAAAAGCCAAAAGAAATTTGAATGATAATCGTTAAAATAATAGTTATTAGAATGCTATAACATGGTATATATTGAGGAGCAACTTTGTATAGACATCCAAGCTTGAAGAAAGTTGGTGAGTTACGCTCAAATTTTTTTTAACTTAACGATACTCTTAGAAGATCCAGTTTTCTTAAAACCCATTTGGTTTGACCCAATTAAAAAAAA
Source organism: Lochmaea crataegi (assembly GCA_947563755.1). NCBI lineage: Eukaryota > Metazoa > Arthropoda > Insecta > Coleoptera > Chrysomelidae > Lochmaea > Lochmaea crataegi. The sequence goes on along the minus strand of OX387425.1, from coordinate 39,570,793 downwards.
TTCATTAAGTAATAAGTAGAATTTGAAAAGCGTTTGACAGATTTTGTCATTGATCATTGAACAGACAAATAGTGCGAAATTATAAAAAAAGAAGCTGAATGTATAGTGATTAGGATTAGAATTAATTAGGGTGTTATTAAAATAGTTAATATAAAATTTCACAAAGAATTTTGGTGATATCACAATAATTTGATATATATGGTAATTGTAGTGATAATAATTTTTGTATTGCATTTGTTCGGTTGAGTTGTTTATTATAAGTTGTTTACTAGACAAATTGCTTCATTTTATAATATAAAAATTTTTTTATTTCTTCCTCCCTACTGAAACACCCCTGAGGTAAGAGATCGCCGGCTTGCTTTTTTTTTAATTGATTGAACTGGTTTATTGGTTACATTCACTAAGGTTGGTGAGTATCTTAGTGTTAACAACGAAACCATTACAGTATATACCTTTACAAATAGTAGATTTCAAAAAACTGAAACAAGATAATATTGACTACTTTAAGTTTTTTTTGTTTATTACAAAAACAATATTTTTGACATTGGTGGTTTTTAATAGAAACCCTTCAATTGCAATTGCTTCAGCGGAAAATACAGAAGTAAGATCATGTAGTTTAAATTGCATTGACAAAATATAGAACGCGCACCCTACCCTACTGGGTTGTTTGGAAGCATATGTATATTATAATGTGTGTGTGTATTGTAGTTATTTATTATTATGTGTGTGTATGTGTATGGTTATTTTTTATTAAATTGATTGAATTGAATGTTGTTTTTATTATATAGTTGGGCGCCAATATTTATTAAAAAAAAATATGTAAGTATTGAATACAGTTGAATTTACTGTTTGGACCCTTACTTTGTGGAATCTACTCATATTTATGTTATAAATGAAACTAACTGTTTCTAATTAATTCCACTATTTAATTAAAAAATTATGAAATTTATTAAAGGATATTCTGACGATGATATGTCAATATCGAAATAATTATCAATATCCTTTAATAATTTTCATAATTTTTTAATTAAATAGTGGAATTAATTAGAAACAGTTAGTTTCATTTATAACATAAATATTGAATACAGTTAATGATCTTTTTATTTTAATATAATTCCACCTATTGAAATTTTATTAAATTTACCTGACCTTTCTTTCTCAGTACAACCCTGTCACTTACTCTGATAAAGCACGAAACCATCTCTCTCAGTCGGATTCGGTAGTTGTGTTGGAGTCAACGCTCTGCGCTTTTATTTATTATCTCAAAATGACTACTCAATAATAGACAACTTAGTGAAATAAAGGAAGAAATATCATATTTTTATTGAGAAACAAATTCTAACACAGTGGCAAATTATGTATGATGTATTACCATACCTTCAACACTTGAGAAATAGTAGAAATAATTGCTTAATTCAAGAAATCAGTTTACAAAAACAATGGCTATCATATATAAAATCAATGGTGAAAATGCTTATCGGCCACCATGGTAAGTGAAAATTAATTTTAGTGAAATATTTAATCATAAAGAAAAACTAGAAACTTGTTTAGTCTATAAGCGAAAAAATAGATAGATGTTTACAATCTAGTAATAATAATACATAAAAATATAAACACTACAGTAAATAATAAATATGTCAAATCTTTTTGATTGCTTTTTTTAATCTAAATGCGTTTATTGTTTTTGTTTGTCCTTTTTATTATTATGATGGCCTTTAAGTCTCTATCTAGAGTTATTCTTAGCTATAGCAAAATCTTTTTAAAATATTGTTATTATTATTTAATCAATAACTTTCTTTTTCTTTTATTTTGCAGGAAGAAAGAATTTAGGTACCTTATATTTCCTTGTTAGTCCTTCTTCTTCAGATGCTCAGGGAAATAGCATCGGATTCCAATCTATTTTTCTTTCCTTTTCACTTCAGGAAGAAAAATTTGTCGTCCATAAACAAATTGGTGAGATTTTTAAAAGAAATCTTGTTGATTTCTCAGCACGTGAAGATTTTTAAATTTACCACACTTTCAAACTTCAAAAATGTCCTCCTGTCGAAAGTCGAGGTAAGTTGACTCCCTACTTTATCGACAATGGAAGTACTTTTGCTTAGAGTTTGTTGTGCAATTGAAAAAACTGAAATGGCCCGTCCTCCTCGAGTTTTTACTTTCATTAAACACACAAGTCACAGGTCACTATGTTAAATTTTTTAATAAAATTTCTGTCAAAACTGATATACGAGGATGGTCAAAAGTTATTTTGGTATTTTTGATTTTCTTACACACACCTTTTTTACACATATAATTATAATCTACATAAAACATAATATTAAATGTACAAATCTTACATCTTAAAACCTCTTCAAGACATAGAATTCACACTTTAAAAATTTCTCATTGTCAAAATGATTTATTTTTAATTTTCGAAAATTAAAGCATTTTAGTTATTCAAAACCTTTTATAACATGTCCTTGCACCCTTTAGTTGCAGTTTATGTGTTTCTTTTTTATTTACAAGTGTTACTATTGTTTATTTTTTTAGGTTCACAACTGAAGTCTTGGTGGATAAGAATTTTCGATTCTAGTGTTGGAGGTAGGACTTCTTAGACTTTGAATTGTTCCCGTTATTTTATGAGAAGACTCCAAATAATGTGTTTCCACCCTTTTTTCTTACTATTCTGATCAATTAATAATTTTAAAAAATATGAAAAGATAGTTTTGACAATTACACCTAGTATAAACTGTAAGTATTCTCAGTTACTTTAGAATAAATCATACATAGGTATTTCATTATTATATTATTTCATGATTTGTTCTCAAAGCTTATAATCATCAATACTTTTTATCAAATTCAGTTGCTGCAAAGATTTTTTTTAATAGATTTAAACTTTATTTTGAATGCTGTTGTATTTTCAATCCGTTACAATATATTTCCATATAATTCTTATATGTTGCTAAATACGAGGATAGTAAATTCCTACTAATTGTATTATTATGGCTGAAATTCGGAATTTCGATGTGTATTGAATGTGCAGTGGCGGATTACCATCAGGCTGAGTAGGCTGGAGCCTAGGGCGACAGATTATAGGGTCGGCAAATTTTGGACCAGCATTTTTTTATGTCTCACAAAAATAAATAAAAAATCATATTTATATACTTAAATATTGTTAGGTCCACACAAACAATTCAATATGTAGGGGAGTGTGGGGCACGGATGATTTCATAAATATGTCTTTGCTACTGCCATGCTTTAATTCCATCATTATAAATGCAGGAACTGTACTTGTATCCATTCCGACATTCACCAATTTGGATAAACCGGGATCTGGATCATTGAAAGGATCTTCGTTTCTGCGAAAACAGAATTTGCAAAACGTTTATGCTAACTTGTATTTAACAGTTCGCATAGCTCTATGTTCACCAGGAACAGCAGTTGAGAAAATCTTTCCTTGCTGGAAACGAGTGAGAAATTGTCTAAGACCTACCTTAACCCAAGAAAACCAAAACGCCTTAGCTTTGTTGTACAAAAAAATGTACAAAATGGTATTGTGAAACTTTCATACTTGCTGTGATGGAATGTGACATTATCAGCCGAATTCTTACAAGATAATCCAATATATTGCTTTTAAACTTCAAGTAAGCATTGTAGAGGTCGGTAGGGGCGGAAAATTTTAATAGCCTACTGGCGGCAAATGTGTAAATCGGCCACTGTGTGTGTGAATAAATCACAGAATTCATATGTATAGGGGTTATTTAAAATATTCGTTAAATTGTTGGTGTCCCTAAATACACTATATGTAATTGGCGAAGGCGTTTTGGCCCAATATTTGTTGGTTAGGTCATACGTATTTAACTCCGATATGTTTGAAATTATTATCGACTGTTTCTAGTGGGATGCACCAGAAAAACTTGAGAACTTGTAAATACTAAGACGATGATCGATGACAATAAACAATAAATGTCATACGAAATCTTACCTCAATTGAATCAAAACTGCAGAATTCTTCGAATTGATCTGACAACGTCTTGGAGTTTTGCCAACCCGTAAGCTGTAAAATGCCCTGGCCGTTATGTATAAATTGTATTTATGGGTGGTAAGTTTATGTTCATTCTGATAAGCAGGAAAGTAACTAAAAATGATGTCATCGTCTTTTTATCGTAAATAAACGATTTAAAGCTCGTCTAGTATCGATCACCTAGAGACTACGATTCTATCCGCATTTTGCTTGCTTTAACCTGCAAACATGCCTTTTTCAAATTTTGACGAACAAACTATATTTTTGTACGGTGATCTACCAGAATGTTTGTACATGAAACAACCAACTGGCTTCGAAAATAAAAATAAATCAGATTGGGTTTGCAAATTAAACAAGATCCTATACGGACCAAAACAATCACTACGTTGTTGGAACCGAAAATTTGTCGAATTTGTAAGTAATTACGCGTTTAAGCAGTGAAAATCCGATCCTTGTGTATTTGTCGATATTTTCTCAAATAGTGAAGTACACTTAGATATTTACGTAGACGACGGAATCTTAATAGTAAAGCCGCAAAGTGCGATGTTATCAAAAGAATGGAGTACATGGTACCGAGTGAAACAAAAACCAACCTTATCGAGGAGCGGCTGGCTCTTTGATATTTTTAGCAACTTGTAGTCGTCCAGATATATCTTACAGTGTGAAGGAAGTACGTAGATTTTATAATAACTGAATGATGATCATTGGAGAGCCGTGAAACGCATATTTAGTTATCTAAAACATGCCCTTCGTTAAAAGATTGTATATTTAAACTCAACAAAAATTCATATAAAATTAGCCGAAGCTCAACAACACCGAAGAACAAAACACATTGACGTAAAAGTACATTTTGTTCGCGATGAGATCCAAAAAGGTAACCTATCCCTAAGCTTTGTAAAATCAAGTGAGCAGCTGGCTTACATTTTTACAACACCTGTGAATAACAGTATATTACATACCTAGCGGGGAAGTAAATCATTACCTACAGCCCAGGCTTTGTTAGAGGATGTGGCTGGAATGCTTTCCCTCGTTGTATGTATGTTACCGTTAAAGTATATAATGCAGTTATTTCATAAAATACCTAGTTATTCCATGAAATAACTGATCGTGTCCGTTAAAGTGTGTAAGATGTTAATAATTTGACACTTCAACTAGTTATTCTATGAAATAACTAGGTATACTATAAATTAACTAATGAGAGACAGTTAAAGTATAAAATAAACAATTTATCGAAAATGAAATAACCTGGTATTCTATAAATAAACTAATGAAAGACATGATGAAATAAAACAATTTAACTTGTTCAAATCTCCACTTTATTTTGAACTGACGTTCAATTTAAAATTAGTGACGCATTTCGCTACACAGTAGCTTTCTCAAACTAGTGAAGATACAATGAAAAACTTTTGATTTATACAGTGCCCTAATACGGAATTCTAAGATATTGACAAAAGTATTATACTATGTTTAAATGAAAATAAAGTACAAAAGTGCCTAAATACGGAATTCTACGAATATTACAAAGTTATTGAAAAAGTTTACCTGGAAAATTTATCCGAAACGAGTCACTAATTTTAAATTGAACGTTGGTTCAAAATATAATGGAGATTTAAACAAATTAAATTGTTTAATTTCATTATTTAGTATGGATCTTCATCAAGTAAAATCCTCATCTATTCAATTAATGAAAGACAGTTGAAGTGTAGGAGATTTTGTAGTTGTAGTTTTTATCGCGAAGGGCAAGGAAAATCATTGAAGAAGCTATACAGTGTTGAATTAATGGCTTCTTCAATGATTTTCCTTGCCCTTCTCGATAGATTAATCAATGATCTGTTTTAACCACGTCGCACGGTGTTTACTTAGATACTGCATGCTCCTACGTCTCCCCCTACACCGTCACCGCTCTTGTCTTTTACACACATTACATGATATAGATTATTTTACACTTTACCGGGCTGCAGATCGTTATTCTATGAAATAACTAGTTAAACCATGAAATACAAGAAATACTTTAACGGACACGATCAGTTATTTCATGGAATAACTAGGTATTCTATGAAATAACTGATTTCATACTTTAACGATAACATGTGTTCTATTTTATTCACAATCGCTTAATACAAGCTTTTAAAAACATTAATTTTAAGAAAAATTTTTACGACAAAGAACTTCATGAAACTGTTGCTAGGCAATATTACTAGTTTATTGGTTTTGACAATTAAGACAAAAAATAATCTTTCCATCACGAAATTTTAATTTGTTTGCTTGAACAAGTACATAATGTCTGATTTTGAATTAACCTGTAGTCCTCCGGATGTCCGAGAAGCTGCGAACACTGCGGCTGCGGGATAATATTATGTTAATATGATATTTCCATACTTCGGAAAAGTGACAGATATAATAGTATATTACATACTTAGCGGGGAAGTAGATCATTACAGCCCAGGCTTTGTTAGACCTAAAAGCCGTTGCTGGAATGATCCTTCCCGCGTGGTATGTATACTATTTTATTCACAATCGCTTAGTTAGAAGCTTTTAAAAACATTAATTCTAAGAAAATTTGTTATCATATATTAATGTTTTTTCCGACAGAGAACGTCATGAAACGGTTGCTAGGCAACATTACTAAGTACCTATAGTTTGACATCTATCATAAACGTACCAATATCAAATAAAGTTGCCAAACTAAACATAATGTCTGAATTGGAATTTACCTGCACTCCTCCGGAAGTCCGAGAAGCTGCGGGCACTGCGACGGACGGAATAATTCCAAAGAAAGGTATGAGAAAAGTGACACATGCTTCTAGCCGGAAAAGTACTTTTCCGGCTGAGGCGTGGAAGTGAAAGTAAGTAATGAGTCACTTCCCTACCGTTTTAAAGATAAGAAATGTCTATATTACTGACCGATTGTGGATAAAGATATTTTTTTCCACAAAACTGATTGTTGTCAAACTATAATTATTATGGACATATACATTTCCATAGCAACCAACCATTCCAACAATGGCGATTTCTATCAAATTTTGTTTTAATTTATCACTACAGGAACAATAAAAAGATTGTGGGAATTGTAATAATTTGCAAATACAATATAATAGTAATTATGCGCCAGGGTAGAAAAGTGAGTTATTATTGTCGGGGTCCATTAAAGACCGAGAAGCGAAGCTCTTTAATGGATCCGAGACATTAATACACTTTTCTACCGTGGCTCATATAGCATTTTTTTCACTACTGGTATTTTATTTTTTTTAATATTAGTTTTTAAAACTAATAAAAATCGAATATGAATTTCAAAATTTTCTAAAAGTCAAATCATTCATGCTTCTGTCAAATGTAAAACACAAACGTCAGTTTATAATATTTTCATAATATGAGGGCCGTTCGGCAATGCTACTCCATTGACTCAGTACACTCCTCCCTTCTTTAAACCGTTCGGTTATTACAGAACGAGTAGAAGGAGCAGTCCTTAAATCGTTCGTTTACTGTGGAGTGGTGTGAAAAGAGTTTGTACCACCTCAGCGAGGTGGGGTTTTAGGAGCGAATATGCGCATTTCGATTACCAGCCAAAAAATAAACTTCATACGCATTTTAGGTTACATAGTTTAAAATTGCGAAGTAATAATTATTCATATTTTATAAAAATACTAAAATATAACCACAAAAATATTACACCGAATGACATGTTTGAGTTTGACGTTTGATAGATTAGTTCTAATCAAGTAGGCACTGTATTTTTCTACCTTGGTTAATAATGAACAACTTTACTACCTCAACAAAAGTCAATAATGTTAGGTTTAGAGGCTAGTAGTGAAAAATATATATATATATCATTATAAACAATCGGAGAAAAAATTATACGTTCAACTCGGCAACAAAGTAGATTGACTGAATTAGATGAATTCCTAGCCTCGCTACGCTCGGCTATGAACTATCAGCCGCGGCAGTCAATCTACTACTTTGCTACCTAGTAAAACAAATAACTATTCCGGCTATCGTGGAAGTGGAGGTGAGTCACTTCCCTACCGTTTTAAAGCTAAGAAATGTCTATATTACTAACTAATTGTGAATAAAAATATTTTAAATAACTGTTCGGGGAAGTTGAATTTAATGTTCTGATATGTACCTAGTTTAGTTTATACTTTCATTGTTCTAGAATATTGATAGTTTCCATTTTGTGTCAAATAGGTCAAATAGGAGGTGTTGGAAAGAAAACATTTAAGTATAGTTTGGCAAGAAGCTATGCGGCATCAGTAAGGGGCGAGGAAACATATCCGACGGCCGATATCTGTCATAAAGGTACCAATGGCGTACAGTACCTATTTTATAAAAGTATCGAAAATAATAATTATTATTATATAATAATTATTGTTAGCGATCCCCTGACAACCCCCTGACTTTCCGCCGCTGGCGCTGCCTCGAATAGGAGGATATCGAATGTCATCATGTGTCAATTAATTAATTTTGTATTTGAGGACGTGGGAAATAAATTGTGTATTTGCAAACTTAAAGCCGGCGTTTTACTAATATTTCAGAAGTGGGATTCTTACCGACGTGCTTGCTATTGCAAATGGTGTGTGTTGGTGTAATTAGTGGAAAATTGCCGCGATTACAACTATTGCGTGGGATTTTTCTAGAACGCTTTCGAATAAAAATCGGTAAAAATGCCGCGTAGAGGTGGTAAAAGGCGTGGGAGATCTTCGAGTTCGAGCTCTGGTTCATCAAGTTCCAGTTCTAGTTCGTCAACTTCTAGTAGTTCTGACGAAAACTATAAACTAAAGCAAGGAGTTGAGAAGCTTGAAAAGAAAATTCGGGATGGAGCTAAAAAGCCGATATTTCGGGGTAAAATCGATAGTGTACCGTGTTTTTCGGGTCGTTTGGACGACGTGAGTGTCCAACAATGGTTGAATATCATTGAGTCCGCCGGAGAAGTGTTTGATTGGGATAGCAAGGCCAAAATTTGTTGCATGGTCAATGAATTGCGTGATAATGCAAAGAGTTGGTACAACAATCAAACAGCGGTTAATCTGTCCTGGAAGTGGTGGAGGGTAAAATTGTTAGAGGCATTTCCAGAGAGCGCAGGTACGTTTTTGAAACTTGAAGAGTTGGTGAGTGTAGAGCGTGATCGAAGCCATGGTCTGGTTGATTTTTATTATCGTAAACTTTCTCTGGGACTAAGTTGTGGATTGTCAGAGAAAATTATTGTGGAGGTTGTGATCAACACGGTAAGTGATCCATTTCTTAAATCGGGAGCTGTTGCCGCAGGGCGTGATAGCACTAATGAACTTTTGAAATGTTTCATAGCAAGTGGTGGACAGTCTCGAATTGATCAGCCGAGTACTTCTCACATGTCGCGTTCTGAACGATTAAGGCCATACAGGTCAGATTTGGTTGATCTAGACTAGGTTTGAAGTATGATATTTGAATAAGTTGGTTCATTGTTGAATTCATAGATGATTTATTCTTGATGTTGCGATGTTTGGATTTATTAAATTGATTTTCTTTGTTGAATAATATTCTGCTATTTTTGCTGATTTGTCTTCTTACGCACTCTTCAAGGTGCTTGTGTGGTACCTAATTGCTGTTAACAGTTTGTCTAAATAAGTTTGCCGAGCCCTGTGTGCCCTAGTAGCCCTGTGTGCTACCAACGTAATTAGTCCTGTGTGCTCTGGTAACCCTGTGTGTTACTGTATTCCGCCCTGTGTGCGCAGGTAACCCTGAGTGTTACTGTATTCCGCCCTGTGTGCGCAAGTAATCCTGTGTGTTACTGAATGTAGCCCTGTGTGCGCAGATAACCCTGTGCGTTACTGAAGACGGCCGGTGAGCCGGAGCAGCCAGTGGATGTTAGAGGATCGATTTAGCGACGACGAGGACGTCTAGATGTCAGGACAGCCGAATGTTAGCGACCCCCTGACAACCCCCTGACTCTCCGCCGCTGGCGCTGCCTCGAATAGGAGGATATCGAATGTCATCATGTGTCAATTAATTAATTTTGTATTTTCGGACGTGGGAAATAAATTGTATATTTGCAAACTTAAAGCCGGCATTTTACTAATATTATATATAGAAACTGATATATGCTTTGCTTTAAAGGTAAGGTATTTTTCAAAACACGGTATTTGTTAAAAACAAATAATGTTGAAAATCGTACTTGAATTCAATATGGATACGAAATAATAAGATACCAAGTAAAAATGAAAATACGAAGGTAGATACTGACAATTTAAACGCCACTGGATAATCAATATCATGCAATTGTCGAAGTGAGAAGGAAGAACACACGCACGCGCTTGCCAATAGGATGTCAGGTGGTTACTTAGCAACGGGGGTTCATCTTGTTTATATCTTCTATGTCACGATCATGAAATCGAAAATATTCAGCAACTAATTCAAGTGGCTTAATATCCCTTGGCTGAATATGCTATTAGGTACAAGTTTTACGACTAAGAGGAAACAGACCAAAACTTATGTCAGTCATATTACATGGAAACGTCAAATATATAATAATTGTGGAATTAAAAAAAGAATGTACAAGAAATAAATATCAATATCAGTGTTTTTTAAAAGTGTGTGTGAGAGGAATATCATGAAAAGCAATTGTAGTGTATTAAACATTGTGTAGAAGTGAAAATGCATCATTTTAAAACACTTATAATATGACAATAAAACCAGTGCAGTGCTGATCTGAACTCATCTTCAAAAATTCATAACTCGCTTTTGGTAAGAGAGCGCCGGGGTCCGGTAAGGTTTGCGACCCTCGGAATTTTGCAACAATTTTTTTCTTATTAGAAAGCCCTATTTCTATAGAACATTTTAAAAGAAAAAAATTCTTGGATGATGTACTTTTGAAAGAGAAAATCGCAATTGAAAGTACTAAAAATCCGCCATTTTTTCTTAAATTTTGACAATTTTTGACAATTATGTCTAGATATCAGATGGTGGATTGAACAGTGTTGCCAGTTCTCATTTCCGTAACTCGTTACGGCTTGGAAATGCTCTACACAAGGTTTTTTACTAAAAAATTTGTGGAAGATACAGAATTTATAGAGAAAAATCCAAAAAACAATATTTTTTCATTATATCACAATATTTTATTCGAAAAATAGTTAAATACTTTATATTCAACATGAATTTTTTCAAAATACAAATTATATGTAATTTCTTCGAGAAGGGGAAGCTAATAAATATGTATGTACCTATATATATTAAGCTTTTGATTATGGCTAATGTAATCTTAACGATAGTAGAAAGTATGACGTGTTGAGACCAAACCTAACCAAACCTAACCAAACCTAACCAAACCTAACCAAACCTAACCAAACCTAACCAAACCTAACCAAACCTAACCAAACCTAACCAAACCTAACCAAACCTAACCAAACCTAACCAAACCTAACCAAACCTAACCAAACCTAACCAAACCTAACCAAACCTAACCAAACCTAACCAAACCTAACCAAACCTAACCAAACCTAACCAAACCTAACCAAACCTAACCAAACCTAACCAAACCTAACCAAACCTAACCAAACCTAACCAAACCTAACCAAACCTAACCAAACCTAACCAAACCTAACCAAACCTAACCAAACCTAACCAAACCTAACCAAACCTAACCAAACCTAACCAAACCTAACCAAACCTAACCAGACCTAACCAAACCTAACCAAACCTAACCAAACCTAACCAAACCTAACCAAACCTAACCAAACCTAACCAAACCTAACCAAACCTAACCAAACCTAACCAAACCTAACCAACCCTAACCAAACCTAACCAAACCTAACCAAACCTAACCTAACCTAACCAAACCTAACCAAACCTAACCTAACCTAACCTACATAATTGAATAATGTATAAATTAAATTAATATATTATTCACTATATTGCTATAAAACTGTATTAGGTACAGCAGTAAGTTTGTTATAAACTCTTACATTTAATGTAAGAAATAAAGCAAATCTAAGATAAACATTATATTCTTAGGATGCTTAATATTTCGATTTTTATGATTATAAATGCAAATCATTTTATATTTTTATATATTCCTGTAATCTATTACAATGCAAAATTAATTCAGCTAAAAGAAAATAAACACCATCTGACAACGCCGCTTAGCTATCACCTGATCACAGAACAATCATGATTTGTAATCGTAGACATAAGGTTTGAGTGTGTTGGTTTATAACCTATAAGTGTCGAGTGAGAATAATATGCTTCAAAATATTTCTGAAAATTGGCAAAATTAAAGTATTTTCTTCCGGTGAAACAGACTTAAATTTAGTTAAAGAGAATAACCTTTACAGTTTAAAGTGAAAATATTCATCGTAAATAGTATTAAATAGTGTTGAAAAAGTATCATTTTTTGAACTAAATTCGTGATTTTTAAAGAAATTTCTGAATGATCCAACAAAATTTTTGTTCTAATCTACTTTGTTTAAGGGTAGCTATCAAACAAATTTAAAATTAACATAAAACTCCGAGGGTCGCGAAGTCCACCAGAACCGAGCGCCGATTTCTTTTTTCATTTTCGTGTTCAGCGACCTCGAATTAATTAAAAAAACTATATTTCATCAAAATCCGCGTTGGTTCACTAAACTAGACTTTTACCCCAAACGGATATAAAAGAATCTGCAAATATCACTTGTCTGTCGCTGCTGCCACAAAAATCAAACAAAGAGGTATGAAGCAACGTATCAATACTTCAAGAAATGGTGCCAAGCAAAGACTGCTACTGCAGTTTCAGAAACCGTGCATTTGGCGTACTTTCACGAAAAATCTGCTGTATTAAAGTCTCCATCAGCTCATGGTGTGAATATTCCGTGCTGAAGTCCACCCTTTTCATAGAAGAAAACATAGATATTTCCAAGTATCCTAAACTTCGAGCATTTGTGAAAAGAAGACATCACGGATATAAACCCATAAAATCTAATGTGCTTGACAAGGAAGATGTAAATAAACTGCTGTTTGAAGCCTCCGATGATATTTATTTACTGATGAATGTTGTAATGATAATGTTTATTGCTGAATGCAATGGAAATGAACAATGTTGAATTAAGGCATGGAGTCATAATTGTTACTATTCCTGATTCCAAAAATGGAATGGCACGTAAATTGACAGTGACGATGAGAAAGTTTGTTATTTCAAAATAGTTCGAAATTACATTGTTATAAGATCCCACATGACGAATTTTAATCCTCGCTTCTTCATGCGATATCAAAATTGAAAGTGCTTAAACCAGCCTGTCAGGAAAAACTCGATTCCTTCAATTCCAAGTAAAACTGTGAAATTTCTGAACTTTGAGAACTTTAAGGAGTATACTGGACTCTCCCTTAGAAGAACGTCGGCCACTTTATTAGCAAATACTGGAGTTGATGTCTTAGCTCTCAAGCGACATGGCGGATGGAAATCTGCAACTATTGCCGAGAGTTATGTACCGGAGAGCGTCAGCTCAACAATAAAAAGGAAGTTGCAAATAAAATTTTATACAATATAACGAAGCCAGAAGTCTCCTGCAGTACTTCAAGAGTAACAGAAAGCTTGGTTAGAGATGGAGAAATTATGGAGTCAGAACATTTTATAATACCAATTGAGAAAAAATGAGAACAGATTTACTTAATTACAGTTACCTGTAAATAATTGTCATATCAGTAAAGCGTGATCTATAGACGTCAAAAAATAATAGTTCAATACTATTACTATTAAACGCTTTACATTAGAACTACTTCTCGGGCTATATGCCCGTGACGATTGCTGGCCGAACTCCGCTAACACGTTGTTCGGCCATCTGCAATTGCGTGCGGAAAAGTATCACTTTACGCACGTGTTAGGTACACTATTTTTTTACTAGTGTACGGAAAAACCCAAAAGTTAACATAAAGTAACATTTATTATTAAATACATATCAACAACTTAATTATTATTAATATTAACATTGAACGTGTAATTTGTAGCATTCTGCAAATTAATTGCAGAGGCTAAAATGTTTTCCAATTAAGTCAGATTTCGGTTCTCCACTGCTTTGTCAGAACTAATTGCTGCAACCGTGGAACTTGGCTGAAAGAGGTCATTTTGGAAGGCTTTACTGGCGACAGCTGTGACTAGTGGAAGGGCCAGCGACAGCGTCACTGAAGTTTAATATTTTATTCGATAGGCCCTTTTGGAAACTTGGTGAGCTTTCTACATAACCTTCTGCGACGCTAGAAGATTTCCAACCTACGAGGCGTTTGATATTTGTTATTCCTTCTCCGGAATCTGCAAGCATTGTGGCGGCGGAACGTCGGAAACTGTGGCCCGTATATAATTGAGGATTTGGAAGCTTCAGATAACTTGCAATCTCTGATGGCATTTTCCCGAAGGTGTTTATTCCGATACATTGTACATTGCAAGTTTCTTTCTTATATTTCATGTGGGGTTTCAGGCTTTCTTAAACTTACATACTTTCTGAACAAATTCAGCAATTTTCAGCTTCCTCAGAAATCATAAATCTTCTGAAAGAGTGGTTTTTTGTGTATGGGATATTTATCAATAAAATATTTCCTTTGTCATCAATATGATCTAAAGACATCTTTGTTAATTCTTCTCGCCTACATGCGCCCGCCAAACCAAAAATCGTAGCGACTTTTATATGAAGATAAATTTCGTCAGGCGCTTCATTTATAAACTTAAAAATTACCTCTTTTGAGAAAATGTTTGCCTTTTTTTGTCTAAATACAATGTTTTTTTTTATATATGCCGTGTCATTGAAAAACTTGCTTAAATCGACGTCTTTTTTGAGTTTAATTACACTTTTTAACATTGAGTACCTGGACCAAAGAGTGTTTGGCTTGCATGTTTCAGAAATTTCAGCGAAATAAGCCAAAAAAACGTCTTCTTTAAATGTTTTAATTCCCTTATTGTGGCACCAGTTTTCAAACAAAATATATTCTTTTTCATACCTATAACGGGATTTTGATGGTAGTAGATCCAAGTTTGCAGTTCTATCCGCTTCCAAAACTGACTGACTCAAAACTGACGCAATGCGGAAAAGTGACTCTTTCAAGACTAAAATGAGTGCGGAAAAGAGGACTTTTCCGCACGCTAGTAGAAAAAAAAACCTTTAAAGAATAAAGTGCGAAAATGGCTGTGACAATAACTGTCATTTGCTGTTGTCAAATTAATTATTTACGAAATCCGCTAGATTTTACGTGTGAATAAGACCGTGGTGTGAATATAAGTGATCATAATAATCAAGAACGGATAGTGATAGATGAAACTTATCTTTCGCAAAACAGACGAAAAAACTATGCGGATGAAATGTTGATTTTTCATTCGGAAATTAGTGATTTTTTATAAAGATCGACGGAAAAATGTAATATGTACCTCGGCGAATAACTGTCTATTGTCCCGCCTACAGACTGCAGAGAATTTGTAGACACGACTATAATAGACAGTTGTTTTTCCTTGGTACATAAATAACTATTTCTTCTTGAATCCCTCCCAAACGGATTTACACAGTTTTTTTATCCTGGGATCATCATGGGATATAATCATGTGAATATGTTGAGAACTTATTTTTGTCCATCTTTTGTGATGCGTTTGAATTACACACATTCAGATTTTTTTGAATAGACCATTGTTATAGATGTTGTAACTGAATAGTCGAGAAATCAACGAAAATACTCCACTTGGAAAATGTGATAGTCCCATGAGGAATGATCAAATGTAAGCCTGAACAACCGAGATAGCGTTTATGGCCTATCAAATTGCTGAAAATGGTCGTTAATCGTGTTGAAATTAGCCTATATTGTTAATTAGCGGTAAGAGTCCTCGACATTTGTTAAAGTGAACTCTCAAATTTATGGCTAGTCGAGAATGTTAAACGAACGAGTTTTATGATTTTAGCGCTGCTGCTAAAGGGTTACAACGTGGAATAAAAAACTGTGAAGCAAATTCAATATGAATGTATTTGTTTCAAGTCTATATTATACAGGGTACCCAGAAATTATCCTGCAAACGAAAACTACATATACAATATATGATATTATGTCCATCTAGCCTTTAACGAAAAGTTTTTCTTAAGGGAGCTAGTGCCCTTTGACGATGACGCTGTTGAGTCAGTTTTTAAGCATATCTCACGACCACTACGTACAAACTTCAAACTTGGTACATTGTACAAGCCTGCAGTGATAAATCGTTTATCACAAACCCGCGCTTTTTGCCATCACAAGTGTTCACCTTCGGAGGTGTAGCGGGTGAATTTGGTTAAATTTTTTGTGTATCAGATTTTTGACAAATTTAACATCAGTTCCAAGAACTACAAGGTATTTAAACAAAAAGTGCTTTGTTTGAATTCGCTATTATACACCCTTTTCGGGAATAATTAATTTTAATTTTTTGTCCAAATCTGTTTCTGTCAGGATTAAAGAACTACTGAAATGAGCAGGACAAGCATCGGGCATGAACCATACATTTTGCCGTGTCATTAGGGAAACGTCGCCCATTAAATCGGGTGAATTTATTTTGGTAATCCAGTCCTGTTAAACGGCCAGGTAATATTACTGGTATTTGATTGCCGACTACACCATTCCAGATATTTATGCTAAATCTTTGCTGGTGCTTCGTCTCGTTTATGGAGTGCGAATTTTCGCCAATGTGGGCGAAATGATGTGCACTATGTAAATTAAAAATCCTTTCTGAGTAAATGAAAAAATGAAAAAATAAAATTTGTGAGAAGAAATTGGGATCCTGCTTCTTGTTGTCCAGTAGCAATAACTACTCTAGCAGGAAAATTACCATCTATCATCGCATGAACTTTTTGAAGGTGAAGCGGATAAAGGTTTTGTTTATGAATAAAATTCCACATGGATATACAGCCGCGAGACTTCCAAAAGTAACCATTTACCCATTCTCATAAGAATACAAATTTATATTATTAAACGAAAATAAACAATGTATGTGTAACTGTACATGTTTATAGTTCAATATCGACGGCAACTAATAGTATATTTCATTACGAGTCCAGAAAATATGGATGTGTAATGAACGATACTTTTCTTTATACCTTTCAGTAAGTATTTACTATACTATACTATAATTCAAAATAATGACATCTGCTGTCATAATACAATTGTTGTTTAGTGTTGCTAAGGGAACTGAACAATAACGCATGTTGCGCACAGGTCATTTTCGGTACTCTTAATAGGAATGTTAAGATAGGGTTTTCAGTAAGGTATAATGAAAAATTCATTCCTCGTGTTGTGAGGTATAAAATAATTAGTCCGAGCAAAAGCTAATAAAAAATTTACTAAAGTAAACAAGATATAATAAAACAAAATAAGAGTATTAAAATAGTAAATTAAATAACTATTTCTAAATTAATATAAAAAAAACAAAGGTGGGGCGTTTGTCAGGAAAAGCGCTCTCTCGAGATGACACATCTGAAAAGGAAGTGAAAATTCCTGAGTAACCAGCTTATAAGAGATTTGGAAATTAGGTTACAACAACATAAGTAAATGTCAAAAAAGTCTAATATATCAATCTAGTGTATTTATACTTCGTATATTAAAAACCAAAATAGAATTAGAATGATATATTCAAAAGAAATGTACAAATAACACATAATAAAGTTCAAACATCTCTCGGGTTATAGGTATTAAGGGTCAACTCGCGAAATACTCTCCAAAGGCACAAAATTGCTAGCCCGGAGTATTTATCATGATAAAAGTGTAATAGGCCATCACTAATGTACTAGGGGTCCACTCGCAAAGTATCCACTCCTTTCAACTAGCGAGGTACAAAGAGTCAACTCGCGACGTACCTCAAATTAATGTATTGTTTATAATCTTAGATATCAAATTAATGAATTATCCAACAGTTATTTAATAAAAATATGTATAAATAGATTTGTCAACTTAAAGAGTGAAATATATATGGAATTGGTTACCCTGTGAGAAAAACTCACCTATAGTCTAGGAGGAATCGGCGCATGAGTACCGAAAACTATTCCACCTCAATTTTTTTATGCGATCCTCTTCAAATTGCCCTACTGATGATATAAATGCATGTTGCCAGGGGGCAGCCCGGGGCCATATTGTTTAAACCGAGATTGTTTAAACAATTGCAAGGAATTGTTATTTTTCAACCGGATTTTTTTTTTATATTCTTTATTGAAATACATATGAAAAAGGTACCATGACTTTTCGCGATAAGGTTAATATTTTTAGAGATATGAATTTTTAGAGTTTCGAAAAATCTCAAATTTGGGTACTTTGACCCATGAAGAATATATCAAAAAATTAAATAAAATATAAATCATATTTTTTTTTAAATTCTTTATACAATAGTTAATAATATTCTTGATAGATATTTAAGAAAATTCCATTGTTTATACCTGTTTTTTAATTGTTAATTTCGCGCGTTCACATGTATGCATCGCTTACCTTTAAGTATCGCCGTCTCTCTCTGACTCATACGCTGCATCGGCTTCTCCGTGTCCTGAATCATTATTTATCATTTATCTTAAAAACTATCAACTTTATCAGAATTTTTGAAGAGCGCAATGTTATCAATAATTACATTGTCTACAATTTGTTCTCAACAAATTTTTTTCTGAAATCAATTTTACAAAAGTTGTTTAAGCATGAAGCGGAACATACAATTAAAATTACTTTTTTGTTGGTTTATATTACTTTTTTGTTATTATCTTAGTAATTTATGCATTTTTATCAACAATTCGCCATTTCAAAAGTCTAGACGCCCCCTGGCGGATAAATCGTAAACCTACTTTGTTAGTAATCGCAAATTATTTTCTGTTGGGTTCTTATGTTGATATTTGATTCTTTTATTTGTATTTGTGTCTTGTTATCAAAGTGTAGAAACACGTTTGTAGAAGAAGAATTCTTGAGTAGCTCAAGTTTTAAAGGTATTCAAAGGCATTTTCTCAATTTTCAAATACTATAATTATTGGTTTTCTTCATTTTTAGGTTAGAAATTTTTTGTTGTTCGAACAAAAATAGGATTGCTGTTGTTGATGTATTGAGTATCTGGGTTTCGTAAGGTAAGATCTCGGGTGAGATGTTTAAAAACTTTTATTGACTTGTTGAATTTAAGGCTGAAACAACTAAAAAGGAAAAATGAATGAACAAAGTAAAAAAAAACACATTACACAATGCTAACTGCTGTGTCTACAAGTGTTCCTCAAGAAAAAATAAAAATAGGACTTTGCACTTTCATGCCTTTCCTAAGAAAGATGCATCCACAGTCCATGTCACTAATGCTTTTGGCATACTTGAGAAAATGGATCGAAGGAAAGCATGGACAAAGGTTTTATTAATGGGGAAGCCAGTTACCAACTCAATGCGAGTTTGTTCTCTTCATTTCCAAGAAAGTGATTATCTTGCCAAAGGTCAGTTGAAATCAAATTTTCAGCAAAAGGTGATATTTAAACGACTGTTTTCTTGTACATAGGTGCAGCTCTAATTAGCGTGAACCGTCCTAAACTGAAAACTACAGCAGTTCCATCCTGCAATTTACCCAAAATACAGCACACAAGAAAGTTGCAACAGGCTAATGATTTTCAACGAAAACAAAGGTTTGAAATGCGAAGTATCCTAAGAGATTTGAATACCAATCCACAAACTATCTCTGAGGCCTCACATTCTCATGATGTTGAACATGGTGAAGAAATCGAACACATGCCTCTGGAATTTGCTGACTTGACAAAAAAAGAACAGTGTGTTGTGCAATCTTTGTTGGACTTGCAATTTGCAGAAAATAAAACTTTGGTGAAATCATTCGAACATAAGGAGGTTCAAGTGACAAGTGGTGATTTGATTATTAGTTTCACAAGCACAATTCAATCTAATGCCCAATTGAATTCATTAACTGGAATTCCAAATTTTGAAATGCCGAAAAATTTAAACAAATTAATTTCTGATCAATATCCTGACAAGAAAATTCATAAATTAACTGTGAAAGATAGAATAGTTCTTGTATTTATGAAACTAAAAATGGCTGTCAGATTCAAAGTATTATCTTTTCTGTTTAAAGTTGCTCAAAGTACAGTCACAATTGTATTCAGTGAGTACATAGCTTATCTAGCCAATATCTTGAGAGATTGTATACGATGGCCAAGTTCAGATGAAATATCAATGAACTTGCCCCTTTGCTTTGAAAAATTCAGAAATGTAAGAGTGGTACTTGATTGCACTGAGATACCAGTGCAAAGATCAAAATGTTTATCATGACGAATAAGAACTTATTCTCATTATAAAGGGGGACAAACAATCAAGTTCATGACAGGTGTTAGTCCATCTGGGCATATAACTTCCGTTTCAGCTTGTTATGGTGGAAATTATACGGAAATTGGGCAGATGTAAGGTAAGGCAGCGCTTGGTAATCCTTAATCCGTATACCTGATAAGAGTTGATAATAGAATCTGTAAATTGCAGCGATGGTCAAATTTGAGATTTTAATCCGACTTGTAAATTACAGCGATTAAATTCTTTGAAACATAGGGGTGTTTTTACAACTTTTTCAAATCTAACCTAACCAAACCTAACCCCAACCCTCTAAACCCAGAAAAATTGGGACAAGCCTTGAAAAATAGGGGCAAACCTTAAAACATAGGGGCAAACCTTAAAACATAGGGGCAAACCTTAAAACATAGGAGCAAACCTAGAAAAAATAGGGGCAAATCTTAAAACATAGGAACAAGCCTTGAAACATAGGGGTGTTTTTACAACTTTTTCAACTAAACCTAACAAAACCTAACCCCAACCCTCTCTAAGCTCAGGAAAATAGGGGCAAACACCTTAAAAAATAGGGGCAAACCTCGAAAAAATGGGAGCAAAACTTGAAAAAGGGGTGTTTTTACAACTTTTTCAAATCTAACTAGGGTAAGATTAACGCTCTTTGTTGGCCGTGCGCTGCAATTTACATAGTTACTACGAACCCATACATGACCATTCGCTGCAATTTACATGTAAGGATTATAGAAACTCTGACCGCCGCTGCAATTTACAATCGCCGCGGAAATTATTTTTTTTTATATGTAGGTGGTGATGAGTGATACATTTTATCTAAATAAATCCAAATACTTCAGTTTTGTCTTTTTTTCACAAATCTTCACTGGTATCATCTGCATTGCAAAATTAATATATTAATGAAATTGATATAAAATATATTCATAACAGGTGGATATTCATTTCAAGACTAAAATACTTTTTTATTTTAGTGCTTGTATGCGTTATAATAAATTTTCACAAATTACAGGTATTCTTTTTTTTATGTTTTTCAAAGATGGGTGATTTAGGAAAGCTTTTTTGGAGTCTTTAAGACTATATTTTCATAATAGTAATGAATGTTTTCATTTATGTGATACTTTTTACAAAATAAACTCAAAAATACTCTAGCTCCTGTTTATTTTCACATATATAACATGGATCATGTGGTTAAAATAATTCATAGAAATTGTTTCTATTAACAGTCTGGAAAAATCTTCATCGAATGTTACAATTATATTTATAAAAGATCTTGAATATGTTGAATATAATATAAAATCACATTGGGTTGAGTTCAACAGGGCCATGCCCAACTGTACTTGTCCATAATAGGCGTGTTTCTTCTTCAGCCTAACTTCATTGTTTGAAATTTCCAGGTAGCTGCATTCGTTTACGAAGTGTATTGTACCTTTTGTTTTGCCTACAAATGAAAGACATTCATTCAGGTTCATTATTATGATTATGAGTGAGTATATTACCAACAGAAGGACATTTAATTTCAAGCAGCTTAGATGGTTTTCCTTTTTCCATAACAATACCATCAGGTGAGTACCCTAGCCATGGATATGGCTGGCAAATAATGAACCTAGGTTCAATTACATTCACTCCCAAATTTTCCTTGCACTTGTTAAGAGCTTCTTTCTCATGATGGATACCATGTTGTTCAAATTTATTTGTGAACCCTTTTGGAAAGAAGTAGTTCAAGCTTTTGTTATTCCAATCCATTTGTCTATAAGTGCATATTGAATAGCAGCGGGAACCTGAAAAACACCTTTTATCATCTCTACTTTTGATATTTTTATTAAATATTTATACCTGTTAACCTGAACCTGTTAACCTGAATTTTCCAACCTTCACTTCCACTACAACAACTGACAATTATTTCTGACATGTCTACATCACAGAGAGTTGAATAAAAATTTTTGCAACACTCTCGCAATGTGTAGTTTGAGACATTCAAATTCAAAATCAACAAAAATGTTGAATCTTTCATGTGTGACACCAGAGAATTAAGCCAATTTGGAGGTAGGACTTCCACACTAACTTTTGTTGTCACTGTTCGACGCCCTTGTCTGTAAATAAAGAAATTTTTATAAGCAATGTTTTTTTTAGTCTTATTGTTCGGGTCAAATACTCACATATGCTTACTCAGTGCAGAATAGGGATGACTGGATATCAATAAAGACGAACATCTTTCTTTCTCTTCCTGTGAAAGTGGCCTACAAAGTTTCCTCGCAGCCATCTTCTTGACACAAGTTAGGCTAATTGGTTGAGCCTCGTAGTCCTCCTCAACCGCCTTCTTGTGAGTGTAACGTTCACTTTACTTTCCTTCAGTTAATTAATAATAAATTATCGTATGGGCGGCGAATAGCCAGTCCTTTCTCATACCCAACACCGAGAAATGTTTCAAGGCTGAATATATTTACTGTCGACGAGAGTCGAAATCAACGTTTCTATACGGGCCGATCGAGTTCCGTCTGTCGCTAAAATAGTCACTTCCATTTTGATATTCCCACTTCGACCTCGTATCTCTTCTTCTACCACTTATTAATTAAATATGAATTAGGAATTTACATTTCAATAGTGAATTCTTGTTACAGCACTACACATCAGTGCTTGACAATGTCTCAAGTGATAAAACATCTCCCCTGCAATCAATAACACAATCTGAATTAATAAGTCCTTTTCAAGTTGAGAAAAAAATTACCTTGTACATTTCAAAAGTGTGGCTGAAATGTGTTTGCATTTTCCAGAAGCTCCAGCTTTGCAGGTACATGAAAATGAAAGTATTTTCCATGTTCCTGTTGAAAAATCAGTCTCTAACCATCCAGAGACTTCATGAGGTTTTCCAGTTAGAAGCGCACTGGTTTGGAGGCAAAGTGCCATGAGTCTAATGGCTGAGTAAACACCATCTTCATTGCATTTGCGATCGCAAATGCAACAAAGAATCAAATGCCTACTGTTTACGACTTGTTCGCCCTCCACGAAGCACCTACTTTCATGTGTTGCATCCAAATATGCAAATACAGTAGTCAAACTCAAGTATACCTCCTGGTTTTCCATGACTGTTGATAACTGAAAAGGATCTGATTTGATTCCTATTTTAAACGATTGCAAAACGTTATATTACCTCACAGTTTGTTATTTTCCTTCACACACTATAATCAATTGTCCAGAACACACACAAAAATCCAAAATACCCCTTTTTTATAGTTCGCAAACAACTAAAACATACAACTCAACAATGAAGTCCGTATACAAACTGACGCCATAAACAAAGAGATTACTCACAATCCTCCATATTTGTTTACGTCTCGCAGCGCCCTCATCGGTGGTCGAAATCGCGAATATCAACATACGATGCAGCGTATGAGTCAGAGAGAGACGGCAATACTTAAAGGTAAGCGACGCATACTTGTGAGCGCGCGAAATTAACAATTAAAAAACAGGTATGAACAATTAAATTTTTTGAAATCTCAATTAAGAATATTAATAACTATTGTATAGAGAATTTAATAAAAAATATTATGTATATTTTATTTTATTTTTTAATATATTTTTCTTGGGTCAAAGTATCCAAATTTGAGATTTTTCGAAACTTTAAAAATTCATATCTCTAAAAATATTAACCTTATCGCGAAAAGGCATAGGACCTTTTTTATTTGTATTTCAATAAAGAATATAAAAAAAATTTGACCGGTTGAAAAATAACAATTCCTTGCAATTGTTCAAGCAATTTCGGTTTAAACAATATGGCCCCGGGCTGCCCGCTGGCAACATGCATTTATATCATCAGTAGGGCAATTTGAAGAGGATCGCATGAAAAAATTGGGGTGAAATAGTTTTCGGTACTCATGCGCCGATTCCTCCTAGACTACTAGGCTATTGAAGATCGTTTTCTTTAACTTTCACAGTCACCACACTTTCTTTTATTAAACTTTGTTCAGCTCTATTCAACTTTTGGTCTTATTTCTTATGTGGTCTTCACTTTCTACAGCATAAACTAATATGATCAGCCCCCGAATTATTTGTGAGGCCCCAGACTAACTGTTTACACAATCGTCACGAATATTGGTTTGTTTATGTTATCGCCCTTAATGCCCATATTTAAGGTTACTTCGACTAATTCCTCTTTATAGCAGAGATAATGCCCAGTAGTATGATTATTTTACAACTGAAATATTTGGCAGGCAAAATAATATTTGGGACTAATTCTTCAATTTATTCAATTATTCCATTGTTTGTTTGTGCTTCGGAAGATATTATATTTCTGAATTTTTATTTATCAAGCTAAAGTATTTTTCACGATAAATGGCTGACCACCTTATCTATAAATATTTTAATCTGAGTGTGAAAATATAAAAAGGGCTGTCATTGCTTGTTTCACCTTGTCTGACCTGTACTGCACCTAACTACTTTATTTCCAATGCCCCTTTCATATTTACATATGAGTAGTAGTAGTACCTTCGAGTCGTTTTGACACGTTATTTTCGCTCCGACATTGTTAGTGATAATAGTGGTATAAACGTTGAATTAATTTGATGTTCTCTTAGTGCTACATATAGTGATACTTTCATCATCTGGTTGGATGTTGAAACAGTTTACCCAATAAGATAATACAGATAAGTTTTAGATACATACTAAACTTACGCATTTTTAAAAATTGTTGGTCTTTAAAAACCCATTAGTGTATTCTATCAATACCAGTTTTTATTGATTCTATTAATTCTGGCGATTCTATTTACAATATGCTAGTCTGTGGACTTTGTACCACTGGAATTACCAATAAAACACCTGGTTTAAAATGTAGTGGATCTTGTGAACTATTCTATCATGGTAAATGTATGGGGCTAAGTAAACAAGATCTTGCTAGATTTGTTTTGCCGGATGCTTACTGGTTCTGTTCTTCTTGTCGAAAAGAAATGGGACCTTCTAGAAAATCGGTAATAGGTGCAAATGCGAGCACTATAACCAATATTGATAATGAGAATGAATCAAATGAAACAATTTCGCAGTCACCTGCAATTGCTATCCTCAGGGAGATTCAAGCCGATATTAAATAATTACATAAAAAATACGACGTTGTATTGGTGTCTGTGAACTTCTGCAGTAATCAAATATCAACATTTGAGGAAACATTAAAAAACTTTGATAGTTAAGGGTGGATAAATTGGAAAAAGAAGCGAGACAAAGTAATTTGGAAATAACAGGTATACCAGAGAAAAATAATGAGAATTTAAGTTTAATACTCGAAAAAATCGGTATACACATTGGTTGCCAAATATCAAAAACCGATATAGTGTCTGTTCATCGAGTCTTCCAACAGTCTAATGAATATCCCAAACCAATTATCGTAAGGACCATATCCAAAGGAAAAAGAGATGATATTATGGCTGCAGCTAAACAAAAACGACTCTCATCTAAAACAACCAGTCCAGGATTATCCATTGACGGTATCTCGGATAAATTTTTCATCAACGAACATCTAACTTTCAATACAAAACAACTTTATAGAAGAACCAGAGAAACAGCCAAACAAAATAATTATAAATTTACATGGGTGAGAGATGGTCAGGTTTTTGCTAGGAGAAATGAAAGGTCTAATATTATCAAAATCATTTATGATACTGATATTGAAAAAATTAAATAATCGGTCACCTTTAAACTAAACATCCACAGAATTTTCTTAAATTTACTATGAATATTACACTTTTATATCAGAACGTTCGTGGACTAAAATCCAAACTTTCTACAATTTACAAAAACTCATTAGTTTGTGACTGTGATGTAATATGTCTAACAGAAACATGGCTTAATAACTCCATTTTTGATTCAGAAGTTATTTGTTACAATTATGCAGTTTTTCGTCGTGATCGAGAACAAACAGCATGTAAGAAATCTGAAGGCGGAGGAGTTCTCATAGCAGTTAACAAAAGGTTGAAGTTTGTTGTTCAAGACAGTTGGCTCTCAGACTCCGAAGATATTTGGGTAACCTATATCTCAGATTGTAATAAATTCTAAGTATCATGTAGGCTGTGTCTACATTCCACCAAATGACTCTTTATCATTTCAAACTTTTTGTTCTAAACTATGCGACATTGTCACCAATAACCCTGACGATACTTATATACTGTGTGGTGATTTTAACTTGGCTAATATTAAATGGACCTCAGATAACTTAAATAACTTTTATAAACCTAGCATTTATTCGGATGTTAACTCTAGCTTATTGATATTATGTTGTCAATTCTGATATGCCACTGGTTAATGAGGATAAATTCCATGTTACACTGGAATTTAATGCAACCATTGCCAATGACCTCAACTATAATAATAAACAGTACAAATTCAATCTGTACAATTTTCAAAAAGCTGATTTTTGTGGTATGAATGACTCGTTATTATTGACAGATTGGATACTTTATTTAACAATCTTAATACCGAGCAATGTGTTAGTCAGTTCTACTCTGTACTTAATAGCATGATTGATATTCATGTCCCTAAGAATTCATCTTACTATAAAAAATGTCCTTCATGGTACAGCGTTAGCACAATAAAGGTTGTTCGAGAGAAGAATAAATATCATAAGCTGTGGAAAAAGCATAATAACCCTGTTGACTACTTGACATTTAAACTTCTTCGGGGTCGATCAAAGTTTTTGATCAAAGAAGATTATAATAGTTATATTGTTAACTGTGAGAGGGATTTGATCCAAAATCCTAAAAATATTTGGCAGTTTGTAAAATCTAAACGAAAAAATTCTTCTTCTATCAATTCCATTTCCCACAACAAAGTAGGTACTGGTGACTGATGGACAAGCTATTTGTGACACTATCTCCGAGTTCTTTTCGTCTTCCTTTACTCAAAACAAAAGTGCGAAAAAGCTTGATTTGGATCAAACCAAGACTTTTTCCAACATTCATATTTCTACATACAGAATTGAAATAGAAACTATTGAAGAAAAAATCAAAACTCTTTCCTGCAAACCTGCAGGTCCCGATTCCATTCCCACTTGTTTAATAAAACATTGCGTTAAGGGGATCTCATATCCATTGCTTTTAATATTCAATAAATCATTATTAGAAGGAGTCTTCCCACAAGCTTGGAAAAAAGCACTAGTAGTGCCTGTCCCAAAGAGTGGCAACTCTCGTTTGGTTGAAAATTATAGACCTATTTCTAATCTCTGTATCTTATCGAAATTGTTCGAGTCAATAATATTCGATTTTTTGTTTTTTGATGTTGTAAACTTTTTAAATCCCCAGCAACATGGTTTTATTAGAAAAAGATCAGTTGAAGCAAATCTGTTTGAAAATAGTGAGTACATTTTAGAAGATTTAAATAAACATCTACAGGTTGACGCGGTATATACTGACTTTAGTAAGGCGTTTGACAAAATTGACCACAATATAATGATAAAAAAACTTGCGGACATAGGGGTACATGGCAATCTTTTATTATGGTTCAGCTCTTATTTAACCAACCGAACTCAATCTGCGACCATCGGACAGTTTTGTTCAAGATATATTAAGATTACATCAGGAGTACCTCAAGGATCTTACTTAGTATGCTGATGATTTGAAAGTGTATCGTCCTATAAAGGAACGTAATGATGCAAATTTTCTACAGGAAGATCTCAATAGACTTCAAACGTATTGTGAAAATAAAAAATGCCATCTGATTACTTTTACTCGTAATATAAATATCTGTAAAAGTACATATACTATTAATAATAGAAAACTTAATAGTGTGACTCAAGTAAAAGATTTAGGTGTTATATTCGATCAAAAGTTGTTGTTTGACGAACACATATTATATGTCTCTAAGAAAGCCAACAAAATGTTAGGATTTATAATGCGTTCTTTTTTCGATTTTAAAAATGTACAAACCCTTCGCTCCTTATATATGGCTTATGTTAATAGCGTATTAATGTCCTCTTCGGTCATTTGGAATCCGCTGTACGATGTCCATATAAATAGATTATCCGTCGTTGAAAATAAGTTTATCCGATTTGCAATGAAGAAATGTTTTCCAGGTTGTACAGATAAACAAATTGTTCGACAGAACCTTAACATTCTTCCTATAGAGAAGAGGCGAATAGTTGCCGATACAAAATTTATATTTAAATGTGTTAATGATTTAATAGACTCCTCACCTATTGTAAGCTCTTTATCATTTTTGGTACCAGCATATAATACAAGAAATAAACATACCTTCATAACGAACCAAGCAAATACCAATTATTATCTAAATACCCCATTGCATCGTTGCTGTAAAGCTTATAATAAATATTGTTGTGACCTTTCCACAGTTGATATTTTTTCTTCTTCTCTGAGAACTTTCGTCAAGCTGATTAGGGTCATTGTTAATGGTAGCATGCTTTTATAGTTTTAAAATGTTCCTACTTTTACTGTAGTTTTACAATATCTGTTTTACTCTTTTTTTTTCGGGCCGAGATGGGAAACTCATGTTCGAATGGGTCCAGGACCCAAACAGTGTTGGACTCATCCCCAAGGAGATGCCTACCAACCAAACCCACCTCAAACTCGCCGTTACCCCCGCCTCGGAATCACTACCCTAGCATACTTCGAGACAGCCGGCGGTCCCTCGCACACTCTCCGCTCACACCGTCATCTTCTCCCCCCTATCACTCCTGCCTCTCATGCCATATTGAGTCCTTCTCTCCCCCTTACCATGCTCTCTACTACTCCACTCACCTCCATCCATTCCTCCTCCCCCCTCAACATTATCTCCACCATGTTTTCCCAGTACACCGCCTCCCCTAGTTTCCTCTCCAACTTCTTCAGCACTTTCTCGTTCCTCCAGCATCTAAACACATGCCCCACATCATCCTCCACTTCACACCTCTCGCACACACCAGTCTCTCGTTTCCCAATCTTGTGGAGGTACCCTACTCTCGATCCATGTCCAGTGAGCACTTGTGTCAAGAAGTAGTTCACCTCCCCGAATTTCCGGTCCATCCAATCTCTCCTATTCCCAATCGCTCCTTTTAGCGCGCCCTCATACACCTCCCACCTTCTCTCCATTTCCCCCTCCATCCATTCCCGTACCTCTTCTTTGGTCGCACCCCTCCAGCGTTTGCTCCTAGCTCTAGCCAACACGTCCAATGGGTAGGACCTTGCCAGCACCGCTGCTGCCAGTCCACCCACTGTCCTGTACCCCTGCACCACCCTCAGCAGTATCCCTCTCTGCACCCGCAGAAGTGGCCTAACCCTCGCATTAACCCCCGCTCCTTCACCCCACACCTCCGCACCGTACAGCATACTCTGCTCTACCGTCCTACCAATTACCCTCCTCTTCCACTCTCCCGGCCCTTTCACATTACACATCAATCTCCCCAGCCATGCTGCCCTCACTTTACCCTTCTCTGCCGCCTTTACCATATGGGTTTTGAAGGATAATTGGCTATCCAACCACACCCCTAGGTATTTCACAGACTCCTCCATGCGAATTCTCCTTCCCTTAACCATCACCCCCACTCCCTTGCCCTGCTCCGTCCCTTCACTAGCAACCCCACCGTCTTATCTTCCGCCACTTCCAGTCCGCACCGCTGTATCTTCTCCACAATCTTCCTACACATTCTCTCCGCCTTTCTTTCTATCTCCGCCTCTCCCTTTGCCGTACATACCAGACACACATCATCCGCATACACCGTAATCTCACATCCCTCACAAACCTGATCAAACACACACTTCCAGAGCGTCGGTCCAAGAACCGAGCCCTGAGGCACTCCAGCCCCCATCTCATATCTCCTCCCTCTGGAGTCTACAATCACACGCCCCGTCAGGTAGTCCTCCACCAGATTAACCAACCCCTGCTCCACTCCAAGCCTCAGCAACACTGCCCGTTTGCTGACACTGTTGAACGCGTTCCCGACGTCGAAGAATACTAGTAGGGCCAATTTCTTCTTCCTCCAGCTGCCCTCCCTAGCTCTTTCCACCAAACCCATCACCTTGCTCAGTGCCGAGATGCAAGATTTCCCCTTCGTGAACCCGTGCTGGTATACCCTAAAACCCCCATTCCTACCAACTTCCTCCTCAATCCTATCCCTTATTATCCCCTCCATCAATTTACCCATACCACACAGCAGGCTGATAGGCCTATAGTCCCCCGCCCGCTTCCCCTCTCTACCCGCCTTCTTCATTAGTATCACCCTGGCTACCTTCCATCCTTCCGGGAACTCCTCTTCCCTCAGCACCCTGTTGAATAGTTCCCAGAAGTACTCCCTATTGTCATCCAACAGCCTCTTCACCATATCACCCCTCAGGCCATCTATCCCTGGGGCTTTTCTCTCTTTAACGTTTCTCCCCCAATCCTCTACCTCCCACTTCTCTACCGGCCTTATCCCCCTCATTTTCACTACCCCCCTTGTATCTTGGATTTCCTGAATTCTGCCACCCACTCCTCCTTCTCCCCCTTTGAACAATTTCTCTATAATCTCCTTCTCCCAATCCTCCTCTAGAACCTCGTTCCTATTTCCACCCATCCTCTTCACCGCTATTTCATAAGCCTTTCCCCATGGATTGTTTTCCAATTCCCCCAGTAACTCTTCCCACTTTCCTCTTTTTTCCCTCTCCACTCTACGCTCCAGTTCCTTCTTCTTCTCTTTATATCTCCCTCTTCCCTCTATCTTCGTTCTTTCTTACACTTCCTCCACAGCTCCTCTATTTCCTCATTCCACCATTGGTTGGCCCTCCGCTCACGCCTATTGCCCCTCTTTCCCTCTCTTCTGCAGCCCTGTATCACATTGTACAATTCATCTGCATCATGTCCAAGTCCCCTTCCTATCTCTTCTCTTACTTTCTTCCTCATACTCTCTGCCTCGGCTTTCGTCCACTTCCATTCCCACTCTTCCACTGAATCCTTTCTCTCTTTCCTTATATCCGTCTCCACATACCTATGTAAGCTCAAGCTTTCCTCATCCTCCAGCACCCCCCAACTAAACACTCTTTCCCACAGCCATTCATCACATGCTGTTATATCAATGAATGATGAACCCCCGTCACCCCTCACGAAGGTGGGCAGTAGTCCAACATTCAGCTCCCCCAACCCGTTGGATGTTAACACTTCCTCAAGGATCTCCCCTCTCCTGTCCGTTTTCTTCCCCCCACCCCCCATATAGTATTCTTCGCATTGAAGTCCCCTGCCACCATTCTCCTTATGATCCTCCTTTTTCCTTTTGACACCCTCAGATCGTCCTCTAATCCTGTCATGCTCCTCTCATATTCTTCCAGGCTGACATTTGGGCTTATATACACACTGTACACCAGCATGTCTCCCATTCGCACTACCACCCATCCATTTCCCTTCCTCACTTCATCCGCCCTCAATCCACCCCCCACCACTCTTATTCCTGCTTCTCCTGTATCGTCCATAATCCATCCCTGCTCTCCCACATATCTAGCATTCACCTCGGATCCACACACTACATCCACTTCCCTCCTAAAAATCACTTCATCCAATATATCATGCGCTATCCTGCATTTCCCTAAATTTATCTGTAACACTCTCCATACATCCCCTACATTCCTCCTTCCCGCGCAATGCTGTCCCCTTCCTCCTATTTGACCAGACTCGTCCCCTCTGAGGGGTCCAGAGGGTCCCTCCCATTTTGTCCTTCACCTTCTCCATCGTTTCCTTCTACTTCTTTCCTTCCCCTACTACATTCTATCTCCCCTGGCTTGTGTCCCCTTTCCCCACATACCCTACAAAGGAAGGCCTGCCGACAGTCTCTCGCCATGTGATCCTCGCTCTTACAAAGCCAACACTCCTCTCCTTGACTACCTTCACCTTACACCCTGCTACTTTATGTCCCTTTATCCCACATCCAAAGCATCTGTCATCCTCTCTACCCTCTATAATATTTACCCTGTTCCACCCCAATCTAATCTCTTTTTTTTCCAACAAGGCTACCGCTTTTTCCCATTCCGCCCTCACCACCGCCATTTTCATCCCGTTCCTCTCCCTTACCACTTTAATCACCGTTGTCCCTTTCCCAATCAAATTCTCTATTTTCCCCCTCACCTTTTCATCTTCCATCCACGGTTCTATCCCTACCATTTTAATGGTTTTTGTTCCACTCCCCGCTTCGACCACCCTAGCTCCTGTTACCCTTCCTACCCCCCCCCCCAGAATTCCCCTCACCACAACCCCCTTCTTTGCCTCTATTACCACCTCCCTATTTCTTGAGACTCTGAGTCTATCCACCCACTCCCCTATCATCTCCCTCAACCCCTTCTTAATCCTCTCGATCCCCTCCTGATCGACTTCCCCGATATCCTTCAGGATTATCGCCCCATTTCTACCCTCCTTTTCCTTCTCCCCATCTGTATAGATTGTTACCTCCGCCACCTCTCACCCACGCCACCATCTTCTTCAGCACCTCCACCTCTGCCTGCTCAAGCCTGTGGAGTCCAATGCTGTCCCCGCTCCCCACTACCCCAAACAGTCGACTCATCAGCTCAAACACCGTTTTCTCATCCCTACAATCTCCCTCCATCCGACAGATCAACTCCTCCGTCTTCACCCTTACCCCATTCCTTTCCGTAGTGCGTACCTCCTTGACCCACTCCATTTCCTCTCCATTTTCCCCCTAGCATCGAATACCTATCCCTAAACATCCTCTGCATTCCCTTCTCCATTCCACTGTCTTCCTTGGTCACCCATACCACCTTTACCTTTTCATCCCCTAATATTGGATTTCCCACCTTCACCTCTATTCCCTCCCCCTTTTCACGATCCCAGTCCCTATCTCTAACCTCCAGCCATCCTTCCCAGTCTCTTTGTCCCACCTCCCATCGTGTTTGCATTATCTCCTTTCTATCGTCCTCCCCCCTCAACCTCTCCAATTCCTTGACCCGCCCCTCTGCCGCTGCCTTCTCTTCCTCCAGCCTTTCCACCTTCTCCTCCAGTCGCCTTACCATATCCTTCAATCTCTCTACACTCTCCCTCTCTTCTTCCTTCCAATTCTCCATTTCCCTCTTTCCTTTCTCCTTCAGTTTCCTCCTCCTTTCCTTGTCCTCCAGAGGCGATACCTCCTTTCTCTTTACTCCAGTATCACTCCACCCTCTCGTATCCCCCGCCTTATCAGGCGTTCGTTTTACCTTCGTCGATTTACCAAAAATTCCATTTCCTTGCCTTTCTTCATCCATAACCTCCTGTTCTATTTTTCTTTCTTCTTTTTCCATATTCCATCCCACGAGTAGCTAGGGAATTGAATGTCCACCACCACAGAGCCCCGCTTGTGGTGGTAAGGCTGGTTACTCCGGGAGGTCACCAGGTATCCCGGAGGCACCGTTTCTGACTGACTTTCGCGCAGTCATTCATCCATTGCCACGGTAGCTAACAACGTAGATTACGGATTGTTTTATCGAGGTTTACTCCTCTAGGCTTTTTCTCACGGTTGCCTCCGGACGCAGTGGCTTCCGTTGCCTACACTACACCACAACATAGCTGCCTTCCCTACGTTGCTGGTTTTTTATCGAGGTTTACTCCTCTAGATTCCTGGGAATCTAACCCATTAGTCGCCTTTTACGACAGATGGGCTATCCCCTGGGGGTATTCTTCTGAGCCCGCCCACAGACGGGAAATCTGTTTTACTCTTAATGTTAGTTTATTTAACGTGTTTAACGTGTTTTGTAACAAATATTAGGAATACTGCTTTGGGCTCGTCCTGTTTGTATTCCAATTATATAAATAAATATAATGGGATTAAAATATTTAAAGATGAAATAGAAAGTGGGGATTCCAGGATAATAATTTTTAATATTGTCTCACAATTTTAGTTCGTAATAAACATTTCACTCCGAAAGTAATCTTGTTTTTAAAACTAAGTACGTGGCGACCTAGGGCACAAAAAGTACATTTATTGTGAATTGTGAAAAATGTGTTTGAATCATTGAAACATCGAGGTTATAGTATAACCGATGCAGCAAAAGAAACATGTAAGTGGACCAAAACCTCAATATCCACAGTAAAAGACATTATCAATGCATACATACATAAAAGAAAAATACGAAGTGACGCTAATAAAACCAAATGTATTGACCAAAAAAAAAAAGATATAATCCGAAGAACGATATACATGCAGATACCCTGTATAGTTTAAAATGTTTTCAAAATGTGGCCATTATTAAACTATATATTTTTTAATTCAAACATTTTTTGATGACATCTGCCAATTAGATGAAATAAATCAAAGCGTATACGCTGGGCCACCCTGTATGTTTCAACAGTTCAAGTTTTTCAATTCCAATTAATAAATAAAAGTTAAATTTGTTTTTGAAAAGTCAGTGATTTTTTTCATAAAATAAATTTAGTTTACATTTTAGTATCTAAATTTTACCGATTACGGATCTGTTACTGTTTACTGTACAATGGGGGATTTATACACTTTTATTATTAAATCCTCAAGGCCAGATTCCGAGTTAACGAAATATTGTGAGACGTTCTTTTTTTTAATAATATTTTCAAAATGTTCATTTTTACTTAAATTTATTTTGTCTTTGAAAATACAGTACAATTAATTGTTTATTGAAGCCAATGTTTCGAGGAAGCATGGTGTGTTTATTATCTTGAAATTCCAAAGCATTTATTTAAACCATTCAAAATGTTTTTCAAAACAAATCTATTATTATTAGTGGAGTTTAGTATAATTATCCCAGAGGTATTTAGGATAATTTAAACAATCCGCACTTCCGTCTCTTGTAATTGTACAAGTTATTACCTGTCGGATTTAACACCCTGCATACCTTCACACTTCATTCATAAAAGGAGTCAAATACCAAATGTTTCCTGTCCTACACCCGCTGTGAGAGGTGTGATCTCTGATGAGCGACAACCAGAAATCGGCACCGAAAAAGAAAAAAAATGTTATCAGTTACAAACTGTTGATACCTACCCAAGTTTCTTTTTACAGCCACCACATGCCGGTGTGGTCAGTGATTAACCCATGGGCGTACTATGGGAATTGAATCAACTGGATTGGAATGTGAAATAAGGTAAAGCCATTGTGTAGTGATTCACCGGCTAGACAGATAAAAATTACTGAGATTTCGCTTTATTTTGATATAATCTTATTTGTTTATAACATTTAAGCAAAATGGTATTGAATTTTAATAGTTTATGAAGGTTGCTTCAATATTCGACTGACTACACCAGAGATCTCTCATTAATTAATTAATTTTAATATGGAGCATGAACCTTTAAAGGACTTAGGTAGTTACTGTGATACATGCTGTTGAAAGTTTGAGATTAAAAATAAAAATTTGCCATAATGCAAATTTGATAGTTTGTGATCCATTGTGTTTTTTATTTTGATTAAATTCTAGAAGCAACTGATCTCAGAATCGAGCTCACTTCTCTTTGGATTATTTACGAAATTTAACCTACAAATCCTAATTTGTAAATTAAGTACTAGCAACTTTCTGCAGCACTGTTCATCTTAGCTCCATAAAAAGTTATCAATTTCTAACTAAAATACAGAGTCATAGAAAAAAAATATTCCAGTGGTGTTCAAAATAGAGTGGTAAAAGTGGCGATCAGGCTAAAAAGTTGCGTTTGTAAGAAGCAGGGGCGTGCGGTTCATGTAAGCAAGGGAGTTTAACCAAATTCAAATATAAAAAATTATTTATTTGTAAATAAAACAAAAATGACGTGAAATTAGCGCACACGACGTACTATTAAGAAGCAGCAATTAATATTAATTAGTACCAAAAATTCTGTGATCGCGGATCACAACGAAGGCATAAAGAAGAGACAATAATATGTTAGTTTGTCTTTGTCGTACGCGTTGAATGAAAATGCACATGCCACACAGCCTTCAGAGATCGATCG
This sequence comes from Lochmaea crataegi, assembly GCA_947563755.1. NCBI lineage: Eukaryota > Metazoa > Arthropoda > Insecta > Coleoptera > Chrysomelidae > Lochmaea > Lochmaea crataegi. The sequence goes on along the minus strand of OX387425.1, from coordinate 39,534,678 downwards.
AGACACAAGTTGCTTAAGCCTTTATACATCAAGTTGTGAGGGCAAAAACTACCTACCATAGATTCAAATATGACCAAGTCCACTGGTTGAGGAGTTTCAGGGGTTGCGACGGAATGGGCTGTTTTATTAGTCCCAGGCGGATTAATGCTATTGCTGCGATGAGTCCAGCCCGTCCGCTAACAGTGAACGTAATGTGCTTGCATGGTAACGGATGATTTAGAATACAGTGGCGAAATACAATTCAAAGAACTTTACGATAATGGAGATCATAAATATCATGATAAGCCACGAAGATGAAATATATTGCAAAAAGAACCATTTACGAATACTGCGATGGATCACAAATTCGCTCACATCCGTCCGTCTTAATTCATCGCTAGCAAAGCAATTTGTTGGATTTCATACATACATTCTAGTTCTGCCGTTTATGTTCAAAATTGGTTCTTTCTGTACGCAAGTATTACATTTTAAAAGTTTTTCATTTTCAGTTCGAAATTGGATAATAGTAATTATTTATAATTTGTTATTTTTTATTGATTTCATTCGATAATTATGGAAAGTTTCCTCTTACTAAAAACTGGAACAATCAATTGATTTTTTTTTTATTTAACAACGCGTTTTCACAACGTTATGGATAAATTTGCAGAAACTGAATGAAGAATACAATTACACAATTAGGTCAGTTTTGAATAATGGCTCCCCTTTTCCCAAATTTCGCCGCATGACCTTGATAAGAAGTATTGTTCTCAAAAAATTTAAAAAATTATATACAAACCGCCGTTTTTGTTATATGGAAAATTTTTATTTGAAACTCTTAACACCTTGCCCTCAGTGGTAGAGCATAATACCCAGTACAATCAGTAGTTATTTATTAAGAGGAACCCTACTGTGGGTTTTGGATACACTGGAATGGAAGAAAAACATGAAAAAGATGAACTAGCAAAGAGAGGGACTGAAACACCCTTTTGGGGATCGGAATCCTTCTACTGTCTCACTCGCAATGTATTGGAAGAAATAGAGAACGCCGAAAAATAAGAGAAGATCTGACCATTGAAAAGATCTCGTAGTGCTAAGACATTCAAAGATGCTCTTGGGAAACTACAACCAGGTAAGACGAAAGGAATGCTTAATCGAGAGTAACACTAAATTAAGAGTTCTAACAGGTGTCCTACACCCGCCTCAATGGTCACCTCAAGAAGCTCAAATTAGTGTAGCAAGAAAAATCTAGATTCTGGAATGGAAGAAGCAGCCCTGAATTCATATACTTGCAGAAAGCAGAGCACTACAGAATTCTAGGGTCTATCTGTGAGACTGCTGGATAGAAGTAGAACATTTACCTAAACTGGAGTCTGCGGATATCCTTAAGTTCTTCCAGGAAATATAACTAAAGGGGCTACTAGTCTCCGAGACTTTCCTAGGACTGGGTGGAAGAGAAGGGACACAATGTATCACCTAGATCACAGTGAATGTCACCACAATTTACATATTTAGAGAAAAATTTTGTTGCTGCATGTCAGTGAAATTAATGTGAATACTACCAAAATTAGAGGTGAATTCAGATAATTTATTTACTTAATTACAGTTAACTGTAAATAATTGTCATATTATTAAAGCGTGATATAAAGACGTCAAAAAATAATAGTTCAATACTATTAAACGCTTTACAAAATTAGAAAAATTAATTTCCGAAGAGCAGACCGTCCACTAAGAAGCAACAACTACTTCTCTGGCTATATGCCCCGACAGACATTGAATTACACTTCTAAAGTAAACGGAGTTGGTATATCTGTTAAGATAGAACCAACCATTCTGGTTTGCGATTAGAAGGAATAACATCACTTGTGGACCGGTTTCGGCGTATTGCGCCTATTGCTGATGAGCACAAGGTAGATGCTATTCGTCTATCTTAGAAATGATTTTAATGAGAAGTCCTCATTCACTGTTATTTTGAGATTGTAGAGCAAAGGGGACAGTGGGGAGCCCTGGAGGATTCCTCCCTCCTAGTCGAGGTATATATGTTTGGAGAAAAACTGTAATTCACTTTTACTTGTGGTGTTATATCACCAAGATAGTTTCCAAAATTAATAGCAAGTATACAGAGCCTAGTGATATAGTTTGTAGAGTATACCGATGTGCCAAACACAACTTCAGTAATGCCTAGAAAAATACTTAATACGTATACTAATTAAATCATTTTAACTTTAACAGTAAACTTATAACTTATTGTAAGATTGATAAGTATGAGATATTAGATATTATTGATTTTGTAATTGTTTTATTACTGTTTTGTGTTTTATGGATCCTGTTATTTCATCTGATTTTTCTTTTTTTTTAATTCTTCTCTGGTTTTTCATATTTTTGTGTAGCTAATACTTTACTATTTAGGAAACCAAATTCTGCTTCCAACTAGCGCCATTCAGTCTGACAACAAATTGAAATACATGTTTTTTTTGTACGAGCATGATATTACAGTTACTTTTATTTAGGAACAGCTGTGGTTGTGCACCTATTAGATGGTCATTTGGTTTATTGGCACAATTCATCGCGGTTTCGATCACTGTACAATTAAGCAGGGAAACCACAGAAAACCTGCATCCATCATCCCGGGTAGGAAGGAAAAGGTGTTTATTTTTCTTATGTGTATAGCATAAGGTACTTAAAAGTACCTGAAGTGTGTGTTTTTTCACTGAAAAGTGCGTTTTTGTTGTTTTGCGCCTCACAATCTGGAACATCTACTCTCGTTGCGACGGTTTGTCGGCCGCTTTTTTCGTGCATTTTCCGTGGAGCTCTTTCATGTTTTCGGTGCACTCTTCCGTGATATTCCGCTGTTTCGGCGCGTTGTTGGGTGATGGGAAGGTGAAGGTTTGTCCGAGGTTAAGGAATTGGGGTGAAACTGAAGAATGCCATATTGACCTGTCCCTGGATAGAGTAATTGTAATTATAATAGGCCGGTATGAGATGACGGAGTACCTCAATTATTGTCCTACGGAAGGGAGGGATTGTATTCATTGAGATAACTCATGTTATCTCAAGAATTTTTTTGACTTCTGAAGGGAAGTCAATTGGCATTGGCGGTTTTGGTAGCGTTATGGGAGCTGTTTTCTCGGGTTTTGAAGAGGGTGTTACCCTTGTCGGGCATTTGGGGACATAAGTGGCGTGGTGGCCACTAAGTTCCTACAACAAGGCTTTTTTTCATTGACACATTTGTCGGATCTGTATTCGTGACTACTACAGTTTGGGCAGGTGTAAAGCTTGGCTTTACATTCAGTGCAGGAATGGCCTATGATTGTACATCGTATAGAATATTTTGAGACGGGATGAAGTAGGTTGGCGTTTGATATTTCACACCGGTGGCTTAGGCCATAAAGGAAGATTCCTTCGGGAAGTGCCAGGTGTAGTTGTGTTTCAGAGTCAGTAATGGCTCTGATTAGAGGTGGGAGAGTTTGTTTGCTCAAAGACGATTCTCTAGCACTTCTTAAATTTTATTTGAGGTCTTTGAGTAGGTCGGAAATTCCGTCGCTAGAAATAGTCTTATCAACGTTGGTAATGGAATAAATGGACTTCGTTCTTCCCCATGGATCAAATACTTTTCGGAATCAAAAAGTCCAGTAGATCGGGTATTTTATTCCAGTCTGTTGGTTAGTATGTGGGTTCACCGGTTGAGTGGCTATTCTCGGTTCCTTCAGTAGTAGTTATTCTGGATCCCAAGTCGGTGTGTATTATAGAGAATATTTTTTTGTTAATGGCCTACCTGTTAAATCCTCCGTTTTGCAAATTTTCAGTGGTGTTCTAACTGCTAGTTGGGTTTTATTTTAAAAGGTATGTACCAAAACTGGGCAGTAATAAACTTAGAACTAACTACAAGTTAGAGATAAAACTGTTAGCGGTATGGTCGGTCCAAAATGTTATTAGATTATTGATTTTTTAAAGCATATAATTGAGGTACTGAATATACCCATTTAATTCGAGTGATCCACACTGTATATATAAATATAATCTTACAAAACATATCTATAAATTGCCAAACTATATAAATGATTGGTTTATTGATTAATTACTATTGTGTTAGTGTTACTAATGCAACATGCAACAACATTCAGATTACTGATGATTTATTGGGTTCCCAATTATTCCTACGCTACTGAGAACAAGGTAACAAAATAGTAATGAAATGCGGTTCCTAATGGTCGCATATCATTTTAAATTCCTAGTAGACCGCTAGGCGACAAGTTCTTTACTAGAGAAACAAATTCCGATCGCGATCAGGACCAGTTTTAGGAATGAGCGGTATTTTAAAAATGTCCATGTCAGATTGGACTAACGCCGATTTTCTGTTTACCAGATAACAAAAGTATTTTCGTAGAAAGAGGTGTGAGGTCCGCCTTTGAGTATACTTTTTTAAATACGTTTATTGAACAAAAATGGATAGTTTAAAATGTAGATATTAAATGACCAGGATAAGATAATCCCAGAAAATATGATACCTTTAAATTTGAATTTTGAGGTAAGTTCCTTTGAGGTATCTAAAAACCATCTGTGAAAGTAATTTCTATTCATGGGATGAAAAAAATAAACGAAGTGTTTGTACGACTGACACTACTGTCTGACAATTAATTTCAAAGTTAACATTTATTTGCATTGTTTATCGGGATAAATACAAACAGTATGGGTACAACTTTACTCGGTGGAATCAATTTTCATTGACTACTAACTAAAATATGGTCACAGGTTCCTGTGGGTCAGTTATATTTTATGTTATATGTATTATTGAGGTTAGATTGTCTTGGCGGCATATTTTTTACGAAGTAATTTACACGCTTGTCGATCAGCTGAATGAATAGGAAAAATACTGTTTGCAGTGTAAAATTTCTATTATATATGAATAATTATTAAGCCTCGATAATAATTTGTTCAATGACATCTTGTATCGATGACTATTCATTAATTCCCCAAAAAGAAAAAAAATTGCTTGCACTAACAACTTGCATCGATGACAAAAATTTTGCTTTATACATGTGCGATTAACGCTGAATGATTTGAGTCGTTTGCCATAATATACTATTCCAATTTATCACAGAATTACAGTTTGTCCAAAAATATTGTTGAATATTAGAAATGTCACACGCGTTGATGTAGCTCAGTTGAATATGCATTATTGAGGTTGATTTTCTTCCCGAAATTTAATTGAAAATCAAAATTAATATTCAGGCCAACTAACTTCTCATTAAAATGAATATGAAATAGGCCATTACAATGACAAAAAAATTAAAGTGCTCTGGAACTAAAATTGAATACAATAATATTTCATGTCCGAATTTATTTCCAAAAGTCAAGTAAGTGGCATAACCACCATTATAAATGTTTAATAAATTACCAGGTGTAGTTGTGTTTCAGAGTCAGTAATGGCTCTGATTAGAGGTGGGAGAGTTTGTTTGCTCAAAGACGATTCTCTAGCACTTCTTAAATTTTATTTGAGGTCTTTGAGTAGGTCGGAAATTCCGTCGCTAGAAATAGTCTTATCAACGTTGGTAATGGAATAAATGGACTTCGTTCTTCCCCATGGATCAAATACTTTTCGGAATCAAAAAGTCCAGTAGATCGGGTATTTTATTCCAGTCTGTTGGTTAGTATGTGGGTTCACCGGTTGAGTGGCTATTCTCGGTTCCTTCAGTAGTAGTTATTCTGGATCCCAAGTCGGTGTGTATTATAGAGAATATTTTTTTGTTAATGGCCTACCTGTTAAATCCTCCGTTTTGCAAATTTTCAGTGGTGTTCTAACTGCTAGTTGGGTTTTATTTTAAAAGGTATGTACCAAAACTGGGCAGTAATAAACTTAGAACTAACTACAAGTTAGAGATAAAACTGTTAGCGGTATGGTCGGTCCAAAATGTTATTAGATTATTGATTTTTTAAAGCATATAATTGAGGTACTGAATATACCCATTTAATTCGAGTGATCCACACTGTATATATAAATATAATCTTACAAAACATATCTATAAATTGCCAAACTATATAAATGATTGGTTTATTGATTAATTACTATTGTGTTAGTGTTACTAATGCAACATGCAACAACATTCAGATTACTGATGATTTATTGGGTTCCCAATTATTCCTACGCTACTGAGAACAAGGTAACAAAATAGTAATGAAATGCGGTTCCTAATGGTCGCATATCATTTTAAATTCCTAGTAGACCGCTAGGCGACAAGTTCTTTACTAGAGAAACAAATTCCGATCGCGATCAGGACCAGTTTTAGGAATGAGCGGTATTTTAAAAATGTCCATGTCAGATTGGACTAACGCCGATTTTCTGTTTACCAGATAACAAAAGTATTTTCGTAGAAAGAGGTGTGAGGTCCGCCTTTGAGTATACTTTTTTAAATACGTTTATTGAACAAAAATGGATAGTTTAAAATGTAGATATTAAATGACCAGGATAAGATAATCCCAGAAAATATGATACCTTTAAATTTGAATTTTGAGGTAAGTTCCTTTGAGGTATCTAAAAACCATCTGTGAAAGTAATTTCTATTCATGGGATGAAAAAAATAAACGAAGTGTTTGTACGACTGACACTACTGTCTGACAATTAATTTCAAAGTTAACATTTATTTGCATTGTTTATCGGGATAAATACAAACAGTATGGGTACAACTTTACTCGGTGGAATCAATTTTCATTGACTACTAACTAAAATATGGTCACAGGTTCCTGTGGGTCAGTTATATTTTATGTTATATGTATTATTGAGGTTAGATTGTCTTGGCGGCATATTTTTTACGAAGTAATTTACACGCTTGTCGATCAGCTGAATGAATAGGAAAAATACTGTTTGCAGTGTAAAATTTCTATTATATATGAATAATTATTAAGCCTCGATAATAATTTGTTCAATGACATCTTGTATCGATGACTATTCATTAATTCCCCAAAAAGAAAAAAAATTGCTTGCACTAACAACTTGCATCGATGACAAAAATTTTGCTTTATACATGTGCGATTAACGCTGAATGATTTGAGTCGTTTGCCATAATATACTATTCCAATTTATCACAGAATTACAGTTTGTCCAAAAATATTGTTGAATATTAGAAATGTCACACGCGTTGATGTAGCTCAGTTGAATATGCATTATTGAGGTTGATTTTCTTCCCGAAATTTAATTGAAAATCAAAATTAATATTCAGGCCAACTAACTTCTCATTAAAATGAATATGAAATAGGCCATTACAATGACAAAAAAATTAAAGTGCTCTGGAACTAAAATTGAATACAATAATATTTCATGTCCGAATTTATTTCCAAAAGTCAAGTAAGTGGCATAACCACCATTTTAAATGTTTAATAAATTACCAAACGGCTTAAGCTATAAGTACATACATGTGGAATATTTTTAAATTCAGAAAAACATGGTCTTTACGAGGATGAAATAGAATACAAGGTGTACCATTAAAAATGTTTCATTATTTTCTCCTATCTATAACCTTCGCACATGTGCAAAAAGTTTTGTCGCGAGCAGATGAACGGTACGGTTACGCATAAAATACGATCAAACAAAGATTTGTTTCATACCCTGATTTTGTTTATTGTTTCATAAATTGAACAGTCATGTTTGAACTTTTTTGCCCTTATAAATTCATACCTGCCTGAAACTGAGTGGTAAGAAATAATTCAAAATCGACTGTTCAATTTGCAAGATAATAAACAAAATATTAAAAAAGTATTATTCCACCGAGTATATTAACATTTAAAAATTGTTTTAACTTTGTTATGATTAATATAAAAGTATCCTTATTTTATTAAATATACAAGGTTATACATAAAAGTAACCGCCAATATTTGGCTCTTAGACTCTTTTCTGTTCTCAGCTTCTAGCTTTTCTTCTATTTCCAAATTCGTCAATCTTTCTTACTGCTCCTCATTCAAATTCTTTGGTCCATAGATTTTCCTGATAATTTTTCTTTCGAATATTTTCAACTTCTTTTCATCTCCTCTTGTCATTGCTGTAGTTTCGGCTGCATAAGTGACTGCTGTTTTTATTCTGTATATATTCAATATTATTATTTTTGTGGTTCTCTTAATTGTTTTGTTCTTTATTAGGGGATTGTATTTATGGTCTGCTCGATATCCTGCCTATATACGTTGTGCAATATTGTTAATGTTTCTGCCGAGATATTTGTTTATAATTACTTTACATTCGTATTTCCTCATTTTTATCGATTGAGTGTCTTTGTCGTCTCTATCTCTTTGTACTTGCTTGTATTTTGCTTTTCCCTCATTCATTTCTAGACCCCTTTTTCTGGCTTTTGTTTCAAATCGCTTGCAGCGTTTCTCGTAAACTTTTCTGGTTTCTTGCAAGTATAGTTACATCATCTGCATATGCCACTTTTTCTGCCGATTTATTGTAGATCGTTCCAGGTAGATTAATTTTTTTTATTATTCCGTCCACTACTACATTGAAAATTGTTGTTGAAATTTCGTCTCCTTGCCCTACTCCTGAGTAAACTTTTTCGATGTACCTTCATACCTTCATTCGCTAGAACCGCTACTTTGGAATTTATCACCGATATTTCCACCGACCTTAAATTTTTTTACATTTTGAGTAAATCTGCTAGGCTATCTAATGCTAGCTTAAAGTCAATAAATAATATATGCATCTTGATGTCCCGTTCATAATATTTTTCCGTCGTTTGACTTAGGTTCTGGATTGCATCGATAGAGGTCTCCCCTGTCGAAATCCAAATTGGTACTGTAATGTTTTTGTTATTTATTTAAATAGTTTTCACCGGTGGGATAAAATTATACACACTACTATGGCTAATTACTATCTATTGATTTATTTATTAAACTTAATTTATGTACATACTCTACTTAATGTCTACTAATTTATTTACACTCGGTATAGTAGTTCTAATTTATTTTTCCCACTTGAATATTACACTATTTATCTTCACTATTCCATTCACTGTCCGATTACTAAAAACTTCTGTAAACTGTCTGTGAATTAACTCTTTGTCTTCGTTTCACTAATTGTCAACTCACTCAAAAACCCGCGTATATATAGTCTTTATCAACTCTCGAATGTTATACAGTTTTCTAAGCTCGTCGTATGCGTAAACAAAACCTTATTCCAGAATGTTATCGAAAGGAGCGCAGCCACCAAAATTTACAGTCTAGAGACAGGGCCGGCTTTGAGTTGGTGACCTCGCAACATTGCCCCCTCCTTAATAGGAAGTTTCTCCTGGAACTTCTGTGTAGCAGGGACTGGATGTTTAAATCGGCTACTGCGGGCCCATTCCTACACTTTCCGGTCGTATGGAAATAACAGGGCACTGTCTTCATTCTTCTTCACTGATAACGGGGGGTATAGCTGCAGATTGATATGTGGACACCGGTATCTTTGAAGATCACTTCCATCATATTACTGATGGCTCGCCAATTCAACTCGTTGCTCTCTATCTAAGGCATAGCTAGTTTCTTCACATTGGATTCCAGCACATGGTCTCGAAGGCTACGTAGCGCTTCCCACACATTACGGTAGGCGGATCGATTTTGAAATTCGTTCTTTGTTACCAGGTAGAAGACCGCTGTGAACTTCCAAGAGCACTCCATATCGGCAGATGAATTCCTTCACCAATACATCCGCGACAGTTATGGCCTCTTGATTCGGGATCGCGTAAACTTCTACCCACTTTGTGAAATAATCCATCACAAACAGGATGTATTTACCACCATTTTCTGTCGTCGGAAATGGTCCAGCGATGTCTAAAGCAATCCTTTCGAATGGGCTTCCGACATTTTACTGTTTCATGGGTGCCTTTCTCTTGCGATGTGGTCCATTACTCGTAGCACATGTCGTCCCCTCCTACACCATTCCTTCACATCATCGGAGCTGTTCGTTCAATAAAACCTTTCACGGACTCGCTGAAGGGTTTAATTCACTCCCAGATGACCTCCTGAGGGTCTGTCGTGTAACTTCCTCAATACCTCGGCTACTCTTGTTCTCGGGATAACTAACTGTCTTCTATTTTCGGAACCATTCATCGTTTCAATATGCCTTTAGTGTCGGTGAAAATCTTGACACTTCTTGCTAGGTGGTTCGCCGATTTTCTTCCTTCCATTGCCGGATCATCCTCAGGTGAGGATCATTCTCCTGATCTTCTCTGATCCTGGTGGGTGACCATTCTTCGTTGACAACCGTAGTTCTTGAAACTGCAACTTCCTTGGATTCTGCCTTGTTGCAGTGGGAACAGTCTGCTGGGCACGGCCGTCTAGACAGAGATTCGGCATTTCGGTGGCTCACACCAGCCCGATGTTCGATGTTGAAATCGTACTCTTGAAGTCGTTCAATCCATCTAGCGATCTGTCCCTCGGGATTCTTGAACTGCATCAACCACTTGAGTGCTGAATGATCAGTCCGTATTAAGAAATGCCTTCCATAGAGATACTGGTAAAAGACTTCACTACCGCCAAATTCTCTCTTCTCGTGAAGCAGAAGTTTCGTTCTGGTTTGGAGAGGACTTTACTGAAATACTCCAGCACTCGTTCCTGTCCTTCTTGGATCTGTGAGAGCACTCCTCCAATCCCTACGTTGCTAGCATCAGTGTCAAGAATTAAGTCTCCCTCCGGTAACGGATATCCTAGTATCGGCGCCGTGGTTAATCGTCTCTTCAGGGTTTCAAAAGCAGTTCGGCATTCTTCATCCCAATGGAAAGTTGGTTTCTTTTGTGAGTCGAGTTAGTGGCTTGGCAATATCTCCAAACTTCCTTATGGACCTTCGATAGTATGTGCAAAGTAAAGGAAGCTCCTAGCTTGATTTATTTACTTAATTACAGTTACCTGTAAATAATTGTCATCTATAGATCACGCTTTACTAAAATATGACAATTATTTACAGGTAACTGTAATTAAGTAAATAACTACAAAACCGAGATGTTTTTTTTGTCGATATAGAATTTTGGTTTGTGATTAGATGTCGCTGATATCGCACTCTTAGCATTTCCTTCACTGAGGTTAATGTATTGGTGTGGTATCAACGTAGTCTCCAGTCCAGGATTATGCTCTCAGAGCTTCTGGACGAATAGCATCTACCTTGTACTGATGAGGCGCAAATACGCCAAAACCGGTCTACAAGTGAAGTTATTCCTTCTAATCGCAAATGGTTGGTTCTATCTTAAAGATATACCAACCCCGTTTACTTTAGAAGTGTAATTCAATGTCTGTCGGGACATATAGCCCGAGAAGTACTTGTTGCTTCTTAGTGAGAATTATTTTTCAAATTTTAGTAAAGCGTTATAATAGTATTGAACTATTATTTTTTGACATCCTAACTTGATGTTTGTCGGTAGGTTGCGGCCATTGCTTGATGGAAGCAATTTTCTCTGGATCCACCGCCACTCCTTCATTGCTCACAATATGACCCAGATAGTTGACTCGGTTTTGGAATAACTGACATTTCTTCGGGTTCAACATGAGCTGGGCAGCTTGATGTCGCTAGAATAAGTCTTCCAAATTCTTCAGGTGCTTCTCAAATGTCTTCCCCAATACTACGATGTCGTCTAAATAGACCAGACATGTTTTCCAATACAACCCTCTCAAGACATTTTCCATGAGTCTTTCAAATGTCGCGGGCGCATTACAGAGCCCGAATGGCATGACGTTGAACTACCATAATCCAGATCCGGTGGTAGAAGCAGTTTTCTCTTTGACTTCTGGACCCATTTCCACTTGCCAATAACCGGACTTCAGGTCCAAAGTGGAAAACAGTTTGCTGCCAGCCAAAGTGTCTAGCGTATCGTCAATTCGAGGCAGAGGATAGCTGTCTTTCTTAGTCACGTTGTTTAGCTGACGATAGTCTACGCATAATCTGGTAGTTCCATCCTTTTTCTTGACAAGCACTACTGGAGATACCCAAGGGCTAGTGGATGGTTCTATTACTTTCTCAGCTTCATCTCTCTTCGCTCGTGGTAGTCTTCGAGCTGATTGTCTTATTGGCTTGGCATCACCAGTATCGATTTTGTGTTTGACGGCTGATGTCCTGCCAGTCTTTCCTCCTTTTGGTACGAAAAGGTCTCGATACTGCAAGAGAAATTCTCTCATTTTCATTTTCTCAGCTTGATTCAAGAATTGGCCAGCTATTGACAAGATCTGTTCGAATCAGTCATTAGAATTGTCAGTTGTTGTTGTTTGACGAACGATAGACGTCACTGGTACGCAGGATCCAATGCTGGTTTCCTTCTTAATCGTAATTGGGTGATCGTTTACGTTTATGACGCGTACTGGGATCTGCTTCGCTGACGTAACTAATCCTTTTCCAATAAGTACTCCTCTACCAACCTCTTCGTCATGGTTCCATGGCTCCATCATTAACGGTGTACCTTCTTCCATCATTGCCTGTAGCCGAGCTACTATCATGGTTTTGCTTCGTGCGGGTAGAACGGTATCTTCCTGTACAGCTGCCAACACCGAGCTGCCTTCATATGGATGGAGGAATACCTCTTCGGAATCCACTTTAATGGTTCTGTTTCTGAAGTCTAACTGGAAACCATGTAGACTCATTACGTCAATTCCCAGAATCACGTATTCTTCGATGTCAGCTACGATTACCGTATGCGTGAACTTTTCTACACCAATTCCCAATTGGATTTAAGTCTCTCCGTGAACATTGGCACTCTCACCTGTTGCGGTCCGGAGTAGCAGCCTCGTTGGCAGAAGCTTCTTCTTAGATTTTATTATCTCCGGCCGTATAATGGTTCTAGTTGCTCCAGTGTCTACTAGCAGAGTATATTTCTTGCCATTCACTTCGCCATCCACATATACACTATCGTTACGGCATCTGAGAGAGGCTATCAGTATGAGAGGGTCTTTGAGACGGTCCTGGGTCGGTGCTGCCCCCTCGTGGCCGACCCGTTCTAGTTTTCATGGGACTGGGGTTTTTTATTTGCTGAAGTCCTAGGGCGCTTACACGAACTGCGTACACAGCTCGCCACAATTTCAGCATCTAATCTTCTTCGGCTCTTTGTCTACCATGCTTTTTATCAAGTTAACGATCTGGACAAATAAATCTATCTTCGTCATCTTCTTCTTAAATGGTCCTAACTTTGTTATACCCCGAAGCCTTCGTGGCTGCTTCATATTCAAGAGCTGCAGTTATTGCCATGACCAACGTTTTGGGCTGAACGAAGCGTCCTCTGCATATCAGGGTCACGTAAGCCGTTAAGAAGGGCCTGGATGCCCAGACATTCCATCATGTTCTCCGGTGCTGATAGATAAGCAAATCGAACTAGTCGAGCAATATCCACTTCATACTCTTGAAGAGTTTCGTCCCGTTTCTGTCTTCGATTCTTCATCTGAGATTGGTACAAGTGTTCTAGATGTTCGTAACCAAATCGCATGTCCAACCCCTTCTTCAGCTACTCGAAGTCATCCGTTTCTTCAAGGGGTATCGTCTGAACCACATCTAAGGCATCTCCCCGAAGCGCGATGGTTAAGTTCTCTGCCTTCTCCTTATCGGACCAATTATTCGCTCTAGCGGCTGCTTCAAACTGTTTAACATAATTGGTCCACGACATCTTTCCGTCGAACGTTGGGGCCTTGACTCGGACAAAACTGCCAATATCTTCTGTCTTGAGGTGTGCTTCTGGCATGGTTTTATTTGTTTGATCTTTTTTTCTTCTGTTGGCGTGCCTTGTGTTTTTAAATCTGCCATTTTTCTCTCTAACTCCTGGATTTTCTCGTCCATTGTTGTTATCGCATTCTCCATTTTCTCGTCCATGGTTGTTATCTTATTCTCAATTATCTCGTCCATCGTTGTTATCTCATTCTCCATTTTCTCGTCCATCGTTGTGATCTTATTCTCAATATCTGATTTTAGAGACAAAATTTTATTTTCGATTTCAGCGGCAATGTCATTTTTCATTGATAAGATATCGGCAGAAATATCGTTCTTAATACTAGAAATCTTCTCGTCCATATTAGCGGAAATATCGTTCTTCATAGTAGAAATCTCGTCCTTCATATTAGCAGAAATTGACGAGATTGAGGTGGAAGCCTCGTCGTTGAATAAAAAAATGTTTCCGGATCCAAGCCGTCACTTTCCAGTGCTATTTTCAATCTCTCAACTAACTCACTCTTCTTTCCGATCGTTTCCAGCTTTCCAATTCCGCTCTCAGTTCCATCATTTTCAGGTCACTTAGTCTCTTAGCCATTTTTACGTAATTATTTATGTATATTACCCCACACCTGACACCAATGTAATGTTTTTGTTATTTATTCAAACAGTTTTTACCGGTGGGTAAAATTATACACACTACTATGGCTAATTCCTATCTATTGATTCATTTATTAAAATTAATTTATATACAAACTCTACTTAATGTCTACTAATTTACTTACACTCGGTAGAATAGTTCTAATTTATTTTTACCATTTCAATATTATACCTTATTTATCTTCACTATTTCATTCACTGTCCGATTACTAAGAACTTCTGTAAACTGTCTGTGAACTAACTCTTTGTCTTCGTTTCACTAATTGTCAACGCACTCAAAAGTCTTTATCAACTCTCGAAAATTCTACAGTTTTCTACGCTCGTCGTATGCGTAAACAAAACCTTATTCCAGAATGTTCTCGAAAGGAGCGCAGCCACCAAAATTTACAGTCGAGAGACTGGGTTGACTTTGAGTTGGTGACCTCGCAACAGTTCTTATATCTTATCATATATGCAGTGTTTAATAATGTAATTCCTCTATAGTTCGAGCATATCCTTCGATCATCCCACTTTAACATTGGTACTAATAACCCTTTATTCCATTTCCGCGGCATAGTTTCGCTTTCCCATTTAATACCCTCCTTGCTCTAACATGTTTTTGGGTGATTTATTGTTTTCATAACTTCTTTCTCCGACGGTGCTGTTTGTCCTCCTCTACGTTGCTTAGTTCTTCTCACGTTCCTCATTTCCTTCACCCTGATCCTCTGATCTTGTTAATGTATTTATGAAATATTCCTCCCATTTTTTTGTCTATATATGCCATCTCTGGACTGCTTCCTAATGTGTTTATAAAGTTTCGCATTTTATTATTTCAAATAAATAAATTGTTACAGCTTTACATTATCGTATTATACTCAATTATTTAATTTCAAATTTATTGAACATATCTCAAGTTTCTAACTAAAAAGTGAATAATATATAGATATTTAATCAAGCACTATTTTACAAAAAAAAATTTTTTTTTACTGAATTACTTAAGTGAAAAAAAATGATGAATGTTCTGTAGCAGAGTAGTATCTTTACATAAAAAAAAGTACAGATATATAAATAAACCGTTGCCAACGCGTTTATCTGATGCATATCTACACCCAAATGGATTTTAGTGCAGAAATAAAAATTTCAAAATAATTTATGGATTAAACGGACGTTCCTAACACTGACATATACACTTGGTACAATCGCCATCTCAAAATGTTTTTACCACTATAGCTTCAAATACCAAGTGGTATTTTATACGTAAAATCAAAACAGGGTGATGCTTTCAGCAGAACCTTAAATTAAATGGAAAACAATAAAAAAAGGTATTTGAATATTGAGATAGAGATGGAGATGAGATGGAGATGAGATGGAGATCGAGATCGAGATCGAGATCGAGATCGAGATCGAGATCGAGATCGAGATCGAGATGGAGATGGAGATGGAGATGGAGATGGAGATGGAGATGGAGATGGAGATGGAGATGGAGATGGAGATGGAGATGGAGATGGAGATGGAGATGGAGATGGAGATGGAGATGGAGATGGAGATGGAGATGGAGATGGAGATGGAGATGGAGATGGAGATGGAGATGGAGATGGAGATGGAGATGGAGATGGAGATGGAGATGGAGATGGAGATGGAGATGGAGATGGAGATGGAGATGGAGATGGAGATGGAGATGGAGATGGAGATGGAGATGGAGATGGAGATGGAGATGGAGATGGAGATGGAGATGGAGATGGAGATGGAGATGGAGATGGAGATGGAGATGGAGATGGAGATGGAGATGGAGATGGAGATGGAGATGGAGATGGAGATGGAGATGGAGATGGAGATGGAGATGGAGATGGAGATGGAGATGGAGATGGAGATGGAGATGGAGATGGAGATGGAGATGGAGATGGAGATGGAGATGGAGATGGAGATGGAGATGGAGATGGAGATGGAGATGGAGATGGAGATGGAGATGGAGATGGAGATGGAGATGGAGATGGAGATGGAGATGGAGATGGAGATGGAGATGGAGATGGAGATGGAGATGGAGATGGAGATGGAGATGGAGATGGAGATGGAGATGGAGATGGAGATGGAGATGGAGATGGAGATGGAGATGGAGATGGAGATGGAGATGGAGATGGAGATGGAGATGGAGATGGAGATGGAGATGGAGATGGAGATGGAGATGGAGATGGAGATGGAGATGGAGATGGAGATGGAGATGGAGATGGAGATGGAGATGGAGATGGAGATGGAGATGGAGATGGAGATGGAGATGGAGATGGAGATGGAGATGGAGATGGAGATGGAGATGGAGATGGAGATGGAGATGGAGATGGAGATGGAGATGGAGATGGAGATGGAGATGGAGATGGAGATGGAGATGGAGATGGAGATGGAGATGGAGATGGAGATGGAGATGGAGATGGAGATGGAGATGGAGATGGAGATGGAGATGGAGATGGAGATGGAGATGGAGATGGAGATGGAGATGGAGATGGAGATGGAGATGGAGATGGAGATGGAGATGGAGATGGAGATGGAGATGGAGATGGAGATGGAGATGGAGATGGAGATGGAGATGGAGATGGAGATGGAGATGGAGATGGAGATGGAGATGGAGATGGAGATGGAGATGGAGATGGAGATGGAGATGGAGATGGAGATGGAGATGGAGATGGAGATGGAGATGGAGATGGAGATGGAGATGGAGATGGAGATGGAGATGGAGATGGAGATGGAGATGGAGATGGAGATGGGGATGGGGATGGGGATGGGGATGGGGATGGGGATGGGGATGGAGATGGAGATGGAGATGGAGATGGAGATGGAGATGGAGATGGAGATGGAGATGGAGATGGAGATGGAGATGGAGATGGAGATGGAGATGGAGATGGAGATGGAGATGGAGATGGAGATGGAGATGGAGATGGAGATGGAGATGGAGATGGAGATGGAGATGGAGATGGAGATGGAGATGGAGATGGAGATGGAGATGGAGATGGAGATGGAGATGGAGATGGAGATGGAGATGGAGATGGAGATGGAGATGGAGATGGAGATGGAGATGGAGATGGAGATGGAGATGGAGATGGAGATGGAGATGGAGATGGAGATGGAGATGGAGATGGAGATGGAGATGGAGATGGAGATGGAGATGGAGATGGAGATGGAGATGGAGATGGAGATGGAGATGGAGATGGAGATGGAGATGGAGATGGAGATGGAGATGGAGATGGAGATGGAGATGGAGATGGAGATGGAGATGGAGATGGAGATGGAGATGGAGATGGAGATGGAGATGGAGATGGAGATGGAGATGGAGATGGAGATGGAGATGGAGATGGAGATGGAGATGGAGATGGAGATGGAGATGGAGATGGAGATGGAGATGGAGATGGAGATGGAGATGGAGATGGAGATGGAGATGGAGATGGAGATGGAGATGGAGATGGAGATGGAGATGGAGATGGAGATGGAGATGGAGATGGAGATGGAGATGGAGATGGAGATGGAGATGGAGATGGAGATGGAGATGGAGATGGAGATGGAGATGGAGATGGAGATGGAGATGGAGATGGAGATGGAGATGGAGATGGAGATGGAGATGGAGATGGAGATGGAGATGGAGATGGAGATGGAGATGGAGATGGAGATGGAGATGGAGATGGAGATGGAGATGGAGATGGAGATGGAGATGGAGATGGAGATGGAGATGGAGATGGAGATGGAGATGGAGATGGAGATGGAGATGGAGATGGAGATGGAGATGGAGATGGAGATGGAGATGGAGATGGAGATGGAGATGGAGATGGAGATGGAGATGGAGATGGAGATGGAGATGGAGATGGAGATGGAGATGGAGATGGAGATGGAGATGGAGACGGAGACGGAGACGGAGACGGAGACGGAGACGGAGACGGAGACGGAGACGGAGACGGAGACGGAGACGGAGACGGAGACGGAGACGGAGACGGAGACGGAGACGGAGACGGAGACGGAGACGGAGACGGAGACGGAGACGGAGACGGAGACGGAGACGGAGACGGAGACGGAGACGGAGACGGAGACGGAGACGGAGACGGAGACGGAGACGGAGACGGAGACGGAGACGGAGACGGAGACGGAGACGGAGACGGAGACGGAGACGGAGACGGAGACGGAGACGGAGACGGAGACGGAGACGGAGACGGAGACGGAGACGGAGACGGAGACGGAGACGGAGACGGAGACGGAGACGGAGACGGAGACGGAGACGGAGACGGAGACGGAGACGGAGACGGAGACGGAGACGGAGACGGAGACGGAGACGGAGACGGAGACGGAGACGGAGACGGAGACGGAGACGGAGACGGAGACGGAGACGGAGACGGAGACGGAGACGGAGACGGAGACGGAGACGGAGACGGAGACGGAGACGGAGACGGAGACGGAGACGGAGACGGAGACGGAGACGGAGACGGAGACGGAGACGGAGACGGAGACGGAGACGGAGACGGAGACGGAGACGGAGACGGAGACGGAGACGGAGACGGAGACGGAGACGGAGACGGAGACGGAGACGGAGACGGAGACGGAGACGGAGACGGAGACGGAGACGGAGACGGAGACGGAGACGGAGACGGAGACGGAGACGGAGACGGAGACGGAGACGGAGACGGAGACGGAGACGGAGACGGAGACGGAGACGGAGACGGAGACGGAGACGGAGACGGAGACGGAGACGGAGACGGAGACGGAGACGGAGACGGAGACGGAGACGGAGACGGAGACGGAGACGGAGACGGAGACGGAGACGGAGACGGAGACGGAGACGGAGACGGAGACGGAGACGGAGACGGAGACGGAGATGGAGATGGAGATAGATAAATGGATAGATAGATAGAGATAGATAGATATAGATATAGTAAATTTTATACCCATTTAGAATAAGACCATCCTTATTTATTATTAATAAATCGGTTGAAACAAAAAATTACCAACAAAAATGAACGTCGTAACTAATTTATTAGATGTCACGTTTTTGAAGTTACGTCAAATTTTGATTTCATGTTAATGTCATAACGCAAAATAAGATATAAAAATGCGATATTCTGATGAATCCAAAAAACTTATGCTTAATGTAGTAAACTATTTTCAAAACGATTTAGGATCTCGATTTAAGGCAATTCAAAAAGCGTCCGAAGCACTAAAAGTTCCAGAAAGCACATTATATAATCTTGAAAAAACAAACAGAGCTACAGATTTCGAATTTAGAAGAAATATGTCTGCAAGCGTTTCCCGGAGCAAAACCCGAATTACAAAAAATACCCTGCATTGTTTGAGGGAAGTAATTTATAAAATTTATGCGCGAAAGGATAAAATCACAGTAGAAACTATTTCACGGCAATTTATCGAAGAGTCTCCAGATACTAAGATTTCCAAAGGTTAGTTATATTTGGGAATTAAAAAAATGGGTTTTCAATTCAAAAAACAGGATGGAAGAAAACATTTATTGGAAATGCCTGCAGTCAGATTAAAAAGAATATTATTTTTGAAGAAATACCATGCTGCTAAAAGCGAAAAGCTCTTTACACCTGTTTTTCTGGATGAGACATGGGTTTTTAGTAAAAGCGGGGACAGAAGAATGTGGCAAGATGGTACTAAACACAGTGATTTAAAAATAACTGGAAGTGGGACACGATATGTAATTGTTCATGCCGGTAATAAAAAAAGTTTTGTGGCAAATGCATCGCTTATTTTTAAATGCAATAAAAAAACAGGCGATACCCATGATAACATGAACACCGAAAATTTTGAAAATTGGTATAAACAGCAACTAATTGTAAACTTGGAAGAACCATCGTTAATTATAATGGATAACGCAACGTATCACAGTCGCCTGGATGAAGAAATCCCAAGAAAAAGTTGGAGTAAAACACGCATGTTAGAATGGCTCAAAAAAAAGAATATTCCTTTTCCAGATCACATTTTAAAGGATGCTGTTTGGAATATAATTGAAAAGCAAGTTTTGCCAGAAAAAAATTATCATTTAGACAAATACGCTGCCGAGCATGGTCATTGTGTTCTCAGGCTACCACCCTATCATTGCCATTTTAATGCCATCGAAATGGTATGGTCAGATGGGTCAGACGGGTCAGACGGGTTCAGATGGTTCAAGAAGCCGCATACGTTAAGTTGCTTAAACGGCTGGTACCTCTAAATAGGTATTAATTTGACTATAGATAGAGATAGATAGATACAGATAGATAGATAGAGATAGATAGATAGAGATAGATAGATAGAGATAGATAGATAGAGATAGATAGATAGAGATAGATAGATAGAGATAGATAGATAGAGATAGATAGATAGAGATAGATAGATAGAGATAGATAGATAGAGATAGATAGATAGAGATAGATAGATAGAGATAGATAGATAGAGATAGATAGATAGAGATAGATAGATAGAGATAGATAGATAGAGATAGATAGATAGAGATAGATAGATAGAGATAGATAGATAGAGATAGATAGGTAGAGATAGATAGATAGAGATAGATAGATAGAGATAGATAGATAGATAGAGATAGATAGATAGATAGAGATAGATAGATAGAGATAGATAGATAGAGATAGATAGATAGAGATAGATAGATAGAGATAGATAGATAGAGATAGATAGATAGAGATAGATAGATAGAGATAGATAGATAGAGATAGATAGATAGAGATAGATAGATAGAGATAGATAGATAGAGATAGATAGATAGAGATAGATAGATAGAGATAGATAGATAGAGATAGATAGATAGAGATAGATAGATAGAGATAGATAGATAGAGATAGATAGATAGAGATAGATAGAGATAGATAGAGATAGATAGAGATAGATAGAGATAGATAGAGATAGATAGAGATAGATAGAGATAGATAGAGATAGATAGAGATAGATAGAGATAGATAGAGATAGATAGAGATAGATAGAGATAGATAGAGATAGATAGAGATAGATAGAGATAGATAGAGATAGATAGAGATAGATAGAGATAGATAGAGATAGATAGAGATAGATAGAGAGATAGATAGAGATAGATAGAGAGATAGATAGAGAGATAGATAGAGATAGAGATAGAGATAGAGATAGAGATAGAGATAGAGATAGAGATAGAGATAGAGATAGAGATAGAGATAGAGATAGAGATAGAGATAGAGATAGAGATAGAGATAGAGATAGAGATAGAGATAGAGATAGAGATAGAGATAGAGATAGAGATAGAGATAGAGATAGAGATAGAGATAGAGATAGAGATAGAGATAGAGATAGAGATAGATAGAGATAGAGATAGAGATAGAGATAGAGATAGAGATAGAGATAGAGATAGAGATAGAGATAGAGATAGAGATAGAGATAGAGATAGAGATAGAGATAGAGATAGAGATAGAGATAGAGATAGAGATAGAGATAGAGATAGAGATAGAGATAGAGATAGAGATAGAGATAGAGATAGAGATAGAGATAGAGATAGAGATAGAGATAGAGATAGAGATAGAGATAGAGATAGAGATAGAGATAGAGATAGAGATAGAGATAGAGATAGAGATAGAGATAGAGATAGAGATAGAGATAGAGATAGAGATAGAGATAGAGATAGAGATAGAGATAGAGATAGAGATAGAGATAGAGATAGAGATAGAGATAGAGATAGAGATAGAGATAGAGATAGAGATAGAGATAGAGATAGAGATAGAGATAGAGATAGAGATAGAGATAGAGATAGAGATAGAGATAGAGATAGAGATAGAGATAGAGATAGAGATAGAGATAGAGATAGAGATAGAGATAGAGATAGAGATAGAGATAGAGATAGAGATAGAGATAGAGATAGAGATAGAGATAGAGATAGAGATAGAGATAGAGATAGAGATAGAGATAGAGATAGAGATAGAGATAGAGATAGAGATAGAGATAGAGATAGAGATAGAGATAGAGATAGAGATAGAGATAGAGATAGAGATAGAGATAGAGATAGAGATAGAGATAGAGATAGAGATAGAGATAGAGATAGAGATAGAGATAGAGATAGAGATAGAGATAGAGATAGAGATAGAGATAGAGATAGAGATAGAGATAGAGATAGAGATAGAGATAGAGATAGAGATAGAGATAGAGATAGAGATAGAGATAGAGATAGAGATAGAGATAGAGATAGAGATAGAGATAGAGATAGAGATAGAGATAGAGATAGAGATAGAGATAGAGATAGAGATAGAGATAGAGATAGAGATAGAGATAGAGATAGAGATAGAGATAGAGATAGAGATAGAGATAGAGATAGAGATAGAGATAGAGATAGAGATAGAGATAGAGATAGAGATAGAGATAGAGATAGAGATAGAGATAGAGATAGAGATAGAGATAGAGATAGAGATAGAGATAGAGATAGAGATAGAGATAGAGATAGAGATAGAGATAGAGATAGAGATAGAGATAGAGATAGAGATAGAGATAGAGATAGAGATAGAGATAGAGATAGAGATAGAGATAGAGATAGAGATAGAGATAGAGATAGAGATAGAGATAGAGATAGAGATAGAGATAGAGATAGAGATAGAGATAGAGATAGAGATAGAGATAGAGATAGAGATAGAGATAGAGATAGAGATAGAGATAGAGATAGAGATAGAGATAGAGATAGAGATAGAGATAGAGATAGAGATAGAGATAGAGATAGAGATAGAGATAGAGATAGAGATAGAGATAGAGATAGAGATAGAGATAGAGATAGAGATAGAGATAGAGATAGAGATAGAGATAGAGATAGAGATAGAGATAGAGATAGAGATAGATGGAGATAGATGGAGATAGATGGAGATAGATGGAGATAGATGGAGATAGATGGAGATAGATGGAGATAGATGGAGATAGATGGAGAGATAGAGAGATAGAGAGATAGAGAGATAGATATAGAGATAGAGATAAATAGAGATAGATAGATAGATAGAGAGAGAGAGTTCTGCTTCTTTTTTCACAGCATTAGTTCAGTCGTTTCCCACCTTCTTCAACTTGCCCTGTTTGAAACTATTTCGTCGTTTGTTTGTCTTTTGATCTAATTTTGCTGCCCTAAATAGGTTGTTCTATAAAAAATGTAATGATGCAGGTTAAAATTAATTTCAGGTGGAAACGATTTGAGAAACTATTGGCGCCTAGGAAATACATTTTTCTTTTTTATTACGTGAGAAATTCTAATCCTGTTGACTGTGAAAGTTAATCACAGTCGTTTATAAAATAGGTAAGCCTTCTGTCAACATTCAACACCCAGCACGTTTTGCATATCGTCGTTTCTTTAACTATAGTGATAGGGCAATGAACGCAAAGGGAGTAGAGTAACTGAGAATATAGGACAAAAAAAGGCGAATACGCATTTTTGAAGGACAATGAGAACGAGATCAAGAACATACATACAATTAAGTAAACAAGCGATATTTCACCTTGTGGCAGAAAATTTAAAACCACTCTTTCTATTTACGAGTGTCGCTTGATTCATTTCCACCAAGTTCGTTACTTTTATGTCTTAATACCATTTAATTATTTTTTTGTATCGTGCAACCGTCCTTTATAAACATGAGTAAATGTCCTTGGTCATCCTCCCCATTCAAAAAAAGTGTGGATATTTCACTTTACCATTTTCTAGTGTTTAGTAGAGAAATTGGTGTCAATAAAAACTGCCAGGCAAATGAAATTAGGAATTGAAAAAAGCGTCGAAGTATACAGTACCTTCGTCCATAAAGTAACGCATAAATTGATTATTAGCTAAATAAACATTAATATGAAAAAATCTAGAAACAGGTCGATTTTCGATTTTAATCCACACTGGTCAGTGTGTACTATCTAGGGATTTGGATATTGGAAAGTCAGTATAAAATATTTTAAAAAGGGCAAAATACCATTCATATTAAGTGAGGTTCATTCATAAGTTGGTTGAAGATGAATATGAACGCACAACCTGTGAGTACATGATGAATCGAATTTAATAGATGAGGCTTTTACTTGATGAAGATCCATACTAAATGATGAAATAAAACAATTTAATTTCTTTAAATCTCTATTTAAATCTCCATAAATGGAGATTTAAACAAATTAAGTTGTTTTATTTCATCACATGATGAATCATAACAATAATTTAAATTACGTTTTATATTCGGTATTGTGAGAACTGTATCTGGATTTTCTGCAAAATACTCCAATTCCGGGGACCTCATTCTCGACTGAGGGAGTGGAGCTTCCCAAAAGAACAGATATTTTGTCTTAGTCACAGTAATGACGAAGTAAACAAAAAAGATATAGAATCCGGCCCCTGATCAGTCCCAGCATTTCTATGATATCCACATTGTCAACACTTCAGACTACAGAAGATGGTTTTACCAGGTTGGCGCACCGCCAAATTTCGCAATAACCAGTTTTGGACAGAACATTCCCAAATCGATGCATCGGAAGAAGAGGCGATCAGTGGAATGGTCCGCTAGATCACCCGATCTTACCCCTTTTTTTGAATACTAGGCGCATTTTGGTTTTTAGTTATCAATTATAGAAAGTTTTGTTTGTTTTACAGCCCAATTTTTTTTTCAACAAGCTATTGAAGTTAATAAGGAAAGTGAACCGATGATAATAATCATTACATTTCAGCATCATAAGTTTGAAAAGTATTCGTTTCTTGAACGTAACTTTTGATAAGAACCTTTTACAGAGAGTCCCGAGTTAATTTATTTCGTAGCAAATACGATTTAGTGTCCAAACTAAGTTTCTCTGAATTTCCGTCACTAAAACTGCTATACAAAGTTCCAAACGTTTCAGTTACATACCTCAATTGCCACTTTTGATGCCTGATACTTGCGTTTTGAAGTGACCAGCTAGTTATATCACCTAAAAGAGTTCTACAAAGTGAGTTTTAAGAATGGAACGCCTCAATTATCTCGGAAACGGATTGCACGATTTTTATAGATTTTGGTGTGCAAGGATCTTGTAATATGGCCGATATTATGGTGGTATTTACATTGTTGTCAGATCTTTCCTTTTTTCGGAATAATAATGAGCTCTGTAATTTCAAATGGATCACTCTGTATGTTTTTTGCCTTTTGAGATCCTTAAGAAATACTGATTATTTCTTGTATTCTTGTAGAATTAGATAATGCACTTGAAAGATCTAAACCAGGAAAAGCTCCAGGTGGTGATATGATACCTTTCGAATTTCTCATTAATTTGCCACAAAACTGGAAGCTTTACCTATGTAATTTATATTCAAAAATTGTAGATTCTGAAACGCTTCCAGCCTCTTGGCCTCCTCACTGTGCTGCACAAAAAAGGCCCTAAGGACAACTCTGAAAATTTCCGGGGTATTGCACTATTAAACCAACCAAATAAACCACCAATTCAACCAAAACTATTCTCACTAATTTTTTGTAGAATCGAACAATCTAATACCCGAGTTCCAAGCTGGATATAGAAAAGAAACGGGTTGTATTGGCAATATTTTCTGTTTAAATGCAGTTATTCAAATTAATTTACGGTGGTAGAAATATGTATAGTTTGGCAAACATAACTGAAGCTGTGAAAGGAACGCGGTCGAAAACATTCGATATTGCCACGATTAACTATGAAAAAGCTAAAGTGCTAAGTATGTAGTGATAATAATTAGAAAATTGACTTTTTATTGTTAACAATATGTCAATAATGATTAAACGTTAGTGCTTTAATGTGCTTGTTTCATTGGAGTTTGTCTATTAACATTATTTTTTCAATTTCTGAATATTAAAAGATGAACACTTTTCCAAATATGTTATGGGTTTCCTAAAAGCTCAACGTCGTGCGATAATCAGAATTACCACGCCCTCCTACTAACTCAATTGGTGAATATTTATCGAACCGCCGTTGCCAGGTAACCACCTGACTTTCTATTGGCAAGCGCGTGCGTGTGTTCTTCCCTCTCACTTCGACAATTGATTGATATTGATTATCCAGTGGCGTTTATAATGTTTACCTTCGTATTTTCAGTTTTACTTGGTATCTTATTATTTCGTATCCATATTGAATTCAAGTACGATTTTTAACAAATAGGTACCGTGTTTTGAAAAATACCTCACCTTTAAAGCAAAGCATAAATCAGTTTCTATATATAATTATTATATAATAATAATTATTATTTTTAATACTTTTATAAAATAGGTACCGTACGCCATTGGTACGTTTATGACAGATATCGGCTATGTTTGCTCACCCTTTACCGATGCCCCGTAGCTTCAGATAGACTTGCCAAACTATAATTGTTCTAGTATCGTGAAAATTCTAAGATTTTCAATGATTATTACAGTCGTCAGAAGCAAACAAGAGCCCCGGAAAATATGCGAACTAAAACAAAGGTCATCGCAACTAGCCAATCAGGTGCCAATGTTAACGATTTTACATTAGTAATTGTTAACATAATCGAAATAATATGACCGAATGATTTCATCAATATACATCAATTTTAGTGTCTGTATCAGCGTTGTCAGTGTAAGGATAATTATCCGATTTTTAGACTTGCCAAACTATATGCAGTATTTGTGGACTTTAAAAGGGCGTTCGATGGTATCAAGCATAATTTGCTATGGCCAAAACTGTACATTATTTGCTGAAGTTCAAAGTGTATAAGAATATTAAGAAATATGTAGAATACCGCAAGCTTTAGAGTTAAAGTTGACACTTATTTAAACAATATCCGGACACTGAAGGCGTACTTCAGGGAGAGCCGTTGAGTTCTATTCTCTTCTTCTGGTTCTTATCTGATATTGAGGCGGCTACAAATAATCTACAGTTTAAATTTCTCTCTAAGTAGGGATGAGCCCAGAATCGCCTTCTTCTACGTATATAACTCCATAAACTGAATGTATGGGCTGGAATAATAGGCGACAAAACAATTGGTCCCATTTTCATTTAAGAAAACTTGAATGGTCCATTGCTCCGGTCCGATGCATCTGCCTTAATTGCCTTTAGTGTATGTTTTTCAAATTTCTAATTTTTCTACTACTCGAATGTAGACATACCTCTAACATGAAATAAACACATAAAGATTCGTCTTCAGTTTCTGCAGGTTTTCTGCGCCATGATTTTGATAAATCTTTTACTGCGCCAGTTTCGTTAAACTGTTTACTAATTTACTGACATTAGATCTTGTTATGATATTTCTATGAGGATATAAATTATTGAAGATTATTTAAATTATTCGAGTTTATTCAATCATAGCCATCTGAATGTATTATTTTAACTTTGGCGAATATAATGTGAATGTAGCTATAACTCCGAAAGTATGGCATTTAGGTATAGGGAACATTACATGAAAAATATTCAGTATTTCTTAAGGTTTTGAAAAGGCAAAAAATATACATGGTGAGCCATTTGAAATAACAAAGCTCATTATTATTCCTGAAAGAAAGATCTGATCACAATATATGACCACCATAATATCGGCCATATGACAAGATCCTTGCACACCGAAATATTTAAAAATCGTGCCATCCGTTTCCGAGATAATTGAGGCGTTCCATACTTAAAACTCACTCTGTATACTTTTATTGGTAATTATTTGTAGATACCTTTACTGTAACATAAACAACACATACTTTATTATTTCAAAAGAAGTGAACAAAACTACTACAAAACTACTAAAGTACTCTATAGTGAGATGTTCTTCGTTTAAAGTTTCAATTTTAGTAATTGCTTAATAAAAGTTACTTAGAGAAGAGTCCAATGACAGTTTGCGGTATTTTTATTCTGCTTGTTTATTATAGGCACCGTACAGTATCTAACGACAAGTAAAATCACTTCGTCGATTCAGTGGTTACCGAAAATTTCCTTACCCCGCCTATCGTCTGCTAAGTTCTGGCGAGTTTAAATCGAGAAAGTGGGAAGATACAAATGATGCAAAAGTTATGATATTGATCAATTGCCTAGGAAGTAAATATTATAAAATTTTATCAAGCCTTACATCTCCTGATTTACCCAATATTAAGACTTATAATGAGCGTATTGTATTACTAAAGAACCATTTGTCACCTAAAATGAACGTTCTCACTGAGCATCACAAATTTTTATCAAAATCTCAAAATATAGATGAGTCAATCTCCACTTTTGTTGCCTCTCTTAAAGAGCAAATAAAGTATTGTGACATTAAAGTTAAATGTAAAGAACACAGCGCCTGTGGTAATTGTAAAAAAGATGTGATCGAAATATTTTTACGAGCTCAATTCATTCGTGGTTTAAAAGATGAAGAAATCCGTGGGAAAATATTACAAGGAACAAACATTACTTTTGAACGAGCAGTAGAGATCGCACTAGCTGTTGAAGCTTCAAAAATCCAAAATATGGACATTTATGAAAATATACCTACATCTTCTGTAAATAGAATTTCAAGTCAGAAGTCAAGATACAATAACAGATATCAGCATAATATACAACCACAATTTTCAAAGGCACAAACTTACCAAACAAAAATAGATTATCGAAAGTTAGGCATTTCGGGATTATGTCTTCACTGTGGACGAAATAATCACAAAACGATTGAATCCAGAGTTTCTGATAAGCTCAGCTGCCAAAGCTGTAAAAAACGAGTACACGTGAGAAAGGTTTGTATTACTACATTACAAAAAAATTTTAATGAAATATAGAATGTCAACGAATATCAGAATAATGAAAATAATTTTGAAGACGATCCTAGTATAAATCAGATAATAGATATTTATAATACAAATGCAACATCCATTTATGAACCAAAAATGCTGATTGAACGTCAAATAAAAAATAAACCTTTCACTTTTGAGTATGACACAGGCAGTCCAGTTACATTAATATCAGAAAGAGATTTCAATAATTTAGAATTAAACGAACCAATGCAAAACACGAACATGAAATTCCGTTCCTATGCTAATCATATTTTCAATCCATTGGGATATGTTCAAGTTCCCGTTTCTTTCAAAAATAATAATATCATTGGAGATTTATTTGTCATACCGGGAAATGGCAATGCCAAACTTGGAAGAAGATGGATTCGAAATTTAAAAATTAACGTTCAAAACATAAACTCTCTCACTATTCCTGCTTCAATTTCCGCTCCTACATTAGATGAAATTTTCAAAGATTTTGAAGATGTTTTTACTTCAACTGTAGGAAAAATTCCAAACATACATTGTTCACTCAAACTTAAACCAAATGCCAGCCAGTTTTTTTCAAACCCAGAAAAATTCCATATGCTTTACAAGAGGAAGTTGAAAAATAATTAGATGATTTGTAGAACGAAGGTATAATAGAAAAATTAGATTACTCAGAATGGGGCACGCCATTAGTGATTGTACCTAAAAGTGATGGAAAGATTCGGTTATGCGCTGATTACAAAGTCACTGTTAATCAACAACTTCAAGACAATCGATATCCGATTCCAAGAATAGAAGATATTTTCAATAAAATGGGAAACGGGCAATATTTCTGTACCCTTGATATTTTCAAAGCATACCTGCACGTGCCAGTAGACGAAGAAAGTGCGAAGCTACAAGCAATATCTACACTTAGAGGTACGTATCTTGCAAAGCGATTAAATTTTGGAATCAAAACAGCACCTAATGAATTTCATAGGATTATTGACCAAATTGTTAATAATTTAGATGGTACCACAGCTTACTTTGATGATATTTTAATTCAAGGTTCCTCTCTACAGGAATGCAAAGCTAGACTCATTAAAGTTTTGGAAAAATTGCGAAAATATAATCTACATCTAAACAAAGAGAAAGAGAAGTTTTTCGAGAATGAAATTAAATATTTAGGACACATTATCACCAAAGAAGGGTTAAAAAAGTCGGATGATAAAATCAAGGCCATACAAGAAGCACCAAGACCACCTCATGCTTCTACAATTATGCAGCCACTGAACAGATTATTACAAAAAAATGCACCATTTATTTGGACCAAAGAATGTGAAGCTGCCTTTAACAATGCCAAACAGGTAATAGCCAGCAAGCAAGTTTTAATGCCTTTTTCACCAGAATTTCCAATAATACTAGCTACTGATGCAAGTCCACATGGCATTTCTGGTGTACACACAAACTTCCGAATGGTCTAGAAAAACCAGTTGTTTTTATTCCAAGATCATTGACAAAAGCAGAGAGAAACTATAGTCAATTAGATCGGGAAACTACTGCAATTTACTGGACTTTTAAAAAACTGTTTCACTATATTTATGGAAGACATTTTACACTTGTTGTCGACAATAAACCGTTGATAACTATCTTAAATCCAACAAAACAACTACCCTTATTATCAGCTACACGAATGATCAGATACGCACAATTTTTATCCGGATTTGATTATACCATAGAATATAAAAAATCTTCAGAGCATACTAATGCCGACTATTTGTCAAGAGATCCGTTATCTCTAGAAGAAAATGAAAATATGGCAATCGATGATGAATTTTTACAGAATATTCAAACAGTAAATCAAATTTCCACAACAACCTGAGATTTTAATATAATTGCTCATGAAACGCAACAAGATCCGGAATTACAACAATTGAAAGAGAAACTTCTTAATGGAAATATTTACGACCCAGAATATTCTTTACAGGAAGGAATAATTTTTAAACATAATCGAAGGTCTTCAAGCAGCAATGTTACAAGAACTACATAGTACACACATAGGAACAGTAAAAATGAAATCTATATCCCGAAGATACTGTTACTGGAAGGGTATTGATAAAGATATAGAGAATTTAGATAATAGTTGTAAAGCTTGTTGTGATATCAAGAAAACTCCTAAAAAAGCACCACTACACCAATGGGAAGAGCCGGAAAAAAATTGGCAACGGGTTCACATAGATTATGCTGGCCCAATTTTTAATTATAATTTCTTCATAGTTGTAGATGCAAAGAGTAAATGGCCCAAAATCAAAATGTCTAAAAATGCACCAACAACTTCTGGAACAATACATTATCTACGAGACATTTTCAGTTGTTACGGATTACCAGAAATAATTGTTAGTGACAACGCATCCATTTTTAAATCAATAGATTTTGTTGAATTTTGTAAAAGAAATGGTATAAGACAGAGACATATTGCTCCAGGATATCCCGCTACAAATGGACAAGCGGAAAGATATGTTCAAACATTTGAAGATAAAATGAAAAAAATGTCTGAAGAGTCAGGAACTATACATGAGAAACTACACATATTTTTAATTAAATTTAGATCAACACCCCTTTTGAATGGGAAGACACCAGCAGAATTGTTGTTTGGTCAAAATATACGAACAAAATTAGATCTTATTCGACCTCAAAAACCAGATAAAAATAATGCAATTCAACCAAATTTTGAGCAATTTTATCTAATCGGAACAAGAGTACAATCACGAAATTATCAAGGAAACATTTATTGGAAGTATGGAACTGTTATAAATCGCCTGCGAAAATTACATTATATAATTGAATTGGACGATGGCTACATGATAAAAAGACATTTCAATCAATTTCAATCGTGCAATATTAAGAAGCCTATGCCTATAACCGAATTAAAACAATCATAAAACATGGAAAAGCAATCAAGACAGCAAAACAATCAAGAACAATTTCCACTACCACCTAGAGTTTTTAGACCCACTGTGGTTTCTAAAAATTTTGACTATGACAACCGATCCTCAGAAGTATCCACTCGAAAGCCGACTGCGGCTCAAGAAAAAGAAGATACTACAATAAGTCATTATGATTTTAATGAGTTTGTTAATGAGTCATGTACATCAACATCTATAGTTAATAGTTTTCCACCTCCTTAAAATACGAGTACTACAGAGCAGAGCACTGAACAGCAACAAAGTTATCGTATTTTGGATCAACAAACAAGTCCAAGACGATCTTCAATCCGAAGACCACCTGATCGTTTGTACTATGATTGACTTTTTAACTACAACCCGGAGAATTATTATATATTTATGCTAGACCACTTTGTATTATGTTATTTTTTGCATTTGATGTTTATTGTCATATTTATCACTACTGTCAGTTAATAAAAATAAATGTCACATAAAATAGGAAGTTCTTCCTATTTTAATCTAGTTCAACTGAATTGAATACAACATCCACTTAAGCCTCATTGTGTGATCTTTAGAAAGCAGTAAATACAGTTTTTTAAGAGTATTATCTCTTCTAACAATAGATTTAACCTAGGAGGAAGACGCAACACTGTTTGTCCATTTTTAATTGCAAGCGTATCACACACATATTCTTTATCAATTTTTAAAACCTTCAATACTTCTAAAAGTTCCCGTTTTTTGTACGTTTCTTCAAAATTTATGTCATTAGTTATCATAAAACCTAGAATGTCTGCTTTTGTACTACTATAGCGAGGAAAACGATTCTCCTGGCGACTATAATCATTTGAATTTTCCATTATAATCACGCTAATGGTGATAGTGTGAAAAAACTAGATACTTTGTTTTCAGCTGAAAGCAGCAGATAGTTCAGGATGAAGCAATTTTCTGAACCTGCATGTATTATTGTTTTCCTTTTGCCTTTATTTGAAGGAGGTTTCGTTGGGCATTTTGTTGAAAAATTCATTTCTTTTCGCGCAGTTTCGTGTGTGTCGAACCATGTTTCGTCAAGTGAGACAATTCGTGAATGCTGTTCCCAATATTGTTTGATAGCTGTCGAATAATTATGACGCCATTCCCGCAAACATTGAGATTCCATTATTATTTGTCGTTTATAAATTGCTTGAGATTTGAAACCTATCTTAACTAATATTCTTGCTATGCTCGGAATGCTCCAAGAAATGTCTGTTTCATCATTAGTCATTTTTTCAGGGGAAACCAGGGTGGGTACTGATTGCTTTTCATACATTTGATATATTCTTCTTCTTAATGAATCCAAGTCAGTTTCATCAACATTATAGTGTTGGAAATTTAAGAAACATAAGACTTTTCAAAGAATAATCCAATTTTATGATTAGAATTAAAGCTGCTACTTGGAAGAGAATATACATTTATTTTTGAGTTGTAGGGCATACTTTTCCAATTTCAAATAAACATCGATTACTAAATATAGCTTATTCATTTCATTTCCATTTCCTACGCTGTAAGTAGTTTCTGTTTCTTATTTTATGGTTTTTATTCTCAAGTTTTGCAATAATTTCACTTAGCAGGTAGTTATCGAGCACATACACATAAAATTTAATTATTATTGGTCATTCTTATGTATTACAGTAAGCAGCAAGGTAGTAAAAGACAAAGTAGCTAATATAACAGATACCAATATAGCAAAACAATAACAAGGCAGTTACTGTAGAAGTACCCTGTATAAGTAAAATCACATTTGCAACATATTAGTGAAACCAGTATCAAGTAGGCACAAAATGCCTACATTTTCACTTGTGTAGAACGTTGTAGGTATATATATAGATATATAGGTACCGGTTCCAGTTTCCTAATTTGGTAATTTTAAATCTTCCTTCGTAAATAATCATAATAAAATGTTTTAAAATGCAAATACTGCTGATATCCGGTGGAACTGCAAGTAAAAAAGTTATCATTGGTACGACTTAAATTCATTCACTTTACACTTTTGTTATTGTAATTCTAATTTATGCAAATTAATTGACTTTTTTGTATTAATTATTCGCAAAAAACTTGAAAGAATGTATTATAATAAGATGAATGTATATAATCCTGATATTCCTGGAGCCGAAAGGGTTTTTGCATGTATCATAGGCCCCACACCGAGGCTTTGAATTCCCGGTACGGCACACCTAAAGTGTTGCTTTAAGGGGGGGGGGGTGAATTTACAAACGTGTAATGAATATCCATTCCCATGGATCATGAGTCCCACCTTGATTCTTGTTTTATGTCGTCAAGGATGTCGCCAAAGTCTGCGAACTCAATATGCCATACCAATATGAAGGTGCGCCATACTAACCGAAACTTATAATTTTTCCACTGTGGACATGGATCATGGGTCTCGCGCTGTTGTTTCGTGATCTTTGCTAACAATGAACTGCAGAACAAAAATTTCAAAACGCCATTTCTCTGGGTCGACGTGAAGTGGCCGCTATAATGGGGCAAGCATGTTATTTTTAGCAGTGAACATGTATAATAGATACTGGTATGGTGTTTTTGTTTTCAGATGCTCTGGTGGATCACTTTAGCAGGGATTACATTGCCATACCGATAGCCTGTCGCTAAAGGGGTGCCATACTGAAAAAACTATTTAATTTTTGTTTTCAGCGACGCTCTGTGATGGCCGGACAGAATTGATTCCAATCTTGTATTTATAGGTTTTCGCGGTCGCTGAATACGAATTTAATGTCAAAATCGTAAAAATTGAAATGGCGGGCAAAAAATATCCAAATTCGTAGTTTGTTCCAAAAATGTGTGTATATACAGGTTTTCAAAGTCATTACTTGTGAAATTGATGAAAAAGAATTCTAGATTAAAAATGCCGGATCTAATATTGCGGACAAAATGTTTTAAAATGCCATTTTTCTGAAAATTCGTACTTATAGGTTATTGAGGTCACTATGATGAAATCATTAAAGTTTATCGTTAAGCCACTGATCAACGAGAATTATTTATATTATACAAAATAAAATAAAATAATTATGAAATTAAAATGCGCCTACAGGGGACGGTACATAATCTCGTATATAGCCCGTTCAGTATTAAAACCGTTGCACGTCACATCTGTCATAACTGTACTATGTTGCCAAGCCCTTGAAATAATATGAGAATCTAGTATATGTCAAATGAAGTTTATCAAATATTCTAGGTTAGGTTTAGTTATTGATGGTTATTGCGTGCAAATTGTATGTTAACCGTACAGCACTAAGAAATTCTTATTTTAAAAACTATGGAATTATTTTTAGCACTAAAAAGGTATGTATGGAATAGTTAACACTTTTATTTGTATGTTTATACCACACACTTAATTAGTTAGAAGTTATGGAACTATTCTAGTATTTAAAATGCATGTATATATAGTATCAAGGAAAAAATATTATCTAATATAATTTTTAGGTTACAATTACCTAAGTACATGTTGGCTTCTAAAATGTTGTCACTACAATATGAAAGATTGATGTAAGGTTTACAGACAAATTATAAATAAAAAAGTTCTGATAACCTGGATCTACATCCTTTTTAAAGGTAGGCAATTTTATTTTATATTTTGTTGAAATAAATCTTAAATTTTTTTTTAGAAAAGCCGGGATGTAAAGCTTTAGTGTGTAGGTCATTCTCAACAAGGAAAATCATCCTGAGATATATGATCATTGATCATAGCAAAAGAAAATTGTGCAGCAAGCACCACCACAGCTCAGAAAAGGAGAGCAAATCCATTCTATTCTCCGAGTGAAGGTATATGCAAATGATTGACTAAATCTTAAATTCTTTTCTTTTCAAATATACCTATATTATTATTTTTGTAAAAATAAAAGTAAAACAGCATTTATTGTCTATTAGGTATAATTTGAAGTAAGAATTTTAAATGTATTAAACTAGTTGTGTAGTCTTCTGAATTCTAATATATAATTTGCTATATCACTGTTCAAATACAGTTTGTATCTACTTACTAGGCTATAATATAAATAAGCTCAGCTTCAACATTTGTTGATTGAATTCTATATTGTGTCATTAACCTAATATTATCGAAAAGTATTGTCCATAATTTATTAGAGGTTCAGAAAGATTCAATAGTAAGTAATTGGTTTTCAAACCATTTAGAAACATGTTCTTCATTCATTTTCCCATGATAATAACTCAACTGAGATTCATATAAAAATATACTTTCTGCTCCATCAATATTACCATTTCCATTCTCAGCATGTAATACAAAATATCTAGAATAAAAACAATTTTGCATTCTAAAATTTTACATAATCATTGTAACATACCTTTTGACATAAACCATTTTGGAAAATTCAGGATTCATTAATAAAAACAAATGTATACAGTGGTTTATTTTTGTTGAAAGTTCCATAAGTCCTCTTTGTGGATGTATCATATTTTAGTAAACTACTCAGGAACATTCTCCATTGAATAATTATTGTTCTTCCTTCAATTACTGCAGTAACATTCCTAAAGTGACATGATTATCTATAAAAAAATGTCCATGTATAATTGCCAAGTATTAAGAATAATGTAACAGAATATAATAAATACAGTTGATTGGGTATAATATTGAACCTATACATACTTGCTTCATAAACGCTGTAAATAGTATCAGGAGCAGGAGTAAATGCATCAACTATTGCAGTATTATTAAGTTTCATTTATACGTTTTTTTGGATGTGACTTTAACTTTGATAACTCATTACTGCTTGTGAAAGATTACTCACAGTTCTTTGCAGTTTTTGTCACAACATAACCCCAAAAATGTCAAGACGTCAACTGAACCAGAAATAAACCATTTTAATCGCGGCAACAGCGCGCATTTTTGCCAACATAAAAAGTTTTTATTAAGACTGACGTTAGTTTGACTTTAATATTTAATTAACCTACGAGCTGTATTTGATATGAAATTAATTACGAAACCTTTCTTTAAACATATATAGTAAATTTTATACCCATTGAGAATAAGACCATCCTTATTTATTATTAATAAATCGGTTGAAACAAAAAATTACCAACAAAAATGAACGTCGTAACTAATTTATTAGATGTCACGTTTTTGAAGTTACGTCAAATTTTGATTTCATGTTAATGCCATAACGCAAAATAAGATATAAAAATGCGATATTCTGATGAATCCAAAAAACTTATGCTTAATGTAGTAAACTATTTTCAAAACGATTTAGGATCTCGATTTAAGGCAATTCAAAAAGCGTCCGAAGCACTAAAAGTTCCAGAAAGCACATTATATAATCTTGAAAAACCAAACAGAGCTACAGATTTCGAATTTAGAAGAAATATGTCTGCAAGCGTTTCCCGGATCAAAACCCGAATTACAAAAAATACCCTGCATTGTTTGAGGGAAGTAATTTATAAAATGTATGCGCGAAAGGATAAAATCACAGTAGAAACTATTTTACGGCAATTTATCGAAGAGTCTCCAGAAACTAAGATTTTCAAAGGTTCGTTATATTTGGGAATTAAAAAAATGGGTTTTCATTTCAAAAAACAGGATGGAAGAAAACATTTATTGGAAATGCCTGCAGTCAGATTAAAAAGAATATTATTTTTGAACAAATACCATGCTGCTAAAAGCGAAAAGCTCTTTACACCTGTTTTTCTGGATGAGACATGGGTTTTTAGTAAAAGCTGGAAGTGGGACACGATATGTAATTGTTCATGCCGGTAATAAAAAAAGTTTTGTGGCAAATGCATCGCTTATTTTTAAATGCAATAAAAAAACAGGCGATACCCATGATAACATGAACACCGAAAATTTTGAAAATTGGTATAAACAGCAACTAATTGTAAACTTGGAAGAACCATCGTTAATTATAATGGATAACGCAACGTATCACAGTCGCCTGGATGAAGAAATCCCAAGAAAAAGTTGGAGTAAAACACGCATGTTAGAATGGCTCAAAAAAAAGAATATTCCTTTTCCAGATCACATTTTAAAGGATGCTGTTTGGAATATAATTGAAAAGCAAATTTGCCAAAAAAAAATTATCATTTAGACAAATACGCTGCCGAGCATGGTCATTGTGTTCTCAGGCTACCACCCTATCATTGCCATTTTAATGCCATCGAAATGGTATGGTCAGAAACTAAAAGGCATTATGACCAAGCTATTAAGAAAACTGCAAGGTCACCTACTGAAGTCTTAAAAGTATGGAATGACGTTGTAAAAAATGTACCGGAGCAACACTGGCAGAATTACATAAATCATACAGAGAAAATTATTTCTGAAGCATGGGAAGTAGAAAACAAACTGGACCTACTAAACATCGAACCTATGGTGATCTCTGTATCCAATGAATCCGATGATGAACTATCACTTTCCGAAAGTTATTCTGATTTAGAAACTAATTAAACTTTGCCTTGAAGATCACGTTGTCATTTTTTTAAAATCTAGAATTTGTACTTAATCGAACTCTGAATTGCCATATTTTTTTAAGAAAACTATGTATCTAGTTAATAAAACAATGTTTTTAAAATTAGTGCGCTTCTTTTATATTCTTTTATTATGTCAACATCTTTAGAATTTTATGAATTTCATAAAATTAATTTGTATTAATTATTACAAACCGCCACTGATAATATGAAATTTCAAGTCACTACGCCAATGCAATAAGAAATATGTCAAGCATTTGACATGACAAAGGTCATAACCTAATTTTTTTCATGCGGGTTCAGATGGTTCAAGAAGCCGCATACGTTAAGTTACTAAAACGGCTGGTACCTCTAAATAGGTATTAATTTTACTATATCTATATTTTTTAATACAATGCGACCTACAAATTTCAATATTTATTGAGTTTAGAGAGGCTTAACATAGTGATTGACAGAGGATTGACAGCAGCAATCGAATGACATGATATAAACGAAAGTTTCTTTTTCGACACTTTGATGACGTGCAACGGTTTTTGTACTGAACGGGCTATAGAAGTATACAATGCCCGTCTAAAGTCTCCCTCCCTATCTATTTCATGAACCATGGAACTTAAATCAATAATTGTTTGGGTGTCTGAAATAGGGTACAAATGCAACGTTTTTGATAGTATTTCGTGACGTCATCATTCAATCATTTTTGCGGTTACTTTCTTACAAAGAGGTTTATCCTATTCGTGAGATGGACCTGCACGATCGACATTCGCACAAAGTTTGTCAGCATGTTCTTGATCAACAGCTTTTTTTATTCGTTTTCGACTTGATTTTTCAGCATGTGGAAAACTGGCATAAAGTTGTTCCACTCCATCACACAGACATAATTCCAATAACGACATGAAGTCTTTGGTTTTTTTTTGTATCTATAGGTATCAGTTCGAAATAAAATTGGGAAGGCAATTGAAATTATAATCCTGTGCTGCCTGGGTTGATTTTGGTTATAATTTTATTACACTGTTCTGCAGAAAGAAGAGGAGATTTTAACATCGCTACATTGTAGGAATCAAGATGTAATATAAGTCGTACATGTCCATCAGTCACCTTTAACTCTCTGATTTTTTGCATCGGAAATGGACACTTTTTTGCATATTTCTGTAGACATAATATAATGAAATACCAACTGACTGAACATTTCCGGTTTGTTACAGTTTCGGTTGGACAATCCCTGTTTTCTCCGAAAAACATTTTTAAATAACGTTGTAGAACGTGACACTCCTCGTTTCCTTCTGATATGTTTAAGGCATGGATAAATACATAACTTTTGCAAACCGATGACACATCTTACTCATTTTAAGTAATAAATGGACATTTCTGGTTTTCACCTGACACCCTTCATATACACATACATTTAAAAACAAATTATATATACCATTAATTTTGCACGTTAGCGACATGCCATGGGTATGGCAGTGATATACTGGTGCTTTATACACATTAAAATGACGTTATGGAAGTGGGGCCTTTAATACACTTGACCTATAAACATGTGACAACTTTGGAAGCCAATATCTGACGTTAGCGACATCGTATCGGTATGGCGCTTTTAGAACTTTGTCAGGACATCAAAATGAACAGAGGAGACACATTTCCATGATGGGGTCTATTATACATGTTCATTTCTAAGAATGACGTTTGTCCCATTATGACGGCCAATTGGCGATTCCCCAGAGTTGGAGTTTTCAAATCTTTGTTCATTGTTAACAAAGATAACGAAACAAGAGCGCGAGGCCCATGCTCCATTACCACAGTGGAAAAATTACAAGTTTCGATCAGTATATACCTTAAGTGACGCCATATTGGTATGGCATATCGAGTTCGCGGACTTTGGCAAAAATCATATTTTTGACTTCATTTTGTGAGCTATATCTTAAACCTGGACTTCCACGGCACTTGGGGCATTGGTATCTGGTCCTTTTTCGTTATTTTAAGAACATCACTGACACCTTCTGGGGGACGTTGAATTTTGGTTTTCTTTCAGGATGAGTACTAAGTTATGAAACAAATTCGCATCAGGAGTCACTCCAGTTTTCGCAGTTTTTTCCGTATTTCTATTTGCTTCTCAAATCAGACTTTTAATAATCTTTTTCTGAAGGATAAAATTTACATTTGGCATCAATCAAATTCCTGTACAGATAATAGGTATTTCATAGCGAAATATCCAATATATAGGAGAACTGTAAAGTTTTCCAAGAGTCTTGACGATCTTTCCTTGTTATGAAAAAAGTATTTGGTCGGTGGTAAACGACTACACGGTTCAACAACCGTTCTCATGGTACCATAATAAAAAAATGTCGAAAAACTTTATAGGCGACATTGAAAGCAGACTGTCAGAATTAACTTCATGGTCAAAGTCGGTATCTTCCCACTCAGGATCAGCATCAATACATTGTTCAAGATCTGTTACATTGTCAGCATCTTCAGCCTTAATTTGGAGCGATTTTTATCTACCACCGAATCATCGCTTGAGTAGGGGTCCTCGATACTCAGACTGTCATCAGAATGTCCTGCTAATTCTTAAAGTTCATCCGGCCTAAGAAACCTTTTTTATCACGTTCTTTAGTTTGTGAACCACTGGTCTTGTAATCAAAAATAATCGTATGCACCCTTCTAAAAGCTGAATTTTCACTACGAAAGTATATACAGTATATTTCAATAATTACAAACAATATGTAGCACAATTGTATTGACTATTTCCCTCGTCTTAATTTCCACCAATCACAAACGCGCAATTTTAAATCACAAATGGTTTGTTGGATGATTATTTCCTTCCTATTAATTTTGACCAATCGCTATCAAGAATTGGTATGTCAAATATAAATTTTAAGTGGAAAAATTACTTAACAACTGTCAACTTAGCTGTAAGCAGTTTTCCGGAAAAAATTTCATGTAAGTTTGACAAGTTGCCTTGTAAAAACAAACTTGATGGTTAAAATGTTTATTTAACTCAGGAAATAATCTTACCAAATATCCCTCGTTTTCCACAGGAAAAATTGGAACACTCGTTTCTAAGTAGTCAGTTTTAACAAATAGCATTCGGGAAAGTGGAAAAATTCTCGTCTTCGACTCGGCTTTTTAAAACCACTCTTGCTCATGCTATTTGTTAAAACAAATTACTTAGAAACTCGTTTTTCCGAATTTTTCCGGAAAAATTAAATGCACTAGGGATATTACCCCCGAAAAAACTATATGACAGCACCTGTCAGCAGTTTTTTCGAGTTTACCCGCGGCAAAACTTGACAGCTGTTGTCACCAAAAATTACAATACTTTTGATAACAAGTAATTATGGTCTCATATTTATTATGTATGCGTGTATAATAGGTAGTATGTTTTGAAAGCTAAGTGTATACAGAATAATCTGTTACTCATGAAATAGTATTGTCAAATACCATTCGGGCATCTAATTTTTCTGTAAAAAAATCGAAAAAACACAATGCAAAGTAATATTTTTTTAACAAAATGCATTCGTGCAGGTTCAAAAATTCTCGTCTTCGACTCGAATTTTTGTTGCCACCAGCACTCATGCTTCATGTAAAATATTAC
Organism: Lochmaea crataegi; assembly: GCA_947563755.1. Classification (NCBI taxonomy): domain Eukaryota; kingdom Metazoa; phylum Arthropoda; class Insecta; order Coleoptera; family Chrysomelidae; genus Lochmaea; species Lochmaea crataegi. The sequence continues at coordinate 39,492,786 of OX387425.1, read as the reverse complement.
AATGTGTTTTTTCGATTTTTTCGGAAAAATTAGATGTCCTTATGATATTACTTACGACAAAAGTACATACTAATAGTGGAATGTAAATAAAACTCAATATACACTGTGGCCCAAAATAAAGGAATACATTTTTTAATTCAAAATAACTCTTTGTTTGTAGAGCGATTCATTTTCTTTTTACAGGAATAATAACGGAGATAAATTCACCTCCACTCCACCCGAACAATCTGAATAAAAGGAAGATCAAACTGTAACAAAAGTGGGAAACGTGGGACCCAAAATAGAGCCTTGTGGGACTCCATGATCAACATTACGTATCCTAAGGCATAAGCAAGCCCAGAAGTTGAGAGAGTTAATATTGAAGAAGTGGAATAACAGGGATCAGAATGTAATCTTCAATTTAATTCAGAGTATGCAACGTCGAATGCAAGCAGTCGTTAATTCAAGCAGTCTTTAATGAAATAGGGGGTAATACACGTTATTAATTATCATCATTTTTCCAATAATCTTAAGATTTATGAATTCGTTTCGTTCCCAATAACAATAGTCGAAATTCGTTTAAAATGTACTTTTACTGTTCTAGAATAAATTATAAGAGAAATAAATTGTGTTGTCCAATTCCATATTTGAGAGTTACGAAAATACAGTAGATAAATTTACAACATCCTGACATAAGCTGATTTTTAAAACGATTTGCAATTTTTCAAGTCATTTAAAGTGGCCTCAATTTTTTGCTCGGCATTGTATTTGGCATCTATTGAATTCTGCCATCCGCCATAATAAGATTCACCCCACTTTTAATTCCAGTGTACTGAAACTTATAGTATAGTTTTTAATATCCCACCACAGAATTTTTTCATACTTGTCAAAAAAGTGGAATAAATATAAGTAATAATTCGTATAAATAAAATATTGTTCAAATTAATCTCAATGATTGAATTTTAAGCAAAGTACGGATCTGTTCAGTGAAATTTCAAATTCACAGTTTGCACAGGGTCTTTCTAAACAGGGGTCAAGTTAGTCACTTCACTATATTAACATACTTGAGTAGTTAAAGCGTCAAATCGTAACAAACATACAACAGACAAACAAACTCACATTCAAATTATTTATAATATTGGTAAGGATGATAAAAAATATCAGAATTCAGTTTAACATACGTACGCCTATGTTTTCAAAATGTATGTCTCTCCCACAACATCCGGTCAATCTATGAAGGCGGCAAAAATATTCTTAATGCCTCCATCTTCCACCTCCGTTTGTGTACATTTCCAAAAATGCAAATGTCTCTTCGAGAGAGGAAGAATATAATTCACGGATTTTATTCGAAGGAAAGTCTTAAATATGGCGTCGTTTACGCTTTGCCCATTTGCACTGCACACTAATATAGCTGGTTGTATTTTTATACTTTGACTTTTTTCCTTTTAGATTGTGACATACTCTTGCAGAGAGTACGTAGGCAGAAACGTACACATTACTTTTATATTTCTCGTTTATTCAAGAAAATGTTCTATTATCATTCCTTAACTTTTGACTTTAATTCAATAAATAATAGTAATGACAATCAATAGTTTTCATCATAATCATATCGCTTCCCGACCAACTGACACAGATCAAAGTGTAACTATCTATAACAATATCAGAAAATAAGAAACAGAAAACAAATAAAAAAATAGTAAATAACTATAAAAATAACCTCAATAAATAATAGTAATGACAATCAATAGTTTTCATCATAGTTTATCATAGTTCATCATAGTTTAACACATATCGCTTCCCGACCAACTGACACAGATCAAAGTGTAACTAGAACCAAAACCTAACCTAACTTACATTAACCAAACGAAACTCAACAATGCAATAAACTAGAGAGGTTAAGCTCCGAAGTATCATTTCATTTATTTCAAAGTAATAATATATACTTGAAGAAAACTATGTGGTCCAGCAGTAAGTTTGTCATAAACTCATATTTAATGTAAGGTATAAAGCAAATCTATGATAAATATTGTATTCTAAGGATGTTTGTTATTTCAATTTTTATGATTATAAATGCAATTCATTTTATATTTTTATATATTTATGTAATCTATTACAATGCAAAATTAATTCAACTAAAAGAAAATAAACACCACTTGACATTGCCGCTAAAACTATCACCTGATCACACAACAATCTTAATTTGTAAACGTAAGGTATCTAGACACAAGATTTTAGTGTGTTATTTTATAACCTATAAGTGTCGAGTGAAAATAATTATGCTTAAAATTATTTCTGAAAATTGGCAAAATTTAAGTATTTTCTTCCGTTTTTTTTTTATGTGGAACAGACTTGCATTTAGTTAAAGATAATAACCTTTACAGTTTAAAGTGAAAATATTCATCGTAAAATAGCATTAAATAGTGTTGAAAAAGTATAATTTTTTGAACTAAATTCGTGATTTTTAAAGTAATTTCTGAATGATCCAACGAAATTTTTGTTCTAATTTGCTTTATTTATGGTGAGCTATCAAACACACTTGAAATTAACATAAAATTCCGAGGGTCGCGAAGTCTACCAGAACCGATTAACCTACCTTGCTTATGAGCTTCATGAAGTTTGTATTTTCGGGCGGCAGCATGTGATTTTCCCTTAAGTAATCAATCATCTAATGTCTTACTTCGCTCTAGTTATGATCTTCCAGTTCCTTTTTTTCTGATAACAGTTTGATCGTTAATCCACCTTTTTTTAATGTTTTGAATCGTGGTTTTGCTTCTATTATACTCTTGGGCCAGTCGCATTTTATAAAACTCAATTAAATGGGCTGGCATCGTGGATAATGCGCTTTGACAGATTTGACTTATGTGACTGATTGTCATTTTGATTAGTTGAGTTAGGTTTACATTGGTAAAAAAAAGTTTACCAGTTTTATATGACCCGCAGTGTGCACAATAGCTCGGTTCGGGAGGAAAGTGCTACTTTCCCTCCCGAGGATACTAACAGACGCGTAGCGGAGGGCAAAAATCATTCAAGGGAGGGAGAGACACTTTACCCCTATGTTATAAATATGATTTTTCCGCCTCCCTCAAATAAGTCATTTTTAAATTATTTATTTATGAAACTAACAAACAAAATTTATTAAAGAACTAAAACTAAGAAGTAGGTACAGTATAACATAGGCACGTTATTTTCATTCTTGCATCTTACATATTTATACGAATGTTAAACATGCAGTTTTGAGCAGTGGTTATTTGAATACCACTAGAAGTGAGAGTTGGAGCCAACGCAGTGTTCGTGATATTTTCACTAACAACCTTATTATACAGCTGGTATCCCCTGGAAGTACTAGTACTTGGCCGATTACAATCAATTTCACTAACTTCAGTGGCTCCCATAATTTGGTTCGAAATTTTTCGCTTTTTTGCAAGAGATTGCGATATTCGTAGACTTCCAACCTTCGTTGGAGGAGCTATTATTGCTTTAAAGCAACAATGTCTCCTCCAGAGTTTGCAAGTAAACTTGCCGAGGTTCTTCTGAAACTATGCCTGGTATAGTTTTAAAAAGTCTGCAATTTTTTTAGGAATTTTATCAATAGTATTTTTTCCAACCATCTGGTTGATACATTTTCCTGCTTTATAGCAGACAAATAAACGTGCTTGATCGGATCCCTGGTGAAGCATTGATTACAAACGTTCTATGTATATTTGTTTTAGAATCTGGTATATATTTACTATTAAAATTGAACCTTTATCTTCAATATATGTAGTGGCTATTTTAAGGAGCTCGTCACACCTCCATGCTCCTGAAATTTCGAAAATGAGGAGAACCCGGAGACGCCGGAATTCGAATCAACAAGTCTATAATGAAAAGTGAGCGGTGCACCAACATAGCGTATTGCTGTAGCTCTATCATAATATTTGCCGTTTAACTTTTATTTTCTTAATATATTCACTTCTTGAGAATATCTTACTTTCATTAATAAATAATGATCATGGGGGGCTTCTAGTAATAATAATAATTTATTGTCCAACAGAAAAACCACTTACAGAACAATATTATTAGAAAGTAGCAACAATGATATAAAATTGAATAAAATCATAAAGTATATAACACAAATTAGTAAGATTGATATATATATATATAATCTAAACCCTTTTTGTACCCGAAGGTGTAAGGGTGGAAATCTATTTCTCCTTTCCATATATAAAATTGCTCCATTGTTTCTTGTTTTTTGCCATCTTTTTGGCTTCTTCCCAACTTTTCCCTCTTTTTTCCAATATTTCAGCAACCACTTGGTTCCAAGTTTTCTTTGGCCTTCCTCTCTTCCTTTTTGTAGTTGCTCGCGCTTCCCAAACATCTTTTACTGGCCTGTTGTTCATTCTTACTAAATGACCAAACCATTTAAGTTTTTGGTTGTCTAGCAAGTCAAGAATCGATTCAATTCCAAGTTCACTTCTAACGTCCTCATTCCTAACTCTGTCTCTCCGTGTTATTCCCTTAACCCTGCGCAAGTATCTCATCTCCATTGCTTGTATTCTACTCTTCGATTTCTGCGTCAGTATCCAGCTTTCACTTCCATAAGTGAGAATTGGTCGATATACTGTCTTGAACACTGTCATTTTCGTTTTCCTACTTATTTCTTTTTTACCAATGAATGCTCTAGACAAGGAATGGTAGAGTTTTGAGGCATTAGTGATCCTTTCATTCAATTCTTCATCTTCGGTTCCATTTCTGTCGATCTTAATACCAAGATATTTAAACAAGTCCACTTGTTGAATTGTGAGATAGTAAGATTGATACAAAATCGAATTCGATTGTTCAATATCCCTTTTGGGGTAAGTCCCATCGATCCTACTAGCTAAAAATTTCAGAAACCTCCTCTGAACGTTTTCTATTAAATTAATGTGACTCAGGTAATACGGACTCCACACAAGAGACGCGTATTCAAGTTTTCATCTTACTAGAGCGAAAAATAGAGTTTTTAATGCATTTTTATTAGAGAATGATTTGCAGTTCCTGATTATAAATCTAAGGGATATAGTGGCTTGAGAACAGATACTATTTGTATGTTTTATAAAATCCAATTTATTATCAAAAGCTATCCCCAGATCTCTAACCTCAGTACATCTAGTTAAATCCACATTATCGACTTGGTATTTGTATAAGACGGGATCAGTTTTACGGCTAAAGGTACATACCTTACATTTACTTAAATTAAGACAATTTCTTGTACACCATTCATTAACTTTATTCAATTCCAATTGGAGCAAGTGACAATCAAATTGAGATTTTATTTCTATATATTTTTAAATCGTCAGCAAATAATAAATTTTTAGATTGTAACGCAATAGAAAGGTCTTTTATAAATAGCAAAAACAATAAGGGACCTAAGTTGGACTCTTGTGGAACACCTGACGTTGGGGAATAGGTTGTAGAGGAAAACCCATTATAAGAAACAAACTGGCCTCTATTAGAAATATAAGATTTTAGTGAACTTATTGGCGAATTACTAAAGCCAAAAAGTTGCAACTCAAAAGCCTTAGAGAAGTCAGAGTATATGACATCTACTTGGCGCTTGTTATCCATTGCTTCAGCTATATATTGAGTAATCTCGACTAAATTGGAAGTAGTAGATCTCTGTCTCATGAAACCGTGTTGGCTTGGCGATATCAAGCATTTTATTTGATCATAAATAAGTGAAAGTTTATTCACTTCGTTTCTTGAGAAGGTTTTTTCCTTATTAGGTTTATATCCCTGGTTTTGTCTTTTCAAGAGGGCAATTAATTTTGGGTATTTAATATCCACATTTTCTTTTATTTGAAGCATGGTACGTAGCATCGAATACTTGGACCACAATGTAGAGGGATTTTATGTATTTGCTAATAGCGAAAAATACCCCAAAATAACATTTTCTGAGTAAGTATGAATATGCTTTTCTTCGGTCCATTGCTTGAAATGTAAATACTGTTTTTCGTATTTTTATTTAGATTTTTGGGGGATAATAGAGATTGTACTGTTACATTAACTTGTTCCTAAATATCCGGTGGTGTATTATGTATATCTTCAAATCGCTTGAATCACTCATTTTTTAAGTATTACCTATTTTATATTTTGTAGATATGTTACAGTCAATTTGTGAAAAGACGCCGTATATATACTGCGCAGACCGTTTATATACAGACTGTCCATATCAGACCGTTTATATAAAAAATATTTATTTCATAAATCGACTAGTCATTATATAAACAGCGTCAGCCGTATTATACTGCGTACTTATTTTTAGACAGTTTGTGAAACAATTCAATATTTACATCTACGAACATATTATTAATCTATGGCAAATTAAATAATTATTTCGATGTCCTCGACTATTTGAATTTCTGTCTTGGTTAAAACAGATCATTGATTAATTTATCGAGAAGGGCAAGGAAAATCATTGAAGAAGCCAATTTTTTAACACTGTATGGCTTCTTCAATGGTTTTCCTTGCCATTCACGATAAAAACTACAACTACAAAATCTTCTATCGGTTAAAAACAATGAACAAAATGAACTGACTAACTTTTTATGCGCGTTTCATATAATGCCTAGTCAGTTTATAATTTGTGCCTTATTTCATACATAGCTGAGCGGATCAGGCAATATACATACCGGCTATACAGTATATATAATGCCTAATTTCATATATTGACTGTAACAGATACATTATAGCGTATCACACTTTGAAACTGTTAATCTGTCAATCGACCATAGCATGTATAATATTTCTGTCCTAAAATCGAAAACCAGATGAATCTATGAATTGAAGTCAAATTATTAATGTAAAAATCGTTAAATTGAAATAACAATTTACTCATCTCTGATCTCTACCATTTAGCAAAATACAGGGTGTTCTATAAATAAACGGTAAAATTTATACTTATATAATAGAATATAGTTTAGGTCGTCAATGCCGTATAAGTTATTTCATTGATGACGTACCATTATGTCACTTTTACTTTTCCTCACTAGGGAGAAAAAGTACGACTTTGCTGCCTACAGTGAGGCCAGGAAATGCTTTGGATAGAGGTAGGCGGAAACATATTTTGATTAAACATTGGTTGATAGTTTTTATCATAAGCATAATAATTATAATTTCACGGGCTTGAAATATGTATATATTTGTACGATAAACTCAGAAAATTCGTCCAGGCAAGTCTATTAAACTTATCAAATTAAACGCGTCTACTGTAGAGTTAAAATAAGACAAATGCTAAGTGAACTTCATAATAAATTCAAACAGCCAGAAAAAGTTTATTCATTTCAACTAAAATCAACAATTTAGTGGGTAAATCATACACAAACAATTTTTCTAAAAGAACGTCAATGGTGCTTGATCCCCAACAACACCAAAATAAAAGCGCCGGTCTTCACAAAAGACATAATTTAATTTGCATGGTATCAAAGGTCGGTATCTTGGGGTACCTTGTATAATGATGAGATGAGTCTTATCTTCAAATATCACATAATGTAACGTGTTTAACCTTAGGTATCCATTGACGTACCTAAAAAAAAGGTGAACAAAAGCAGAAAATATAAAAGCTATTAAATAATGGAAAAGTAAGACTAAAAGTAAAAGTAAGCGAAATCCAAACACAATGGAAAGGTCTAAAGATAATTTAAATGATTAATAAATAATAATAATATATTATTAGCACTTATTATAACTGAAACAAAATCAGTATAAAATAATAAAATAAGAAAGAAACGAAAATAAAACATCGTTAGTCACACGAACAGAAGCATGAGGAAGTCATTTGAATAAAACGAAGAAAACGTGAGGGAGATTAAATATTTCAATATCAGACTTTTGCCACAAATTAGTACCTAGTACCTTCAAAATATAGTGTTTTTTGTGGGTGATTATATTTTATGAAATAAATGTATTTCCTTGGTTGCATATTCTACAAACTCTGCCAGTGCTCAACATTCCTAGTTTGACATAAAAAGGATAAATAAGGGTATGTGCTTTTTTTTTATTTGAAAAAATTTTCATAGAAATACAACATATAAATTGTAACTTACCCCGACTAGATAAATATCCTGCAATATTGACAACAGACTTTGTTTGCAGCCCACATTAGGGAATTCAGAACCGTTAAACGATGTATTTTAATCACCACTTTTACATTTTCTTTTGCACACTTCACGTTGAATCACCATTTTCTAAATACGGTTTAAATGAATAAATAAAGTATCCTAGGTTGATTTGGATCAAAATTACTTCACAAAAGTAACATTAGAGCCACAAAATATTCGGATTAAAAGCAAAACAAGCATCTGTCGAAGCGTGAACAAGCGATAAAAGCGGTGCTGGCACATTTACTGAAAAATATCGAAACCGTCCCAGATTTACATATTGTTGTCTCGCTAACACAGTAGAGAGACTCGTTTGATAAAGCAAAACTTGTCATAATCTTGAATTGAACGTAAGTGCAAATATAATGAAGTTTAAATAAATTATATTGTTTTATTTCATCGTATGAGTTTTGTCATATTTTATTTATTTATCAATCTATATCGAATATGTATAACTATATCGAATATCACGATGCGCCAGATGACAAATAATTAAATTACTTAGTGCTTATAGGGCGATATTCAATGTTGTGTTAAGTTAAGTTCACCTAGGTTAGGTTGAATAGCCACGGCCAGGAGACGTCTGTCAGGGACTTGTCAGTTGTATCCAAATGGATGAGTTTAGTTTGATTGTACTTTTATGAGGTTAAATAAAGTATATTATAATATTCTGGTGTCTCTAACACAACATGGTGGCAGCGTAGTAAAAGTACCCACGTTATCTCGTAAAAAAGGTATTATATTTAAACAAATAAAAATGTCTCAGCCAGACACATCTCAGCGAAATAATGCAACTTTTGCAAGTGCTCCTGCTCCTGAAAAGTTTAATTTCTGCAACCTAGCAGACTGGCCTAAATGGGATAGGCGCTTCTGTATCTGGATTAGCTTCTAAAAACGAGGATGAGAAAATCGATATGTTGTTATATATAATGGGAGAAGAGTGTGAAGAAATAGTTGTTCAATTTCCAAATCTTCCTACTACCCTTGAAGAAATGTTGAAAGCTTTCACTAACTACTTTATTCCACGAAGAAATGTAATTTTCGAAAGGTATCAATTTAATTCTAGAGTACAACAACCTGGTGAACAAATAGATAGTTTCATTACGTCTTTGCATAATCCATCTGAGTACTGTGAATATGACAATTTAAGAGAAAGTTTGATTAGAGATAGAATTGTAGGACCGTCGAACAAGTGAACAGCTCCAGTTAATGTCGGATTTAACTTTGACAAAGGCGATATTAACTGCTAAACAAGCAGAGTTGCAGGGGAAACAAAACTCTATTCTAAGAAATGAATCTTCCCAAATGTGCGCTATATCTCATGAAAGAAATTTTCATAAATAAAAATAGAGAAGTATTCAAAAGCATGGTCAAACAGTGTGAATTCTGTGGTTTCAAGCCTCGCAGTAGAGATAAATGTCCAGCTCGAAATTCGGAATGCAGGAAGTGTCGAAAGCGAGGTCACTGGGATAGGGTGTGTAAAAATCCAATATCAGCTCTACAAAAAAGTCTGTCAATGCTATTGCTTATGAACAGGAGGAAGATCCAAACAATAATGAATTATTTATAGGTGTCATGGCAGCAAGTGTGGGTAATATAAATTCTGACTATAAAAACCAGTGGTTTGCAGAGATAAAAATCAATAAGTTTGGCACTAAACCAATTTCTTTTCTTATCGATAGCGGAGCAGATATTATTGGTATTCCATTATCATTATTGCCAGAAAGATTTGTTAATGTATTAACTCCTTGTTCAGAAATAATATCTGGTCCCGATGGGTCAAAGCTAACTGTTCTAGGTAGGATTAAATTGTAAAAAAAGCTATTTATGTTGGGTGTATGTTATCAAAGGTTTAAAACTACCAATTTTAGGAAGACAAGGTATTGTTAACCTTGATATAATGAAATTTAATGAAAACAACAGTTTTCTTCTCTCCTCTGATTTATATGTTAACTCTTTATCTGCTAAGGTTTCTGAAATCGATATAGGTAGAGATTTTCCCCAACTTTTTAGAGAGTTAGGAGAGTTCCGCGATGAAATAGAAATTTCTTTAAAATCCAATATTCACCCGTTTGCTCAATCCGCTCCTCGCCTAGTTCCTCTTGCTCTATTACCCAAATTAGAAGAGGAACTCGATAGATTACAAAAGTTGGAGATAATTGAGCCAGTTGATTATTATACGGAATGGGTTGCACCCATTGTAGTTGTGCCTAAAGGTGATTCGGTTAGAATTTGTGGCGATTATACTCAACTTAACAAAAATGTACTAAGGTCCTACTTTCCCATTCCAAAGGTGGAACTATCTTTAGCTAAGTTGGTAGGCTCAAAAATATTTTCTAATCTTGACGCAAATTCAGGATTCTATCAAATTAGATTATCAGAAAAATCTCAAGCTCATACTACTTTTATTACTCCTTTCGGGAGGTTTTTATTTAAAAGATTACCTTTTGGTATATCGTGTGCTCCTGAATATTTTTCTCAAAAGTTTACAAAAATGTTTTCTCACCTTAAAGGTGTTATTATCCACATGGATGACGCTTCTTCCATCGAAGAACATGATAAAATATTAGGCAAAGTCTTATTGGTACTACAAAATGAAGGGATTACCCTAAATAAATATAAGTGTTTGATTGGAGTGAATAAAATAAACTTTTTGAGGCACACAATTACAGATAAAGGTATTAAAATCGATTATTCACAAGAGTTTCATCTATAATTAACTTTCCAGACCATTCTTGTAAAAAAGAGATTCAACAATTTCTTGGTATGGTAAATTTTGCAGCTCGATTCATAGAAAATAAGTCAAAAATATTGGAACCAATTACTCATTTATTAAAAAATAATGTTCATTTGGGACCAAGCCCAGAAAAATTCGTTTTCTCAAATTAAAGATTTACTTGCTCAAGCTCCTTCTTTAGCTTACGTTGATGCTCCAAAGCAAATTATAATTAGTGCAGACGCATCTTCTTTCGGGTTGGGGTATGTTCTCATGCAGTTTGGCGACAATGATGAAAAGGAAATAGTGGCTTATGCGTCGAGAACCCTCAGCTTAACCAAAACCAAATATGCCCAGATAGAGAAGGAGGCACTTGCGCTTACGTGGGCATGTGACAGATTTAAGGAATATATTATTGGTATTCCGGTAATTCTGGAAACTGACCATAAGTCACTACTTCAGATACTCCAATCTAAAAATATGAACTGACGCCCAGACTGCAGAGATTCAGGTTAAGATTAGTGAGGTATGATTATCAAGTTATTTATACTCCTGGAAAAGAACTAGTGTAGGCAGACGCTCTGTCAAGGAGTCCACTAGAACATCAAAATTTGACTGAAGAACTTTCATCTGAAGTAGAGGCTCATGTCAGTTTAATAATAAAAAACCTTCCAGTAAAAGATGAATTTTTTAAAAAAATTATAAAAGAGCAGGCGGTAGACCCAATCTGTGTTAAATTAAAAGAATATACGTTGTCTGGGTGGCCAGAAAAAGGTAATATTTCTAGTTCACGTATTGTAATTCCTCCACCTTACAGTTTCAAGTTTTAAACTTTATTCACTCCGGTCATCAGGGAATTGTAAAGTGTCGCGAAAGATCTAAACAATGGATTTGACTTTCGACACAAATTGAAAATCTAGTTAGGGCATGTCCAAATTGTGTTGAAGAAAGAATTCAAAGTAAGGAGACATTTCACAGACAGCCTATGCCATCGCGTCCATGGTAAATTATTGGGGTAGATTTGTTGGTATCTGATCGTTACTGATCAATATTCTAGATTTTTTGAAATTTTACCTTTATCTAAATTCACAGAATTGGAAATCATTTTAAAAATGGAAGAGCTATTCGCGAGGTATGGTATTCCGGATGTGGTTAGATCTGACAATGGTCCTCAGTTCCAGACAGAATTTAAAAAATTTGCGAGTAATTTTAATTTTGTACTTCCCCCAATCCAATGGGGCTGTTGAAGCTGCGGTGAAAACGGTAAAATCGTTGTTAAAAAAGAACGAGGATATTCAACTGGCTTTGCTCGCCTATCGTTCTACACCTTTGGAGTGTGGATTTAGTCCCTTTGAATTGTTCATGTCTAGGAAAATTAAATGCCTTGTTTTTATTACCTAGTAAATTAGCAGAAGTTGTAGATACAAAGAGACAATTTACAGATAAAAAGGAAAGGTCAAAAAACAAACAAGAGGAAAACTATAATAATTCCGTCTCGGTAACTGATCTCAGAAGGTATGGTACAGTTATTGAGAGGAGTCAAGAACCACGTTCGTATATAGTTCTGGCCGGAAATCGCACATATCGCCGAAATCGGTGGTCCTTAATTAAAGCTCGTCCTAGGTCAGATACCCAACCAGAATCAATAGTTAGTTTTGAAGGGGACGGTTATGAAAGCCAAGAGCTAAGAAATGATACTAATAATAGTACTGGAAGTAGGCAAATAAAAACCAGTGTGACCGATCCTTCGAATGAAAAGGACGAAAATGCATCAATTCCTTCCTCTAGTTCTAGTTCTGAAGGCAGTATTATTGTTAAGACTGTTAAGCCCAAAAGAGTTTCTAGAAAACCATTCTGAATGACTGACTATGTTACTAATTAATGTTAAGGCTGTAGTTATTCACCCCATCCTTTGATAAAGAAAGGGAGATGTTGTGTTAAGTTAAGTTTACCTAGATTAGGTTGAATAGTCACGGCCAGGAGACGACTGTCAGGGACTTGTCATTTGTATCTAAATGGATGAGTTTAGTTCGATTGTACTTTTATAAAGTTGAATAAAGTATATTATAATATTCTAGTGTCTCTAACACAACAGATAACTTGTGTATTTATTGATTAAATCCCTTTTTCCTTCCCTTTCCTGAAGACATCTTTACCTATTTTATAATAAGGTATTTCAGTACCTATATAAGTTCGTCACTCAGTCATTAGCAAAGTTAATTTGTTTTCCACTTCAACTACTTCACTACTTGTCATTTCGTGGATGTGATTGTTTTCTTCTATTTTACTATCCATCGTACTCATGTTTATTGCATCCACATTGCATTCTCCTCCTAATCCATCAATCCTTACTCAGGTTTACAATATATGTCTAATCATTTCCTATGTTATTCAATTTCATTTTGCTTTGTACCTCAAATGATTGGGTTAGGTAAGGTTAGGTTAGATTGGGCTAAGGTTGGGTGAGGTCAAGTTAGGCAAACACTCAGCTAAGAACTGGTCCAGGGGATAGAGGTTGCAGTATTATAGGAGACTTTGTCGGACTAAATCGGGAAAAAATTAAGGCATATGCCGACATATGCGAATCGAAGGAAAAAGTCGACAAGAGAGACGGACTCGTGTTAAAGCTTTTGCATATTGGTTGTGGATGAAGTTTACCTCTATTTTTACCATAAAGACAATTATAGTCTCTCATTGAACAATAAATATGTATTATTTAGAAGTGATCTATAAATCAATTACCTATTTGTACAAAAATTTTAACGGCTTAAGTTAAACTGATTAATTTATTTATTTATTAACAGGCATAGCCCAATTTCAGTATGAAATGGTGAAACAGAGAAACTTTCATGGTGAATAGGTACATGAAAAATTAAAAATACACCAATATAACAAAATCACAAATAATTTAAAACACACAAATAATGCGTTTATATCGCGAGCCGCAGGCGAGCGACATAAACACCTAGATGAATATTAGCCATTATGTGCGAGTATTATGTCCACCACTACATACCTGTTTATAAATGAATTTAGTTTTTTTCTCTTTTCTCCAATTTAGGAAGGGATTATAGGCAATAAATTTAAGGATACTATTTATTCTGCTTCTCTTATTTTTGGCGGGGTAATACCTATTCATTTCAGTGTCTGATTCGCTTTCCATATTATATTTTCCAGTAATTTCAATTTAAATTCAGTATAATAATTAAAATTCTTACAATCAACTACACATTATTTAAAACGTCACATTCTTATTTTTGACATCATAATACACTCTATATACAAGAGCTTGATAAATTATTATACAGTGTGGAAACCACTTATGGAATAAAATTCTTTATGTCATTATTTTAGAAAATTATGAAAAATGCCGAGACACGTCAACTTTTGAATTGAGGGGGACACTTTTTGGCGCTAATGTCATAAACGTCAGATTCACCCCCTCCCTACTGGAGACACCCCTTACATTTTTTCAAATGGCATTAGGTATCAAGTCACACCTCATTTTAAAGGTCTGGTAAATCTCTATTCAATCATTTTGTTTTGCCTTTGATACTAGCCTTCCATTGTTATTCAATCGTTGCTTAAAATTGGCTCTTTTTCAACTTTTTGTATGCTCCCACATTTTGTTATGATAGAAAGACTCTTTAAAGAATGAACAATTTACAAATAGTAAAAAGACAACTGTTAACAAGGAAAAACTGCTATTTAATCATGCCGTCAAAGTGACCACCGTTAACATTCAGGCAATAAAAGTTGAAAAAGAGCCAATTTTAAACAACGATTAAATAACAATGGAAGGCTAGTATCAAAGGCAAAACAAAATGATTGAATAGATATTTACCAGACCTTTTAAATGAGGTGTGACTTGATACCTAATGCCATTTGAAAAAATGTAAGGGGTGAATCTGACGTTTATGACATTAGCGCCAAAAAGTGTCCCCCTCAATTCAAAAGTTGACGTGTCTCGGCATTTTTTATAATTTTCTAAAATAATGACAAAGAATTTTATTCCATAAGTGGTTTCCACACTGTATATGTCGTTGGTCTGAGAGCATAATCCTGGACTGGAGACTACGTTGATACCACACCAATACATTAATCTCAGTAGAGGAAATGCTAAGAGTGCGATATCAGCGACATCCCCACATCTAATCACAAACCAAAATTCTATATCGACTAAAAACCCTCTCGGTTTTGTAGTTATAGTAAATTTTATACCCATTTAGAATAAGACCATCCTTATTTATTATTAATAAATCGGTTGAAACAAAAAATTACCAACAAAAATGAACGTCGTAACTAATTTATTAGATGTCACGTTTTTGAAGTTACGTCAAATTTTGATTTCATGTTAATGTTATAACGCAAAATAAGATATAAAAATGCGATATTCTGATGAATCCAAAAAACTTATGCTTAATGTAGTAAACTATTTTCAAAACGATTTAGGATCTCGATTTAAGGCAATTCAAAAAGCGTCCGAAGCACTAAAAGTTCCAGAAAGCACATTATATAATCTTGAAAAACCAAACAGAGCTACAGATTTCGAATTTAGAAGAAATATTTCTGCAAGCGTTTCCCGGAGCAAAACCCGAATTACAAAAAATACCCTGCATTGTTTGAGGGAAGTAATTTATAAAATGTATGCGCGAAAGGATAAAATCACAGTAGAAACTATTTTACGGCAATTTATCGAAGAGTCTCCAGAAACTAAGATTTCCAAAGGTTCGTTATATTTGGGAATTAAAAAAATGGGTTTTCATTTCAAAAAACAGGATTTATTGGAAATGCCTGCAGTCAGATTAAAAAGAATATTATTTTTGAACAAATACCATGCTGCTAAAAGCGAAAAGCTCTTTACACCTGTTTTTCTGGATGAGACATGGGTTTTTAGTAAAAGCGGGGACAGAAGAATGTGGCAAGATGGTACTAAACACAGTGATTTAAAAATAACTGGAAGTGGGACACGATATGTAATTGTTCATGCCGGTAATAAAAAAGGTTTTGTGGCAAATGCATCGCTTATTTTTAAATGCAATAAAAAAACAGGCGATTACCATGATAACATGAACACCGAAAATTTTGAAAATTGGTATAAACAGCAACTAATTGTAACCTTGGAAGAACCATCGTTAATTATAATGGATAACGCAACGTATCACAGTCGCCTGGATGAAGAAATCCCAAGAAAAAGTTGGAGTAAAACACGCATGTTAGAATGGCTCAAAAAAAAGAATATTCCTTTTCCAGATCACATTTTAAAGGATGCTGTTTGGAATATAATTGAAAAGCAAGTTTTGCCAGAAAAAAATTATCATTTAGACAAATACGCTGCCGAGCATGGTCATTGTGTTCTCAGGCTACCACCCTATCATTGCCATTTTAATGCCATCGAAATGGTATGGTCAGAAACTAAAAGGCATTATGACCAAGCTATTACCAAAACTGCAAGGTCGCCTACTGAACTGGAATGACGTTGTAAAAAATGTACCGGAGCAACACTGGCAGAATTATATAAATCATACAGAGAAAATTATTTCTGAAGCATGGGAAGTAGAAAACAAACTGGACCTACTAAACATCGAACCTATGGTGATCTCTGTATCCAATGATGAACTATCACTTTCCGAAAGTTATTCTGATTTAGAAACTAATTAAACTTTGCCTTGAAGATCACGTTGTCATTTTTTTAAAATCTAGAATTTGTACTTAATCGAACTCTGAATTGCCATATTTTTTTAAGAAAACTATGTATCTAGTTAATAAAACAATGTTTTTAAAATTAGTGCGCTTCTTTTATATTCTTTTATCATGTCAACATCTGTAGAATTTTATGAATTTCATAAAATTAATTTGTATTATTACAAACCGCCACTGATAATATGAAATTTCAAGTCACTACGCCAATGCAATAAGAAATATGTCAAGCATTTGACATGACAAAGGTCATAACCTAATTTTTTTCATGCGGGTTCAGATGGTTCAAGAAGCCGCATACGTTAAGTTACTAAAACGGCTGGTACCTCTAAATAGGTATTAATTTTACTATATTTACTTAATTACAGTTACCTGTGAGAAATTGTCATATTTTAGTAAAGCCTGATCAATAGACGTCAAAGTTAATCGTTTAGAACTATTATAATAACGCTTTACAAAATTTGAAAAATATTTTTCAAAGAACAGACCGTTCTGAACTGGAGACTACGTTGATGCCACAGCAATACATTAACCTCAGTAAAGGAAATGCTAAGAGTAGTCTCCAGGATTATGCTCTCAGAGCATAGCATCTACCTTGTAACTACAAGTGATGTTATTCCTTCTAATCACAAACCAGAAAGGTTAGTTCTATCTTGCAGATATACCAACCCCGTTTTACTTAGAAGTGTAATTCAATGTCTGTCGGGGCATATAGCCCGAGAAGTAGTTGCTTCTTAGTGAAAAATATTTTTCAAATTTTGTAAAGCGTTATAATACTTCTAAACTATTAACTGATCACGCTTTACTAAAATATGACAATTTTTTACAGGTAATTGTAATTAAGTAAATCTACTTACCTAGTGTTGAACAAAAACCATGAATAAAATAAATTGTCTCCACTTTTTTACAACGTATCTAACTAAATGTGCCGCCGCTGAAGATTTTTAGCATTTTCGAATAGCTTTTTAAGGAGCTACCGTTGTCGTTGTGGTTTTAAATTCTAAGAATCTGGAATGAGGACCTTTCGGTATTAGTTTCTGAATAAATTTGTGGTGTGAGTCTGCGACACATTCTTATGGTGTGGCGCTTTCGGGTTCAATTGATCTACACTAGATAATAAAATATATGGGTTTTAAATTTACACTGCTATTGACAACTACAGGGCGCTCTGAAGTTTTTATAGTACTTTTAGGATTCAAGAAATACAAAAAACAAACTTCACAAAGTTACTGAAATAATATCAACATACTTATGTGCAGTGTCGGCTCGTGACAGGCAAGATTATCAAAACATTCAAAATAAGTCTATTTAATTTTTATGTTATCTTGAGGTTATTTTTTATAATGACATTTTTAAAATTGCTTTGAAATCAAAATGGACACAACGTGAGAAAAAATTGAATTAAACCTCAAATCCCGACAGAATAGTTAGATCCTTGGAAGAAACTCCAGTTTGTCTCTGTGGAACACAATTCTAATTCATAACATAGTGCTTAAGCATGTTGGAAATATGATATATAATTATGGGTTTGTACAAGAGAGAGCAATACAAACATTTCCAGTCCTTCACATAAGCTTGAGCAGCGTGAGAAGCAGATCATAGTGCGTAGGTGAATAGTGAAAAATTGAATAATTACTGATCAGAGAAACTAAGTACGGAGGATTTTTAGAAGGATGGATGAATATTTTTGAGATTTATCAACTGGAAATTATAGCTGATCTTTAAAATCAGTTTCATCGTGTAAAAGACCAAACAGTGTTTTATTAAAAACAGATAGTCACTCCATAGCTATTGCTCAGATTTTACGAAGAAGATCGTTCTGGAATAATGTGGTGTAAGATAATCATTAGATTATATCCTAATATCATCACCCGCTACAGTGGATCAGTTAAGACCCTATAATTTAATGTTTTTAGGATGGTTAGAGATGAGCAAAATAAAACCAAGAACAAGACCAAAATAGTCTTGGTATCGGTCCCGGGTGGCTTATCCGGTTATGATATTGGCTCTGCTTATATAGGGTCGGTCTTATTTTTGTTCTACGTAGTCACACTTGTACATGTTATAGATTAAATTATGTTTGATAATGTGGCTAATTGGTCGATTCCACTACGACCTTTTCAGATCTTTTGTGGTCCTCTGAATATAGATTAAATTCACCAGCTCGACTCTTTTTGTGTAGCCAATCAACATCGAGGCTAAACCTTCCATATAGTCTCTTGCCGGTGGCTTCTCATCGCCAGTACCTAGAAACCGCACATTAGTCACCCAAGTAACAATTTGCTATTTTATAATAGTCGTAGGAATGTTTTGGCGATAAATAATCTAAAACAATGCTAGTCTCCGAAACGTTTTTAAAATGTTTATAAATCATCAATAAACACAAAATGGGCACAATTTATAAAACATTTTGTTTATATAACATATGTTATAAGTAGTCCAGCGACTACTATATACATAACTGATATACAATATTAATAAAAATACAATAAAATTAATTTATAAAAGATTTATAAGTGTTTAATAAACGTGCTAGAAAATTCCTCAAATTTTTTTATGCGATACTTATATTATAATGGTTAAAAAATTATTATATAAGGATTATATATATGTTTCATAGTTGAATTATATACCTCTTTATTGCTGTTGTAGTAGTATTGTAATGTTTTTGTTATTTATTCAAATGGTTTTTACCGGTGGGATAAAATTATACACACTATGGCTAATTAAAGAAACACGCACTGTATTGGACTTAATTCATATACACACTATACTTAATGTCTACTAATTTATTTACACTCGTTATATTAGTTCTAATTTATTTTCACCACTTAGATATTACCCTATTTATCTGTACTATTTAATTCACTAATTCTTCCGAGCTAACTGTACTGTCCGTTTCACTAATTGTTTCGAACTAGCTAACTAACTGTTACGCACTCGAAAACCCGCGTATATATAGTCCTTATCGGTTCTGGAGCATTCTAGTGCCTTCGGCGCTCGGGCTACGCGCGAACGAAGCGAATGTTCGAGTACATTCTAACGCAAGGGGAGCGCAGCCACCAAAATTTACACTCGTGGAACAGGGCCGGCTTTGAGTTGGTGACCTCGCAACATTGTCCCCTCCTTAATAGGAAGTTCCTCCTGGGCCTTCTGTGTAGCCAGGACTGGGTGTTTAAATCGGCAACTGGACCCATTCCTACACTTTCTGGTCGTATGGAAATAACAGGGCACTGACTTCATTGTACCCTGATAACCGGGGGAATAGCTGCAGATTGATATGTGGACACCGGTATCTTCGAAGATCACTTCCATCATATTCCTGATGACTCGCCAATCCAACTGGTTGCTCTCTATCTTAGGCATAGCTAGTTTCTTCACGTTGGATTCCGGCACATGGTCTCGAAGGCTACGTAGTGCTTCCCACACATTCCGGTAGGTGGATCGATCTTGAAATTCGTTTTCTGTTACCAGGTAGAAGATGTACCGTGAATTGTGTTTGAGTTTCAGTGTCTTGCCAGGGGTTGGAATCTGCTCTTCAAGTTTTTCTAGTTGCCCAAACTTTTTTCGGAAGACGGTTGCCAGGCCTCGTGCGCTTTTGATACTGGCTGGGATTTTGTGTGCCAGTGAATAGTCTTCCGGGAGCGTGAACAAGTCTTGTCATTGCTCTGTAGTGACTCCAAATCTAGCCTTACCGGTACCTCCATATGCGCCCATAAACTCTTCGAATGCAGGGTCAGAATATTCCTGGACATGGTTCACTCCTTCTTCTATGTCATGGTCTCCTTCGAATGGCGCTAGTCAATTTTGGTGAACTACTTTCGGTTTTCCATTGGGGATCTTGCTTATGCGATAGATGACGTCATTGATCCTCTTCTTGATCAAGTACGGACCCTCCCAAGATTTTTGTAATTTTGGAGAAAAGCCTTTTCTCCTCGTCGGGTTGTGTAACCATACTTTGTCCCCTTCTTTGAAACTGCCTTCTGTGGCCTGCGTGTCGTACCGTTTTTTCATTCTGTCGCTGGCAACTTGAAGATTCGTTCGGACCAATTCATGCACATCGTCCATCCTTTTTCTCAACTGGATCACGTAATCTTCACCAGCTAGGTCTTCTCCAGGTCGACAGCCAAATTCCAGGTCACAAGGAAGCCTCATTTCGCGTCCAAATAGGATTTTCGCAGGTGTTTGACCTGTGGACTCATTGATGGCGGATCGATAAGCCAATGCAAACAGGGAAATATATTGGTCCCAATCTCTCTGGTGGCTGGAGACTACTTTGGATAGATATTTTCCAACAGTCCTGTTCATTCTCTCGACCATTCTCTCGACCATTCTCTCGACCATTCTGTCTGTCTGTGGATGCAACGCCGTTGTCCTGGTCTTCTTCATTCCCAGCTTGTCACAAGTTTCCTGGAATACACGGCTTTCGAAATTCCTTCCTTGATCGCTGTGAACTTCCAAGGGCAGTCCAAATCGGCAGATGAATTCCTTCACCAATAAATACATCCGCGACAGTTGTGGCTTCTTGATTCGGGATCGCGTAAACTTCTACCCACTTTGTGAAATAATCCATCACAACCAGGATGTATTTACCACCATTTTCTGTCGTCGGAAATGGTCCAGCGATGTCTAAAGCAATCCTTTCGAATGGGCTTCCAACATTATACTGTTTCATGGGTGCCTTTCTCTTGCGATGTGGTCCATTACTCGTAGCACAACTCGTACACTTCTTACACCAGTCCTTCACATCGTCGGAGCTATTCATCCAATAAAACCTTTCACGGACTCGCTGAAGGGTTTTCTTCACTCCCAGATGACCTGTCGTGTAACTTCATCAGTACCTCAGCTACTCTTGATCTCGGAATAACTAACTGTCTCCCATTCTCAGAACCATCATCGTTTTGAAGAATTCGTTTCAACAGGCCTCCTTCCAGGACAAGGGAGTCCCACTGGGCCCAATATGTCTTGAGTGTCGGTGAAAATCTTGACACTTCTTGCCAGATAGGTCGCCGATTTTCTTCCTTCCATTGCCGGATCATCTTCAGGTGAGGATCATTCTCCTGATCTTCTCTGATCCTGGCAGGTGACCATTCTTCATTGACAACTGTAGTTCTTGAAACTACAGCTTCCTTAGATTCTGCCTTGTTGCAGTAGGGACAGTCTTCTGGGCACGGCCGTCTAGACAGAGAGTCGGCATTTCGATGGCTCACACCGGCCCGATGTTCGATGCTGAAATCGTACTCTTGAAGTCTTTCAATCCATCTAGCGATCTGGCCCTCGGGATTCTTGAACTGCATCAACCACTTGAGTGCTGCATGATCAGTCCGTATCAAGAATTTCCTTCCATACAGATACTGATAAAAGTGTTCCACAGACTTCACTACCGCCAAAAGTTCTCGTCTCGTGACGCAGTAGTTTCGTTCTGGTTTGGAGAGGACTTTACTAAAATATCCCAGCACTATTTCCTGTCCTCCTTGGATCTGTGAGAGCACACCTCCAATCCCTATGTTACTTGCATCCGTGTCAAGAATGAAGTCTCCCTCTGGTAACGGATATCCTAGTATCGGCGCCGTGTTTAAACGTCTCTTCAGGGTTTCAAAAGCAGTTAGACATTCTTCGTCCCAATGAAACGCTCTGGTTTCTTCTGTGAGTCGAGTTAGTGGCTTCGCAATACCTCCAAACTTCCTTATGAACCTTCGATAGTATGTGCAAAGTCCCAGGAAGCTCCTAACTTGTTGTTTGTCGGTAGGTTGCGGCCATTGCTTGATGGAAGCAATTTTATCTGGATCCACCGCCACCCCTTCATTGCTCACAATATGACCCAGATAGTTGACTCGGTTTTGGAATAACTGACATTTCTTCGGGTTCAACATGAGCTGGGAAGATTGAAGTCGTTTGAATACGTCTTCCAAGTTCTTCAGGTACTCCTCGAATGTCTTCCCCAATACTACGATGTCGTCCAAATAGACCAGGCATGTTTTTCAAGACATTTTCCATGAGTCTTTCAAATGTCGCGGGCGCATTACATAGCCCGAATGGCATGACGTTGAACTACCACAATCCGGATCCGGTGGTAAAATCAGTTTTCTCTTTGTCTTCTGGGTCCATTTCTACTTGCCAATAACCGGACTTCAGATCCGAGGTGGAAAACAGTTTTCTGCCGGCCAAAGTGTCTAGCCTATCGTCGATTCGAGGCAGAGGATAGCTGTATTTCTTCGTCACCTTCTTCTTGAATGGTCCTGACTTTGTTGTACCCCGAAGCCTTCGTGGCTGCTTCATATTCCAGGGCAGCAGTTAATGCATCGACCAATGTTTTGGGATGCGCCAAACGAAGCGTCCTCTGCAAATCAGGGTCACGCAAGCCATCAATAAAGGCCTGGATGCCCAGACATTCCATCATGTTCTCCGGTGCTGATGGATAAGCAAATCGAACTAGTCGGGCGATATCCACTTCATACTCTTGAACAGTTTCGTCCCGTTTCTGCCTTCGGTTCTTCATCTGAGATTGGTACAAGTGTTCCAGATGTTCGTGACCATATCGCATATCCAACCTCTTCTTCAGCTGCTCGAAGTCATCCGTTTCTTCAAGGGGTATCGTCTGAAGCACATCTAAGGCATCTCCCCGAAGCGCGATGGTTAAGTTCACTGCCTTTTCCCTGTGTCTGACCAATTATTCGCTCTAGCGGCTGCTTCAAACTGTTTAACATAATTGGTCCACGACATCTTTCCGTCGAATGTTGGGGCCTTGACTCGGGCAAAACTTCCAATATCTTCTGTCTTGGGGTGTGCTTCTAGCTTGCATGGTTTTATTTGTTCGATCTTTTTTTCTTCTGTTGACGTGTCTTGTGTTCTTGAGTCTGCCATTTTCCTCTCTAACTCCTGGATTTTCTTGGCCACTGTTGTGATTTTATTCTCAATATCCGATTTTAGAGACGAAATTTTATTTTCGACTTCAGCGGCAATGTCATTTTTCATTGATAAGATATCAGCAGAAATATCGTTCTTCATAGCAGAAATCTCATTCCTCATATTGGCAGAAATCTTCTTGTCCATAGTAGAAATCTTCTCGTCCATAGCGGAAATATTCTCGTCCATATTAGCAGAAATATCGTCCTTGATAGTAGAAATCTCGTCCTTCATATTAGCAGAAATATCGTTCTTCATATTAGTAGAAATCTCGTCCTTCATTACGGAAATTGACGAGATTAAGGTGGAAGCCTCGTCGTTGAATAAAAATGTTTCCGGATCCAATCCGTAATCTTCCAGCGCTATTTTCAACCTTTCAACTAATTCACACTTCTTTCTGGACGTTTCCAACTCGCAATTTTCCAATTCTGCTTTTAGTTCAGTCAGTTTCAGGTCACTTAGTCTCTTAGCCATTTTTACGTAATTATTTATTTATATTATCACACTTCTGACACCAATGTAATGTTTTTGTTATTTATTTAAATAGTTTTTACCGGTGGGATAAAATTATACACTCTATGGCTAATTACTGTCTATTTATTTAAAGAAACACACACTGTATTAGACTTAATTTATATACACACTATACTCAATGTCTACTAATTTATTCACACTCGGTATATTAGTTCTGATTTATTTTTACTACTCGACTAACACACTATTTATCTGCACTATTTAATTCACTAATTCTTCCGAACTAACTGTACTGTACTCGTTTCACTAATTGTTTCGAACTAGCTAACTAACTGTTACGCACTTGAAAACCCGCGTATATATAGTCCTTATCGGTTCTGGAACACTCTAGTGCCTTCAGCGCTCGGGCTACGCGCGAACGAAACGAATGTTCGAGTACATTCTAACGCAAGGGCACCGCAGCCACCAAAATTTACACTCGTGGAACAGGGCCGGCTTTGAGTTGGTGACCTCGCAACACTATTAATAAATCAACTTTGTTTTATTAATATGTTTGTAAAAACCTAAATTGCTTTCAAATAATTATATTTCAGAGTTGCTGGTGATAATATAAATGCAGCACCAACTTTAGAAAGGAAATAAAGAAAATAAATATGTCACTTAATTTTGATTTTTGTGCATGTAGGTAGTTTCCGACTGAATAAAAATGTTGTTGCAAAACAAATTTTATTGTGATTTATAGGGTATAAATGCAGTGAATTTTTCTTGCGCTCCAATTTTATCAAGGTTTTATAATAATTTTAGAATAAAAAAAAATCAAGTTTTGGTAGTAATATTTGAAACTACCAGTTGTATTCTTCTAAATTTGTTTATACTCAATGTTATTTTCACATAAAACTATTTGTAGAAATGAAATATATTTTTATATTCAGAGATATTATTAAAATTTTATCTATATCTGATTATTAACATGGCTGCCAGTAATATAACAGTTTAGTGGACAAAGCAGGTTTTATAAAATAATTTACCAACATTTGTGATAATTTTAAAACATTTATAAAATATACTTCATTTCCAAAAGAACCCAACAAAACAGGACCGTATTTTAAAATATAATGAATAAAGGAATTGAGAAACAAATTCAACACGATTATATTTTTTATTGTCTAGTTTTCAACAATGTTCTTGGGTCTTGAGGCAGTATACTGGGTATCCTTTTATTGATATTTTGAAATAATACTCGCAAGGCCATATGTGAGATATTGTAATGAACTGCCCATGATCTGATGTTTCTAAATTCAGAATTTGTTTTCAAATCTAACATCAACAGATCACTTTCGTTGTCAGGATCTAACTGTACTCACCAATTTTCTCTTACCAGGTCATTATTATCACTTGTACCAATAAAATTTGGCACTTCTAATGATAAGTTCTCATCTTCGGTTTTTTTTTCTGGCATAGTATCATTATTTGTAATTATTATTGAGTGATTTATCATTACTTCTTGTGGATGACTATCTGAACATGCAGGCGTATTATTAAAAATTTCTTTATTGCTAATCATAATACTTTCAAAGTTTTTCTTTATTTTTCACCGAAACGCTCCACTCCTTTTGATTTTCTTCCACTCCCTTAATTCCGAAATTTTACGCGGTTTGTTTTTCTAAAACTGCCGAGCCGAATCTAATATATTTATTAGTTATTTTATAAAAGCTACGTAACAGCTTCCAATGTAATAATTATATAATTATTTTATAGCTGTGTCTGTAACTACAATTTTCAATGGCAATAGAATTGCGGCATCTGCTGCTTTAATAAAATTATTTCATAAGCTGCTAAAAGTGTTTATAACAATAGTTTTATAATGTATTTATACTTGATGTATAAATGCTACCAAACTCTCTTAAAAAAGTGTTACAAAACAACTAAATTTTATAAACAATAAATGTTTTATAAATCTCTTACATAATACGTATAAAATTGCTTCATAAATATTATATATTTTTGTTGCCAAATTGTTTTTGTGATAAATTTATAAAACAATCTTGTTACGAAAAGCTAAACTTGCTCTTATGGAATCTTTATATAATAAGTTGCATTCTTAAAAGCAACAGTAAATCAACAATAAAATAAAATTGTTATATAAGCCAAAAATGATAAAACAACTTTGCTAGTTGGGCAGGCAGTGTTCTGGAGTTTCGTGACAGAATCTGCAGATGGCTTCGTCTATCAACTTAATTAGCTTAGGTTGTCTATTAAGCTTATAGTGCCTTGTTTGCATACCTACTAAGGACTTGACAGTTTCCCTATTTTTGCTTGCAACAGTATCCGAGTGCGATTAAGGCATGTGCGCAATCCCCTACTATCATAATTGACCTCTATGGAATCGTGTGCCGTCAGTGTAGCTTGGCTGTCGACTGTGATGATGCCAACTGAACGGTATGTTCTTTCCTGTCTTTAATATCTATTCAACGCAGTCGTGAATCGTCGATACTTCCGCCTGGAAAGCTGTGACGTCCTTAGATAGGCTTAGTTATCTTTTGATTTAGCCCTCAAATTCTGGCTCCTACACCTACCTCTGCCTCGGAAACGTCCGTATACCAGGTTTCCTCAGCCAATATGAGTACACCTTTCTCTCAGTCTTTCCTACTTGGTATAGTTACTTGGAACTTTTTATTAAAGCTGTATCTTGTGGATTCAGCTCCTCGATATGCTCTCGATAGTTGGCTTATGTGTTTGTACGCTACAGATCTAGTTTTGCATTGTATAACAATACGTAGTCGTATAGATACAGCAGGACTTCCATCACAATTATTGTCCACGTCTCTCTGTCCACCACACTACTGATCCGTAGACCATAGATCTAACAAACCTTGTGCCATTGGGTCATTTTTGCGTTGAGATACCAGTTTTTTCTATACATTCTTCTGCATCTGCCGAGGGCGATGGTAGAGGTAATGGATTTTGAGATGAGCCCTAACCTTGTAAATAGTTGCGTAGATATAAATGGCAACAATGCAATAAATTCGTGAAGTGAAAACTGAAAAAGTCCGCTTCGGTTGATTTTATTCTTATAGCCCAGGCGAAGTATGTTGAAAATAACATTATAATTTTATTGTAAAATATAATTTAAAACATGATACATACTCAACGGAATTACATTTATTATAGGGAATTGCGTTAATGTCTAGAGATAAATAAAATCAAAGCAATACAGAGTGTTAAACTAATGATATATGATTACAAAGTAATCAGTTAATTGATATTTTAATGACCTAGACAGCTTATGGATTACAAGCTATTAAATACCACTTAGGAGCCCTAGCCCCTTAAAGAAATAATACCATGTTCTACCTGATTTTAATAATAAAATCAAAATTAGAAAAACCCTATGTAATATAACTGGGAAAATTATATGAAAAGCTCTTAACTATAAGCATTTATTATCAACTATATAAATTTATATGTCGTCATCGTCTTCATCATCCGAAAATTCACTTTCACTGTGGCTATCCTCTCCTACGTTTATTATTAAATCCGCCACTTGATCCATGACATGTTCTCTTTCCATATAGTCCTTTTCAACTTTTATTACATTGGCGCAAATGTTTTTCCAATTATCTACCGTTACCTCACTAAATTTTTTCTCCGTTAACTTCCATACATCATCCATTTTAAAAGTTATGTTGCAGGCAGCTACTTCGTTCTTGACCAATGCCCAAATTTTTTCTATTGGGTTTAGCTCTGGATGATAGGGTGGTAGACGCAACGTTAAAATGTCATGTTCTGATAGAATTTGGTCTATTACATATCTTTTAGAAACTGGCCTGTGGATTTTTATAATTGTGAATAGTTCTGCTTTAGTTGATTTTTCAGGAAAGAATATATTTCTTTCAGCAAGCCACTTCAGCATTGCATCTTTTTTCCATGAAAAATTTGGAATGGGTTCTAGGAGTGTATTATGATATGAGGCATTGTCTAATATTAAGACGCATTTTTTCGGTGCATTAGGAATGAATTTTTCTTTTAACCATTTGACAAAATTTGTATTATTCATTTCATCATGATAGTCTCCGGTTCCGGTCTCCTAGTGATTTTTGTATAGTCTTATGAAGGTGCGTTCTTCATGGAAGCCTTTAATCAATCAAAATGTACTCCTAGGTACTTTGTTTCTTTGATAAATGGAATCACCATTGGTTTCAAGCGTGTATTTAAGGCAGCTTGCATTCTCTCCGATACCACCCCAGCAAACTTGCCCCTGACTACAATAACAATATCGTCTGCGAATATTGTGGGAAGTTCGGTGAGGAGGTCGTCTACTAAGGTTGACCATAGTAGCGGTGATAGCACTACTTCTTATGGACATCCTTCACCCGCCCTTGTCTTGATTGTGACTTGTTCCAGAGCGGATATTATTGTGATATAGAATTGCCTTCATCAATCGGCAAATTGTTGCGAGTGTGAGCCTCGTTAACCAATGAATTCATGGTAACATTGTTAAATGCTCTCTTGATGTCTAAAAAAGTGGCCATCGCTTTGTTTTTTATTTACTTCGGGATAAGTAAAAATCAAATCTACTAAAAAAAGAATGAATACACAGTGATGCATTTGAAATACCAAGCCCAATTTTGCTATTTATTAAGCATGATGTTTCAAATCATTCAAAAAAGAATGTTCTGTTTCACTGAAGCATCTTCTCCTGAAGGTAAAAGATTAGAAATATGGAACATCGGTTTCACATGTATCAAGTAGCAACAACAAACATCAACAAGCTACAATCTCATTATTTTTCTCAACTTGACTTAAATTTTGATAATCAGAAAATTAGCATTAATTAACACGAATCAAAAATACACATTCTGATACAACAAAACTTGCGGAATGTAAAAAATTGAAAAAAATTAGAGAAAGAACAAACAAACCAAAACAAATACCAAGTAAAATGGTAATTTATGCAACAAGTGCATAAAGTGGTACTTTTTTCACGAATGGGAAAGTTGATCAGAAATTCTTTCTGTGAAAAAAAGACACCTTATGCATATGTTGCATACAATATTTTTTATACAGCCCTATACAAATAATAAAATCAAAATAATAATTTGGAATATATTTTAGTGAATTCAGTAAATTACAACTAATGAATGCATAATGACTGAATTGGAAAATGTACACAATAATATTAAGAAAAATTAATAACTATATTATGTATTTTAGTTTTATTCCGAATATTTGTGATTATTTGGAACAGTCAAATTCGTCTCTGCTTGATTCTCATAATATGATGTTGAAGGTAGGTTAAAAGAACTGCTAACATTAGGCCCTTGTCAAATTCGTGAAGCACAATTCAATTTTGCATTGAAAGAATTGTTCACTTACCCTTCGGCCAAAGTAGTAGATTTTGCTTTAATTGAAGAATATCTCCACCCGAATCAACTAGAAGCGATGCCGAGGTACGTCAAAACGTGTGACCTGTATATTCTTATGGATGCGGTTAATTTAAATATTGAGAAATTAGTGATGGATGGAATGGCTGCTGATTGCGTTTTTCGGTTTCAGATTAGCATACTTTGATATACCTCCAGCTATTCCGAGTATTAACGTTACCTACAAATTTATAAATAAAGTAATCGAAAAACAAATTAACTATTCAAAACTTTTACATTAAATATTTGTCGCCGGGAGCATTCAATAAAAACTTATTCATTTCCTCCCTCGAAGATGTATTAGATTTCTTAGGTTTGTAACCCGCCGATTTTCGTTCCAAAAATGCTATTAGTTTAGAATAATATGTACTTATATCTACGTTATCATCAATAATTAAGGCTGCTTGCTTAGAATAGCTGGACCATCTTGTAGAAGACTTGAATTTTCTAGACTTTTCTTCAAAAAAAGCTAATAGCAGCCGCTCAGTAAAGCTATGAATATTTTTCTGCTTCCGCCATTTCATAAGAGTGTCATATTCTATGACATACATTTCTTTGGATTTCTCCGGCAGAAAATTTAATGTGACCACATTTGCCTTTTTCATGATTTCTTCGGGAGTACCTACATATTATTTCAAACTCGGAATCTTCACTATCCATAATAATAATAATAGGAACAACTACTAAATTATGTAGATCAAATCGAATTATTGATAAAAACTAACGTCAAATCATCAGTTAGTTCATGTGTTGTCAAAGTCAAAGGTAACTTGATATTGTTTTCCGGTAAAGGTGTGGACGAATTGCACCAATCAACTGTATTGGCTTAAGGAAAGCGTAAAGTAAAGTTAACGTTACGGCACTTTTAACGCTTTTTCCCTTTTTTTTTTTCACTCTCACCTTAAGCGCTAAAAACTGGTACTTCAAAGAAAGGGCGTAGAAAAATGTACTTATTTCACGTCTTCATCAAACTTTTTATTAAAAATTTGATCCAATTAGTGTCAAGACCCCTGCCTTGTATAAAACTTCTACTCAAAAGCAATTTTTTAGAAAAGTACATTCATGTTTTAAGAATTAAGAAGCTGTTCTGTAGTCTTATATGTCAATATACCAGGATTGGTTCATTTTAAGGCGAGGCTTTTATACTTCCTTCCATTATACTGTATAAAGCATAATCTACGTTGTTTAACAGGACTTTCAACGGGTAATTGTTGTCTGAATCATGACTTGAACTGTCGGAAAATTCGACGTGCCGTCTTTGGAAGATGATGAAACACCTGAGCATATACTTTGTTTCTGCCTCGCCGCCGTCTAAATCAGGTTTGTTATGTTTGGCAGGGTCTCTCTTGGTTTCAGACCTGAAATACCACTCGCCAAATAAACCTATCCGCTTTGTTCAGAAGCCTAAATTTCTTCATGAAGTATATATAGGTTTCGAGCCACAATAGACTCATACCGTATAGACACACTCGTCACAAATCTAACCTAACCTTATATGTCAATATTCTTCGGTTTGTTCTTGGACTATAAGTGAGTTATTTGATTCATGCACCTACCTAAACATAAAACACAGTTATTAATAGATGGTTGGATGTACATAACTTTTCAGTACACATGAACCAGAGAGTACAACTTAATTATGTTTTCATATTAATACACTTTTCACATGTAAGGTCGCCTTGGATTGTCAAATGCTGGAATTTTGAACGAATGGGACACAGATGCAGTGACATAACTGCAAAAAAGTAAGAACTGGTGGGACTGGTGAAGGCAGCTTCGAAACGAAAACATCCAATGGTTCTCATATACTATTTGTGTTACTGTAACTATGGGCTGATAGCTTATACCATGGAGGCTATACAAGGAGATCGAACTCCATGTATTCCAATTTCTGGTCATTATAGAGGGCACCACATAAGTTGCGATACCAAAAAATCTGACGGCAGCCAATCATAAAACTCGAGTTCATGATGTTTTATTGGTTGCTAGCTTCTTCGACAGTTCGCTGTTTACATGTGAGGTAAATGAGGTTAGGTCACAGAAATGAAAATATCGAAGATATCGAAAATTATAATCGTTTGGTGGTAAAATAATCAGTTCCATTCTGCGCTGCTGAATTTATTTATGTTTTTACGTGATAAAAAATATGAATATCTACTATCATGTCTTCTCTTCAGTATGGAATTTTAGAACACTCTTAAAAGTCCAGCACAGTTAGAATGAGTATGTCTTTAAAAGAGAAATTTGAAGAATAAAGAAGACTCATCTCTACGTGCAAGTAAGTATATTCTAGAACCAAGTTCACAAGTTGGATTGTCCAATTATAAAAAATAAATTGAAGATGAATAAAGAGATATGTTTACAATATGTATAAAGTTTTTCAGAATCTGGCTTCCTAAATAGTAAAAAAATCTTAGCTACACAAAAATATGAAAAAACGGAGGAAAAAAAGGAAAAATCACTTGAAATGCTTGGAGGAAATGTGCCACTTCAAATGTACTATATTAAATGGCCTTTGAATAATTGAGAATTGCAACTAGAAGAAATACAGTTTGAAAACATAGAAAGTAGGTATGTATAGATAAATAGCCAGTAGCCATAAGCTCTAATAACACACAAATTTGGCCATATTTCAAGGGGGGGTTATCTTCGTCTTTGAGAAGAACCAAATCGTTTACTTTGAGATTTGGTTGGGGATGCATTCATTTCGGACGGTTCTGCAAACGGTTTAAGTAGTCTGTTGACCAGCGTCTCCAGAATTGTTGTTGCGCCTGAGTACAGAGCTGCCAGTGCTTTAACTTATTGATCGGAGTCAGAGAAATGTCCACTTCTGGATAAGACATGAGAGGGGAGTGCACTAAGAAATGACCGGGAGTCAAGGGGAGTAGATCGTTCACATTGTCGGACAATGGGAATAAAGGGCGTGAGTTTAATATTGCTTCCACTTGACTTAAAATGGTTGAGAAATGTTCGAAAGTGAAAGATGAATTTTTCACAATCTTGGCTAAGTGTACTTTAGTGCTTTTGATGGCACTTTCCCAGATTACTCCCCAGTGGGGAGATCTTGGAGGAATACGTTTCCAAGTGATTTTTGATTGAGAGAGAAAATCTCCCAATTGAGGAGCATTATCAAGTAGGTATTGATAAACTTCTTTCAAGTAATTGTCAGCTCCTACAAAATTTGTGGCATTGTCACTGTATATTATTGATGGCAGTCCCCTACGTGCTATGAATCGCTTTAAACAAGCTAAGAAAGAGTCGGCAGATAAGTCAGAAACTAACTCTATATGAACAGCCTTAGTGGATAAACATACAAATACTGCTATATAGCTTTTCATTAAGGGAGCTTTCTTTAGTGATGAGGACTTAGTGAAGAATGGGCCACCGAAATCTACTCCGGTGTTGGTAAAAGCACGCAAAGGAGTAACCCTTTCTTTGGGCAAATTAGCCATGATTTGGCTGGAAGCAATAGCATTGAAGCGTTTGCATGTGGGAAATGAATAAATAATTTTCTTCAGAGATCTGAGGCCATCTATGGGCCAATAATGTAATCGTACATTATTTAATACATTTTGAGGGCTTGCGTGACCTAATCGCTTATGCTCATGACGTAAGATCAGGATCGTGAGATGATGTTTGGAAGGTAACAATATTGTGTATTTTTGGTCAAAGGGCAAGTTAGCATTGGACAATCGTCCACCTGCTCTGAGGTATTTATTGTCATCTAGAAACGGGTTAAGAGAAGCGATATGCTTGTTATGAATAGGTTTATCTAATTTGAGAGATTTAATTTCCATAACAAACGAGATTGTCTGGATTTGTTTTATTATGAAAGAATTAGATTGTTCTAGTTCTCTTGGGCTCAGGAGACCTGTCACTTTTTCCCTATTTCTGAGATTATAGATGAATCGTAGAACATAAGCAGTTGTCCGTTGCAGCTTGTTTAGAGAGGAACATTTTGAGACAAGACATTCCCAGAGGTTAGGTGATGGTTTAGTATTCAAGGCAGAGTGCTTTCTTTCTTCGGGAGGATTGGATATTGGAGAAAAAGAATCGAAAGAGTCCTGAATTGGATTCTGGGTTGGAGAGAAAAGAGGGGCCTGATTTCCACAGGTGAATAGAATCAGGTTTAAATTTTCCTCTGGACAGCATATCGTCGGGGTTTTGGATAGATGATGTGTCTCCAGGTTGCTTGTTTCGTAGCAGTTTGAATGAGGGAGGCTCTATTACACACAAAGGTGCTCCATTGGGTGGGAGAGCCTTTGACCCAAAATAGTGCTATCTGAGAGTCTGACCATAGGAAAGATTCATCTATAGTCAGTACAGGTTGGAGAACTGAGTGAATTCTAGTAAATAGTTGAGATAAGAGAGTCATAGAGCATAGTTCCAGCTTGGGTATGGTGAGCGGTTTCTTTATGGGAGCTACTCTAGATTTGGCGGCTATCAAAGAGGACGTGACAGAGTCATCAGAGTACAAAGTGCGTAAGTACAAACAGCATCCGTAAGCTGTGGTGCTGGCATCGCAAAATCCGTGCAATTCGTATCTTGTCACGGTTTTGTGCAATATAAGGCAGCGAGGAATTACATAAGAAGATAAATTCGAGATATTAGACAGAAAATTGTTCCAGTCATTTACTATATCGGATTCAGTGATGGGCTGGTCCCGTTCAATACCTTTGTACTACAGTTTTTGCATGAGCATTTTTCCCTGTACTATTACAGGATTTACTAATCCTAAGGGATCACAGCACTTGGCCACATGTGACAATATTTTTCTCTTAGTGATAGGGTATATTTCTTGCAATTTAGGGAGAGATATCTGAAAATTATCAGAAATAGGCTGCCAGAGAAGTCCTAGCACTTTACAAGGGGCTTCGTCGGGATTGAATTCTTTGACGATTGGTTCACATTGAGAGGTAGAGCTACAGAAATTTTCTGAGTTGGATCTCAGCTTGTGTAATTTGAAATGAGCAGGAGATAAAAGAGTAACCAGAGAATTGTATAAAACGTTTAAGTCTTGTTCTGATTCTGCTCCTGATAGAATATCGTCTACATAGGTTTGGAGCAGTATGGTTTGTTGAGCAAGTGGTAAATCAGGTCGTCGTAGAGCTATTTCTTTGAGTACTCTGCAGGCAAGGAATGGGGCACTTTTCTGGCCAAAGGAGACAGTGGTCAGTTCGATGCATTGAATTTCGTCGCTTGGATTGTCCCTCCACAGAACATTTTGGAGAGAACAATATTTGGGGTTCATTGCCACCTGCCTATACATCTTTGTGATGTCTGCTGTCAGTGCATATCTAAGAAGCCTGAACCGAGTAAGTATATCAAATAACTCGGGTTGTACGGAGGGCCCTCGTAAACTTATATCGTTAAGAGAAAGACCCGAAGTAGTGGTTGCAGAAAAGTCAAAAACTATTCTAGTTTTTGTGCTAGAACTTTGTTCCCTCACAACACATAAGTGTGGGACAAAGTATTTATTTTCCATAGAAGCGTTGTGAAGAGAAAGAGGTATAAGTCGAGCATGACCCAAGAGTAAGTACTCATCAAGTACTGCTTTGTACTCTTGTTTGAGCTGTGGGTTTTTTTGTAACCGTTTTTCTAATGACATAAATCTGTTCTGCGCTTGAGTGAATGATTCCCCTAGGTTTTTTTGAGCTAGCGGATGAATTATGGGCAAGTCTACCTGGTATTTTCCATTAGGGAGAATTTGGGTAGTGCCTTGAAATATTTGTTCCGCCAGGTCATCCTGTTCGGAATTTGTTAAGTGGTAAGAACCATTTTCTTGGTTTACAAATTTTTCTAAAATTTCCTCTAGCTTCTCTTCTTGAGTGAAGCTAGTTGTGTGGAAAGAGTAGCTGGGGTGAACAAAGCGAGACAGAGCAGATAGACACTGGGGAGGCACGGCTCCCGAAAGAATCCAGCCCAATCGGGTCTGAACTAGAGTAGGGTAACCTTTTCCCAAGGATTCGACACCAGGGAGTAATAGTTCATAGTAAATATCAGCTCCTTATAGAAGCGATATTTCTCCTGGAAAGTCAAATTCTTCGTCTGCTAACTTGGCCTTGATATCATGAGGTATGAGCAGTTTGGAAGAATTTATGGGCACTTGGGGAAGATGAGAGGTGATTTTTGGCACGACGGCACAGGAAACAGTAAACTTCTGAGATGAAGAGCGATGAGAGTATATGTCTACATCCATCACTTCCCTAATAACACTATGTTCATTAAGAATACCTGCCACTTGCAGATGAGATGGTTTTAAGATTCCTTTCACATTTGCAGCTAAAGAGGAAATTATGAATGAAGTTTGGCTTCCAGGATCCAATAGTGCTCTTGCTACTATTGGCCTTCCGCTTTCAGGATATAAGTGTACTTTAGCGGTAGCTAATAGTATGTGAGAACCAGCAGTGTTCAGCGCAGACAAGGCTGTAGCCTGATGGGGTTGAGCGTTCAAATTTTCTTGGGAACTTGAAGCTGGGTTTTGCGTCGGATGCTGATTAGAGGGTATAGAATTTTGGAGACTATGTCTTGAATGAGTATTAGTGAGGTGAAGAAGAGTGTGATGCTTGTTATTGCAAGTAGCACATGTACCTTTGGAGGTACAATCTTGAATAGAATGTTGCAAACCTAAGCAGTTGTAACATCTTTTGTTGATTTTGACGAAATTTATTCTATCAGGAACAGGGATATTTCGAAAACCATTGCAACTATAAATGCGATGACCACTGGTTTTGCAATAATCACAGTTTTTGTTAACAGAGACACTAGAGCTTTGTTGAGAGTGAGAAATGGAGACTGGCTTAGAGTACGAAAGTGTAGAACGATTGTCGGTGGAACTAGAGTGAAGAACCACCTGAGGAGTGTGGATTTTAGGAGCGTTACCTTTTGAAGTATGGTGAGAGTGTTTGGTAACATTTTTGTTATCTGGTTGTAAATCTGGATTTATGTTTTCCAAGACTACACAAAGTTTTTGCAAAAAATCGAAAAATTGTTTAGAGGTTGATAATTTATTCACCTCAGCTTGTTCTTCAAAAACACGACGAGTGTTAAAATCGAGCTTTTGTTCCAGTAAGTGAACTATTAACGAGTCAAATAGTGTTTTCTTACTAGGTTCAACTGAATCCAAAGCATCTAGTATAGCTTTGGAGCTAGCACAAAACTGTCGCATATTTTGAGAACTACACTTTTGTATAGTGGGAAGAGCCAATAACTGCTGATAATGATTTATGACGATTTGTTTCTTGTTTATATACCGATCTTCAAGAAGGTTCAAAGCTATCGCGTAATTATCATCAGTTACCTGTATTTTTTCGACTATTTGTAACGCTTCGCCCCGTAAGTACGATTTAAGATAGTAGAATTTCTCAGATCTAGAAGCTAATTTAGAATTATCTCCAATTAATGCATTGAAAAGATCAATGAATGATGGATACTCCACGCAATTACCAGAGGTAGCTTTATGTTACGATCATGAAAAGTAGAAGGATCGGCTTTAGGAGTCAATACAGTAACGGATTCTATGATTCGTTTGAAGTTACTAATTACATTCACAATGCGATTTTCAAATTCTTCCCTATTTTCATCTTCATCTTTGTAATCTTTGTGATTTTCTATCTGATCTTGGGTATCAATATAAGTTTCTAGAGTTCGAGTGAGCATGTCAACTCGAGTCTGCAATTCGAATTTATCGCGACAATCCTTGTTGGCCGCGTACCAATTTACTATGCGTTCGAGTTGAGATGTACAATTGCGTCTTTTCTTTTTAAGAGATTCCATGTTTTTTTTTATTTGTACTAGTGAATCAACAATTAGTAGCCCCGACAGATAAGGTTATCAGAGCAATGTTAAAGTTCGGGTGTAAGCTCCCGAACTATAAGAGCAATAGATTACAACTAACAAATTATTGCATGAGCCCCCGAACTATAAGGGCGTCAGAGAACAAATCACAAACTATGAATAACCCCGAGATATAAGGTTATCAGATTAGAGTGAAAGTTCGGGTGTAAGCTCCCGAACTATAAGAGCAATAGAGTTAAATGAGCAAACTTTTTGTGTTTCTAGCTTCTAGATCTCAGAAACCACCATCTGTAGTATTATTAAACTGAAAACTTAAACAGAATTACTGTGGCCCAACTCATGCGAACAATAAAATTAACAGTGTAAATCAATAGCAAATTCAATAAATTTAAATCAGAAAGAAAGTAAATCAATAATCACGCATATTAAAACAGACGACGACTTGACGTTTTAATATAAGACTTCTTCTAATCTCCCAGTATCTGAAACGTATTAAAGCAGAACACAAACAAAATATACTATTTTGGCCACAGCTGGTTTTCTATAAAGACTTATCTACTTTTCTTATAATCTAAGCACTGATTCAATTTTATTCTTGGGAAATGCAGAATTCAATAGCGGCACTTCACTATAGTTTTGACACTATTTTTATAAGATAGTTTACGTGAAATTGAACAGAGTTTTATTAAAAGATACTACCTTTCGGTTTCAATATGGTGTGCAGTAGAGAAGGGACTTGAGTGGCATCACTTGAAGAATGACCATAACTGGCATCACTTGAAGAATGACCATAACTGGCATCACTTGAAGAATGACCATAACCCAACAAACAATGTAATAGTGGGTCACTGGGGGCCCATTAAAGCATCCCAGTGCTCGACTACATTGGCCTAATGCCTACCCCCCCGGTCCGGGCCAGTAAATTTTTGCACACTCTGGCCGACAGCCGGCCCTATGACGTTTATGTTCGCGTTGTCTATAGAGGCCCGTCAGTAGGCCGTGAATTATTTTTATGACGGGCCGTTTCCAGCCTAACGTAATTTGATTGACATTGAAAGGTGCATTGTAGTAAAATTCATAAATTGTTGAAATAATACTTTTAATACAAACTAAACATCAAAACGTTCTGTACATTTATCAATAAAAAAAATTATATCTAATTAATTTTTTCTCTGCCTCTCTCTGCTCTATTTCCAATGAGGTTATAACTTCCCATGCTTATTTTCTTGTTACACCTAAAATATATTTCATAAAATAGCATATTTTATGCAATGAGTATTTAATGATGGCTATTTAGACACAAATATGAACATTGCGTAATGGGATTGCCATTAAATTTGAATTAAATGTGAGTTGCATCACTATTTTTACTACTCCCATACTTCAATTTCATCATTAGATATGCACAAATTTTAAGAATGAGTTGAATTCAGACAGCTGTCAAATTTAATTAAATTATGATCTGCCAGATATAGTATAGTAAATTTTATACCCATTTAGAATAAGACCATCCTTATTTATTATTAATAAATCGGTTGAAACAAAAAATTACCAACAAAAATGAACGTCGTAACTAATTTATTAGATGTCACGTTTTTGAAGTTACGTCAAATTTTGATTTCATGTTAATGTCATAACGCAAAATAAGATATAAAAATGCGATATTCTGATGAATCCAAAAAACTTATGCTTAATGTAGTAAACTATTTTCAAAACGATTTAGGATCTCGATTTAAGGCAATTCAAAAAGCGTCCGAAGCACTAAAAGTTCCAGAAAGCACATTATATAATCTTGAAAAACCAAACAGAGCTACAGATTTCGAATTTAGAAGAAATATGTCTGCAAGCGTTTCCCGGAGCAAAACCCGAATTACAAAAAATACCCTGCATTGTTTGAGGGAAGTAATTTATAAAATGTATGCGCGAAAGGATAAAATCACAGTAGAAACTATTTTACGGCAATTTATCGAAGAGTCTCCAGAAACTAAGATTTCCAAAGGTTCGTTATATTTTGGAATTAAAAAAATGGGTTTTCATTTCAAAAAACAGGATTACAGGAAGAAAACATTTATTGGAAATGCCTGCAGTCAGATTAAAAAGAATATTATTTTTGAACAAATACCATGCTGCTAAAAGCGAAAAGCTCTTTACACCTGTTTTTCTGGATGAGACATGGGTTTTTAGTAAAAGCGGGGACAGAAGAATGTGGCAAGATGGTACTAAACACAGTGATTTAAAAATAACTGGAAGTGGGACACGATATGTAATTGTTCATGCCGGTAATAAAAAAGGTTTTGTGGCAAATGCATCGCTTATTTTTGAATGCAATAAAAAAACAGGCGATTACCATGATAACATGAACACCGAAAATTTTGAAAATTGGTTTAAACAGCAACTAATTGTAAACTTGGAAGAACCATCGTTAATTATAACGGATAACGCAACGTATCACAGTCGCCTGGATGAAGAAATCCCAAGAAAAAGTTGGAGTAAAACACGCATGTTAGAATGGCTCAAAAAAAAAGAATATTCCTTTTCCAGATCACATTTTAAAGGATGCTGTTTGGAATATAATTGAAAAGCAAGTTTTGCCAGAAAAAAATTATCATTTAGACAAATACGCTGCCGAGCATGGTCATTGTGTTCTCAGGCTACCACCCTATCATTGCCATTTTAATGCCATCGAAATGGTATGGTCAGAAACTAAAAGGCATTATGACCAAGCTATTACGAAAACTGCAAGGTCAGCTACTGAAGTCTTAAAAGTATGGAATGACGTTGTAAAAAATGTACCGGAGCAACACTGGCAGAATTACATAAATCATACAGAGAAAATTATTTCTGAAGTATGGGAAGTAGAAAACAAACTGGACCTACTAAACATCGAACCTATGGTGATCTCTGTATCCAATGAATCCGATGATGAACTATCACTTTCCGAAAGTTATTCTGATTTAGAAACTAATTAAACTTTGCCTTGAAGATCACGTTGTTCATTTTTTTTAAATCTAGAATTTTTACTTAATCGAACTCTGAATTGCCATATTTAAAAAAAAAACTATGTATCTAGTTAATAAAACAATGTTTTTAAAATTAGTGCGCTTCTTTTATATTCTTTTATTATGTCAACATCTTTAGAATTTTATGAATTTCATAAAATTAATTTGTATTATTACAAACCGCCACTGATAATATGAAATTTCAAGTCACTACGCCAATGCAATAAGAAATATGTCAAGCATTTGACATGACAAAGGTCATAACCTAATTTTTTTCATGCGGGTTCAGATGGTTCAAGAAGCCGCATACGTTAAGTTACTAAAACGGCTGGTACCTCTAAATAGGTATTAATTTTACTATATATAGCTATATCAGATATTGGCTGAATATTAGAATGATGTATTCTTATTTCAATTATTTTATTTATTGGATTTATTCATTGGATGCAAACTTGTATCTAAATGAAAAATCTGTACCTTGATGGATATATTGCTTGTGACCTATAACTATTATAGACTGAATTTTAATCATTCAAGTACAGTAACAGGGCATAGCTAATACACTGTTTGACAAATGTATCTTTTTGTTGTTATCATACTACTCACTAAATATAACTTTAATAAGAATAATTAAAAAGTTACAATATAAGAGGAAGATAATTACCAATTTATTATCAGCTCGATCACTTTATTGTAATCGTGGAACGTTGGCTTGCTATTTATCCATAGCCAGTGCAAATTCATGGCTTATCATCTTTTACACAAGCATTCTCACTGTTTCCTTGTGATCAACACTAATTGGTGGAATTGTCATCCAATCGCACTAAAAAATAATAAGAGTTAGTAGGGACAATGACATTTTGCTCTTATACAAGCTCTTTCCAATAGCTCAGGTTGCAAACAATAGTACCGCGATTAAAAATGTGAAAACATATAATAATTGAACTACAGTTTTGTTGAGTAGGACCTAAATTTTTAAATTGATTTTTTTAACAAGCCTTGGAAAGCTACAAATTATAAAATTGTAGTGTAGGTAAATGTGAGTATTAATGTTATAAATGAAACTAACTGTTTCTAATTAATTCCACTATTTAATTAAAAAATTTATGAAAATTATTAAAGGATATTGATAATTATTTCGATATTGACATAAATATCATCGTCAGAATGACAGAAGTTACATAAAATGACAGAAGTTACATAAAATGTAACTTCTGTCATTCTGACGATGATATTTATGTCAATATCGAAATAATTATCAATATCCTTTAATAATTTTCATAAATTTTTTAATTAAATAGTGGAATTAATTAGAAACAGTTAGTTTCATTTATAACATTAATATGAGTAGATTCCACAAAGTAAGGGTCCAAACAGTAAATTCAAATGTGAGTATTTTAAACTTACTCCAGCAAATTGTCATCTCTAAGCAGTTAAATATTGTTATTGCTTCGATAGTATTCAACAGCAATTGTGTTTCCAAATCACTTTCAACTTGGACTTTCTTGGCATCTGGTTGTATCTGAAGCTGAATTAATTGGGTAATAAACTGTATGTCTTTTTTTAAATTTCATTTCTGGTACTATTTCTAAAATAAATACATAAAATGGATAAGTATATAACAAAATCATCAATTTTAGTAAGTGTAATAGGTACTAAAAAAAAATAAGATACCTATTGTAGCTGTCAAAGAAACTAACTAAGACACTAAAAGATTGTAGTTTAAATAAAGATTAACTGCAATAGTTGAGTAAAAAATATCAAATTCAATAATCCATGACATCTACGTAACAGAGATTTATTATATAGAGTTATATTATAAAGTTAAAACTACTCTTCGCCATTACTATAAGAATTAAAATTAATAGAACGCTTGCACTGTACAAAATCATCAACAAAGCACATAAGCTATAAATATGAATATCTCATGACATAATCTCTGCTCATAACACGAGTTTCTTCTTCTGTTTCTCTTGTTAGATTGGGTTCTAAATTTTTAAGCCGTTCATCCATAAAGATATATTTATTTTGAACTTCACAGTTATTTTAATAAATTCAAAACAAAACAAAATATATCGGTCGGCACTGTTTCGTGTTAATAGATTTCTCGACTCTGGGATTGCTGAATTTTGGTCAATATGCGTTGGTGAGGATGAATGAGGGATCGGCTTTACTGGTCCATCAGGGGTCTGGCCATTATAGGCCCGTTTGCAGCAGGCCGGCTATAGGCCATGACTAAATATTAGTTGGTACGGTGTAGTAATGGCTAGACGTTACTGGCCCATCACAAAGTAAGTTGGTACCGGCCCACGTATAATAGGCCATCTACAGCCTTTGAATGGTCTGCCATTACATGCATTTTCCTGGTAATCCCGTCATTGGCCCGGACTTTTGCCGTCAATGCATTGTTTGTTGGGAACTGGCATCCGGCTTGAATTAGACCATAAAATGGAGGATTGTTTTCCATTCACTTCTCTCCTCCATTTGGGAAATGAGCTGAGTGGACTGTATATTTTTCCTGAAGCTGGTTTGGTTTTTTACTTACTTTCTATACCAGCGGCCTATGGATTACAGGCTTAGTAGCGGAGGAAGAGGATTGTGTTTTTTATTGTGAATGGTACTACGATGAGTTTTAATGGAACATTAATCCATTTTATATTAAAAAATAGTCGGGAACTCAAAAAAACATATTTTATTTTGTCACACTTGACAGACAACTGAAAATTCCTAACTAACTTTTTGTTTCTATATCGACGGTTACGTTATAGTGAGTTTTGAAATAATTATAACTTCTCACTTACTGGAACACTGGTAGATTTTTTAGTTACTTTTATAACTGATTACAAACTTATTTCGGATATGAGAGAAGGGGGTAGGGTGAAGGCATGCAAGTTCGAATACAAATGGTTTGTTTCCGAACATCCCCCATATTTAGAGCTCGATATTTTTTTTTTTTTTTTCGGGCCGAGATGGGAAACTCAACTCATGTTCGAATGGGACCCAAACAGTGTTGGACTCATCCCCAATGAGATGCCTACCAACCAAACCCACCTCAAACTCGCCGTTACCCCCGCCTCGGAATCACTACCCTAGCATCCCAGCAAACAATGCGTTGACGGCAAATGCATGTAATGGCAGACCATTCAAAGGCTGTAAATGGCCTATTATACGTGGGCCGGTACCAACTTACTTTGTGATGGGCCAGTAACGTCCAGCCATAATTAAACCATATCAACTAATATTTAGTCATGGCCTATAGCCGGCCTGCTGCAAACGGGCCGATAATGGTCAGACCCCTGATGGACCAGTAAAGCCAATCCGTTATTCATCCTTACCAACGCATATTGACCAAAATTCAGCAATCCCATAGTCGAGAAATCTATTAACACGAAACAGTGCCGACCAATATATTTTGTTTTGTTTTGAATTTATTAAAATAACTGTGAAGTTCAAAATAAATATATCTTTATGGATGAACGGCTTAAAAATTTAGGACCCAATCTAACGAGAGAAACAGAAGAAGAAACTCCGAACTCGTGTTATGAACAGAGGTTATGTCATGAGATATTTTTATTGCTTATGAGTTTTATTGATGATTTTGTACAGTGCAAGCGTTCTATTAATTTTAATTCTTATAGTAATGGCGAAGAGTAGTTTTAACTTTATTAATAACAAAGTAAGTACAATGTAATAAAACTTTGTTACGTAGATGTCACAGATTGTTGAATTTGATATTTTTTACTCAACTATTGCAGTTAATC
Organism: Lochmaea crataegi; assembly: GCA_947563755.1. Lineage (NCBI taxonomy): Eukaryota > Metazoa > Arthropoda > Insecta > Coleoptera > Chrysomelidae > Lochmaea > Lochmaea crataegi. Next base: position 39,448,917 of record OX387425.1, on the reverse strand, counting down.
TTCATTTAAACTACAATCTTTTAGCGTCTTAGTTAGTTTCTTTTACAGCTACAATAGGTATCTTATTTTTTTAGTACCTATTACACTTTCTAAAATTGATGGTTTTGTTATATACTTATCCATTTTATGTATTTATTTTAGAAATAGTACCAGAAATGAAATTTAAAAACAGACGCCAGATGCCAAGAAGGTCCAAGTTGAAAGTGATTTGGAAACACAATTGCTGTTGAATACTATTGAAGCAATAACAATATTTAACTGCTTAAAGATGACAATTTGCTGAAGTAAGTTTAAAATACTGACCTTTATCTACACTACAATTTTATTATTTGTATTTTCCAATGCTTGTTAAAAATCAATTTAAAAATTTAGGTCCTACTCAACAAAACTGTAATTCAATTATTATATATGTTTTCATATTTTTAATCGAAGTACTATTGTTTGCAACCTGAGCTATTGAAAAGAGCTTGTATAAGAGCAAAATGTCATTGTCCCTACTAACTCTTATTATTTTAGTGCGATTGGATGACAATTCCACCAATTAGTGCTGATGACAAGGAAACAGTGAGAATGCTTGTGTAAAAGATGATGAGCCATGAATTTGCACTGCCTATGGATAAATAGCAAGCCAAGATTACATTAAAGTGATCGAGCTGATAATAAATTGGTAATTATCTTCCTCTAATATTGTAACTTTTTAATTATTCTTATTGAAGCTATATTTACTGGGTAGTAGGATAACAACAAAAATATACATTTGTCAAACAGTGTATTAGCTATGCCCTGGTACTGTACTTGAATGATTATAATTCAGTTGATAATAGTTATAGGTCACAAGCAATATACTTTTTCTACTCGTATGTTTAGATTTTATCATTAAATATTTAGGAACTGTACTTTGATGAGATCCATCAAGATACCGATTTTTTATTTAGATACAAGTTTGCATCCAATAGATACAATAAATAAATAAATAAAATAAGAACACATCATTCTAATATTCAGCCAATATCTGATATAGCTATATATATCTGGCAGATCATAATTTAATTAAATTTGACAGCTGTCTTAAAATTTGTGCATATCTAATGATGAAATTGAAGTATGGGAGTAGTAAAAATAGTGATGTAACTCACATTTAATACAAATTTAATGGCAAACCCCTTACGCAATGTTCATATTTGTGTCTAAATAGCCATCATTAAATACTCATTGCATAAAATATACTATTTTATGAAATATATTTTAGGGGTAACAAGCAAATAAGCATGGGAAGAAATAACCTCATTGGAAATAGAGCAGAGAGAGGCAGAGAAAAAATTAATTAGATATAATTTTTTTATTGATAAATGTACAGAACGTTTTGATGTTTAGTTTGTATTAAAAGTTTTATTTCAACTATTTATGAATTTTACTACAATACACCTTTCAGTGTCAATTAAATTACGTTAGGCTGGAAACGGCCCGTCCTAAAAATAATTCACGGCCTACTGACGGGCCTTTATAGGCAACGCGAACATAAACGTCATTGGGTCGGCTGTCGGCCAGAGTGTGCAAAAATTTAATGGCCCGGACCGGGGGGTAGGCATTAGGCCAATGTAGTTGAGCACTGGGGTGCTTTAATGGGCTTCCAGTGACCCACCATTACATTGTTTGTTGGGATACTTCGAGACAGGCGGCGGTCCCTCGCACACTCTCCGCTCACACTGTAATCTTCTCCCTCCTATCACTCCTGCCTCTCATGCCATATTGAGTCCTTCTCTCCCCCTTACCATGCTCTCTACTACTCCACTCACCTCCATCCATTCCTCCTCCCCCCTCAACATTATCATGTTTTCCCAGTACACCGCCTCCCCTAGTTTCCTCTCCAACTTCTTCAGCACTTCCTCGTTCCTCCAGCATCTAAACACATGCCCCACATCATCCTCCACTTCACACCTCTCGCACACACCAGTCTCTCGTTTCCCAATCTTGTGGAGGTACCCTACTCTCGACCCATGTCCAGTGAGCACTTGTGTCAAGAAGTAGTTCACCTCCCCGAATTTCCGGTCCATCCAATCTCTCCTATTCCCAATCGCTCCTTTTAGCGCGCCCTCATACTCCTCCCACCTTCTCTCCATTTCCTCCTCCATCCATTCCCGTACCTCTTCTTTGGTCGCACCCCTCCAGCGTTTGCTCCTAGCTCTAGCCAACACGTCCAATGGGTAGGACCTTGCCAGCACCGCTGCTGCCAGTCCACCCACTGTCCTGTACCCCTGCACCACCCTCAGCAGTATCCCTCTCTGCACCCGCAGAAGTGGCCTAACCCTCGCATTCACCCCCGCTCCTTCACCCCACACCTCCGCACCGTACAGCATACTCTGCTCTACCGTCCTACCAATTACCCCCCTCTTCCACTCTCCCGGCCCTTTCACATTACACATCAATCTCCCCAGCCATGCTGCCCTCACTTTACCTTTCTCTGCCGCCTTTACCATATGGGTTTTGAAGGATAATTGGCTATCCAACCACACCCCTAGGTATTTCACAGACTCCTCCATGCGAATTCTCCTTCCCTTAACCATCACCCCCACTTCCCTTGCCCTGCTCCGTCCCTTCACTAGCAACCCCACCGTCTTATCTTCCGCCACTTCCAGTCCGCACCGCTCTATCTTCTCCACAATCTTCCTGCACATTCTCTCCGCCTTTCTTTCTATCTCCGCCTCTTCCTTTGCCGTACATACGTCTGGTACATCATCCGCATACACCGTAATCTCACATCCCTCTTCACATACTATCCCACAAACCTCATCAAACACACACTACCACAGCGTCGGTCCAAGAACCGCGCCCTGAGGCACTCCAGCCTCCATCTCATATCTCTTCCCTCTGGAGTCTACAATCACACGCCCCGTCAGGTAGTCCTCCACCGGGTTAACCAACCCCTGCTCCACTCCAAGCCTCAGCAACGCGCTCAACACTGCCCGTTTGCTGACACTGTTGAACGCGTTCCCGACGTCGAAGAACACGAGTATGGCCAATTTCTTCTTCCTCCAGCTGCCCTCCCTAGCTCCTTCCACCATACCCATCACCTTGCTCAGTGCCGAGATGCAAGATTTCCCCTTCGTGAACCCGTGCTGGTTTACCCTAAAACCCTCATTCCTACCAACTTCCTCCTCAATCCTATCCCTTATTATCCCCTCCATCAATTTACCCACACCACACAGCAGGCTGATAGGCCTATAGTCCCCCGCCCGCTTCCCCTCTCTACCAGCCTTCTTCATTAGTATCACCCTGGCTACCTTCCATCCTTCCGGGAACTCCTCTTCCCTCAGCACCCTGTTGAATAGTTCCCAGAAGTACTCCCTATTGTCATCCAACAGCCTCTTCACCATATCACCCCTCAGGCCATCTATCCCTGGGGCTTTTCTCTCTTTAATGTTTCTCCCCCAATCCTCTACCTCCCACTTCTCTACCGGCCTTATCCCTCTCATTTTCACTACCCCCCTTGTATCTTGGATTTCCTGAATTCCACCACCCACTCCTCCTTCTCCCCGTTTGAACAATTTCTCTATAATCTCCTTCTCCCAATCCTCCTCTAGAACCTCGTTCCTATTTCCACCCATCCTCTTCACCGCTATCTCATACGCCATTCCCCATTGATTGTTTTCCAATTCCCCCAGTAACTCTTCCCACTTCCCTCTTTTTTCCCTCTCCACTCTACGCTCCAGTTCCTTCTTCTTCTCTTCATATCTCCCTCTTCCCTCTATCCTTCCTCTTCCTCTCAGCATCCGTCTTCGTTCTTTCTTACACTCCCTCCACAGCTCCTCTATTTCCTCATTCCACCAGTAATTGGCCCTCCGCTCACGCCTATTGCCCCTCTTTCCCTCTCTTTTGCAGCCCTGTATCACATTGTACAATTCATCTGCATCATGTCCAAGTCCCCTTCCTATCTCTTCTCTTACTTTCTTCCTCATACTCTCTGCCTCGGCTTTCGTCCACTTCCATTCCCACTCTTCCACTAAATCCTTTCTCTCTTTCCTTATATCCGTCTCCACATACCTATGTAAGCTCAAGCTTTCCTCATTCTCCAGCACCCCCCAACTAAACACTTTTTCCCACAGCCATTCATCACATGCTGTTATATCAATGAATGATGAACCGCCGTCACCCCTCACGAAGGTGGGCAGTAGTCCATCATTCAGCACCACCAACCCGTTGGATGTTAACACTTCCTCAAGGATCTCCCCTGTCCTGTCCGTTTTCTTCCCCCCCATATAGTATTCTTCGCATTGAAGTCCCCTGCCACCATTCTCCTTATGATCCTCCTTTTTCCTTTTGACACCCTCAGATCGTCCTCTAATCCTGTCATGCTCCCCTCATATTCTTCCAGGCTGACATTTGGGCTTATATACACACTGTACACCACCATGTCTCCCATTCGCACTACCACCCATCCATTTCCCTTCCTCACTTCATCCGCCCTCAATCCATCCCCCACCACTCTTATTCCTGCTTCTCCTGTATCGTCCATAATCCATCCCTGCGCCCCTCCTAAAAATCACTTCATCCAATATATCATGCGCTATTCTGCATTTCCCTAAATTTATCTGTAACACTCTCCATACATCCCCTGCATTCCTCCTTCCCGCGCAATGCTGTCCCCTTCCTCATATTTGACCAGACTCGTCCCCTCTGAGGGGTCCGGAGGGTCCCTCCCATTTTTTTCTTCACCTTTTCCATCGTCTCCTTCTACTTCTTCCCTTCCCCTACTACATTCTATCTCCCCTGGCTTGTGTCCCCTTTCCCCACATACCCTACAAAGGAAGGCCTGCCGACAGTCTCTCGCCATGTGATCCTCGCTCTTACAGAGCACTTACTCACAAAACACTTACTCCTCTCCTTGACTACCTTCACCTTACACCCTGCTACTTTATGGCCCTTAATCCCACATCCAAAGCATCTGTCATCCTCTCTACCCTCTATAATATTTACCCTGTTCCACCCCAATCTAATCTCCTTTTTTTTTCAACAATTCAACAAGGCTACCGCTTTTTCCCATTCCGCCCTCACCACCGCCATTTTCATCCCGTTCCTCTCCCTTACCACTTTAATCACCGTTGTCCCTTTCCCAATCAAATTCTCTATTTTCTCCCTCACCTTTTCATCTTCCATCCACGGTTCTATCCCTACCATTTTAATGGTTTTTGTTCCCCTCCCCGCTTCAACCACCCTAGCTCCTGTTACCCTTCCTACCTCCCCCAGAATTCCCCTCACCTCAACCCCCTTCTTTGCCTCTATTACCACCTCCCTATTTATTGATACTCTGAGTCTATCCACCCACTCCCCTGTCATCTCCCTCAACCCCTTCTTAATCCTCTCGATCCCCTCCTGATCGACTTCCCCGATATCCTTCAGGATTATCGCCCCATTTCTACCCTCCTTTTCATTCTCCCCATCTGTATAGATTGTTACCTCCGCCACCTCTCCGCCACCTCTCCGCCATCTCTCACCCACGCCACCATCTTCTTCAGCACCTCCACCTCTACCTGCTCAAGCCTGTGGAGTCCAATGCTGTCCCCGCTCCCCACTACCCCAAACAGTCGACTCATCAGCTCAAACACCTTTTTCTCATCCCTACAATCTCCCTCCATCCGACAGATCAACTCCTCCGTCTTCACCCTTACCCCATTACTTTCCGTAGTGCGCACCTCCTTGACCCACTCCATTTCCTCTCCTTTTCCCCCTAGCATCGGGTACCTATCCTTAAACCTCCTCTGTATTCCCTTCTCCATTCCACTGTCTTCCTTGGTCACCCATACCACCTTTACCTTTTCATCCCCTAATATTGGATTTCCCACCTTCACCTCTATTCCCTCCCCTTATTCTCTTTGTCCCACCTCCCATCGTGTTTGCATTATCCCGTTTCTATGGTCCTCCCCCCTCAACCTCACCAATTCCTTGACCCGCCCCTCTGCCGCTGCCTTCTCTTCCTCCAGCCTTTATAACCTTCTCCTCCAGTCGCCTTACCATGTCCTTCAATCTCTCTACACTCTCCCTCTCTTCTTCCTTCCAATTCTCCATTTCCTTCTTTCCTTTCTCCTTCAGTTTCCTCTTCTGTTCCTTGTCCTCCAGAGGCGATACCTCCTTTCTCTTTACTCCAGTATCACTCCACCCTCTCGTATCCCCCGCCTTATCAGGCGTTCGTTTTACCTTCGGCGATTTACCAAAAATTCCATTTCCTTGCCTTTCTTCATCCATAACCTCCTGTTCTATTTTTCTTTCTTCTTTTTCCATATTCCATCCCACGAGTAGCTAGGGAATTGAATGTCCACCACCACAGAGCCCCGCTTGTGGTGGTAAGGCTGGTTACTCCGGGAGGTCACCAGGTATCCCGGAGGCACCGTTTCCGACTGACTTTCGCGCAGCCATTCATCCATTGCCACGGTAGCTAACAACGTAGATTACGGATTGTTTTATCGAGGTTTACTCCTCTAGGCTTTTTCTCACGGTTGCCTCCGGACGCAGTGGCTTCCGTTGCCTACACTACACCACAACATAGCTGCCTTCCCTATGTTGCTGGTTTTTTATGAGGTTTACTCCTCTAGATTCCTGGGAATCTAACCTATTAGTCGCCTTTTACGACAGGTGGGCTATCCCCTGGGGGTATTCTTCTGAGCCCGCCCCCAGACGGGACAGAGCTCGATATCTAGCTTTATTCTTTTTATTAGACCTATTAGCCTGGATACCGCCTCCTTTGCGTAGCTCTCTGCCCTCGGTTTTTCTTCTCCGAATAGGTGAAACGCATCCTTGCTAGGCCTTCGCACTCACAGACTAAGTACTCCGCGGTTTCGTCTTCTTCCTGGCATAACCTACAAAGGCTGTCATCTGCTAGGCCAATTGTGTGCATATGCTTCCTTAGCCTACAATGCCCTGTCAGCATTCCCACCATCATCCTTTCTCTCTGGAATGATTACTGTGTATTCATTTTTAAAACTATATTGTGGGGCAATCTGATCCATTGGCATTCCCAGTATTGGATCTACCTTTATTTCTTCATATAGCTTTTTGTAGACCTTACCTTGTCCTTGACTTATCGGAGGAGGCCCCTGTAATAATCTGTGACTTACAGATCTTGCATTTCCCTGAACGAAGATATGCAGTGGTGGCAGGTTCAGTATTACCTCCAGGGCTGCAGTCGGCGTCGTTCTCATGGCCCCTGTGATACTTAGGCAAGCTTGCCTTTGGATACCACTTAACTTCCTTTGCGCCCCAATCTGCAGTGTCCTGGGCCACCAGACTACTGATCCATAGGTTATCATTGGCCTCACGACCTGTGTATATAACCATTTGGTCATGTTGGGATTCAATCCCCAATTCTTCCCACACATCTGCCTACACCTTCCGAGTGCGATTCTGGCCTTGTGCGTGGTTTTTTCGATATGAGAATTCCATGTAAGCTTCTGGTCAAAGATTGGATTACTTACTTAACTTCTCTAGCAAATGGAATTTCCACTCCTTTAATTTGTGGCTTTTGTAGACCCTGCAAATTTCTCTTTTTTGTAAACGGTACCAGTGTAGTTTTGTGAGGGTTCACTGCCAGTTCCTCCTCCCTACCCCAGCCACTTACTATATTAAGCGCCATTTGGGTGCGCTCTGATATCGTGTTTGGAAACCTCTTATGACGACAGCAAGATTGTCCGCATACCCTAGGCACTGAATACCTTCATCGGACAGCCGTACTAGAAGAGTATCTACAAGAATCGCCCACAAAAGAGGCGATAACACGCCTCCCTGAGGGCAACCCCTCCCCACCCCCGCCGTGATGGTTGCCTCTCCCAGGGTGGATGTGATGATCCTATTCCCTAGATTGACTGCAAGCCACCTGCAGATGATGGGTTCGATCCCTCTTCTTTCCATACACCTAGTTATAGATATTGGAGACGCATTATTGAATGCTCCCTCTATATCCAGAAAAGTAGCTACTGCTATTTCCTTGTCGTCGATCGACTTGGAAAGTAGCCTGTTTAAGTCATCCAGAGCCAGGTCTGTTGACTTGCCTTGTTGGTAGGCATACTGACGCACGCTTAGAGGGCGAGTTATCAGAGCGTTGTCCTTTATGTACCTATCTACTAGCTTTTCCAAAGTCTTAAGCAGGAAGGACGTTTGGCTAATTGGTCTATATGATTGGGGCGTTTGATCTGATATTCTACCTACTTTCGGAAGGTAGATGACCTTCACCTTCCTCCATATTACCGGAGTAGAATTCCAAGCTAGACTAGCCTTGAAGATCTTACTTGGTTGCGGCACTAATGGCTCTTTACCCTTCTGCAGTAGGGCTGGATAGATTCCATCCTCTCCCGGTGATTTAAAGGGTTGGAATTCATCTATCGCCCATCTTATTTTATCTGGTCTTGTAATAGCAGTGGCAATTTGCCAGTCTTCCCGACTGGGTCTACCTACCTCTTGGAGATTTCTGGCTACCTCCTGCCGACCTAGATACATGATAGCTCCTGGGAAGTGTGCTCTTGTCAGCAACTCCAAGCTTTCCTGAGCCGTTTCTGCAGTTCCCGTCCGTTTTCTTCAGGAGACTCACATTTTCATTGGATCCTTCTTTGGCCAGAACTTTGTGGATTCGGGCGCATTCTGTGGTCTCTGTAATTTCCTCACAGAACCTTCTCCATGAGTCCCCTTTGGCCTTCGGATCTCCTTATTATAGTGAGTAAGCTTACTCCTGTATAGGTCCCAGTTTTGGTTGAGCTTGGCTTTATTGAATAGCCTTCTTACCTCGGTTCTTAATCCCTCTAGGTAATTATTCCACCAAAATGTGTTCCCTTTGCGTTGCCTTGTTCGTTCTGGACAGTTCACTCGGTAGGCATTCAACATTGCCTCGTTAACCTGGTTAACTGCCACTTCTAGGCTTTCTTTCCCTTTAATAGTGACTGTCCCTTCCTTAAGTGACTCTCTGAGGGATTCATCATATCCTTCCCAGTTAGTCTCTCTTGGATTTCTGAACTTAGTCACTATTAGGGCTGCTGACTTCAGCTCAAATCTGATATTCCTGTGGTCGGAACATGGTGGTTCCTGCGATACCCGCCAACCGCATCTCAATATCCATTTTCTAAGCGAAGATACGAGAAAAAATAGGTATACTCAAAAATAGGATTTTGACAAACTCATTATCATTGTAACAATAACCAACAATTAATTACTTAACAAAAACAGCAAAAATAAACTACATTGACCAACCTGAACCATCCTAAAGATACTATTCGGAATGTTTTCCATCTTTTCGATGCAGATACTTAATCTCTGCGTGGTAGAAAAGACAGCAGCTTCTATTTCAGGCCTGGGAACACTGTCAATTGCGTTTTGTATTCGTTGAATAAGATCTGCTCTATTTGCAAGTCTTGTCTGAAATACTAGATCTTTAGTTCTACCCCTTAGATGAAAATCTAACACAATAAGGTCGGGAGATCTTGGCGGCCACGGGAATATGCTACCTCCTCCTACCTATCTATACCCATATTGTTGGTTTAAAAAATGTATCACTTCATTTGTAAAGAGGGCTGGCTGTTGTTGTATCCACATATTTTGCAGTACTGCTAAAGGACTATTTTCTAATAATATAGGCAATTCATCTCTTAAGAATCTTAAGTAACGCTTGCCATTTAAATGTTCATCGAGAACAAAGGGGCCTATAATTTCACCTAAAACCCCACACCACCAGCGACCCTGGTTAGAATCTTGTTGCATCCAGTATGGATTATAATTAAACCAATAGTGTGTATTATGTCTATTTACAGTTCCATTACTGGAAAATGTATCTTCATCGGACCACATTATATTTGATAAAAAATTTGGATTTTCAATCAGCATAACCTTAAGCCAATTACAATGATCCAGTCTTTTATCGATACGGATGGAAACGATTTCTTTTTAAAATAGAGTGAACATAATACCTAGAAATTCCTAGCTCGCAAGCTAGTTTTATTACACTAACTGGTGGTTCTGCAGCAATGTATCCTAAAACACTTATTTAATCTACTTCTTTATTGTTTCCTCGCCGTCGTGTAGAATTTCTTTTACGTTGAACAAATCCGGTTTGTTTCAACCGTTTATCCGTCGAAAAATGTATAATAGATTTAGCAGATGATTCCAGCGAAGGAAACGATTATTCGGATTCGGAGGAGGAATATGCAGAAATACATATTAATATTAGGTATAATAGGCTGTTTCTGAAATATTACAATAGAGAGGGTATATATACACCTACTATTTGTATTTGATTATTTTGTTGGTACGCTACTGTTGCAGCGAGCAAACGCGTTAATGTTCTATCTTTCATTTCTGCGTCTTTCACTCCACACATCCAACACTCCAGCTGTTCTGGTCGTATTATACCTCTCTTAATCAGACACCCGGTATTTTGGAGCATATAATCCAAGAATTGCGACTGTTTGGCGAATGAGTGGTTTCTGGTATTAGAGAAGGAAAAGCTAAGAGCCAATGCACTCGAAATTCCGCGCGAAGTCGAGAAAGAGAAACGAAAGTTCGAAAAGAGATACGCGATGCCCCACTACTATTTAATATTAGCCGCAGGCTAGAACTAATACAATCGGAGGCAAAAGTTACAAAGTGCCTGCCGTTTTCCAATTTATTAATGGACATACAAAGACCTACAAATTTTTTATAATCTTTACAGTAAATTAATGTTTATTATAAGCTCCGATGAATAGAGGTAAAAGAGGTTGACAAAAAAATACAAATGCATTTATTGAAATAAATAATATGAAAATTGTATATTAGTTTCAGTATAATAAAATACTACTGATAAATGATCAGGTTGTGTCTGTTTTCACATGGTGAACCCTTCATATCTGATAGGTATTGGTAACTCACAGAGAAAAAAATTAAGTTTTCATTGCAATAATTTTTTTGTCTAATTGGCGGAATGACAAAAATACTTTAATCAAAATGCAGATTTAATTTTGTTGATCATAACACATTTGCATGCCGATATTGAAATTACAAAAATCTTCAACAACCTAGTACAAATACAAATAGTGTTTTTATTCCAATAAATGACAATTAATTACCATTAGAATGTATGACCATTTTTTACAAAGAAATATTGTATCACTCACTTTTATATTAACAAAATATAATTTGAAATTTAAAAGTTTCAAGTCGATTTTATTGTTTGCCAGTGTATCTATATTAATTTCATAAGAAGAATTATCAAAACAACACTACAAATTTTGGATTAATGTGACGGAAAACAATATTGATCGCTTTAAAATTTCGGGCAAAAGATGTGAATTAAAAAAAGTTTCTAATTGGTTTTTTATGTTACTGTTCCAAAAATCATCATCCCTTTCAATTTTTTCAATATGAAAACTCGTATTACTCCAAACCATAAAATAACAAAATTCTTTTTTTGTCAGATGTAGCTGACCCTGGATTTGGTAATAATAATTATGATTTCGTTTTAGATTTATTTCTAGTTTTTCATTGAATTGAAGATAATTGATTTTATTGTTTTTAATACCATCTTCTATGGTTAAATTTTTCAAAGTATATGGACATTTCACTTCCAGAATTGTATCATCAAATGCAATTGTTCCATCTGGACTAGCTCCCAGAAAATATTCATCTTCTCTCCCAACAAATAGTCCACATTGGTTTACTTTCAAATTTGTAATTTCCTCAAATTCTTGTATTGCCAATGGTTCACATTGCAATCCATACTTTGTACATTTATTTCCCGAAAAAGTGTCATACAGAATTTTCTTCACTAATATTTTTGGATTGCCTTTTTTTCGTTTACAAATTGAGCCAAAATTAGAAGCTGTTATTCTATATGCCCTTTCTTGTAACCATTTGTGGTTAGTGCTCTGGCCTCTTGTCTCTTTTTCCAGAATTTGTATTTCTTCATCAGATTTCTTTAAAATAGCTTCTAATCTTTTCTTTCTAATTTCAAATTCTTCTTCGTCTATTTCCTCAACATCTCCATAATCTTCATCAGGACCTAAATTAGGCTTCTTTCTAGTGATTTTCTTTTTGAATTTTTTATCCCTGTACATTTTCTCTCTTTTTCTTTTCCAAGCTTTATTTTGACTGAAACTTTTTGTGAAGGTATCAGGCAGTGCGCCCAGTGTTCTTAAAATTTCAAAAATATAATCTTCTTTGCAATTGTATGATATAGCTGCACACTCACATCTCATTTGGTAGGAATTTGTCCCAGAAAAATTTATCTACAAAAAGATTTAGTTATATTACTTACAAATAAATCATTTTACATTTACCCGTTTTCCTCCAACAAATTTGTTCACAAGTGCATTGAAATGCTCTGCAGGATTATTATTTTTATTGAATAAAAATGAAGGGGCGCAGTATAATATTCTATTTAATGCAGTTAAAATATCTTGAAATAACCCGCATTCGGCCATGTGTGGAATTAAATTAACCTGGGTGTCATTATGGCCGTCTTCCCTATTAGTGCAAAAATATTTATCGCAGTTTTTATGATCGCCAAATATATGGTTTGGAATATTCAAGACGTCATTTTTGAATTTTTCTATTTGTATAGAAATCGTGGAGTCCATACTTCTTCTGAATTCAGCTGCTTTTTTTATTGCGATCCTGAATTTTAATATGTTATTTTCTAATTTTCTTCTTAGAACAATTGGAACAGGTTTACAATTTGAATGACTTCTGGCCGACTTGGATACTTCTTTAAGCTTATTGCACAAATTTCTGAGTAAATGATTAATACATTCTATTTTTTGGACCATTAAGTGGCCATAAGGTTTTTCCTTTAGAAGTTTTGTGGTAACGCTGCTATCCCCGTCACCAACTAATCTGGAATACTTCACCCCATGCATCGAAATACTATTTTTGAAACCATCTACAATGATGGCCGACTCCATTGAGGTTGAAGACCCATCCCAGTTTTTTGCACATACATGGGTACTTTGTATTCCTTTAGTTGAATTTCTGGAACATATTATGCAAAATTTGTTTTTAATTCCTAGAAATAGAACTTTTCTGGTGGCTTCACCAATAATTACAGCTACTCCTGAAAGGGCGCTATAATTGGTCTTATACGATCTCTTCGACCAAGCTCCATCAGCAATAACCGTAATTAAAGGGAAACCATCTGCATCAACATCTCCTCTTTCAATAGCCAGCCTTTTTTCTTCTTCTCCTGCTTTCTCCAGTTGCTTTACTAATGTTAGATGTACATTTTCCTGAAGATGACGCTGAGTTTCAAAATATAACCTAGGACCTATTGGAGGCATATTCATGATTGCAAACATCTCAGATGTTTGTGAATATCCAGCTCCTACTGATGTGGCTCCTAAAAACTCAATATTTGTAGATGTGAATGAAAAAATAAACAAAAACATATACCTAAAACGGTTAAAATATTAATATCGGCTGGTATTTCAGGTTCTGTATTTATTCTACGAACTTCATTACACATATTACAGATGATTTTAAAGGTTGATCGAAATCCATTTCTAAGTTCTCCCAAAATATCGCAGTTTTGAAGAGTGCATTCAAAAGAAGGTTTATGGCTGATATTTTTTAATTGTTCCCAGAAATAATTTATGTCCAAAATTCTGCGACCTTTTGGTTTCAAACATTCTTCACTAATATTGATTGATTCGATTTCAATGTCGTCATATATTGTGTCTTCCGCTTCATCTTCAATCAATTGATTTTCTGATCTACTTGTACTTGGAGTAGAGTTCTCTTCATTACCTTTGATAGATGCAATTTCAATGTCGTCATATATTGTGTCTTCTTCAAACAAATGATTCTCTGCTCTACTAGAATTTTGAGTAGAGTTCTCTGGAAGCGCACTTAAAGGTTTTCCCCATCTTCTTTTGGCAGAGCTGTAATAGAACGTTGGGATGAACCAATTTACAAAAATAGTTTCCTTGAACTGTTATAAACATCATATTGTTTAAAATAATGTGAAACGTTTAAAATAACAGAATCCAAAATAAACTCTAATTATATTTGTTCTTAGTGTTTCCTGTATCACTGTATCGTATTATCCAGATACTTAATTTATTAAATTATTAAAGAAAATACTAATATAAGTAGGGGCAAAAAGTTTCTTACATTTTTCTCGAAACTTTCATGAGTCGATATCTAGGCATCTTTAAATAATAACACTGATCCCTGAAAAAAAAATTAAGATTACAAATAAAATTGATACTCTATGAAAGCTACAGATATGTCAAAATCATATTTCACCTCGAATATCTCAATAAAACTGTTGATGAAATCATCACTTTAGGATGGTTCACCCTGTATATTCAAATTTCAAATGTGAAATATGTTTCAAATATCTGCAACTCCCACAGGATATAAAAATAGGAAAAAAATATAGTGTATTTCATTTTTAGATGGATCACCCTACATATTCAAAATTTTAGGTAAAAATACAGTAAATTAAAATCAGAAATCGACCTGTCACAGGTTAGTTCTAAGAACACCTTAGTTTTCGAGATATTTGAGGTGTTCCAGACTTTTGGAGCGCACTGTACAATGTACATATCACTACGCACAATTATTGAGGAAAAGAAAAAATCTCAAATGCTTGGAGGAGATTTCATGCAAGATAATAGCTTCTGTGTTACAATAACATAGCCGCTATACATTGTAAAACATATTACAATTAACTATAAGCCCATTGTATAGGAGAATTTATTTCGTGCAGTAACTAAATACAAATTGTTAATTACTTTTATAAAAAAAATATAAAGAATAAAAAACACTTACCTTTTTCGTCAATCACAAAAGATTTTAAAGTCTTATAAATTATTTCAAAGGGATAAATAAACTAAAAGCACAACAATAACTCATTCACAAACAATACTAAATAACAAAAAAACCAATACAACCCAATTCACTTGAACTTTGCTCAAAATATTTGTAATATGCAATTCAAAACAATCGTCCGTGCCGGTTGGAATAATTTACCCTACTTTGGCTTGGAGTGTACCAGTGAACCTGCACGCGTTCTCCGCGGGAGGCGCCGTTATCAGCGACTAATAATTTTTTAAATTATTCAAATTTTCGGTACCATTTTCTCTGAAACCATGTAATATTTTTACTTCAAAATTTCAGCATGTATTGGGAGTACCATGGTACACAAGCTATGCATAGCTTTGAATGAATATTTTTAAAATAAACCAAATAAAAAAATAAATCTCATGGAAAAAAATTAATTTATTCCAAAAAAATATGCATGGCTTCTTGACCATGGGGAACCATTTCGACTACCAAAATTTGGTTGAAATTGTTCCATAAACAAAGGAGAAAATGGTACCGAGAGGAAAATTTCGACTATTTTTGAAGAAATCAATACCATTTTACAAAATATTTTTTTTATATTTGACTAGCCCAATAACAAAAGCAAAACCAAAATCATGTCACAATAATCGAGTCTAAAACATTATTATTTTAGAAGTTATTATTTTAAATCATTTTTTGGCGGACGCGCCACGGTTATTGCCTCTTCCGAGGCTATAAGGGTACATAAAAAAGTCGTGGAGAGTGTAGAATGTAATCTGGACTCAAAGTACTACAATAGACCTGAAAGGTCGCAGTGGAAAAGGCCACTAATGAATTTAATCCTTATCCTAATAAATTGATTGTTGTAAATAACAGCATCACCATAAACGAAATAAGTGAATATGTAAAGAATAGATCAAGTAAAGTTGTACCATTGTATAAGTAGAATTAAACAATGGTTGTATTTAGTATGGTTATATAATCTTTTGTTTCCATGAGAGTTTGATATATTATTTTTGTATCCTATTGTTATTATGTACAATTCACCATACGTGATGTTTCAAACAACTTTGACCTTGAAACAGCCAAGGACGATTTCTTAATCATGTTTAATATTGATTTATTGTTAATTGTGGCGGGACTTTAAGATGTTCTAAATTGAAATAGTAATTAGTTTAGATGGAACTAAAGTTGAATTTTCAAATGTATCAAGAAATGAGTTTATATCGACAAAAGGATCAACACATTGTTGTCATGTTATAATTTTGTAATAAATTAGACCACTAAAAAATAAATTGGTTATGAAACAAGGTGTGTCAGTGGCGTATATTTTGCAAATGTTTTCCACCTAGTACTTTTAATATAAATTCCAATTCCGATAGCTCCATCACATGTTTTTGATGCTAAAACATTTTTATTCAATGGAATATCCAAAAATACTGAAACAATTTCAATTATCACCTGTTGAAACAATATAAAAATATTAGAATACTGAAAATTACCATCAAAATGTCGAAAAGTCTAATCAAATTGAGTTACCCATTTAAAAGTAAAAAGAAAAAATATTAATTCAAGTCAATATAAATAAACAGCCAATGTACAAAACTTTAAAGTACTAATAATCTAATTAAAATACCATCAAAAATGTACATTGGAATGAATATTCATACAAACAAAACGATATAAAACTTTGTTTCATAGATACAAAAAGTAAGTTTCATATCTGAAGAGATAAGACGAAGGAACGTAGTTTTTGAGTTGTGGGAAGCCTTGATCCCATATTGACAACTGTAACTCTGAATTAGTGAGAAGTTCCAAACTGGTAACTCAACAGTTGCAAGGCTGGGGAAAACACATTAACATTGGAAACCGGGATGAGCGAGAATAAATTATTAGAAGAGAACGAGTTGGTAGGACAAATAGGGTCAAAAGAAACTTATGTTCCAAAACAAATAATCTTATGTTTAAAATATTCAGTTTTATAGTATAAATTGATCAGTTATTTTTGCGATTTTGAACTAGTTTTTTGTTTTCTATATATTATACTTATAACTGGTTATGTATTGTTTGAGAATATTTGATTAAATGTAGGAATCATAATCGTTTCTAAGCAAAGCTAGTACGAGTTATAACATTCACACAGTGAGAAAATTAAATACCATTATTTCTTCACTGCACTTTCTCTTAATTTAAGTGAAACGGTTTTATACATATTTAAGAATCCACTATTTTTGAACAAGGAAGTAACTTTATAATGTGAGCAAGTTGAAAAGTCTCAATAGCGACAAAAAACTTTGAGGCATTCTCTTGATAGATCTTTCAGGTCTCAATGGATATCACATCAATACACATACAAATTAACCAGTTTGACTTTCTCTACAATATATTACGTTTAGATTTGATAAGGTGTCTGTGACTTTTCTAGATCTATTGTGGTCCTCTGAGTCTAGATTACATTCTCATCTTTTTATGTAGCCAAACAGTATCGATATTCAGCCTTTGATGCAATTTTGGTTTCTCATCGCCTAGTACAAGAGAACGCACATTCTCCAGGCAGTCAAACTGGCATAGGATGTGCTCTGCAGTCCACTCCTCTAGGTGATATAATCTGTACATGTCTTCGTCTGTCAGCCTTAGTCACTTCCGCCTAGTAAGTTATGACGTCTATAAATAGACTTATTGGAATAGCCGTCCTTTATTTTGACCCCAGAATTCCGGCTCCTACACCTACCAAGCCTTAGACCCATCCGTATACCAGGTTGTCTCAGCCTTTATGGATATACATTTACTTCAGTCTTCCCTACCTGGTATAGTTATTTTATTTGGAATTTATTAATCAAGCTATATCTTGTGGCTATTGCTTCAATGAGATGGCCCAAGTCATCTGCCTTAAGCTCCTCGATAGCCTTTCGAAGGTCAGCACTGTGCGTCGAGTCCATATTAGAATAAATTAATTGTTTCTTCTTTTACCCACTTGCCCATTTGATTTACAATGGAATCTTCCAGAGTCCTTCAACTTATTTAAAATTCGGATTTTTCACAAACATTTTTTAAAGCAATAACAATTAACAAAATCAACTCTTTTCACTAATTTCTTATTTTTCTTTAGATTAGGGAAACCAAGGCAAGCATCTTGTTTATATCAGATAATCGTTTATTGTAAGTAAGTTAAATCAATCACATTATTATTAACTATATAAAGCCCCTTGTACGACTTTCAAAATAGTCATTCATTTGATCGATTGTTGATGCCGATTCATTTTCAAAATTCTATAGAAAAACCCTCTTCTAATAGTAAACACAATAAACATATTTCTTGAAAATGCATCAATGGTTCTCACCCTTAACAGCAGGTACCCTTAACATTCCGAACCAAAATCACAATAGTTCTTCTAAAACGGAAATATGTGTAGTATTTATTGTACTACTTTACTATTTTTCTACAGAATCGTGCAGAATACAAAGAATTTTTGACAATGCGATAAATTTCTTGGCGCCTGTTAGGCTGAGATCTGTTTATCAAACGAAAGGTATTATAATACTAATAGGTGGAATTTTTGCCAGCTGTGATTCAATTTAGAAAAATAATACCCCCGATAGAATAATTAACTTCGACTGAACGTACACAAATATAAAAAAAGTCCCTAGACATGCAACACATTATTTAATGTACTCAAAGTTAAGGAATTAAAAACTGCAAATGGATAAAAACCGAAAGAAAAATGGAACAGAGTACTGGAAAAGCTAGAACACTTGACGAGTTGTGGATAAAGATGAAAAAGAAAAACAACAAAGTGATTTTTCACCCAAAAATAATCCTAATAGAGAGTTCAATTGGGATGAACCGTTTCAGATGTCGTTGAATGTTTAAAATGGACAAGAATCTAGAATCGAATTTAGAAATAACAGACATAAATAACTGAAAAAACTATGTAAGCCAAAGAAAAAAATAAAATAAAGTGAATGGAAAAACTAAGCACCTAGGATGGGTAAGCGAAAGAAAAAAAATACCAGAGTGATGTTCACAAAAATATGAAAAGACATTGAATATTATTGAATATCAAGAATAATGCCAATGGTAGATAATTTTTCAATAGGTCTTTTCATGGAAAAAAATTTCCGCGCACGCGTCAGTATCGGCTTTTTTTCGTCTTGTTCTCAGTAAAGGAGCATCTTAAAATATCAGTGTACAAATAATTAAAATTAACAAATATTCAATCTGTATTCTCATTAAACAACATTGCTCAATTTAAAAATAAGTATTTTCAATCAATTTCAATTATGTTCGAAAAGGAATAACGAAACAATGTTGCCCAAATACTAGTACTAAAATAACCCGAAGCAACTATGTTGAATAGATAATTGGAAGAAATTGTATTTTCAAAACATATATTGTGAAATTTTGTACATCTTAAATACTTTTACGGTGCCGAATTACCTAACTATGAAAAACTATTTTGTTGTAACTTTTGACCATTTTTTTCTCGTGGAAATGAAATAATTTTTATTTCATACAATTATAAAACTTTCATTTAATAGTAATAAATAATCTTTTATGTTTACTGAGCTGATATATATATATATAATCGCTTGATTTTTATTTCTTGGGTATGGTTAGGTTTTTTATATTTAATAAATTAAAAATGTTTTTTCGACGTTTCGCTTTCGTTTGAAAGCTTTTTCAAAATGTCTATTTTCTAAAATGTCATAATGAAGTAAACATATATACAGTTGTTATTTGGTTATGATTACAAGTATTAACTTCAGAAATAAATTTACGATATTTGAAAAATAGATTTAAAAAAAGTGCGGTTATTGATAATTCTTCTTCTTCTTCTACTCTATTTTGGCCTCCACCTGGACAGTATTTGGCCAGCGCTGGTTTTCGCTTTGATTTATATTAAACCAAAGCTTATAATTTTCATGTTCCTCTTTTGATGACTTTTTTTTTTTTTTTTTTTTTTTTTTTTCCCCCGATTCTTCTTTTCTTCTTGTGAGCTAGACATGTTAAAAGGAGACAATCACAACAAAGGTTATAACTCTTCTCGCTCAGGGGCAACGGCCGAGCATTACACACATTTGGGATATTGTCATATTGCCTCGGATATGAAATTTGTAATTTAGGGAAGGAATATAGACGCTGCAGCCCACCTTGTTGTCTTCCGGATTCAAGGATCCATCTGTAAAAATCCATGTATATTCACTGTATTTCGATGCAAATTCATTTATGAACTTTTGTTTGATATTTTATTTCTTCTATAAAGCACGGATCTATTTCGCTTACGTAGATATTTTGATTTGTTTTTTCAGTTCGATTTCTCGCTTCAATTAAGTACGGCCATTCCTTGTTTTTCCAGTACCCTGATTTTTCTTTACACGTTTCCCAAAGTTTGTCAATTAATTCTTTTAAAGGATTTTGATCTTCTGTATATATTTTCAAATAGAATTTAGTACTTAATAATTTTCTACGATATTCTAACGCCATTTCTCCACATTCTGCTAAAAGACTATTAGTTGGAGTAGATTTCATGTTTCCAGTTATGATTCTTAGACCCTTATATTGGTTTTGATCTAGTTTATTCAAATGTTTTTTATTACATGGTTTAAGTGTAGTGGAAGCGTAGTCTAGATGAGATCTTACTAGTCCTTTATATAGTAGTAATAGTGTGACTGGATCTGCTCCCCAGTATGTTCCACAAACAGCTCTCATAATGTTTAACCCCTTGTTTACTTTGTTTTACAGTGTTTTTTAATGTGTCCATAGTTTAAACAGTTGTAACATTGTAAAATTGGCATGATGTATGGTAACACTCTGTGCTCAATTCCGCATATCTTCACGCTTGTCGGCAGGGTAGTTCCCGAAAACATATATCTTATGGTCTCTGTTGGCACTAATTCTACATTATTCGTTTCTTCGTCCCCATCCTTCGACTTATTTGTTGTTTCCGCTCTTAAATCTACCTTATCTATGAATTTCTTTTTCCTTAGAAATCGTTTTGCTTCTAAAACTTTTATTGCCCCGTTATTTATTTGCGAATATTCATTTAATATTTCGTCCGAAATTGTTGTGTCTATATATTTGACTATTCCTTTACATGAAATATTTTTTCTTGGTATAAAAACTTCATATCCTTTATTCCTGACATCGTCATTTATCAAAAATTCATTAGCATCGGTATATTTCGAAAATTCTACACTGATCCTGTTTTTCCCTTTTTTATTTATTTTTTTAACATTATTTATTTTTAAATCAAAGATTTCTCTAGCGATTGCAAGATAATTATAGTTTCCAATGTTTTTATTTTCCAACCTTGCCTCAATATAAACTTCGAACGGTGCCTTATCTAAATACGAGTATTTATCACTACTTTTTATATTTTGTTTGTCTTTTTTCGAACCTGCCGGTTCTTGACAATCGACATTAACTTCTTCTACATTCATTTGAATTACATTTTCGCGACTTTTATACCTTTCAGGAGGGCCAGGCCCCCCTGATTTTTCCCCCATTGTTTCCCTTGGCTGTTAATTTATTTTGTTCCTGATAAATATTTTATATGCTGAATAACAACAAAAAAACAAAAAAAAACAAAAAAAAAAAAACCCAAAGAAAAAAGGAAAAAGAAGGGTGTTCTATACAAAGGTTTATGTTAGTATAAGCCCACTTACCAATAATCCTCCAAAAAGACACTTGATTGCACTTTTTCTCTTAGTTTTCTTACGCACGTGTTATCTTCTCGAAAGCCGAAACACGAATCGTTATTGATAATTAACTTGTTATTTTATTAAATTATGATAAATTTGACTCAAGTTTTTAATATCTTGTTTATCGTTCACAGAATTTTTTTCTTTTTTTATATGTATCATTTCTTTAATCGTTAGTTTCTGATAATTGGAGTGCTGTGTTAATATTTTTGTGTTCTTGAAGTCAAATTCATGTTTTTCTGTCGATTCATGTTTATGTAGAGCTGTAGAAGCATTTTTTGTATATTTGTGGCCGTTGAGACGATTTTCTAGATGTTGAGTTGTTAAACCTATATATTTTTTTGGACAGTTTACACATGGTATAGAATATAAAAAAACACAAAAATATTAACACAGGACTCCAATTATCAGAAACTAACGTTTAAAGAAATGATACATATAAAAAAAGAAAAAAATTCTGTGAACGATAAACAAGATATTAAAAACTTGAGTCAAATTTATCATAATTTAATAAAATAACAAGTTAATTATCAATAACCGCACTTTTTTTAAATCTATTTTTCAAATATCGTAAATTTATTTCTGAAGTTAATACTTGTAATCATAACCAAATAACAACTGTATATATGTTTACTTCGTTATGACATTTTAGAAAATAGACATTTTGAAAAAGCTTTCAAACGAAAGCGAAACGTCGAAAAAACATTTTTAATTTATTAAATATAAAAAACCTAACCATACCCAAGAAATAAAAATCAAGCGATTATTATAATAATGGTTAAAGAATATAAAATAATATATATACATATATATATACATTTTTTGCAAAAATATTGACCCTATAGTTATTTTAACCTCAATTTCCAGTAATGTCTGGCGAATTTTCGATTTATGTAAGTAAATATAAATCAACACTTCAAACATGTTGTTGAAACTTACCTTGTATTACTAGGGTGATATCGGGAAGGAAGCACACAGCATAAATATAGTTGATAATCAGTGCATACAAGTGCTCAGAAAACACAAATTACCAAAAAAAATGAGGTACTTCAGGCGTGGAACCCTTGTGCTAGGAGGAATGTTGATTCCATTTGCCAAAGAAACAAAGTACCTAGAAGTACACGTTGATCAAAGGCTTCCATGGAACATTCCCCCCCAGAAGACTACACAGAAAGCTACCATTGACGTAGACAGAAGCAAAAGAATGTGTGGTAAAATCTGGAGGCTCAACCCAAAAGCTATGGACAAGGGTTGTTAGACCAATGAAAGCCTACGGATCAGTAGTGTGGTGGGCAAAACACTGCAATTTGCAGCAATGAGGCTGTTAAGTAGAAGCCAAAGGCTTGCGGGGACCATTGTAAAAACCACTTCCAAAATTACGTTGCAGGTTCTGCAATAAACATTTTTATTCAAGGCAAGGCCAGATCTGTTACTGTCAACAGCACATAAGTCAAACGCACAGTGCTGACTATCGAAATATTATCGAGGAGATAAAAGAGGATGACTTAATACAGCAGCCCATTCGCACAATAACCACAAGATATAGCTTTAATAATTTCCAAATAACTATAACAGGTAAAGAATACTGAAAGGAAGGTGTATCCAAACACGTTCCAGCATCCTAGTATTCCTATAAGCCTATCTAGGGACGTCACAACTTTACAATCGGAAGTGTCGACGATTTATTCCTTCGTTGAAAAATATAAAAGGCGGAAAGATCATACCAACACCACTTCCAAGCTGCACTATAGGCACTCGGTTCCACAGATGTCAAAGGCACGGCATATCGTATCGCGACAGTTCGTAACCACACAAATGGTAACGGACAATTCGTAACCACGTCAATTCGTAACGCCAAAATTGAATCCCATCCTACAATGTGGCAATTTCACGATGGACTTAGCGCACATGTATTATTTTTCACAATAAATAAATATACATACTTCTAAAATGGTATGCCTTTATCGGTCGAGAATTATAAATTGTATTAATTATTATAATGAATACATTGTTATCTAAGTGGTTTAAATCGTATTCATTATCATTCAGACTTAGTTTTAGTACTTCCAATATAGATAAAGTGAATTCAGGATAAAAAATTAAAAAAATATAGATATTCTTCACTTGACATATTAACAAAAATATGTAAAAGGTGCTCTTGAAAAAAAATACCACTATTTTTAGTGTAGGAAATTATACAAAGTATGTAAATTGCATTTTTGTCTAAATCCAGTAAAGCTAAAGAAACTAAAAATTGGAGTTACGAATAGTTGTAGTTACGAACTGTCGCCGTTACGAACTGTCGTCGTTACGAATTATCGGCGTTACGAATTGTCCGTTACCATTTGTGGGGTTACGAACTGTCGCATTACGATATGTCATGGATCCCAATTAGAAGCTAGTATGGGATTGCGAACGAACCTCAAACATACACAGAGACCGTTGCAAGGTCACGGTAGCCTGGGTGCCACGGTGACCATAATGGCGATGAAAAGGCAAATGAAATGGCCATACAAAGCTCATAATTGCCATTAATTGGAACAGAACCCTGCTGCATCGTCGCAAGATCAACAATAAACATAGCCAAAAGAAAGTCGGTGACACAGAAATCTCTAGAATGGTGGGAAATCTCACCAGGACAGAGACAGGTTAAATAGTTCATTATAGAACATTCGTCAGAATTTTCGGCATACCAAATAAGCTAAGATAGGAAAATTAGGAAAACTCTCAAAGCCGTAATAGGTATGCTAACGGGCCATTGTAAGTTGAATAGACAAAGCAAAGCTAATCGGGTTGACCGACGAAGCCATGGGCAGATTATCTCACCTAGAGGAGAAGGTTGTAGATCACATCCCATGCCAATTCGACTGCCTGGCGAATGTGCAGCTTCTTGTACCGAAAAATGACAAACCAGCAAGAAATTACGAGAAAGGTTCAGTCTCAAGGTTTATTGGTTGAAAATGAAGTGTGAGAAACTACTAATTTTTGTCCCTTTCTCTTCAAAATCCTATGCAATTTTTTTGTGGTTGCTGATCAGTATGGAAAAAAAGATGGAGTTTTTGGATTAAAATGAATAAAAGAGTTTATAGTGAGGAGTGTTGCTGTACATCAACAATGTACTGTACAAACACTTGGAACTCACAAATACAAATATTCAAATGAATAGCGAATGTATATTTCGAATGGAAGAAATAAAATATAAATTGGTTTGGAGTGATTGGTTATACAGAGTGAGTTTTAAGAATGGAACGCCTCAATTATCTCGGAAACGGATGGCACGATTTTTATAGATTTTGGTGTGCAAGCATCTTGTGATATGGCCGATATTATGGTGGTATTTACATTGTTATCAGATCTTTCCTTTTTCCGGAAAAATAATGATCTTTGTTATTTCAAATAGATCACTCTGTATATTTGTTGCATTTTAAAACCCTGAAAATACTGAAGATTTTTCATGTAATGTATACTCAAATGCCATAATTTCGGAGTTATAGCTACATTTACATTATCTCCGCCGGAGTTAAAATAATACATTTAAATGGCTATGACTGCTACAATAACAGCTTTGACGTTTCAATAAATTAGTAGGTATTGTTGGTGTTTATTGAAAGTCACGATGGATCGTATATCTGAAAAAGAACGAATTGAGATTTTAATGATATTAGGATATGGTAGAAGTCAATAAGAAACGTGTATTATCTTCAAATTTATATCCTATCCGAAATCTTGTAACAAGATCTACTATCAGTAAATTAGTGAAAAAGTTTAACAAAACTGGTTCAGGAAAAGATTTATCCAAATCTGGACGCAGAAAGACTGCATCAACTGAAAACAAATCTTTAGATGTTTGGGTCCTTTTAGAAGATGATCCACACTTGCGTACTAGACAAATATCCAGAGAACTTGATATTTCGCATACACCCGTAATTAAAATTTAACGAGAAAATAGATTCCATTTGTACAAAATAAGATTAGTACAAAAGTTGTCAGATGATGATGGACGATGGACGTGAAAGTTTGCAGACAATGATGGGAACATGTTACAATCAAAACGATTCAAATTTTTTAAGTAATGGTATGTTATGCGATGAGGCCACTTTTTTTTTAATGGAAACGTAAATTGCCCTCAATGTAGATAATGGTCACGTAACAATGCTCGTTGGATGCGTGATCTCACACCCAATATCCACAAAAATGGAAAGTATGGGCTGGAATAATAGGCGACAAAATAATTGGTCCCTTTTTCATTATGAAAACTTAAATGATCCGGCGTATTTAGATTTATTGGGGTATTATACCTGAGTTTGCTCGGTTATTTTCAAATCAAAGAAAGTATTTTCAATTACATTTTAATGTAGAAATTTCATTATTCGAAACTTTCAGACAATAACAATATCCAAAACGACAATATTTGGCTGCAACAAGATGGTGCTCCACCTCACTATGCGCGTGTGGTGAGGCAATACCTAAATAATGTGTTTTCCAGAAGATGGATTGGAAGGCGTGGTTTTATTGAATGGCCCCCGCGATCACCCGACATGAATCCTTTAGACTATTTCCTGTGGGGTCACTTAAAAATCTTCGTTTATAAAAGAAAACCTGCCAATATTCAGGAATTAAAAGATAGGATTACCACAGAGATAAGAAGAATTGAGCAGTTAGGGATATTGCAAAATTTTGAAAATCGCATGGCTGGTTGTATTGAGGTAAACGGACAACATTTTGAGCATCTGCTGTAATCGCCTTCACTGTATGTTTTCTAAAATTCCTAATTTTTCTACTACTTTCTATATTTATAGGGTATAGGGAACATTCCATGGAAAATATCCAGTATCCATTAAGGATTTCAAGTGCCAAAAAATATACAGAGTGATCCATTTGAAATAAAAAAGTTAGTTATTATTCCGGAGAAAGGAAAGATCTGACAACAATGTAATTACCACCATAATATCGACCATACACAGGATCCTTGCACACCAAAATCTATGAAAATTGTGCTATCCGTTTCCGAGATAATTGAGGCGTTCCATATTTAAAACTAACTCTGTATAGCGATTTCACTGCGAAAAAAAACTTTCAAAATAGATCCCTGTCGTCTGAAAGATTTTTTTCACAGAAATTAGAGAACATAAAAATTAATAGCATAAACAAAATGTGACAGAATATTCGAAAATGTTATATTGCTGCACCTATTCATATTTCTGTCTAACCTTAGTAATTTAAAAAGTATTTGTTGATTTATGGCAGTTGTCGTTATGATATATAAAAAGTTTTTTTTTTTTAATTTAATCACTCTGAATTTCCAAATTTATAGATGAAACAGAAACTTTTATTAATCCAATATAAATATACGTGAATAATGTCAGTTTGTTTTCGAAAATGTCTTTTCATGTGACATCTTTATAATTACTGTAATGATTTTATAGCTGACGTGATTTATGGTAATATAAACCATCATTGGAAGTGCGTCCACAAATCGTATGCATAAATAAATATAGTTTTGATAAAAAACCCAAAGTTGGCCTTTGTCTATTCTAATTTACTGCTTTTCTGTATAATAATTTAATATATACTGGATACCGTTATTTTTAATTTTGCTGGAGTTTCATATTTCCAAAATTCAACCAATTGTTTTTCAATTGATAAAGATGTGGTACTTGGTTATCATTATTAACCATAAACACATCTTTTTAACGACCCAATGATGTACAAGAAACCAAAATGGGAAACATTCATTAGTAATATCGTCGGGAAACTCAGTCGAATATTCAATAATAATGGGGATAACACCATTTTGGTAATTACCAAGGTAATATTCCAACGAAGAAAGCCTGAAAAAATTATTTTATATTAATAATAGTTTGTCTTCTGTTGAGGAAGAATTAATTACACTTTTATTATAGTTTGTGAGTAAATAAATACAGCGCTGCTGAAAAGTCCCGCACCATCCATTTGAAATGGATAAAGGGAAAGTTTTGAAATTTTAGGAAGATGGATGACACGTTATTCTGCATATTTTAGAGCAAATGTTTTTGACGTCTGCGTTTAGCTTACGGCCGCCATCTTGAATTTTTAGAAATGCCAGCCTTGGTCGAGTGACGTATCACAATAAGACTTATTTTTTTCTCTTTCCAAAAATAATAGCATAGTATCACTTTACTCGGAAATTATAATAGAGATTTAACAAATATATTAAAATTGTAAACAAAACTGGATGTTACAGGAATTTATAAACTTAACATTCATTTAAGTTGCAAATACTTAATCACAATAAATGCTCAAAATGCTGGCCATTTGTTTGTTGACAATGATACAATCTATAAATGTTTGACCACCTTGTACTAACTTTTTCCTTATTACGATTGTACGGAAAAAATAGTTTAGATAACGAAAGCCGTTTTACCAAATATTCTGTAACCTAAAGTTGAGAAAATTTGATTTTCAGTACCATGTTACCATGTATATTGGCTTGATGTTTTGAAAAACAGTGAATTAAAGTAAAAAACCCAACTGTTTCAGCATTTCCTTAAAATTCAATGGCCCAATCTGTAGATAAGTATTCACATAGACATAGAAATATAAAATAGCCACACCGCACAAATGACGCATACTATTGAGATGTTGATAGTTATAATATGCTTCTTTGACACACTGGTACTGATCACACAAATGAGAGGCTTCTTTAAACAATGGGTAATGGTGAGTAATGCTCGTGTATCCAATTCTAAGCACAATTGTCTCCACTTGGTGTGATCTACTGTTAGGTGAGGAATAATTTTGTTTATAGAGTGCTTATGGTCTTGGTCAAGGAGAAGGAATAGGGGTTACAGGTCCTAATACTAGAATCAAAGAATACACCAACTAACAAGAAGCGAAGCCCGACGCAATCTCTTTAATGCTTTGGTAACAAATATGTATGACCTTGAGAGACCGACGTTGACAGATAACTCAGTAAATACACTGAAAAATGATTATATACACTGAGAAAATGATAAAATTTTCAAATATCGGCGATATAATTGGTCGACAAAGTGGAGTATGACAAGTATCTTATTATAAGTCATTGTCAGAAATGAGATTGGAGATGGTCTCGCAGAGAGAGGAGCTTGTACTCCTTTTATCGGACCTGAACCAATTTGTGGAATCCCAAAAAGTTGCATCGTGGATGAAGTCCGAAAATGGTAAAATGAACTTACTCTAGGCCAAAGACAGGCAAAAAGGTTAATGCGACCTTCTGGTCACTACAAACTTCTCCTGGAGCTTCAGACATCTGATCTCAGAGTAATCACAGGAATTCTCACTGGACACTGAACACGAGATAGGCAAAGTGGACTGTGGAACATGCAGATTCTGCGATAATGCAGATGAGACGGCGGAACACATTATCTGAAATTGCAGGGTAATTGTCCGTTAACGCCTCAAATACCTGGAACAGGTCTACTTAGAGCCTGATCAGGTTACAGACCTAGCTCCAAGACGGATAGTGGGCTTTCTCAGAAGCAGTGATGGATTTACGCCCAGACCCGTGAGGCCCGGGCCTAGGGAAGTATTATTTGAGCGGCGTTAAAATTTTTGAAATGCTAAAAATTTAGAGGCGAAAAAAAGTAAATACAATCCGTTTTAAAAATTGGTTCAGATTAGTTTTTATAAAAAAAAATGCACAGAATAAACATATTATGATTCAATTTTCTAATTTACTTTTCAATCTGTGTTAATTTTAAATAGATCAATTATAGTCTTTATCGAGTAATACTCCTTACTTTTTGTTTCATTAGCTGCGCATTATTCAAATTTAGTAGGATCATGTGCAGTTGAATCCGTAACAGAAGCAGTTGACTTTTTTCTTCTTTGCAAGAACTGTATAATTTCGTTTCTATATCTACACATCGTTGGGAGATCTTGGTGCAGCAAACAAATTTGTGAGTTAAGAGTCTTTCTCAAACTCGTTGGATTACTCGACATGATGTATGTTATGCGTTACAACAAAAATAGAATCTAATCTATTGGTCTGCAATAATTGATTCTGGAATTCATTGCCAAAAGCTGAGATGAGAAACCGACTACGCGACCTAAAGCTACGGGACTGCAGCGAAAATTACAGCATTTAGAAACAACAATTCTCAATTCTAGTCATTGTTTGGAATTTAATTTTAGATCGTCTTAATGCTGCTAGTAAGAAGCTTCAATAATCTCAAGCTGATTTATCATCAGTTGTGCAGATCTATAGTTCTCTGGCTCTTTTTCCTTAAGACATGAGAGACAGACCATTTTCTGAATATAAAGAACAAGAACAAGAAAATTTTCGCACAAATGTTCATTGCCCAATTTTAGAAAAAATTTAATTGTTTCGATAATTTATTTGAAATAGAAACTAACGTATTTGAAAATCTTGCGAATAAACTAACCAATAAGTTTCCTGACGATTTGTAACAGATATAAGGGAATGAATGTATTAATTTACAATGTCAACGATTCCCTAGCAAATAGGGAAGATGTATGCTCTGCACAAAAAATATGAAATGTATTGCATTCGCGGAGTCATCGAGATGTTTACACAAATGTGGACATTGCCCTACGCATTTTTTGAGTGTTCCGGCTACAAATTGTTCAGGAGAAAGATCTTTTTCCACTCAGAAAAGGGTAAAAATCTATTTACGCGCAAGTAGCTCAACTACTATTTTAAATAGTCCAATATAATCGACGTTTTTTGCGGACCAAAGACAGGAGAAAGAAATTTTCGAATTGATTAATATTAAAAAATATGTATTATTTATCTGCCTAAAGTTTATTACTTATTTATCTGTAGTGTTTATTAGTTATATTTAAAACTTAAATTTCGATAAAATAAAGGCTATTTTAAAATAATAAAATTCGATAAAAATTAATACATTTTATCAATCAAAAAGGGGCCTCAAACTGGGCCTAGGGCGGTAACAAGCCTAAATCCGCCACTGCTCAGAAGCCTAGATCTCTTGGACTAAAACGCCACTCGACCCGCTTGTATACTCCAGTCCAAGATATTTCGTTTTGACTTGATGATTCAAGACCAAAACCCACAGCAGGTAGTCGTTAATCCGGTAACAATAGCACAGTATCATCCACGTTTCTTCGAAACGCGAAAAGATAATGCCTAATAGTATGATTATTTCACAACTGAAATGTTTGACTGGTAAAATGATATTTGAGACTAATTTTTTAATTTATTTGATAATTATTTTATTTATTGGTGCTTCGGAAGATAAATTTCCTAAATTTTATTTTTCAAGTTAAAACTATTTTTCACGATACCGAAATGGTTGACCAGCTTATCTATAGATATTTTAATATGATTGTGTAAATATAAAAAGAGCTTTCATTGCTTGTTTTCCTTTGTCTGACAGTACACACCTACCTACTTTATTTCCAATGCCCTTTTTATATTTACATAATGGGATTAAAATATTTATAGATAAAATAGAATGTGGGGTCTTCGGGATAATTATTTTCAATGTTGTCTCAGAATTTCAGTTTGTAATAAACATTTCACCGCGAAAGTAATCTTGTGTTTAAAACTAAATATGTGGCGTCCTAGGGCAAAAAAGTGCATGCACCCTAGATTGTATGAAAAAGCGATTAATTAAAGACGAAACGGGAATTGTTCGTAGCCGAACAAATTTGTGGAGAGCTATTTCTCAAATAGGATTTGAATATTGTACCATCAATAAGAGGACAGCGATAATGGAGTCATATCGCTTACGAATGTGGCTTCGAACTAACTATATCAATGGTAGAGCGGGAATGATAAAAGAGTTTTTGGCAGTTTCGTTAGTAGACTAGTCTATAAGCTTAAAATGGTGTTAATTCTACATACTGTTATTAAAATTATGTGGTTTAGCTCATTCGATCCGGAATAATGTCTAGATCATTAGGTCAAATAATTAAATTAGCCCATAAAAAATTCAAAAAATTATAAACAATTAAACACCAAAAAAAATAGTGTTTGGTTTGTAGCTTATTGTTCGTAAATTATAAATATTTTCGAAATTTGAAAAAAGATCCTTAAAGAGGAGTATATTTCCAATAAGAAAGTCCGAAATCCCAGAACTCAATCTCGATTATTTATAATTTTAATTTAACGCTGAAAATAGCCCTCCGCGAGCCATTTTTAGGTTGCGCGCACGGCCTCGAAAGCGAGTACGTCACTTGAAATTTTTTTTCAAGTATTAACATTTTGAAAACTTTGATGACGCAATCTTGTTTTGTATGTATATAAGAAGAGCTCCACAAAGCGCAATAATTTTACGGCAATTATTTTTTTTAGATTCGAGCGATGAAGGGAGTTTGAAAAAATTTTGTTAATTAACAATCGTCTAGCATATTGAAAAATTTGTTCTCATAAAAAATTCCAACGGGTATCAATTCTTTAAAGTGTTTAGATTATACTATAATTTTTTTAGATTTTTCAATTAACTCTAAGTACTTAAAAATTTTTTTTAAGTGAAGTACTCGCTTTCGAGGCCGTGCGCGCAACCTAAAAATGGCTCGCGGAGGGCTATTTTCAGCGTGAAATTAAAATTATAAATAATGGAGATAGAGTTCTGTGAGTTCGGACTTTTTTATTGGAAATATCCTCCTCTTTAAGGATAATTTTTTCAAATTTCGAAAATATTTATAATTTACGAACAATAAGCTACAAACCAAACTATTTTTTTTTTGGTGTTTAATTGTTTATAACTTTTGGAATTTTTTATGGGCTAATTTAATTATTTGGCTCAATGATCTAGACATTATTCCGGATCGAATGAACTAAACCACATAATTTTAATATCAGTATGTAGAATTAACACCATCTTAAGCGTATAGACTAGACTATAGCATCCTCATTTCCTTCAATACCGGTTTGAGATGGTACCAAAAAAAATTTTTTATTTGAAGTGATTTGAAGGATACTTCCTTATCTATAGTTAGAGATATTCTTAGTGAGTGGGAAACAGCCAGACTCTTTTCTGTGAAAGAACTGCAGATTTCTAATGGAACTAACCATTTTTACGTTGTTTTAAACATATGTTGATCCTTTCCTGGAAGAACCTTTATATATTGTCTGGTAGTTTATGTCAGAGTAAGTTATGTTATCTCCAGTTTGTATTAAACTGGGGTGTTTGGGTGATGTTATTAAGGAAGTTTCGTAGGATTATTTAAAGTCAAAATATTGATATGGATATTAACATATCACTTATCAATGAAAAGTTATTCTTATTGGCAGGAAGATCCTACTTAAATCTTAATTACAGCCGATTTCAGGAACAAAAGTGAAAAATTGTATTTAAAATGTGTTATGCTTAAGTGTTGTGATTGCGAGTGTATTATTTATATAAACGAAGGTGAACACAGTACACAAAGATGGATATTATAATAATTTTTTATTGTTCCTGAAACCAAACTAGTTATATTATTTTTCCTCTTGCAGTTTCCTGTGTATTACGTGCTTTAAACTTTTTGAAGCAAGCGAAGAAATACTGATTATTAAGCAATCAAACATGTTTGTTTTTGCTTATATTAAACTCCAGGAACACATTGCTGATGGTCAATTATTAGCATCCTTTATCTTTAAATAACTTGATTTTTTATAACAAAGTGCTTCCTTATTCTTTTGCTTCTTGAATGTATTTATACTGCTTTTAATTTTCTTTGTTTCGCACATTTTCATATTTCTTCTGCTAGTTTATCAGTTCTAGATCTGGTAGATCAATTTTCCATAGCAGTAATGCCTCGGAGCCTCACTGCTTCCTTTTTTTCT
Organism: Lochmaea crataegi; assembly: GCA_947563755.1. Classification (NCBI taxonomy): domain Eukaryota; kingdom Metazoa; phylum Arthropoda; class Insecta; order Coleoptera; family Chrysomelidae; genus Lochmaea; species Lochmaea crataegi. The sequence goes on along the minus strand of OX387425.1, from coordinate 39,415,646 downwards.
AACCATCTTTGTGATCTTCTGTAGTAGTAATTTTATTATTTATTTATTATAATGTGTATCTAGAAGCAATTAGGTTTTATATATCAAGTTTATGAATTTGTTCTTCGGCGTAAAATATGTCTTGTTCAGTGTTATTGTAGTAACTGAATCAATGTGCAGTTAGTTTTCTGACTATGCAGAGATGGTTCCAGTACATAAAAAAATAGCTTTTTGCTCTTCAACACCATCAAAATCTAATATTTTCCAATTTAAAGTGAATTTTTGAGCATAAAACAAAATATGGATTTTTTGTTAAGAAAAAGTATAGTAAGGGTGGATATTAATAATAGGATTTTCACATATTAAAAACGATTAAAATATTAAGTATTTTACATTGTCCTTCAACAACACCACTGGGCCCACCAACACAGCACCGACCTAGGCACATCGGATTATCGCGGCACGCTGTCAATCCAATGTTGCAGTCGGCAAGCGGCGGTAGACGGTCGAACAAAGAACGAAACGTTGGAATGCGATTAAACAAATGACAAATGCATCTCTCGCTTTACAATCGATTTTCTTTTTCTCTCTTCCATCTGACACACAAAAGAGCCCCATCACACTTTTAGGTTAGGTGTTAGGTTTTTTATGTCGTTCGTTACTGAATATCATTGTATTACTTTATAATGGAAATAAATGGGACTCTTACGGAAATGCAGTACAAATTTATACAGGGATTCTCACAATAAACATTTTGATTTATTATATATTACTTACACAGTCCTACTCCTTTATTTTCCCCAATTTGCATACTAAAAATTGAACGAATGCTGTTTAAAGCTAAAAACTGTATAACACTGAATAATGTGTTTGTGTAGACAGTCCAAATAATTCAATGAAACGTTTTTTCTAAAACTAATCACAGTACAAATTTTTTATTCGTTTTGAGATATTCTTTATACATGTTCAAACCATTTTAGTTTTTCCTTCATATTATTATTTTTTATTTAATTTGACATTTGTCAGTTTTGAAGACTGTATTGCAAATTTTTTTTAAGAATTACAATATACGCCTCCGGAATTAGTCGCTTAAAGAAAAAATAGTACAGTTCGACTTAACAGGCACTTAAAAGTATAAGATAAACTAAAACGTACTCACCTGTAAATGTTATGTACAATATCAACAAAAACAGTAGAATTAGACAATTTTGGCAGCTGAACATAAAGTTTTGTACATAATTGAACGCCTTTTTTATTTGCCTCGCTGGCTTGGTAATAAACTGAGGTTAGTCCAATAAAAATCGTTACATGAAGATCTATTATTTGGTGTACGTGGCTGTTCCGTACTTGCCCTTAAGCAGTTTTCAGAAATCTGCTATTATTTTGTAAATGTATTTCTTGACAACCAAAAATCTGCATCTTCATAAAATTTCAGTTATAAACTGTACTTACTTCTGCTTATTCATAAATCCAAGCACTACTGATTATTTTGCTCAGGTACGACCGTCCACTGGGTCAAAGGTATCCTTTGGTACGCACTGAAATTTTGGCATGCCGCCAGATCCGATCCAGACTGGTCTCAGAATGCCTACAAAAACTCTTAACCCTAGCCATCCACAATAATGTAATGCTTCAGTGGGTTGCGAGCTATAAGGGTATTATAAGCATCGAAATGGCAGATTACGTTGTGAAGAATGGAATTCACTGGTCCCGAACCAGTATTTGGTATATCAAAAACTCCAGTACTGGGCAGTATATCTCGAAGGATTGAATCAAAAGATGAGATGTACTGAAGCCACGTGTGCCTGAGCGGGAAAACAGCTAACTCCGGGTGAAAAAATCCTAGGAGTGGCCGACCAATGAAATACTTACCTGAGTAGGGGTTAAATAAAGAAAGTGACAGGACTACTCACCGAGCATTGAACCCTATGGTAACTCATGCTATGGGCATATATGTGAGAATTCCTTTTTTTTTAAGAAGAAACCTTCTTTCATTAAAATTAAAAAGGTACCCGATTCTGAAGAGAAATATAAATCACACGATAGGCTAAACAAAGAAAAGGGTAAGCTCTTAGTATTTGTATCGATAGCATCAGCGTTGGAAAGAATATTTCGTCTTCATTTCAACCTAGTGCTTTATCGAGTAAAAGTCATTTTGTTCTATTTAAAAGTTGGTTACCTGCGTGATTTGTAATAGTTGTGACTTTTGTGGTTGTTGTTTTACAAACTAGGTAAGTTTAATTTTAATTAATTAATTATTTCTCAATAGATATCTTACTGAGTTTCAATTAAACAATAAAATTACTGATTACAATATTTACACCTTTTTATCTGTAGATCAGATAGTCAGATAGATACTGTCGTTCGTGTCAAAACGCTGTCATTCAGGTTCGTTTTATTCTTGTCGTTCAGAATATTTTAGGCATTGTCGTTCATGCCGCATACTCGTTCAGTATTTTTGGTTCGTTGTAATTGTAATCACTAATATCATAAATAATGAGCACATTATACCATAATAAGTCAAATTCATTCATTCAGACAAATTCTTTTGTTCAGATATTGTTTTTCTTTCATTTATTGAATCAACAAGTGACGGCTAGCCTGGTTATAATTCAGACAAATCTTTAAAATAACTCACTTATTAAAAGTAGTACATAAGCTCGCCCTTTTATTTTATTTTATCTATGCGTTGAATTAAAAGTTTATTGAATAAGAATAAGATTTTAATTTTATTAAGGGACCTCGTATAATTTAGTTACAGTCTTTTTTTATGAGATCTCACATATATAGGGAACAAACTATCTGTCGGTTGTGCACGATAGAGGAAGATACAGCTTCATACATTATCTTCGAAGACTGGACTAAGCCGCACAGGAGAGGATTTCTCCAAGAAGGACATAATAAATAGACTGATGAGCCTAATAAAGACAATAAGTCCCCGCACCTTAAGGGTTCAAACAAGAGCACAAAAAGTCTGAAGGCTGAGGTGCCGAGGTCTGGAAACTTCAACTGGATGTACTGTGATAATCAAACGGTCCTGTGTTACGATCCATGATTTAATAAATTATAGTTCAAAAAAACTAAAAAACACGCTTTTAAATAATATCGGACCAAAAAGTTCAAAATAATTTTTAAAATAAGCTTAAAGCAATAATGAACCAAAAATACTAGTATTATTGTGAAAAAAGCGTGGGCGCGTTGTGCCATATTTTTCGTATATCGAGCGCCCGATGCTTTTTTCACAATAATACTAGTATTTTTCCTTCATTATTGCTTTAAGCTTATTTTAAAAATTATTTTGAACTTTTTAGTCCGATATTATTTAAAAGCGTGTGTTTTAGTTTTTTTGAGCTATATTTATTTTTCACTTTTTAGTTTAATATGCTATGAAAGCGGTTGCGTTACAAACAAACATACAGACATACAAGTGAACCTTATATAAAAAAAATGTCAATTTTAGCCGTGGACTTAAATTATTTAGATATACTAACAGTAATAAGCCACTTGCTAGGAGAGTTACAAACAAACTCACATACAGGTGAAGCTAATAAAAGCGTGTTAAAAACGTGTTTAGTATTATATCAGTCTTCAACATTCTTTCCGGTTCCATATACTTCAAATTTCTATTAAAAGCTTTTGAAATGAGAGACTTACTAGGGACTAACATTATATCACTGCACAAACCATATTCTGCTCAATTTGATGTTTTCGCTGACAAATAGTACCATAAGATGACAAATAATATAAATGATCATTTATGTTATATCATGATAGATAAAATATATCCGACCAAACAGGTCTCCGATAATCATAATTTATAACTGAATTCTTGGATGATTTTTTGAATTGCTTTTTCTATATTTATGTGGTCCATCATAAATTGGTTATTTGAAACTTCACGTTTCAGCCTCGAGGTAGCATTTTTTTTTAAATTATCAGCAATTATTATCAGAACCGAGGATGTTATATTTACCGACAAATTGAAGAAATATCCTTGCACGGAGTTTTTCACAAATAATAATATTCAAGCACGCTCTGCAGTGTGATAAAAAGTATGTGCTGGAATGCGTTATAGAAATTAGAAAAATAACATAGGAGGTGGAGGCTACAAATAATATTGCACCAGGTCTTTAGAGCTCAGGCAAACATTTCTCTAATTCGGATTGAAATACTACATATCTTCTAAGCCCAGTCATTAATGTAAACTCTTATTATTATCATTATTTCCAACTCAAGTGTACTCAGCTCTTGCTGGTAATGTTCACCTATCCCGAGAGTGTGTAAACGCAAATGGGATTAGGCACAGCAGTTACATATTTAGAAATTTACGGACAGTGTGACAAGTATTCAAAATTGCAGCCTTCTGCAGATCGATATATGTGTTTTTGTGAAGACCTAGTTTGGTGAGGCTGTCTTGTAGAGTTTTGGGGATTAGTCCCGTAGATGAAACGATGACCGGCACCACCTCTACTTTCTCTGCATGCCACATCTGTCCTACCTCAATTGCAAGATCGGTGTATTTTGCAATTTTCTCGTTGTATTTGTCTAAAATATTATTGTTATTGGGTACAGCAACATCCACTAGGAGAACCGAGTTAGCTTTTTTATCCACAACCACAATATCAGGCCGGTTATTCGTCACCCGTCTATCGGTGATAATTGGCCTATCGTAGTATAGTCTAGAATCAGCATTCTCTAGAACTGCATGCGGATGGTACTTGTAATAAGGCGTGTAGGTGTTAACTAATCCAAATTTGTTGGCCAACTTCTGATGGATGATGTTGCAAAGTTGATTGTGCCTGCGTAGGTAATCAATGTTAGCTATGGCTGAACATCCCGAAGTAATGTGTTGTATCGTCTCTGTTGTTTGTTGACACCTTCTGCACTTGTCCGTTACGATATTTGGATCTCTTATAACAAATTTCTTGTAATTGTTGGTATTAATTACTTGGTCTTGGATCGCCATCATAAATCCTTCTGTTTCTGGAAACAATGTTCCATCAGAGAGCCACTTATTCGATGCTTCTTTGTCGATATATGGTTGATTGAGGTCGTGATGATGTCGACCATGGAGCACTTTCTGGGCCCACTCTGCCTGTTTGTCAGAGTCTGTAACGATTTCAAGTTTATTATCAGGGTTTACAAGATCTGAGGGGGAATGGTTTTTATCTGCTTTCGCGACCAGCTCATGCAATTTAGATGTTTGAGCCTTGCCAATGAAGAATTTTTGGAGTTGGGATATTTGTTTGTAATGTAAATTAACTATGTCCGTTAGAGCTCTCCCTCCCTCTTTTCTTGGTAGAGTGGACCTAATAACTGATGATGTCGGGTGGTGACATTTGTGTTTGGTCATCATGGTTCGCGTTGTTCTTTGAATATCTTCCAGTTCTGTTTTTGTCCACTTCAGAATTCCAAATGAGTATGTCAGGACCGGTATGACGTAGGTGTTAATTGCTTTGGCAAGATTTCCTGCGTTCAACTGGGATTTCAATAAAGCAGTTATCCTTTGAGTGAACTATCCTCGAATTTTGATTTTTACTTTCTTCTGGTCTAGTAGCTTAGCTTACTGAAATCCTAGATATTTGTAGGTTTCACCATTTTGCATGGCATTTATAATGTTCCCATTAGGTAGTAATACATCTCCGTTAACGATTTTACCCTTCTCGATATTCAAGGTTTTGCACTTGTCTAATCCAAATCCCATTTGTATATCACTGGAAAATTTTTCAGTGATATTAAGTAAATGTTGAATTTGACGCTGGTTTGATGCGTATATTTTGATGTCATCCATGTATAAAAGGTGGGAAACAGTGCAGCTAGTGTTCCTGTTGGCTTTGATTTTAAAGCCGTAATCGGTATCGTTAAGTAGATTGGAGAGTGGATTCATTGCCAAACAAAACCAAAGTGGACTAAGGGAGTCGCCCTGGAAGATCCCCCTACGGATAGAAATTTCATCAGTTTCGAGGTATTGACCATTTATTTGTAAATGAAGGTTCGTTCGCCAGTGCTTCATCGATGATTCAAGAAAAGTAACAAGAGTGGGGTGTACTTTGTAAATTTGCAAAACTTTAACAAGCCAGGAATGTGGAACGCTATCAAATGCTTGCCTATGATCTACGAAAGCCGTGTAGATGTTGCGCTGTTCCTTCAGAGACCTGTTTTAGTATTACCGATTCGATGATGAGCTGTTCTTTGCAGCCTTGGTGATCTCGTCTGCACCCTTTCTGTTCTTCCGACAAGATGTTGTTATGATCCGCATGTCTGTAAATACGGTTAGTAATGCAAGACGTTAATATTTTATATATAGTTGGAAGGCATGTTATAGGTCTATACTGCGTAGGATCGAGAGTTTGATGCGTTTTGGGAAGCAAGTGGGTCGAACCCAGTGTCAGAAATGGTGGTGTATCTTCTGGATGCTGCAGAATATGTGTAAATGATGTTGCCATTGCTTCATTCAGACTGTCAAACTTCTTATACCAGAAGTTTTGGACATTGTCAACTCCTGGTGTCTTCCAACTACTGGTGCTCTTTATAGCTTCGGTTACCTCGCTTGTTGTCAAGTTAACGAAAGGCATTGGTTCAATGTTTATTTTTTCCTCCTCAGTTCTTATCCAGTGAGCGTTGGATTTATGTTCGATAGGGTTCGACCATAAAGAAGACCAGTACTCCGTTAGCTCATCTTTATTTGGAAGACTTTGGTTGTGATTGTTTTATTATTATTTTATTATTATTATTATTATTATTATTATTTCCAACTCAAGTGTACTCTTGCTCAGCTCTTGCTGGTAATGTTCACCTATCCCGAGCGTTTGTAAACGCAAATGGGATTAGGCAGAGCAGTTACATATTTAGAAATTTAAGGACAGTGTGACAAGTATTCAAAATTGCAGCCTTCTGCAGATCGATGTATGTGTTTTTGTGAAGACCTAGTTTGGTGAGGCTGTCTTGTAGAGTTTTGGGGATTAGTCCCGTAGATGAGACGATAACCGGCACCACCTCTACTTTCTCTGCATGCCACATCTGTCCTACCTCAATTGCAAGATCGGTGTATTTTGCAATTTTTTCGTTGTATTTGTCTAAAATATTGTTGTTATTGGGTACAGCAACATCCACCAGGAGAACCAAGTTGGCTTTTTTATCCACTACCACAATATCAGGCCGGTTATTCGTCACCCGTCTATCGGTGATAATTGACCTATCGTAGTATAGTCTAAAATCAGCATTCTGTAGAACTGCATGCGGATGGTACTTGTAATAAGGCGTGTAGGGGATAACTAATCCAAATTTGTTGGCCAACTTCTGATGGATGATGTTGCAAAGTTGATTGTGTCTGCGTCGGTAATCAATGTTAGCTATGGATGAACATCCCGACGTAATGTGTTGTATCGTCTCTGTTGTTTGTTGACACCTTCTGCACTTGTCCGACACGATGTTTGGTTCTCTTATAACAAATTTCTTGTAATTATTGGTATTAATTACTTGGTCTTGGATCGCCATCATAAATCCTTCTATTTCTGGAAACAATGTTCCATCAGAGAGCCACTTATTTGATGCTTCCTTGTCGATATATGGTTGATTGAGGTCGTGATGATGTCGACCATGGAGCGCTTTCTGGGCCCACTCTGCCTGTTTGTCAGAGTCTGTAACGATTTCAAGTTTATTATCAGGGTTTACAAGATCTAAGGGGGAATAGTTTTCATCTGCTTTCGCGACCAGCTCATGCAATTTAGATGTTTGAGCCTTGCCAATGAAGTATTTTTGGAGTTGGGATATTTGTTTGTAATGTGAATTAACTATGTCCGTTAGAGCTCCTTTTCTTGGTAGTGTGGTCCTAATAACTGATGATGTCGGGTGGTGACATTTGTGTTTGGTCATCATGGTTCGCGTTGTTCTTTGAATATCTTCCAGTTCTGTTTTTGTCCACTTCAGAATTCCAAATGAGTATGTCAGGACCGGTATGGCGTAGGTATTATTATTATTATTTCCAACTCAAGTGTACTCTTGCTCAGCTCTTGCTGGTAATATTCACCTATCCCGAGCGTGTGTAAACGCAAATGGGATTAGGCACAGCAGTTACATATTTAGAAATTTACGGACAGTGTGACAAGTATTCAAAATTGCAGCCTTCTGCAGATCGATGTATGTGTTTTTGTGAAGACCTAGTTTGGTGAGGCTGTCTTGTAGAGTTTTGGGGATTAGTCCCGTAGATGAAACGATGACCGGCACCACCTCTACTTTCTCTGCATGCCACATCTGTCCTACCTCAATTGCAAGATCGGTGTATTTTGCAATTTTTTCGTTGTATTTGTCTAAAATATTGTTGTTATTGGGTACAGCAACATCCACCAGGAGAACCGAGTTAGCTTTTTTATCCACAACCACAATATCAGGCCGGTTATTCGTCACCCGTCTATCGGTGATAATTGACCTATCGTAGTATAGTCTAAAATCAGCATTCTCTAGAACTGCATGAGGATGGTACTTGTAATAAGGCGTGTAAGTGTTAACTAATCCAAATTTGTTGGCCAACTTCTGATGAATGATGTTGCACAGTTGGTTGTGCCTGCGTAGGTAATCAATGTTAGCTATGGCTGAACATCCCGACGTAATGTGTTGTATCGTCTCTGTTGTTTGTTGACACATTCTGCACTTGTCCGATACGATATTTGGATCTCTTATAACAAATTTCTTGTAATTGTTGGTATTAATTACTTGGTCTTGGATCGCCATCATAAATCCTTCTGTTTCTGGAAACAATGTTCCATCACAGAGCCACTTATTTGATGCTTCCTTGTCGATATATGGTTGATTGAGGTCGTGATGATGTCGACCATGGAGCGCTTTCTGGGCCCACTCTGCCTGTTTGTCAGAGTCTGTAACGATTTCAAGTTTATTATCAGGGTTTACAAGATCTAAGGGGGAATAGTTTTTATCTGCTTTCGCGACCAGCTCATGCAATTTAGATGTTTGAGCCTTGCCAATGAAGAATTTTTGGAGTTGGGATATTTGTTTGTAATGTAAATTAACTATGTCCGTTAGAGCTCTCCCTCCCTTATTATTATTATTATTATTTCCAACTCAAGTGTACTCTTGCTCAGCTCATGCTGGTAATGTTCACCTGTCCCGAGCGTGTGTAAACGCAAATGGGATTAGGCTCAGCAGTTACATATTTAGAAATTTACGGACAGTGTGACAAGTATTCAAAATTGCAGCCTTCTGCAGATCGATGTATGTGTTTTTGTGAAGACCTAGTTTGGTGAGGCTGTCTTGTAGAGTTTTGGGGATAAGTCCCGTAGATGAAACGATGATCGGCACCACCTCTACTTTCTCTGCATGCCACATCTGTCCTACCTCAATTGCAAGATCGGTGTATTTTGCAATTTTCTCGTTGTATTTGTCTAACATATTGTTGTTATTGGGTACAGCAACATCCACTAGAAGAACCGAGTTAGCTTTTTTATCCACAACTACAATATCAGGCCGGTTATTCGTCACCCGACTATCGGTGATAATTGACCTATCGTAGTATAGTCTAAAATCAGCATTCTCTAGAACTGCATGAGGATGGTACTTGTAATAAGGCGTGTAGGTGTTAACTAATCCAAATTTGTTGGCCAACTTCTGATGGATGATGTTGCAAAGTTGATTGTGTCTGCGTAGGTAATCAATGTTAGCTATGGCTGAACATCCCGACGTAATGTGTTGTATCGTCTCTGTTGTTTGTTGACACCTTCTGCACTTGTCCGACACGATGTTTGGATCTCTTATAACAAATTTCTTGTAATTATTGGTATTGATTACTTGGTCTTGGATTGCCATCATAAATCCTTCTGTTTCTGGAAACAATGTTCCATCAGAGAGCCACTTATTTGATGCTTCCTTGTCAATATATGGTTGATTGAGGTCGTGATGATGTCGACCATGGAGCGCTTTCTGGGCCCACTCTGCCTGTTTGTTAGAGTCTGTAACGATTTCAAGTTTATTATCAGGGTTTACAAGATCTAAGGGGGAATAGTTTTTATCTGCTTTCGCGACCAGCTCATGCAATTTAGATGTTTGAGCCTTGCCAATGAAGAATTTTTGGAGTTGGGATATTTGTTAGTAATGTAAATTTACTATGTCCGTTAGAGCTCTTCCTCCCTCTTTTCTTGGTAGTGTGGTCCTAATAACTGATGATGTCGGGTGGTGACATTTGTGTTTGGTCATCATGGTTCGCGTTGTTCTTTGAATATCTTCCAGTTCTGTTTTTGTCCACTTCAGAATTCCAAATGAGTATGTCAGGACCGGCATGGCGTAGGTGTTAATTGCTTTGGCAAGATTTCCTGCGTTCAACTGGGATTTCAATAAAGCAGTTATCCTTTGAGTGAACTGTCCTCGAATTTTGGTTTTTGCGTGCATCTGGTCTAGTAGCTTAGCTTGCTGAAATCCTAGATATTTGTAGGTTTCACCATTTTGCATGGCATTTATAATGTTCCCATTAGGTAGTAACACATCTCCGTTAACGATTTTACCCTTCTCGATATTCAAGGTTTTGCACTCGTCTAATCCAAATCCCATTTGTATATCACTGGAAAATTTTTCAGTGATATTAAGTAAATGTTGAATTTGACGCTGGTTTGATGCGTATATTTTGATGTCATCCATGTATAAAAGGTGGGAAACAGTGCAGCTAGTGCTCCAGTTGGCTTTGATTTTAAAGCCTTAATCCGTATCGTTAAGTAGCTTGGAAAGTGGATTCATTGCCAAACAAAACCAAAGTGGACTCAGGGAGTCGCCCTGGAAGATCCCCCTACGGATAGAAATTTCATCAGTTTCGAGGTATTGACCATTTATTTGTAAATGAAGGTTCGTTCGCCAGTGCTTCATCGATGATTCAAGAAAAGTAACAAGAATGGGGTGTACTTTGTAAATTTGCAAAACTTTAACAAGCCAGGAATGTGGAACGCTATCAAATGCTTTCCTATAATCTACGAAAGCCGTGTAGATGTTGCGCTGTTCCTTCTGCGCCTGTTTTAGTATTACCGAATCGATGATGAGTTGTTCTTTGCAGCCTTGGTGATCTCGTCTGCACCCTTTCTGTTCTTCCGACAAGATGTTGTTATGATCCACATGTCTGTAAATACGGTTAGTAATGCAAGACGTTAATATTTTATATATAGTTTTATTATTATTATTATTATTATTATTATTATTATTTCCAATTCAAGTGTACTCTTGCTCAGCTCTTGCTGGTAATGTTCACCTATCCCGAGCGTTTGTAAACGCAAATGGGATTAGGCACAGCAGTTACACATTTAGAAATTTACGGACAGTGTGACAAGTATTCAAAATTGCAGCCTTCTGCAGATCGATGTATGTGTTTTTGTGAAGACCTAGTTTGGTGTGGCTGTCTTGTAGAGTTTTGGGAATTAGTCCCGTAGATGAAACGATGACCGGCACCACCTCTACTTTCTCTGCATGCCACATCTGTCCTACCTCAATTGCAAGATCGGTGTATTTTGCAATTTTCTCGTTGTATTTGTCTAACATATTGTTGTTATTGGGTACAGCTACATCCACTAGGAGAACCGAGTTAGCGTTTTTATCCACAACCACAATATCAGGCCGGTTATTCGTCACCCGTCTATCGGTGATAATTGACCTATCGTAGTATAGTCTAAAATCAGCATTCTCTAGAACTGCATGCGGATGGTACTTGTAATAAGGCGTGTAGGTGTTAACTAATCCAAATTTGTTGGCCAACTTCTGATGGATGATGTTGCAAAGTTGATTGTGCCTGCGTAGGTAATCAATGTTAGCTATGGCTGAACATCCCGACGTAATGTGTTGTATCGTCTCTGTTGTTTGTTGAAACCTTCTGCACTTGTCCGACACGATGTTTGGATCTCTTATAACACATTTCTTGTAATTGTTGGTATTAATAACTTGGTCTTGGATCGCCATCATAAATCCTTCTGTTTCTGGAAACAATGTTCCATCAGAGAGCCACTTATTTGATGCTTCCTTGTCGATATATGGTTGATTGAGGTCGTGATGATGTCAACCATGAAGCGCTTTCTGGGCCCACTCCGCCTGTTTGTCAGAGTCTGTAACGATTTCAAGTTTTTTATCAGGGTTTACAAGATCTAAGGGGGAATAGTTTTTATCTGCTTTCGCGACTAGCTCATGCAATTTAGATGTTTGAGCCTTGCCAATGAAGAACTTTTGGAGTTTAGATATTTGATTATAATGTAAATTGACTATGTCCGTTAAATTATTATTTATTATTATTATTATTATTATTATTATTTCCAACTCAAGTGTACTCTTGCTCAGCTCTTGCTGGTAATGTTCACCTGTCCCGAGCGTGTGTAAACGCAAATGGGATTAGGCTCAGCAGTTACATATTTAGAAATTTACGGACAGTGTGACAAGTACTCAAAATTGCAGCCTTCTGCAGATCGATGTATGTGTTTTTGTGAAGACCTAGTTTGGTGAGGCTGTCTTGTAGAGTTTTGGGGATTAGTCCCGTAGATGAAACGATGATCGGCACCACCTCTACTTTCTCTGCATGCCACATCTGTCCTACCTCAATTGCAAGATCGGTGTATTTTGCAATTTTCTCGTTGTATTTGTCTAACATATTGTTGTTATTGGGTACAGCAACATCCACTAGAAGAACCGAGTTAGCTTTTTTATCCACAACTACAATATCAGGCCGGTTATTCGTCACCCGACTATCGGTGATAATTGACCTATCGTAGTATAGTCTAAAATCAGCATTCTCTAGAACTGCATGAGGATGGTACTTGTAATAAGGCGTGTAGGTGTTAACTAATCCAAATTTGTTGGCCAACTTCTGATGAATGATGTTGCACAGTTGGTTGTGCCTGCGTAGGTAATCAATGTTAGCTATGGCTGAACATCCCGACGTAATGTGTTGTATCGTCTCTGTTGTTTGTTGACACCTTCTGCACTTGTCCGACACGATGTTTGGATCTCTTATAACAAATTTCTTGTAATTGTTGGTATTAATTACTTGGTCTTGGATCGCCATCATAAATCCTTCTGTTTCTGGAAACAATGTTCCATCAGAGAGCCACTTATTTGATGCTTCCTTGTCGATATATGGTTGATTGAGGTCGTGATGATGTCGACCATGGAGCACTTTCTGGGCCCACTCTACCTGTTTGTCAGAGTCTGCAACGATTTCAAGTTTTTTATCAGGGTTTACAAGATCTAAGGGGGAATAGTTTTTATCTGCTTTCGCGACCAGCTCATGCAATTTAGATGTTTGAGCCTTGCCAATGAAGAACTTTTGGAGTTGGGATATTTGTTTGTAATGTAAATTAACTATGTCCGTTAAAGCTCTCCCTCCCTCTTTTCTTGGTAATGTGGTCCTAATAACTGATGATGTCGGGTGGTGACATTTGTGTTTGGTCATCATGGTTCGCGTTGTTCTTTGAATATCTTCCAGTTCTGTTTTTGTCCACTTCAGAATTCCAAATGAGTATGTCAGGACCGGTATGGCGTAGGTGTTAATTGCTTTGGCCAGATTTCCTGCGTTCAACTGGGATTTCAATAAAGCAGTTATCCTTTGAGTGAACTGTCCTCGAATTTTGGTTTTTGCTTGCTTCTGGTCTAGTAGCTTAGCTTGCTGAAATCCTAGATATTTGTAGGTTTCACCATTTTGCATGGCATTTATAATGTTCCCATTAGGTAGTAACACATCTCCGTTAACGATTTTACCCTTCTCGATATTCAAGGTTTTGCACTTGTCTAATCCAAATCCCATTTGTATATCACTGGAAAATTTTTCAGTGATATTAAGTAAATGTTGAATTTGACGCTGGTTTGATGCGTATTTTTTGATGTCATCCATGTATAAAAGGTGGGAAACAGTGCAGCTAGTGTTCCTGTTGGCTTTGATTTTAAAGCCGTAATCCGTATCGTTAAGTAGCTTGGAAAGTGGATTCATTGCCAAACAAAACCAAAGTGGACTCAGGGAGTCGCCCTGGAAGATCCCCCTACGGATAGAAATTTCATCAGTTTCGAGATATTGACCATTTATTTGTAAATGAAGGTTCGTTCGCCAGTGCTTCATCGATGATTCAAGAAAAGTAACAAGAATGGGGTGTACTTTGTAAATTTGCAAAACTTTAACAAGCCAGGAATGTGGAACGCTATCAAATGCTTTCCTATAATCTACGAAAGCCGTGTAGATGTTGCGCTGTTCCTTCTGCGCCTGTTTTAGTATTACCGAATCGATGATGAGTTGTTCTTTGCAGCCTTGGTGATCTCGTCTGCACCCTTTCTGTTCTTCCGACAAGATGTTGTTATGATCCGCATGTCTGTGAATACGGTTAGTAATGCAAGACGTTAATATTTTATATATAGTTGGAAGGCATGTTATAGGTCTATACTGCATAGGATCGTGAGTTTGACTAGTTTTGGGAAGCAAGTGGGTCGAGCCCAGTGTCAGAAATGGTGGTGTATCTTCTGGATGTTGCAGAATATGTGTAAATGATTTTGCTATTGCTTCATGCAGACTGTCAAACTTCTTATACCAAAAGTTTTGGACATTGTCAACTCCTGGAGTCTTCCAACTACTGGTGCTCTTTATAGCTTCGGTTACCTCGCTTGTTGTCAAGTTAACGAAAGGCATTGGTTCAATGTTTATTTTTTCCTCCTCAGTTCTTATCCAGTGAGCGTTGGATTTATGTTCGATAGGGTTCGACCATAAAGAAGACCAGTACTCCGTTAGCTCATCTTTATTTGGAAGACTTTGGTTGTGATTGTTTACTGTACCGCTTAGTTGCCTGTAAAATAACTTCTGATTGTTATTGAATAAGTAGTTTTGTTGTTTCCTTTTCGTGCACTTGACATATCGTGACAAACGTTTGGATTTTGCCTTTAACTTTTGCCTGAGTAAATCCATATATTCACATACATGTTGTTTATGTTGTGGGTGACCTGTAAAAGTTTTGATTTTTCGATAGATCTTTCTCACTCTGTTTGTTAAGCGCCTAGACGGTTTCAAGTTGTTTTTAAACTCTGTTAGCTGCCCCAATTCCCTTCTGATGTCATCAATGGACTTTTCCAGCCGGCGTTGCCACCAAGGCTTGAGCTGTTTGTAGTCTTTGCCCCGATTGTTCTTTGGGGATTGGATTTGTTGATTGTGACTTCGAAGCACTGCTACCGCTCCACAATAGATGAGAGTGTGAAGTTGTTCCAGCGCTTCGCAGTCTTTAGCATGGTTCTGCAGTAGTAAGTTCACAGCTGCTAGTATGCTATTAGTGCTCTTATTGGTTCGAAGCTTGGGTAGTTTTGGCCGGTGTATTGGGTTGGTGCCATTAAATTCCGCTAGTGCTTTACAAAGTTCGGTATTATAGTCATTATCGGTGGTTTTGTCGCAATCATTGTTCATTTCCTCAACGCCATTGTGGTCTCCTTGTGCATTCTCCGATTTATGTGTATCCTGATCGGTGATTATGTCATTCTCTCCATCTTGAAGGTCAAGAAGGACTTCACCTCGAATTTGTTGCAACGTCGGACCGGGTAGTAGATTGTTTCTCACAATACTTCGACGTTGGTCAGCAATACGCTGTTCCGTGAGATGGTGAAATTCTGGAAAATGTTCAATGAATGCACGGTGGAGGGCGTTGTTTGCGCCGATATCAAATATTCTCCTCGTTACCTTTAAATGTCGTTACCTTTAAATGTCGCTACCACCGTCCTAAATCCTTAATTAAGGACCACTTCGAAAAGCTTGACTACCGGACAACGGCGCCAAAAAGACGAGAGTCGGCGATAACAGGGAGAAAGGGTTGAGATTCCGACGGAATAACACGTATTTAATAAGCTTTTGTAAATAACCCAAATATTGTTTAATTTCTTAATTTCTTTCATTGTGCTAGTATAAACAAATATAAATTGTGTAAAAAAAAGTAAAAAGTGTGCTTTATTCAAATAAAGCTGGTGTATCCCAGCCAAACGAGAGGTACTGGACACCGGCAAATGCAAAAAACCAAAAGGCCTTAACCAGCGTTGCGCCATTTTGGTCCTTCTAACCGAATCAAGTCAACAAGCAAGAAAACAAAATACAGTCCACAACAATCAAAGGTCAGTTTCCTAATTATATTCCTTAATTTTTTTTCCTAAATAAAAAACATTCGTACTAAGTACAGGATATATGTGTGCAATTCTCGTAAGTTAGTTGTTTAATATAAATCGTCTCATCACTTTAAATTAGCTACATAATATTATTTACTATTGTTAGTTTTCAACTTCCTTTATTCATATTTCAATACGAGAAACATATGAATAAATTAAATTGTATACACAGTGGTATATTTTTTGATACATAAATTTAAAAATAAAAATTAAAAAAAAAATTAAATAAATAAATAAAAACGCCGAGGAAACTGATTAATATAAAAATTCATTTTATGCAATCACACTTTGTTACTGTCAAAATTAACATATACTTGGAAATATTTACACATATACAGTGCTATTCGCAAATCAACCTTCTTCAACCTATATAAATAATTTATAATTGCAATTTATGAAAAACCAACCTTGCAACTTGCAAACTCAACTTTACTTTAGCCTCTATTTATAAGTGCAACTCATAAAATATAATCTTGCAACTAGCAAATTTATTCTTACTTCAACCTATATAAATAATTTATAATTGCAATTTATAAAAAACCAACCTTGCAACTTGCAAACTCAACTTTACTTTAGCCTCTATTTATAAGTGCAACTCATAAAATATAATCTTGCAACTAGCAAATGTATCCTTACTTCAACCTATATAAATAATTTATAATCGCAATTCATAAAATCAAACCTTGCAACTCGCAAATTCAAATCTATTTTAACGCATTCACATATAAAATAATCTATATCTGCAATTTATCTCAGGCTGATTATTAACCGTTGACCTCACTTGATACTATAAATATTACAAAAAAAATATCCAACCTTTATAAAATCCAGCTTCTCAACTTTTCATAAATTTTTAGCATATTTATTGTTTCTTATAATCATGACTGAGACTAATAACACGGAAAATATAAAGTACCTTGTAGCTCGCCGCGGAATAATTAAATCATCTTTAACAAGATTCGATAATTTTTTAAAGAAATGCACAACACCTTTAAGCCACGAAATTCAAATTGAATTACAAACTCGCGTGGAGATGCTACAAACTGTTCCTTCTGATTTTGAAAATGTCCAATGCGAACTCGAACAACATTACATAGAGTCTGATAATGCGGAATTCCTAAAGCAAGGAGACGAGCGTGAATCTTTCGAAATTCGGTTCCATGCCTTGGTAGCTCGAGCCAAAGCCTTACTTCAATCGTTTGAAGTCTTACCAGCTTCATCAGCACCTCCGCCACAATCCTTCACACAGCCAACAGGCTCATTAAATTATATTTCACGACTGCCATCAATTCCCTTACCCAAATTTAATGGCTCATATGATTCTTATACCAATTTCAAGGAAACATTCGAATCTCTTATTCACAACAATCCACATATTTCCAACATTGAAAAATTTCATTACTTGCAGTCTAGCCTCACAGGTGAAGCCGCCAACATTATAAAATCACTATCTGCTTCCGATAGCAATTACCAATCAGCCTGGAAGTTGATGAACGAAAGATACGAAAATAAAAAGGCCATAATCCATGCTCATATTAAAGCCATTTTCGAACTACCAGCCTTAAAAGAAGAATGTCATCAAACCCTTAGAAAATTCTTAGATCATTTCAAAACCCATTACGCCTCTCTCCAAAACTTGGGCGAAAAGGTTGTCGAATGGGACACCATACTCATTTTCCTATTAACCTCAAAACTAGATTTAGCCACTCGAAAGGAATGGGAGCAAACCTCCAGAGACACACCAATTCCAACTATCGATCAGCTGTTAAAGTGCCTCATAACAAGATGCAACTTCTTAGAATCTCTTAACTTCAAAATCAGCCAAAAAAGAACAGATATCAAGCCTGAGTCCAAATCACTCAACCATGCAAGAACGTACAGTAATAAGCCTATTAGTTCCTTCATGACTCAGACGAATAATTGTCCTCTATGTAAGCAAAATCATTTTATTTATCTATGTAAACTATTTTCCGACATGCCCACAAACCTCAGATTCTCGGAGGCCAAGCGCCACCAACTCTGTACCAACTGCTTACGTCCTGGTCACAAAACCACTGATTGTAAATCAAATTTTACATGCAAAACGTGTAAATCTAAACACCATTCCTTACTTCATATAACTCGCAGCTCATCTAACAATCAGAATTCAGAGAGCGTTGCAAATCAGCGCACTGACCAATCCAATGCCAGAGCAACCTCATCGAGCAATGCTGTTCAATCCAACCCCATCCTTGATTCTCAAGCCAATTTAGAAACCTCGTTAAACCTTCACTCCGCTACCCAGAACGCTAACGCATTCATTTTGCTATCAACCGCAATAGTAAATATATTAGACAAACATCAAAGACCTATAATTTGTAGAGCAATACTCGATAATGGAAGCCAGTCTAATTTCATTACACAATCCCTTTTCGAAAAACTGAACCTTCCCTACAAGAAGATTAATATGCCTATATCCTGCTTGAACCAATCATCATTCTCTGCCTCAAAAAGGGTAAAAGTTGAAATTAAATCACTCCATGGCAACCATAATTACAAAATGCCAGCTTTGGTTGTCCAAAACATATCTAATCTTACACCTCAACATTTCATCAATACCCAAAATCTTAGTATTCCCATGCACCTGCCACTTGCGGACAACCTTTTTAACAAACCAGCTGAAATCGAAATGTTGATTGGCTCCGGCCTGTTCTTTAACATGCTAAACTCGGGCCAGATTAAACTAGGCAAAAACCTGCCAATTTTGCAGGAAACTAAATTGGGATGGATCGTCAGTGGTCCAATTCCCTTATCCTCAGCTCAAGCATTGCATTCACAATCATCTTCTTTCTTAACAACTTCTTCAGATCGCATTCAAAATTCATTGGAGCGATTCTGGCAAATTGAAGAAAATCTTCAAACTAGCTTATCTCCTCATACTATCGAGGAAGAAGAGTGTGAAGCCCATTTTCAGTCTTCTACTACTAGGGACGAAACTGGTCGGTTCATAGTAAGCTTACCACTTAAACCCCAATATACCCTACTTGGTGAATCATATCAAACCGCCCTCAAACGATTTCTTGCTGTCGAGCGAAAACTCCAGAAAAACCCTTCATTAAAACGATCCTATACCGACTTTATATCCGAATATAGTGCTTTGGGGCATATGAAGCGAATCGAACCACCCAATGAAACAAATACCAAGTATCCAACTCACTACCTACCCCATCATGCTGTGGAGAAGAGCGACAGCCTTACTACCAAAATCAGAGTAGTTTTTGACGCATCTGCCACCACCACTTCTGGTGTATCTTTAAATAATGTTCTAAAGGTAGGACCCACCGTTCAAAACGATCTTTTCTCTATATTGATCCGATTCCGACAACACAATTATGTTCTTACAGGCGATATTGCCAAAATGTACCGCCAAATTCGCCTTGAACCTGCACAATGTATGCTCCAACATATAATTTGGCGAAGCAATCCCACTGATAAACTCGAAACGTATCAGCTACAAACTGTAACCTATGGAATGGCTAGCTCTAGCTACCTAGCCACGAGATGCCTTAAGGAAATAGCCATTCAAGCGGAATCAAAACTCCCTACGGAAAGCCATATTCTAAATAGAGACACCTATGTTGATGACATAATCACTGGAGCCGTTTCCGAGGAATCCCTTACTCAAATACGGTGTAACTTAACCCACATTTTACAATCGTACGGTTTCGAGCTAAGAAAATTTTCTTCCAACAGTACTTCTGCACTTTTAGACTTAGACCCAAATGACTCTAACATTGAATATATTATAACAGATGATACAAATGTAAAAACCTTAGGAATCAATTGGAATTCACAGGCGGATGTGTTCATCTACAACTCCTGTCTAAATATTAAATCCACGTCAATCACAAAAAGGATTATCCTGGCCTTGATTTCTACCATTTTTGACCCAACGGGTCTCTTAGGACCCATGATTATTCCTCTTAAAATCCTTCTACAACAACTATGGCTATTGAAGAAAAACTGGGACGATCCTATTCCCGCGCACTTGTGCAATATCTGGAAAACCTTCGTAGTAAACCTAAACTCTGTTCATACTTTCCAAATACCCCGTCAAGTCACTTTACCTAGCCCCGTCTACATTGAATTGCATGGTTTTTGTGATAGCTCTATAAATGCATATGGCGCATGCGTCTATGTGCGCTCTATAGATACGCAAGGAAACATTCTGAGCCGCTTACTGTGTGCCAAATCCCGTGTCACTCCATTAAAGGCCATATCTCTGCCTAGGTCTGAGCTGTGCGGTGCAGTAATGTTAGCTCGCTTAATGAGCAAATTGAGAGAGTGTCTTGATATAAAATTAGACAAGACATTTTATTATACAGATTCTACCATAGTTTTGTGTTGGTTGGGCTTGGAATCCAGATCTTTGAAGACATTTGTCAGCAATAGAGTATCAGAAATTCAAAACTTATCCAATACTTTAGAATGGTATCATGTAATATCTTCAGAAAACCCTGCTGATTTGATTTCTAGAGGAGCTAATCCAGACGAACTTCGTAGCTGCAATCGTTGGTGGAATGGCCCAAGCTTCTTATCCCTACCCACTGAGTCTTGGCCGACTAGTAATCATATATCTTATTTTGCAAGGACACCTTCCGATGCCAACATTCCTGAATATAACCCCAAGTCAATCGTACTGGCCTCCCAAACTCAAGAACAAAATTCCAATTTTCCATTTATTAAGGATCTATCCAATCTGCCTAAATTACTTCGCATGGTCGCTTATTGTTTGAGGTTTATTAGCCATTGTAAAAACCCTAATCAAAGACAGGCCCAACCCCTCACGGCTTTTGAAATTGAGAATAGCCAGGTCCAATTGATCAAAATTGTCCAAAGGCAATGTTTCTCTGAAGATTTGCACTCTCTTAAAATGCATAAAAGAGTAAAAGCTTCAAGTAAGCTAAATTCCTTGAATGTATTCACAGACGAACAAGGAATCCTCCGAGTAGGAGGAAGATTAAAAAACTCCACTCTTCAATTCGAAAATAAACACCCTATAGTTTCACCGTATAAGCACATTTTCACCAACCTCATAATTACTCATATACACCAAAGCAATCTTCATGCGGGTGCGCATGCAACTTTAGCTTTTATACGACAAAAATTTTGGCCTTTAAACGGAAGAAGTGCCGTAAGAAAAATTATAAGAGAATGTCTACTCTGCTATCGCGCTAATCCGCAGCCATTATCCAATATTATGGGAGATCTGCCCAACCCCCGAGTCACTGTATCTCATCCATTTGCTCATACTGGAGTGGATTATGCTGGTCCTTTCATATTAAAAGAGTCCAAATTCAGAAATCGCCGTTTTACTAAAGCTTATATCTGCATTTTTGTGGGCTTAGCTACCAAGGCAATTCACATAGAATTAGCCAGCGAACTGACCTCGGAATGTTTTATTGGCTTATTGCGTAGGTTCATTTCTAGACGCGGATTTTGTGCTAACTTTTATTCCGACAATGGAACCAACTTTACTGGAGCTTACTCCGAGCTAAAAGGTATTTTAGAAGTCCTCCAAAATGAAAAATTAGCATATTTTTATCAAGACAATAAAATTCAATGGCATTTCAGTCCAGCCCGATCTCCCCACTTTGGTGGGATCTGGGAAAGCGCAGTAAAATCAGTCAAGAGTCACTTACGTAGAATAATTAACGATAAAAATCCTCTGACGTACGAGGAGTTGTACACATTGCTTGTGCAGGTTGAGGGTGTTCTTAATTCCCGACCATTAATGCCCCTAAGTAATGATCCCAACGACCTAGAAATGTTAACTCCTGGCCACTTCCTAGTTGGTCGCCCCATCAATTTACTCCCTGACCTCAATCTTCAAAATGAACCTATAAACCAATTGTCAAGATACCAGCTGCTGCAGCACATGCTTCAAGGTTTCTGGTCAAGATGGAAAAATGAATACCTTCACAACCTACAACAGCGCGCCAAGTGGCGCTTTTCTACCGACACCTCCCATCTCCTCGGTGCCCTAGTTTTACTGAAAGAGGATCACGCTCCACCCTGTAAGTGGACTCAAGGTCGGGTTTCCGCAGTGCATCCTGGTCCAGATGGGCAAGTGCGCGTAGTGAGTGTTACCACGCCAAATACTGTGCCACGGCGCAGTATTGTCAAAGTGTGCCCCTTACCTATAAAATACCCTCCTTCCGATTAAAATACTTTAATATATATATAGTTTTACTTGGGACACTGAAAACTTTACTTTAGGTTATTATGAGATCACTTCTCACACGCTAATGTATTTTTTTTATTTTTTTTGAAAAACCTTAGTTTTTTCAAGGGCGGCGGTATGTTTGCGCCGATATCAAATATTCTCCTCGTTACCTTTAAATGTCGTTACCTTTAAATGTCGCTACCACCGTCCTAAATCCTTAATTAAGGACCACTTCGAAAAGCTTGACTACCGGACAACGGCGCCAAAAAGACGAGAGTCGGCGATAACAGGGAGAAAGGGTTGAGATTCCGACGGAATAACACGTATTTAATAAGCTTTTGTAAATAACCCAAATATTGTTTAATTTCTTAATTTCTTTCATTGTGCTAGTATAAACAAATATAAATTGTGTAAAAAAAAGTAAAAAGTGTGCTTTATTCAAATAAAGCTGGTGTATCCCAGCCAAACGAGAGGTACTGGACACCGGCGAATGCAAAAAACCAAAAGGCCTTAACCAGCGTTGCGCCAGGCGTATCTGTATGTCGTCATATCAGTTTCCATCTTGGTGATTTTAAAGTAGGAGCGCATAATGAATGAGTTTAGCTCGATAGTCCACTTCATGCGCTTCCTGGGCTTTCCGGCTTTTGTGGTCGTAGATGTGCCGACTTGCGTCACTCCAGAAACATCAGTAGCCGGTGGCGGAGGATCGATGTTGTTTTCCCCCTGAGTGTGGTTCGCAGTAGCCCTACTCGGTGTCACGCTGCGCCTACCGATAACCGAGGAAGAAGGTAAATCATTTTTCGTACAAGCCCTTCTAGCACCAACTTGAACGCGACAAGAGTTTAAGGTGTTGCAATGTCGATTCACCTGACGATTCCTGAGATTTAAGGTCCCGGAATTTACAATCGAATTATTGCTCCCCCCAGAATCCGTGGAGCAGACAGCCGATGTACTAGGTACACTAGCAGTGTGGGATTCTGAGCATTTAGCTCTACCCACCTGGGGTAATCTAGTTTTACAATTCGACATCGTGATTGTCGCATTTTAGACCTACTGCCAGGTGTTGATTCAGCCGCTCCTTACATGGAGAACAGACGCTGTCGGAGTACCGCTCCTTACATGGAGACCGTCGTGTCCTGAAACTAACTGGTTTTGGTTCGCTCCGAGGTATTTAATTTCCTCGATACCTTCTATATCTAAAAGGTATTCCCCGATCCACCACCTGGGGAAGCGCCCGATAGGGGACCAGTACCCCCACGGGATTATTATTATTATCTTCAACTCAAGTGTACTCTTGCTCAGCTCTTGCTGGTAATATTCACCTATCCCGAGCGTGTGTAAACGCAAATGGGATTAGGCATACTAGTTACATATTTAGAAATTTACGGACAGTGTGACAAGTATTCAAAATTGCAGCTTTCTGCAGATCGATGTATGTGTTTTTGTGGAGACCTAGTTTGGTGAGGCTGTCTTGTAGAGTTTTGGGGATTAGTCCCGTAGATGAAACGATGACCGGCACCACCTCTACTTTCTCTGCTTGCCACATCTGCCCTACCTCAATTGCAAGATCGGTGTATTTTGCAATTTTCTCGTTGTATTTGTCTAACATATTATTGTTATTGGGTACAGCAACATCCACTAGAAGAACCGAGTTAGCTTTTTTATCCACAACTACAATATCAGGCCGGTTATTCGTCACCCGTCTATCGGTGATAATTGACCTATCGAAGTATAGTCTAAAATCAGCGTTCTCTAGAACTGCATGCGGATGGTACTTGTAATAAGGCGTGTAGGTGTTAACTAATCCAAATTTGTTGGCCAACTTCTGATGAATGATGTTGCACAGTTGATTGTGTCTGCGTAGGTAATCAATGTTAGCTATGGCTGTTCATCCCGACGTAATGTGTTGTATCGTCTCTGTTGTTTGTTGACACCTTCTGCACTTGTCCGACACGATGTTTGGATCTCTTATAACAAATTTCTTGTAATTATTGGTATTAATTACTTGGTCTTGGATCGCCATCATAAATCCTTCTGTTTCTGGAAACAATGTTCCATCAGAGAGCCACTTATTTGATGCTTCCTTGTCGATATATGGTTGATTGAGGTCGTAATGATGTCGACCATGGAGCGCTTTCTGGGCCCACTCTGCCTGTTTGTCAGAGTCTGTAACGATTTCAAGTTTATTATCAGGGTTTACAAGATCTAAGGGGGAATAGTTTTTATCTGCTTTCGCGACCAGCTCATGCAATTTAGATGTTTGAGCCTTGTCAATGAAGTATTTTTGGAGTTGGGATATTTGTTTGTAATGTAAATTAACTATGTCCGTTAGGGCTCTCCCTCCCTCTTTTCTTGGTAGTGTGGTCCTAATAACTGATGATGTCGGGTGGTGACATTTGTGTTTAGTCATCATGGTTCGCGTTGTTCTTTGAATATCTTCCAGTTCTGTTTTTGCCAAACAAAACCAAAGTGGACTCAGGGAGTCGCCCTGGAAGATCCCCCTATTCTGCGCCTGTTTTAGTATTACCGAATCGATGATGAGTTGTTCTTTGCAACCTTGGTGATCTCGTCTGCACCCTTTTTGTTCTTCCGACAAGATGTTGTTTTGATCCGCATGTCTGTAAATACGGTTAGTGATGCAAGACGTTAATATTTTATATATAGTTGGAAGGCATGTTATATGTCTATACTGCGTAGGATCGTGAGTTTGATGCGTTTTGGGAAGCAAGTGGGTCGAACCCAGTGTCAGAAATGGTGGTGTATCTTCTGGATGCTGCAGAATATGTGTAAATGATCTTGCCATTGCTTCATGCAGACTGTCAAACTTCTTATACCAGAAGTTTTGGACATGGTCAACTCCTGGGGTCTTCCAATTACTGGTGCTCTTTATAGCTTCGGTTACCTCGCTTGTTGTCAAGTTAACGAAAGGCATTGGTTCAATGTTAATTTTTTCCTCCTCAATTCTTATCCAGTGAGCGTTGGATTTATGTTCGATAGGGTTCGACCATAAAGAAGACCAGTACTCCGTTAGCTCATCTTTATCTGGGAGACTTTGGTTGTGATTGTTTACAGTACCGCTTAGTTGCCTGTAAAATAACTTCTGATTGTTATTGAATAAGTAGTTCTGTTGTTTCCTTTTCGTGCACTCGACATATCGTGACAAACGTTTTGATTTTGCCTTTAACTTTTGCCTGAGTGAATCGATATATTCACATACATGTTGTTTATGTTGTGGGTGACCTGTATAAGTGTTGATTCTTCGATAGATCTTCCTCACTCTGTTTGTTAAGCGCCTAGACGGTTTCAAGTTGTTTTTAAACTCTGTAAGCTGCCCCAATTCCCTTCTGATGTCATCAATGGTCTTTTCCAGCCGGCGTTGCCACCAAGGCTTGAGCTGTTTGTAGTCTTTACCCCGATTGTTCTTTGGGAATTGGATTTGTTGGTTGTGACTTCGAAGCACTGCTCCCGCTCCACAATAGATGAGAGTGTGAAGTTGTTCCAGCGCTTCGCAGTCTTTAGCATGGTTCTGCAGTAGTAAGTTCACAGCTGCTAGTATACTGTTAGTGCTCTTATTGGTTCGAAGCTTGGGTAGTTTTGGCCGGTGTATTGGGTTGGTGCCATTAAATTCCGCTAGTGCTTTACAAAGTTCGGTATTATAGTCATTATCGGTGGTTTTGTCGCAATCATTGTTTATTTCCTCAACGCCATTGTGGTCTCCTTGTGCATTCTCCGATTTATGAGTATCCTGATCGGTGATCATGTCATTCTCTCCATCTTGAAGGTCAAGAAGGACTTCACCTCGAATTTGTTGCAACGTCGGACCGGGTAGTAGATTGTTTCTCACAATACTTCGACGTTGGTCAGCAATACGCTGTTCCGTGAGATGGTGAAATTCTGGAAAATGTTCAATGAATGCACGGTGGAGGGCGTATCTGTATGTCGTCATATCAGTTTCCATCTTGGTGATTTTAAAGTAGGAGCGCATAATGAATGAGTTTAGGTCGATAGTCCACTTCATGCGCTTCCTGGGCTTTCCGGCTTTTGTGGTCGTAGATGTGCCGACTTGCGTCACTCCAGAAACATCAGAAGCCGGTGGCGGAGGATCGATGTTGTTTTCCCCCTGAGTGTGGTTCGCAGTAGCCCTACTCGGTGTCACGCTGCGCCTACCGCTAACCGAGGAAGAAGGTAAATCATTTTTCGAACAAGCCCTTCTAGCACCAACTTGAACGCGACAAGAGTTTAAGGTGTTGCAATGTCGATTCACCTGACGATTCCTGAGATTTAAGGTCCCGGAATTTACAATCGAATTATTGCTCCCCCCAGAATCCGTGGAGCAGACAGCCGATGTACTAGGTACACTAGCAGTGTGGGATTCTGAGCATTTAGCTCTACCCACCTGGGGTAATCTAGTTTTACAATTCGACATCGTGATTGTAGCATTTTAGACCTACTGCCAGGTGCTGATTCAGCCGCTCCTTAGATGGAGAACAGACGCTGTCGGAGTACCGCTCCTTACATGGAGACCGTCGTGTCCTGAAACTAACTGGTTTTGGTTCGCTCCGAGGTATTCAATTTCCTCGATACCTTCTATATCTAAAAGGCATTCCCCGATCCACCACCTGGGGAAGCGCCCGATAGGGGACCAGTACCCCCACGGGTTATTATTATTATTATTATTTCCAACTCAAGTGTACTCTTGCTCAGCTCTTGCTGGTAATGTTCACCTATCCCGAGCGTGTGTAAACGCAAATGGGATTAGGCACAGCAGTTACATATTTAGAAATTTACGGACAGTGTGACAAGTATTCAAAATTGCAGCCTTCTGTAGATCGATGTATGTGTTTTTGTGAAGACCCAGTTTGGTGAGGCTGTCTTGTAGAGTTTTGGGGATTAGTCCCGTAGATGAAACGATGACCGGCACCACCTCTACCTTCTCCGCATGCCACATCTGTCCCACCTCAATTGCAAGATCGGTGTATTTTGCAATTTTCTCGTTGTATTTGTCTAAAATATTGTTGTTATTGGGTACAGCAACATCCACTAGGAGAACCGAGTCAGCTTGTTTATCCACAACTACAATATCAGGCCGGTTATTCATCACCCGTCTATCGGTGATAATTGACCTATCGTAGTATAGTCTAAAATCAGCATTCTCTAGAACTGCATGAGGATGGTACTTGTAATAAGGCGTGTAAGTGTTAACCAATCCAAATTTGTTGGCCAACTTCTGATGAATGATGTTGCACAGTTGGTTGTGCCTGCGTAGGTAATCAATGTTAGCTATGGCTGAACATCCCGACGTAATGTGTTGTATCGTCTCTGTTGTTTGTTGACACCTTCTGCACTTGTCCGACACGATTTTTGGATCTCTTATAACAAATTTCTTGTAATTGTTGGTATTAATAACTTGGTCTTGGATCGCCATCATAAATCCTTCTGTTTCTGGAAACAATGTTCCATCAGAGAGCCACTTATTTGATGCTTCCTTGTCGATATATGGTTGATTGAGGTCGTGATGATGTCGACCATGAAGCGCTTTCTGGGCCCACTCCGCCTGTTTGTCAGAGTCTGTAACGATTTCAAGTTTTTTATCAGGGTTTACAAGATCTAAGGGGGAATAGTTTTTATCTGCTTTCGCGACCAGCTCATGCAATTTAGATGTATGAGCCTTGCCAATGAAGAACTTTTGGAGTTTAGATATTTGATTATAATGTAAATTAACTATGTCCGTTAAAGCTCTCCCTCCCTCTTTTCTTGGTAATGTGGTCCTAATAACTGATGATGTCGGGTGGTGACATTTGTGTTTGGTCATCATGGTTCGCGTTGTTCTTTGAATATCTTCCAGTTCTGTTTTTGTCCACTTCAGAATTCCAAATGAGTATGTCAGGATCGGTATGGCGTAGGTGTTAATTGCTTTGGCGAGATTTCCTGCGTTCAACTGGGATTTCAATGAAGCAGTTATCCTTTGAGTGAACTGTCCTCGAATTTTGGTTTTTGCTTGCTTCTGGTCAAGTAGCTTAGCTTGTTGAAATCCTAGATATTTGTAGGTTTCACCATTTTGCATGGCATTTATAATGTTCCCATTAGGTAGTAATACATCTCCGTTAACGATTTTACCCTTCTCGATCTTTAAGGTTTTGCACTTGTCTAATCCAAATCCCATTTGTATATCACTTGAAAATTTTTCAGTAATATTAAGTAAATGTTGAATTTGACGCTGGTTTGATGCGTATATTTTGATGTCATCCATGTATAAGAGGTGGGAAACAGTGCAGCTAGTGTTTCTGTTGGCCTTGATTTTAAAGCCGTAATCCGTATCGTTAAGTAGATTGGAGAGTGGATTCATTGCCAAACAAAACCAAAGTGGACTGAGGGAGTCGCCTTGGAAGATCCCCCTACGGATAGAAATTTCATCAGTTTCGAGGTATTGACCATTTATTTGTAAATGAAGGTTCGTTATTATTATTATTATTTCCAATTCAAGTGTACTCTTGCTCAGCTTTTGCTGGTAATGTTCACCTATCCCGAGCGTTTGTAAACGCAAATGGGATTAGGCACAGCAGTTACATATTTAGAAATTTACGGACACTGTGACAAGTATTCAATATTGCAGCCTTCTGCAGATCGATGTATGTGTTTTTGTGAAGACCTAGTTTGGTGAGGCTGTCTTGTAGAGTTTTGGGAATTAGTCCCGTAGATGAAACGATGACCGGCACCACCTCTACTTTCTCTGCATGCCACATTTGTCCTACCTCAATTGCAAGATCGGTGTATTTTGCAATTTTCTCGTTGTATTTGTCTAACATATTGTTGTTATTGGGTACAGCAACATCCACTAGAAGAACCGAGTTAGCTTTTTTATCCACAACTACAATATCAGGCCGGTTATTCGTCACCCGTCTATCGGTGATAATTGACCTATCGTAGTATAGTCTAAAATCAGCATTCTCTAGAACTGCATGAGGATGGTACTTGTAATAAGGCGTGTAAGTGTTAACTAATCCAAATTTGTTGGCCAACTTCTGATGAATGATGTTGCACAGTTGGTTGTGCCTGCGTAGGTAATCAATGTTAGCTATGGCTGAACATCCCGACGTAATGTGTTGTATCGTCTCTGTTGTTTGTTGACACCTTCTTTTATTCTATTATTATTATTATTATTATTATTATTATTATTTCCAATTCAAGTGTACTCTTGCTCAGCTTTTGCTGGTAATGTTCACCTATCCCGAGCGTTTGTAAACGCAAATGGGATTAGGCACAGCAGTTACATATTTAGAAATTTACGGACACTGTGACAAGTATTCAATATTGCAGCCTTCTGCAGATCGATGTATGTGTTTTTGTGAAGACCTAGTTTGGTGAGGCTGTCTTGTAGAGTTTTGGGAATTAGTCCCGTAGATGAAACGATGACCGGCACCACCTCTACTTTCTCTGCATGCCACATTTGTCCTACCTCAATTGCAAGATCGGTGTATTTTGCAATTTTCTCGTTGTATTTGTCTAACATATTGTTGTTATTGGGTACAGCAACATCCACTAGAAGAACCGAGTTAGCTTTTTTATCCACAACTACAATATCAGGCCGGTTATTCGTCACCCGTCTATCGGTGATAATTGACCTATCGTAGTATAGTCTAAAATCAGCATTCTCTAGAACTGCATGAGGATGGTACTTGTAATAAGGCGTGTAAGTGTTAACTAATCCAAATTTGTTGGCCAACTTCTGATGAATGATGTTGCACAGTTGGTTGTGCCTGCGTAGGTAATCAATGTTAGCTATGGCTGAACATCCCGACGTAATGTGTTGTATCGTCTCTGTTGTTTGTTGACACCTTCTTTTATTCTATTATTATTATTATTATTATTATTATTATTTCCAATTCAAGTGTACTCTTGCTCAGCTTTTGCTGGTAATGTTCACCTATCCCGAGCGTTTGTAAACGCAAATGGGATTAGGCACAGCAGTTACATATTTAGAAATTTACGGACACTGTGACAAGTATTCAATATTGCAGCCTTCTGCAGATCGATGTATGTGTTTTTGTGAAGACCTAGTTTGGTGAGGCTGTCTTGTAGAGTTTTGGGAATTAGTCCCGTAGATGAAACGATGACCGGCACCACCTCTACTTTCTCTGCATGCCACATTTGTCCTACCTCAATTGCAAGATCGGTGTATTTTGCAATTTTCTCGTTGTATTTGTCTAACATATTGTTGTTATTGGGTACAGCAACATCCACTAGAAGAACCGAGTTAGCTTTTTTATCCACAACTACAATATCAGGCCGGTTATTCGTCACCCGTCTATCGGTGATAATTGACCTATCGTAGTATAGTCTAAAATCAGCATTCTCTAGAACTGCATGCGGATGGTACTTGTAATAAGGCGTGTAGGTGTTAACTAATCCAAATTTGTTGGCCAACTTCTGATGGATGATGTTGCAAAGTTGATTGTGTCTGCGTAGGTAATCAATGTTAGCTATGGCTGAACATCCCGACGTAATGTGTTGTATCGTCTCTGTTGTTTGTTGACACCTTCTGCACTTGTCCGACACGATGTTTGGATCTCTTATAACAAATTTCTTGTAATTATTGGTATTAATTACTTGGTCTTGGATTGCCATCATAAATCCTTCTGTTTCTGGAAACAATGTTCCATCAGAGAGCCACTTATTTGATGCTTCCTTGTCAATATATGGTTGATTGAGGTCGTGATGATGTCGACCATGGAGCGCTTTCTGGGCCCACTCTGCCTGTTTGTTAGAGTCTGTAACGATTTCAAGTTTATTATCAGGGTTTACAAGATCTAAGGGGGAATAGTTTTTATCTGCTTTCGCGACCAGCTCATGCAATTTAGATGTTTGAGCCTTGCCAATGAAGAATTTTTGGAGTTGGGATATTTGTTTGTAATGTAAATTTACTATGTCCGTTAGAGCTCTTCCTCCCTCTTTTCTTGGTAGTGTGGTCCTAATAACTGATGATGTCGGGTGGTGACATTTGTGTTTGGTCATCATGGTTCGCGTTGTTCTTTGAATATCTTCCAGTTCTGTTTTTGTCCACTTCAGAATTCTAAATGAGTATGTCAGGACCGGCATGGCGTAGGTGTTAATTGCTTTGGCAAGATTTCCTGCGTTCAACTGGGATTTCAATAAAGCAGTTATCCTTTGAGTGAACTGTCCTCGAATTTTGGTTTTTGCGTGCATCTGGTCTAGTAGCTTAGCTTGCTGAAATCCTAGATATTTGTAGGTTTCACCATTTTGCATGGCATTTATAATGTTCCCATTAGGTAGTAACACATCTCCGTTAACGATTTTACCCTTCTCGATATTCAAGGTTTTGCACTTGTCTAATCCAAATCCCATTTGTATATCACTGGAAAATTTTTCAGTGATATTAAGTAAATGTTGAATTTGACGCTGGTTTGATGCGTATATTTTGATGTCATCCATGTATAAAAGGTGGGAAACAGTGCAGCTAGTGCTCCTGTTGGCTTTGATTTTAAAGCCGTAATCCGTATCGTTAAGTAGCTTGGAAAGTGGATTCATTGCCAAACAAAACCAAAGTGGACTCAGGGAGTCGCCCTGGAAGATCCCCCTACGGATAGAAATTTCATCAGTTTCGAGGTATTGACCATTTATTTGTAAATGAAGGTTCGTTCGCCAGTGCTTCATCGATGATTCAAGAAAAGTAACAAGAATGGGGTGTACTTTGTAAATTTGCAAAACTTTAACAAGCCAGGAATGTGGAACGCTATCAAATGCTTTCCTATAATCTACGAAAGCCGTGTAGATGTTGCGCTGTTCCTTCTGCGCCTGTTTTAGTATTACCGAATCGATGATGAGTTGTTCTTTGCAGCCTTGGTGATCTCGTCTGCACCCTTTCTGTTCTTCCGACAAGATGTTGTTATGATCCACATGTCTGTAAATACGGTTAGTAATGCAAGACGTTAATATTTTATATATAGTTTTATTATTATTATTATTATTATTATTATTATTATTTCCAACTCAAGTGTACTCTTGCTCAGCTCTTGCTGGTAATTTCACCTATCCCGAGCGTGTGTAAACGCAAATGGGATTAGGTACAGCAGTTACATATTTAGAAATTTACGGACAGTGTGGCAAGTATTCAAAATTGCAGCCTTCTGCAGATCGATATATGTGTTTTTGTGAAGACCTAGTTTGGTGAGGCTGTCTTGTAGAGTTTTGGGGATTAGTCCCGTAGATGAAACGATGACCGGCACCACCTCTACTTTCTCTGCATGCCACATCTGTCCTACCTCAATTGCAAGATCGGTGTATTTTGCAATTTTTTCGTTGCATTTGTCTAAAATATTGTTGTTATTGGGTACAGCAACATCCACCAGGAGAACCGAGTTAGCTTCTTTATCCACAACCACAATATCAGGCCGGTTATTCGTCACCCGTCTATCGGTGATAATTGACCTATCGTAGTATAGTCTAAAATCAGCATTCTCTAGAACTGCATGCGGATGGTACTTGTAATAAGGCGTGTAGGTGTTAACTAATCCAAATTTGTTGGCCAACTTCTGATGAATGATGTTGCACAGTTGATTGTGTCTGCGTAGGTAATCAATGTAAGCTATGGCTGAACATCCCGACGTAATGTGTTGTATCGTCTCTGTTGTTTGTTGACACCTTCTGCACTTGTCCGACACGATGTTTGGATCTCTTATAACAAATTTCTTGTAATTGTTGGTATTAATAACTTGGTCTTGGATCGCCATCATAAATCCTTCTGTTTCTGGAAACAATGTTCCATCAGAGATCCACTTATTTGATGCTTCCTTGTCGATATATGGTTGATTGAGATCGTAATGATGTCGACCATGAAGCGCTTTCTGGGCCCACTCCGCCTGTTTGTCAGAGTCTGTAACGATTTCAAGTTTTTTATCAGGGTTTACAAGATCTAAGGGGGAATAGTTTTTATCTGCTTTCGCGACCAGCTCATGCAATTTAGATGTTTGAGCCTTGCCAATGAAGAACTTTTGGAGTTTAGATATTTGATTATAATGTAAATTAACTATGTCCGTTAGAGCTCTCCCTCCCTCTTTTCTTGGTAATGTGGTCCTAATAACTGATGATGTCGGGTGGTGACATTTGTGTTTGGTCATCATGGTTCGCGTTGTTCTTTGAATATCTTCCAGTTCTGTTTTTGTCCACTTCAGAATTCCAAATGAGTATGTCAGGATCGGTATGGCGTAGGTGTTAATTGCTTTGGCGAGATTTCCTGCGTTCAACTGGGATTTCAATAAAGCAGTTATCCTTTGAGAGAACTGTCCTCGAATTTTGGTTTTTGCTTGCTTCTGGTCAAGTAGCTTAGCTTGCTGAAATCCTAGATATTTGTAGGTTTCACCATTTTGCATGGCATTTATAATGTTCCCATTAGGTAGTAATACATCTCCGTTAACGATTTTACCAAACAAACATTGCCAAACAAAACCAAAGTGGACTCAGGGAGTCGCCTTGGAAGATCCCCCTACGGATAGAAATTTCATCAGTTTCGAGGTATTGACCATTTATTTGTAAATGAAGGTTCGTTCGCCAGTGCTTCATCGATGATTCAAGAAAAGTAACAAGAGTGGGGTGTACTTTGTAAATTTGCAAAACTTTAACAAGCCAGGAATGTGGAACGCTATCAAATGCTTTCCTATAATCTACGAAAGCCGTGTAGATGTTGCGCTGTTCCTTCTGCGCCTGTTTTAGTATTACCGAATCGATGATGAGTTGCTCTTTGCAGCCTTGGTGATCTCGTCTGCACCCTTTTTGTTCTTCAGACAAGATATTGTTTTGATCGGCATGTCTGTAAATACGGTTAGTAATGCAAGACGTTAATATTTTATATATAGTTGGAAGGCATGTTATAGGTCTATATTGCGTAGGATCGTGAGTTTGATGCGTTTTGGGAAGCAAGTGGGTCGAACCCAGTGTCAGAAATGGTGGAGTATCTTCTGGATGCTGCAGAATATGTGTAAATGATCTTGCCATTGCTTCATGCAGACTGTCAAACTTCTTATACCAGAAGTTTTGGACATGGTCAACTCCTGGTGTCTTCCAATTACTGGTGCTCTTTATAGCTTCGGTTACCTCGCTTGTTGTCAAGTTAACGAAAGGCATTGGTTCAATGTTAATTTTTTCCTCCTCAGTTCTTATCCAGTGAGCGTTGGATTTATGTTCGATAGGGTTCGACCATAAAGAAGACCAGTACTCCGTTAGCTCATCTTTATCTGGGAGACTTTGGTTGTGATTGTTTACAGTACCGCTTAGTTGCCTGTAAAATAACTTCTGATTGTTATTATTATTATTACTATTATTATTATTATTATTATTTCCAACTCAAGTGTACTCTTGCTCAGCTCTTGCTGGTAATGTTCACCTATCCCGAGCGTGTGCAAACGCAAACGGGACTAGGCACAGCAGTTACATATTTAGAAATTTACGGACAGTGTGACAAGTATTCAAAATTGCAGCCTTCTGCAGATCGATGTATGTGTTTTTGTGAAGACCCAGTTTGGTGAGGCTGTCTTGTAGAGTTTTGGGGATTAGTCCCGTAGATGAAACAATGACCGGCACCACCTCTACTTTCTCTGCATGCCACATCTGTCCTACCTCAATTGCAAGATCGGTGTATTTTGCAATTTTCTCGTTGTATTTGTCTAAAATATTGTTGTTATTGGGTACAGCAACATCCACCAGCAGAACCGAGTTAGCTTTTTTATCCACAACTACAATATCAGGCCGGTTATTCGTCACCCGTCTATCGGTGATAATTGACCTATCGTAGTATAGTCTAAAATCAGCACTCTCTAGAACTGCATGCGGATGGTACTTGTAATAAGGCGTGTAGGTGTTAACCAATCCAAATTTGTTGGCCAACTTCTGATGGATGATGTTACAAAGTTGATTGTGCCTGCGTAGGTAATCAATGCTAGCTATGGCTGAACATCCCGACGTAATGTGTTGTATCGTCTCTGTTGCTTGTTGACACCTTCTGCACTTGTCCGACACGATGTTTGGATCTCTTATAACAAATTTCTTGTAATTATTGGTATTAATTACTTGGTCTTGGATCGCCATCATAAATCCCTCTGTTTCCGGGAACAATGTTCCATCAGAGAGCCACTTATTTGATGCTTCCTTGTCGATATATGGTTGATTGAGGTCGTGATGATGTCGACCATGGAGCGCTTTCTGGGCCCACTCTGCCTGTTTGTCAGAGTCTGAAACGATTTCAAGTTTATTATCAGGGTTTACAAGATCTAAGGGGGAATAGTTTTTATCTGCTTTCGCGACCAGCTCATGCAATTTAGATGTTTGAGCCTTGCCAATGAAGAATTTTTGAAGTTGGGATATTTGTTTGTAATGCAAATTAACTATGTCCGTTACAGCTCTCCCTCCCTCTTTTCTTGGAAGTGTGGTCCTAATAACTGATGATGTCGGGTGGTGACATTTGTGTTTGGTCATCATGGTTCGCATTGTTCTTTGAATATCTTCCAGTTCTGTTTTTGTCCACTTCAGAATTCCAAATGAGTATGTCAGGACCGGTATGGCGTAGGTGTTAATTGCTTTGGCAAGATTTCCTGCGTTCAACTGGGATTTCAATAAAGCAGTTATCCTTTGAGTGAACTGTCCTCGAATTTTGGTTTTTGCTTGCTTCTGGTCTAGTAGCTTAGCTTGCTGAAATCCTAGATATTTGTAGGTTTCACCATTTTGCATGGCATTTATAATGTTCCCATTAGGTAGTAACACATCTCCGTTAACGATTTTACCCTTCTCGATATTCAAGGTTTTGCACTTGTCCAATCCAAATCCCATTTGTATATCACTGGAAAACTTTTCAGTGATATTAAGTAAATGTTGAATTTGACGCTGGTCTGATGCGTATATTTTGATGTCATCCATGTATAAAAGGTGGGAAACAGTGCAGCTAGTGTTCCTGTTGGCTCTGATTTTAAAGCCGCAATCCGTATCGTTAAGTAGCTTGGAAAGTGGATTCATTGCCAAACAAAACCAAAGTGGACTCAGGGAGTCGCCCTGGAAGATCCCCCTACGGATAGAAATCTCATCAGTTTCGAGATATTGACCATTTATTTGTAAATGAAGGTTCGTTCGCCAGTGCTTCATCGATGATTCAAGAAAAGTAACAAAAATGGGGTGTACTTTGTAAATTTGCAAAACTTTAACAAGCCAGGAATGTGGAACGCTATCAAATGCTTTCCTATAATCTACGAAAGCCGTGCAGATGTTGCGCTGTTCCTTCTGCGCCTGTTTTAGTATTACCGAATCGATGATGAGTTGTTCTTTGCAGCCTTGGTGATCTCGTCTGCACCCTTTCTGTTCTTCCGACAAGATGTTGTTATTATCCGCATGTCTGTAAATACGGTTAGTAATGCAGGACGTTAATATTTTATATATAGTTGGAAGGCATGTTATAGGTCTATACTGCGTAGGATCGTGAGTTTGATGCGTTTTGGGAAGCAAGTGGGTTGAACCCAGTGTCAGAAATGGTGGTGTATCTTCTGGATGTTGCAGAATATGTGTAAATGATCTTGCTATTGCTTCATGCAGACTGTCAAACTTCTTATACCAAAAGTTTTGGACATTGTCAACTCCTGGTGTCTTCCAACTACTGGTGCTTTTTATAGCTTCGGTTACCTCGCTTGTTGTCAAGTTAACGAAAGGCATTGGTTCAATGTTTATTTTTTCCTCCTCAGTTCTTATCCAGTGAGCGTTGGATTTATGTTCGATAGGGTTCGACCATAAAGAAGACCAGTACTCCGTTAGCTCATCTTTATTTGGAAGACTTTGGTTGTGATTGTTTACTGTACCGCTTAGTTGCCTGTAAAATAACTTCTGATTGTTATTGAATAAGTAGTTTTGTTGTTTCCTTTTCGTGCACTTGACATATCGTGACAAACGTTTGGATTTTGCCTTTAACTTTTGCCTGAGTAAATCCATATATTCACATACATGTTGTTTATGTTGTGGGTGACCTGTAAAAGTTTTGATTTTTCGATAGATCTTTCTCACTCTGTTTGTTAAGCGCCTAGACGGTTTCAAGTTGTTTTTAAACTCTGTTAGCTGCCCCAATTCCCTTCTGATGTCATCAATGGACTTTTCCAGCCGGTGTTGCCACCAAGGCTTGAGCTGTTTGTAGTCTTTGCCCCGATTGTTCTTTGGGGATTGGATTTGTTGATTGTGACTTCGAAGCACTGCTACCGCTCCACAATAGATGAGAGTGTGAAGTTGTTCCAGCGCTTCGCAGTCTTTAGCATGGTTCTGCAGTAGTAAGTTCACAGCTGCTAGTATGCTGTTAGTGCCCTTATTGGTTCGAAGCTTGGGTAGTTTTAGCCGGTGTATTGGGTTGGTGCCATTAAATTCCGCTAGTGCTTTACAAAGTTGGGTATTATAGTCATTATCGGTGGTTTTGTCGCAATCATTGTTTATTTTCTCAACGCCATTGTGGTCTCCTTGTGCATTCTCCGATTTATGTGTATCCTGATCGGTAATTATGTCATTCTCTCCATCTTGAAGGTCAAGAAGGACTTCACCTCGAATTTGTTGCAACGTCGGACCGGGTAGTAGATTGTTTCTCACAATACTTCGACGTTGGTCAGCAATACGCTGTTCCGTGAGATGGTGAAATTCTGGAAAATGTTCAATGAATGCACGGTGGAGGGCGTATCTGTATGTCGTCATATCAGTTTCCATCTTGGTGATTTTAAAGTAGGAGCGCATAATGAATGAGTTTAGCTCGATAGTCCACTTCATGCGCTTCCTGGGCTTTCCAGCTTTTGTGGTCGTAGATGTGCCGACTTGCGTCACTCCAGAAACATCAGAAGCCGGTGGCGGAGGATCGATGTTGTTTTCCCCCTGAGTGTGGTTCGCAGTAGCCCTACGCGGTGTCACGCTGCGCCTACCGCTAACCGAGGAAGAAGGTAAATCATTTTTCGAACAAGCCCTTCTAGCACCAACTTGAACGCGACAAGAGTTTAAGGTGTTGCAATGTCGATTCACCTGACGATTCCTGAGATTTAAGGTCACGGAATTTACAATCGAATTATTGCTCCCCCCAGAATCCGTGGAGCAGACAGCCGATGTACTAGGTACACTAGCAGTGTGGGATTCTGAGCATTTAGCTCTACCCACCTGGGGTAATCTAGTTTTACAATTCGACATCGTGATTGTCGCATTTTAGACCTACTGCCAGGTGTTGATTCAGCCGCTCCTTACATGGAGAACAGACGCTGTCGGAGTACCGCTCCTCACATGGAGACCGTCGTGTCCTGAAACTAACTGGTTTTGGTTCGCTCCGAGGTATTTAATTTCCTCGATACCTTCTATATCTAAAAGGCATTCCCCGATCCACCACCTGGGGAAGCGCCCGATAGGGGACCAGTACCCCCACGGGTTATTATTATTATTATTATTATTTCCAATTCAAGTGTACTCTTGCTCAGCTTTTGCTGGTAATGTTCACCTATCCCGAGCGTTTGTAAACGCAAATGGGATTAGGCACAGCAGTTACATATTTAGAAATTTACGGACAGTGTGACAAGTATTCAAAATTGCAGCCTTCTGCAGATCGATGTATGTGTTTTTGTGAAGACCTAGTTTGGTGAGGCTGTCTTGTAGAGTTTTGGGGATTAGTCCCGTAGATGAAACGATGACCGGCACCACCTCTACCCTCTCTGCATGCCACATCTGTCCTACCTCAATTGCAAGATCGGTGTATTTTGCAATTTTCTCGTTGTATTTGTCTAACATATTGTTGTTATTGGGTACAGCAACATCCACTAGAAGAACCGAGTTAGCTTTTTTATCCACAACTACAATATCAGGCCGGTTATTCGTCACCCGTCTATCGGTGATAATTGACCTATCGTAGTATAGTCTAAAATCAGCATTCTCTAGAACTGCATGAGGATGGTACTTGTAATAAGGCGTGTAAGTGTTAACTAATCCAAATTTGTTGGCCAACTTCTGATGAATGATGTTGCACAGTTGGTTGTGCCTGCGTAGGTAATCAATGTTAGCTATGGCTGAACATCCCGACGTAATGTGTTGTATCGTCTCTGTTGTTTGTTGACACCTTCTGCACTTGTCCGACACGATGTTTGGATCTCTGATAACAAATTTCTTGTAATTGTTGGTATTAATAACTTGGTCTTGTATCGCCATCATAAATCCTTCTGTTTCTGGAAACAATGTTCCATCAGAGAGCCACTTATTTGATGCTTCCTTGTCGATATATGGTTGATTGAGGTCGTGATGATGTCGACCATGAAGCGCTTTCTGGGCCCACTCCGCCTGTTTGTCAGAGTCTGTAACGATTTCAAGTTTATTATCAGGGTTTACAAGATCTAAGGGGGAATAGTTTTTATCTGCTTTCGCGACCAGCTCATGCAATTTAGATGTTTGAGCCTTGCAAATGAAGAACTGTTGGAGTTTAGATATTTGTTTGTAATGTAAATTAACTATGTCCGTTAGAGCTCTCCCTCCCTCTTTTCTTGGTAGTGTGGTCCTAATAACTGATGATGTCGGGTGGTGACATTTGTGTTTGGTCATCATGGTTCGCGTTGTTCTTTGAATATCTTCCAGATCTGTTTTTGTCCACTTCAGAATTCCAAATGAGTATGTCAGGACCGGTATGGCGTAGGTGTTAATTGCTTTGGCAAGATTTCCTGCGTTCAACTGGGATTTCAATAAAGCAGTTATCCTTTGAGTGAACTGTCCTCGAATTTTGGTTTTTGCTTGCTTCTGGTCTAGTAGCTTAGCTTGCTGAAATCCTAGATATTTGTAGGTGTCACCATTTTGCATGGCATTTATAATGTTCCCATTAGGTAGTAACACATCTCCGTTAACGATTTTACCCTTCTCGATATTCAAGGTTTTGCACTTGTCTAATCCAAATCCCATTTGTATATCACTGGAAAAATTTTCAGTGATATTAAGTAAATGTTGAATTTGACGCTGGTTTGATGCGTATATTTTGATGTCATCCATGTATAAGAGGTGGGAAACAGTGCAGCTAGTGTTTCTGTTGGCCTTGATTTTAAAGCCGTAATCCGTATCGTTAAGTAGCTTGGAAAGTGGATTCATTGCCAAACAAAACCAAAGTGGACTCAGGGAGTCGCCCTGGAAGATCCCCCTACGGATAGAAATTTCATCAGTTTCGAGGTATTGACCATTTATTTGTAAATGAAGGTTCGTTCGCCAGTGCTTCATCGATGATTCAAGAAAAGTAACAAGAGTGGGGTGTACTTTGTAAATTTGCAACACTTTAACAAGCCAGGAATGTGGAACGCTATCAAATGCTTTCCTATAATCTACGAAAGCCGTGTAGATGTTGCGCTGTTCCTTCTGCGCCTGTTTTAGTATTACCGAATCGATGATGAGTTGCTCTTTGCAGCCTTGGTGATGCACCCTTCCTGTTCTTCCGACAAGATGTTATGATCCGCATGTCTGTAAATACGGTTAGTAATGCAAGACGTTAATATTTTATATATAGTTGGAAGGCATGTTATAGGTCTATACTGCGTAGGATCGTGAGTTTGATGCGTTTTGGGAAGCAAGTGGGTCGAACCCAGTGTCAGAAATGGTGGAGTATCTTCTGGATGTTGCAGAATATGTGAAAATGATGTTGCCATTGCCTCATACAGACTGTCAAACTTCTTATACCAGAAGTTTTGGACATTGTCAACTCCTGGTGTCTTCCAACTACTGGTGCTCTTTATAGCTTCGGTTACCTCGCTTGTTGTCAAGTTAACGAAAGGCATTGGTTCAATGTTTATTTTTTCCTCCTCAGTTCTTATCCAGTGAGCGTTGGTTTTATGTTCGATAGGGTTCGACCATAAAGAAGACCAGTACTCCGTTAGCTCATCTTTATTTGGAAGACTTTGGTTGTGATTGTTTACTGTACCGCGTAGTTGCCTGTAAAATAACTTCTGATTGTTATTGAATAAGTAGTTTTGTTGTTTCCTTTTCGTGCACTTGACATATCTTGACAAACGTTTGGATTTTGCCTTTAACTTTTGCCTGAGTAAATCCATA
This sequence comes from Lochmaea crataegi, assembly GCA_947563755.1. Classification (NCBI taxonomy): domain Eukaryota; kingdom Metazoa; phylum Arthropoda; class Insecta; order Coleoptera; family Chrysomelidae; genus Lochmaea; species Lochmaea crataegi. Next base: position 39,374,236 of record OX387425.1, on the reverse strand, counting down.
TATTCACATACATGTTGTTTATGTTGTGGGTGACCTGTAAAAGTTTTGATTTTTCGATAGATCTTTCTCACTCTGTTTGTTAAGCGCCTAGACGGTTTCAAGTTGTTTTTAAACTCTGTTAGCTGCCCCAATTCCCTTCTGATGTCATCAATGGACTTTTCCAGCCGCCGTTGCCACCAAGGCTTGAGCTGTTTGTAGTCTTTACCCCGATTGTTCTTTGGGGATTGGATTTGTTGATTGTGACTTCGAAGCACTGCTACCGCTCCACAATAGATGAGAGTGTGAAGTTGTTCCAGCGCTTCGCAGTCTTTAGCATGGTTCTGCAGTAGTAAGTTCACAGCTGCTAGTATGCTGTTAGTGCTCTTATTGGTTCGAAGCTTGGGTAGTTTTGGCCGGTGTATTGGGTTGGTGCCATTAAATTCCGCTAGTGCTTTACAAAGTTCGGTATTATAGTCATTATCGGTGGTTTTGTCGCAATCATTGTTTATTTCCTCAACGCCATTGTGGTCTCCTTGTGCATTCTCCGATTTATGTGTATCCTGATCGGTAATTATGTGATTCTCTCCATCTTGAAGGTCAAGAAGGACTTCACCTCGAATTTGTTGCAACGTCGGACCGGGTAGTAGATTGTTTCTCACAATACTTCGACGTTGGTCAGCAATACGCTGTTCCGTGAGATGGTGAAATTCTGGAAAATGTTCAATGAATGCACGGTGGAGGGCGTATCTGTATGTCGTCATATCAGTTTCCATATTGGTGATTTTAAAGTAGGAGCGCATAATGAATGAGTTTAGCTCGATAGTCCACTTCATGCGCTTCCTGGGCTTTCCGGCTTTTGTGGTCGTAGATGTGCCGACTTGCGTCACTCCAGAAACATCAGAAGCCGGTGGCGGAGGATCGATGCTGTTTTCCCCCTGAGTGTGGTTCGCAGTAGCCCTACTCGGTGTCACGCTGCGCCTACCGATAACCGAGGAAGAAGGTAAATCATTTTTCGAACAAGCCCTTCTAGCACCAACTTGAACGCGACAAGAGTTTAAGGTGTTGCAATGTCGATTCACCTGACGATTCCTGAGATTTAAGGTCCCGGAATTTACAATCGAATTATTGCTCCCCCCAGAATCCGTGGAGCAGACAGCCGATGTACTAGGTACACTAGCAGTGTGGGATTCTGAGCATTTAGCTCTACCCACCTGGGGTAATCTAGTTTTACAATTCGACATCGTGATTGTCGCATTTTAGACCTACTGCCAGGTGCTGATTCAGCCGCTCCTTACATGGAGAACAGACGCTGTCGGAGTACCGCTCCTTACATGGAGACCGTCGTGTCCTGAAACTAACTGGTTTTGGTTCGCTCCGAGGTATTTAATTTCCTCGATACCTCCTATATCTAAAAGGCATTCCCCGATCCACCACCTGGGGAAGCGCCCGATAGGGGACCAGTACCCCCACGGGTTATTATTATTATTATTAATATTATTATTATTATTATTATTATTATTATTTTCAACTCAAGTGTACTCTTGCTCAGCTCTTGCTGGTAATGTTCACCTATCCCGAGCGTTTGTAAACGCAAATGGGATTAGGCAGAGCAGTTACATATTTAGAAATTTACGGACAGTGTGACAAGTATTCAAAATTGCAGCCTTCTGCAGATCGATGTATGTGTTTTTGTGAAGACCTAGTTTGGTGAGGCTGTCTTGTAGAGTTTTGGGGATTAGTCCCGTAGATGAAACGATGACCGGCACCACCTCTACTTCCTCTGCATGCCACATCTGTCCTACCTCAATTGCAAGATCGGTGTATTTTGCAATTTTCTCGTTGTATTTGTCTAACATATTGTTGTTATTGGGTACAGCAACATCCACTAGAAGAACCGAGCTGGCTTTTTTATCCACAACTACAATATCAGGCCGGTTATTCGTCACCAACTTCTGATGAATGATGTTGCACAGTTGGTTGTGCCTGCGTAGGTAATCAATGTTAGCTATGGCTGAACATCCCGACGTAATGTGTTGTATCGTCTCTGTTGTTTGTTGACACCTTCTGCACTTGTCCGACACGATGTTTGGATCTCTGATAACAAATTTCTTGTAATTGTTGGTATTAATAACTTGGTCTTGGATCGCCATCATAAATCCTTCTGTTTCTGGAAACAATGTTCCATCAGAGAGCCACTTATTTGATGCTTCCTTGTCGATATATGGTTGATTGAGGTCGTGATGATGTCGACCATGAAGCGCTTTCTGGGCCCACTCCGCCTGTTTGTCAGAGTCTGTAACGATTTCAAGTTTATTATCAGGGTTTACAAGATCTAAGGGGGAATAGTTTTTATCTGCTTTCGCGACCAGCTCATGCAATTTAGATGTTTGAGCCTTGCCAATGAAGAACTGTTGGAGTTTAGATATTTGTTTGTAATGTAAATTAACTATGTCCGTTAGAGCTCTCCCTCCCTCTTTTCTTGGTAGTGTGGTCCTAATAACTGATGATGTCGGGTGGTGACATTTGTGTTTGGTCATCATGGTTCGCGTTGTTCTTTGAATATCTTCCAGTTCTGTTTTTGTTAATTGCTTTGGCAAGATTTCCTGCGTTCAACTGGGATTTCAATAAATCAGTTATCCTTTGAGTGAACTGTCCTCGAATTTTGGTTTTTGCTTGCTTCTGGTCTAGTAGCTTACCTTGCTGAAATCCTAGATATTTGTAGGTTTCACCATTTTGCATGGCATTTATAATGTTCCCATTAGGTAGTAACACATCTCTGTTAACGATTTTACCCTTCTCGATATTCAAGGTTTTGCACTTGTCTAATCCAAATCCCATTTGTATATCACTGGAAAATTTTTCAGTGATATTGAGTAAATGTTGAATTTGACGCTGGTTTGGTGCGTATATTTTGATGTCATCCATGTATAAAAGGTGGGAAACAGTGCAGCTAGTGTTCCTGTTGGCTTTGATTTTAAAGCCGTAATCCGTATCGTTAAGTAGCTTGGAAAGTGGATTCATTGCCAAACAAAACCAAAGTGGACTCAGGGAGTCACCCTGGAAGATCCCCCTACGGATAGAAATTTCATCAGTTTCGAGGTATTGACCATTTATATGTAAATGAAGGTCCGTTCGCCAGTGCTTCATCGATGATTCAAGAAAAGTAACAATAGTGGGGTGTACTTTGTAAATTTGCAAAACTTTAACAAGCCAGGAATGTGGAACGCTATCAAATGCTTTCCTATAATCTACGAAAGCCGTATAGATGTTGCGCTGTTCCTTCTGCGCCTGTTTTAGTATTACCGAATCGATGATGAGTTGTTCTTTGCAGCCTTGGTGATCTCGTCTGCACCCTTTCTGTTCTTCCGACAAGATGTTGTTATGATCCGCATGTCTGTAAATACGGTTAGTAATGCAAGACGTTAATATTTTATATATAGTTGGAAGGCATGTTATAGGTCTATACTGCGTAGGATCGTGAGTTTGATGCGTTTTGGGAAGCAAGTGGGTCGAACCCAGTGTCAGAAATGGTGGTGTATCTTCTGGATGTTGCAGAATATGTGTAAATGATCTTGCTATTGCTTCATGGAGACTGTCAAACTTCTTATACCAAAAGTTTTGGACATTGTCAACTCCTGGTGTCTTCCAACTACTGGTGCTCTTTATAGCTTCGGTTACCTCGCTTGTTGTCAAGTTAACGAAAGGCATTGGTTCAATGTTTATTTTTTCCTCCTCAGTTCTTATCCAGTGAGCGTTGGATTTATGTTCGATAGGGTTCGACCATAAAGAAGACCAGTACTCCGTTAGCTCATCTCTATTTGGAAGACTTTGGTTGTGATTGTTTATTATTATTATTCTTATTTCCAACTCAAGTGTACTCTTGCTCAGCTCTTGCTGGTAATGTTCACCTACCCCGAGCGTTTGTAAACGCAAATGAGATTAGGCAGAGCAGTTACATATTTAGAAATTTACGGACAGTGTGACAAGTATTCAAAATTGCAGCCTTCTGCAGATCGATGTATGTGTTTTTGTGAAGACCTAGTTTGGTGAGGCTGTCTTGTAGAGTTTTGGGGATTAGTCCCGTAGATGAAACAATGACCGGCACCACCTCTACTTTCTCTGCCTGCCACATCTGTCCTACCTCAATTGCAAGATCGGTGTATTTTGCAATTTTCTCGTTGTATTTGTCTAAAATATTAGTGTTATTGGGTACAACAACATCCACTAGGAGAACCGAGTTAGCTTTTTTATCCACTACCACAATATCAGGCCGGTTATTCGTCACCCGTCTATCGGTGATAATTGACCTATCGTAGTATAGTCTAAAATCAGCATTCTCTAGAACTGCATGCGGATGGTACTTGTAATAAGGCGTGTAGGTGTTAACTAATCCAAATTTGTTGGCCAACTTCTGATGGATGATGTTGCAAAGTTGATTGTGTCTGCGTAGGTAATCAATGTTAGCTATATCTGAACATCCCGACGTAATGTGTTGTATCGTCTCTGTTGTTTGTTGACACCTTCTGCACTTGTCCGACACGATGTTTGGATCTCTTATAACAAATTTCTTGTAATTATTGGTATTAATTACTTGGTCTTGGATCGCCATCATAAATCCTTCTGTTTCTGGAAACAATGTTCCATCGGAGAGCCACTTATTTGATGCTTCCTTGTCGATATATGGTTGATTGAGGTCGTGATGATGTCGACCATGGAGCGCTTTCTGGTCCCACTCTGCCTGTTTGTCAGAGTCTGTGACGATTTCAAGTTTATTATCAGGGTTTACAAGATCTAAGGGGGAATAGTTTTTATCTGCTTTCGCGACCAGCTCATGCAATTTAGATGTTTGAGCCTTGCCAATGAAGTATTTTTGGAGTTGGGATATTTGTTTGTAATGAAAATTAACTATGTCCGTTAGAGCTCTCCCTCCCTCTTTTCTTGGTAGTGTGGTCCTAATAACTGATGATGTCGGGTGGTGACATTTGTGTTTGGTCATCATGGTTCGCGTTGTTCTTTGAATATCTTCCAGTTCTGTTTTTGTCCACTTCAGAATTCCAAATGAGTATGTCAGGACCGGTATAACGTAGGTGTTAATTGCTTTGGCAAGATTTCCTGCGTTCAACTGGGATTTCAATAAAGCAGTTATCCTTTGAGTGAACTGTCCTCGAATTTTGGTTTTCGCTTTCTTCTGGTATAGTAGCTTAGCTTGCTGAAATCCTAGATATTTGTAGGTTTCACCATTTTGCATTGCATTTATAATGTTCCCATTAGGTAGTAACACATCTCCGTTAACGATTTTACCCTTCTCGATATTCAAGGTTTTGCACTTGTCTAATCCAAATCCCATTTGTATATCACTGGAAAATTTTTCAGTGATATTAAGTAAATGTTGAATTTTACGCTGGTTTGATGCGTATATTTTGATGTCATCCATGTATAAAAGGTGGGAAACAGTGCAGCTAGTGTTCCTGTTGGCTTTGATTTTAATTCATTGCCAAACAAAACCAAAGTGGACTCAGGGAGTCACCCTGGAAGATCCCCCTACGGATAGAAATTTCATCAGTTTCGAGGTATTGACCATTTATTTGTAAATGAAGGTTCGTTCGCCAGTGCTTCATCGATGATTCAAGAAAAGTAACAAGAATGGGGTGTACTTTGTAAATTTGCAAAACTTTAACAAGCCAGGAATGTGGAACGCTATCAAATGCTTTCCTATAATCTACGAAAGCCGTGTAGATGTTGCGCTGTTCCTTCTGCGCCTGTTTTAGTATTACCGAATCGATGATGAGTTGTTCTTTGCAGCCTTGGTGATCTCGTCTGCACCCTTTCTGTCCTTCCGACAAGATGTTGTTATGATCCGCATGTCTGTAAATACGGTTAGTAATGCAAGACGTTAATATTTTATATATAGTTGGAAAGCAAGTTATAGGTCTATACTGCGTAGGATCGTGAGTTTGATGCGTTTTGGGAAGCAAGTGGGTCGAACCCAGTGTCAGAAATGGTGGTGTATCTTCTGGATGTTGCAGAATATGTGTAAATGATCTTGCTATTGCTTCATGCAGACTGTCAAACTTCTTATACCAGAAGTTTTGGACATGGTCAACTCCTGGTGTCTTCCAATTACTGGTGGTCTTTATAGCTTCGGTTACCTCGCTTGTTGTCAAGTTAACGAAAGGCATTGGTTCAATGTTTATTTTTTCCTCCTCAGTTCTTATCCAGTGAGCGTTGGATTTATGTTCGATAGGGTTCGACCATAAAGAAGACCAGTACTCCGTTAGCTCATCTTTATTTGGAAGACTTTGGTTGTGATTGTTTACTGTACCGCTTAGTTGCCTGTAAAATAACTTCTGATTGTTATTGAATAAGTAGTTTTGTTGTTTCCTTTTCGTGCACTTGACATATCGTGACAAACGTTTGGATTTTGCCTTTAACTTTTGCCTGAGTAAATCCATATATTCACATACATGTTGTTTATGTTGTGGGTGACCTGTAAAAGTTTTGATTTTTCGATAGATCTTTCTCACTCTGTTTGTTAAGCGCCTAGACGGTTTCAAGTTGTTTTTAAACTCTGTTAGCTGCCCCAATTCCCTTCTGATGTCATCAATGGACTTTTCCAGCCGGCGTTGCCACCAAGGCTTGAGCTGTTTGTAGTCTTTGCCCCGATTGTTCTTTGGGGATTGGATTTGTTGATTGTGACTTCGAAGCACTGCTACCGCTCCACAATAGATGAGAGTGTGAAGTTGTTCCAGCGCTTCGCAGTCTTTAGCATGGTTCTGCAGTAGTAAGTTCACAGCTGCTAGTATGCTATTAGTGCTCTTATTGGTTCGAAGCTTGGGTAGTTTTGGCCGGTGTATTGGGTTGGTGCCATTAAATTCCGCTAGTGCTTTACAAAGTTCGGTATTATAGTCATTATCGGTGGTTTTGTCGCAATCATTGTTCATTTCCTCAACGCCATTGTGGTCTCCTTGTGCATTCTCCGATTTATGTGTATCCTGATCGGTAATTATGTCATTCTCTCCATCTTGAAGGTCAAGAAGGACTTCACCTCGAATTTGTTGCAACGTCGGACCGGGTAGTAGATTGTTTCTTACAATACTTCGACGTTGGTCAGCAATACGCTGTTCCGTGAGATGGTGAAATTCTGGAAAATGTTCAATGAATGCACGGTGGAGGGCGTATCTGTATGTCGTCATATCAGTTTCCATCTTGGTGATTTTAAAGTAGGAGCGCATAATGAATGAGTTTAGCTCGATAGTCCACTTCATGCGCTTCCTGGGCTTTCCGGCTTTTGTGGTCGTAGATGTGCCGACTTGCGTCACTCCAGAAACATCAGAAGCCGGTGGCGGAGGATCGATGTTGTTTTCCCCCTGAGTGTGGTTCGCAGTAGCCCTACTCGGTGTCACGCTGCGCCTACCGCTAACCGAGGAAGAAGGTAAATCATTTTTCGAACAAGCCCTTCTAGCACCAACTTGAACGCGACAAGAGTTTAAGGTGTTGCAATGTCGATTCACCTGACGATTCCTGAGATTTAAGGTCCCGGAATTTACAATCGAATTATTGCTCCCCCCAGAATCCGTGGAGCAGACAGCCGATGTACTCGGTACACTAGCAGTGTGGGATTCTGAGCATTTAGCTCTACCCACCTGGGGTAATCCTGTTTTACAATTCGACATCGTGATTGTCGCATTTTAGACCTACTGCCAGGTGTTGATTCAGCCGCTCCTTACATGGAGAACAGACGCTGTCGGAGTACCGCTCCTTACATGGAGACCGTCGTGTCCTGAAACTAACTGGTTTTGGTTCGCTCCGAGGTATTTAATTTCCTCGATACCTTCTATATCTAAAAGACATTCCCCTATCCACCACCTGGGGAAGCGCCCGATAGGGGACCAGCACCCCCACGGGTTATTATTATTATTATTATTATTATTTCCAACTCAAGTGTACTCTTGCTCAGCTCTTGCTGGTAATATTCACCTATCCCGAGCGTGTGTAAACGCAAATGGGATTAGGCACAGCAGTTACATATTTAGAAATTTACGGACAGTGTGACAAGTATTCAAAATTGCAGCCTTCTGCAGATCGATGTATGTGTTTTTGTGAAGACCTAGTTTGGTGAGGCTGTCTTGTAGAGTTTTGGGGATTAGTCCCGTAGATGAAACGATGACCGGCACCACCTCTACTTTCTCTGCATGCCACATCTGTCCTACCTCAATTGCAAGATCGGTGTATTTTGCAATTTTCTCGTTGTATTTGTCTAACATATTGTTGTTATTGGGTACAGCAACATCCACTAGAAGAACCGAGTTAGCTTTTTTATCCACATCTACAATATCAGGCCGGTTATTCGTCACCCGTCTATCGGTGATAATTGACCTATCGTAGTATAGTCTAAAATCAGCATTCTCTAGAACTGCATGAGGATGGTACTTGTAATAAGGCGTGTAGGTGTTAACTAATCCAAATTTGTTGGCCAACTTCTGATGAATGATGTTGCACAGTTGGTTGTGCCTGCGTAGGTAATCAATGTTAGCTATGGCTGAACATCCCGACGTAATGTGTTGTATCGTCTCTGTTGTTTGTTGACACCTTCTGCACTTGTCCGACACGATGTTTGGATCTCTTATAACAAATTTCTTGTAATTGTTGGTATTAATAACTTGGTCTTGGATCGCCATCATAAAACCTTCTGTTTCTGGAAACAATGTTCCATCAGAGAGCCACTTATTTGATGCTTCCTTGTCGATATATGGTTGATTGAGGTCGTGATGATGTCGACCATGAAGCGCTTTCTGGGCCCACTCCGCCTGTTTGTCAGAGTCTGTAACGATATCAAGTTTTTTATCAGGGTTTACAAGATCTAAGGAGGAATAGTTTTTATCTGCTTTCGCGACCAACTCATGCAATTTAGATGTTTGAGCCTTGCCAATGAAGAACTTTTGGAGTTTAGATATTTGATTATAATGTAAATTAACTATGTCCGTTAAAGCTCTCCCTCCCTCTTTTCTTGGTAATGTGGTCCTAATAACTGATGATGTCGGGTGGTGACATTTGTGTTTGGTCATCATGGTTCGCGTTGTTCTTTGAATATCTTCCAGTTCTGTTTTTGTCCACTTCAGAATTCCAAATGAGTATGTCAGGATCGGTATGGCGTAGGTGTTAATTGCTTTGGCGAGATTTCCTGCGTTCAACTGGGATTTCAATAAAGCAGATATCCTTTGAGTGAACTGTCCTCGAATTTTGGTTTTTGCTTGCTTCTGGTCAAGTAGCTTAGCTTGCTGAAATCCTAGATATTTGTAGGTTTCACCATTTTGCATGGCATTTATAATGTTCCCATTAGGTAGTAATACATCTCCGTTAACGATTTTACCCTTCTCGATATTTAAGGTTTTGCACTTGTCTAATCCAAATCCCATTTGTATATCACTGGAAAATGTTTCAGTAATATTAAGTAAATGTTGAATTTGACGCTGGTTTGATGCGTATATTTTGATGTCATCCATGTATAAGAGGTGGGAAACAGTGCAGCTAGTGTTTCTGTTGGCCTTGATTTTAAAGCCGTAATCCGTATCGTTAAGTAGATTGGAGAGTGGATTCATTGCCAAACAAAACCAAAGTGGACTCAGGGAGTCGCCTTGGAAGATCCCCCTACGGATAGAAATTTCATCAGTTTCGAGGTATTGACCATTTATTTGTAAATGAAGGTTCGTTCGCCAGTGCTTCATCGATGATTCAAGAAAAGTAACAAGAGTGGGGTGTACTTTGTAAATTTGCAAAACTTTAACAAGCCAGGAATGTGGAACGCTATCAAATGCTTTCCTATAATCTACGAAAGCCGTGTAGATGTTGCGCTGTTCCTTCTGCGCCTGTTTTAGTATTACCGAATCGATGATGAGTTGCTCTTTGCAGCCTTGGTGATCTCGTCTGCACCCTTTTTGTTCTTCCTACAAGATGTTGTTTTGATCGGCATGTCTGTAAATACGGTTAGTAATGCAAGACGTTAATATTTTATATATAGTTGGAAGGCATGTTATAGGTCTATACTGCGTAGGATCGTGAGTTTGATGCGTTTTGGGAAGCAAGTGGGTCGAACCCAGTGTCAGAAATGGTGGTGTATCTTCTGGATGTTGCAGAATATGTGTAAATGATCTTGCTATTGCTTCATGCAGACTGTCAAACTTCTTATACCAAAAGTTTTGGACATTGTCAACTCCTGGTGTCTTCCAATTACTGGTGCTCTTTATAGCTTCGGTTACCTCGCTTGTTGTCAAGTTAACGAAAGGCATTGGTTCAATGTTAATTTTTTCCTCCTCAGTTCTTATCCAGTGAGCGTTGGATTTATGTTCGATAGGGTTCGACCATAAAGAAGACCAGTACTCCGTTAGCTCATCTTTATTTGGAAGACTTTGGTTGTGATTGTTTACTGTACCGCTTAGTTGCCTGTAAAATAACTTCTGATTGTTATTGAATAAGTAGTTTTGTTGTTTCCTTTTCGTGCACTTGACATATCGTGACAAACGTTTGGATTTTGCCTTTAACTTTTGCCTGAGTAAATCTATATATTCACATACATGTTGTTTATGTTGTGGGTGACCTGTAAAAGTTTTGATTTTTCGATAGATCTTTCTCACTCTGTTTGTTAAGCGCCTAGACGGTTTCAAGTTGTTATTAAACTCTGTTAGCTGCCCCAATTCCCTTCTGATGTCATCAATGGACTTTTCCAGCCGGCGTTGCCACCAAGGCTTGAGCTGTTTGTAGTCTTTACCCCGATTGTTCTTTGGGGATTGGATTTGTTGATTGTGACTTCGAAGCACTGCTACCGCTCCACAATAGATGAGAGTGTGAAGTTGTTCCAGCGCTTCGCAGTCTTTAGCATGGTTCTGCAGTAGTGAGTTCACAGCTGCTAGTATGCTGTTAGTGCTCTTATTGGTTCGAAGCTTGGGTAGTTTTGGCCGGTGTATTGGGTTGGTGCCATTAAATTCCGCTAGTGCTTTACAAAGTTCGGTATTATAGTCATTATCGGTGGTTTTGTCGCAATCATTGTTTATTTCCTCAACGCCATTGTGGTCTCCTTGTGCATTCTCCGATTTATGTGTATCCTGATCGGTAATTATGTCATTCTCTCCATCTTGAAGGTCAAGAAGGACTTCACCTCGAATTTGTTGCAACGTCGGACCGGGTAGTAGATTGTTTCTCACAATACTTCGACGTTGGTCAGCAATACGCTGTTCCGTGAGATGGTGAAATTCTGGAAAATGTTCAATGAATGCACGGTGGAGGGCGTATCTGTATGTCGTCATATCAGTTTCCATCTTGGTGATTTTAAAGTAGGAGCGCATAATGAATGAGTTTAGCTCGATAGTCCACTTCATGCGCTTCCTGGGCTTTCCGGCTTTTGTGGTCGTAGATGTGCCGACTTGCGTCACTCCAGAAACATCAGAAGCCGGTGGCGGAGGATCGATGCTTTTTCCCCCCCTGAGTGTGGTTCGCAGTAGCCCTACTCGGTGTCACGCTGCGCCTACCGATAACCGAGGAAGAAGGTAAATCATTTTTCGAACAAGCCCTTCTAGCACCAACTTGAACGCGACAAGAGTTTAAGGTGTTGCAATGTCGATTCACCTGACGATTCCTGAGATTTAAGGTCCCGGAATTTACAATCGAATTATTGCTCCCCCCAGAATCCGTGGAGCAGACAGCCGATGTACTAGGTACACTAGCAGTGTGGGATTCTGAGCATTTAGCTCTACCCACCTGGGGTAATCTAGTTTTACAATTCGACATCGTGATTGTCGCATTTTAGACCTACTGCCGGGTGCTGATTCAGCCGCTCCTTACATGGAGAACAGACGCTGTCGGAGTACCGCTCCTTACATGGAGACCGTCGTGTCCTGAAACTAACTGGTTTTGGTTCGCTCCGAGGTTTTTAATTTCCTCGATACCTCCTATATCTAAAAGGCATTCCCCGATCCACCACCTGGGGAAGTGCCCGATAGGGGACCAGTACCCCCACGGGTTATTATTATTATTATTATATATATTATATATATTATATTATTATTATTATTTCCAATTCAAGTGTACTCTTGCTCAGCTTTTGCTGGTAATGTTCACCTATCCCGAGCGTTTGTAAACGCAAATGGGATTAGGCACAGCAGTTACATATTTAGAAATTTACGGACAGTGTGACAAGTATTCAAAATTGCAGCCTTCTGCAGATCGATGTATGTGTTTTTGTGAAGACCTAGTTTGGTGAGGCTGTCTTGTAGAGTTTTGGGGATTAGTCCCGTAGATGAAACGATGACCGGCACCACCTCTACCCTCTCTGCATGCCACATCTGTCCTACCTCAATTGCAAGATCGGTGTATTTTGCAATTTTCTCGTTGTATTTGTCTAACATATTGTTGTTATTGGGTACAGCAACATCCACTAGAAGAACCGAGTTAGCTTTTTTATCCACAACTACAATATCAGGCCGGTTATTCGTCACCCGTCTATCGGTGATAATTGACCTATCGTAGTATAGTCTAAAATCAGCATTCTCTAGAACTGCATGAGGATGGTACTTGTAATAAGGCGTGTAAGTGTTAACTAATCCAAATTTGTTGGCCAACTTCTGATGAATGATGTTGCACAGTTGGTTGTGCCTGCGTAGGTAATCAATGTTAGCTATGGCTGAACATCCCGACGTAATGTGTTGTATCGTCTCTGTTGTTTGTTGACACCTTCTGCACTTGTCCGACACGATGTTTGGATCTCTGATAACAAATTTCTTGTAATTGTTGGTATTAATAACTTGGTCTTGTATCGCCATCATAAATCCTTCTGTTTCTGGAAACAATGTTCCATCAGAGAGCCACTTATTTGATGCTTCCTTGTCGATATATGGTTGATTGAGGTCGTGATGATGTCGACCATGAAGCGCTTTCTGGGCCCACTCCGCCTGTTTGTCAGAGTCTGTAACGATTTCAAGTTTATTATCAGGGTTTACAAGATCTAAGGGGGAATAGTTTTTATCTGCTTTCGCGACCAGCTCATGCAATTTAGATGTTTGAGCCTTGCCAATGAAGAACTGTTGGAGTTTAGATATTTGTTTGTAATGTAAATTAACTATGTCCGTTAGAGCTCTCCCTCCCTCTTTTCTTGGTAGTGTGGTCCTAATAACTGATGATGTCGGGTGGTGACATTTGTGTTTGGTCATCATGGTTCGCGTTGTTCTTTGAATATCTTCCAGATCTGTTTTTGTCCACTTCAGAATTCCAAATGAGTATGTCAGGACCGGTATGGCGTAGGTGTTAATTGCTTTGGCAAGATTTCCTGCGTTCAACTGGGATTTCAATAAAGCAGTTATCCTTTGAGTGAACTGTCCTCGAATTTTGGTTTTTGCTTGCTTCTGGTCTAGTAGCTTAGCTTGCTGAAATCCTAGATATTTGTAGGTGTCACCATTTTGCATGGCATTTATAATGTTCCCATTAGGTAGTAACACATCTCCGTTAACGATTTTACCCTTCTCGATATTCAAGGTTTTGCACTTGTCTAATCCAAATCCCATTTGTATATCACTGGAAAAATTTTCAGTGATATTAAGTAAATGTTGAATTTGACGCTGGTTTGATGCGTATATTTTGATGTCATCCATATATAAAAGGTGGGAAACAGTGCAGCTAGTGTTCCTGTTGGCTTTGATTTTAAAGCCGTAATCCGTATCGTTAAGTAGCTTGGAAAGTGGATTCATTGCCAAACAAAACCAAAGTGGACTCAGGGAGTCGCCCTGGAAGATCCCCCTACGGATAGAAATTTTATCAGTTTCGAGGTATTGACCATTTATTTGTAAATGAAGGTTCGTTCGCCAGTGCTTCATCGATGATTCAAGAAAAGTAACAAGAGTGGGGTGTACTTTGTAAATTTGCAACACTTTAACAAGCCAGGAATGTGGAACGCTATCAAATGCTTTCCTATAATCTACGAAAGCCGTGTAGATGTTGCGCTGTTCCTTCTGCGCCTGTTTTAGTATTACCGAATCGATGATGAGTTGTTCTTTGCAGCCTTGGTGATCTCGTCTGCACCCTTTCTGTTCTTCCGACAAGATGTTGTTATGATCCGCATGTCTGTAAATACGGTTAGTAATGCAAGACGTTAATATTTTATATATAGTTGGAAGGCATGTTATAGGTCTATACTGCGTAGGATCGTGAGTTTGATGCGTTTTGGGAAGCAAGTGGGTCGAACCCAGTGTCAGAAATGGTGGTGTATCTTCTGGATGATGCAGAATATGTGTAAATGATCTTGCCATTGCTTCATGCAGACTGTCAAACTTCTTATACCAGAAGTTTTGGACATTGTCAACTCCTGGTGTCTTCCAACTACTGGTGCTCTTTATAGCTTCGGTTACCTCGCTTGTTGTCAAGTTAACGAAAGGCATTGGTTCAATGTTAATTTTTTCCTCCTCAGTTCTAATCCAGTGAGCGTTGGATTTATGTTCGATAGGGTTCGACCATAAAGAAGACCAGTACTCCGTTAGCTCATCTTTATCTGGGAGACTTTGGTTGTGATTGTTTACAGTACCGCTTAGTTGCCTGTAAAATAACTTCTGATTGTTATTGAATAAGTAGTTCTGTTGTTTCCTTTTCGTGCACTTGACATATCGTGACAAACGTTTTGATTTTGCCTTTAACTTTTGTCTGAGTGAATCGCTATATTCACATACATGTTGTTTATGTTGTGGGTGACCTGTATAAGTGTTGATTCTTCGATAGATCTTCCTCACTCTGTTTGTTAAGCGCCTAGACGGTTTCAAGTTGTTTTTAAATTCTGTAAGCTGCCCCAATTCCCTTCTGATGTCATCAATGGACTTTTCCAGCCGGCGTTGCCACCAAGGCTTGAGCTGTTTGTAGTCTTTACCTCGATTGTTCTTAGGGGATTGGATCTGTTGATTGTGACTTCGAATCACTGCTACCGCTCCACAATAGATGAGAGTGTGAAGTTGTTCCAGCGCTTCGCAGTCTTTAGCATAGTTCTGCAGTAGTAAGTTCACAGCTGCTAGTATGCTGTTAGTGCTCTTATTGGTTCGAAGCTTGGGTAGTTTTGGCCGGTGTATTGGGTTGGTGCCATTAAATTCCGCTAGTGCTTTACAAAGTTCGGTATTATAGTCATTATCGGTGGTTTTGTCGCAATCATTGTTTATTTCCTCAACGCCATTGTGGTCTCCTTGTGCATTCTCCGATTTATGTGTATCCTGATCGGTAATTATGTCATTCTCTCCATCTTGAAGGTCAAGAAGGACTTCACCTCGAATTTGTTGCAACGTCGGACCGGGTAGTAGATTGTTTTTCACAATACTTCGACGTTGGTCAGCAATACGCTGTTCCGTGAGATGGTGAAATTCTGGAAAATGTTCAACGAATGCACGGTGGAGGGCGTATCTGTATGTCGTCATATCAGTTTCCATATTCGTGATTTTAAAGTAGGAGCGCATAATGAATGAGTTTAGCTCGATAGTCCACTTCATGCGCTTCCTGGGCTTTCCGGCTTTTGTGGTCGTAGATGTGCCGACTTGCGTCACTCCAGAAACATCAGAAGCCGGTGGCGGAGGATCGATGTTGTTTTCCCCCTGAGTGTGGTTCGCAGTAGCCCTACTCGGTGTCACGCTGCGCCTACCGCTAACCGAGGAAGAAGGTAAATCATTTTTCGAACAAGCCCTTCTAGCACCAACTTGAACGCGACAAGAGTTTAAGGTGTTGCAATGTCGATTCACCTGACGATTCCTGAGATTTAAGGTCCCGGAATTTACACTCGAATTATTGCTCCCCCCAGAATCCGTGGAGCAGACAGCCGATGTACTAGGTACACAAGCAGTGTGGGATTCTGAGCATTTAGCTCTACCCACCTGGGGTAATCTTGTTTTACAATTCGACATCGTGATTGTCGCATTTTAGACCTACTGCCAGGTGCTGAGTCAGCCGCTCCTTACATGGAGAACAGACGCTGTCGGAGTACCGCTCCTTACATGGAGACCGTCGTGTCCTGAAACTAACTGGTTTTGGTTCACTCCGAGGTATTTAATTTCCTCGATACCTTCTATATCTAAAAGGCATTCCCCGATCCACCACCTGGGGAAGCGCCCGATAGGGGACCAGTACCCCCACGGGTTATTATTATTATTATTATTATTATTATTATTATTATTATTATTATTATTTCCAACTCAAGTGTACTCTTGCTCAGCTCTTGCTGGTAATGTTCACCTATCCCGAGCGTGTGTAAACGCAAATGGGATTAGGCACAGCAGTTACATATTTAGAAATTTACGGACAGTGTGACAAGTATTCAAAATTGCAGCCTTCTGCAGATCGATGTATGTGTTTTTGTGAAGACCTAGTTTGGTGAGGCTGTCTTGTAGAGTTTTGGGGATTAGTCCCGTAGATGAAACGATGACTGGCACCACCTCTACTTTCTCTGCCTGCCACATCTGTCCCACCTCAATTGCAAGATCGGTGTATTTTGCAATTTTCTCGTTGTATTTGTCTAACATATTGTTGTTATTGGGTACAGCAACATCCACTAGAAGAACCGAGTTAGCTTTTTTATCCACAACTACAATATCAGGCCGGTTATTCGTCACCCGTCTATCGGTGATAATTGACCTATCGTAGTATAGTCTAAAATCAGCATTCTCTAGAACTGCATGTGGATGGTACTTGTAATAAGGCGTGTAGGTGTTAACTAATCCAAATTTGTTGGCCAACTTCTGATGAATTATGTTGCACAGTTGGTTGTGCCTGCGTAGGTAATCAATGTTAGCTATGGCTGAACATCCCGACGTAATGTGTTGTATCGTCTCTGTTGTTTGTTGACACCTTCTGCACTTGTCCGACACGATGTTTGGATCTCTTATAACAAATTTCTTGTAATTATTGGTATTAATTACTTGGTCTTGGATCGCCATCATAAATCCTTCTGTTTCTGGAAACAATGTTCCATCAGAGAGCCACTTATTTGATGCTTCCTTGTCGATATATGGTTGATTGAGGTCGTGATGATGTCGACCATGGAGCGCTTTCTGGGCCCACTCTGCCTGTTTGTCAGAGTCTGTAACGATTTCAAGTTTATTATCAGGGTTTACAAGATCTAAGGGGGAATAGTTTTTATCTGCTTTCGCGACCAACTCATGCAATTTAGATGTTTGAGCCTTGCCAATGAAGAATTTTTGGAGTTGGGATATTTGCTTGTAATGTAAATTTACTATGTCCGTTAGAGCTCTCCCTCCCTCTTTTCTTGGTAGTGTGGTCCTAATAACTGATGATGTCGGGTGGTGACATTTGTGTTTGGTCATCATGGTTCGCGTTGTTCTTTGAATATCTTCCAGTTCTGTTTTTGTCCACTTCAGAATTCCAAATGAGTATGTCAGGATCGGTATGGCGTAGGTGTTAATTGCTTTGGCAAGATTTCCTGCGTTCAACTGGGATTTCAATAAAGCAGATATCCTTTGAGTGAACTGTCCTCGAATTTTGGTTTTTGCTTGCTTCTGGTCAAGTAGCTTAGCTTGCTGGAATCCTAGATATTTGTAGGTTTCACCATTTTGCATGGCATTTATAATGTTCCCATTAGGTAGTAATACATCTCCGTTAACGATTTTACCCTTCTCGATATTTAAGGTTTTGCACTTGTCTAATCCAAATCCCATTTGTATATCGCTGGAAAATTTTTCAGTAATATTAAGTAAATGTTGAATTTGACGCTGGTTTGATGCGTATATTTTGATGTCATCCATGTATAAGAGGTGGGAAACAGTGCAGCTAGTGTTTCTGTTGGCCTTGATTCTAAAGCCGTAATCCGTATCGTTAAGTAGATTGGAGAGTGGATTCATTGCCAAACAAAACCAAAGTGGACTCAGGGAGTCGCCTTGGAAGATCCCCCTACGGATAGAAATTTCACCAGTTTCGAGGTATTGACCATTTATTTGTAAATGAAGGTTCGTTCGCCAGTGCTTCATCGATGATTCAAGGAAAGTAACAAGAGTGGGGTGTACTTTGTAAATTTGCAAAACTTTAACAAGCCAGGAATGTGGAACGCTATCAAATGCTTTCCTATAATCAACGAAAGCCGTGTAGATGTTGCGCTGTTCCTTCTGCGCCTGTTTTAGTATTACCGAATCGATGATGAGTTGCTCTTTGCAGCCTTGGTGATCTCGTCTGCACCCTTTTTGTTCTTCCGACAAGATGTTGTTTTGATCGGCATGTCTGTAAATACGGTTAGTAATGCAAGACGTTAATATTTTATATATAGTTGGAAGGCATGTTATAGGTCTATACTGCGTAGGATCGTGAGTTTGATGCGTTTTGGGAAGCAAGTGGGTCGAACCCAGTGTCAGAAACGGTGGTGTATCTTCTGGATGCTGCAGAATATGTGTAAATGATCTTGCCATTGCTTCATGCAGACTGTCAAACTTCTTATACCAGAAGTTTTGTACATGGTCAACTCCTGGTGTCTTCCAATTACTGGTGCTCTTTATAGCTTCGGTTACCTTGCTTGTTGTCAAGTTAACGAAAGGCATTGGTTCAATGTTAATTTTTTCCTCCTCAGTTCTTATCCAGTGAGCGTTGGATTTATGTTCGATAGGGTTCGACCATAAAGAAGACCAGTACTCCGTTAGCTCATCTTTATCTGGGAGACTTTGGTTGTGATTGTTTACAGTACCGCTTAGTTGCCTGTAAAATAACTTCTGATTGTTATTGAATAAGTAGTTCTGTTGTTTCCTTTTCGTGCACTTGACATATCGTGACAAACGTTTTGATTTTGCCTTTAACTTTTGCCTGAGTGAATCGATATATTCACATACATGTTGTTTATGTTGTGGGTGACCTGTATAAGTGTTGATTCTTCGATAGATCTTCCTCACTCTGTTTGTTAAGCGCCTAGACGGTTTCAAGTTGTTTTTAAATTCTGTAAGCTGCCCCAATTCCCTTCTGATGTCATCAATGGACTTTTCCAGCCGGCGTTGCCACCAAGGCTTGAGCTGTTTGTAGTCTTTACCCCGATTGTTCTTAGGGGATTGGATCTGTTGATTGTGACTTCGAATCACTGCTACCGCTCCACAATAGATGAGAGTGTGAAGTTGTTCCAGCGCCTCGCAGTCTTTAGCATAGTTCTGCAGTAGTAAGTTCACAGCTGCTAGTATGCTGTTAGTGCTCTTATTGGTTCGCAGCTTTGGTAATTTTGGCCGGTGTATTGGGTTGGTGCCATTAAATTCCGCTAGTGCTTTACAAAGTTCGGTATTATAGTCATTATCGGTGGTTTTGTCGCAATCATTGTTTATTTCCTCAACGCCATTGAGGTCTCCTTGTGCATTCTCCGATTTATGTGTATCCTGATCGGTAATTATGTCATTCTCTCCATCTTGAAGGTCAAGAAGGACTACACCTCGAATTTGTTGCAACGTCGGACCGGGTAGTAGATTGTTTTTCACAATACTTCGACGTTGGTCAGCGATACGCTGTTCCGTGAGATGGTGAAATTCTGGAAAATGTTCAACGAATGCACGGTGGAGGGCGTATCTGTATGTCGTCATATCAGTTTCCATATTCGTGATTTTGAAGTAGGAGCGCATAATGAATGAGTTTAGCTCGATAGTCCACTTCATGCGCTTCCTGGGCTTTCCGGCTTTTGTGGTCGTAGATGTGCCGACTTGCGTCACTCCAGAAACATCAGAAGCCGGTGGCGGAGGATCGATGTTGTTTTCCCCCTGAGTGTGGTTCGCAGTAGCCCTACTCGGTGTCACGCTGCGCCTACCGATAACCGAGGAAGAAGGTAAATCATTTTTCGAACAAGCCCTTCTAGCACCAACTTGAACGCGACAAGAGTTTAAGGTGTTGCAATGTCGATTCACCTGACGATTCCTGAGATTTAAGGTCCCGGAATTTACAATCGATCTATTGCTCCCCCCAGAATCCGTGGAGCAGACAGCCGATGTACTAGGTACACTAGCAGTGTGGGATTCTGAGCATTTAGCTCTACCCACCTGGGGTAATCTAGTTTTACAATTCGACATCGTGATTATTATTATTATTATTATTATTATTATTTCCAACTCAAGTGTACTCTTGCTCAGCCCCTTGCTGGTAATGTTCACCTATCCCGAGCGTTTGTAAACGCAAATGGGATTAGGCAGAGCAGTTACATATTTAGAAATTTACGGACAGTGTGACAAGTATTCAAAATTGCAGCCTTCTGCAGATCGATGTATGTGTTTTTGTGAAGACCTAGTTTGGTGAGGCTGTCTTGTAGAGTTTTGGGGATTAGTCCCGTAGATGAAACGATGACCGGCACCACCTCTACTTTCTCTGCATGCCACATCTGTCCTACCTCAATTGCAAGATCGGTGTATTTTGCAATTTTCTCGTTGTATTTGTCTAAAATATTGTTGTTATTGGGTACAGCAACATCCACTAGAAGAACCGAGTTAGCTTTTTTATCCACAACTACAATATCAGGCCGGTTATTCGTCACCCGTCTATCGGTGATAATTGACCTATCGTAGTATAGTCTAAAATCAGCATTCTCTAGAACTGCATGAGGATGGTACTTGTAATAAGGCGTGTAAGTGTTAACTAATCCAAATTTGTTGGCCAACTTCTGATGAATGATGTTGCACAGTTGGTTGTGCCTGCGTAGGTAATCAATGTTAGCTATGGCTGAACATCCCGACGTAATGTGTTGTATCGTCTCTGTTGTTTGTTGACACCTTCTGCACTTGTCCGACACGATGTTTGGATCTCTGATAACAAATTTCTTGTAATTGTTGGTATTAATAACTTGGTCTTGGATCGCCATCATAAATCCTTCTGTTTCTGGAAACAATGTTCCATCAGAGAGCCACTTATTTGATGCTTCCTTGTCGATATATGGTTGATTGAGGTCGTGATGATGTCGACCATGAAGCGCTTTCTGGGCCCACTCCGCCTGTTTGTCAGAGTCTGTAACGATTTCAAGTTTATTATCAGGGTTATTATTATTATTATTATTATTATTATTATTATTATTATTATTATTATTATTATTATTATTATTATTATTATTATCTTCAACTCAAGTGTACTCTTGCTCAGCTCTTGCTAGTAATGTTCACCTATCCCGAGCGTGTGTAAACGCAAATGGGATTAGGCACAGCAGTTACATATTTAGAAATTTACGGACAGTGTGACAAGTATTCAAAATTGCAGCCTTCTGCAGATCGATGTATGTGTTTTTGTGAAGACCTAGTTTGGTGAGGCTGTCTTGTAGAGTTTTGGGGATTAGTCCCGTAGATGAAACGATGACCGGCACCACCTCTACTTTCTCTGCCTGCCACATCTGTCCTACCTCAATTGCAAGATCGGTGTATTTTTATTATTTATTATTATTATTATTATTATTATTATTATTATTATTATTATTATTATTATTATTATTATTTCCAATTCAAGTGTACTCTTGCTCAGCTTTTGCTGGTAATGTTCACCTATCCCGAGCGTTTGTAAACGCAAATGGGATTAGGCACAGCAGTTACACATTTAGAAATTTACGGACGGTGTGACAAGTATTCAAAATTGCAGCCTTCTGCAGATCGATGTGTGTGTTTTTGTGAAGACCTAGTTTGGTGAGGCTGTCTTGTAGAGTTTTGGGGATTAGTCCCGTAGATGAAACGATGACCGGCACCACCTCTACTTTCTCTGCATGCCACATTTGTCCTACCTCAATTGCAATATCGGTGTATTTTGCAATTTTCTCGATGTATTTGTCTAACATATTGTTGTTATTGGGTACAGCAACATCAACTAGAAGAACAGAGTTAGCTTTTTTATCCACAACTACAATATCAGGCCGGTTATTCGTCACCCGTCTATCGGTGATAATTGAGTATTATTATTATTATTATTATTATTATTATTATTATTTCCAACTCAAGTGTACTCTTGCTCAGCTCTTGCTGGTAATGTTCACCTATCCCGAGCGTTTGTAAACGCAAATGGGATTAGGCAGAGCAGTTACATATTTAGAAATTTACGGACAGTGTGACAAGTATTCAAAATTGCAGCCTTCTGCAGATCGATGTATGTGTTTTTGTGAAGACCTAGTTTGGTGAGGCTGTCTTGTAGAGTTTTGGGGATTAGTCCCGTAGATGAAACGATCTCTACAACCACCACCTCTACTTTCTCTGCCTGCCACATCTGTCCTACCTCAATTGCAAGATCGGTGTATTTTGCAATTTTTTCGTTGTATTTGTCTAAAATATTGTTGTTATTGGGTACAGCGACATCCACCAGGAGAACCGAGTTAGCTTTTTTATCCACAACCACAATATCAGGCCGTTTATTCGTCACCCGTCTATCGGTGATAATTGACCTATCGTAGTATAGTCTAAAATCAGCATTCTCTAGAACTGCATGCGGATGGTACTTGTAATAAGGCGTGTAGGTGTTAACTAATCCAAATTTGTTGGCCAACTTCTGATGAATGATGTTGCACAGTTGATTGTGCCTGCGTAGGTAATCAATGTTAGCTATGGCTGAACATCCCGACGTAATGTGTTGTATCGTCTCTGTTGTTTGTTGACACCTTCTGCACTTGCCCGACACGATATTTGGATCTCTTATAATAAATTTCTTGTAATTATTGGTAGTAATTACTTGGTCTTGGATCGCCATCATAAATCCTTCTGTTTCTGGAAACAATGATCCATCAGAGAGCCACTTATTTGATGCTTCCTTGTCGATATATGGTTGATTTAGGTCGTGATGATGTCGACCATGGAGCGCTTTCTGGGCCCACTCTGCCTGTTTGTCAGAGTCTGTAACGATTTCAAGTTTATTATCAGGATTTACAAGATCTAAGGGGGAATAGCCTTTATCTGCTTTCGCGACCAGCTCATGCAGTTTGGATGTTTGAGCCTTGCCAATGAAGTATTTTTGGAGTTGAGATATTTGTTTGTAATGTAAATTAACTATGTCCGTTAGAGTTATTATTATTATTATTTCCAACTCAAGTGTACTCTTGCTCAGCTCTTGCTGGTAATGTTCACCTATCCCGAGCGTGTGTAAACGCAAATGGGATTAGGCACAGCAGTTACATATTTAAAAATTTACGGACAGTGTGACAAGTATTCAAAATTGCAGCCTTGTAGAGTTTTGGGGATTAGTCCCGTAGATGAAACGATGATCGGCACCACCTCTACTTTCTCTGCATGCCACATCTGTCCTACCTCAATTGCATTCTCTAGAACTGGATGCGGATGGTACTTGTAACAAGGCGTGTAGGTGTTAACTAATCCAAATTTGTTGGCCAATATAAATGTAAAGATTTAATGTGTGGATCATCCAGTCAAAATTTTATATAGCATACGTGTTCTATGTTATTTTGTAATTGTATTTTAAAGTAGTGTAAGTCAATTTTTAAAAAATGTTTTAAGCATTTCTATATGATTTTTAGTTATTGTGTAAACGACCTATAGATACATGTTTGTATACCGTGTTTTCATATATTTAGGACCTAGACGTACTTTCGTATGTAAATATATTATACAATAAATGGTATGGTATGGTATTATTATTTGTTCAATTTCATTTCACAGATAGTCATATTTAAATCAATCAAGTAAAAATGTCAAAAAAGGAACTGTCACTGTCTCAGTCTCTTCAATTAAAAAAAGTGTCAATTCTCCCTTTTAGCCCGGAAAACTAATGCTAAAAGTTTCTTTTAAAATATTATTCAATATAAAAAATACAGTGCAAGTGATGTTTTCTATTCTGTGAATTTGTAAGTCAAAAATTCCAAATACTATTTGTAAAATTTCTCAGTGAATGACAAAACTCTCAAATGCATTTTCAATCATAAATATTTCCGGTATTTGAAGCCGGTGGTTCGTCGTTTATATATTTGTATTATAGTTGTTCTGATTATATTGTTATAATAAAAATTATAATATTGTGTTGATTGATGTCTACGATTCCAACAATCCGTTATTGAACCAGCTTAATAGTCCATTCGAAGGTGGGAAGAGTGATCAGTGGCTTGACCCGATGTTGAGATTGATATGAGTATGACTATCTGTGAAATAAGGGCAGAGAATCAAGAATCACAGACGAATAGATTTTCCGAAAAATCTATAGGTCGCATAAGGTTTCGTGTATCACTAGTAGTACTAGTACAATAGTACAGTGATATTGTTATTTTAATTTTTTACCGTAGGTAAATTTTGGAAATTTTAATTTCTTAGATCAGAAGTAATTTGTAGAAAATACAACGGATAAGAGCTTAAATAAACAAGAATAAAAAAAGAGTTAGAAGTAGCCAATTTATAACGAGACGACGAGAAGTTTACCTTCTCAAGTCTTTTAAAGGATGGAGCTGAAACTTTTTTAATTACATGATTCTTTCAAAGACTGCTTAAATCTTTGCCTTCCTGATTACATTATTAAATCACTTTTTGAGGAAGGAATAAAAATTGAATACTTTTGTCAAATTCAACTAAAATTAATGAAAATATCAAACTACTTTTATCTCGAAAAGCAATTATTCGAAGAGAAAAGGAAGTAAATAATTTCAGTATTTATTTCTTGCCAATTCTGACAATATGAACTTGTTCCATGGAACAATCATGGATCATAATGTTGAAAATAGTGAAATTCTCATTTATATTTCATTGGTACATAATCGGTTTATTTCAAGAGAAGATTTGCACGAGTTCAGAACTTGATACAGAACTACTTAAAGGCCATGCGCAAACATAAAAGTAGTTCGAGAATGGACTTCACTTTGTTGAAACAACTTGAGAACTGACTGATTTTTTTAATTTTCTTCCGGCCTCTTCAGCTTACCATTCATATTTTACTATTCTTTTGGTTAATCATTTTGGGAAATTAAACCACAAATAATTAACCAAAAAAATAATGAATACACTACAAGGAACATACAGAAACAATTTTTAACGTTTTGTACAACCCAAAATTGCCATAAATAATTTGAATCAGCGATAGTACACACCCTGTATTGTTAAAAGTGATATAATGGCCTTCGCGGAAATAAATTAATAGTCCAGGCGATTTAGAGTTTAGCGCGATAATCGCTGGTATCAGCTTGAAACTTTGTATAAAGGTTGCAAAAAATACGTACAATAAAATAGTACTAACCCGCAAATGCAAAACCTTGCACGACATTGTTTAAATGACCATATTGTGCTATTTTCTAGTAGAATTACTCGTTCATTCGTGAATATCTTTTTTGCTCTTGATTATGAAGGAAAAATGTTAAATACTTTTTTTTTGTCTTCTAAAAACGAACAATATGAAACCAACCGCGTCGAAAAATATTGATTAGATCAAAAGTTATTGATGATTAAGTCTACATACTCATTAGTTTGATTAAACAATATTAGATTATTTTGTTAACAATGACAATATCCTGTAATTGTGCTTAATTACTGTACTCCGTCAACAGATCACGTGTGCCAAACCCGCAATCGGTAAGTTGAATAGTTAATGAGTTATAGCGTTATAAACAAATTGACGTATCATTTTTTTACAATAAACCTGTACCACTTTGTCACTTTCCCTGCATGACGCTGATTTTTTCTAAGGTAGATTACGTACGGTGTAATCGAGCGGCGTCGTTATTTTTTCAAAAATTGCAATTGCACGGCCAAGGTAGGGTTTTTCTACAAATAACAACAAAAAATGTATTCTTTGTTTGACGCACACGCATCTACTCAGGTTTCAATATTTCCAGATTTTCGACAACGGGAATAGATTTCTCTCATCGCGAGGTATGAAATTGAAAAAAAAATCATCCAAATATTTTTATTGGATCCCAAGAAAAGTCGACTTCAAGTAGCACCGTTCAATTTGAATGGCTGCGTCAAGCCGCTCGGCCGACTCGCTGAAAATCTCGCTTCTTACGGCATCTTAACTTCTTACCGAAGAAGAGATGAACCAAAAATAGTTCGAATATTACTCTGAAATACTGGAATTTCTGGTTTTCCGCAATTCTCTCCAAAAATTTGGAGTTATGTTGAAGAATGTCTTATACAAAAGTTGTAGAGTTTTCTATTATCTACAAGTCTTCTATTAATCAATCATATTTTGACTTAAATCTCATAAAACTGCTTTTAGCCCCTAAACACTACCCCTATTCCACAATAAGTTTTTTATTTTGCTATAACCCTGACTTAATTTTCCAGCTGGCCTTGGCCTGATTTTTTTTCTGCATGAAAAATTTGTTTCGGCACTAGCCTAAATGCCGAGTATGCATATTTTTTTGTCAGAAATTTCAATAGTTTTTGAGAAACTCAGGTTTCTACTTTTTTTTCAAGTACCTGAAAAGGCTCTTTTTGGAAAACAAAAAGTTATACTATTGTGTGAAGTGAAAAATACTGGAAAATCGAATTATGCCCATATGCATTTTCTCACTATAGTTATCTTATTCATGAAAATTCGAGTGTACCGAATAATTTATGTTCATGTAATTTGCATGAGATGATTCGATAATTACAGAAAAAGCAAAATAACAATAATACAATGGGATGTGATTATTTTTTTAACATGGATTCTGCTCAATTGATTCTGAAAAATGTATAGAAAATATTATATTTGGAATAGGAACTATCTACAAATTTTAATACTTCATATTCCACTCATTTCTGTTCTCCCTCTTGTTCTTCTCTCCAGCGATTACCCTGTTAGGAATTATTCCGCCGTTTCCCTTTTTTTTGAGCTAATTGGCATGGCCAAGTGTGTGCAGTGAAACTTAGCCGCTCAGTGAACTCTACCAATAATAATAAAGCCATTCATTACTGCAAAGTAATTCGAATACAATACTCATTACAGAGATTTTCCCAACAAATTGTTCACACAACTTTTTTTCGTATTTTTGTACATAGACACATTATAATACTAACTGATTTCCGAGGTACTTCCATACCTTTGACGGGTAATGAACTGGAAACTCAATTAAAGAGAAAGCACATATTAAACAAGCACTGAGTATAAAAAGTGGTCATCTAAGGCGTGCGCGAAAATGAGTACTCTTAAGGTCGAAACACACCTATCAGCACACCTCGTAGGAACAGCGACTGATCATCACCAGCAGATTTTATTTCTTATGTGCATTTAAATGTAAGCGTGCATACCTAACAGCATCAGCACATCACCGACAAGGGACGTCAACGCCTCAACCACAACACATTTCTCAGAGAGAATATTTTCCGGACAATATCTCTGACAATATAAAATGAAGCTTATAATCGGGTATCGCGGCGGTGCTGATCCCGTGTCGATGCGTTAAGTGAGCCCATACACAACCGTCGAGTTGACCACTCGACGGTGATGATCAGTCGCTGTTCCTATGAGGTGCTGATAGGTGTGTTTCGACCTTTAAACCACTCTTTTCCCATAACTTCTGGTTGCTTCGATGGAATATCAATCATATTTTCCACTACACTGAGGTACAGTTAAAAGTTAATTAATAATATTGAAAAACTCCTAGCACTTTGGCTCTAGTCGATATAATTGTAAATGTAGCAAAATATGAGTCTAATTATCCTTTATTTTCGTTCTAATTATAAAGACAGCTACAAGTGAACTACTATCCTAAGATTAAAAAACTAACCAACTTTCTAAGTATGCTAGCTTTTTGTATCCATCCTGTATCTTCAGACTGATCCAAATAGTGACATACCAATTAGCAAGAACGATACAAGTACCAAAGTACTGAATCATGTACCAACAGGATTATGGTAGAAAAGAAGCAAGAAAATGTAGCGATTTAATGATGATTGATGGTGCAAACGAGCTACGCCTCGGAATCAGAAAAAATCGTTTAATAACTCAATATAACATTAAATATCACCCCAAGAATCCAGATATATTCAACCTTGTCTGGCCATTTGCGGATTATTTATAATTGAGAGTCTAGACCTGAAGACTGGCTTAATTTAATTACAAGAATTTGTATTGATCAACTTTCTTCTGTTGATCTAACACCAAACAAATATTTTTGGAAAACATTTCCTAACTATTTTTTTTTAAAAAGTGATTCGTTCATAAGACTACTGAGTATGTTTTCAATTTAAATTAATGTGATTCAAAATTCAAGTGTCGCATTTCTAGATTTCAATTGAAATTAAATATCTTCTTAATCGCAACAAAAATCTCATACAGCCACTACTTTGTTCTTCTCAATGAAATTAAACCTCACAACTACGAATAACCTCAATATTTATCACCATGCACTAATAATCTTTCATCACTTGTTTCATATCATGATCTACAAAAAAGCCATTGAATTGGTGACTTGAATTCACCTATTATATCACTACAAAGTTCGCCAGTTATAAAGATAGAAAATGAAAATATTAAATAATTGTCCTAGACCCAAAATCACAAATCACAACCAAACGTATTAACTTGCTATACAAATTAGCATGAAACAATTTTGACATGGAATATCATTGATTTACATCCTTCTTCTAACGGTGAAATGAAAACGAGTCGTCTCCTAGTTATACGGTATTCATTGTATTCTTCTTAGCCAGCAAAGTGCCAGTATTCTTCCTTTCCTTCCTCGTTCATATGACCAGGCTCTAATTGCCTCCAAAATTGATTTATCCCAAAATTAGGGCCAAACTAATTTATGAGCGCTGAACAACTGCTGTCTTAACCTGGAACCCGACTTAATAGCACAGGTGTCATTTTTCAGTGAAACCTACTGCACATTATAAAAATAGATGTAGTAACTTTTGTTTTTTTGTAATAGAAGTATTATCTATAAAAAAAATGAAAATGTCGATTAACCAGGTAATCATTGATAATTACAGTCCATTTATTCGAGAGTTCTCGGCACCGTAACCTTTATGCTTTCTGTGCTCTTGGTTGTCCCATTTGTATGACCAGGATTTTGTTGCTGTTCAGGCACGTGGCTCCAGTACATCTGATATTTTGTTTCAATTCATCTAGACGTACAATTTCCTATACTGCAGTTTTTAATATACCGAATACTGGTTCAGAAATAGTAAATTCTATTTCTGACTTTTCTCTTGTAAGGGTATCTGCCATACCATTGTGCCTTTGAACCCACTTGAGTGATACCTTACGGTGGTTGGCCATTGTTAGGAGTTTTTGCAGGCAGTCCCAGACCAGTCTGGATCAGATTTAGAGGTATGCTAAAGATTTCAGTGCTGCCTGACTGTCAGAAAGTGTGAGGATCTCTTGACGTCTATACCCCATTTTTATATTCCTATTCAAACACATGTCGATAGCGTATATTACCGGCTGGAATACAGATGCGAGCTTCCCCAAGGATACGTGAGCTTTGCTCCTGGGCTTAGCACCATGAACTTCAGCTCCTGTTCCTCTGTCAGTTTTGGATCCATCAATGTACCAAACCAACGCACTATTCTGAGTGCAAGTTTCCGGCCCATTCAAGTATGTCATTGATTTTGTCCAGTATGTTGTCAATACTCATTTCAAGAAGCGAATTTGCTTTTCTGGACTAAGGGTGCTAGTTCCTTTGTGCTAGTTCCTTTGAGCCAGTTCTCATTGCACTCCAGCTTATATGCAGTCATACTTGTTTCTACCTTGATATATAGAGCAAATGGCGGAAAATTCAGTATGACTTTCAATGCCGCTGCTTCTCATCGCACCCGTTATGCACAGGCAAGCAAGCCTCTGGAGCTTTGATATCTCCAGTTCAGCTTTCCTTTGCCTTTGCTTTTCGCCTACAAAAGTGAGGCAGCTAAGGTAACTACGAGTCTCACCTAGGTTGTACACAGCCAATATACGTTCCGTGGATTTAAATTGTATGTGTTACCTATCGCCCGTTTGGCACTAGAGCCATTTTCTCTTTCGAGAATTTGTCAATTCCAGGTTAGCTTTGCAGAGATTAATTCCCAGATACTTGACCCAGCTCCACGTTGAAGATGCTTGGGAGTCTTAATATATCAAGCTTCCTTTTTCTTGTTGAGGGAAAGAGATATGTGATGTCTATTTCACGTCTTTCAACAACAGCTATTATGGAGTTGAAGGAGGTATGATCGAACGCTCCTTCTACGCCAAGGAAAAATCCAAGTGCTATTTCATGGTTCACTTCGACATCCTCCGTTTTCGACTCCAGTTGGTATAAGACTGTTGCACATAGTTTTTCAGATTGACAGAAGTGTTGGTTGTGGTGTAGTGGCCTTTCAATAGCAAAGTTTTCTTTAACATGCCCATCAATAAGTTCCTCCATATATTATTAATTAAGACATTGTAACTGTAAAAGATAGTTGTGCGCCAGTTTGTAACTAGATGTTCACTTGGGCGCCAGAGTGGCCACTCGAGAAAGATGCCGGCATGAGGCACTAGGTACGCCAGAGGGTTGTCAAACTATAAGAAGCTTTAGGGAGCCACTTTCTTTTAGACGTCAACGAAAGAACAAAAATGAATTTAAATAAGAAGAAAACTAAGGTGAAAAAGGTAGGAACACTTTGTAGACTTTATTGAGGATAACATTTAATTAAAAAAAATTCAACAACTTACGTTAACCCGGACACGATCCCCTGCATCTCTTATATAGCCGGGTGGATTAGAAATTAAAACAAAACATTAATTTTATTTTGCCTTGGATCGGAAAATTCCCGATATGTGGCCTGTATTTTTATGGTACCTATCTTGAAATTTCCTCCGGGAAAGATGGATCGGAAACTTGGCCTAGAGGAATCTAAATGATGTCATTAATCAAAGTAGAGGTGTCTTAGAGATGTCCTAGCAGGTATTATAGGTCTTCTAAATTATTTACTCTTGAATTTTTCTAATTTTCAAGTTAATATAATTTAAACCTTGCTGTCAAATTAAAGAAAAGTTCAATCGCATATGTCTCACAATACATAGGTATCTCTGAAGGTATATTTGAAGGTAACTTTGAGGTATTCTAGCGGTATCTTAGAAGCTGGGCTCACCTAAAACTTGAATGTAATGGGGCACATAATGTTGGTTCAGCTTTTGGGGTTAAAATTAATGGAATATTGAATTTACTGAAAGCTTTCCAACATAATATGTTCCATATTAAGACAATGGAAAAAGAATGAATGAAGTTAACAACCTAAAGGTGGAAATATGCTAATAATTAAAAAAAAACTAAATTATAGCAAAACGTTATGCTGTTATATTAACGACAATTCAATTCATGTATAAAAAATCCCATAAGCCGCGTGATTTTGTCATTATGACAGCGAAAAAAGTTTGCCCTAACTTTTCCAGCGACAATAACGGAACCTAACTTTTGAAAACGAGTCTCTTATCTGTATAACAGGAGGATCTAACATTGCCGATACTTAAAAACGCACAGCTTCATCGTAGCTTGAACAGAAACTGAAGGCAGATAGTATATTTATAAGTTGCTTCGATCCGTATTTTTGATTTATAAAAGAGGAGAGCCCGACTTGAAGCCCCGATACAAAAGATTTTGGTCGAGTCGCTGCTATAATAGCATGAGCAATCGCCATGCATTTAGTTTCGTACTTTTTAATAGATCCTCTTTTGTTTTTAAAAATTATGGTCTTAAGTAAGCAGCCAAGAGTTGGTGGTACATCTTTTTCCACGTTTTTTAGGAAGTCATCTGTTTGCGGATAATGCTCAGTATCATAAATTTTCAGCCTGATGTCTTCGCAGATAATTTCCGCCGCTGCTTTTACAATCCTCAAGCGTTTTTCTTGCATATTACTTTTCTGATCTGTGTACCATTGTTTTGATGGAATTTTATGACCAGTATTTCGAAAGCAAACAATGGTTTTTTATGGTAAGTGCTGTAACGGTAATATCTTCTCCGTATTTCTCTATTAATTTTGATCTTATTGTTTTATTGGTAGGAATCTGACCTTCAAATCCCTGAAATATTTCATCGAAAGAAAATTGACATTCTTCATGGTTTGTTTCCAGAAAAGAATAAGCATATTTCATTGCTTCTGAAACATCGGTATATTCAGGATGGCCTCTTTTTTTACCTGTATTTGGGGCACGATAGAACTTTTTAATGCATGATTTATGGTACCAGGTTTCTGCTGCAACTAAATCAACTGTTCTAATATGCACAGCAATTTCTTTGCTCCACTCGTCATCTCTATTTTCCGCAATTCCCAGAATAGTATTTTTGGTTCAACTTGTTGCACAGTATCAAGATTTCCAACAAGCTTCTTGCTTTCTTTTTTGAGAAAGTTTTCCGCTGCTTCTTTTGCACAGAAAAGACAATTTCTTTTATAATCGAAACCCTGGACATTAATTCGTGAACTTGATAAAGACGTTAATTTTACTCTCGATCCTAATAACTCTACCGCACTTCTTTCTTTTGTGTATATTTCTCGGCAGTTATCGTGCACAGTTACACTGCTTAATCTTTTAAAAATAGTATCTTTGCCGTCCCGACGTTTAACACTAAAGCTTATCAAAGTTTTCAAACGTTTAGTTTTCACAACACACGTTTGTCCATCACTTAGGCTGCTACACAGATTAAACAGATTTCTAGACTTGCCATTGTCTTTTTGCGGCGAGATTTTGCATAAACAAACACACTACAGACTTACTAACGGTATAATTTCACTAACGGAACACAAGCTATACGAAGCTCTCTCTGCAACCAATTACAGACGACTACCTGGGCTGGATTGAGTCCAGTGAACAGTGACCTTGAGTTAAACATTCCGTATACAACAGGGGTAGTGTTGGTCGTCAGAAAACAAATATGAATGCAATTATAAAAGCATAATAGCAGTTTGTTTTTGAATATGCCTAGAATGAAGAAATTAATAAATGCCTATAATATATCCAGCTTTTGATGACTATATAACTTCGAAGCAGGTAGTTGCACGGAAAAACACATGGAACTTTTTTTATAGACAATTTAATTTGCTCTAATTTTGGTAACCACATATTTTGCTCTAACACTTATAGGAATCAAGTTGTTGACAAATAATGAAGAAAAAACATTTTTTAGCCACTTTTTTCAAGATGGCGTCCAAATCCGGGCTTTCTGGGGGGTGCAAATTTAATACGTGCTATTTAACACCGAATCAAATAAATTAAAATTATTTCCAGCTTGTCCGGAATAGCTCCCGCTATCAGATATTCTATACGATTTGTCGACTGGCCTATCTTTTATATTTGACATTCCAATTTTAAAGAGTATTGCATTGCACCAAGCTTTAAGTGAGTTCAACGTTTTTTAAATAAAATCGGATTGAGTTTTCAAACGTGTCAAAATAAAATGTAATTTAAATCAAAAGCATTAAGGAGTATTGATAACAACTTCGATGCAAATCACCCCCAAAATAAAACTTTCTACCCCTTTTTAACCCCGTTAGGCGATCGGTTTCAATAAATTAGAAGCACGCTGGCCATCAATTAGGTATTCTTTATGCAAAATTTGAGGTGGATTGGACCAAGGAATCAAGTTGTACCATATAAACTTTGCCCCCGTTTTTCATTCCCTTAGGGGTAGAATTTCGAAAATCCTTTCTCATCGAATGCCTACGTCATACAAAGAACATGCCTTCCAAGATTCAGGGCTCTACGATCAGCGGCTTAGGCTGTGCGTTGATCCGTCATTCAGTACAAAGCATTTTATATGTATAGTAATTATCAACACAACATTAAAGAGAAACAACTAAAAAAATGAATCTTTTATAAGATTTTCTAAGATACTTTTAATTTCACCAAAAGTTATTTTATGAATAAAATTTGACATTTGTTAACAAATATGTCTTTTGTAACAATAAGTATCATTATTTAGAGTACATTCTTTCATTTTTATTTTATCTCAATTCCTTTTATTTAAATAAAATGAATATTAAGTAACAACAGAAAACTATTTATTTTTATTTTATCACTATGAAAACTTCCGCAGACATCTAGCAGACGTAAAAGGCGAAACTAACCTACCTATTAGGATTGCTATGTATGCAACACACATATCTAACCAACTAACGTTTCTGTATTACAAAAAAAACATGAAATTAACAGAAATACCTACTAACAACAAACAACAACACATCTCATATAAAGTAAACTCAATCAATAACAAAATTAAAATTTCCAGAATTCGCACACAACGCGTCTGCCGCGTTCCGGTTGAATACTCTGTCACCCGCCGGCCGCCGCCGGGCGCAGCAGTGGTGCGGACCTGTTGGATGGAGCGGCGCGGTGATGGGTAGTGATGAAAACATACTTAACTTATCTACCCATAAATACCTAAAAAACCCTAAACTTTGTAACCATTTGTGTAAGTAAGTTGTTTGTACCTATTCATTTTTTCTTTATACTTTATATATATGATTCCGAGGTACAGCCACGTATTCTTACATTGTGGAACCGCACTTAATTGATACATATTAAAGTGGCCGTGTCTATTCATTGGGGCGTGATGTACGCATTCTTATATTCCGTTCCGACAAATAGAATCTTTGCATAAACATCGTGGCCATTCCATATACCCTTCAAGAAGGAAAAGGGTGAATGGAATGGTTATTTTTCCTTCCCCTTCTTGAAAAAATAGGAGCCTCGATGAATAGCAAATATACCTATATGTCGGGGCGCCCCGATGAATAGACACGGCCAATTAAAATTCATGACCATATCACAAAATAATTCAAAAAAACTTTTAATTTGCAAGCTTTCAAATATTTGATGTATTTACAGATGTTTGATGTCGTAGACAGACACCATAACTATTTTAGCGCGAAATTTGAATCATATTTTGAAAATGCAAATTTTTGCTTTGAAATATTTATTTCTTCAAGAATTATTTTAGATAAAGATTATGCTTGCAAACAACGTGAAGCGCAGTTTTTCAAAATCAGTTATCATGCCTGTTATAAAATAAAAACACTTTCTATAAACATTTCATACTTTTCACTAACAAACATGAATTATTGTGTAATCCACTTCACAATTCATTTCTCTGACACAACGAAATTAAAATATGAAGAAAGTTTAGTTTTACTAGCACAAAGTAATTTTTAAACAGAAAACGGTCAATATTCCTTACATCTACATCACTTGTCGACACTACTTGTATGGAAAATCCTCTTACAGCCTACTATAAAAGGAAACTACTACGAAGAAAGCCTTATACAATAAGATTATATACATAGACCTTGGTCCATTTCACCACAGTGAAGTAGACATACATTTTTTAGGTACTTAAAATTTAAAAATACTGTATTCAAACTAAGTTGCATTTTAATTTTTTTTAATTACTCACTTAATGCAATCATTTTATGCAATAACAAGTTTTCGAGTTGGCGTTTTATTTTTAATCATTTAAATTAGCCTGTTTCCTCTGAAGATTCAGAAATAAACCACCAGAGGCCGCATTAGTAGGGGGTACATATGTTTTGATTTTCCATTTGACAGTAACGTTAAACGTACCTAATGAAAATGGAATCAATGGAGAGAAATTAGAATTTTCACAAGCTAAAAATCATCTTGTTCGGGATTTAAAACGATAGCTTGCATGCCGTGCCATAAAAAGAGAATGGTTGTAGACTATTCTCAAACCATTAATAAGTTTACTATAATTGAGGCCTTCCCGTTACCTCGTGTGGATGACATAATACAATGTATATCTAAGTTTAATATTTATAGTACGATCGATCTGAAGAGTGCCTACTATCAAATACCGATCAAACAATGTGATAAACCTTACACTGCTTTTGAAGCTTGTGGTAGATTGTATCAATTTCGTAGAATTCCTTTTGAAGTTACTAATGGCGTGGCGAGTTTCCAACGCGTGATTAATTCAATTATTACTAACGAAAGTCTTAACGGCACTTTTGCGTATCTTGATGATATTACTGTTTGTGGTAAAACAAAGGAAGAACTTGACGAAAATTTGCAAAAATTTCTTTGCGTTGCCAACAAGTATAATCTGACATTAAATAATGAAAAATCAAGGTTTTCTCAAACTGAGATAAATATATTAGGACAAACTATAAAAAACCAATCTATAATGCCCGATCCTGAGCGATTACGGCCCTTACTAAATCTTTCAGAACCTAATAGTCTTCCTTCATTACGAAGAGCTTTAGGTTTATTTGCCCACTATTCGCAATGGATATCCAATTTTTCTGAAAAGATTCATTCCTTGGCACATTCCACTGAGTTTCCGTTAACACAAGAAGCTTCTGAAACATTTAAACTTCTCAAGACAGACCTAGCATCAGCAGTTCTTATGACTATCAATGACAATGAAACGCTTGTAGTAGAAACATAATTTTGCGATAGCTGCCACGCTGTCCCAATGTGGCAGACCTGTAGCATTTTTTTTGAGAATGCTATCTGATAGTCAAAAGAGACACTCATCTGTAGAAAAAGAAGTCTACGCTATAGTCGAAGCTCTTCGTAAATGGAGACATTTACTATCAGGAAGACATTTCCAACTAATCACCGATCAGAGATCAGTTTCCTTTGTGTTTGACAGTAAATGTCATGTCAAGATAAAAAATGACAAAATATTAAGATGGCGCCTAGAATTAACTCCATTCATAAACGAAATTATTTATTGTCCGGGGTCATTGAATAAAGCCGCAGACGCGATTTCTCGGGTTTGTTCCTCGTTACATAATAAAATTGATCTAGTTCAACTACATCAGATACTGTGTCACCCCGGTATCACGCGCATGTATCATTGGATACGAACTAAAAATGTACCTGTAACTTTAAATGAAATCCGGGAGATGTCAGCATCTTGTCAAATTTGTTCGGAACTGAAGCCGCGCAATGCAAAATTTGAAGGTACCTTAATGAAAGCTACTGCGCCGTTCGAAAGGTTAAATATGGATTTCAAGGGCCCTCTTCCAACAGCCACTGGAAAACCCTATTTATTAACAATCGTAGATGAATTTTCCAGATTTCCTTCCGCTTTTCCTTGCATTAACACTTCTTCAAGTGAAATCATTAAACATTTAAAATCCCTTTTTTGTCTCTTTGGAACACCATCCTACATACATTCTGATAACAGCACGGGCTTCACTTCTCAAGAGCTAAAAACGTTCTTAAACAATCATGGTATTGCTACCAGTAGATCTACGCCATACAATCCATGCGGAAATGGGCAGGTAGAGCGCTACAATGGAATCATTTGGAAAACCATTAATATGGCAATTAGATTTCGTGGACTAAAGTTAAGTCAGTGGGAAGTGGTACTGCCAGAATCGTTGCATTCTATACGTTCTCTATTATGTACTGCCATCAATACGACTGCCCGCGAAAGAATGTTTTTCCATGCACGACGCTCACTCGATGGAATTTCTCTGCCTACGTGGCTAAACTTCTCCTGGACCTGTTTTGCTTCGTCGATTCAATCGTACCGACAAATATGAACCTTTAGTCGAAGAAGTCAATCTAATTGATGCAAATCCTCAATATGCAAGAGTCCGATTATCTGACGGTCGTGAAACTTCTGTATCACTTAGACACTTAGCTCATCCACCCC
Organism: Lochmaea crataegi; assembly: GCA_947563755.1. Lineage (NCBI taxonomy): Eukaryota > Metazoa > Arthropoda > Insecta > Coleoptera > Chrysomelidae > Lochmaea > Lochmaea crataegi. The sequence continues at coordinate 39,336,771 of OX387425.1, read as the reverse complement.
CAAGATTGACTGTCAACATTCTACGTTAGAAGAGATTCAACAGCTACCAAAAAAGCTGATATAGAGAGCTGGTTGATACAAAATAATATTCCTTTTGAAAATGCTTTCTTCAAAACCCAGATATTGAATTTAGTACAACTGTAAGTTGATATAAACATTTTTCAGTCTATTATAGTAATACTAAGATAATTCATTTAGTTTAAACATATGCATGCTTTAATATTTTTGTAGGAATAAACCACCATCAGTATATAAAGCTGACATATTATCTGAAAAATATCTTCGACTTCCCCCTTACCACTGTATGTTCAACCCAATTGAATATATTTGGGGTATACTTAAATTTTTTTTATAGAGATCATGTGGGAACTGATGGTGCTTCAACAGAACAAGCATTAGTTGTATGGAAAAAGGCCTTAGAAAAAGCGACTCCTGATATTTGGTCAAAGACAGTAGAGCACACTGAAAAAATTATTCAAGATTGGTGGGATAGAGAAGTGGTATTCGATAGACAGGATGTGCCTCCACTTATTATTAATTTTGACAGTGACGATGAAGATAGTGATGATTTTGTGGTGGAATAGTGGAAATCTTGTTGTGTTTTATTTTTTTATATTTTTATCCAGTTTGCTTTATTTCCACCTTTTTAAAATCACTAATGAGTATAAACTAATTATAGTTATTTCAAAAAACAGCAAATTAAAATAAAAAACGACCTGTTTCAGCATTTTTTTTTAAATTCAATGAATACTATAGCAGTGTGGATTGTTTAGATTAAATACTTGTATCGTAATAACCAACCAGTTTACCTATTTGGAATAAAGTGTATATTCTCAGGTTTATCGTTTTCATTATTAACATAAATAAAAAGTAAAACCTTGAAATACAATATAAAATCGGGTAGGTAGTGACGAACGTAATTTTCGTAAAAATTCTAAAAACTACTAGCAGAAGGAGCAGAGACTTGGAGCAGGTCATTCCAGTTGTAGATAAAGAACTGTTGACTTGCTATTTTATTATTTCAATTTGCATTGTAGCTACATATTATATACACTGTGTTCATTTGAAAAGGACCCACCCTTAATATTTCAAAAATGGAACAATTAGAAGGAAATGCCGAAACACGTCAACTTTTAACTTGAGGGGGACACTTTTTGGCGCTAATATCATAAACGTCAGATTCACCCCCTCCCTACTGGAGACACCCCTTACATGCTTTCAAATGGCATTAGGTATTAAGTCACACCTCATTTAAAAGGTCCGGTAAATCTCTATTCAATCATTTTGTTTTGCCTTTGATACCAGCCTTCCATTGTTATTTAATCGTTGTTTGAAATTGGCTCTTTTTCAACTTTTATTGCCTGAATGTTAACGGTGGTCACTTTGCCAACATTGATAAAATAGCAGTTTTTTCTTGTTAACAGTTGTCTTTTTACTATTTATAATTTTTTTATTCTTTAAAGAGTCTTTCTATCATAACACAATACGGGGGCATACGAAAAATTGAAAGAGAGCCAATTTTAAACAACAATTAAATAACAATGGAAGGCTGGTATCAAAGGCAAAACAAAATGATTGAATAGAGATTTACCAGACCTTTTAAATGAAGTGTGACTTGATACCTAATGCCATTTGAAAAAATGTAAGGGGTGTCTCCAGTAGGGAGGGGGTGAATCTGACGTTTATGACACTAGCGCCAAAAAGTGTCCCCCTCAAGTTAAAAGTTGACGTGTTTCGGCATTTCTTTCTAATATGTCCCATTTTTTAAATATTAAGGGTGGGTCCTTTTCAAATGAGCACAGTGTATAAAAAATCTAATAGCACAACTACAGGCAGGCAACTCCAAAAGTCCATATATTTTTGTTAATAACACATCACATCAAATTAAAACTGACTAGTTATGCGTAATATGTAACAGACATAGTAATGAAACCATGGAGCATCTTACATTTAACTGCCCAATGTATGATTGTGTAGGAAATAGACTCATTAGATCACAAAATTATTCAGATTATCTAGATTCACTTCTTGTTTTAAATAATGTAGCAGTGATGATACACAAGTATACTTATATAAGTGCAGCGATGAGTATCAGAACATTACCTAATCGTTATCTACAGTATTTCTATACATATAAACGTCCGCAGTATCTCTACATAAATAATAATTATGGAATGGGAGATTTTTACTTTTTTGTTTGTAAAACTTGATGTGAAAATATTTACAAAAATAAGATTTTACTTGGAAAAATAAAACAATGCAAAAAAGTTGTAATAAAGATTGATCTAATGAATAATTTATATGAATAAACACTAACTGACAACTGTCGTTGTCAGTTGTATCAAAAGAGCTGTGAGAAACGGGCGGTAATCTGAACAATCACTAGGCAGCAGAAGTGCCAACTTAAATTCAGATTGCTCCTCTTAGTCTAAAAACAAGGAATACGTACGTTTAACGTTACTGTCAAATGGAAAATCCAAACATATGTCCCCCCCCACCAGTGCGGCCTCTGGTGGATTATTTTAGAATCCCCAGATGAAGCAGGCTAATTAAAAAATATATTTTAGATGGACAAAATTCAGGGGGTATTCCTAGAATTATTTTCAATTTCATGTCGTCAGGGGAATTGAGATTCGAGGATATCTGTCCATGGCGGATCAAATGGAATCAAGGGCAGACTATTAGATGCGTGAGCGAGCGTAGCGAAGTGAGGGAAGCTAATAGTTAACTACAACTACACCGTATAGAGTATGTGATATGGTGCAAAACTGCCTAAACCAATGTAAAACTTATCACCGTATGCACCGTTTACACTTATAGTCCAGGTAATATAGAGTTGTGAGCATCGTTTCCCTTGTAGTGGGTGATTTTGCGACTAAAGACGGCAAAATTGGAGTTAAAGAAATGAACCCACCCCGACTTCTGAAAGCGTAGCGGAAAATTGTTTATCAGGGCAAGAAGGGTGAGGTTTCAGTGAAAATAACGTTTTTCGTGTATATATTTTCCTTCAATTTGACAGAAGAAACGTGTTGATAACTTTTTTTCCTCCTAAAGACATCTACAAATCTAGACTTTTCACGTCAAACAATATTGATTAGGTCCGAAGCTATGAGCAAAAAACCATTATCAATAACAATATTGTTAATAGACAATTGTTAAAAGTCAATTATGACGTCTTTACATTACATCTAATTTATTCCTTCAGATTCACAAATAACGTGTACAAATTCTGGCATTTGTAACTTCATTAGCTTGCAAATTACGACGCTATAAACCAACTAATATCCGCCGCACCCTTAAATTGTTGAACAATAAACCTTCAACTTTGACGGTTTGTTTTTCAAGGCATCTGGACGAATCTTTTTCAGATTGAAGCTTTTTTTATCGCAGAAGTCATTGGACCTATATATTGCATTTTACAACGAAGGTCGCTTTAAAGAATCATTGCCGCGGCTGCAGAATTGTATGTTTCTGAAAAATAATGACGACACATGACTTATCACAGCGAAAACTAACAACAAAACAAACAACATAATTACGGGTGATGGGTGAAGCATAATGTCGTTCAGGGCGAAAATCAATTAAGTTATTTATAACGTCGTAATTTGCAAACTAAGGAAGTTACATATTCCAGATTTCGTACAGATTTTTTGTGAATATGAAGGAATAATTAGATATAATATATAGGCATCATCGCTTTTTACATTTGTTCATTAATAATATTGTGAATAATGGTTTTTGGCTGATAACTTCGGAATTGATCAATATTTTTTGACGTGCAAAGTCTGTTTTGTAGATCTCTTAAAAAGGAATATAAGGTTTATTGCGTTTTTTTTGGAAAATTGAAGGGGGAAAAGATATACACTGAAAACGTACTATAAACGATGAATACGGCTATTAGTGCCACATGAATAAGTTGTAATTATAATACCATCTGATCAAATTTGACCGATCAGTTATGTTTTATGCCCACTTGCACTGTTACGTTTAATGACAGTTTATCCGAGTTTAAAGAAAAACTGCGATTATACCTTTGCACCGTGTGATCTTTAATTATGTTTCAGCTCCGGTCAATTTTCAGAAGAACCGGTTTGTACAAAATAACTATCAAAATCCAAACGATCTGAATTATATTCACAATGTTTTCGCAGATCGCCGTAGTTTTAGATTTCAATAGGTATAAAATGTAAATATCAGGTTTTCAGCAGATTTGACGATGATTTTGGCAATAGATGCTCTCGAGAAAAGTATATAATAGAAATCATCATTTTGAACTCAATAAATTGTCCTTCTTCCTTCTTCAGGAATTTCGTCTAAAGAAAACTACTATTATACATCTTTCAGACATGATCGAGGGAGACTTGGTGTATGGAAAAGAAAAAACAATATAGTAACATTTACTTGACATATTCACCAATACAGTATCATTGGATTATTCATTTGATCCTTTTTAAGAATAATGGAGTATCTCCTATTATTCAATTATTGGCGACGCATGACTTCTTGAAATTTATAACCCAAACAAAAACGTCAAATCATCAAGGTATGACAGATGTTAACCAAATGACGAAGGTTGTCAGCTGTACGTCATCAATCGGGCAACTTTCTCTCTATGCAGAGTTTCACCGATATTCGTAAGAGCCTAAAGAAGAATTGAATTTTATTCTGTCACCCTTCGGGGGTTGGATTGCTATTGACTTTCCTAGCCTCTTCAACCGTTAATGAGTAAGGGTAATCAAGTGTCTAAGAATTGTTAGGACCCAGCACTAGCATTTTTCTTGATGAGAATTCCTAAAAAACTCTTAGAACGTTCCCTATTCTATATGTAAGTTGTCAGTTCTCGGTGTATTGTCGCCACTACAAATTTTATGAGTCTGCCAAATGTCCTTCGCTGGAATCTCAAGTGCTCACAAATCACCTATAATCGTGAGCTATTAAAAACGCTGGCCTTAGAGCTCACTAATAATTTTCTTGTATGTAAATTGGACTCACCCTGTTTATTTATTGGGTGTATACCATCAGAGATACTAATACAGGCAACAGGATGTTGAATGTCAATAACTCGGTTCATTTGTTTCTATTTATCACAAATTTGTTATTTAAACTGTTAACAGGCAGAACGGTCATAAAAGTTTACAAATCAGTTTAATGTATATTTTTTAGTAGTAATTATGTATTTAAATATAGATTAACCTCTGAACTCAATCAAGTAAATTAATTTAAAACTATTTTGAAAAACTTCTGGATTTATTCATGATATCATTTATAATTCTGACAAAACATGATAGAGGGGCTAAAAATAATAATACTACCTCATAAAAAATGTGGGCCTCAATCCCTTAATCATAATAGTATTTTATGCAACGATCATGTAATGATAGCCATTAAGACACGAGCATGTTGTAGGATACGAAACGAGCCGCAGGCGATTTTCTTATATAATATGCGAGTGTATTAATGGCCATTACATGAAAGTTGCTTACAATATTTTTTCTACTCCGATTAATAAGAATTATTTAATTAATAATTATCATATATAGTTACTTTTGAAAATCAAAATTATTTGACAGCTGTCAAATTAAGTGTCACCTAATATAATTAATTTCAGAAATGTCAACCAGGTATCCATGGCTATATTAAATATTGTGCGAATGTCGCATTCCTATTGGCTTAAAAATCTGTATCATAATGAAAATTTTTATCATAATGAATATCATTATGATACAGATTTTAGTCTTTTAATAAGTATATTATAAAACAGGAGTAGAAAAAATAGTTTTTATTCATAACTAGCTAAAACCCGGTTCGCTCTGCAGTGCCACAAAAATATTGAATGGAGGTTCTAGTATTATCAGAGGTACTCGAATTTAAATTTAATACTTCGTAGAAGGACTTTTTCCTGCATTTTATACTGTATATAAAGATCACCCGATTTTTATTACTCTAATACGGCATAATCCTCGATAACCGCAATGCATTTATATTATACACAGCGTATTATCTATTGTCTTCTGAGTAGAATCATTTTGTTGCTATTCAACCATTTTCAAAATAGTTACTTACTGTGACAGTTATGGTTATCAAAATAAAAACAATATCCCTGCTAACGCTTTTAGACCGGTAGCCCATGACATGATATATGTATATTTCGAATGGATGCGTTTTCACCATCGAGTTTCATGTGAAAAACAAGTACAGTGGACGTGAAAATCTTACAATTTCCACGAAACTAGAACAAATAACTAATGTATACCGCGGATAGCCAGCACACTTCACTAATAGTACAGAAGTGGAATGCAATTATTTTCACACAGCTTTGCGAACAACCTAACTTTTAATGGACTGTTTTTTATAAAATTTACAACATTTGTTACTTTTGAAAAACGTTAAGTTCCTCACTTATATTTTTTGATACGAGAGCTGCTCTATGGAGAACCAGGGAACCTCAGAAGCTTTGCTTTTAACTAGTGTTTGAAGACCAGTGCACCATTCTGCACCGTCAGTACAGAGCCCAACGCAATTATTCCACATTATGTCGTTCTCATTAAAAAATCTGTCTAGTATATTAAAAAGTTCATTGGATGTGGCTCTACCAGAAATTGGTTTGCAAAATGATATATCTTCAATTATATATTAGTCTCTTCAACGTATCGAAGGTATGCAATCAAATGTGCGTCTTCAGCTACATCAGTTGCTCCATCTACTTGTATGGCGAATATTGAAGTACCTACGCATTCGAGAAACTAATTGGTCGCAAAGATCTTCAGATCTATCATCTAGTCTCCTGCCAATGGTTTTATCAGCAAGCGGTATTTGTCGCAGTTGTTTCGCGTATGATTCGCCAAACATTGTATTGACCATATCAATAGCTGCTGGCAAAACTAAGGTTACTGCTATTGTGTGGAGTTTATTACACTTTTGTAAGACACTAAATATGATGCTAGTAATGCATTTGATGGAATATGAACAATTTTTTTGTTTAGCTAACTCATCCAATTTTCTTTGGAAAAACACTTGGGGCTTACCAACGTATTCAGAATGCATAGTTTCAAGGTGTCGTTTTAATTTTCCGGATCTCATAGTACTAGCAGCCAAACACATTGGTTTTTCCATATTATCATTTATAACACTTGTAAATCCGAACGATAAATAGGATGAATCGTATTTTCTTGTCTTGAAAGTTCTTCCTTCATGTTCCTTGTTGCTTATATTCACCGTACTTGTGCCAACATCAGAATGTTCATTATTACTGAATTTTCTTTTATAACCAATAAAAACGTCCCTTTGTCTGAAAATATTAGAAATATTATTAGGTATATTATTCTTAAAATATAAAACTTACTATTATGATCACTGGGCAATCAGGTCAATAACAATAAAAAACACAATCTAGCACTGCTGAAACAGTTAAATATTAGCTATCTATGACACCAAACAAATTGGTGAGCTAAACTGACGTTGATCTTGTCTAAGTTGTGATCTTCGTTTGAGTATCCGGTCGGCCGATTACGCAATGCGTTAGCTGCACGTGCATTTTTAGCTTACATTTACAATTAAGTGAATACCTACAAAACCGAGATGATTTTTTGTCAATATAGAATTTTGGTTTGTGGTTAGATGTGGGGATGTCGCTGTTATCGCATTCTTAGCATTTTCTTTTCTGAGGTTAATGTATTGGTGGGGTTTAAACGTTGTCCCTTCTAATTACAAATCAGAATGGTTGGTTATATCTTGCAGATGTACCAGCCCCGAATAGAATTTGCAGAATTTGTGTTGGTAAAATGTCAAGAAGATAATGAATATTTAAGAATATTATATGGTGCGATGAATCAAAATTTACGAAAAACGGAATGGTTAATAGACACAATTCGCATTACTGGAGCGAAGAAAATCAACATTTAACAAGAGTACGTGGCTTTCAAGAGCGATGGGAGTTTAATGTCTTTTGTGCGATCAGAGCTCGAAAAACGAGTGGAATTAGACAACAAGCTTGAATGGAAATTATCCGGTTAATTTTTAAGCACACGCGGTATTTAGGGAGAATATTTCTCAAATAAAAATACAAATTACTGTATATCTCCACTATATTGAATTTGTACTTTTTTTCGTCGCAAAATAACATAAATTGTCTCCATACACTATTCATACTCTTTTTCGTGTTTTGGTTCTGTTACATCTCCGAATCGATTCATGACCTCTAATAAACTCTTCTTTGACGTTTCACGTTTATTATTTTAACGTTGTCTGACAACGGTTGTCGGAATTTCCGGAAATTTCCGGAAATTTCCGGAAATTTTTGAATTTCCATTTAATAATTTAGCATTCGTTGCATTGATACATCATGTATGAGTGAAATATTCATTATTATTAATGAAAGGCTTCACTTTCTTAACTTTTGCTTGAAAGCAACCAAATTATATTGAATTGTTTAATATTCTGTTCACTGTGTGACGGCTGGGTCGGGGTCGATCTGGATATCTTGTAGCAAATAAAACACATAATGATCTAGTAACAACTCTGTCACATTCACCATGTTGTATTAAAAGTAAATTTAGATAATATTCATTGTTTAATTCTAAACGAGCCAATTATATCACTGTACGATGCGATTGACTTCAAATAATGACAATTAATACTATTTAATTATGACAGGTAAATACACAACCTGCATAAATAAAAGAATAAATAACACGGCGTTCGCTTACGCAATAATAAGGCTGAAATAGTAATTATGCGCCAAGGGAGAAAAGTGAGGTATTATTGTCGAGGTCCATTAAAAACCGAGAAGCGAAGCTTCTAGGTCTTTAATGGATCCGAGACATTAATACACTTTTCTACCGTGGCTCATATAGCATTTTTTTCACTACTTCACTACTGGCATTTTATTTTTTTAAATATTAGTTTGTCGACTCCCGTTTCACATGACATGACAGCTGTGCACAAGTTAACCTCACATTCTATTAAATGGATTGAGATTTAGTTATAATCAAGTAGGCTCTGTATTTGTCTACCTTGGTTAATAATGAACAACTTTACTACCTCAACAAAAGTCAATAAAGTGAGGTTTAGAGGCTAGTAGTGAAAAAGAATTAATATATTGAAATACATGTTAATATCTCAATAACGCTTAAGATTGGGTATAGGGATGTGAACATAACTGCCCTAATTTTCGGCCTTAGAATTAAGTAAATGAATAAAAATATGGTTGAATCATTAAAAAAAATGAAGATATTCAACATTTATGAACTTGAAATTTTCATCATTTTTTTAACAATCCTGTTTACAAAAAAGCAGTTTTCGACATGTCACCAATGATCGTCTTACTAATCAACCCGACAAGATGTTTTTTATTTGGAATTAATATCTCGATAACCATAATTTTTAGATATAGGGTATTTTACACAAAGTGACATTATTATTATTATTACTTTCGGTATAACCGGAAGTGACATGTATGTCAGAATATTCTCCATAAATTCGCCATAATTATATAGAAATCGTGTGAGTAGTCTCGAATATATAGATAGTGTAAGCTCATCGTGAAACAGCCTGTATAACCACTACTGGCCAAATAGTACATTTTATATGGATCCCAAGCCATGTAGGAATTGCTGGCAATGAAGCAGCAGATGCGATAGCAAAAATAGCAGCATATGGTGCATGCAATAAATACCAGTCCCACCTGAAGACGCAATTAAAAACATCACAATGTATGAAAAGTGGTAAAAAGAATGGAATAGTTACGATGGCTATTTAAAATAATTGAAATCAAAAACAAAGAAGTGGATATATCCAACTAATCTAAGTTGAAGAGAGTAGAGTAGAAGTTATAGTATTTGGACTTCGGATTTGACACAATGTCATATTTTAACAGCGCAACATGTCCCAGATTCATATGTATGGTTTGGCAAACCTATCTGAAGCGGTGTCGATAAGGGGTGAGGAAACAAGGACGATAATCAATATCAGTTAATAGTCGAAATAATATCACACACACCTTCCAGTTACGGAAATGTTAAAGTTGCGATAATAGCGACATCCTCACCTCCTTTTGGTTAGTAATCAAATGTCGATTTTCAAACAATTACTACTACATTCCCAGCACTTTAGCTTTTTTATAGTTAAACGTGGCAATATCTAATGTTTTCGGCTGCATTCCTTTCATAGCTTCAGATATGTTTGCCAAACTGTAACATGAGGCTCAGCATAGACCACATACTTATTATATTTGTTCTGAATTTTTCTTGTAAAGGCTGCTTTCAACAAATCAATTACCGTTAGGAGATGATGACAATTTTAAATTGACTTTGCAATATCTAAAATTACTAAACATATTTCATAACATTTGGGTTACAGTTATAGTATTGCAATGGCAGCGAATAAACGTTGCAGTGGAAGCTGAAACAAAAATTACTCGACCGGTTTCACAAATAACTTTTGCATCATCAGAAGTTAATTATAAAAATTTACTCGAGTAATCTATGTTATATTTCTGTTGTGAAATTTGTTATTTATTGATTTCATTTAATAATTATGGAAATATTCAAGATTTTTCCAAGCGACTAAAAAGGAGGTGGGCATAGTAATTCTCGAGACATTTTTGCAATAAACGGACCTCGCAAAAGCAATAATCCGATAAATCCTTTTCCCGTAGGTTTGACTCCCTGTAACTCGAAAACTGTCCATTCTTCTATTTCGCTTCTTCAAGACCTTTGATCAGGACATGAAAAATTACAATATACCAAATTTTCAGCAAATTCGCCTGGGATTCATCTTCCCTTGGTTTGGTTTGGTGCTGGGTCCATTTCAAAACTAACAAACGTTGGATACGTTGAATAAATATTAAAAAAATAGAAAGTGAGAGGTTCAGGCTGTCTTTCTCTAATGGTGCGCATGCTATAGATGAGAGACAAAGACAGAAAAACCTCTGACGTCTGTCTTTTTCTCTCTCACCGTAGTTCAGACGGACATTTCCACTTCCACAGCGGTTTATGGCTTGTTTTCTCTATCTTTAGTATCTCTATGGAAATAATAGGTTATATCTACATTCTGTGTTGCTGAAAAAAATGTATGTAGTACGAGTGAGGAAAAATGATCGACTGGTGTTACCGACACTGCACTTGACCGGCAAAAAGTATTCCTATTGACAAATGAAACACTTTATAAATATAATTTTATGGTATAAGATATATTATAGGACAACTATTTTGATGCATTATTTTTAAATATCATATCTCATTGGCCGCATTCATAAGAAAAACCCGATCAGTTATCGATAAGTCATTGGTCACGTGATGAGCAGTTCTTCTGAATGCATTTTTTCGAATTGTCTTTTTTTTACAGTAGTTGATTGAAATTGACAATAAAGACACTTAGTCGAACTCATGTATATGTTTAGGAAGTTTATTTTTATTTGGGCAATTAGAATAGAATTAGTTCATTTATTTGAATTTCTTCTCTAACAAGTGTGTACGATCGGTGCAATATGAAAAACAATATTTTGGGTTTTTTCTGTGGATGCTTTAGTTGATCCTAATGTAGTGGAATATATTGCAATTAATTTATTTATACCATGTCTTCATACTCGTAACATAATTCCACCTCTTCCATATCGGAAAAAATGATCAAACTCACTAAAAAAATAAAAAATAAAATAAAATGACTACACAAATAGATTCAAAATTCAAACGAATTCGACCCTCAACAGGGCACTATTGATAGTATTGACACTTAAATAATCATTAATCGTAATCGATAATCGCAAATTTAGAACGATAGAAAAAAATGGAGTGAGTTACTCGGAAAGGAACCAATCGCCAAATCCTCATTTTTCACTTATGGGTACCAAACGACTCCCAAACAACGTATTTAGCTACTACAAAAAGATCCAAGTGTTAAAAATAGTCTAGCTCCGTCTGTTGGTAATAGAACCAACCGACAAAGCGTTAGAAACAGATTCGTATTTTCTAGAAAGGGATCCAAGTCGTTTGGTTCTTTTTGAATAAACAAGTTATTCGTCTGGTACTGAACTGATGGTGAGATGCTCATCAAACGTTACGCACAGTTTGGTATTTTTGCGGAACATTTAGCGATTGACGAGACAATAGTTCCCTACTTCGGCCGTCATTCAGCGAAAATGTTCATACGAGGAAAACCGATTCGTTTCGGGTATAAATAGTGGGCTCTCTGTTCGCACACTGGTAATATGTTTCAGTTCATCCCATATGCCGGTGCATCCAGCATTTACAATAAGAGTTTGGAACTCGGTGCATCCGTAGTAATGGAACTCTTGAGCCATTGTGAGCATCAAGTACAACACACGGTCCACTTTGACAATGTATTTACCTCCCATTACTTGATGTGCTTGCTGAAAGAGATGGGCTTCTGCGCAACCGGCACTGTTCGTTCCCATCGTATTGCCCGCGCACCTTTGAAAATTGGGAAGAAAGTCTCTAAAAATCTCGAAATCGACTATGCATACGACAAGGTAAGTGACGTGAAGGTTATTCGTTGGATGGATAACTCTGAAGTTACCAACGCAACAAATTGTGATGCAATCGATCAAATGGTAACAGTGCAACGTTACTGCAAAGAAAAGAAGAAAAAAGTTGGTATTCAACAGCCCCTGGGCTTCAACAATTACAACAAGCATATGGAGTCGCCAATTACCGTATCGGCATTCGTGGCAAGAAGTGGTGGTGGCCGCTTTGGGAGACCTATGTCACAGCTTGATTTCAAAAATGCGGTGACGAAGTCTCTTCTTCTTGCGTCGGAAGATGTCATGGCCGAAATTGAGGAACGGCAGACGATTCTGACACCGATTATGTGCAACCCAACCTACCGAGAGTAAACGGCTTGCACGTTCCATTAAAAACCAATAATCGTCGTCGTTGCATAGTGTGCACACCAAAAACCACCGTATTCAAATGTGACAAGTGAAACGTCCACCTAAACTCAGAGAATTGCTTCAAATTGTTCCACGAGAACAAACAATTTTATTTAGAACGCCGCGCCACACGTACAAAGCCACCACAAAAGAAGCAAAGACTTGAATAATTCACTTACCTTCCACGTTCTTTTCATGTAATTTTTTTACTCAAATAAATACTTGAACTTCAAAAATACCATTTTTTTATTTACCTCTACCTTGTTTCACCCGCAACTACCTCAAATCATTACTTGCTGTCCTAAATACCTAGCACAAACAACCAAAATAAGTAAAAAAATTTGTACCGAACAAAATATTTGAAAACGCTGACCTACCAGTACCAGCGTGTGGTCAAACACACGGCAATTTTCCTATAAACAGAAATTTTTTATTTTTTGCAAGGATATTTTATTGGGTTAAATAAGGGAATACTGAAAATTTCATAAAAAAATCCCAACGTTGACATTTCTGGTGACAAATGGGATAAGAAAAAAAAAGAAAATACATATTTCTTTAAAAAGAACCAACATGCTTTTTTATTTAAATCGAAAAGGAACCAAGCGCCAAAACTTCAAAATCATTTTTGAAAATTTGGAAGTGTTGAATATAGAATAATAATTTATAACCCAAAATACATAATGTGACAAAAATTGTTCAAAAAGAGTTCAAGAGTTCAAATTTGATTACGGAATGCTGTAATTCTCTCTCTTGTGATAGAATAATATTCTCACACTGGTTAGCCTTGGCGCAGTTGATTGTCATCGTAGTGGCAAAACTTGAGTAAGTGTCAAAATTATTGCTGTCACATTGAGTGTTTACCTAATATAATATTGTGATTGAGTTGTGTAATATAAATTATCTTTTGTTCATTTCCATTTAAAATTTTTGATCGTGGATAAAGTATGGTCTGCTACTCGGTTAGAATGAAAATTCGTGATGCTCGTGGTTCCTCACGCTCACCTTCTGCTCGCGCTCGGAACTTTCCACTCGCATCGAACTTTCATTCTAACCTTGTTACAGAATATACCATTCTGTAAATTTAAACAATGGCACATGGTTCCTTTTCGAGTAACTCACTCCAAATGGCGTCCGATTAGCCATCGATCTTTACAACTCATCGATTAGTAATCGATAGGGTCTGCTGAATGCGACCATTATAAGTGGATGAATTTTGATTGACAGATGTCAATTGAAATGAGCAAATTTAAATGTCAACATTGAAAGGTATATTTATGTTATATCATTAAAACCAAATATTTTATATTCTGAAACTGATACTGCTCTCCACCATTACCTGAGGTATATTTTTCATTTACATATATATTTTTAGGGAATTGTTACTGAGAAAGGCTGGAACATGAGCTACGGAAGATGAGTTATTTAAGATTTAAAAGACGATATGTAGGTCGAATAAGAATACCAATTGATAGTAGTATTATTAATATATAAAATAAATACTGATATTAAAGAATAAGTAAGATTTTTTTTTTCGGTCTATCGCTCTAATTTGTCAACTAACCTGTATGCATGACGAATAGTCACAGTCTAAATTTAAATAATTGATTTCAAAAACACATTAATTTTTATGTAATTTGAGTTAACACTTTATTTAATGCTTGTAGTAATACTTTAATAGTAATTGTTTAACTACAATGTATAAAAAACAGAATTTATCGTTAGAACCGCTTATAATCTCATGTCGAAATCAATGTGTTATTATCGAATTAGTAACAGTACGCACGGAAGTGCAATTGTTGCACTTTCAATTATTGTAAAATTGTTTTAATAAAAGAGATGATGTCATGAGAAAAATATAAGTCAATCAATCTTCTCGCGAATAATTACAGTCAATCACTTAATACGATTCAACTTCGAGTTAAAAATATGTATTGAGTCAACCAATAATTAAGTTTTCTATAAGTGGATGTGAATGGAAATTTCAGAGAGCTAGAAATACTTTTTCGGTGAGCCTTAGGTCAGAAATATTCAAAATTTCATATACTTATTAAGCATATTATGATATAATTACCATTGGAATTTTAAGTCGATTAACCTTCTCTAACTCGAGATAAACCTATTTTTGTTTAAATATATATTTATTCTGTGGTAATTTATCTTTACAACACAAACAAAAAAGTCATTTAGTGATCCATTCAATGTTCGTATTTTTTGAGTAAATTAGCAATAATAATGCCATCTAGGAAAAATAATTTGATTACATAATCTATATTATATATATATCCAAATACAAATTAAAGAAGTTTCCACTTCTGAGGAGGGTGTTTCATCCCCTTTCGCTTCAGAAACCATCATCTAATGTGACCTCCTGCTAGCTTTTCAATTTTTTTTTCGAAAACTGGCACCCTAACGAGGAAAATGTTTATCATATTATATTATTTGTCTTGAAATCCCATATCTATTATTTTTACATATGCTTAGTTCGCTACCTTGGAACAATCCATCGGGAGAATGGTCAGCAGAGTTTTGCCGAATTGCGCGCGAAGAAAGGGCGTAAAGTTTTCTCAATATTCAGAATTCTGAACTTCGTTATAAATGTGAAAATCATATATTATTTGCCTACGCCTTCAGTGGATGTAATCAGCATCCTTTGGCGAAGAAAAAGAACAAACTGTAAACTTAATAAATACTGGTTCTTGGAAGATGCTTTGAATTCATTTAACGTATCGTCTTGATTCCTGCTGTCTCGGACAAGCCTAATGTATGGGGTTGGAAAACAATCAGGCAAATTCCAATTCCTACACCTGAGATATCAGCTCCTACTTTTATTATCCAATTAATATCTTGCAGTTATAAAAAGGGTTACGGAAAACGATGTGATGTGTGCTAATGTTGAATTAAAGCGCTCAACAATGTGCTCCAATTGTCATGCTGTGGCTTAGGCATCAAGAGAAAATTACTAAGAGAAAAACGCGCCAAGGGCTCTACCTAAACGGTGGTGTGGAAACGGGCTATAATATGAAACAAAAAAATCCCGTAGTAATTTTTTTACATAATCAGAGTTTTGAAGAGCCGTCTGCTTTGGATGTAACATTTTTTTGGGGTCAATGTATTTATTGCTTCAAGTGATTTTGCGTAACTTCAGTATTATATCCATATTGGTGGGATTAGTATATAAACAATTTAGAAAAACGGTCATGTAAAAGACCTCCCTAAAGGTAGTAGAAAAGCAATATCTGAAAACAAGAAACTAGATGTTCTGCTGGCCTTTGAAGATAATCCCCATACCAGTTCACGGCAAGTATCGTTAGATAATCAGGTTGGCCATCAAAAAGTTGTTGAAACGCTGAAAAATGAATAAGATTTTGGTAGTTGAATTTTTTGAAATTCTAATGGACAAAAATAACATAGGCGCGACGTTTAAAAAAAGTTATTTTTTCTGATGAAACTACATTTCTCCTCAATAGATAATAGGATTATAGGTACATGCTTTTCAAAGAAACTTTAAGTCCTAGATATTTGAAATGTCTGCAGAACTTCTTGCTCCCCGAATTAAACTGGTTGTGCCCAAGGCGACCGGTGAGTTGCATCCCAAAAAGTAAAATTTCACCTGAACGAAAATAGGTGAACGTCGAATAGCATCCGTAATCCAACAAGGTCTGTTCATTAATAATCGCCTCTATCATGGTCAAAAGCAGGTCAAATTTCACAGCAATGTTGCCGATATATTATTTGAATCGTAAATATTTTCATAAAAATTGGAACATATATCTGTATGAGATTTGAAAAATGTCATCATATTTTCTTAGTTTAAATCTCTTGAGCTTTTGATTATGGCTAATGTAATCTTAACGTTAGTAGAAAGTATGACGTGTTCAGACCTAACTTAACCTAACCTAACCTAACCTAACCTAACCTAACCTAACCTAACCTAACCTAACCTAACCTAACCTAACCTAACCTAACCTAACCTAATCTAACCTAACCTAACCTAATCTAACCTAATCTAACCTAATCTAACCAAACCTAACCAAACCTAACCAAACCTAACCAAACCTAACCAAACCTAACCAAACCTAACCAAACCTAACCAAACCTAACCAAACCTAACCAAACCTAACCAAACCTAACCAAACCTAACCAAACCTAACCAAACCTAACCAAACCTAACCAAACCTAACCAAACCTAACCAAACCTAACCAAACCTAACCTAACCAAACCTAACCAAACCTAACCAAACCTAACCAAACCTAACCAAACCTAACCAAACCTAACCAAACCTAACCAAACCTAACCAAACCTAACCAAACCTAACCAAACCTAACCAAACCTAACCAAACCTAACCAAACCTAACCAAACCTAACCAAACCTAACCAAACCTAACCAAACCTAACCAAACCTAACCAAACCTAACCAAACCTAACCAAACCTAACCAAACCTAACCAAACCTAACCAAACCTAACCAAACCTAACCAAACCTAACCAAACCTAACCAAACCTAACCAAACCTAACCTAACCAAACCTAACCTAACCAAACCTAACCAAACCTAACCAAACCTAACCAAACCTAACCTAACCTAACCTAACCTAACCTAACCTAACCTAACCTAACCTAACCTAACCTAACCTAACCTAACCTAACCTAACCTAACCTAACCTTACCTAACCTAACCTAACCTAACCTAACCTAAACTAACCTAACCTAACCTAACCTAACCTAACCTAACCTAACCTAACCTAACCTAACCTAACCTAACCTAACCTAACCTAACCTAACCTCTCCTAACCAAACCTAACCAAACCTAACCAAACCTAACCAAACCTAACCAAACCTAACCAAACCTAACCAAACCTAACCAAACCTAACCAAACCTAACCAAACCTAACCAAACCTAACCAAACCTAACCAAACCTAACCAAACCTAACCAAACCTAACCAAACCTAACCAAACCTAACCAAACCTAACCAAACCTAACCAAACCTAACCAAACCTAACCAAACCTAACCAAACCTAACCAAACCTAACCAAACCTAACCAAACCTAACCAAACCTAACCAAACCTTACCAAACCTAACCAAACCTAACCAAACCTTACCAAACCTAACCAAACCTAACCAAACCTAACCAAACCTAACCAAACCTAACCAAACCTAACCAAACCTAACCAAACCTAACCAAACCTAACCAAACCTAACCAAACCTAACCAAACCTAACCAAACCTAACCAAACCTAACCAAACCTAACCAAACCTAACCAAACCTAACCAAACCTAACCAAACCTAACCATACCTAACCATACCTAACCATACCTAATCAAACCTAACCAAATCTAACCAAATCTAACCTAACCTAACCAAATTTAACCTAACCTACATAATTGAATAATGTATAAATCAAATTAATATATTATTCACTATATTGCTATAAAACTGTATAAGACGCAGTTTCGGAAATGAAATTTAGTATGATCTACGATATCAGAATAAACATGACAACAATGCCCGCTAATGCTAATATTAAATTTGTTGACGGGATGCAACTCATCGGTGAGACGGATGCAACTCAGCGGTCAAAAGTTTGGCCTGCTCAAATGGGATGCAACTCACCGGTCCCGGTGCCCAAACATAAAAAACTAGTGTCTGCAGCTAGATGGTGCGTCACCACACTATGCTGTCTTGGTGAAAATCTACTTGAACTACGTCTTCCCAAATACGTGTATAGGTCGAAGAGGAGCAATTGAGTGGCCTCCGAGGTCCTCTGATTTAACTCTTCTCGGTTTCTCTTCATGGGGTTACTTGAAAAGTACAGTGTACATAAATAGACCACAAACTATTAATCTACTCAAAGAAGGGATACGCTTTGAGATTGTAAAAATATCTCCGGAAGCTATAGCGAACGTCCGAGAAGAGTTTGCTGACGGTGAACAGTTTGTGCACTTGCTTTAAATTTGGTTGTACTCAATAATTGTAACATTAAAAATTTGATAAGTAATTTTTTTGACACCATACAAAAATTAATTACTTAGATAAATTGATATGGTGGAATAGATATTTAAAAGACCTTTCAATTGTTGTATTGCAAGACCCACTCTGGGCGTCGACCCAGCACTGCAGTGGAACGCCTCTGATGCGATAATTAGAGTGAAGCAGAGTCGAGCACGGTTAGTATTTGTATGTGAACGGGTGACCACTGGGGAAACACTGTCGTAGAGCCCGTACAGCCTGCAGCGAGACTCCTTAGATTACTAGGGTCAGTAGCACATCACAGCTCGCAGGCATTATACCAATGAGCACGAGGTATAATGTAGATATACCGTCTTTTGGATGAGACGTAAATCCGAGGTCCCGAGTCCATCGATGGCTCGATAAAGATCCCTACCTCTGGTTGGAACACTAGTGGATTCGGCAAAATTTCCGGTTAGGGATAGAGTCCTCCCGGCGTCCATGATTAGCCTCAGTTGCAGAGATAGACCGACGCTAAATAACCGAATGTTAACGCCTCAAAGACTTTTGCAGCGGTGCGGTGTCAAAATAGCAGTGCTCTTGTCTTATTTAGCGGACCTAGACTGGTTGCAATTGGACCATCGCACAAGATCTATTTCTTTTTTGTTTTGTTTAAAAACGATATTAGAATTTGACAGTAATTTTCAACACCGAATAAAATAAAAATGTTGAATATAATTAATTAAAAAATGGTAAGATTGTTTTATCTACGCAATAAAAAGTGTTATGGAAGAAAATTTACTGGTTTACATTACTTCTTAAGTTAAATAATAACATAATGGTCCTTCGTGAGCCGGATATTAATCAGTAAATTGTGAAAAACACAGCTATTTTCCGATAAAAGTGCAACAAAATTACGCAATTTGTCGCTGCCTGCTGAACACAGCCTGGTTTATTGCTTGGTTTCGACGATCGCTATCACTGAAGTTCTACTCCATTTACAATAGAAATACAAACAGGAACATCACGCGGTAAAGTCCGCTAAGAAGTTGAGTATCTTTTTTTTATTCCCAGGTAAGGTCTTTGATTGATTACTGTTTCGATTTGTATCGGAGTGTATCAAGTTAATTCATTCAAGTTATCATTTAACACAAAATTCTTGTGGTTAGATTCGACGGTAGCACTGGGATGGTTAAAGACAGAGCCAAGTATGTTAAAAGCTTTTGTGAGCAGTCGCATCGCATCGCAGAAATACAAGATATTACTTCGGCCTATTCTTGGAGCCATATTCCTGGCGACATTAATCCTGCTGATATTTCGACACGTGGGGTCAAACCAAGTGAACTCAAAAGTCTAAGTTTTTAATGCACAAAAAATCATCCTAGCCCAGCACTACTGTTAAATCAAACAATCTTCCGGATATGCGCAAGTCTACTTTTTCAAATCAACAAATAACTGAATGTACTTTCATAAATAATTTCTCTTCATTACTTAAATTAAAAAGAGTGGTTGCTTATATATTAAGATGGAAGAATAACTATGAACAGTCGAAAGAAAGAATGAAATAACTCCTTCAATTTCATAATAAAAAATTCTCAAAATTAAACCTTTTTTAAGGAAAGTAGGACACTTAAGATAAAAAGTTTGTCCCCCATGATTCTTTCCTTGAATCCGTTTTTGGATGAAATCGGTATTTTGAGGGTTGGAGGTCGCCTTGGATTTTCCAAGTATGAAAAGAAACATCCTATTATTTTATCAGAAAAGCATCATTTGACAAAATTAATTTTGAAAAATGAACACATATTGTCATTGTATTGTGGTCCACAGCAGTTGCTAGAAAATGATCGAAATAAGTTTTGGCCGATCATTGGCTGAAGTATTGTGCATGAGTGTATTCAATGTTAATGCAAAACCTGCACCTATAATGGGCGAACTGCCTCGTGAGCGGTTAGAATGAAGGCAACCATTTGAAGTTATTGGGGTGGACTCTGCGGGTCCAGTGTTGATAAAAAATAAAATTGGTCGTTCTTCTCGATATCAAAACCTTACATTTGTTTGTTCGTCTGTTTTGTTACTAAAGCGATCCATTTGGAGTTGGTGTCAGACCTCTTTAAAGAATCCTTTTTAATGTCATTTCACAGGTTTTGTGGACGTCGTGAAAAGCCTTCCATAGTATTTTCTGACAAAGAAAAAAACTTTGTAGCAGATAGTTCAGAGCTGCGTGAATTTGGTAATTTTATCAAGTTAAATCAAGAATTTATTGTAAATAAAATATCAAATGATGGTATTACTTGGAAATTTATTCCTCCGTAGTCTGTGGTGAGTGGGCTTCGGTTGGCTGTGGGAGACGGGTGTAAGCTGTAACAAACATCACTTGAAACGGGTAATCGGTTAAACGCCTTTAACATTTGAATGCTTGTATACACTTTTGGTGCAGATCGAGGCTGTACTCAATTGACTCTCCCTAATCTTCTGTGACCTTTTACCTTTAAGAGCTGGTGTCACTTCTTAGTCGTTAAGCCGCTAAACTCAGTACCAGAACACGACGTTAGTACAATTCCTGCAAATCACCTCTCCGCATTTCAACACATACAGCAAAAGAAGTTACATTTTTGGAAAAGATGGAGCAAAGAGTTTGTTTCGGAACTTCAGAAGCGTGTGAAATGGAAAACTAACCAAAGTTCACTGAAGGAAAATGCTCTTGTTATCATAAAAGAAAAAAATCTACCTCCTGGTCGATGGGAACTTGGAAGAGTCCTAGAAATTCATCGTGGAAAGGATGAAATACCGCGAGTGGTAACCATTAAGACTGATTATGGGATAATAAAACGCGGTTTTCAAAAGCTTTGCCCATAATCCTTGGAATTAACAGTAAACTTGATTATTTAGTTTTGTTTTAGGTTGAAGCTTGGTGACTTCAAGTTGGGGGTATGTTAACGACTCAAAGACTTTTGCGGCCGTGCGGTGTCAAAATAGCAGTGCGCTTGTGTTATCTAGCGGACCTAGTCTAGTTGCACTCGGACCATCAAGCGAAATCTATTTATTTTTTGTTTTGTTTAAAAAAGATATTAAAATTTGACAGTAATTTTTTACACCAAATAAAATGAAAATGTCGTTGAATATAATTAATTGAAAAATGTTAAAATTGTTTTATCTACGCAATAAAAAGTGTTATGGAAGAAAATTTACTGGTTTACATTACTTCTTAAGTTAAGTAATAACACCGAATAAAAAAAGACCCACTTTTCTATTTAAAATTTTTATTGATGACGATATCACGTTCACATAGGTGACTTCAAAAAATAAAAGAGTAATCTGATGAAGCGCCCATTTAAAAATAAAAATCGATGGGTTTCGGAATTTTCCCAAAAAATCACCGGTTTACGAATAATGAATTCATTCCTTTCACTTGGACCATCCTGTATTCAGTGATACATATATTGTAGCACTGTATTAAATTGTAGAATTTGTGTCATCGGGCTGAACTGTCATTTCTCGACGCAAACAAAGATGTTATTCAATTAAATACTTAAAATTGCAATTTTCTCCAGTAATTATTGTGAAAATTTTATAACAACCCGCCATTTTAAGCCACTCAGATGCTTCATTTCGACATTGTTGCTATGGTAACCAGCAAATGATCTGAAAATGTTTCATCCTCATGAGCATGTAGACGTAAAATTAATAAGTGGAAATTTCCCGGCACACGACAGTTGTCATCTCCCGCAAGACGAATGTATTTTAAATAATTATGGTATGAAATTTTCTTACCGAATCCCCCACGGCTTGAGTTAATTGTGAGAAATTTGTCTCGTACATGAATTAAAAAAATACTGCAATGATTCAAGCACTAGGGAGATTACAAATGAAAATAAACACATATTCCAAAATGGTTAAGACGTTATGAAAATTAAAAAGGTAAAATTTTGCATTTGAATCGATAAGTAATTGATTATAGTATGCACAACAAACGAAAACAAAATTCATACTATATATTCTGTTAAATATCTGCACAATGATAAATATCGGATCGTAATTTATTAGACATTTTCCAATTTTCATAGTTCGACGCCCGTGAATCATAATTTTAATCTGCTACCAGATTTGCCATAAATTTTCAACATGTCGTCAGATATTGGTTATAGCTAGAATTTTATAGGTGAACTAGTTTTGGTACTTATAGAAGTCTGGCCTCTTACATAAAACGATGATTCATAGTCGGTCGTGTGTCTCGTCGAGATATAGAGGTATATATAGTCGATCGTGTTGTGTTTATCGGTATTAACCAATTCACCTTTTTTTTATTTTGTTGTTGTATCGACAAATTAAGATAATTAGTTTTGAATAGCACATTTATTTAACCTCAATTTGCATTGTTGTAAAATTTGTTGTCAATGAATGTGCTTGATGTGTCAGGTGTCCGTTTTGTCTTACATACGATACCAGGTTAAGAGGCATTTACATTGGTAAAGTAACTTCTACAAGCAACTACCAGGGATAGTTCACATTTTCAGTTGATAGGCTAGTAGGTGTTTACATTAAAAGTGGTTATTTGTTTGCCAGCTCCCAACTCGTACTCGACGAGACGAGAGAAATGTTGCCTCTCAAATGAGGTCTCGAGACGAGACGAGAGAGCTCTCTCTCATCAAGAAATTCTCGTACCTCTCGAGCAAAAATGTTGATTTTATAATTCATGTTTTTGAATTTTTTTTTTCAATTGAAAATACGTAAAAATTCTGATATGTATTTCCTTTAAAAAATATTTACTTCTATTGTAAACTCTAAAGTATTTTCGTGAAGAGTAAAATCAGCACATAAGTAACCAGAAATGAGGTGGTTTTACATAGATAAAATGTGTGTCTCTCATATTTTTCAGATTGTCAATAATACTTTCAATATATCAAACGAACAAAAAATATAAGAATATGTCTGATGCCAATGAATAGGCATGTATTACATTTTTCACCATGCTCGAATTTCGCAATTGTATTATATTTTTTAATGTACTGATTTTTTATGTTCTGAAAATAAATATAAATTATATGAGTCTTTAGTTATTTATCGATTTATTTGTTAACATTTAATTTGAAAATCTACCGTCATAAATTCCAGCGATAGGGTATTTAAAACGTCTACATTTTCATTTATTTTATACAGTATGTCATAGTATTGACTTAACAACTTATTTTGTAAAAAAAATATTGCCTGAAAAATGAGATTATCGTTGAGGGAATGATTTTCACACAGGGTGTTGAAAAAATGAGAATTATAAAATTGTATCAAGTAAACATGATACTGTTTGTGTTTTGGGCTAATCAAGGTTTAATTTTTTTATTCTGCAATTAAATGAATGAAAATATAGTAACTTATCCTTGTTACTTTTTTAAATGAAACTAAGTGTTTCTAATTAATTCCACTAGTTAATGGAAAAAATATGAAAATAGCAAAATAGAGTATTCAAGCCCAAACAAATTGGAATAAAAGACAAAAGTGGTAAAGTGGTAGAGGACGAAATAGAATATAAAACAACATGGTTGGAACATTTTAAAAACGTCTTAACAGAGACGGAAATACTGGAAGAATTTTCGGAAGACGAAGAATTAGAAGTAGAGCAAATACCAGAACCAACGCTAGAACAAATAAAAAAAATCATAGGTAAGAGCAAAAACGGGAAAGCACCAGGAAGTGACGGATTAACATTGAATTGATTAAATATGGAGGAGAAAAACTGACAGAACAGATATACGAATTAGTGAGGTGCTAATGGAGGGATGAAAAGAGTGGAGATCAGGTCAAATAGTAACAATACATAAAAAAGGGGATCAACGAAAGTGCTCAAATTATAGAGGAATTACGCTACTTAACACGACCTATAAAATACTGTCTACACTCATCCAAAAGAGACTGGCAAGCAGTATAAGCACAATATTAGGACAATATCAATACGAATTTAATAAAGGCAAATCAACCATAGACGTAGTTCATATACTGAAGCAAATATTGGAAAAAACTCACGAACATCAAATCGGAACAGAGATGCTATTTATTGATTTTGAACAAGCCTTTGATTCAATAAAAAGACAACAACCAATGAGAGCACTTCAAACTATGGAGATAAACAAAGAACTGAGAAAATTAATCTGGATTACTATGAAACAATCAACAGCTACGGTAAAAACACAAAAAGGTGAAACGGACATATTCGAGATTAACAAAGGAGTCAGACAAGGAGATTATCTGTCAACAGCTCTATTTAATCTGGCGCTGGAATATGTAGTCAGAAACGTAGACAAAGGAAACATAAGGACATGGGGCGGACAATTGATAGCTTATGCGGACGATTTAGTCTAGGTAGCAAAAACAGAGAAATTATGAAAAAAATGTTTCAAGAAATTGTGGAAGAAGGTAAAAAATGGGCCTTAAAATAAATGAAACAAAAACAAAAATAATGACTGTGAACAAACACCTAATGAACAATAATAATAGCATCGGTGACTTCAAATTTGAAGAAGTTGATAAAATAAAATATTTAGGAGTTACAATAACCAACAATAGGGATGGAGAAATGGAAATTAAGGAGAAAATAATGGCAGCAAACAGAGTCTTCCAGGCAAATAAAAATTTATTAAGAGGTAAATTTCTAGGCAAAAACACCAAAATGAAAATTTATAAAACAATAATTAGACCAACAATAACGTATGGAGCTGAAGTTATGATAATGTCCAAGAAACAACAAGAAACAACTAAACATTTTTGAACAAAAAATACTAATAGTCATATTGGGACCCAAGAAAATAACTCAAAATGAATATAAGAAAAAAAACAAATGAAGAACTGAAAAAAGACATCCAGAGAGACATCATAAGTGTAATAAAAGAGCAAAGGTTAAAATGGTTGGGACATGTGTGGAGAGCAGGCCCAAACAGCACAATTTATGCGATGACTGAGTGGAAGCCAAGTGGCAAAAGAAAAAGAGGGAGGCCAAAATCAACGTGGTTACAGGAGGTTATAGATCACATAAACTGTCTAGGTATCCGAAACTAGAAGGCGAAAACAACCGACAGGAAACAGTAGAGAAACATAATTAAATTGATTCAAAGACTTGGAAATGGGGCCCTATCCCCCCCAAAAAATCTGGATCTAAAAAGCCGCCCCGGCGACTAAACCCCTCTTGGGGTATATAGTCACTATATATATTTAATGGAAAAAATATGAAAACTCTAAGATATTGATAATTATTTCGATATTGACATATCATCGTCAGAATGACAGGAGTTACATTTTATGTGATGCCTACCTGATGTTTAATATTTTGGCGAGACCAAATAGTGAGTGACCTATCTTGTGATTGACTTAATATATATGAATAGAAAAAAGAAGATATGATATTACAAATATTAAAGCTTAGATATTATTAGCCCTATGGGGATATCCTAAATATCTTTTTTCCATTTAAGATCAGTATAACTGTGCAATGATATAGGAAACCAAGGAAAACTATATCTGCTGATCTTTACAATTTTTACTTAAGAAGACAATTTGATAGTGGGGAGCTCCGTAGATTTATCTGTTCGTTGACAACTTCATAATGTGGGTCTTTAAGTGTCTTCTTATTTCTAGTTCTTCAAGGAAATCTAGTTCTTGTTTCTTATCACAAATATGCAGTACTTCTAGTTCTGTGTTAGGTGTTAATGAATGTTTTGTGTAAATATGTTTTGCGTAATGTGATTTATCTGGCTGTTTTAATCTGTATGCTCGTGAGTGTTCATTGTATCTAATTTCAAAATTTCGATTTGTTTGACCAATATAGACAGCATTACATTCTGGACATTTAAGTTTATATATTCCAGACTTTTTTGATGGGGGTATTTTTGTTTTTACATTTAACAATTTTTTACTCACATTGTTTTCTGTTTTAAAAGAAATTGCTGTATTTGTTGAAGAAGATATTATCTTTGAAATATTATTAGAAATATTACCAGCATATGTGATGGTTTTGTAATTTTGTATTTCCCTAGTTTTTTCAGGAAATATGAATTGTAATGCCACTTTTTCCTCTTTTTTATTAATTTATTGATTTATTATATGTAATGTGGCTATTTGTTTAATTATATTAATTTCTCTATCAAAATTATATTTGTTCATAGGAACTGAAAATGCTCTATGTACCATTAAATTATATGCTGCTAATTTATGTGACATGGGTTTTCTGTGAATTGAAAAATCTAGTATTTTATTGACTCTTTGAATTTTAATATCAAGAAAATTGATTGAGTTATTTTCTTCAACTTCTAATGTAAATTTAAATTTTGGATGTAAATTATTAATATGATTGAACAGTATATCTAATTGTCGTTCACTACCTACAAAACAAGCTAATATGTCATCTACATACCTATACCAAAATAATATATTTTTTGAAATGTTACATTCAAAGATTTTTCTTTCTAAACTTACCAAAAAAATGTTTGCTAATATTGGTGATATAGGGCTTCCCATTGGTAAACCTTCATTTTGATATTATTCCTGGATTGATATTTTTATCCTCTAGTAATTTTTTAACAAGTGTTATGCTCTCTTTTGGAGGAATTTTAGAGAACATATTGGTAACATCAAATTAAATAAGTTTTGAGTTACCTTGTAATTTGTATGTTTTTAATTTTTTGATTAGTTCTATTGAATTTTCAATTGAGTATTTAGATATACCTCCATAGCTATTAAGTATATTGTTTAGTTTTTTAGCTAACTTATTATTAGGAGTATTAACGTAAGAAACTACAGGTCTAATTGGTTTCGATACTTTATGTAATTTAACAGTTCCATATAATTGTGGAGACAGGATTTTTATTAATCATGTATTCTTTCTCAGAATCATTGAAAACGTAATTTGAACTATTGACAATCTCTCTAACATTATTAGACAACTTTTTTGTTGGGTCAGCCCTTAGAATTTTTACATCACAAGATTCTATAAAATTTAACTTTAGATTTATATTCTTCGGATTTTAAAATGACAGTGGCATTTCCCTTGTCAGATTTTGTTATTGTGAGGTTATAATCTTCTACTTTCTGTTTAATTGAATTTAAAGCTGAAATATTATTTTTTGTTTGACGTTTAACCTTTGAAGGTTTCATATTTTTAATTAAATTGGCGATTTGTAACTTTTCATGAAGAAAACTATTTGACTGAGATTTTTAAGCTATTTCTGACTCTGTAGCAAAAAGTTCTTCAATACTTTTCGTGAATTTTGGTGGTATGCTGTATTCTAAGCCTTTATTTAAAAATTCTATCTAACTATTTGTGAAATTAGTGTCTGAAAGGTTTTCGAATCGTGGTGCAAAGTGTATTGGTGTTTAAGTACTTACAGTTTCATGATGTTCAGTGTATTGAGTGTTATGTTTTATGTATTCCAGTTGTTGTAGTTTTCGTTCTTGTTTCTTACATTTCTTGTGGTTCATAATGCTGACACTTTCTCTGATTTTGTCATCTAAACAGTAAAATTCAACTGGATGAAGTTTGAATGTGAGTTCAGAATGTACAATTTTTGAGTATATGTAGGAGTCTCTTATTTTAAACCATTTTTTACTCTCCTCTTTAAGCCAGACTCGTTGAGCACATTTCACGGCTTTTTGGGTTTGAGGTGTTTTCGTATGGCATTTTATGTTTACATAATTTGGTATCACTTCTTTCTTAAGGCATTCTTGGTTAAACCAGATGTTTTGAGATGCTGTGCAACGTTTTTTAGTAACTTCTTGTATAGTTGGGTCAAGTCTTCTCTCAAAGATTTTTTAATTGAATTTACTGTTTGGACCCTTACTTTGTGGAATCTATTCATATTACTTTTTTAAATGAAACTAAGTGTTTCTTATTAATTCCACTATTTAATAAAAAAATTATGAAAACTCTAAGATATTGATAATTATTTCGATATTGACATATCATCGTCAGAATGACAGAAGTTACATTTTATGTGATGCCTACTTGATGTTTATTATTTTGGCTAGACCAAATAGTGAGTGACCTATCTTGTGATTAACTTAAAATATATGAATAGAAAAAAGAAGAAGATATGATATTACAAATATTAATGCTTAGGTATTATTAGCCCTATGGGGATATCCTGGATATCTTTTTTCCCATTTAAGATCAGTATAACTGTGCAATGATATAGGAAACCAAGGAAAACTATATCTGCTGATCTTTACAATTGTTACTTAAGACAATTTAATAGTGGAGAGCTCCCTAGATTTATCTGTTCATTGACAACTTCATATTGTGGGTCTCTTAAGTGTGTCTTCTTATTTCTAGTTCTTCAAGGAAATCTAGTTCTTGTTTCTTATCACAAATATGCAGTACTTCTAGTTCTGTGTTAGGTGATAATGAATGTTTTGTGCCAAGAAGATGTTTTGCTTAATGTGATTGTTAACGCCTCAAAGAGCTTGTAGCGGACCTAATCTGGTTAAACTCGGACTATCGCGATGTCTTTTTAGTTTTAGTTTTGTTTTGTTTAAAAACTTTGTTACAATTTGACAGTAGTTTTGACTTTGGTAATAATTTTCACGTCAATGTCATATTCTAATGATATAATAAAATACTATCTCAATCGAAGAAAAATTATACTGATCTTAAATGGGAAAAAAGATATCCAGGATATCCCCATAGGGCTAATAATAACTAAGCGGTAATATTTGAAATGTCATATCTTCTTCTTTTTTCTATTCATATATATTAAGTCAATCACAAGATAGGTCACTCACTATTTGGTCTAGCCAAAATATTAAACATCAAGTTGGCATCACATAAAATGTAACTTCTGTCATTCTGACGATGATCAATATCTTAGAGTTTTCATTTTTTTTTTCATTAAATAGTGGAATTCATTAGAAACAGTTTCATTTAAAAAAGTAATATGAGTAGATTCCACAAAGTAAGGGTCCAAAAAGTAAATTCAACTTTGGGCATGTCACTACTCATTAAGTCAATCAGTGAATATAACATAATATTTATTACTAGTAAGTATTAAGTAATTTATTACAAACAGCATTTTTTTCAAATTCTGATTGGAAAGTAGGTCCATGGAGAATGTACAATCCGTAAAAATCTTAGTCATTTGACCGACATCCGAAACATATCAAATTTATGACTTATTTACTAACAGCGATCAAAAATTGTGGTCAGCTTTAGCAGTCCAGCGTCAGCAACTTCTCGATTTGACGTTCTCCGCTCTTTTCGCCGTTCCATTATCTTTTCAGCATAAAAAAACTTTCGATTGCTGTTGGATAACATTTTCATAATTAGAAATAATTTTCCACTTTTTAGTTCAATCTGCTATGAAAGCGTGTTTTCCATTTTTTATACTATTTTTTTTATACTCTATTTGAAAAAGGCAGAGAGAGCATAAACATTTGTAAAATATCCTTTCCAAGGTCGTACCTGCTTGTGATTCTAAAAATCTTAATAATTGTGAATTTTATATTTAAGCAAAACCCTAAATTATTTGGGTTTCGCCATTACAGAGCCGTTCGAGCCCTTTCACCAATAAAAGATATGCAAACATTTCATGAAGATAAATTATAGCCAATAAAACGCTCTACAAAAAATATCCTATAGATTTTTTTATAACTAGATGGTGGCGCCGAAAAATTGAAGTTTTACTCCCTACGTGAGTTATAAAATTCCAAAGCACAAGACAATTGACCTCCCGGAGTAACCAGCCTTACCACCACAAGCGGGGCTCTGTGGTGGTGGACATTCAATTCCCTAGCTACTCGTGGGATGGAATATGGACAAAGAAGAAAGAAAAATAGAACAGGAGGTTATGGATGAAGAAAGGCAAGGAAATGGAATTTTTGGTAAGTCGACGAAGGTAAAACGAACGCCTGATAAGGCGGGGGAGACGAGAGGGAGGAGTGATACTGGAGTAAAGAGAAAGGAGGTATCGCCTCTGGAGGACAAGCAACAGAAGAGGAAACTGAAGGAGAAAGGAAAGAAGGAAATGGAGGATTGGGAGGAAGAAGAGAAGGAGAGTGTAGAGAGATTGAAGGATATGGTAAGGCGACTGGAGGAGAAGGTGGAAAGGCTGGAGGAAGAGAAGGCAGCGGCAGAGGGGCGGGTCAAGGAATTGGAGAGGTTGAGGGGGGAGGACGATAGCAACGGGATAATGCAAACACGATGGGAGGTGGGACAAAGAGACTGGGAAGGATGGCTGGAGGTTAGAGATAGGGACTGGGATGGTAAAAAGGGGGAGGGAATAGAGGTGAAGGTGGGAAATCCAATATTAGGGGATGAAAAGGTAAAGGTGGTATGGGTGACCAAGGAAGACAGTGGAATGGAGAAGGGAATACAGAGGATGTTCAGGGATAGGTACCCGATGCTAGGCGGAAAAGGAGAGGAAATGGAGTGGGTCAAGGAGGTACGCACTACGGAAAGGAATGGGGTAAGGGTGAAGACGGAGGAGTTGATCTGTCGGATGGAGGGAGATTGTAGAGATGAGAAAAAGGTGTTTGAGCTGATGAGTCGACTGTTTGGGGTAGTGGGGAGCGGGGACAGCATTGGACTCCACAGGCTTGAGCAGGTAGAGGTGGAGGTGCTGAAGAAGATGGTGGCGTGGGTGAGAGGTGGCGGAGAGGTGGCGGAGGTAACAATCTATACAGATGGGGAGAAGGAAAAGGAGGGTAGAAATGGGGCGATAATCCTGAAGGATATCGGGGAAGTCGATCAGGAGGGGATCGAGAGGATTAAGAAGGGGTTGAGGGAGATGACAGGGGAGTGGGTGGATAGACTCAGAGTCTCAAGAAATAGGGAGGTGGTAATAGAGGCAAAGAAAGGGGTTGAGGTGAGGGGAATTCTGGGGGAGGTAGGAAGGGTAACAGGAGCTAGGGTGGTCGAAGCGGGGAGGGGAACAAAAACCATTAAAATGGTAGGGATAGAACCGTGGATGGAAGATGAAAAGGTGAGGGGGAAAATAGAGAATTTGATTGGGAAAGGGACAACGGTGATTAAAGTGGTAAGGGAGAGGAACGGGATGAAAATGGCGGTGGTGAGGGCGGAATGGGAAAAAGCGGTAGCCTTTTTGAAAAAAAAGGAGATTAGATTGGGGTGGAACAGGGTAAATATTATAGAGGGTAGAGAGGATGACAGATGCTTTGGATGTGGGATAAAGGGCCATAAAGTAACAGGGTGTAAGGTGAAGGTAGTCAAGGAGAGGAGTAAGTGTTGGCTTTGTAAGAGCGAGGATCACATGGCGAGAGACTGTCGGCAGGCTTTCCTTTGTAGGGTATGTGGGGAAAGGGGACACAGGCCAGGGGAGATGGAATGTAGTAGGGGAAGGGAAGAAGTAGAAGGAGACGATGGAAAAGGTGAAGGAAAAAATGGGAGGGACCCTCTGGACCCCTCAGAGGGGACGAGTCTGGTCAAATAGGAGGAAGGGGACAGCATTGCGCGGGAAGGAGGAATGTAGGGGATGTATGGAGAGTGTAACAGATAAATTTAGGGAAATGCAGGATAGCGCATGATATATTGGATGAAGTGATTTTTAGGAGGGAAGTGGATGTAGTGTGTGGATCCGAGGTGAATGCTAGATATGTGGGGAAGCAGGGATGGATTATGGACGATACAGGAGAAGCAGGAATAAGAGTGGTGGGGGATGGATTGAGGGCGGATGAAGTGAGGAAGGGAAATGGATGGGTGGTAGTGCGAATGGGAGACATGGTGGTGTATAGTGTGTATATAAGCCCAAATGTCAGCCTGGAAGAATATGAGAGGAGCATGACAGGATTAGAGGACGATCTGAGGGTGTCAAAAGGAAAAAGGAGGATCATAAGGAGAATGGTGGCAGGGGACTTCGATGCGAAGAATACTATATGGGGGGGGGGGAAGAAAACGGACAGGAGAGGGGAGATCCTCGAGGAAGTGTTAACATCCAACGGGTTGGTGGTGCTGAATGATGGACTACTGCCCACCTTCGTGAGGGGTGACGGGGGTTCATCATTCATTGATATAACAGCATGTGATGAATGGCTGTGGGAAAGAGTGTTTAGTTGGGGGGTGCTGGAGGATGAGGAAAGCTTGAGCTTACATAGGTATGTGGAGACGGATATAAGGAAAGAGAGAAAGGATTTAGTGGAAGAGTGGGAATGGAAGTGGACGAGAGCCGGGGCAGAGAGAATGGGGAAGAAAGTAAGAGAAGAGATAGGAAGGGGACTTGGACATGATGCAGATGAATTGTACAATGTGATACAGGGCTGCAAAAGAGAGGGAAAGAGGGGCAATAGGCGTGAGCGAAGGGCCAATTACTGGTGGAATGAGGAAATAGAGGAGCTGTGGAGGGAGTGTAAGAAAGAACGAAGACGGATGCTGAGAGGAAGAGGAAGGATAGAGGGAAGAGGGAGATATAAAGAGAAGAAGAAGGAACTGGAGCGTAGAGTGGAGAGGGAAAAAAGAGGGAAGTGGGAAGAGTTACTGGGGGAATTGGAAAACAATCCATGGGGAAAGGCGTATGAGATAGCGGTGAAGAGGATGGGTGGAAATAGAAACGAGGTTCTAGAGGAGGATTGGGAGAAGGAGATCATAGAGAAATTGTTCAAAGGGGGAGAAGGAGGAGTGGGTGGCAGAATTCAGGAAATCCAAGATACAAGGGGGGTAGTGAAAATGAGGGGGATAAGGCCGGTAGAGAAGTGGGAGGTAGAAGATTGGGGGAGAAATATTAAAGCGAGAAAAGCCCCAGGGATAGATGGCCTGAGGGGTGATATGGTGAAGAGGCTGTTGGATGACAATAGGGAGTACTTCTGGGAATTATTCAACAGGGTGCTGAGGGAGGAGGAGTTCCCGGAAGGATGGAAGGTAGCCAGGGTGATACTGATGAAGAAGGCGGGTAGAGAGGGGAAGCGGGCGGGGGACTATAGGCCTATCAGCCTGCTGTGGGGTATGGGTAAATTGATGGAGGGGATAATAAGGGATAGGATTGAGGAGGAAGTTGGTAGGAATGGGGGTTTTAGGGTAAACCAGCATGGGTTCACGAAGGGGAAATCTTGCATCTCGGCACTGAGCAAGGTGATGGGTTTGGTGGAAAGAGCTGGGGAGGGCAGCTGGAGGAAGAAGAAATTGGCCCTACTCGTGTTCTT
The DNA here is from genome assembly GCA_947563755.1 of Lochmaea crataegi. NCBI lineage: Eukaryota > Metazoa > Arthropoda > Insecta > Coleoptera > Chrysomelidae > Lochmaea > Lochmaea crataegi. The sequence continues at coordinate 39,302,813 of OX387425.1, read as the reverse complement.
CGACGTCGGGAACGCGTTCAACAGTGTCAGCAAACGGGCAGAGTTGAGCGCGTTGCTGAGGCTTGGAGTGGAGCAGGGGTTGGTTAACCTGGTGGAGGACTACCTGACGGGGCGTGTGATTGTAGACTCCAGAGGGAGGAGATATGAGATGGAGGCTGGAGTGCCTCAGGGCTCGGTTCTTGGACCGACGCTCTGAAAGTGTGTGTTTGATGAGGTTTGTGGGATAGTATGTGAAGAGGGATGTGAGATTACGGTGTATGCGGATGATGTGTGTCTGGTATGTACGGCAAAGGGAGAGGTGGAGATAGAAAGAAAGGCGGAGAGAATGTGCAGGAAGATTGTGGAGAAGATAGAGCGGTGCGGACTGGAAGTGGCGGAAGAGAAGACGGTGGGGTTGCTAGTGAAGGGACGGAGCAGGGCGAGGGAAGTGGGGGTGATGGTTAAGGGAAGGATAATTCGCATGGAGGAGTCTGTGAAATACCTAGGGGTGTGGTTGGATAGCCAATTATCCTTCAAAACCCATATGGTAAAGGCGGCAGAGAAGGGTAAAGTGAGGGCAGCATGGCTGGGGAGATTGATGTGTAATGTGAAAGGGCCGGGAGAGTGGAAGAGGAGGGTAATTGGTAGGACGGTAGAGCAGAGTATGCTGTACGGTGCGGAGGTGTGGGGTGAAAGAGCGGGGGTGAATGCGAGGGTTAGGCCACTTCTGCGGGTGCAGAGAGGGATACTGCTGAGGGTGGTGCAGGGGTACAGGACAGTGGGTGGACTGGCAGCAGCGGTGCTGGCAAGGTCCTACCCATTGGACGTGTTGGCTAGAGCTAGGAGCAAACGCTGGAGGGGTGCGACCAAAGAAGAGGTACGGGAATGGATGGAGGAGGAAATGGAGAGAAGGTGGGAGGAGTATGAGTGCGCGCTAAAAGGAGCGATTGGGAATAGGAGAGATTGGATGGACCGGAAATTCGGCGAGGTGAACTACTTCTTGACACAAGTGCTCACTGGACATGGGTCGAGAGTAGGGTACCTCCACAAGATTGGGAAACGAGAGACTGGTGTGTGCGAGAGGTGTGAAGTGGAGGATGATGTGGGGCATGTGTTTAGTTGCTGACGGAACGAGGAAGTGCTGAAGAAGTTGGAGAGGAAACTAGGGGAGGCGGTGTACTGGGAACACATGGTGGAGATAATGTTGAGGGGGGAGGAGGAATGGATGGAGGTGAGTGGAGTAGTAGAGAGCATGGTAAGGGGGAGAGAAGGACTCGATATGGCATGAGAGGCAGGAGTGATAGGAGGGAGAAGATGACAGTGTGAGCGGAGAGTGTGCGAGGGACCGCCGCCTGTCTCGAAGTATGCTAGGGTAGTGATTCCGAGGCGGGGGTAACGGCGAGTTTGAGGTGGGTTTGGTTGGTAGGCATCTCCTTGGGGATGAGTCCAACACTGTTTGGGTCCTGGACCCATTCGAACATGAGTTTCCCATCTCTGCCCGAAAGAAAAAAAAAAAAAAAAGCACAAGACAATTGGGTTTCCATGTTATTTAAATGGAAAATAGAAATTATCAATGCGGCACCTCTTAATATAAATATTAAGAGTTCAAACTTTTACAGTATTTTATTTTCGTCATCTCCAACAATATTTTCAGAATATTTAAGGAAAAAAAATTATAGATTTTTTTGAAACAGTCTTCTCAACATAATAAGATGAAAAATCTGTACAGTACTTCCAACTATATTAAAATGTCTTTTTAACGCTTTTTATTATAATGAGTCCAACGACATAAAATTCTCTTTATCAATTTGTCGAATAAAAACAAGAAAAGTAACAAAAAATATGATATTTAATGTTTTTGAACCATTATTTTGTGATAGAATATAAAAAATTGTAAAAGTCATCATTTACAATTTGAGGTTTAACTTTAACTTCGAGTAACTTTTGAACCAGTTGACATAGCAAAAAATAATTTCATACCTTTTTTGTAGATCGTTAAGTTTCCTACAAGAATGTGTTTTGATTTTCACTGAACGATAATTCGTTCGAGTGCATTAAAATTCCATACAAAAATAAAAAAATTTCCTGTGTTATTTAAATGGGAAATCAAAAATCAAGTTAAGGCACCTTTTCATATTAATATTAAGCAAAGTTTACCAGAATTTTTTTTTTCGTCATCTCGGACGTTATTTTCATGGTAACCAAGTGTTTTTTGGCTCTCTTTTGTTCCGTACACTCTTTGATTGAACGTGACCTTCTTGCGGCCCCCATTTTAATTGGTGTTCTTTGTCTAGCCAGTTCCGCAATTTTCCTCTTATATTAGTGAAGATATTTGTAATAAATTGATTTTTTTCTAAAATTACGATCTAGAATGCACACTTTTCAATAGTTTTATATGATACTCTTAAAGACTCATAAAGTAGAATTATTTAAAGTTTCTCATAACACACAAATTAAAAAATTCGCTGTGAAATGATATTTGTGAATCTAAGAAAAGTAATAAAAAGCGCGACAAATGTCAAACTGTGCTAAATATTAATCCTAATGATTCATTTAAATCTGTGTTACCAGAATTAATATATTTAGACGGTATTTATTTCAAAGGATTCTAGAAAATCTTAATTAATATACCTGTTCAAATATTCACCTTGGAGTTGACTAAATATTTATTCCAAGAATAATTTCTAACGATTATCCCTGGTGTCTAGAATATATTAGGAAGCATTAAGGGTAAATTTTAATACAGTTACATCATTTACATACATATATTTGTGGTTCTCTGTGAAGAAGCGTTCAGTGAAAAGAACTCCGTCACACACAAAAACCTGTTGAGAGCATTTTGATGATAAAACTTTTCCAAATATCATGTCATCGTTAAAGCATCGCAATAAATAAAAAATAAAAACAAATGTCACGTGATGCGACGCCAAGCCGAACTCGCCGCCGACATAAAATTCAGCGACTGGCCAGAAAATTGGGGTTGTAACCAGATGATCTTGAACTGGATGTCCACAGCTATAGTGAGACCAATCATCTCTTATGAAGCCATTGCGTGGAGTAGTAGGACTGACTAGCCTATTAACGACGAGAGTCAACATTTCCAGAATTGAAAGTCTAGCCTGTATATGCATTACAGGAGCAATGAAAACATGCCCAACGATGGTTATTTACTTCATGCCACTACATTTGGTGGTGGAATGTTTTGCAGAAAGAACAACATACAGACTAAGTAAAAAGGGAATCATCAAAGGCAAAATCACTTCGTCGGAAATCAGAAGTCAAAGTCAAAAGCTCGAACTACTTGAGAAATAAGAAGGTAAATTCTGTGAAATGAAAGAAGAAACTCCCATGGTACAACACCTAGGAGACTACTGGATAGAAGCGGGACAAATCTAAACTGAAGCCTGCGGGTATCCTAAAATTCCATGCCATAACAAGTATAGTTTGGCAAACCTATCTGAAGCTACGCGGCATCGGTAAGGGGCGAGGTAACATGGCCGATATCTGTCATAAACATACCAGTCGCTTTCTACTTACTTACTTGTTAGCAACCAACTCTCTAGATGACTATGAAGTGTCTTTCCACCAGTATATTGATTCATTTTCGAAAAATGATTTAACACATATCACTACACTATTTAAAATCTCAAAAAAGTTTATTAATACTAAACACAAAATACAAAAGTTTAAGATGCCGAAGAAAACTGAAAATGCAATGATAAACACTGACAATACCAACACACGCACGCGCTTTCCAATAGCAAGTCAGGTGGTAGGCATAGGGATAGGCAGCTATGTTGTGGTGTAGTGTAGGCACCGGAAGCCACTGCGTCCGGAGGCAACCGTGAGAAAAAGCCTAGAGGAGTAAACCTCGATAAAACAATCCGTAATATACGTTGTTAGCTACCGTAGCAGTGGATGAATGGCTGCGCGAAAGTCAGTCAGAAACGGTGGACATTCAATTCCCTAGCTACTCGTGTGATGGAATATGGATAAAGAAGAAAGAAAAATAGAACAGGAGGTTATAGATGAAGGAAGGCAAGGAAATGGAATTTTTGATAAATGAAGGTAAAACGAACGCCAGATAAGGCGGGGGAGACGATCAGGTGGAGTGATACTGAAGTGAAAAGAAAGAAGGGATCGCCTCTGGAAGACAATGATCAAAAGAGGAAACTTAAGGACAAATGATTGAAGGAGGTAGAGAGTGGGAATGGAAGAAGAGTGGGAGAGTGTAGAGAGATTGAAGGAGATGGTAAGGCGGCTGGAGAAGAGGGTGGAACGGCTGGAGGAGCAGAAGGCAGCGGCAGAGGGGTGGGTCAAGGAATTGGAGAGATTGAGGAGAGAGGACGATAGGAAGGAGATAATGCAAACACGATGGGAGGGGAGGGGCAAATAGACTGGGAAGGATGGAAGGAGCTTAGAGATAGGGACTGGGATGGTAAAAAGGGGGAGGGAATAGAGGAGAAGGTGGGAAATCCAATGATGGGAGATGAAAAGGTGAAGGTGGTATGGGTGACCAAGGAAGACAGAGGAATGGAGAAGGGGATATAGAGGATGTTTAGGGATAGGTACCCTATACTAGGAGAAAAAGGAGAGGAAATGGAGTGGGTCAAGGAGGTACGCATTACCGAAAGGGAAGAGGTAATGGTGAATGCGGAGATGTTGATCTGTCGGATAAAGGGAGATTGTAGGGATGAGAGGAAGGTGTTCGAGATGATGAGCCGAGTGTTTAGGGAAGTAGGGGGCGGGGACAGCGATGGGCTCCACAGGCTTGAGCAAGTAGAGGTGGAGGTGCTGAGGAAGATGGTGGCGTGGGTGAGAGGTGACGGAGAGGTGGCGGAGGTATCAATTTATACAGATGGGGAAAAGAAAAAGGAGAGCAGGAATGGTGCGATAATCCTGAAGGATATCGGGTAAATAGATCAGGAGGGAATTGAGAGGATTAAGAAGGGGGAAAAGCGGTAGCCTTAGTGGGAAAAAAGGAGATTAGATTGGGGTGGAACAAGGTAAGTATTAGAGAGGGTAGAGAGGATAGCAGTTGCTTTGGATGTGTGATAAAGGGGCATAAAGTAGCAGGGTGTAAGGTGAAGGGAGTCAAGGAGAGGAGTAAGTGCTGGCTATGTAAGAGCGAGGATCACATTGCCAGAGACTGTCGGCAGGCCTTCCTTTGTAGGGTATGTGGGGGAAAAGGGACACAAGTCAGGGGAGATAGAATGTAGTAGGGGAAGGAAGGGAGTATATGAAGACGATGAAAAACAGGAAGGAAAAAATTGGAGGGACCCTCTGGACCCCTCAGAAGGGACAGTAAATGATTGCTTTAAACACAATCTCAAATGTCAATAATAAAATGGCTGTGGGCATAAAAATCGTTTGTAACGCCAATGGCATGAAACGGTCGTTACGAGGCGAAATAGATAAACAAGACCGATTTTGGTTTCTGCGCAAGTCAGTTGGCAAACTTTACGTGGCTTCTTCTTATGTGAAACGGAGTCTTTGTATGTATGTATGTATATTGGGGTGACATCCTCTGAGACCTAAAAGATCTGTTGTGTCCCCTTACTTCTATTTAATTCCTGAGGAAAGCTTCAGAGAATAGTAGCTCCTTTGGACCTTCCTGAATTTTCTAGATTCGAAGGATATAATTTTTTTATTTATATGATACCGGCTATTGAAGTCAGTTTTGCCACAAAGAAAAAAATAAATTTCATGAAAATCAAGACAATATATATTTTTTCAAACATTCTTGTAGGTACTATTGATTGGTATTTCCAACTACTGAAAATTAGTTGTCAGTTCCTATCACGGACGACGTTGCAAGAAAATTACGTGAATTATCTCTTGATCTTTATTGTGAAAAAAGTAAAATTTTAGTTTGAACATTGTTTCAGTAATTCCCTTTTTCATTTAAAGAAACTGAAATACTTGGTCGTTTTAAATCGATGATGCAAGACTAGAAATCACATTGTTGGAGCACATCTGGAACTAAGTATAAGTCGTAATTATCTCATTTAATAATGCTTCATGTTATGAGTCACTGCTTGACAATTAATTATCAAAAGAAATATTTACTCTGCCTTGCTAAAAATTATTTCGTTTGTCAGAAATACTGATCATTCTTTAATATATGTGAATGATAGTTTGAACAGTTTTCTTGTGGCTAAATTATATCAAACGTACGCTTTTGAAATAAATAAATTGAAATAAATAAATAATTTGAAAATACATTAGTGAAATCATACAACAGCAAGGATTTGAACATTTTATAAATGTCAACTAAAAACATTAATAATAAATATCACTCTCTAATTTCACTAAGCTCAGACACTACGACACAGTAATCGATCCAAAATGCCTTTAGGCGTGACCTAATTCTGTGTATTGAAAGATACGTCAACGATCTGGGTGCATAAGGTAAATTCGATTAACAGCACGAAATTGTACTTGGATATTTGTCAAAGTTTTGAACGTCAAATAAAAAAAACAAATGACAGGAAAAACTTTTCAACTTTTCTGCATTGTCGAGCGGCTATGAAGTGCCAACCCGACTTATTAAACCAATCAGCCTCGAGACAGAACCTTTCATTTAATTTCTTGCCGGTGGCTTCTCATCGCCTAGAACAAGAAACCGCACATTCGCCAGGCAGTCGTACTGACATAGGATGTGATCTGCAATTTTCTCCTCTAGGTGACAGAATCTGCACTTGGCTTCGTCTGTCAACCCCATCAGCTTTGCGTTGAGGAAGAAATTTCAATCCATCAACAGCGAAGTGAAGGGGAGGCGCTGAATATTGTATTGCATGTGGATGAGACCTGCTTTGGATACCATGTTAAAAAAACGAGCCACTCACTCTATATTATAGTGGTATTTGCGACGCTCATACGCCGAAAGTATATTTTACGAAAAAATGGTCACCACATAAATTATAAAAAAATTTCTCAAGCTTAATTTATTACATAACTATTTTCATCGTAAAATGAGTCGGAAAGAAGGTATTATCAAAAAACTGTTTTTAGTCGACATTTTTTCAATATTGTAAAGCAAGTACAAAAGAAATTGAAAATAATGGCAATGAACCAGGAGACAACTATGGAAAAGAAAATAATACAAACAGTGGATAAATTATAAGTACCAAAAAATCGAATAAAGAAAATAGTGCGAAGAATAAAAGCAAGGAAAAGGAGGAAACAATTGAATATGCTCAAGCTGAAAATACAAGGCAACAAGAACATGAGATTTGAAACATAAATACAATCACGGGAAAGGAAATCGAAATAACCGAGGAAATACAAAATAATAGAATACAGTAACTTACTAGGCATAAGCGAAACGAAGAAGAAAGGAAATGGAAAAATACAGCTAACAAACAAACATACATTATACTATTCTGGAGTACAATATGATAAGAAAGCAAAAGAGGGAGTAGGAATAATAATTAGGGAAGACGTGAATAAGAAAGTGATGAAATTCAATCCAGTCAACTCAATAATAATAGTATTATCAATAGAGATAAATAGAGAGGATACTATAAATGTAATACAGATCTATGGCCCAGTAGAAAGAGCTGAAGATGAAGGCATTACGGAATTTTACGAAAATCTACAAAAGGAATTGACTGCGGCAAGAGAAGATAACGAGGCAACAATAATAATGGGGGATTGGAACAGTAAAGTAGGTAAAGACCAAAATAGAGGCAAGGAGAGGAAACTGTAAGCAGGAATGGGATAAGGATGATAGACTTCTTCTGTAGAAGAAATGATCTAATATAAATATCTATCTAATATAAATATACTATAAATATGATGTGGTATCAAAATATAGAGCAAAAATATGCATTCGTGGCAGAACAAAGAAAGGCTAAAAGCCTAATAGATCTCATATTATACACACTAAGTCTGAACGGGAATATACTGAGGATAGAAACAAAAATAAAAGCAGTAATGGGGTCCAATCACAGACTGGTAGTGGCTGAATGTGCGTTAAATATGAGTATGAAGGAAGGTAGGTACACTAGTTTACCAATATACAAACTTAATATAGAAGAGAACAAAAATAGATGTCGAGAATATACGAATCAGGAATTTCGAAAACAAGAAAATGAAAGAGTAGAGTGGACTTTAGGAGAAAGATGGACGGCATTTGAAGAAACAGTATCAACAGCTGCAGAGAAGACAATGTGGAAAGAGAACATACATATAAAAAACACCTTAAAATAACGATCTGGTGGAATGAAGAGTTAAAAAAGAAGGTAAGGGAAATTAAAAAAGCCTAGAAAATATATCCAAACAAAAACACAAGATGACTATAATAAAAATAGATAATTAGTAAAAAAGAGAAAAAGGGATCATGGAAAAAATTTGGAGAGCAGTTGACAGAAACAGATAAGGTAGATAACCGAAAATTCTAGACACACAAAAAGAATGAGAGGAAGTAAAGGAAAATAAATTAAATCAGTGAGAAATATAAATAATCAGTTACAAACAGAAAAGAGAGATAATGGAAACGTGTGCTAAATAATACGAAGATAAATTTAATACCTTACCACATGAAGAAAGGATAAACAGAGAATATCAAGAAGAGCAAGAAATAAGCATAGAAGAAATAGATGAAGCCACTCATACATTAAGGACAGGAGAAGCAAGTGGAGAAGACGACATTACTCCAAAAATGATAAAATGGTTGGGACAGAGAGGAAAACAATGGATTGGGAAATATGCAAAGAGGTATGGAAATAACAAAGAATACCTACAGACTGGGAAAATAACTTGATAAAACTAAAATATAAAAAAGGGGCCCAGGCGCAATGTGTTAACTATGGTGCCATATGCCAAGCACAAGTGGACTATAAGCTATACACCAGAATTTTGGAAAAGAGTCTAAGAGAATATGTAGAATATAAATGTGAAGACGACCAGACAGACAAAATAATTATAATATATTTATAATAAGAAACGTAATAGAAAGAAAAGTAGAAGAAAGAGAAGAAATGTTTCTAGCATTTTTTGACCTAAGAGCAGCCTTCGACACTGTAGAACGAACAAAAAATCTGGAGATGCTTGGATGAGATGGAAATACCTAGGGTATTGAAAGGGGCTATCAGAAGCACATACGAGAAAGTAAGGGCTAAAGTACAAATAGCAAGAATTAAATCAGAAGAGAGTTTAATGAAGGAAGGGATAAAAAGGGGAATAGCTTGAATCCGCTTGAATTTATATTAATCATGGATCAAATAACGAAGCTAATAAAAAACAAAGCAGTTGTACACGATAATTGGCTACAAAAATCTGAAACCACTAAAAATTAATTCACTACTTGCAGAGTATGTGGTACTGATAGCAAATATCAGAAATAAGATGCAGAAGCTGGTGAATATATGGACCGAAGAAATAGAAAACATGAAGATGAAAGTGAATACTAATAAAAGTAAAGTGATGATCATAAATTGTAAACAACAGGATCAAATTATTAATGAAATGAAATACAAAAACGAGACACTGTAAAGAGTAACGACGTATGAATATCTGGGAACTATATTGATAGAAGATGGAAAGATAGATACAGAAATAACAAATAGCGAGAATAAATCAACCTGACTGTATTACACACTAAATAAAACAATACTGGGACAAAGCGATATTGATATGGAAGTGGAAATGAAGATCCACAATACAATAACGATATCAATAATAACATACGCAAGTGAAAATTGGACATTGAGAAAGCAGGATGAAGCCAAGATGAACACAATTGAGATGAACCACCTAAGAAGAATAGCAGGGAAAACAAAATGGAACTAATGTAGAAATAAAAAGATAAGACAAATAACAAAACAAGAACCAATAATAAAAAAAATAAAGAGGAAACAGTTAAATTGGTATGGAAATATTTTCAGATTGAAAACATACAGAATTACAAGAAAGGTGATGAAAGCGGAAAGTACTATCCATAGAAAAAGGTTTAAGCCGAAAAGAAATTGGATAGACCAAATAAAGGAGATAGGGGATAAGAAAAAAAAAACTATAGATGAAATGAAAAGAATGGCAAGGGACTGGAAAGAGTGGAAGCATTGAGTACAAGAGGAACCGGAATCCTCCTTCGACACCTGAAAAGGTAGAAGGAGATGAGAAGAAGGAGATGAGAAAAAGAAGAAAAAGAAAAGTAATGCAATGAGCGAAGATACGAGATGGCAAAGTATCAATTCGGAAAGAAAATGTCAATATCTATGCAATCACCAATTTTTGAAACTTCCGGAAAACTTTCCAGATGACACTACCAATTGTCTGTACTTTATTTATATTTTGAAACTGCAGAAATAGGACATGAATATTTGAAGAATAAATGGAAATCAGTGCAATAGTTTTCACCACGAGCCTAGAGTCTTTCACAAAGAGCCAAGTGCGTGATGGTTTAGAAAACTTCTAATAATTCATCCTACGTTATTATCCAAGATAATAATTTAAATTTACACATTTAGTAAATACCATAAATTTCTTATAAATTACGTTTAATATTAAAAATATTTATATTTTATTGACTTGATTTGCAATAACAAAGAATTTTTATGCAGAAAACGTGATTTGTTTACAAATATTATTTAAATGGTATTGATTAAAAGTATCCTTAGATATTTTCCAATAAAAAGTAACAGGTATATTCGATATCATAAGTAAATTAAAAACAACGTAGTTTCTTTCAATCTAAACTATACGATTGGAATATTGAATGAAATGAATGAAGGTAATAATTTCAAAGACCGTTTGCCGTTATCACAACAACCGATTTAGAGACGTTGGGAAACGTAAGGACCGTTTCAGTATCATACACGAGCCCTGTCTCAGTGAAGTTGGTCCAACCCTCTAAAACTTTTGATACTTGAATAAGGCAGCGTCGCTTGTCATATTGCTAAAAAAAGTTAAAGATTTGATGATGGAACACAATATTTCGGTTTTAAATTGGACGTCTAGTAGTCCAGATCTATAGTCGACCGAAATCTTGAGGCATATCATGAAGAAAAAGCTACGAAAAAACCCACAAGAGCCATACCAGACATGAGGACCCGTCTCCAAGAAATTTGTAACGGCTTTACACCAGATGAATGGAAAATATTAGTTGATACTATGCCAAGACGAATCTAAGCAGTTATCAGTCGAAAAGGCGGTTTTACGCTGTGGTAATTTGATTTTATTTTGTTCGGTTGATTTTCTCCATTGGAAATGAAGTAATGTTTTTTTTCTCTGTTCCAAAAAATACCATATTTCAAGCTGAAACAAATATATTTGTTATATATTGTAGTTTTTATTACGTTCATGGTTAATATGGTAAATCTTTTTAAAAATAGTTTTGATAGTTGGGTCAACTTTACTGAGTTAGGGCTCGTACGTATCAAAAAAGTACCGGAAATTGGTCAGTAAAACATAAAATTTGTAATCAGTATTCATCCAAATGAATTGTATCGTCATCAAAATATGCCCATTTCCAAAATAATACACGTATGCCAACAACTAATTCAATCATCAAAACATTTTTCAACTGCTTGCTCAGAAGTTGACCACTATCTTGTATACCTTCTTTCGACTGAAAATGGGTATATAAATCTTTATTTATCCATAATTAGTTTGTACATAATGTACACATCTAACCATATTCCCTTCATTGCGGTTCCTTACATAGTTGCATTATCTGTATATTCTGGTTGCTTATGAACTACAATCGATCCGTCTGAACTAAACAGTTAACATTCCCTCAGAGATTATGTTATAGAGTCACATGGGTGTCTCGAAGTGGTAATTTGAATATTGGAATGAGAAAAGTCGCCCGGGTCCATATCTGGAAAATACGGAGGCTATTCGATGAGATTTTTTGAGTTTTTGGCCAGAAATTATTTCAGAATGATTGCAATAATACACAAAACAACTGCAACTGACACTCATAACGACAATCTCTCCAATAGGGAAGACCACTAAGAGATGAAATCCTTTAAAATATATTTCAATCAAAATTTCAAAATCGTATTAGATAGATTTCCTGACGTTTTTCAATCAACATATTAATTCAAAACTGAAAAATGTCCGAAAGAAGTGGGCGGTGCTATGACGTAATAATCCCTAACATAATCTGTCTCTGTCTCCTTCTATTATATATCCTATGGACACAGTAGTACAGTATTGTCAAAGTTACTCATCATTGGCTTTTGTATAACTGAGCTATTTTTTCCCTACAACGTATCAACTAATGATAAAAATGTAACTTGTTGGAATTATTTTATTTTGTTTGTATTCTTCTTTATCTCGATAACAAGTTTGACCATTTTAGTGCGGCAACACTGTTGGCGATGGAATATGCCATTTGCTCATAGAAGTACTATCAGCGTGATTGACGTTTTGTTCTGTGATCTGTGACCTTAGTCGTCTTTGGCTGTGCATCTTGTTAAATTTGTCCGTTTGTCGTCTTTAAGGTTATTGTTGCCGTTTCGGTGTTGTATTTTCAATATTTCGCGAAATTTAAAAACAGCATACAAATTCAATGAAGCATAACCTCAAATCTGATTGACTTTTGTTTTGTCATACACGAAACCACAGGTATTATTTGGATTTACTAACATAGAACTTATATGATTGGTTGCTTAAGGTCGATAGGCGTATAGGGACTAGTACGTCACACTGGATTACACCAATGAGAGCAGTCTTTACAAATGGCGCGTGAAATTGTTAGGTTCTGGAACCTTCCAAAATAGAGGGGTTTACAAATACCAATCACGAACTACAGGATGTCATGCTCCCTGACACCGCTTAGTCGCAAAAAGCCTCGTCTATTTTAGTCTTGACTCAAACTCTGAATGGTACATACCACCTCTATCTAGTTGGCCGGCAAAACAATGATGTTTTCGATCTTAAAATAGTTACCATTTTTTTAAGGCGTATTTCCTTTTTTCACTGCTTCATCATTGGTAAGGAAGAATGGTATTCCTTAATTTCTCTCCTCTTGTCTAAACAAATAGATATTTCCACCCATTTCACCCTTCTGTCCTCCCTTTAGGTATACACTTTGTGAATCCATACAAACAACTAGTCCTGAACAGTTGTATCCCAAGCTAGGTAAAGTTTGCCCGTAGTCGGTTGCAGACATTGCCAATTTTCTCCTTTGATCGGCATATGCCGTCGGGGAATACGAACACGTGTTCGTCGCTTATGCAAGTGATTTTGGACGACAAAACATAATTTTTTAGCCTCCCTTGCCGGAAAACCAATCATATGAACACCAAAAATAGGGCGGAAAGTATTGTTTAGCAGCCCAAGGGCGGAAAATTCTTAACTATCAGCTGCCTTCGTTCCGGTACGCTCGTTCGTGCATCTAATAGTCTCGGGCTGCTAAAGCTCATTTTCTGCACTTGTGACACAATATACTATCACCGTACACTAACTAACGACAAGTAAATTCACTTGCGTTGGAACGTTTGAAATTTATGGTACATCGTTTCTCTGACGCCGTACTCCCCGTTATCGCCGCGCTACCCCTGTACTCAACATTTTCTCAATTTAAACTCACCACAACTCAGCAGACGATAGGCGGGGTAAGGAAATTTCCGGTAACTGCTGAATCGACGAAGTGAATTTTCTTGTCGTTAGTTAGTGTACGGTGATACTATAAATTGTTTTCTATAGAGTTTTCTTTCTTAATCACCTTATTATCGACGATGTGCGATGAGTTTTATCTAATCGATACCATTACATATGGAATGGAATGAAACGAAATGCGAAGTAAAAGTTAAGAAAAATTCTCATGCAACAAGGCAATTAAAATGCAGTGACATCAAATGTATACTGTATTCATTGCATATTTCGTCATGGTCCTTCGAGCAGGGTTAAATCAGCTTTTTCAAAATAGCAAATAATCATCTTTCGCAATGATCCTTCGATACTCTTTAATTGACCGTATGGTTCAAACAAGTGAAGTATGCTCAACCCTCCTAACCGCAAAAAATTCAACGTTTCAATAAACAACAGACTGTACGAGTGCAATAAATGTGAAGTGAACTTTCCAAAAAATGCAGTGACTGTAGAAATTGTAGCCATTAGTTTTGTTAAATTGTATTCCTTTTAGCATAAGTCACGTTATTGGTCTTGTCAATTTAGGGTGACAATATGTCAGTAGGTTTATGAAGTTTTCTATTGTATTTTGACAAAAAGAACAGTCGTGAAATAAATATTAGTAAAAAGTCATAATTACTTTCTTTGGGGCTTTACTAATACATGTTTGGATCTATCACGATCATTATAAACTACTATTTATTTTGGGAAGTCCTTTCAAACGGGTAGTTTGATTGTGAATTCAACATTTTGGAGGTCCCACCGAGTTAAACGGATAATTATCAAATCAGAGTAAGGAATGGATCGTGAGAAACAAGCAAGAGGTCCAGTCAGAGCTCAGTTTACGAGGCTCATCAACAACTGCAAGGCGTTAATGGAAGTAGATCCTATCAATAAAACATCTCTTCAAGTTAAGTTGAACGTAATAGAGACAATCCATGCTGACTTGGAGGAGTATGATACTAGAGTCGTCGATAAGATGTTGGATGAAGGTCTGGACAACGATGCACAGGACCAGGAATACCAAACCATAACGGACTACAAGGAGTCATTCATGGAGATCAAGCTGAAAATTCAAACAGTGCTACATCCCACAGCCAGTCCACCGAATTCAGATTTAGAAAGTGTCAGTTCAGTGGGTGAACACAAGAAACAAAATAACTTTAAGTTACCGAGGATTGAGCTGCGAAAATTTGACGGAGACCTGAAAAGCTGGTTGGGGTGGTGGTGCCAATTTCAGAAAATTAATTATGATGAAGATATTCACGCGTCAGACAAAATACAGTACCTTTTTCAAGCCATGGAATGGGGCAGTGAACCTCAGGAGCTTGTCAGTAGTTACCCACAGACAGCAGCTAATTACCCAAAAGTTGTGGAAGCACTTAACGAGCGTTTTGGGCGCGAAGATCTTCAACTCCAAGTTTATGTAAGGGAACTACTCACATTGGTAATCTCGAACGTGACCGCCAACGATAAGTTATCATTAGCTAACCTGTATACAAAACTGGAATCTCACCTCCGATCGCTGACGGCACTCAACCTTGACAAAGGGCTTCTTGTCACCATCCTTTTCCCACTGGTCGAATCCAGCTTATCAGGGGAGACCCTTAGAGCGTGGCAAAGAAGTCAACAAGTTAGACTTGATGGATCCACCATGCAACCACCTAGGTCTCGTTTAGACCTATTGATGGAGTTCATAAAACAAGAAGTGCAAAACGAGCAACAAATTATGCTGGCTCAAACTGGATTTGGAAATCTCTCAACCGGTGGTGATGGCAAGAAGAAGAAAAACAAGAAGACAACAACGGTGGGAGAAGAAACTAATGAAAGGAAGGCCACCGCAGTCGGGCTCATATCCACATCAAAACCATCTTCAGGATGCGGATTCTGTGACAAGAAACATGAGACTGACCGGTGTGTCAAAGCGTTATCAACGTCACTAGACGAGCGACAGAAGAAAATTGAGAAAAAGCGATTATGTTTCCGCCGCTTTAAAGGAGGACACCATGCAAGCAAATGCAGATCCGTTGTCCGTTGTGCACTCTGTAGAGGAAAACACTACCCAGTTCTCTGCCCCCTCTCCTCCGACAATAGTTCCAGCAACGAAAAAGAAGATAAAAATACAGAGTCTGATAAGCCAGAAAGCACAGCAAGCAACTCAAGTCGGTGCTCTTCAGACGTATTAATGTATACATTATTGACGCAGCTTGTATCTCGAAGCGGAACTGTAATTAATGCAAGATTGGTTGGAGATCCTGGAAACCAGGGGAGCTACATAAGGGCAAAACTGATTCCACAATTGTAGTGTGAAAAATCCGGTGACGAATGGATACAAAACATCCTATTTGGAGCAGTGGTGTCACCAGTAAAACGAAGTGGAAGGTACATAGTAGCATTCAGAACGATCAATGGTGGAGGTGTAAAAACTTTGGAACTCTTAGAAAGAGTTGCCATATGCGGTAAACTACCCAAAATTCCCAATGGAACTTGGATTGATGAACTGCATCAAAAAGGAATCACTCTCACTGACGTCGGCGGAGGATGTGAAGATATCGACATCCTACTTGGCAATGATTTGTGGGGACACGTTCTCACTGGAAAAATGGAGAAACTGTCACACGTCCTTGTCGCAACTGAGACTATATTTGGCTGAGTACTGGGAGGACCAATCACCAAAGCAGCCAATAATATCTCAACGGTGGTTACCACACTAATGACCACGGATCTCGACATCAGCAACTTATGGAGGCTTGACACTATTGGCATAACTGATCCGAAAGAAACGAAGACAACTGAAGAAAACGAACAGGAGGCACTTGCGTACTTTACTGCTACCGTGACCAAAGACGACAACAAGTACGTAGTGGGCTTACCATGGAACGACACCAGTTTTAATTCAAAGCCTACAACCAACAGAGAAGCTGCAGAAAAGCGACTCATTCGCACCACCAGGAAACCCAAGAAAGAAAAAAAGGTGCAAGATTACCATGATATGTTCCTGGCATGGGAAAAAGAAGGATTCATTGTGAAAATGGAGAAAGATGATGACACTGGCCATTATTTACCGCATAGACCGATCTTCAAACAGAGTGTCACGACGCCTGTTAGACCAGTCTTCGACGCTTCCTACAGAGTTGGTCGGAGCCCATCCCTAAACGACACTCTTCACAAGGGTCCAAACTTGCTAGAGTTGATCCCGAAACTACTATTACGCTTCCGAGAGAAAAAATATGGAGTATCAGCCGACATAAGGAAAGCGTTTCAGATGATACAAGTGCGAGTAGAGGACCAATCTTATCAAAAGTTTCTATGGTGGGAGAATAGCGGTTGTAGCAAAATACCAGTTTACAAGCACCTGTTGGTCGTCTTTGGATTGACATGTAGCCCCTTCCATCTCGGAGCTGTTATCAATCACCATCTAGACCAAGTGGAAGGTCCCTCCGTACCGGTAGCACAAACATTAAGACAAAGTTTTTATGTTGATAATATGATTACGTCTGTCTCCAGTGTGCAACAATACCACGACTTCCGAAACACTGCTATATCAATTATGAGCGGAGCCAACATGAAACTCAAAAAATGGGCTCACAGCTTTTCGGAGGAGTTCGGAATCGGCTTGTCCACCAGTGATGAGTGCGGGTTGAACTCCGGGGAAGATGATGACATGACTGAGAAGGAAGTAGGTATTTCATTACTTGGCTTACTCTGGAACCGCTGTGAGGATACGTTATCCTGTGATGTCAAGGACGTTGGAACATCAGAAAAAATTACCAAGAGTCAAGTACTCAGCATTCTATCACAGGTATTTGATCCCATTGGTTTCACCTGTCCAGCATCGGCACTAACAAAATTGCTTCTGCAAAATTCATGGACCACAAAAATCGGATGGGACATGCCAATGCCTGAGGAAATACAAAAGAAGTTTAGGCAGTGGAAGGACGGAATGACGGACGCCAAATCAAAATACCACGTCTCATTCAGCTTCTATCATCTACCAGACGAGATGTGCACATATTTTGTGACGCAAGTTCAGATTTTTACGCAAGTGTGTGTTTTATGCGATCCGAGAACAACAACCACATCGACGTCCAATTGTTGACTGCGAAGTCCCGATTAGCTCCCATTAAACGTGCAAATATTCCGAGATTGGAACTAATGGCATGCGTAGTTGGTGTAAGACAAGCAAATCTAGTGCGTGAAGCCTTACCAACTAAGGATGTTCAATTCCATTTCTGGAGTGACTCCAGTGTTGTACTGGCCTGGATTCGACGTGCTGGAGATTGGGGAGTTTTCGTGGAGAATCGGGTGAAGGAAATTCGTGCATCAACAAGCTGTGACCAGTGGCGCCATGTTCCGGGAATACATAATCCAGCCGATCTTCATTCCCGGGGATGTAGTCCAAGCCAGCTCTTGGAGTCGCGATGGTGGGAGGGACCAGCTTGGCTAATACTTTCAAAAGGAAATTGGCCAGTGGCAGCTGAAGTTTACCAAGAAGAAGAAATAAATGGAGAAAGCAGAGCTACATCTTCAGCAGCAGCAACAGTAACTAGGGCCACGCCACCTGTATTTTCCTGCTACCACAAAAATGTCGCAGTTTGGGGATGGGTGCTTCGATTTATCAAGTCATGTAGAGGAAAAAAGAGCACAACATCAGTGTTGACGTTTCCTGAATTGAAAGCAGCGGAGAAAATTCTTATCCGACAAATTCAAAAGGAGTCATTTCCAGAAAACAGTTCCAGCGTTCAAGGGTTAGTAGTCTACAAGGATAAGGATGACGTGCTCCGTGTCAAAACTAAACTTACAGAATTAAAAGACACGAAAGACTTTATTTTTCCTTTCTTGTTGCCGAGCCGACACCCACTAGTGCAAATATTGATTGAAGATGCTCATAAGTACTACTGCCATGGATGAGCAAGCTGAGACAAAAATACTGGATTTTACAGGCAAGACGAAACATTGCAAAAGTAGTACATCAATGTATAAAGTGTAAGAGATATGCAGCAGTCCCATTAACAGTTGACCCGGTGGCACTTCCCGAAAATCGAGTGAAAATCAACGAGCCATTTTCCACCACCGGAGTCGACCTTGCTGGACCAGCTTACCTGAAGGGTAGAACGAAAGCCTGGATCGTTCTCTTCACATGCGCAGTATTTCGTGGAGTGCACTTAGATGTCGTGACAAGTCTAAGTTCAGAGGCGTTCATCTGTGCACTTGAGCATTTCATAAGTATTTGTGGCCGCCCATGTACTATATACAGCGATAATGGTACCTACCAATTTCGTGGGAGCTGACCAGTTATTCAAGACGTTGGATTGGAACTCTATCAATGAGTTGAGTAACACCAAGCAGATTCGCTGGAATTTTAACCCGCCTACTGCAGCGTGGTGGGGTGGATGGTGGGAGAGACTGGTCCGTTCTGTTAAAGATCTCCTCAAACGAATGCTAGGTCGGGCGAAGCTGTCATATGATGAGTTACGCACTCCTTTGGAAGAAGTAGCTGCTGTGATTAACGACCGTCCATTGACCGTTGTGACTGATGATAACGGAGGATCTCATTCCACTTACACCCAACACTTTCATGAGAGGAGAGGTGACAGGATTTTTAAATGAGACCAATGATGCTGTCTTCTTATCAGAGTCCTATAAGAACATGAAGCGGCTCCAAGATCAAATACAGTCACGATTCCGGAAGGAGTACCTATCGCAGCTTGTGTTGAAGGCAAACGAGAAGAAAAAGCTGCCGGTAGAAGTCGGAGACATTGTGCTCGTGGGATCGGATGGAAAAAAGCGCTTTGAATGGCCGCTTGGAGTCATCGAGGAATTGTTTCTAGGAAAAGATAAAAAGGCGAGGGTAGCGAAGGTCAAGACCCAAAGAGGAACTTTTGTTCGACCCCTTCAGCGTCTTTATCCACTAGAAGTAACGAAGAAAGATGAAATCCCGGATGTTGGAGAAAGTAATCATAAGTTAGATATTAGCCCACTTGCAAAAACTAGAGTAGGTAGGATAATTAAACCTGTTAGTAGATATAGTCAATGGCTACACTTAGAATGTGAATAAGTCTTTCACTCATTGTTATTCGTAAAAGAGGTGGGAGAAAATGTAGAAATCGTAGCCATTAGTTTTGTTAAATTTTATTCCTTTTAGCATAAGTCACGTTATTGGTCTTGTCAATTTAGAGGGACAATATGTCAGTAGGTTTATGAAGTTTTCTATTGTATTTTGACAAAAAGAACAGTCGTGAAATAAATATTAGTAAAAAGTCATAATTACTTTCTTTGGGGCTTTACTAATACATTTTTGGATCTATCACGATCATTATATATTACTATTTATTTTGGGAAGTCCTTTCAAACGGGTAGTTTGATTGTGAATTCAACAGTGACGTATAAAGCCTTATGTGATCTTGTGTTATGTAGCAAAATCTATTGAATTTGTGGTTATCTACAACAAATTCATATGCAAATGTTAGGATTATGAAAAAAATTGATTAAGTAAAATTATATATTCGTACATCTTGTCAATATAATTTGTAGCAGTTAATAATTGGCTAAAAGAATAGTGCAATTATAGAAAAGATCCTCAACAACAATGAAGACGAAAGTTAAAGACAAATTTCTCACCAGGTTAAGTAATTTTTTGTGGTCAATGGAGAACAATTTGAACATTTACTATAAATTTTTTTCAGTTTGTTTTTGTTACGTCCATACTCTATCAATAATTTTGTGAATGATAAATTGCCATGAACAGCTCTTGCATTTCTGTTCACCCTGTACCAACTCGAATCAAGTTGTGATAGATTTTTGGAATCAGCTCAGCTAGGGAAATCCGCAAATTAAAAAAAGGGGCTGTTTTATTTAAAAAAATGGATGCTGATTTTATCACTCAATCAATCAACTTGTTTCGGGATTTTTTATATTAATGTTCATTTATTTTTAATTTCAATATTCGTCACACTCCAATAGAATGCTTTAATTGAAATCCTTATATATTGTCGGTACTGTCATTTAATTTCCCACGTTTTTGCCCGTACGTTGTGGTCTCACTTTACTTAATTAAATTAGAGATGGTTAAGTCTACAGTTATATTCGTTATATTATTTTATTTAACAAAAATTCTTTGAAAAGTCCAAAATTTTTTTGGTTGTACTCGAAATCAGGTTGTGTTTAAAATAATAGTTTTTAATCCCCCGACGCTCCAAAAATGATCGTGTTGATTGGTGCAAAAACATTCTTGGTGAATCGTTATTTTCAGCCGTCACTGGAATGATATAAAAAGTTCTCTTATCATATCATCTCTCTGGGTTACATTCGTATGGGACTTTCACATGAATTTGTTATTTATAATTTAATATACGTTATTACCTATATCTTATCTCACCAGTCTTCGTACGAACTCCCGGTATGTATTTGTTTTCGGTATTCGTATTTGATGATCAGTGCCGTAGTTTCCTTGACTGTTTTATCGTGTACTAAGAGAGCTACACATTGGCATTTTCAGCTTAGACTGATTAAGCAGCTTTTCATTAATGTGTCTTATCAAAAGTAATATTTGCCCACTTGAAAGCAGTTGTGAAGAAAATGCCTGGAAAAATATTAACTGCAAAAAATGGCAAATTGTATTAAATTTATTTCTTATTATTTCACCACGAAGAAAGAGAGCAGTTAAAAGACACGGAGTGTGAGAGTGAGAAGTTTACATTAACAACTGCTCCGTGTAACATCGCTACTGCTTTTAACTTATTTCATATGGTTGTGATGGCGAAAGACTAAAAAACTCTTGAAAAAACTTGTATGCCTAATATCTACAAAGGTAGTCAATCCACTAGCCATCCACTGTATGTATCAAATTGGTCCAAAGTTGATCAATGCTGTATGATGTTTTGTAGAATACCAAGTGTTTCCAATCTGTAGACATCATTTGGTGAACATACTGCATTTGTTATAATGTTTTATCACTTGTTGTATTCATGTTCTTACTTCTTCATATTTTATATTCATAAGCGAAGCGAATAATAATTATAGACTGCATTATTTATCAAAGATAGAATTTCAGGCAATTTCGTATTTAGCACTTATTCAATTTGAGTAGTTGGAATATATTTACCAATAGATGAAAGCAATTACTACTATTCAGCAGAGGTGAAAAGATTATTAAGGTTTTTTTTTCACTTCTGAACAGCGTCTGAATGAATTACCGAAGGCAGGAGGTGGCAAAATCGTATTGGTATTATCAGCCGAATATCTAATGTAGTTGAACCAGTCATTGGTAGATCAAAAACTGCAGTACGGAGTGTATATCTCGGTGGACTTGAGATAGACACAAATATATTGTAGGCAATGAAACAGCAGACACACTAGCAAAAAATGGGTCGCTGACCAACGAAATAACAAACAAGAGTAGGGTTCAAATAAAGAAAGTGACAGTATTACTCACCGGTCACTGCACTTTATGGAAGCACATGCATACCATTGGCATACCGGATGGGAATCAGTCATGTGCCACCCCTGTAAATTTTAAATAGGTGGATATATTTTGTTCAAATTTTGGTGGGTTGTTTGATTTAATCACAATCAAAATTAACATGTCCGACTTCCGGAATTTTATTGGAACACTCTGTATATTTTTAAATTTTCGATTTTCCGGTTTCAACCTCATATAATTTAACCATCAAATGTCAAAAAAGACGTTATTTTTATTTTAATTTCTAAACATTTTTCTTTATATCGTCGGTCTAAAGCACACTTATTGTATCTCCAAAAACCAATTTTCTGGAAATCGTCAAGTTCTGAGAGGGGTCCACATTATATAAAATAGAAGTGTGATTCAAATTCGTGTTTAGATTGAAGAACAAGGCTTAATTAAGATGTTTGATAGTGTTTAAGAAGTTTGTAAATACTGAATGAGTATTTTTTTTAAATAGATATCGCAGAATAAATAAATATTATTCATCGCTTTACAACTAAGTTTTGAAAAATATTTTTCAAAAACAGTAACCGTTTAACTTAGAAGCAACAACTACTTCCCGGGCTATATGTTCTACAAGATTTAATCAACCATTGTGGTTTGTAATTAGAAGGGACAACATAACTTGCAGACCGGTATCGGCGTATTTGCGCCTCATCAGTACAAGGTATATGTTATCGTCCGAGAGATATTTTTCAAAACTTAGTTGTAAAGCGTTGAATAATATTTATTTATTCTGCGATATCTATTGGTACCACGCCTTACTAAATACGACAATTTTACAGGAAACTGTAATAATTCATGATTTTTTTAAATGTTAAAAAAAAGAAGCGGAGATACAATATTTGTACCCTGCACTTTGAAGAACAATCATCGTATCTCCTTTTGTAAAAACACCCAAACTATATGCAATTTTTTAAATACGAGCAGTAAAATAAGAAATATTTTTACAAATTGGGTAATATAATATTTATTATCCAGGATTTAATATTATTTTGCTTGAATAAAAATCATAGTAGCCATCATCTAACGTGTTTTTATCGTATTATACTGGTTAAATGTGTATGGTTATAAAACAATTGTTTGATTGCTTATGATTATTATTACTAAATAGGTAGTTGGTAACAATCAAGGTAACTACTAAACTAATTAGCAACCGGGCCGAACAGTTTAAAACTAAAAACGCAAGAGATACAATTGTATACACTTGTAATGCAAGTTGTATTGAAATTAGAACATACTACAAAAAATCTTCATTCACTATCATTATCAGATCCTGCAGGCAAGCTTCGTTTCTTCTTGTTCTTACCGTTTGTCTCTTTATTTGTACAGGGTCGACTTTCGAAAAAACCTGAATACGTGTTGGATGTTTTTTTTAGCTGCTGTTACTGGGATTTTTCTCTATATTTCGGCTTAAGAGAAATGTCTTTCCAGTTGAAATAGTTTTCGATTTGTTTTCTTTGCTTCTGAAACTTGGCTACGTTGATTTCTAAGAAGTTTTCATCAATCAAATAATACTTATATTGTATAGTGAAGGGCTTCTTTTTTTCGAAACGAAGCCATTTCACCTTTAACCACTTGACGTGTGACCATCTTTATTTCTATCTGATGGTGAAAAATCAGTGTTTTGCGTTATATTTTTTATAATTTTTGAGCCGAGATCTTCCAAATCAAATACATCAGTGAATGCTTTGTAAGTCCTAGGTGCTCTTCTTGCCATTTCAATAAGTAGAGCCCATTCTTGAAGTGAATATATTTTTTTATGATTTCTGGCTCTTTCTATTGTAGAATCTGCTTCGGAATCGGCTTCTAAATAGGAGTGACCCGATTCCATATATTTGAGGTCAACTATTTGCAAATTTTTTATTTTGTTTTCGGCATACAACATTAAAGCAGAAACATACGCATGTATCGAAATACGAAGTAACGTCACCGTCTCTGGTAGCCTCGTCAGATATTCAAATAAACAGCTGCCAATTTCAGACGATTCCTTTCTTCCATTTAGTTCGTCCCGCAAATAGCATAAATGGTCGCTAATGCTGTAGTCAAATATGGTAAAATTGAATAATGACAACTTCCTTCGGTAATAAATTTGCGAGTCGCCAGCAAATGGAATATTAAGAACGGCCTACAAATCAAAGGATATTGATCTAAACGTCTGTCCTTTATCTTGTAATGCTTTATTTTTATCAATTTCTTTCATTTCCATTGCCTCTGCCTCTCGTTTTTTATCCCATTCAGCTTGAAGACTGGTTCTATCTGGAGCATTATAATAAACATTACATTTTGTACACTGATCTTTTTTTGGAACATGAAACCTTAAAGGGGGATCATAGCGATTAAATATTCCTCTGCATACCTACTCTTTTACGGGAGTGATTTCATTTCTTGGGCACAACTCATCACGATATAACCGAAACATAATTGATAAATTTAATTCAGATGCTAAATAAAACTTCTTTGAGTTTTTCCGGCAGTAATGAGACTCAACTTTGGGGGTACCATCAATGAGTTCCTTCACTTTTGAAACTGCGTCAGCAATAGTAGCATTAGGTGCTGGCCGACCCTTACGTTTGTCGACCCCAGTATATGTACCACCTAGTCCCCTGTGGGCTAAAGCTGAATCGATCATTTGAAAGGAAATTGAAAATGACGCAAAAAAAATTTTAAGCAGACGCTTCGTTTCTCTCCCAAAGCATCTACTAAAAAATATTTTCTTGTCTTAGTCTTGACTTTTTTACTATTAGTTTTGGGACGTTCCACTTCTGTTTCGGAAACAACTGAGGTAATATATATGTTTTTTGCTTTATAGGGTCACCTAAACCCCAGTACTCATGAAAGAGTGCCAGTTGCCTCCCTTCAAAAATATGTACAGAGCATTTGAACTTGCATGAATTGCAATTTAAGTATACCGGGACTTTTGCAGGAACTTTTATACCTTTTCTAGTAACATACTGTTACGCGAGCTACTGCATTAATATGCTCACTTAGTGCCCCCAGTGAAATCCCCGTATGAGACGACTCTGGCTCCTCCGCCCAATTTTCGAGAAGCATCCAAAATACGAAACATCGAGAATATCCAGTGAACCCGCCAGAACGTCGAGAGATTTCTAGAATTACGGCGCGCGAGTATGAATAGGCCACGAGCATCGCTGCAGGCAATTAGTCAATCAGTCAGTGTTGATACCGAAGGAAAGTAATCGCGCCTCGATAAAGTGTTTATTAAGTGACTCTCATATAAATTATAATAAGTGTGTTTAGTGTATTACATAAATTATTAAATAAGGACTGAATTACATATAAATCTGTAAATATAAATTAATTGTAAATATAAATTAGAATAAACGTTACAATACTCTTGACCCAATGCACGCCTAGTTTTACGTAGGTGTTTTACTCAATTTAGTGGATCGGCAATACGCTTACGTTTTCTCCGTCTTTCCTCGTTATTATTATGTTCTGTTTCAGGAGTCATAGACGACGTTGATAAAGTTGAACCTATCATAGATGACTCTTGAGGCAATCGTTCACTTTTGGAGCTGGAACTGGAATTGGGACTGCTTAGCTTAGCCGGTATAAATCTCCATCATCTACATAATTGTCAACAAAATTATTTAATTGTTCCGAAAAAACATTTCCTTCAGAATTGTCGACAAAGTAGTCATCTAACTGTCCTAGAATAAAAAATAGGCTTTCAGAATTGTTGACAACTTCATTACATTGTTCTGGAATAACTAGGCATTCAGAATTGTTGACAATTTCATTTATTGTTTCGAATTAACCAGGTCATTAGAATTGTCGAAAATTTCATTCAATTGTTCCGGAAAAACAAAACCTTCATCCCATTCGTCAGCTTCAATAACATTTTCTCTAGTCATTTGCTGAACAACTGCAAAGTTGTTTGGATATTCATCATCTAAAACAGAAAATAAATCTTAAAAATAAATATCTAATCATTCTCCAGTCGCCCCCAAACTAAACCTGTAAATTTGAATTTACTGTTTGGACCCTTACTTTGTGGAATCTACTCATATTACTTTTTTAAATGAAACTAAGTAAGTGACCTATCTTGTGATTGACTTAATATATATGAATAGGAAAAAGAAGATATGATTTTACAAATATTAAAGCTTAGGTATTATAAGCCCTATGGGGATATCCTGGATATCTTTTTCCCATTTAAGATCAGTATAACTGTGCAATGATATAGGAAACCAAGGAAAACTATATCTGCTGATCTTTACAATTTTTTACTTAAAAAGACAATTTTATAGTGGGGAGCTTCCTAGATTTATCTGTTCATTGACAACTTCATATTGTGGGTCTCTTAAGTGTCTTCTTATTTCTAGTTCTTCAAGGAAACCTAGTTCTTGTTTCTTATCACAAATATGCAGTACTTCTAGTTCTGTGTTAGGTGTTAATGAATGTTTTGTGTCAAGAAGATGTTTTGCTTAATGTGATTTATCTGGCTGTTTTAATCTGTATGCTCGTGAGATACTTCTAATGTAAATTTAACTTATAACAAAATAACTCAATCAATTTTATTGATATTAAAATTCAAAGAGTCAATAATATACTTGATATTTCAATTCACAGAAAACCAACACATACTTATGTGACTATACCATATAATTCCAATCACCCCATGTTATATAAATTAGCAGGATATAATGCAATGATACATAGAGCATTTTCAGTTCCTATGAACAAATTTAATTTTGATAGAGAAATTTATATAATTGAACAAATAGCCACATCCAACGGATAACCATTACATATAATAAATAAATTACAGATGTCGAAGAATAAAAATATATTATTCTACGCTTCACAACTAGTTTTGAAAAATATTTTTCAAAAACAGTGACCGTTCAACGAAGAAGAAACAACTACTTCCCGGGCTACATGCCCCGACAGATATTGAATTACACTTCTAAGTCAAACGGGGTTGGTAAATCTACAAGATTTAAACCAACCATTCTGGTTTGCAACTAGAAGGGATAACACAACTTGTAGACCGGTTTCGGCGTATTGCGCCTCATCAGTACAAGGTATATGTTATCGTCCGAGAGTTAATCTCGGACTGAAATGTGACTATAATCAACAACGGTACATATTGTCCAGTTACGGAAATATTTTTGTTGCGAAAATAGCGACATCTCACCTCTAAGTCACAAACCAAAATTCGAACGAGACAACAAATCACGTGGATTTGAGACAAAAATGAATTAATACAGTTTCCTGTAAAATTGTCGTATTTAGTAAAGCGTTTTAACAACAGATGTCGAAGAATAAAAATATATTATTCTACGCTTCACAACTAGTTTTGAAAAATATTTTTCAAAAACAGTGACCGTTCAACGAAGAAGAAACAACTACTTCCCGGGCTACATGCCCCGACAGATATTGAATTACACTTCTAAGTCAAACGGGGTTGGTAAATCTACAAGATGTAAACCAACCATTCTGGTTTGCAACTAGAAGGGATAACACAACTTGTAGACCGGTTTCGGCGTATTGCGCCTCATCAGTACAAGGTATATGTTATCGTCCGAGAGTTAATCTCGGACTGAAATGTGACTATAATCAACAACGGTACATATTGTCCAGTTACGGAAATATTTTTGTTGCGAAAATAGCGACATCTCACCTCTAAGTCACAAACCAAAATTCGAACGAGACAACAAATCACGTGGATTTGAGACAAAAATCCACGTGATTTGTTGTCTCGTTCGAATTTTGGTTTGTGACTTAGAGGTGAGATGTCGCTATTTTCGCAACAAAAATATTTCCGTAACTGGACAATATGTACCGTTGTTGATTATAGTCACATTTCAGTCCGAGATTAACTCTCGGACGATAACATATACCTTGTACTGATGAGGCGCAATACGCCGAAACCGGTCTACAAGTTGTGTTATCCCTTCTAGTTGCAAACCAGAATGGTTGGTTTAAATCTTGTAGATTTACCAACCCCGTTTGACTTAGAAGTGTAATTCAATATCTGTCGGGGCATGTAGCCCGGGAAGTAGTTGTTTCTTCTTCGTTGAACGGTCACTGTTTTTGAAAAATATTTTTCAAAACTAGTTGTGAAGCGTAGAATAATATATTTTTATTCTTCGACATCTGTTGTTAAAACGCTTTACTAAATACGACAATTTTACAGGAAACTGTATTAATTCATAAATAAATTAATTAATAAAAAAGAGGAAAAAGTGGCATTACAATTAATATTTCCTGAAAAAACTAGGGAAATACAAAATTACAAAACCATCACATATGCTGGTGATATTTCTAATAATATTTCAAAGATAATATCTTGTTCAACAAATGTAGCAATTTCTTTTAAAACAGAAAACAATGTGAGTAAAAAATTGTTAAATATAAAAACAAAAATACCCCCATTAAAAAAGTCTGGAATATATAAACTTAAATGTCCAGAATGTAATGCTGTCTATATTGGTCAAACAATTCGAAATTTTGAAATTAGATAGAATGAACACTCACAAGCATACAGATTAAAACAGCCAGATAAATCACATTACGCAAAACATCTTCTTGACACAAAACATTCATTAACACCTAACACAGAACTAGAAGTACTGCATATTTGTGATAAGAAACAAGAACTAGATTTCCTTGAAGAACTAGAAATAAGAAGACACTTAAGAGACCCACAATATGAAGTTGTCAATGAACAGATAAATCTAGGGAGCTCTCCACTATTAAATTGTCTTCTTAAGTAACAATTGTAAAGATCAGCAGATATAGTTTTCCTTGGTTTCCTATATCATTGCACAGTTATACTGATCTTAAATTGGAAAAAAGATATCCAGGATATCCCCATAGGGCTAATAATGCCTAAGCTTTAATATTTATAAAATAATATCTTCTTCTTTTTTCTATTCATATATATTAAGTCAATCACAAGATAGGTCACTTACTATTTGGTCTAGCCAAAATATTAAACATCAAGTAGGTATCACATAAAATGTAACTTCTGTCATTCTGACGATGATATGTCAATATCGAAATAATTATCAATATCTTAGATTTTTAATAATTTTTTCATTAAATAGTGGAATTAATTAGAAACACTTAGTTTCATTTAAAAAAGTTATACCTCTAAAATATCACTTACCACATTCAACAATAACAATTTTATTATGATCGCTATTTGGGGCCAATTCCACTAACACCTCACTGACTATCGGTTCATCAAGAACTCTTTTTCCTGGTTCTTTATAATCTACAAATTATAATGAAAAATAAATTTATTTTTATATAGGTATTTATTAAATTGGATACACGTGTTCGGGGATAATTAGTTAAAATTTGTATTTTTAAGTAACTTAACGTTAAGTTTTACAAGGTGTTTCCATCTTTCCACCTTTTGCTTTCGTTTTTCATTGCTTTCGTTTCGATTAAAAGCTGGTGGCGTCCAATTTAATATTAATTGTACACCGCATCCCAGTGTTAGCGAATAAGTTTAATTGGTGCCGAATTCCACTCCCTGACGTGGAGTGCTATAGCCTGGGGCTATTCACGTTACAACTTGGCATCCAATTAAATGGTTTTTAGCTGAGTTGGTGTTTAATCAATATTAATGTTTGTTAATTTTTTAGAATTGGGTTTTTCAGGTTTCTTATTTTTGACTACTCCCCATAACTTTTGGTTTTCATTATTCCTATCTACGTTGAAAACAGATAACGCATTTTAAGGTACTTTTGCCTCTTGTTAATAATTATAGTTTAACTTTTTTGGGTTCACCTTTTTTTTCCTGGGTGTCTTTTCAGCTTTGTTGAAGCTAATTTATATTATTTACCTATTGAAATATTGATTGTTGTTTTTTTACCATTACTTTAATTATTTCAGTAGAGGAAATTTTAATAGGTATATTAAAATTATTTGGTTAACACGTTGACTGCTGAGCGACGCGCACAGCGCGTCGACTGTGCTTTCAGGCCAGTGCTGCCGCCGCGCCTGGTGCGTTTAGTATCTCTTTTGCTATCGAAGCGTATAGTCGGTCGTGCGAAGTGATTGTGATTTTGTGTCTTTATAAGCGTTTATATTAGGGTGTAAAATATTAGTTTTAACCTCTAGTTTTCCTTCATATCATGTCGTCTTCTGATGCCGGTCCTTCCGGTGCGAAACGCCCAAAAATAGGTTTAAAACCTAAGTTTAAAAAATATCTTACCGAGGAGGAGATAGAAACCATGTTATATGAGTCAAATGATGAGCTAGAAGATCCAACATTTATTGATCAAATGGATGTAACTGACTCAAGCTCTTCCGATTGCTCAGAAGAAGATTATTACGAGTCAACAGTTTCAACTCGACCATCAACAGCAGCGTCTCCTCCGATTCCAGATGACAACATAGACGAGGCAATAGCTTCTAGTACCCAACCTCAATTTACTCAAGCCCCCTTTAAAAATGGGAAGGAAATGGAAAATTTATTAGTTTTCCCATTTACAAAAACAAACGAACTGCTGGTCCCAGATCCAGGTAAATAAATAGCAGATAGAATAATCAATTAAATTTTATTATCCATTTATGATAATTGGAGTTGTAACTTATTTATATATATATATATATATTCTGGGCCTATATTATCTTTTGTATTGTCAATTTCTATTTTGGGGAAATTTACAAAAATGTTTGTTTTAGGTCCAGATCCAATAGATTTTTTCAATTTGCTAATTACCGATGAATTCTACGAGTTAATCGTTGATCAAACAAATCAATATGCGATCGAACTATTCTTGAGTAAGGGAGAAGAACACTCTCGAATCAGTAAATGGAAGCCCATTTCTAAAGAGGAATTCAAAATTTTTCTGGGATTATTTCTACATACGGGAACCATTAAATTAAATCGCATTCAAGATTATTGGAAAACCGATAGACTTTTTAAGTTTAAGTGTTTTTCTGATTATATGAGTAGGGATAGATTTTTATTAATTTTAAGATGCTTACATTTCGCAAAAAATCCCAGTGAGGGTGAGCCTAGACCAGTCGATAGGCTCTATAAAATTAGGCCTGTTATTAATTATTTCAATTCAAAAATGGACAGCTTATATTACCCAGATAAAAACCTAGCTATAGATGAATCGATGGTTCTTTGGAGGGGTAGGTTACAATTTAAGCAATATATCCAAAATAAACGCCATAAATATGGCGTTAAACTTTATATGCTCACCGAACCAACTGGTATAATTTTAAAATTTTTGGTTTATACGGGTGCTCTTGACGATCAGGGGGGGAAAGGTCATGCCTCAAAAGTTGTTTTAAACCTCATGGAAAATAAACTAAATATGGGCCACGCATTGTTTATGGATAATTTTTATAATAGTTACGATTTATCCTTAGATCTCCTTTAAAAAAACATATACCACTGGTACCTTACGCATTGATAGAAAAAACAGCCCAATAGAAGTTAAATCAATCAAACTCAAAAAGGGTGAAACAATTTCCCGTTATGCCAATTGTGTTATGATTACAAAGTGGCATGATAAAAGAGTAAATTATATTTCTACCGAATTTTGTAATACAATGACACAATATCAAGATAAAAGAGGAAACGAGAAAGTAAAACCTTTACCCATAGTTCACTATAATAAATCTATGGGGGGTGTAGATAGGCAAGATCAATTTATGGCATATTATCCTTCTGCCAGAAAAACCGTACGATGGTACAAAAAAATTGGATTGCATACAATCCAACTACTTTTACTGAACGCATATTTTTTGCACAAAAAGTATCATGCACCTCGCAATTCATTTTATAATTATAGATTAGATATAATAAGAAACCTCTTACCGGAAGGAATGGAAAATAATAAAAATACTGAAACTTCTCATTTTGCTAGTCATTGTCCAAAAAAACCAGCAGTAGGAAAAACCCTTAGAAAAAGGTGTAAATATTGTTCATCTCAGGGTAAAAGACAGGACACCGTATATGAATGTAAAGCTTGTTGTGTAGGACTTTGCCTGGAACCATGCTTTCAGCTATATCATACTAATGTTAAAAATAATTAATTTTGTAAGCCATAATCTATATGTTAAGTAAAGTTTTTTCTATATAAAAACCGGTGTTTTTTTTTTCGTAACGCTCCTGGCGCGTCGCCAGCGCTGGCGGTAAAAAACTTTGTACAATGCTGCTGACGCGCCTGGCGCGTTTTGTTTAAAAACCCTAGAAGGGCACTAGCAAAAAGTGAAATTTGCTCATAGTATTATATCAATGTTAGAAAAGTATTTATTTTTGCAAAAAAAACATTCAGCTCCTGGGAACGTGTAAGTATCATAATAAGCAGCCAACGTGTTAATAATTTTTAATACATAATATTGCTGAATAAATGTTTATTTAATTAATAATCTTTACATTTTGTGTATATTTCTTATGTTTTGAAGATCGATTTTGGTAGTTGGCTGTTTGGTTTTAATTCTTTTTTACTTTTTCAATGGTTGGAATATTTTTCAAACTTGTAATTTTTTATATCTCTTCAAACTTTGATATATTTTGGAAATAATTTCTGTCTTGAAAAAGTTTTTTGTAATTTTATACTACTATAGAAGCAAATTTAATATTATATTTTTTCTAATTTTATACAAATATTTGCAAATCTGCCTTTTCTTTTAAATAATTTTTGGTACTCTTGAATTTGACTTGATAATTTTTATTATTTTTTTATTAATTGAATAGATGAGGCTTTTACTTGATGAAGATCCATACTAATGATGAAATAAAACAATTTAATTTGTTCAAATCTTCATTTTTTATTTTGTTTTATTTCATCATATTTTTTTAATATTTTCAATAAATTTGGTAATTTTTTTTTTAATTTTTTCATTGGTAGTATCTATAGGGTTTTCCATTTTAATTGATTTTCGAAATAAAATCAAGATGCAAGGAAATAATATATTGACCAGAGGGCAAGCAACCATTAGTAGGCTCCACGGTAAGGTGTATAACGAGCTATACAATGAGTTGGAAATCGACCCCATAATGGGAATGCCATCGGACGAGAAAAGGGACGAGCTTCGGGAAAACTTCAAAACAGTCATAACAGGCAAAGAGGCATGGAAGGAAGGAACTCCAATTAATGCAGAAATGGCCTGCTACACAGATGGCTCAAAAACCGAGGAAGGTGTAGGAGCAGGAATAATATAGCCAAGCCAAAGATAAGAGTCTCACTGAGCTTAGGTAAACATGTGACGATATTCCAGGCAGAAGTTGCAGCAATACAGCACTGTGCAGGGGAGCTATCAAGGCAAGAGTTTGAGGAAAAGACCATTGCCATATACTCCGACAGCAAAGCGGCTATAAAACCAATCAGCTCCATGCAGATAAATTCCAAACTTGTTTGGGACTGCTAGCCCGAGAAGGGACACGTTGTGTTCCCATTGGCCCAGAACCTTTCTGTGGCATAGCAAAAAACAAATAGCAGCACTTGGATAAAAAATCAGTCTCGGGATTGATGGAACAAGGCGCCAAAAATGAGGCAGGCCAAAGAGTTCATCAAGGAACCCTCGCCAAAATTCACGGAGTATCTACTGAGCCAGAATAGGAAAACAATCAGGATCCTGGTTGGCCTCCTGACAGGGCATTGTAGACTAAACAAACATATGAATAACATCGGATTGGCAGAAACAACCATATGTAGGTTTTGCCAAGAAGATGAGGAAACCCCAGTACACATACTGTGCTAATGCGCAGGCCTGACGAGGCTGAGGTTTTCAACGATAGGGAGGAAAAACCAACACCTTCCCAATATATGGAGGACCTGAGGTTTGCCATCCGTCTAGTAATAAAGACACGGGTCTAGACAAGGAACTCTAGAATAACACAATAGATCTACAAAGGTCGTAGTGGAGAGGCTCTTAGAAGCACTCCAGCCCCATATTCATCTATCTATCTAACTGATTTTTGTAAAAGAATTGAAGAATCTAGAGTTTGGTCTGATCGTTATCGACCACCACCTTCATATAATTCTCGTTTACTTGAACCTGATCTTGCCTGTCTTTACGTTTCACATATATCTTCATTAAACAGAAAATTTTCTGTTAACGCTTCTGCTTTGACTTCTTCCGTGTGTTGGAATTGTGGCAGATCTGGTCATAGTTTCGAAGTGTCGTTCTCCTAAGCCAATCTTTTGTTATGGTTGTGGTGCTAAAAACACTACAAAGCCCAATTGTCGTTCATGTGTACCAAAAAATGAGGTTCGGACTGGTCCTGTAAACCTGACAACAGATTTCAGTCATGTGCAAATTACTTCAGAAGTAAAGTCAGAAAATCCAAAACAGAGACCATCAACCAGTCGAAATTAATTTCATGTTCTTCATCTTCTGCTACCGAATGGCAAGCTTATCTTAGTTTTGTCAAGGATTTTTTATCTTACTATTACTACCACTAATTTAGTCAGGCGAAACTTGGCCAAGAAAAACTCAAGCCAAGGTTCCGGCACTGAGGCCACTGGCGGTCCCATTGTGCCATTCCTGCTACTTATACATCGATGAAGCCGAGTCCCTCGATGAAGGACCCAATCCTCTTCAGTGGATGCCTGCTTATGTCCCCGGGGGCCATAACAGGGACTCCGAAGATTCGCCTGCGTAACACAGCCCAATGTGGACATACGAGGAGAACATGGTCCGACGTTTCGTCAGCCATGCCGCCTACATAGGTGACTTTCCTCTAAACCTAGGTTACAGAGGTGTTTCCTCAGACAGCAGTGCCCTGTTAGGAGTCCTGCTATCTTTTTTAACCTACTCCTTGGTAGTTCTAGAGCAGCTCTAGCATGTCCATCAGTCCATCCCCTCATTAGGAGCTTGGACTGACTGAGACCCTGTAGAGCCCTCCAGTGAGCGAGGTGCTGATTTATCAACCAGCTCCTCGTCTCCTTCGGGAAGGAGGAATGTAGGGGATGTATGGAGAGTGTTACAGATAAATTTAGGGAAATGCAGGATAGCGCATGATATATTGGATGAAGTGATTTTTAGGAGGGAAGTGAATGTAGTGTGTGGATCCGAGGTGAATGCTAGATATGTGGGGAAGCAGGGATGGACTATGGACGATACAGGAGAAGCAGGAATAAGAGTCGTGGGGGATGGATTGAGGGCGGATGAAGTGAGGAAGGGAAATGGATGGGTGGTAGTTGAATGGGAGACATGGTGGTGTACAGTGTGTATATAAGCCCAAATGTCAGCCTGGAAGAATATGAGAGGAGCATGACAGGATTAGAGGACGATCTGAGGGTGTCAAAAGGAAAAAGGAGGATCATAAGGAGAATGGTGGCATGGGACTTCAATGCGAAGAATACTATATGGGGGGGGGGGGGGAAGAAAACGGACAGGAGAGGGGAGATCCTTGAGGAAGTGTTAACATCCAACGGGTTGGTGGTGCTGAATGATGGACTACTGCCCACCTTCGTGAGGGGTGACGGGGGTTCATAATTCATTGATATAACAGCATGTGATGAATGGCTGTGGGAAAGAGTGTTTAGTTGGGGGGTGCTGGAGGATGGGGAAAGCTTGAGCTTACATAGGCATGTGTAGACGGATATAAGGAAAGAGAGGAAGGATTTAGTGGAAGAGTGGGAATGGAAGTGGACGAAAGCCGAGGCAGAGAGTATGAGGAAGAAAGTAAGGCAAGAGATAGAAAGGGGACTTGGACATGATGCAGATGAATTGTACAATGTGATACAGGGCTGCAAAAGAGAGGGAAAGAGGGGCAATAGGCGTGAGCGGAGGGCCAATTACTGGTGGAATGAGGAAATAGAGGAGCTGTGGAGGGAGTGTAAGAAAGAACGAAGACGGAGGATGCTGAGAGGAAGAGGAAGGATAGAGGGAAGAGGGAGATATAAAGAGAAGAAGAAGGAACTGGAGCGTAGAGTGGAGAGTGAAAAAAGAGGGAAGTGGGAAGAGTTACTGGGGGAATTGGAAAACAATCCATGGGGAAAGGCGTATGAGATAGCGGTGAAGAGGATGGTTGGAAATAGAAACGAGGTTCTAGAGGAGTATTGGGAGAAGGAGATTATAGAGAAATTGTTCAAAGGGGGAGAAGGAGGAGTGGGTGGCAGAATTCAGAAAATCCAAGATACAAGGGAGGCAGTGAAAATGAGGGGGATAAGGCCGGTAGAGAAGTGGGATCATTACTAAATTTTTAATGAGTATATAAAAGGATTATGTGCCTTAGATGCACAGAGCAACCACCACTTTTTAAAGTATGATGAATATTGATTGAAGGTAGATGAACTGATAGATGCCTTGATTGCTTGAAGTCCCATCTCTGGGACTCCTCGTCTGAGAAAAGCCTCTCTGATAAACTGCCAGCCTCCAGGGAAAGTTTCCTCCAAGGCGGGTGGCGCTTCTTAAAGGGTGAAGAAAGAAGAGTATTAGTATGTGGAAAAATCACCGCCCTTTTTGTCAACAATTTTTTAAAAACGGAATACCATGGTTGGGTTGTCCAATCGTTTTTCCAGGATACTGTATAGGCGTTGATCGTTAAGGATCCGGGATCCGGCTTCCAAGAGATATATTTATGACATTAGGCATTTAGCTGTGTAGCGATAACAGTTGGTTTCCCTAAACTAGAAAATACCTTTCGAAAAGCCGAACCGGACAATTCATATTCTAGGTCGATAGACTTTGAACGTGATTCTTTATCTGCATAGAAGTTTTCTGTAGTATTTATATATGACGCTAGTATAAAAACATGTTTATATTCACACCATTCCCATATTTGTCGTGGGATATTATAAAGATCTTACACTACCCATTCTATGTATACAGGCTATGGCCGTGATATTATCGGTTCTGAGAATAATCGAACAATGAGACATATTTTGTGCATTAAAAGCGGCAAGTAACTCCAAATAATTAATATAACCTCCTCCGCACTCCAAAAACCGTGTGTAGCTGTATCACCACAGTAAGCACCCCAGCCTGTTGATGAGGCCTCAGAAAAGATTTCCAATACGAAATATCCATTAAAGTAAGGAACGCCTCAGGGATAGATTGCCTGAGGGGTGATATGATGAAGGAGGCGGGTAGAGAGGGGAAGCGGGCGGAGGACTACAGGCCCATCAGCCTGCTGTGTGGTATGGGTAAATTGATGGAGAGGATAATAAAGGATAGGATTGAGGAGGAAGCACCAGCACGGGTTTGCGAAGGGAAAATCATGTATCTCGGCGCTGGGCAGGGAAATGGGCTTGGTGGAAAGGGCTAGGGAGGGCAGCTGGAGGAACGAGAAATTGGCCCTACTCGTGTTCTTCGAAGTCGGTAACGCGTTCAACAGTGTCAGCTAACGGGCAGTGTTGAGCGCGTTGCTGAGGCTTGGAGTGGGGGAGGGTTTGGATAACCTGTTGGAGGACTACCTGACGGGACGTGTGATAGTAGACACTAGATGGAGGAGTTATGAGACGGAGGCTGGAGTGCCCCAGGGCTCGGTTCTTGGACCGACGTTATGGAAGGCGGAGATAGAAGGAAAGACAGAGAAAATGTGTAAGAAGATTGTGGAGAAGATACAGCGGAGAAGTGCTAATTGTGCTAATTGTGTATGTAATTTGCTGAGGAATGTGTCCTGATTTACAGAATCCGTATTCAGTCAAGACCAAATGTCCGGATTAATTGTGGATTAATTGTTGGGGGCTCGAGAGCCAAACAATTAGCCAAACAGGGATAAGATTCCAGTGTTGCCTTGCGGGAGTCTTTCTCTATTCCGACAAGCAAGAAATCAGACAAAAGGATTAACTTCCGGGCCTTTGATACCGGTTGATTGATTACCTAGTAATTCTAAAATATTTTGTGCACCTCCATCTTTGGTTAACTTAGGTGTCAAATTCTGTGTTGAAACAAGATTCATTGAGGGGTCATCCGAATCAGAGTCCGTCCCTGTTGTTTCAGACGATGACGCGTATGATTCACCTATAAACGATAATAGCATAAAACTTTAGGCGAATTATTAAAGAAATGGACGAATAAATAGAAAGCAATTTGGAATGTAATAATAAAGTATTGACTGCACTATTATAGTCCAGGCATTATACACCAAAAATCGCCTTTTTGCGATAATTGCTGGTATCAGCTTGAAACTTTGTATAAAGGTTGCAAAAAATACGTACAATAAAATAGTACTAACCCGCAAATGCAAAACATTGCACGACATTGTTTAAATTACCATATTGTGCTATTTTCTAGTAGAATTACTCGTTCATTCGTGAATATCTTTTTTGCTCTTGATTATGAAGGAAAAATGTTAAATACTTTTTTTTTGTCTTCTAAAAACGAACAATATGAAACCAAACCCGTCGAAAAATATTGATTAGATCAAAAGTTATTGATGATTAAGTCTACATACTCATTAGTTTGATTAAACAATATTAGATTATTTTGTTAACAATGACAATATCCTGTAATTGTGCTTAATTACTGTACTACGTCAACAGATCACGTGTGCCAAACCCGCAGTCGGGAAGTTGAATAGTTAATGAGTTATAGCGTTATAAACAAATTGACGTAGCATTTTTTTACAATAAACCTGTACCACTTTGTCACTTTCCCTGCATGACGCTGATTTTTTCTAAGGTAGATTACGTACGGTGTAATCGAGCGGCGTCGTTATTTTTTCAAAAATTGCAATTGCACGGCCAAGGTATGGTTTTTCTACAAATAACAACAAAAAATGTATACTTTGTGTGACGCACACGCATCTACTCAGGTTTCAATATTTCCAGATTTTCGACAACGGGAATAGATTTCTCTCGTCGCGAGGTATGAAATTAAAAAAAAATCATCCAAATATCTTTATTGGATCCCAAGAAAAGTCGACTTTAAGTAGCACCGTTCAATTTGAATGGCTGCGTCAAGCCGCTCGGCCGACTCGCTGAAAATCTTCTTGACGCAGCCATTCAAATTGAACGGTGCTACTTAAAGTCGACTTTTCTTGGGATCCAATAAAGATATTTGGATGATTTTTTTTTTAATTTCATACCCCGCGACGAGAGAAATCTATTCCTGTTGTCGAAAATCTGGAAATATTGAAACCTGAGTAGATGCGTGTGCGTCAAACAAAGTATACATTTTTTGTTGTTATTTGTAGAAAAACCCTACCTTGGCCGTGCAATTGCAATTTTTGAAAAAATTTTTCAGCGAGATTTTCAGCGAGTCGGCCGAGCGGGGTTTGGCACACGTTATCTGTTGACGGAGTACAGTAATTAAGCACAATTACAGGATATTGTCATTGTTAACAAAATAATCTAATATTGTTTAATCAAACTAATGTTTATGTAAACTTAATCATCAATAACTTTTGATCTAATCAATATTTTTCGACGCGGTTGGTTTCATATTGTTCGTTTTTAGAAGACAAAAAAAAAGTATTTAACATTTTTCCTTCATAATCAAGAGCAAAAAAGATATTCACGAATGAACGAGTAATTCTACTAGAAAATATCACAATATGGTCATTTAAACAATGTCGTGCAAGGTTTTGCCTTTGCGGGTTAGTACTATTTTATTGTACGTATTTTTTGCAACCTTTATACAAAGTTTCAAGCTGATACCAGCGATTATCGCGCTAAACTCTAAATCGCCTGGACTAATTAACAGCGTCAGAAATTGAAGAAATTTCAAGTGCATTGTAACGAGTTTTTTTTTGCAAGTTTGATTTTTATTTTTTTCCCGTAATATATTTTATTTTACCACTAGGTTGTATATAACTCGTTGCTTTACAACCCTTTCTACTACCGCATTGATTTTTTTTCGTTATTACCGTTATATATTTTAGTATAAGTCCGAGTTACGCAAATCCAAATTCTACCATACACAATTTATTCATTTCCGATATTTAAATTTTTCAACTGAAGGGACGCCCGGTATATACACGATTTTAATTAAAACCGAAGCCGTTCAGTATAGGTAGAACTTTTTGTTGTAAGTAGATGAATTTCACGTTTAATTCCCTTACCACTACGAAGGCCAAAAAGTGTAGGTAGGATTTTGGATATACATTAGTGAACAATTGATAGAAGAGCTCTCAATTATTCGCGCTCGATTTCTTACTCTAT
The DNA here is from genome assembly GCA_947563755.1 of Lochmaea crataegi. Lineage (NCBI taxonomy): Eukaryota > Metazoa > Arthropoda > Insecta > Coleoptera > Chrysomelidae > Lochmaea > Lochmaea crataegi. The sequence continues at coordinate 39,262,724 of OX387425.1, read as the reverse complement.
TCTTGTCGTGAATCTGACCTCTCTGCATAAAACCGATAAACCGAAAAGTATTGTGAAAATTTAGTGAATTAAGATTGTGTGTGAAAGCTGTATTTTATAAGGTAAATCATTTTTACCAATAAACTGTGTATTCGAAACTTTCCGTACCGCCGCTTAATATTAAATTGTTAAATGTATGGTTTTGAAAATTTTCCGACCGGCTATTTTTTTTCCTTTTGTTGTTGAATTGAAATTGGTTTTTTATTTGTTTCTTTTATATGGAAATAAAAATTTGTGAACTGTAATGTGATTTCGAATTTTATTTAGAGCGTTTAATATATATTAATTAACTGATATAAATTATTAGTGGATTCTCGAATTATTTTAGGATTTTGGTTCTCAGTAGTTTTATATTAAATTGATATCCAAGTGGATTATAATATTTTAATTTTAAGCTAGTCCTAATATTTTTACTCTGTGTGTCGATAGCTGGGTACCGTTTAACCCGTGGGAAAATTCTTTTTTTATTTTGTTGGGAATAATAGTTACCGGCCTTATTTAGATTCAAGGGTTAATCAGACTTGGAAGAGGCTTAGCCACAATTTGTTTGATTTCCCGGCAGATCTTATTCGTTCTTGAATTTTATTTTTTCCGGAATAATAGTTACCGGTTTCCTTTGGATTCAAGGGTTAATCAGACTGTGAAGAGGCTTAGCCACAATTTGTTTGATTTCCCGGCAGATCTAAATCGTTAGCGCACAGGAAAACTTTTTCCCGTGTGCTCGCACGAGAAAAGGTCATTTTCGGTACTCTTAATAGGCATGTTAAGATAAGGTTTTCAGTAAGGTATAATGAAATAGTATATTTCATTACGAGTCCAGAAAATAGGCTTTTCCCGTGCGCACGCGACGGGTTCCCGTGTGAGGTGTAGCCGAACACGGGAAGTCGTGCAAGCATGGGAAAAGCATTTATGGATGTGTAATGAACGATACTTTTCATTATACCTTTCTTAATACAAAAACTAGCAAGTATTTACTATACTAGACTATAATTCAAAACACTGACATCTGCTGTCCTAGTACAATTATTATAATTCAAAACACTGACATGGGCTGTCATAATACAACTGTGGTTTAGTGTTTCTAAGGGAACTGTGTTCTGTTCCCTTAGCAACACATGTTAGCGCACAGGAAAAATTTTCCCCGTGCGCCCGTAAGGGAAAAGGTCATTTTCGGTACTCTTGATAGGCATGTTAAGATAGGGTTTTCAGTAAGGTATAATGAAAAGTAAGTAACGAGTTATATAAAACCTGAGGGTAAAAATACAAACTGATGCTAGTGAAACTCGTCTTGGAGCAATCCTTTATCAAGATTGCGATGGTTTCGAACATCCAATTGCTTATGCAAGTCGTACTTTAAATAAAACTGAAAGAAAATAGAAAAAGAACTTTTAGAAGTTATTTTTGGTGTTGAAAAGTTCCGAGGATATGTTGAAGGTACCCATTTTACTCTTGAGACAGATCACTCATCGTTTCAATATCTATCGAAACTTTCGAATCACACAGGTCGCTTAGCCTGTCTATCTCTTAGGCTTTCTCAGTTTGATTTGGAAATTAAAAACAGAAAAGTAGTTACTATGGTGGACAGTGATGCTTTATCGGGCTCCTTTCAAGAAATTTCCATTATTGATGTAAATACTTTCAAGCCCGATGCTTGATTCACTTCTATGATTCAGAAGGTTACCAATAATCCTAATTTATATCCCACACTTAAGGTTGACAATAATGTTTCGTTTCAACATATTTTTTCGTCAAATCCAATTTCTAGTAATTTATCTAATTGGAAAATTGTTGTTCCTACCCCTAATAGAATTGACGTATTGAAATCATTTCATGATAATGATTTGAGTGCCCATTTAGGCATATCTAAAACTATTTCTCGTACTTCTGAACTTCACTATTGGCCAAAACTTAGAAGTTCTGTATCTCGCTACGTTAATAAATGTTCAGTTTGTGGTTCTTGTAAAACCCTAAACTTACCTATAGCTGGTGTTATCGGTCAGTATAAAGATACAAATTTTCCATGGCAATGGATTTCTGCTGATTTCATAGGTCCTTATCCCAAATCAAAATCTGGTAACAGATTTGTGTTAGTATTTACCGATTGGTTCACCAAATGTTGTCTTGTTCATCCAATGCAGCACGCAACTGCTAAGGGCATTGTGAAATTTATAGATAACCAAGTTTTTCTGTGGTGCTCCAAAAACTTTTTCTGTTGACAATGGTACTGTTTTTACGTTCTTTCTTTTTAAGAATTTAATGACGCAATATAAGGTGCAAAAAATGTTCTATAACGCTCGTTATTATCCCCAAGCAAATCACGAACTAACAAAACAATTACTACAGCTTTGACTTGTTATATTCATGAAAATTCGTCTCATAATAACTGGGATAATTCGCTACACAGAGTTGCACAAGCAATCAGAACCGCGACATATGACGTTACGGGTTACTCCCCAGCTTCTCTAATTTTTGCTCGAAACGTTCCGTTAAGTGGAGATTTTTATGGTGCAATTTCCGAAAACGCGAATATCATCATTGACACTGGAGATAAATTGCAATTGATTACCGATGTTCAAAATCACATTAAACTATTTGTAGAGATTCGGAAAAAGTTAAAAAACGCATACGAAAAAAATGCAAAACATTACAATTTGAGAAAGAGAGATTTACAATTTTATGTTAGTGACAGGTTATGGGAAAAGAATTATGTTCTTTCGTCCAAGTCTAATAATTTTGCAGCTAAATTTGCTCCTAAATATATACCCTGTGTTGTCAACAGAGTTATTTCTAAATTAGTTTACAAAACTGGCATGTTACCGATTTAAAGAGCCAATTCATTGATGTAGATGAAAATCTTCCTAATGATGAGCTCAACTTCCTGATAATTTAGATTTGTCTAATAATTGAATTTACTGTTTGGACCCTTACTTTGTGGAATCTACTCATATTACTTTTTTAAATGAAACTTGAATTCCACTATTTAATGAAAAAATTATGAAAACTCTAAGATATTTGATAATTATTTCGATATCAATATTTAATGAAAAAATTTTGAAAACTCTAAGATATTTGATCATTATTTCATGTTTTTCATAATTTTTCCATTAAATAGTGGAATTAATTAGAAACACTCAGTTTCATTTAAGAAAGTAATTTGGCTAATAATGGTTATAATTTACGAGTCAGATCTACCAATGGAATGTCTGTACCTATTGTTTTGTTGTCAACAATAATATTTGGTCACAGATACACTGATACACTTTGATCTATATTTATCTGGAACTTCATGGATCATCTTGTCCTCCTATATAGCCTAAACTAACCTAACCTATACGATATTTTTGTAGTATACTGTTTACCGTTACCTTCTATATGCCCTTTTGTAATCTCTTGATTTTGTATCATAAGTACATATTTATTAGTATCGTTTTGACGTTGTCCATAATAAAGTTGGTGTTTTATTGTATCTTTTTGTTTTTAGGTTTTTGAAATGCCAAAAACGCTGTTCTTCAGAGAACAATCTTCCGTGAAAGTTTCAAATTTTCTAAAATTTTCTTGCTTCGTGCACCTTTACAATCCATCATATTTTCGAACAACCATTACGCTCAAACAGTTTCTGAAATCCTTGTTATGTGCAAATTTAGGATTCAGTTTATTTTGTAGCAGTCCCTTATCGTGTGTATATTGTATATTGAGAAACTATGTTTTTTGCTTGGTAGCGCTTTTGTTCTCAATATACGCTTAATTTGGTCCCCTTATATTTTGATACGAGCACAAATAACACATTGTCTTTTTGCACGACAATTTACGGATTATTTAGTTTTTCCTGTGTACTGATTGATACATAGTATTTTATTCTGGCATATTTGTTCACCTTAGCTCATGACCATACTATCTTTTTTCGAAACACCTATCTATCAGTGGTTTAAAACTCCACATCTGATAATTTAGTTGCATATCGCAACACGTATAGATTCTGATTGATTGAGAATATATAATTTAATAATTTTTCCTAGTTTTTGTTGTTAGGTGTGCTATCTCTAAATTGTTAGCATTTGGTTCCGTCTTGGTGGGTTTCTTCCTTCCAATCTTTCCGATTGGAGGAAATAGGGGGAAATGCCATGCCTTGTTTAGTTTTATCTTCACTATTATGTTCCCTATCGTATCGTACCTGCACACATATATTTTTTTTGGTTACGTTAAATAATTATCTTATTCTAGTTTTACCGTGTTTATTTTCGTACAATATCTCGCAATGACGGAATTTTTGGAGGTTTTCTCTTTCCTGTTAAAAAAATGCTTAGCGTAATTTTTTTGTTTGTTTGTTAAGGCCTAGATCTTTGACGGGCGTGTTGCTGGTCTTGTGACAACCTTAAGTGGAAGACAAACTTTCAGAGGTGTGACATGGTGGGTCATGATCCCATAGACGTATCTTACCTATGGGACGCCGTCGTCCGAAAGGATGGATTTATGTCTTGTCATCTCATCGCACTGGAGGGATTGCCGCATGGACACTGCAACACGGTGTCATAGATTTAGAGATCCAGTAATTAAGTTTTTATCTCTTGGATTTTTTCTCATTTCTCTAAATAACGCTGGGTTCGTTAATAACCCGAGCTCGGAAATTTATTAGGTTTCGTTTCCGTTTCGTTTCTCCCTCAGCAAGGACTTGGTTGTCATAGGACCTATGCCTGCACTTCGGTAGTTGTTAATCGATGTGGAAATCGATTGTGGGAAAAGATAACCACGACGCGATTAACATCATCTGCGAGGCTTTTCCAACACAATTGATAGCCTCATCAATTCCTAACTCCGGAATGACACTTATATTTTCACTTTTCTTATTACCGTTTTTCTATCGTTCATTATTGGTTTATTTTATTATTACTTTTTGAGTTTAAGGTACTAAAAGATCACACTACCCCTTATCACAACAGATGATTTTTGTTTTTCGTTGGGAAATTAGGGTTTCTCTATTTATCGTTAAGATGTTTAGCATCTTGAATTTTTTATTGTACTTATCTCGATTTTTGTATTGAGATGTTTGACATTTCATGTTATAATAGAGGCTAACCCTCTAAATACCGTTTTATAGTACAGTTAAATCTTGTGATCTTTGTACAATTTTTTTGAACCGTTTATTTTTTTATAATTTTGTCTGCCTTTAATAGGAATATTTCTCTATAAATTTTTTGGATTCAATATATTCACGTTTGTTTTTCAATATATTTTGAATTTCGTTTACTTTTGTCTAAGCTTCTTAATTAGAAAGAGACAGTACAATTTCTCTGTGGTGAGGTAATATATTCATACATCGTCACAATTTTTGCTGTGTTTCTGTGATGATTATTTGAAATGTTCTACTTGTGCGATGACCAATGGTTACCGTGGATACTAACTGGCAACATTCCTGGTATGAGTTTGGAAATATCATTTCAATTTCCGGTGGAAATTTTAGACTGTCACCTCTACCAATTTCGCCACTTCTCTTCTCTTTATTCAATAATTTTGTTCCTAATTTTTTTCTTTATCTTTCAGTTATATGTAAGCACTACGTTTTGTTTTGATGTTCACCACAGTTTTTTTTTGTTTTTGCTTCCTATTCTTCATAGACTGTTGTTTACAAAAAAAATTCTTTGAATTTTTTCCCGAGGAAAGGGGAAGTAACATGCTATACGGCCTGTTACGTTTTTTCATTGTGAAAATCTTTTATTTTACTAATTTATGTGGCTCATTAGTCACTTCATCCCAAATTTCTACTAAATTTCTAAACATGCCGTTTGCTTGTCGCATTAGTCGCTCCAAAATAAAACATTCATTTTTATCAAATTCCCCTTCCATTTTTGTTTTTAGATATTCGAAATTCCAAATTGTCGATTGGAACTCTTTCTTTCCTCTAACTGCCACTAAAAGGCAACAGTTAATATTTTAATTTCACTCATTGTATGGTGAACATTTTTTTGTCTGGTTGTTCTGCAGCCGGCAACTTAAAGGAAATTCGAGGCAATTTCAAGCCAAGTTTCGTTCCTGTTCCTATGCCGTTCGTGTTTTTTCTGGAGATATCACCGCCATCCGCTAAGAGCTGCAAACAACCCAGTCCTTTAAGATAAGTTCCTTCGTCTTATCTTTAGCGTGTATAAAATTTGAATTTGGCGTTTTGATTATTATAACTTGTTATTCTCCAAGTTTGGTTTTTTGGAATGTTCAATTTATGTGAATTTTTGGATAATTCAATAAATATTTATAGTCGGAGAGCTAGTAACACGTGTTTCATGAAGTGTTTGATGTACCTTGAAATTTTGTGCCATAGTATCGACTGGATAAATGAGCAGGTTGTAACGGTAAAGGTATGCTTTTAGCGGGGCGCCAATTTGTAACGGTAAATGCTGTACCTCACAGGGCACCAGCTCGAAGGGCTCCGGCTAGAGACTCCTCTCAAGGGTGATTCGACCCCAAGTTTATGCTGCACAAGTGCTACAGGAAGGTTGTAAAAGTTGAGGGCGCCACTACCTTTTTAACGATGAAAACTACAAAAAACTAAGGCGGAAAAGGTAGAAAATTTTTAATTTATTCTGCCACAGGAAATGAATAACGGAATTTAATGGAGGAATTTGTAATTTTATAGGTACTTAGCTTAGATGAAGTGGTTTCCTGGAGAAGAAGTCAGGTCTTGATCTGAACTGATGTGTTCTGTTCTAGGGCGGTATTTTGAGCTAGGGCTGTATCCTTGGCTATATTCTTGGGGTTATATTCTCCGGTTAAATTCTTCGGTTTATATCCTCGGCGTTATATTCTAGCCTAGGGTTATATTCTCGGGTTCTATCCTAGCCTAGGAGCTGTGCTTACCACAGCAAAATTCATAAGATAGGTACTTAAGATATGAAAGATAGCGAAAGATGATGTACCCTCTTAGGCGGTCGTTAACAAAAAGGGGTGTTTAACGTGGCGTTGTGCAAAAAATGGAAGCGTCCGTTGGCAGACGTCAATTGTCTTACGGTCAGGGTAGAAGAGTTTGGGATCACAGAACTATAATTGAATGTGGCTAGTGACGGCGAGCGCTAATTAAAAGGATTTATTCTGTAAAATCGAAACAGGTCGATAGACATGTTACAAGGTAAGCAAGTATTGCCTTGCCCTACCTGGGGACACGAGGTACAGCGCATAAGAGGTCGATAGACATGTTACACCCCCTCTCCTCCGGGAAAAAATGATTCGAAGAATTATTATTTTTTTTTTTTTTGAAAAAATGGGCTTAATAAGATAAAAGGAGGGGTGAAGTATCATTGCAAAATCTATGTATCTTGGGTAAGGTAAGGCAATTGTCAAAGGTAACGGTAAGGCGTTTGTCGAAGGTAATGGTAAGGCAATTGTCAAAAGTAAGGGTAAGGCAGTTGTCAAAAGTAAAGGTACGGTAGTTGTCAAAGGTAACGGTACGGTAGTTTTGTCATCTTGTGATTATCGTGTAGTTATGTCATCGTATAACACAAAGCACACACTGAGAACGAAAGGTAACGATAGGGTGCGATAATTTCTCAGTGCAGGCGAAACGATAAGATATGGTACGGTAGGGTGTGTTTTGATAAAACGCTGGGATCTCAGATACGCAGAGCGAAAAATTCCAGGGAATACCAAACCAATGTCTCCGGGGGAGACACAAAAATAAACACGGTGAGTGATGTCAGCCTAAAATTGATGTAGAATGCAATTCCGTCGGAATTCTAATTCATTCATAAATCAGCCTAATTTTCACCGAGCAAAGAGTAAAGATTTGTCATAATGACGTCACCAGGGGTGAAATACTACTTGACTTAGCAAAATATTATTTGGCAGGGCGACAACACTTATAGTGTTCCACAAGGAACGGTTCTAAAATATACGATAACGGTAGGTAGTTCACAAGTATCACAATACGGCAACGCAAAAGGTATGTTAAGGGAGAGAAAGGAATGCATAGATACTTACTTTGAATGGTTTTCGGTAAAAGACAATTGAAGATATATGGGGTGATTCTGAAAGCTAAATCGAGGTCGAAATAATGGTATGTGTGGTTAGGAATAGTTTGTGGCGACATTATAAAAAGAAAGACGATAGATTCTTATCACGTGATCGGACAAAAAGGTATTCTGGTTTATACGCCGAGAGCACAGGAAGAGGGTAGAAACAGCAGCGCGATCGACATTCGGTGAGGTTGCCAGTTAGCGTCCACAGTAGCCATTGGTCATCGATCCGAAAGTCAATACATGCATTCAGTCCGTTGATATGCGCTCTTTGTTAAATCGAACAGAGGTATTGTTACTAAAATTACACCCATGACCTTGTCAGGAAATACGGTAAATCGGTCCAGAACTCTACAAGAGTGTGGCCAACCTGGTTAAAGATAAAAAACGACTAAAAACTAAGGAAGAACTGCCATTGAAGGCAAGAGAATGAGAAGAGATTGCTATAGAAGCCAGGGTGAAGATATAGAGCGACCAAGCAGTCATTTTTCAGACCTATTATGTTTGTAAACCGAGCGCAATCCGCCACTCAGCAAAGGCCAACCCAGTCCAATTGGGGCCTAACGTCTTACGGTACGTCAATCGAGACTCTACGTTAGTTATAAAAAGCAAAATTACCATTTATTTGTTTGAGAAACGGTAGGAAAACTCGGGGCAACAAAAAGACATATAACAAAAAGGGGGACCAAAAATTTGAATGACGTAAAATCCATTTCCGCAATGGAGAGCTCTCACGGTGTCTAGCCGGTATTTTTATGTTTTGTAACAGAATGAATGATATGCGGGATAAGAAAAGGAGCCGTTTTGTTCGGAGAACGGTATAAACTCCAATGAAGCTTGGTCTACTTCCTTTTCTACGCGGAGGGTAAATATGGTTGGGAACCAAGTTGAGTATGGGTTGAGTAATCGGGACGGTAAGTAACACGGTTGCCTAAAAGAAAGAAAACGGAAAGAGAAGAGAAAAAAAAACAACTCTAGTGAATCGTTTTTGTAGGAAAACGATAGCGAACCTCCAAGAGAATGGCGCGGTTGCCTGAAGTAAGGAAGAAAACGAAAACAATAATGAACTAAAAACTCAATTGTACCGTTTTTTAGGAGAACGATAGCGAAACTCCAAAGAATGGCGCGGTTGCCTAAAGTAAGGAAGAAACGAAAACGGAAATAATAATGATAAACTAAAAACTCGATTGTACCGTTTTTTAGGAGAACGATAGCGAAACTCCAAGAGAATGACGAGGTGGCCTAAAGTAAGGAAGAAAACGAAAACGGAAATAATAAAAATAATGGTCAACTAAAACTCAATTGTACCGTTTTTTCAGGAGAACGATAGCGAAACTCCAAGAGAATGACGTGGTTGCCTAAAATAAGGAAGAAAACGAAAACGATAATGAACTAAAAAGACAATTGTACCGTTTTTTAGGAGAACGATAGCGAAACTCCAAGAGAATGGCGCGGTTGCCTAAAGCAAGGAAGAAAACGAAAACGGAAATAATAATGATAAACTAAAACTCAATTGTACCGTTTTTTAGGAGAACGATAGCGAAACTCCAAGAGAATGGCGCGGTTGCCTAAAGTAAGGAAGAAAACGAAAACGATAATGAACTAAAAACACAATTGTACCGTTTTTTAGGAGAACGATAGCGAAACTCCAAGAGAATGAAACGGTTTCTGAAGTAAGTGACTCTACGTTAGTTGTAAAAAGCAAAACTTTGATATGCTAGTTCAAGTGACTTTAAATGATTGGCCTGCATCTTGAAAATGTTTAAAATGAGAGAAAACGAATAAGGGACGGTATCTAAATCAACAGTACTAATCAAATAGCACTAGCGAAAGCAAAGGATCTACAAACCGAGTGAACATAAATGTCTGGCAACGAGATATAGATATGGAAACTGTATGTACGTGAACGACTGTAGATATAAAAACAACAAATACTTATTGCCGATAGATGTCAATTAAAATAAACAAAATCGTACTATATTTTCAAGTCATACGTAGTAATAAAAATGTTGTATAATAACTCCATAAAAAGTATAAGTATCAAAATATATAACTGATCAAAATCAAAAATGTATCATAAATTGTCATTAAAAATTATTGTAACACATCACAATCTCTGTTATCAAAAAAACTGAACTGCAAAACATTTATATTTAAAGATAAATTGTTACTTTGGCAACACTGCACTTGATTAACAATAGGTAAGATAAGATATTTCAGTTTGTGTAACTCGACACAATTCAACTGAACAAGATACAAACGGTAAGATATTTCAGTTTGTGTAACCAGACACAATTCAACTGAAAAAGATAATTTTACTATGCAGCTACATAAAATATAACAACTTATCAGAAAACAGACACCTTAAGAATTTACTTAAAACGTGGCAACATTGCAAACAAATCAGATGTAATTCACTTTTCCTAAAAAATAATCAATAACAAAATTCCATTTTCGGGACAACAAAAGACTGTGCTATACTACGTTATCTCTTAAAAAAATAAACCCAGAGAATATTCGTTATCGTAGACCAAAATATATATTGAAAATAAGGCAGGTAGTTAAGATAAAATTAAAAAAACGTCCAGGGTCGGTACAAGATAGTTACTTGAAAAAGTGAAATTTTATTAAAAAAAGTTAGTTGTTGGAAGCAAAAATTCTAAATTGAACGATAAAAATTTTTTAAAAAAAGAGAATATGCAAAAATAAAAAAACTAAAATCCTTTAAACCCAACTGTTACACTGTGCAACAAAAACAATGGGCGCCAATTTGTAACGGTAAAGGTATGCTTTTAGCGGGGCGCCAATTTGTAACGGTAAAGGCGCCAATTTGTAACGGTAAACGCTGTACCTCACAGGGCACCAGCTCGAAGGGCTCCGGCTAGAGACTCCTCTCAAGGGTGATTCGACCCCAAGTTTATGCTGCACAAGTGCTACAGGAAGGTTGTAAAAGTTGAGGGCGCCACTACCTTTTTAACGATGAAAACTACAAAAAACTAAGGCGGAAAAGGTAGAAACGCCTTGTAAAATTTAAATAAGTTAATATTAAAGTGACCCCGGGCAGATCTCCCTCAACTTTTATAGTTGAGGATTTTAATAAAAAAAAAGAATTAAAAACAAATTTTCAATTTATTCTGCCACAGGAAATGAATAACGGAATTTAATGGAGGAATTTGTACTTTTATAGGTACTTAGCTTAGATGAAGTGGTTTCCTGGAGAAGAAGTCAAGTCTTGATCTGAACTGATGTGTCTGTTCTAGGGCGGTATTTTGAGCTAGGGCTGTATCCTTGGCTATATTCTTGGGGTTATATTCTCCGGTTAAATTCTTCGGTTTATATCCTCGGCGTTATATTCTAGCCTAGGGTTATATTCTCGGGTTCTATCCTAGTCTAGGGGCTGTGCTTACCACAGCAAAATTCATAAGATAGGTACTTAAGATATGAAAGATGGCGAAAGATGATGTGCCCTCTTAGGCGGTCGTTAACAAAAAGGGGTGTTTAACGTGGCGTTGTGCAAAAAATGGAAGCGTCCGTTGGCAGACGTCAATTGTCTTACGGTCAGGGTAGAAGAGTTTGGGATCACAGAACTATAATTGAATGTGGCTAGTGACGGCGAGCGCTAATTAAAAGGATTTATTCTGTAAAATCGAAACAGGTCGATAGACATGTTACAAGGTAAGCAAGTATTGCCTTGCCCTACCTGGGGACACGAGGTACAGCGCATAAGAGATAGGTGTAAAAAAAGTTTGCCCAAGAAAAGTGTTTGTTTCAGAGGCCAGCAAACAGAAATCTAAATTTAAAATCACATAAGATACAAAAATTAATAAGGCAGACACTTTTGAGGGGGTTAACATTTAACAAAAACACCCTCAACTTTTTTTCATATAAAATAAAGTGTTTGATTTCATATAATATAAAATAATTACAAAAAGACAGACACTTTTTTTGGGGTTTAATTATCGGAAACATGAAAATGAATATTAATTTCATTAGAAAGAGGACATTCTTTGCGCTCTCATTGGCTGTTGGTCACGTGTTCTTGTACAGCTGTACTGACTACACATTTTCAGTAAACATTTCATGCATTGTTGTGAGCACATTAGTCCAGTGAAAAAGACCGTGAATTGCCTATTTGTGCTTGAAGGCCCCGATCAGGTTGATAAAGTCAATTTGGGCATGAGGAATCGAATGAACATATTCGCCCGGGAAATAGTGAAACTCGCGGAAAAACAGTTCGGAATTCATGTTTTTCGCAATTATTTCGATAACTATAAACAATAGCTAAAAAAGTTTCAAATAAATGCTGTGGAGCGTGAAATTTTACATCGAAATGCACCTTCACGCGTGAAAATTCATTCAGTATTTGAGAGTTTTGATAATGTTCATGCATACGCGGTGCAGAAACTATCACAACACAACCCCACCTAGCATTGCAACTCCCATGTTAAGAAGTGGGGATACAGTTACTAGCGCCACTCGTGACTGGCCGCATAACCATTTGAAGGTTGGCGGTAAAATTTAAAAAGTCTTCAATTAATTATATAGCGGTTTGAGATATTTGAGGTAAAAAACACGAGGTGATTTCGAAAATATTCTTTATTATTACTGGGAATTGATATTTGAATGACAGAAAAAATATTTAAAATGAAACCAGCTCCTGTTGTCAACCTCAAAATCTAAACCATTTCGGAGTTATTGGATCATAAATACTTTATAGAATGGGGCATTAAAACAAAGGTAATTTATCTTATCTATATTTTATTAAATTGTTCATAGGTAAAAGAAAAATAAACTACGAAATTAATATCAATTAAATAAAAATACAATTCCTTTATATTTGCTAAGTGGTTTTACCATTTTCATACAAAATTTGAGTAAAATTGTGTGGATATAAAATACAATAATAAAAAATACACTATTGCTTCTAAGAACTTGCTTACAGCAATGTTACAAACACATATATAATTACATAAATATTTTGATTCAATTAGTCAGCTAGACTGAGAATAATAAAAGAATAAAAGCTTAGTCATTTAATATAAAGGATCTTAATTTGAGTATGTTCCAGATGTATTGGCTTATCACCATAGCTTTCTCATTTGTAATATTTTGCAAAGCATTAATTAAAGCATCTACATTCTGTAAACAAGATATATTGCCCTTCATCACAGTATTTATGGGACACTCAAAACCAACATGTAGAAGTTTTTCCTTTTCTTGATTGTTACATATAGAGCAAACTAATTTCGGGTCAATAAAATAGACAATACCATTAAACGTAAATTTAATTTTATAATCATTAGCCAAACATAGTTGAGCCAGGGTGCGGGTGACTTGTATAGGTAACTTTTTTGGTAAATACACACTTGGTGCTTCAGAAATATCAAAAATACTATATAAAGACATATGAAAATACCTAGACACAAGATTGACATCCACTTTGTGAAAATGTGTGTAATATTTAGCTAAAACGTCTTTCTTTAAAACAGAAAAGTTGAATGATGAAAAATTATTCCAGTAATCGAATACATTCAAATCAATGGAAAACTGTCTTACTTGCCTTGACCAATTGTAGTTGATATCGATTTATGAGAATCCTTTTAGATGGTAAAGCAAACACGCATATTTTTGTAAATGTCTTCTGCAGTCATGTTACTTACTCTTTCACTTTGTATTACATTTAACCACGTTTGTAACATATTGAATTCGTTTTTGGGATTCGGGAAACGATACTGACTACTTGCGGTGTCAGTACATCCTGGGATGCAGCATTTTGTTTTGTTTTTGTGAGTGGTGGTTTCCATCTTTATACACAAAGAAGCAATTAAAAATAATAGATTTAAAAAAAGAATCAAATAGCACAACAGCAAGAACAGAACACAACAAGCAAACAATAAACAATGGCCGAACCAAAACACAAACTACAAACAGCGCCAAAAAAGTCAACTTCATATGCAGCGTTCGCGCATCAGAAGAGTTTATCTGATTGGTGTTATTGCCTCAAAAATTCAATTGACAGATGGTAGCGCCAATAACATGCTGCGAGGTGCATCAATGTAGCCGTAGCTTATTCGATTGCAGCGCCGCTAGTGACTGGCAGCATCGTAACTTCATCCCAATTTATCATATCCCAGTTGCAATGCTAAGTGGGGTTGTGTTGTGGAAACTATTGCACTGCCAACCGTTACGTTGGAAGCAAAAAGGACGCGAGGGGAAAGAAGGAGGGTGCGCAGTAGCGCACTGCGCAGGTCGGCTGTTCTCGCTTGGGAATTCCCGGGCAGTTTTCAGGCTGCTTCGTAAACGGTAGATATTGTACAAAATTCTATTATTATAAAGTTATATTTCATATAGAGTTTGAATTCCAATATTAAATGCTGTTTCTTACATTACTATTATTGTACTATTCAACTATCTTGAAATATTAAAAATTTAAAAATAAGTTATTAATAAAAATAAACATATTTTTTTATGTTACTCCAGAATTTAATTTAAAAATGTGTAGTCAGTATTATACAGCGATACAAGAACAACAGCCAATGAGAGCGCAGAGAAAGACCGTAGCTAGGCCGGTAATCGGTGCTCTCACTCACACCCACGACTACGCGCTGCCTATCTCTTTCTATTGAAATTAATATTTATTTTCAAGTTTTTCTATAACTAAACCCCAAAAAAAGTTTTTGTAATTATTTTTTATTATATGAAATTAAGACCCTGTTAAAATATCAACGTGAATCAAACACTTTATTTTGTATTTAAACAAAAACAACTTGAGGGTGTTTTTATTAAATGTTAACCCCCTCAAAAGTGTCTGCCTTATTAATTTTTGTATTTTATGTGATTTTAAATTTAGATTTCTGTTTGCTGGCCTCTGAAACAAACACTGAGGTGGAGTGCTGCCTGAGGCTATTTACATTACAAAACCATGGCGCAGAAAACCTACAGCAACTGAAGACAAATCTTCAAATGTTTGTTTCATGCTAGACGTACGTCCACATTTGAGTAGTAAATAAATTAGAAATTCTAGAAAACATACAGTAAAGGCAATTGCAGCAGATGCTCAAAATGTTGTTCGTTTACTTCAATACAACAAGCCATGCGATTTTTAAAACTTTGCAATACATTTGGAGCATCCCTGACTGCTCAATTCTTCTTATGTTGGCAGTTGAATTGCATCAAATAGGCCAATCAAAAAGGCATGCAACTGAAGTAATTTTTCACAAGAATCCTAGTTGAAAGCGGATGGTTTCATATATGAAAGACATTACATAGTATAATTTTGATATGCTTTGGAAACGCAAATGTTTTTCAGTAATTTGTAAACATTTAATACGACAAAAACGTACTTTATTTCATATAACGTAAAAAGTACAGGATCCATCTCAATGGTATGTATAGAGAAATTGTAGGTAATCAAAATACGAATAAATTGAGGGGTCGAGGAACTTTATCCGATCTTTGAGGAACCGAAGACATTCCGAAAAACAGGAAAAGGTGTTATTTTTTGAAAATTCATATCTTTGTCATTTTTTAATTTTAAGAGCTGAAACTTTGTACAAAAGAAGTTCTTCACATGCACATTTATACAGAGTGAGTTTACAGTATGGAACGCCTCAATTATATCGGAAACGGATAGCACGATTTTCATATATTTTGGTGTGCAAGGATTTTGTGATATGGCCGATATTATAGTGGTATTTACATTGGTGTCAGATCTTTCCTTTTTCCGGAATAATGATGAATTTTCTTATTTCAAATAAATCAGCCTGTATTGACGTTTGAAACACGGAATATTTTTCATGTTCCCTGTACCTAAATGCCATAATTTCGGAGTTATAGCTACATTTAAATTATCTTCGCCGAAGTTAAAATAATACATTTAGATGGCTATGATTGAATAAACTCGTTTAATTTGAATAATCTTCAATAATTTACATCCTAATAGAAATATCATAAGAAGGTCTACTGTCAGTAAATCAGTAAAAAGTTTAACGAAAGTGGTGCAGTTCAACATTTATCCAAATCATGGCGCAGAAAACCTACAGCAACAGAAGACAAATCTTTAAATGTTTGTTTCATGTTAGACGTACGTTCACATTTGAGTAGTAAGTAAATTAGGAATTTTAGAAAACACTTAGTAAAGGCGATTACAGCAGACGCTCAAAATGTTGTCCTTTTACTTCAATACAATAAGCCATGCGATTTTTAAAACTTTGAAATACATTTTGCAGCATCTCTGACTGCTCAATTCTTCTTATCTCTGTGGTAATCCTATCTTTTAATTCCTGAATATTCGCAGGAAACAGTCTATAGGACGGTGGTATTCACATTATTGTCAGATCTGTCCTTTTTCAGGAATAATAATGAGCTTTGTTATTTCAAATGGATTACCCTGTATATTTTTTGCCTTTTGAAATCCTCAAGAAATACTGAATATATTTTCCATGTAATGTTCCCTTTACCTAAATGCCACTTTTTACTTATTTACTGACAGTAGACCTAGTTATGATATTTCTATTAGGATGTAAATTATTAAAGATTATTCAAATTAAACGAATTTATTCAATCACAGCCATCTATATGTATGATTTTAACTTCGGCGAATATAATTTAAATGTATATATAACTCATAAATTATGGCATTTAGGTAGAGGGAACAATACATGAAAAATATTCAGTATTTCTTAAGGGTTTCAAAAGGCAAAAAATTAACGTACGTTTGTGGGGCGCATGACATTCTTCGCAATTCTATTACCAAGACCGGAGATCTCAGGTGAATTTTAAGGGTGCCTGAAACTCGTCACATAGAGCTGGTGAAAACAGAAAGGAAAAGGAGTAATTAACTGCAGAAAATCGACAATTTGTATAAAATTTGTTAGGACATTTATTTCAACCAAAGAAAAGAACAATTAGACTGCACGGAGTACAAGAGTGAGTCATCTACTGTAACATGCAACTCCGCCACTGTTTGTTACTTTATAATAGCACCGTACACTAACTAACGACAAGTAAATTCACTTGGGTCGGAACGTTTGAAATTTTTGGTACATCGTTTCTCTGGCGCCGTACTCCCCGTTATCGCCGCGCAACCCCTGTACTCAACACTTTCTCGATTTAAACTCACCAGAACTCAGCAGACGATAGGGGGGTTCGGAAAATTTCGGTAACCGCTGAATCGACGAACTGAATTGACTTGTTGTTAGTTAGTGTACGGTGATAATAGCTTCGATCCAATTGGCGTTAGAACCGATTTTGGTATCGTTCGCGCATGTGCTGTATTTCTTTCACGTTCCAACTGATTGAAGTATCATTCTTGGGACTGCTTGGGACGGTATACAAACTGTACCTTCTGGAAAGGGGTGATAAAGTTGATGTGTCCACCCCAAATTCGAGTTTGCGCACTATACAGTACTCAAAACGATTCCAGTACGGTTCATAAATGACAGTTGGAACAAACCTAATATGAATTTACTGTTTGGACCCTTACTTTGTGGAATCTACTCATATTAATGGTATAAATGAAACTAACTGTTTCTAATTAATTCCACTATATAATTAAAAAATTATGAAAAAAAATTATTAAAAATTACAAAACCATCACATATGCTGGTAATATTTCTAATAATATTTTAAAGATAATATCTTGTTCAACAAATACAGCAATTTCTTTTAAAACAGAAAACAATGTGAGTAAAAAATTGTTAAATGTAAAAACAAAAATACCCCCATTAAAAAAGTCTGGAATATATAAACCTAAATGTCCAGAATGTAATGCTGTCTATATTGGTGAAACAATTCGAAATTTTGAAATTAGATACAATGAACACTCACGAGCATACAGATTAAAACAGCCAGATAAATCACATTACGCAAAACACCTTCTTGACACAAAACATTCATTAACACCTAACACAGAACTAGAAGTACTGCATATTTGTGATAAGAAACAAGAACTAGATTTCCTTGAAGAACTAGAAATAAGAAGACACTTAAGAGACCCACAATATGAAGTTGTCAATGAACAGATAAATCTAGGGAGCTCTCCACTAATAAATTGTCTTCTTAAGTAACAATTGTAAAGTTCAGCAGATATAGTTTTCCTTGGTTTCCTATATCATTGCACAGTTATACTGATCTTAAATGGGAAAAAGATATCCAGGATATCCCCATAGGGCTAATAATACCTAAGCTTTAATATTTGTAAAATCATATCTTCTTCTTTTCTCTATTCATATATATTAAGTCAATCACAAGATAGGTCACTTACTATTTGGTCTAGCCAAAATATTAAACATCAAGTAGGTATCACATAAAATGTAACTTCTGTCAATCTGACGATGATATGTCAATATCGAAATAATTATCAATATCCTTTAATAATTTTCATAATTTTTTAATTATATAGTGGAATTAATTAGAAACAGTTAGTTTCATTTATGTTAAATATCTTTATAGCTGAGTA
Organism: Lochmaea crataegi; assembly: GCA_947563755.1. Lineage (NCBI taxonomy): Eukaryota > Metazoa > Arthropoda > Insecta > Coleoptera > Chrysomelidae > Lochmaea > Lochmaea crataegi. The sequence continues at coordinate 39,244,229 of OX387425.1, read as the reverse complement.
CACATGACTAGAAAGTCAAGAAAACAGTGTATTCTGTGTAAAATAATTTAATTTTTAAAAAATTGCAAAGCGCTTTCGGCTGTTAAGCCATCATCAGTGCGATACTCGTCAAGTATGTACAAGAAACCAAATTAAAAAGTCGACAACACATTGATTAAGCAATCATGAAGAGTGACATTCTGTCACTTCATTTTCCGTTTCTACAAACACGTGTAGCTAGAAACTTTAATTTTTGAAAATGTTTAAAAGTTAACAATAGTGTACCCCAAAACAGGGGAACAATTTAAATTTTAAATTTAATGTAAATTTTAAATTCGCACTGATGATGGCTTAACAGCCGAAAGCGCTTTGCAATGTTTTAAAAATTAAATTATTATACACAGAATACACTGTTTTCTTGAGTTTCATTTATTAGTCCAGGCGATTTAGAGTTTAGCGCGATAATCGCTGGTATCAGCTTGAAACTTTGTATAAAGGTTGCAGAAAATACGTACAATAAAATAGTACTAACCCGCAAATGCAAAACCTTGCACGACATTGTTTAAATGACCATATTGTGCTATTTTCTAGTAGAATTACTCGTTCATTCGTGAATATCTTTTTTGCTCTTGATTATGAAGGAAAAATGTTAAATACTTTTTTTTTGTCTTCTAAAAACGAACAATATGAAACCAACCGCGTCGAAAAATATTGATTAGACCAAAATTATTGATGATTAAGTTTACATAAACATTAGTTTGATTAAACAATATTAGATTATTTTGTTAACAATGACAATATCCTGTAATTGTGCTTAATTACTGTACTCCGTCAACAGATCACGTGTGCCAAACCCGCAATCGGTAAGTTGAATAGTTAATGAGTTATAGCGTTATAAACAAATTGTATTTTTTTACAATAAACCTGTACCACTTTGTCACTTTCCCTGCATGACGCTGATTTTTTCTAAGGTAGATTACGTACGGTGTAATCGAGCGGCGTCGTTATTTTTTCAAAAATTGCAATTGCACGGCCACGGTAGGGTTTTTCTACAAATAACAACAAAAAATGTATTCTTTGTTTGACGCACACGCATCTACTCAGGTTTCAATATTTCCAGATTTTCGACAACGGGAATAGATTTCTCTCATCGCGAGGTATGAAATTGAAAAAAAAATCATCCAAATATCTTTATTGGATCCCAAGAAAAGTCGACTTTAAGTATCACCGTTCAATTTGAATGGCTGCGTCAAGATTTTCAGCGAGTCGGCCGAGCGGGGTTTGGCACACGTGATCTGTTGACGGAGTACAGTAATTAAGCACAATTACAGGATATTGTCATTGTTAACAAAATAATCTAATATTGTTTAATCAAACTAATGTTTATGTAAACTTAATCATCAATAACTTTTGATCTAATCAATATTTTTCGACGCGGTTGGTTTCATATTGTTCGTTTTTAGAACACAAAAAAAAAGTTTTTAACATTTTTCCTTCATAATCAAGAGCAAAAAAGATATTCACGAATGAACGAGTAATTCTACTAGAAAATAGCACAATATGGTCATTTAAACAATGTCGTGCAAGGTTTTGCATTTGCGGGTTAGTACTATTTCATTGACGTATTTTTTGCAACCTTTATACAACGTTTCAAGCTGATACCAGCGATTATCGCAAAAAGGCGATTTTTGGTGTATAATGCCTGGACTATTATAACATTAAACCTAATATGGTTGTGATATGGCAGAAAAACGCTGAAAAGCACTATAGGTGCTGAAAAGTGGAACTGATACTCAATAAACGACCAAAAATGATATTTTAGGTACTAATAGTTTGGGTTAAGATTGAAAATAAAGTATTAAATTATATTAATACTATTTCAAAATAAATATTATAAAATATTAATAGTTTTTCAGAGTGAACTGCCGATTAATGAAATCAAAAAACATCAAACAAACTTGTAGATTAGAAATGCTTCTCTTTTGATTGAAAATCCTATCGCTAGTTATTAAAAAATACCATTACAGAAACTGATATTATTTTTTACATAAACACAAATAAATAAAGAAATATTGAACACTACTTTATCGATTTAGTGCTGTTGTTTCGGAATAAAACCGCCCACCTCTAGTAAAGATTAAAGTCGAAACAGCCTGCCATCATAAACTTGATAACTTTTTGCATACATAGTCTGCTGCGCTAAATAATTTTAATTAAATGACATTCCTATAAACTTCTGACAATATTCAGTTTCTAAACTCCAATAAACTGACCAGAAACCATTTCACGAATTGTACAATTAGGACATTCGGCAATAAAAACCCAAACAGAATATTGAAAACAACAAAGTTGTATTGTTAAAAAAACTGAACAAGTGCAAGTTGATCTCGAGCCGAGAGGTTTTCATACAAAATTCAACCCCTCAGAGGGTGAAATAGGGGATGAAAGTTTCAAATAAACACACAGGCCAAACCCTCAGGGCTGGAAACTTAAAATTCCGCACACGTATTCCTCTTATGACAGAGACATTCACTTAGGAAGGATTTTTCAAAATTCAAAAAATTTGTTCTGTATTATACCTACTGGGTGTAAAGAAAAGTAATGTTCTACTCATGATTAGGTACAAACAACTCACACAAATGCTTACAAATTTTTTAGGTATCTATAGACAGAGTATTCAACCGGAACGTGGCTGACGCTTTAGGGCAGACGTCGTTGACGGTTGTATGCGAATTATAAAAATTCGAATTTTGTTATTCATTGAGTTTACTCTATATGAGATTTGTTGTTGTCTGTTGTTAAGATAGAGCGGTGCGGACTGGAAGTGGCGGAAGGTAAGACGGTGGGGTTGCTAGTGAAGGGACGGAGCAGGACAAGGGAAGTGGGGGTGATGGTTAAGGGAAGGAGAATTCGTATGGAGGAGTCTGTGAAATACCTAGGGGTGTGGTTGGATAGTCAATTATCCTTCAAAACTCATATGTTGAAGGCGGCAGAGAAGGGTAAAGTGAGGGCAGCATGGCTGGGGAGATTGATGTGTAATGTCAAAGGGCCGGAAGAGTGGAAGAGGAGGGTAATTGGTAGGACGGTAGAGCAGAGTATGCTTTACGGTGCGGAGGAGTGGGGTTAAAGAGCGGGGGGCTAATGTGAGGGTTAGACCACTTCTGCGGGTGCAGAGATGGATACTACTGAGGGTGGTGCAGGGGTACAGGACAGTGGGTGGACTGGTAGCAGCGGTACAGGAATAGATGGAGGAGGAAATGGAGAGAAGGTGGGAGGAGTATGAGGGCGCACTAAAAGGAGCGATTGGGAATAGAACAGATTGAATGGACCGGAAATTCGGAGAGGTGAACTACTTCTTGACATAGGTGCTCACTGGACATGGGTCGAGAGTAGGGTACCTCCACAAGATTGGGAAAAGAGAGACTGGAGTGTGCGAGAGGTGTGAAGTGGAGGATGATGTGGGGCATGTGTTTAGATGCTGGAGGAACGAGCAAGTGCTGAAGAGGTTGGAGATAAAACTAGGGGAGACGGTGTACTGGGAGAACATGGTGGAGATAATGTTGAGGGGGGAGGAATGGATGGAGGTGAGTGGAGTGGTAGAGAGCATGGCTAGGGGGAGAGAAGGACTCGATATCGCGGTGTGAGAGGAGAGTGTGCGAGAAACCGCCGCCCGTCTCGAAGTATGCTAGGGTAGTGATTCCGAGGCGGCGGTAACGGCAAGTTTGAGGTGTGTTTGGTTGGTAGGCATCCCCTTGGGGATGAGTCCAACACTGTTTGGGTCCTGGACCCATTTGAACATGAGTTTCCCATCTCGGCCCGAGAAAAAAAAAGCATTATGAGGCACAGGCCAATGAAAAAGAAGGACTGCCAGATTGACATTTCTTAAAGTAAAGAAAAAAACTACTGTTTGGCAATGTCACAAAATTCTGTTTTGCAACGTCATCGTCTTTTTATCGTAAATAAACCATAATAATAAAATATAAAGAATATAAAGGAAAAAAGTAATTTATAACAAAATAGCAAAACGATCATTGAGTCATATTTTCGTATAAAATTTCAGTAACATATTTAATAAACAAATACGGCTATTTACTTCATTACAGTTTCCTGTAGAAAATTGACATATTTTTGTAAAGCGTGTTATCAATAGATGTCAGAGATAATAGTTTAATACTATTATCTTTTACCTCTATAAACAAATAAGGGTTTTCAATGCTATTTTGGAAAATACGTTTAAAGACGTTAAAATAAATTACCAATGTTTCCATTTACATTCCAACGACTCAATATACCCAATACACCCATTTAAAATTATTTTTTCAAATAACTCATTAATGTTTAAATTGAAATTTACATAAAATGCAACAAAATTAACGCTCCTTAGAGATGAATTATGACAAGATATATCATAGTTTGATTGCTAATTAATTCAGTGAATATACAAGTAATAGACCACACTAGAATAGTATATTCTTGTGGATAATAATAACACCGGCACACAAAAAAAAGTGGAATGTGCATTTGACCGGACCGACCTAAGGGTACGTATTTCGACCCTCTGAATCCGAATTCAAGGTCAGTTCGACCTATACTCCCTCAAAACTTAAAAAAACCGAAAAATCGACGTAAACTGGCAGTTTTAGTGATATAAAATATTTTGTTAAACTAAACCAAGCATGATTTTCATGCTTTTCAATCCGCTGAATACTCATACAAAGTTTATTTAGATTTAGACCATAAGCCATTTTAAATGTCAGAAAATTGCACAAAACTCTTGAAAATTGCGAAAAAATGCAGTTTTTATTTCAGGCATCGAATTGTGTTTAGTCAATTTTTTTTCTATTTATAATTTTTTGATTTTTTCAAGTTTTAAAGGGTAAATGAGATTACAGTTTCCTGTAAAAATTGTCATATTTTAGTAAAGCGTGTTATCAATATATGTCAAAGATAATAGTTTAATATTATAACGCCTTACAAAGTTTTTGAAAAATATGTTTCAAAGATCAGAGACAGTTCACTAAGAAGCAACAACTACTTCTCGGGCTATATGCCCCGACAGACATTGAATTACACTTCTAAGTTAAACAGGGTTGGTATATCTGCAAGATACAAAACTTCCTAGATCAAAGATGCTCTACGGTTTCTGGTCATTTTTCATCTCTATTCACTCAAACCGACAGCGATCAAAGATTAATCTTCAGCCCAACTCTATTCAACTTAGCAATAAGTTATTTGTGTCATGATTTTCTCCCTCCTATCCAATATGTACCTTACTCTGAAGATTTATCACTATACTGTCAAGGTCTTTCAGCTCCACAAAATTCTACAAACCACAATGAATCTTTTGATTGCACGGAAACATTTTTTAGGATTAGCCTCATTCTCAACAAAATCAAAAACCATTAATTATAAATACATTCATTAATGACTCTTCCCTTTCAGTAGTTAATCATACTAGGGATGACATTAGATTCTCGCCTCTCTTGGAAATAGCATATTCTATAAACAAAAGGTATCTGCTACGAACGATTTAACATAATTAAGTCACTGTTCCATTATCACCAACTATTGTTAAAACAAGACAAGTGCATGGATAAACTGCGGAATGTAGGAGGTAAGTAATCTACCTTCGTGTCTAACTGCGTATATTTAAGAAACTACTCACCAGCTCAAATTAAAATTTTTTCTGTATTCTGTAGTAAATTATCTGTTCATTTAACTACAAAGCTAGTCTCACGAGAAGATAACTGGAAGAAAAAGGTTGTCTGCAAACCATCGTTAAATAGGTCAGGGAAGCGCCAAAAAAAAAGTAAAAAGGATGATGAGGAAGTACTTGAAACGCAGGCAGTTTATTCCCCAACATATAAAGGAAAGAAAAGGATCGTCATTCGGGGAGTCCGGATTGGTAGAATCAACGAGCTGGGTACGGCGAAAGAAGACCATTGCCCATCCACATCGTGGAACTAGATGTAGAAGAGAAAGAGAAAATAAGCAAGATCCAACACATCCAATACTTGAGGATGAGATAGGAAGACGAAGAGAAAATGGATCGACACAAAGTTAGAAATGCCAGAGTTTCTACCATGGACAGACGACATGCCGAGTGAAACCAAGTGCATCAAGTGCGAAGGACTATACCATTCCAACATGTGCCCAAGACCGAGAGACCAGCCATCTGTAAGAACTGCCAGAGAGCACTCAGCGGCTCAGAGGAGGTTTCAACTAAAATCAGCTATAACGACTATAGCTATAACCACTCTCTAGGGACGTCTTCAGTCGCAGCTCGTCAAACACACACAACAGAAGACAGTTGAACATACAACCACCGTGGTAACACATTAGAAATTAAGACCGCTCTGACCTGGCCACTAGCGAAGTCGAATGATGTGGGGCTCTTCCCGGAATATATAGCTTCCGTGGGGTGTATTCTGGAAAAGACGGGCTCGGTTAATGTTTGCTTCTTTAATTTTTATAACTTATTTGCTGTTCACTCCCAATATCTACCCGCTATTCCCCTTACATCCTATTAAATCAACTTAGTTTTACTTATTTTGAATTTTCTTTTCTTCATTTGGATGCGATTAATAATACTTTATTTGCATATGAAGCAGTGATTTATTTTGTTTATTATTGCATAATAAACAATTATCTTATAAAGTGAAGATGGATCCCTGAATCGTTGGTATCAACAACGTCTTCTTAATCGGTGCCGTCATAAAAAGAATTGTATAACAATAAAACAGTGCATTAATTATAAACTATATCTACTTTCATTCTTTAATTTTTCTATGCATGAAATAATTATAGAGTATAGTACGATCAAAGGTCAAATAGTATTGGTGACAACAATATCAGTGAAGGATGTCTATTTATATATCGGTGTCACTTAATAATCTAAAATTGCATTATGAATGGCGGAAAATATTCGTTGCTTGGCGCCAAGCAAAGTATAAATATTCCTTATGATATAATAAAATCTATTACGAGAAGAATGAAAATGTTCTTCTATATTTTCAAATAACTAATCATTGTTTAACTTTAACATTTGGTTTTTAATTTGTTACTGTACATGGATTTCCATGTTACCCGTTTCGGAATAAAAAGACTGGAGATATTGTAAAAGTTACTAAAAAGTATTAGAAACAATATTTTTCATATATAATATCACAAGAGAAAAAATTTCACCTACACAATTTTTTCTCTCCAGTGGTATTCGACATAACTATTTCACGAGAAGAAGACAAAAAAAAATGAAATTAGAGAACTTTTATTTAACAATTGAACATAAACAAAAAAATAACTTATTTATTTATATAAAAGATACCTACAGTTATGATAATTAACCGTTTGTGCATTATTTTTATTGTTATTTTGTGATTGTAGAAATTTACTTGATCTGGTGCTTTTTCTCTTAAGTTTTCAATTAATTTTAAATGATGTTTAGAGTCGAACTGCAAATGAGGTATCATTTCTTGCTCACCATTTCTTGCTCACCAACACCTGTTTTTGCAAGGGCAGAAATAGTGAATGGTCTGTTACTTTAATTTTTTTGGTATTTATGCTAATTTTTGCTGCCGAGAGTTTGGTCCATTTTGACATGCTGTTGGTTCCAATAGGCATTTTTTGTACCAAATTCCTTTTTTCCAATTTGGATGGACTGTCAGAAAAAGCCTGTCACATGTGATTTCTGGATTGGTACTTCTTTTTTCCAATAATTTTAAAAATTACTGAATGATCCAGCGAAATTTTTGTTCTAAGGTGCTTTATTTAAGGTAAGCCATCAAACAAATTTGAAATTAACATAAAATTCCGAGGGTCGCGAAGTAACAGAACCAGTACTTTTCTTGTAGCATCTGCGCCGTGGTGTACCATATGCTTTTGATACTTGACTCTTTGAGTCCTCTCCGTTTTTTTCATATTGTAAGTACAATCTTCCATAATTTTTGCTAATTCTTCGGCTGGAGTATGCTTTTCAAGCTTATAATCTCTTATCAATAAAAACTTCGAAAACTGTCGCCAACAAGAAGCTTTGGAGACACACGGAGATATATTCTCCGACACTGCCTTTTTAATTTCTATAATGGATTGTGTTCCAAATCTCATTTTTGAACTGCACTAATCTGACGTTTTCTAACAAGAAATAACACAATGACATTTCAAATATATATATCAGAACTATGGTAACAAAATTTGCTTTGATCCACGCACCTTGGAAAAATCAAAATTTTGTGTAGAAAAGATGCTGTTGCTATGGTATTTTGCCAGTGGAAAACATTCTAGTGAAATAATCATTATTAAAAAATGCACAATGTGGAAACTGATCAAGAGATACATAATAATCCATGTTTATTACATTGATATGGATGATAATATGTGTGATATATGAAGAATCATACAAAAAAAGTTACCAGGGGAAAGTTAAATACCTCAGGTTGATTTTAGACTCAAAACTTGCCTGTAACCAACAGCTGACAAAAGAAAAGAAGAAAGATGAGGCAACATGGATGTTGACACCGATAGATAAATCAACAAAACACGAGCAGCAGATAGGATCACAATAGGATAAATGCAATAGTGGGAGGTAACATTCTGGAGATGGAACCGACGGACCATATGAATCCAAGATAATCATTTAATATTAACTTCGAAGTGATTATGACAGATCGAAAGGAATAGACAGATGAGGGCATACCCGCTGAGAGGATCTGGTATACAGACGGATCCAAGACCAAGAACGAGCTGATGGATTTCACTAGAAACAAATCATTCCGTTTTCCAGGCAAAAATGTACGCTATTCTGCATTGCGCGATACGAATAAAGATGAGGAAAGTGCGTAATGCACGGATCAAAATATAAACAAACAGCCAGGAGCCGCTAAAGACTCTTATGAATCCAAAAGTTCCAAGAAGTCAGTGTCCTTTCTAAACACAACAGAACAGCTTTGGTGTGGGTTCTGAGACACTGTGGCATCGAGGGCAACGAAAATTCAGATGAACTAGCCAGAGAGTATTTATCAACTCTATATATTGGCCCAGAACCCGCACTCGGGGTTACCATATCTGCCATCCGAGGATGCTCACGGGACTGTATCAAACGAAAACAAAAAGAGAGGTGAAATGAAGCTCCTCTTATTCACCAAGAGAAAATATTTATTAAAGAACCGATAGAGCACAGAGTTGAAGAGCTGCTCAAGATGAGTAGGGATCATATCAAAACAATAACGTGTCTTCTCACTGGTCACAGTCCAATGAGAGGACATCTACACAAAATGGAGCTAGACAACGGAGAACTTTTCAGCATTCATAAAACTGATGAATATTCTTGTAAGTATAAGGTTTTGAGTTGAAGAAAAAGGTAGGAGTATAAGCATTTCCTTTTTTTCGTACTCATAATGATTGAGATATATTCGTTAAGCAGCGATAGTCGAAGTACAGAAAAAGCAGTTCATAGCAGTTCATAGCAGATGAAATTGCCAATGCCCCGTGATTTTGGAAAAATCCCAAAATAAAATCTAGAAAGGATGAGGCTATTAGAAATGTTACCAGGAAGTACGAGGTGACATTTGGTGAAACACTGGATGCGAAAGTCTTCTTAAAGAAAATAAACAATATGAAAGGAAGGTTGAAGAAAAAAACTAACTTGCAAAAAACTGAAAATATAGCAATCAAACTGTTGGAGTGAGAGAAAAAGTTATTGAAGGCTATGGAAGGCGACCCTAATCCTACAATTGGAAGAATCGGAGGCGCACTGCAAATTGGAATTCAAGACTGATTCACTCAGTATAGAGTGAGTGAAGCTTCTACTACGCGAGAACCACAATCTGGTAGTGTCAAGACTGTCGAATATCTTTAGCCAACAAGAAAAAAAACAGCAACAAAAAGATACGAAACAGATGAAACAAAAGGACTCACAACCAAAGAGCTTCAACGGCTAGTTCTTTAGAGCAGTATCGAACAAGTAGAGTTCAAAGAGAATATTATGAAAAAAAAGTTGGAGAGGATAAAGCGGGAGGAATCAGCATCAAATATTATTAACGAGGGGGAGTTAGCATACTACAAAAGGTATTATATTGACTATTTCACTAGACAAAATTTGAAGGTTTTGAACTGGCAATTTTTTGTCTTGTCGCGGCAATTTTTTGACGTTTAATATATCAAATCTATGTGTATAAAATTCTATCACTCTGTGATAAAATTCAATATAAAAACTTTGTTAGTGGTTTCTAAGGAAACTAAGTTGTTTATTTATTGATTTAACTGTCTAAAAATTATTAAAACTGTTTCAAAAATTTAAATAAGTATTATTAACATGAATAATACAAGATTTGGAAATAATTCAATAAATGAAATAGAGAGTACAATTAAGCAAAGTATACCGCGAAATACAATGAAGACAAAAAAGTCTGCGTGGGAACAGTTTAGAATGTTTCTGGACGCACGTAATTATACGTTAGAAAAGGATACTTCTGAACAAGTTATAGCAAAAATTCTTGAAGATTATGATGCAAAACAATCCCCAAAATAATGCTACAACGTACAATAAATAAGTAATTTTTTTTTCATAATGTTATTATTTTTTTGGCTTTGTATAATTGAAGTTTGCAATAAATAAAACGTTTAAACATATGATTTTTTAGTTTTTCTCTCGTGAAATAGTCATGTCGAATACCACTCAATTAAAAATTTTGTAAGGTAAAATTTTTCTCTTGACATATTCAAGTTTGTTGCTTTTAGGTAATTTTGCTCATGACATTTAATCCAAAACCACTCGCCTTACGGCTCGTGGTTTTGTTAAAAATGTCATTCGCAAAATTGCCAAGCAACAAACTTTCATGACAATCGAGAAATTTTGCCGACAAAATTTTCACTCTCGTGGTATTATATATGACAATATAATATTATGTTAGGTACTTATTATTTTTTTGTAAGACTAGGGGATCTTGAGTATATATCTAGTTTGTTAAAAAAACCCAGTGTGCGTTAGTGAATGAACTCAATAATTATTCGAATTTGTTTTGTGAATAATAAAACTAAATTAAATTTGAACTTTTATTTTATACACTTTTATACCATATTTAATTATCAAAGTTGTTTATTAGAATGCTCAAATTTCTTCTCACTTCTTGTCCTTGCTGGCGAATAGGTAGATCAACTTCGACATTATTATCATTGTCATCTTCTTCTGGCACTTCTTCTTCAAGTGCTTCAAAATCAATGTCTTTCAAAGCTTTTGCCACGTTATGAAGCACACAGGCAACAATTATTTTTGGCACATTCTCCAATTTCACTCGGCAAACATGTTGAAAAATAGGAAATCGACATTTCTGTTGACCAAAACAACGTTCAATTATCACTCTCTGTTTCCAAAAGTTTCTTAATGGAGTCATGAGCCACGGCTCTATACCATATCCATCATCAGCAAGTAGCACGACGTGATTTTTATTTTGTTAAACCTTATTTGTGAATTTCTCCATATTCTTGAATCGTGGACCGATCCAGGACAACTAACGTCCATACTAGTAACATTTCTTTTGCATCACAAGTGGCTTGCACAGTCAGTCAGATTTGGTTTTATTATACCTACGTGGGTTCAGTCAACTACGCCAATTGCTGTTTCTGTTTCGCATCAATAAGTTCATTGTTACTAGATGGAAACTTTATCCAGTAATTTGATTGCGCCACTATACTGACAATTACGGCAGTCACTGTATGAGATACTGTAGCTTGACTTACACCCAGTTCTTGACAAATGCCTTTCTGATACCCAGGGCCACTGAGATAGCGTAAACATATCTGCATTTTTAGGACGGATGATAACGCACCTCATAGAGTTTCAGCATTATTTATTACCAAAAATCTGTTGGCAAGCCATTGCACATTTTCCTCTTCAAACCGGTATAATTCTTCGTAATGACGATTAGGTGTTGATAAACGCTGCTTGTAGTGTTTAATCTCTCTTAGTTCCACAGCATCTGTCATCGCTACAACTGATCACTACACGACTCATTCTGCTACTGACCACACTCGAAATTATTGAACCAAATACTTTTTGTGAAGGATATACTCATACTCTATAAGTATAAGGTTTTACTCGGAATATTATGAAAGCGAGCTGAAGGTTATGTATAACCCTAACCTTTTTTTTATTGATACGGCCCAATGTGGTGAAGGGACAGAATCGGCCAAACATTTACTGCAAAGCATTAGACCGCAGAAGACAGGCAATATTCAGAAATCATATTATTAGGCCATCGTTGTGAAGCGTCCGACTACATAATATGTCATCATTGATCAAACAATTCTTACAAATGTTCAGTGGATTTATTAGTCAATTTTCCTTTAAATGTTATATTTTAAGGGATATCCTCACCAATTCCGGAAATTGACACCATGATTTTTTCTGGTGGAAGAGCTTTTTTGAGTAAAAAGTTATAACAGTTTAGCTGGAAATGCCAAATATCTGCTTTCTCTGGTACCAGCTGTAAACCTCGTCCAATATTCTTCGGATGATATTATTTTTCTTGACGTGGTATTGGGGACACTCAAAATTTCCACGGAAGAGCATGAGTCTTAGAGAACTTGGATCCAGTAGACTGAAGGAAGTAAAAGATGTTTTGTTTTCGAGAACGGTGTAGTGATGATTGGTTTATGCTCTCTTCAGTTTAATGGTGTATACCTATCAACTGCTCGTTGAATACTATTTCTCGACGAACTTATACTATATATATATATATATACATCCCGCTATCTATTGTGCGTCCGTACAAGGAAATGTATTTGTGCGTCCACTAGAAAGACTAAATTTTTGAATATTTTGGTTGCGTATATTTACTCTTTTGTGCATCTAGAATACCACTGTCGGTTTAAATTACTTTATATATACAAAAAAAAAATTGCATTTTTGACATTCCAAAGTACTTCTATCTCCTCCCAGCCGTAAGTATTTGAACTTCCAACATATACGTTTTTGTCTGATTTGCATTCAATCGTACGTCCATGCAAGGTTGCCAAGTTTTTCACATACCTATACACCAATTATTTCAGTGATACACTACCTATTCTGCGTCCGTTCAAAGCATAACATAATTTGAGAAATTGTAGATTATGTCCATACAGGATAAATCGCGTATAAAAGTGTGTAGTGGTCCAACTGAAAATGTTTTAAAATTTAATGAAGTTAATTGATGAGTATAAATTAAGAAATTATTGGTTGAATTTTTTTCAATCATTCTCATTAAATAAAAACAATATTATTATTGTGACGCATGTAAAAAAAATTTCTAGAGAATCTTTTTACAATTTTTTATTTATTTTTGTTGTTCATATTCCCTCTTACTTCACTACACTGACTAGCCAGTAAAATAAAATGATTCTTTAAGTTAAATGTTGAACTATGTAAGATTAGCACTGATTTTTGCTGAAATATTTATTTCGAAAAACATGTAGATAAGATTAAATCTTATCGTCGACTTTCGAATTTCTTTAAATATCCGTCACTATAAGTTTCGATATTTTGTTGAACCCCTTTCAGGTAATATTCATCCCTTCAATGTTTTTAAATAGCAAAAGGGCCCAAGTAAGTAACACTTCATTTGGAAGGGTATAAATAGATTTAAAAATTAACACATAGGGTATATTTATAGTCAATAATTTACGATCTTTAGACAGTTTATTATTATTCCTATGGTTTGAACTTCAAGTAACAGCTGTTCAAAGTTTATTAAAATGGCTTATATTGACCTATATTAATTTTTCAAGCACTATCTAATGCTATAAGAAAAACCATAATATAGAGTGGTAAGAAACTCTAAACTTTTGATTACCTTGTATTATGTTTTAAATTATATCATTATATAGTGCTTAAAAAATTAGGACAGGACCATGTATGCATTTTTGATAAAACTGTTCAGCTTCAACTGTCACGAATTTCAATCAATGATTTAAGGGGTGTTGGCCACTTGGTCGCCGCGCTCAGTTTTGTCAGCTCCATAATGTCATCGACCACTTGGTCGCCAGTTTTAAAATCAGGTAGGCCTCTTGGTCGCCGTAGTTATCAATCATTAAAGGTATTTAATTCGATTTATTGAAATTAATAAAAATAATATTTTTAAGAAGAAAATAGTTTAACTGATATGATATGGTACAGAATGTGGGTCATGAAAAGAATAAAACCAAATTTAAAAAACCACTTATAATTAATAGAAAACAATATAAAATAACTTTACAAAGCTTCCAATCCAAATTTAAATTATTGTAACAATAATCTCTTAATAATTTAAATGCAGTTGCATAGGTTAGGTTAGGTAGGTTAGGTTAGATTAGATTAGATTGGGTTAGGTTAGATTATATTGGGTTAGGTTAGGTTAGGTTAAACTTCTTTTATGGAATAATTATTAAGATGAGAATCACTTTTCAAATAAAAAAATTATTCTTTTCAGTGAGAATGCAGACAATTAACTGACGAAAAATATTTTTATTTCGGTTGTTGACAGGTCACAAACCCATATTAGTATTAGAGTAATTAAATAATTTTCTAGGAACCCTTAATCCAGATTTGGCGACCAAGTGGTCTGTACCTTTCGGATAGTGAAAGGATTAAATTTGGGTAAAATTGACCGCGGCGACCAAAAGGTATATTCCCGATTTAAGACCATGTTAATCGGCTTTGTTCGGAAGTTTGATTTGTTTGGCAAAATTTGAATGAGACGTTATTCTGCATATTTTAGAGCAAATGTCAAATGTTTTTGACGTCAGCATTTTGCGTACGGCTGCCATCTTGAATTTTTTGAAATGGCAACCTAGGTCGAGTGACGTATCACAAAGAAGCTTTTTTTTTCTTTCGAGAAATAATAGCAATGTATCACCTCAATACAAAATAACAGTTTTATTTTTCTAAATTGAATTGTACTGTACTAATGATATGGGATTTTAAATTTTAAAAAACAATAGTAGGCATTAAAAACGTGAACCACATTTATGTACAAATTGTGAAAACTGATACCAATTTCAAATTAGCATAAAGTTTAAAAGTAAATTAATAATAACGGCACATTTATCGGAAAAACAACGAATCGAAATATTAATGTTAGTTGAATATGGTGATCGCAAACGTTCCCATGACGAAGCAGCTCATATTTTTAATAGGGCTTCACACGAGAGCGAGATTTTTCTTATCCCGTCCCGTTCTCGTCTCGTAAAAGCGAGACGAGACGAGACTAGGGCTTCACACGAGAGCGAGATTTTTCTCGCCTCGTCTCGAAAAAGCGGGACGAGACGAGACCACATACAGCGCAAACCGAGAGTCTCGTTTTTGGTTTGTATTAGAAAAATTAGAAAAGGTCTACATAGAGAACAATATTTTATTGTGGATTAAAAAAAAACTCAAGGTTAACTCTAATTTTTGGAGAATACAATATATCGTAGCTTATCAATACAAAACATCATGGCATCCTTAACAGAGTATGATTTTTCCATATTTTTACTTTAATTTGTTAACTCTTTTTATAGTTACTTATCACTTATCATAAATACTTATCCTTGCAGATTATTATATTTTAGATTTCATATCGAATGATTCCTTTCAAAAGATCGACGGGTTAACTTAATTTCGGTTGTGTATGTGTATCTACGAGCTAGAGAGTCATAAACGTGTGTACTATTGAAGGGGTTTCTTTGGCTCGAAATTTTCTACCTTACTAAACAGACATACAGTAAACTCTTTTTATATTTGACGCGTCCTTTTTCAACACCTATATAAAATAATTAAATATAGAGAATTTCCACAAAAATCGTCAGTGTGTTTTGTCTATATTATACATCGATTGTTTCACAAATACGCGTTTTTTTAAAGAATATTAATTATTATGTTTGTTATACACTTGCGATAATTAAGATTATCTTTCAAGAAAAAATAGAAATATAAAAACTATACTATTTATTTTATTTTCCGAAGGAGCAAAGTGCCTCATTATTTATTCAAAAGTACTATCAAAATATAGTCTTTATTTTTTTCTATGTGGAATAAAATGATAAAACAGGTCGTTTTTACCAAAATTAAAACGACACGTCCTGTATCGCCTCAAATACAATAGGGTAGTAAAATTCAGCAGAATAGTTAAGCTCTTGAGATAAATAAAAAAAAATTCTGATAATCTTCTTAACGATCAAATAGATATCAACCATTCCCCCTTATTAAACTTATTTACCTAGAAGATAGGTCAGGAGTAATTGTTATGAATAATTTCCAGGTAAACTTGTTCAAAAATTTTGTTAATATTTCTTGAATTCCGTATTTAGGATTTTGAGAAAAAATTGAGTGTAGAAATAAAAAAATTATGTCCTATTTGTAAAAATAATTTTGTATAATAGCGTTATAAATATAGTTTTAAAAAATTATGTATGGAATTTATATCAATATTTAGAATTAAGAGAGACGAGACGAGACAACCGGTAACGAGACGAGATTTTTGATACTCTCGCCCACTCTCATCTCGTGTGAAGCCCTAATTTTTAACGATTTAAATCCTGAATGCTCTCCTATAAGTAAATCTACAGTGACAAGGTTGATAAACAATAAGCATTTGCGCATTAACATTTCGGAAAGCCTCCCTTATTTTAAATTTCCTATCGTCTGGTGTACTTTGTACCCCTGATCTTTAGCATAGACTCTAAAGAACAAATCACTTTATTCAATTCTGGTGATCTTGGTGCCCAGAAAACAATCCAACTTTCAGGAAACATCATTCAATTGACTGAATAAGTGAATTATGATGAGTAGGAGCTTCGTCATGTAGATACCCCATTTGTTGACAAACGAATTAGATAAATGTAAATGTTTGTTGATATTTCGGAACCTGCCTAATTACTAAGTGCGACAATAATAGTGCGGATCTAATTTTACTATTTGGAAAAACTATATCAAGAAATATGACCCTTATGTGGCAATGTTATCGATGTTTTAAAAGATTTTTCTAAAATCCTAGCTCGTTAATTGTTCTGGATGAATTTTATATAGCTGTTTTTCATTAATTTTTTGTTGGAAATGAAATTTTTGATCATAAAATTGAAATATCACAGAAACCATTCAGTTTGGGTATAGTGAAGTAATTTTCATTTACGGATATAAATTACAAGGTGATCCGTTAAAAAAAATTGTGAAGCCGATGTATTCGAGTTTGAACTCGCCCTGTATACGGATTTCTAGTTATGGAAGTAGGTCTAGTGAATTATAATATAGTTTATTTCAACAAGTAGGTACATAGAGTATTGGAATGCAATACTCCCCTAACTAAGAGATGACAACAATTGACAATATATTTTGCAATAATTTAATGGTAACTTAGGTAGGTACTATTGAAAAATAAATACTTTTGGGTGTCACAATTTTTAAGTTTATAAAAGAAAACTTGTGGTGGATCACTTCGAATAAAAAATTATGTACCATAAAACATTATAGCTTCCGTACGCATTGTAAACAAACTTTCAGTATCGATTTGACATGTTACGAATAAACACAGAAAGATTATCTATTGTTCTCCAATTCGCAGATACAAAAACAAAAAACTGGTTACGTATTTTCAGATATATTAATGTACAATTTCGTCATTATGACCTATAGGTTTTCATATTAGTTTTAATTATGGTTTTAGTTTTGTAATAACCTTTGAGAAGGGTTGTACCTATTTGTAAAAGTTTGGACCATTAGGACTAAACGAACAAAAGATTATTTTAAACGTATTTCGGTATATACAGAAAGAAAATCGCATGTCCTTAAGAGGGCCCTCCGCGCAGGTGTATAAACCTTAAAACTTACACAAAACTTGTTACTTATCTAGTAATTTTTTGGTTCAAAATATTTACGATAGATGTCGCTAGTAGTACCGAATCGGCTTTTATTTATGCAACTTATTTTCTCTCTCTCTTTTTGTCTTTCCACTCTTTACCGTATAGGTATAAAGTATTGTATTTATCTAAGCTCTTCACGATTCAAATAAACTTCTCTCCGGATCAGCTTTTTCGATGTTTTGGTTTCAAACAAACATAATTTCTGCCAGGTAATATTTTTATTTTCAATCGCAATAGGTAAATTATGATTTCATTTATTTGCTATTTTTACTCAACAGCTAGTATGTTTATTTTACCTATAGGTATTCTCTTTTCTTCTTTAATTTTTTCTGTACTTTTATAGGTTAATTTTGAAATTAAAATAATATTCCAATCATTATCGTCGTTTCTCTATATTTTCAAGTTTTATATATCGAGATTTATAATTTCCATTTATTGAGAAGTAGGTAAGTACCTATTTATTGAATACGAAATAAACTAGGTATAATATATACATTAGATATCAAAATTTAAATTAGATGTGATTTTTGCTCAAGAGTCTCAATAAGTAGGTAGGTAGGTACATTTATGTTGGACAATTTCAAAAATTATAAAGAAAAGATGTTTAAAATTAAAAATAACTTCCAAATATTTAACACATTGTTTTAGGTACATCAAAAATTTTTTTATTTCACAGAAAATGTCGAAAAAATTATTGTTTTGATCTAAATAAACAATATTGAATACCTATTTGAAAGTTATTTTTAATTCTAAACATCTTTTCGTTTTTAAAAGATTACTTATTTTAAAATATGTTTATACAAAAAGGAACTGAATTTGACCGAGCTTTTTGCTAAAACATTTTAGAAACATCAGTATTTTTACCCATTCTAAGGACCTACCCTCATTCCAAAAATAATTGAAGCCACATAACTAGTAGGTACCTACTGATAAGATAAGAAAACAGATTGAAGGGAAAAATAAATAAAGCTCAGATATTTCAACTCTACCAATAAGTCTATGACGAAGAAGCGCTATTGCCATTTCTAGAGTAGGTAGACGAAATTAATTTTTTAGTCTTCCTTTGTTTTACAATATTTTTCAAATCAACTACTAACACTATTACTAAGACATCTTTTAATAATTATTATTTGGGTTCTTATTTTCTTTCATTGTTTTAAATGCTTATATAATCAATTAATTTGCATGGTAATTTCGACTAGGTAGGTATATTGACAGGACAAAGTTACCTACAAAACATTTATGCTTCGAAATTTTTTAAAATGTAATGTTACCTACCTCATTCATTAATTTTATTCAACAATTATTATTACCTATGGCAAGCTAAAAACTAGATAACCATCCTCATCTCTTTTTATCGTCATCAATCGTCATAATGGAGAGGGGATTTCTAGGGATAATTTTTACATTTGGCATCGAAGCTTTAGAATCCAAAAGAGCCAAGTAAAATCGTAAAATACAGAATGCTGCATTCACAACCGATGTTGCCATGTTATACGAAAATCCTCAAACAAGGAGAAAATTTTTGTATTAGTGTATCAGTCATAAGGCAAATTGCAAATTGTGATTAATTTTTGGGTTTCCAAAATAGAAATATATCAGGTAAGTATGTGCTTATATTTTGTTATTCTTTCATTTCAGATAATTGTAGGTTTTTCATTATTATTTTCTGGTTACAATAACTAGGTAAGTAAATTCAACATTATTTTTATAGTTATGGCAACTATGTAAATTCTAAACATTTACGTTTATTGCAGAGGTTTATTGTGCAAAAAACGAACAAATTCGACTGGGTAGGGGTAGCGGGTGTTTTTAGATCCAGGGGCAATCGGGCAATTGAATATAACCAAAGAAGTCACAACACAACGGGGTTGTGTTGTGCTAATAGTAACAGATGTTACTTTGTTGTGTATGTCTGCGATAATATAGATCTATATATACAGGAAATTGAGATAGATACAAAAATATGGGCCAAAAAAATGCGTCTGAAACTGAAGCAATTCTATACAGAATGTATAGCTCCTGAAATAATCAGAAATCAAATAGGAAAAGGACAGAAATGCATTGACCCCCCTTATATCAAGCAAGCAATATCAGAATATGAGAAAAAGAAGTCTGGCAAGACAGAATCCAGATAATTAGGGCAAAGATATGGATGCCGATACTAATGCCTAAGTAAAAACACTAACCATAGTGACACTAACAAGACTTGTTTACAAAAATCTAATTTCTTTTCATTTTCAGAACTGACAAGTGACAGGTCCAAATAATTTTCATATGTGTTCGCTATAAATATTCAGTAAGTTAAAAAATGTCAAAAACCTATTTAGAAGAAACATCTAATCTTTATATTTCATTTACAGTTCTGATTATGTAATTAAAACGAAGCCTGATGTAACTGCCCGCACAAGTCCAAATAATATTCCATATACCTAGCAGTGTTCACTATAACCATTCAGTAAGTAAAAAAATGTCAACACCTATTTAGAAGAAACATCTAATTTTTTATTTCATTTACAGTTCTGATAAAATGGATTGTTTAAAACTTTTGCTGAAATGAGTTTGAAATAATTTTGTTAGTAAAAATATGTATTTAGAGTATTTAGAATTAAATTGTTTTTTTTTCAGTCTTTATAATGGATCACCACCCCTTTGTGAGTGTAGAATCGTAAAAAATGGATAATTTTATAAACTTTCTATTTTCTTTTTGTTCTGAGGAGAAATGGTAGAGAAAAATGAATGATGAACTTCAGTTGCTATGTAATAATAAATATGAAGACAAATACATTAAACATAATGTAATAATAATTTTATTTATTTTTATAGAATATTTTTGATTTGTTTCTTTTCAATAAAAACATACATACACCTATTTTTGCTGTGATTTTTTTTGAATAATTAATAAGGATCATTGAAAAAGCAGACATGTCTGTTTATTGCTATAATAAACATTTTTATAGTTTACCTAATTAATTAGCATTTCTTTCTGTATTATAATTAATATAAAAACTGCCTACTTACTCTGTACTTCAAATTTGTAATACTACAATTAAACAAAAAGATTGCCTAAATGATTTGTTTTTGTTTTCAATGAAAGAAGACATTTTTGGTATAATTTACTTGAATAATTAAGATTAAGAAGAGTCAATGGAAAAACAGGCATGTCCGTTCATTACAAACTGGAGGAAAACTGCAAAAAGTATTTATAATAACATATCGATACATCACCTGGAAAAATTGAAGATCAAAAATATATAACATTTTTATTCCTGTGTTTCGAAAATAAAAGATTACAACAGTATAGAATAGAATACGAAATGTCTATATTGGTCAATTAGTAGAATGCGTTTATTACTATTACCAATGTAGTTTTTCTCACCAACTCGGGTGGCCGATGTATGTATGCTGATGCAGTCTATGGTTGTGTACAGGTCCCGGGAGGAACCAAAAGGCCCCGATATGGGGATCAATAAATATAGGGCACTTTTTTGTGGGATCACTAGCAGTAGCTAAAAATATTTGTGGTTTATTTCACACCTATAGGCACTAAAAACGTTACTTGTTGTGATGGAGCACATGTGGAGTAAATATAAAGAGCATTTACGAAGCACAAATTTACTTTTTCAGCATGAAGATTATTTTATTATAACCACTTACAAATACTGACAAGCTATGCTATAAACAATAAAAAATAATTTGAAATATTTTTATGGACACAAAACCGTCATCTGCCATTGAAGTTCCATACAGCGCCATCTATCAAGACGGTGGAACGTCTGAACTAATGTTCGTTTCCAAAATTTTGTATGCAACAAATCTCAAAAAATACAATGATTTGAGATTTCATATTTTTAGAATGGAATTCTCTAGGCTTTCTTTTGGGGATCAGATCTTGGCGTTCAAATTGGTGACCACAAATTGCCAAAACTGTCAAAAACATACCATCACATAATGGCTAATATCTTTTTTATAACAATATAAAACTTAACCAAAATACCTGATCCCCAAGACAAAGGTCCAAGTTATATTGTGTTAAAATTTCAACACTTAATTTTACTGAGTTCTTTAGATTTGTTGTTTACAAAATGACCCAAAATTTGTTGCAAGTCAGGGGTGCCAACTGTTTTGAGCTGTCTAATTTAGGAGCGCGCTCTTAAACACGCCTTCTTCGAGTGCTTACTGTTTGGAAAACAGTGTTGACAACACTATAGTAAAGTGTGCACAAATTACTGGAGTGGGGATATCGATTATTTACAAAGTAATACGAGAACAAAAAACAAATTAGGTTTTAAGCGAACCTAAGGAGAAACCAGGACGAAAAGTAGAGAAAACCAATGAATTTATAAACAACGCAATCAGAAGATACATCCATCCATTTTATATGAAAAATGAAGTACTAACATTAAATAAAATATTTCAATTATTAAAAACTGACGCGAATTTGTCGCTTATAAGTGAAACAACGTTTTGTTGCATTTGCATAAAATAGGTTTCAAGTGTAAGCAACGGAGAAGGAATAGTTGTCTTACTGGAAAACGTGTAATCATATTATCTTCGCGAGATAATGGCAGCAAGTCGATAGGGAAAACAAATTTTTTATCTTGATGAAACTTGGGTTAACGAAGGACATACCCCTTCTAAGATTTGGCAGGATTCTAATATTAACAGCGGTAAACAGGCGTTTATGGATAATGGTCAACCGTCATTGTAGGTCCTTGTGGGAAAGGTGGCTGTTTGATTATTGGACAAATTGGTTTCGCATCTGGTTGTACTGAAAATGTTACTATTTACTTCAAAAACTGACAGCGACTATCATAAAGAATTGAACGCACAAATGTTAAAATTGGTTTTAGCTGTTTTTGGAAAATATACCACGATCACTCATAGCTCTTGATAATAGTGCCCTACAAGAAAAGTGACCAACCTGGTCATGGAGAAACGCTGAATTAATGAAATGGCTACAAAATAAAGTTATATCATTTAATCACAGCATTACCAAAGCCTGTCTCTATGAGATTGCTAAGCAAAATAAGTGAAAATATAAAAAATATGTAATAGATGGACTTGCCAGTGTTTTACGGCTCCCCCCTCACCACTGCAAGTTAAACCCAATAGAGTTGGTTTGGGCAGAAATTAAACAGTTCGGTGAGAGAAACAATATTACATACAAATTAGAATATGTAAAGAAATTACTATTAAGTCACGTTGAAAAAATTGAAAATGACATGTGGAATATGGATCATAATGTTATTGAAAGTGTGAAAGTAAATCCTTTAATTATTAATGTAGATAGTTCTAACACAACTGATAGTGAATCAAGTACAAGTGACACTGATAACGATGACGACCAGTAACTTTATGCTTATATGGTGTGTATTTTTCGTTTTTCATTGAAGGAATTATTCTTACAGTACCTATGTTGTTTTTTACATTTTTATGCGATTATATTTATCACTCAATCATTTTAGTAAAATAATATATTTTCAGTTACTATTAAATTTTTGAAACATATTTCGTCAATTTTGAGTAAAACTCCGATAAACGCCTGTTAGTTAGGGGATTATTGAATTCCAATACTTTATGTACTTGTTGAAATAAATTATAGAAGACAATCACAGACGTATGGCTGTAACAGATTAATTTCAAAATGTGCAGTTTAAAGTATACATGGGCATAGAACTCATTACGATTTTCAGGAAATAGTGGTCAGAACTTCTTAAAAACACTGTGTAACCTAGTACAACCTCATATCATTGCAATAGAGAAATCAAGCAGAATTCAAATTAGAAGTAGAATACAGGGTGTCCCATTTAAAAAACTGTAGCTTCCATCTGGCACGGCGTTCTGGAACACACTGTACAATTGCAACCAATTTTAAAATATGAACCTTCAGGGTGGAGAGCACCGGTCAAACTTTTATTCGAAAATCTTCGAGGATTTACAATATATTGGACTCTATGGTACTAATGAATTACCCTGTATACAATTTGCATCTGCCAATCATTTAACATTATGTTAATTTTCTCTCAATAAACATTTAAAAATGGAAACATTCAAGATATAAAAAAAATTATTAATTACTTTTTTGTAATTTTTAATTTTTACGTATTTTCAATAGTTAATAAAATAGTGAAAAATCAAAATTTTTGAATTTTTCCAACGGTGATCTATTCATTAGCCTATTAATAATAAATCCACAAACTAAAAAAATCTTAAGGTTTCAGTTTTATAATTATCGCGGTTTTTTTGTTAACATTTAATGTAGAAAAAATTGTTAATTAACAAATGGATAAATAGTAGAAAAATTAGGATACAAACTTTTTAACCGCGGATTATTGTTTATTTATGTATCCCAATAGTACTTGGATTTTATTATTCCTTAATATTCATATTTAATATGTTTAAATAATTTTTTGAGTTACTGTGTCCGAGTGAAAGTCAGACTACCCGGTTTTGGCTCTATTTGGCTCTTTCTGTAAAAACTATAAATATTGGAGATACAGTTCCGGAAGTCGGAACTTTTTTTAGTAAATTCAATGATCTTTTTAGATCTTTTTTTTAATTTCGAAAATCTTCAATAGTTTTCGAGATATCCAAAAAAACTAAACCCCCACTTTTTTTTACTATATTATTTATAACCTTTGCAATTTTTTTCGGCCCCTTTCGGAACCTTTCCTCAAACTATCTACATAACAATCAGAATCGAATAACACCTTGATCGTAATTTTCGGTGAATATACAAAAATTTTGAGGAAAATCGTACATGTGAACCAGACTAAATCCAGGTTTTCGAAATCATCGTAAAGTTATTACATAATTGTCCCTCATATTTCATATAATATTTCTTTATCAGGATAGCTGTTCTGATGATTGTGAAAATTCAGAAGAAGAATCTCAGAAGAAGATAAAGAAACGTCAGATCAATAAAAACTATCAGAATAAGATACCTATTGAAAATATGAATGAAGCCGCTTTTATAGAGTAAAATAGAGCTGAAGAAAACGATGACAATTCAAATTTGCCGAGTATTTCAAGTTGTACTAATTTCGTTACTGGTAAAAAGCCGTATACGAGAAAACCAGATCATTGTTATTATTGCGAAAATAAGGTTCTAAACTTTAGTCGCCATGTGATAAGAAACCATTCAAACGAAATGGAAGTAGCAAAAATCTTAGCAATACCAGTCAAAAGTAAAAAAAGAAAAGACCTATTCAATATTCTTAGGAGAAAGGGAAATTTTTTGGCCGAGGGTGGAGTCTGTTTTAAGCCAGTTAGAGAGGGTTATGTACCAGAAAGAGATAAACTTCCTTGTAATAATTGTTTAGGCTATTTTTCATCGAAACTTTTATATAGACATAGAAAAAAATGTGTACAAAAAGTTGGATCTCAAAACACAAAACAGTTCAACATATTTTATAATGCTAAAGTAGATCGTCGACTACGGGAAGAAGTATTTCCTCATATGAGAGCAGACAAGTTATCTTTCGAAGCTCAAAAAGATCCACTTATTTGTGAATATGGATCTAGATACCTAAAAACGCACCGCGAAAAACATTTTATTCACGTAACATCTCGCAAAATGAGGGAACTAACCAAAATCCTTTTGGAAATGAGAAAATTGGAACCATCCATAACTACATTCATTTCAGTCTTAAAGCCAAAGTATTTCGACATCTTCGTGGAAGCTACGAAACGTATTGCCAAATATGATTCTGAACGAGATATTTATTTGTCACCTACATTTGCCATGAATATTGTAACATCTCTAAAACAGTGTTGCGATATTGCAATTACTTTTATTTACACTAAAAATATTGCCTACACCTTGTCGGCTGCAGCAATAGAGGCCGATTTAGAAACATTGATTCGTTTGTTTGAAACTAATTGGAGTTCTGAGGTATCTTCACAGGCTGCGAACAACCTTAATCTTAATAAATGGAATAAAATAACCATTGTACCCCTTGCGAGTGATTTGCGTTTATTAAGGCAGCATCTTATTAATTTAGCTGAAGAATCGTTAGGAGTCATCATCAACGTAATTGATGAGGCAAAAAATGCCATACCAGCAGATGATAATATCTACCGTCAACTTAATATAAAGAATTCTAAAACTATTCAAGCATTCAATAATCTAATGGAGACTATCTACTGTAGAGTAATTTTATTGAATAGAAAACGTTCAGGAGAACTCCAACGAATGTATCTACATACTTACCTAAACGCTTCAACCGATGCTCAAAAATATGAGGAATTTGACAATGTTGTCTCTTTACCAGAAAAAGTGCTTTTGAAATCCTTAAAGAGGGTAGTTATCCGAGGAAAACGAGGCAAAGGTGTTACCGTTTTATTTCACTCTGATATACAAGACAATATTAAAAGTGAGGAACTATTTCGTTCCCAAAAACAATCCATATCTTTTTGCTATGGTGAATTCTGACTCACATTTAATAGGTTATAAAACTTTAACCAAACACGCTAAATTATGCGGGGCACAAAACCCATCGTCGATCACCTCAACCCGATTGCGAAAACATCTTGCAACATTATCACAATTATTTAACTTATCAGATGGAGAAATAGAACAGTTGGCTACGTTTATGGGACATACAAGCGGTGTTCACAGAAATTCCTATCGACTTCCGAACGATGTGTATCAAACGGCGAAGATATCCAAACTCTTAATGGTAATGGAGAAAGGCGGAGCAGATCATTATAAAGGAAAATCTATAGATGAAATCGATATCGACATGGAAGAAAATCTTTTAGGTGACAAAGATTGCGATGATGATAGTGACGAGGATGAAAACACAATTATAGATGAACTGTTAGACACCTCTAAGCCCTCAAATAGTAGCAACCAAGATTTTGCTAAAAACGAGGATAATGAGTCTGCTGTAACGGCTAAATAAAAATACTCGTAAGCTGGTACCTTGGACAGATGAACAGAAAACATTCACCTTAAACTATTTTAAAGATCACATTAAGTTAAAAAAGCCGCCCAAAAGACATGAATGTGAAGACCTAAAAACAAAATATAAACAATTATTAAGTAATAAAGATTGGTTAAAAATCAAGGTATTTGTCCAAAATGCATATACTAAATGTAGAAATTAGAATTTATAGTGTGGAGAATTCAATTTTACATTTTAATTTTCATTAAACTCCATTTATATACATAGTCAGGATTTTTAAAACGGTAGGCTCTTGATTTTGTAATGGTTTTTTTTCGCAAGTCGACTTTTATAGTCAAAACCACAATGTTAGTTTTTGTGAATAACTATTTAAAATTAGTTGTTAAAGATAAGAAACGAACATTCTGAATAAAATATGTTGAGAATTATTCGTAGAATCCAAACAGCACGCCACATGTGATTGAGCGACTTCCCTGTTTATTACGTTCACTCCTCGAAAGATATAACCTCATAATATTAGCATATATTTTTAAGTCGCGATAATTTTCGGGAATGTTATGCCTGAAGTTGATTTTATGTAGACTTTTAATGATTGTAATTTCTTAATCAGTACTCGCCATAATGAAACATATGGAAAACCTTTTATTCTTATATTTAATACAAAATTTAATGTTATAGCGATGAGAAAATTTAAAATTCACGTTGGCAAATACAATTTTTTTTATTTTGGTTTGATAAAAGAATTATACTATCAAATCGAATTTTGAAAATTATAGCACAAAATTTCGTATTTTATAATGTTTGTTGTACGTTTCAAATAATTGATTCCTTCCCTGGAATGAAAATTTGATATGACAATAATTAATAAAACTGTTTACTAATTTTCAAAATTTTAAATTTCTGATGCATAGTTGGTTGGAGCATTTAATTTTCTTAGGAACAGAATAAGAAAAATTTTTGGTATAATGTTCTACAGCTTTTGGCATTCACATTATAATATAGATTTCATTTAATAACAAAATGTAAACGTTTTTGTGGTTAATTTTCTGTTACTTTATAAACTGAATGAAAATATATTTTTAAGTAACACACTGTTGTTTTCTTATTGCCTACGGACTTCTGTCGCGTACGGTATAATACCACTTTCCGCACTTCACTCTATTTATCTTTAACACAATTATTGAGATAAACAAAAATTGAGACCTATTAAAAAACCTTCACGTTCATAATGGTAGAACATCAAGCAATGTCTGTACAAGTCAGTTTCGTTTAACAAGATTTCAAAAGAACCTATTCAACTATAATCTTTATAATATATTACGAGTTCAACTAAAAACTTTGGGTTATGTATAACATTTTAATTGTACCTTACATAATACATAATATTGTAAATGTTATGTACAAAATCAACTAATAATTTCTTTTAAATGTTTTTGCTGATTTTGACAAATGTAATAATAAGAATAATCCAGTAAGTTTTCGTGAGAAATGTCTAGTAAGAAGTTATATAGGTAGTTATGTATCCATATGACTCACGGTAAACCGATATTCAATTTATGTTACAGTAGTGTTATATTATTGCGCCCTATTAATTTGGCAACATCGCATGGAAGCAACAGTGTATGTTGATTTCGAAATATGGAGTTGATAACGTTGCTTTTTATAATGAGGTAACATTATTCTAAATATATATGAAAAATTGTATATTTGAAATTTCAAAATATTACAAAACAGAATATCGTTATACCTATAAAATTTATTACTAAACAAGTATACGCATCAAGATCATGAATATCTCTTAGTTTTCTTGGAGACGCAACAATGTATGACATTTATACTGACGCAATAATGTCTTGGTATGTATATATATATATATATATATATATATATATATATATATATATATATATATATATATATATATATATATATATATATATATATATACAAGGACAGGAATATTGGGGAAGCGGCAAAATTGTAAAATGAGTACTCTTTACACTATTTTCCAAGCTTTCGGAATATCTTTATTTCCATTCTCAAGGACAGCATTCGAGATTGTATTACAAGTTGTTTCAAATGGTAAATACATCTAATAATAATAATTTTGATTTGAATTTTTAAAAAAATAAATGTCAAAATGATGTCAAACAAAATCGTTTGCTTATAGAAAAAGAAATAGTATATAATTATAACTAACTTATATCTAAAAATATCAAGATTGGCTAGGTTCGTCTTCTTTTTTTTAAATTTGTTTGATGTTATTTTAACCTCAAATGTTTGAAATAGACGAATTTGAAATCTGATGACACTCATGCTCCCTATCAATAGCCAAAAGGTAGTAATAAATATCACTCAAATTTTTATGATCACTCTTTCTATTGATGATATTTTGTTCTTGAGATATGTGAGCCATTTCCAAGAAAAGTCTTTTTTTGGTATTTGATTGTATATCTAAAATACTGACAGAATCAAAATCCATAATATGGTCTTTATCAATTATATGTTTGGCCAAAGCACATCTATCGGGATATAATCTGGAATCACTTTTATGGAGAGAAATTCGGTTTTTTAATTTTTGGCTAGTGTGACCAATATATTTATCCTCGCAATTTCTACAAGGGATACAGTATACTACATTTGAAAGATTAAGAATATCAGTTTTATCTTTAACTCTTGACGACTCGACTCTAGAAAATCCTTCCCAAAGATCCTGTTAATCCCATAGGCAATATTTGAAAACCTAATGGGTCATACACGGGCACTGGATTCCGTGGAGACAGGAACGATGCTATCAGTTAGACCTCCAACTCCCCTAGCTCGTGCGAGGAAAGATGATTGGAATGCAGCTAATGCAGTAATAACCCAGAGCAAATTGGACTGAGCTATTGACTCGGTTGGGACATACAAAGCTGCTGGACCAGATGGTATAATCTCAGCGCATCTGCATCAGGAGAGTATACATTTACCTCCAGTACGTTGCAAACTCTTCAGAGCATGGATACATCGCAACTGCTTGGAAAATAGCCCGAATCGTCTTTATTCCCAAACCAGGAAAGGATTATTTTTAGGCCAAGTCATTCAGACCAATAACTCTGTTCTTTCCATTTTGAAGATGATTGAGAAACTTATTGATAGGCATGTTAGGGAAAACTTTCTCATAAAAAATTGAGGCTATCCTAGGAAATCAAGAAATAGCTCTCGGAGCATTTCTCGACATAGAAGCTGCTGTTGCAAGGTGTGGAGCAGACGACACCACATGTCGGTGGATAGAAAATAGGCTTTATAACAGGACAGCAATGACAACCTTATTTAGAGATTCCAAGGTTTCGATAATGAAGGGATGCCCACAGGGAGGAGTCATATTACCTTTACTGAGGGACCTCGTCATAGCTGGAGAAATTTAACAGAAAGGGGCTATCCCCCAAGGGGTATGCAGATGATCGGACAATACTTGTAATAGGGAAACACCCTAACGTTATATCGTAGCTGATGCAACAAGCTCTGGATACGGTGGAGAAATGGTGTCGGAAGGAATACCCAAGAGTGAATCCTGCAAAAACTGCGCACATTCCTTTCAAAAGAAAAAGAAAGTTTGAGAGACTAAAACTGCCAAGCCCTTTCAACGTTTCGTTTTGTCTAAGCCAGGAGGTCAAGTATCTGGGTATAATTCTGGATGCAAAGCTAACCTGGAATTCACTCCTACTTGACAAAACCAAAAAATTATTAGGGCGGCTGTAAAAAACTGGAGATAGGAGACACATGCGGACTAAATCCACGGATCGTACACTTGCTGTACACAACTGTGGTGAGACCCTTGGTCACCTATGGAGCCTTAGTTTGGTGGCCAAAGACAGATCAAAGGGAAGCCAAACTGGAGCTATCAAAACTTCACAGGCTTGTCTGTCTGTGCATAACAGGTGCGAAAAGAACCTCAACTGCGTTAATGGAAGCTATTCTCAATCTTCCCGGCAATGTTAAGGTGGAAGCGAGAATGGCTGCATACAGACTGGAATGCAATGGGAATTGGCACGAAGGAAGCAACGCCCACAGTCATTCCAGAATTACAGATATTATCACAAACTCGCTTCCCGAAATGAGAAGTGATAACATGTTGGCCACAATTAACGTCAACCAACCATACCATATCAAGCTAATCTGGGATGGGTTGGAGCATGCAGTCAAGAAGGAACGTTGGCGTGGTACACAGACGGATCTAAAACTGACAAAGAAGCAGGAACTGGAGTCCACGGCGCTAGAACCAGGTGCAATGACCATGCATCGTTAGGGAAGTTTGCAGACATATTACAGGCGGAAATCTACGCTATCGAAACGTGTTTGCAGATTAACATCGAAAGGGGATATAGAGGCCTTATACTCCTAGATAGTCAGGCAGCACTGAAATCTTTAGCATATCCCCATATCAGAGTGGTCTGGGACTGCCTTCAAGGGCACAAGACTATTGTAGGCAATGAAACGGCAGGTACTCTAGCAAAGCTAGGATCTGAAAACTGCATTCACTGTTCCTGGACCAGTTTTTGGAACATCAAAAACTGCAACGGTGGATTCAAACATCAGACGTACGGGAGCAACGTGCCAAAGCAGGAACACAGCAAACCCTTTATTAAAAAAAGCCTGGGGGCCGCTGACTAACGAAATATTAAACCTCAGCAGGGGCCAGATAAGGAGAGTGACGGAGTTACTCACCGGTCACTGTACCCTAAGGAAGCACATGCATACAATTGGCATATATGGGGATATACCTATCTGTCGGTTGTGCATTGAAGAGGAGGAAACAGCCTCACACATCTTCGGGTGTGAAGCAATGTCTCATTGGAGATATATACTCCTAGGACTAGAGCACCAAAAGGAGGATTTCTTGAAGATGGACATAGTGAAAAGAATGTTTCCTGATAAGGGCTACTGGTCTCATATAAACGGTACAACCGAGAGCACAAAAAGGCTGAGGCTCCGAGGTCTCTCAGCCCCTGACTGGTGATGCCGAACTAATCAATTCCGTATGTCTCCTAATTTTACAAAAGTGAATAATAATTACCCGTTTTGTGAACTTTTTCAATACTGTTATCACTCCAGGATAATATTCTATCTAATAAAAGAAACATTTCCAAAATCGGAGTGGTAGTGACGGAGATAACCTATTACAAACTAACAAAAAAAGTTTTCGCCTTTAACATTATCTCAGTTCTTGTTAAAATCATTATTGCACAAAATATTAAACTTATACACTGCCACTACCACGTCTTTCCGACTCAAGCCGCAGATATGGTTTTAAATGCTAGAAAACATCCTTGTCACCTCTTCTCCAATGTTGCCATTCAGTGGAGGCGACAAAGTAACTTATGTTATGCAAACATGGGAGTTTATATGATGGGAGGCGACAACGTACTTCGCCTAAACGTTAAGTGCAGCACTAGCGCCAGTGATATACACCGGAACTAAAAACTTTTTGTGGGGGTATTGAGGGCACTTTATGACCTCCGACAAAATTTTCGTTTTTGAGACCCTAGATAGCATCTGAGTACAAAACAAATGAAAACTTTGAAAAACGTTGTCGCCTCCAAAATCGGAGGCGACAACGTTATATATGAGGTGACAACGTTTTCTCAGTATCTACTTTGGAGGCGACAACGTACCCTTTATCAATATATAACATATATATATATATATATATACACATATCAAACCCATCAAACCCATCAAACCCATCAAACCATCAACACAATTTTAATAAAAACAGGTTAATATGGATTACATTAAGGCAAATTTGAGGAAAATATTTTGACGGATCTACAACTGTTAAATCGGAAGTGAACAGCAACTTTGTTATTTTAAACAGAACACTTCGTATATTATTATATTTTCGGATGTTTTTATTTATTCTTCTTTTGTTCTTGTAATTTACCTGAACGGATTTTGTCCAATTACTAATTTTATTTACACAAGTTTGCAGGCTAGTGACTGTTTTTTATCATCTTTGTTCACAGTCATCATATCAGTATCGTCAACAAATTTTGCTGCTCTGACTTCTTTAAGTCCTAAGTAAGCCTCTTTCTGCTTCACTCGGGAGGCTCTATTTGTTATATGCGATTTCAGAGATTGTTTAGGTAAGAACTTAATTCATAATTTAATCCTTCATACCACACCTTATAAAATGCCTGTGCCATGTTGAGGAAGGCTGTAAAACAATTTATGTTTTTAAAAGGATTTTCTAGTGGTTTAAAAACGACCCAATATCTTATGATGCCAGTTCATAACTATTCATATTATTTTTTTTGTTAATTGTTCCTTTTAAAAGAAAACAATTATCTTAACTAATGGAATAATGGATTATTTTTTTTAATAATAAATAGCCATCATCAATCTTATTTTGATTCACACATTGGCCTGTATTAGTCTGGTCGGGAGCCAGTAATAATTAAGTATTATTAATTTAACAAAATATCTACTAAATAAATTTTGGCGAGCTTAACTGGCGCCAGCGGTCATATCAAAAATATTTTATATCTAAGGTTGATGTGTTTTCGTAAAAAAATATACCAGTCGTGATTGAACATTGCTAAGAGACTAGAACCAAATTGATAAATCAAAGTTAATAACTAGTATTAAGACAGAGGCGTACGTAGTCTAAATAAAAAAATATGGAATAATGAAAGTTTTTTTAGTAGAGCTCAGAAGAATGGTGATAACAATAAGGTTTTTTGTATTTGTGAATCACCTTTTATAAGAAAGATGGAGTTCTATTCCAAATGATACACACCTTATATCTTCTTTTCTCTCTCATATTATTCGTTGTTTTCCGTACCGGGTGATTGATTAAGTTTCCATTCAAAATACCAGGCAGATGTAGGGTAAAAATAATAAAAATGTAATCCTGAAACAATTCTACAGAAGTTTGATCATAACTTTTACGTTCAACGGACTTGAACAACCTTAATGTCATTTGAAGGGAAACTGAACATTTAGCAACGGTAACGAGATAATGTCGTCTGAATAGTTAACATTTGCATTTTTCTTCAAAATTTTAAATAGAAAGGCAGAAATCTTAGCAACTATTTCAATAGAAACTGAATTTCTGTCAAAATGGATGAAAAACCACATCTCGATATCCCTTTTTGAAGCCAAAAATAATGATGAGATATAGATACATAGGAACGCCTCAATTATCTCGGAAACAGATTTCACGACTTTTATATATTTTGGTGTGCAAGGATCTTGTGATATGGCCGATATTATGGTGATAATTACATTGTTGTCAGATCTTTCCTTTTTCCGGAATAATGATGAACTTTGATATTTCAAAAAGAATACCCTGTATTTTTTTGCCTTTTGAAATCCTTAAGAAATACTGAATATTTTTCATGTGATGTTCCATATACCTAAATGTTATAATTTCGGAGTTATAGCTACATTTACATTATATCCGCTGAAGTTAAAATAATACATTTAGGTGTATATGACTGCAACAAATTTGACGTTTCAATAAATTTGAAAATCACAATGGATCGTATGTATGAAAAAGAACGAATTGAGATTTTAATGATAAGAGGATATGGTCATATGCGTAGAAGTCAACAAGAATCGTGTAATCTTTGATAATTTAGGTATATCAAAACCGAAATCCCATAACAAGATCTACTGTCAGTAAATTAGTAAAAAAGTTCAAATAAACTGGTACAGTAAAAAATTGATCCAAATCAGGGCTCAGAGAAACTGCATCAACTGAAAACAAATCTTTAGATGTTCGTCTCCTGTTAGACACACACTCTTTCGCAAACATCCGTGAGAATTGTACGTGAAAATAAATTCCATCCATACAAAATAAGATTAGTTCAAGAGTTGTCAGATGATGATTTCGATGGACGTGAAGAGTTTGCAGACATAATGATGGAAAAACGATCAAGATTTTCTAAGTAATGTTTCATTCTCAACTCTGTTAAACAATATCTCTTTTAATTTCGCAATATTAGTTGGTTGTAGTTTTCCGTTTTTTATTTAAATCCAAAAGGTTTCTCGGACTTGGAAGTGGCTTAGTTACAACGTGTTCGATTTCCCGGCAGATTTAAACCGTTCATTCCTAACTCTGTTGAACAATATCTCTTTCAATTTCGCAATATTAGTTGGTTGTAGTTTTCCGTTTTTCATTTAAATCCAAAGGGTTTCTCGAACTTGGAAGTGGCTTAGTTACAACTTGTTCGATTTCGCGGATGATTTAAACCATTCATTTCTAACTCCGTTATACAATATCTCTTTTGATTTCGCAATATAGGTTTGTTGTAGTTTTACGTTTTTTTTTATTTGAATCCAAAGAGTTTCTCGAACTTGGAAGTGGATAGTTACAACTTGATCGATTGCCCGGCCGATTTGAACCGTATTTGATAACCTGACCGACCCTGACCGTTACGTCCGTTAAAGTATCAAGTATATGTTATAAATACCTTATTTTCTTTTCCCCGTTATTTTGCTTGTCACTGTAGAATTATCACTTATAAGCAGCAGAATTATTACCGCCAATTTTCTTTAAGGTCACGTCTTCGATAATTTTCTATCAACAAAAACATGAGTGAAACCGAGAAAAAAATTATCGGGAATTAATTCTGCTGCGTGGGAGATTCGGTAAGAAAATTACATAAATTGGAGTTACTTTTAATATGCTGAGAAGATCTACCCTACGACCTATTCTGCGTAGATGTCAATTTTTTTCTGGGTAAAATCTGACACTACTAGGTATACTACTGAGACAAACCATCAAGTAACAATCAGTTTTTAAGTCGTAACCGTGATATTCATAGTTACAATAATATTGTGTAAAAAATGATTCGTTTTGATAATGAATCAGCAAGTTCGATTGCTAAAGAAATTGAGCAGTTAGTACCCGATAATACAAGAAGATCAGAAGTTAGTGTGAAGACAATTTATGCAATTCTGTGGTGAAAAATCTTATAACTTGAGCGATCCTCCAACATCTATAGCAAATTTATTATAAATAATAAAAGATTGGGCTTTCAACATGAAAAAACAAAATTCTGAAGATTACGAAGAAAACGTTATTAAACTAATGTGGAATTCCACAGAGAAACAGCTTCAAAGATATTATTTTACCACATATAAAGTTAAGTTTGACCCATTTAAAGATATAGAGTTTTTGGAAGCTAGAGTGGCAAGAGATACAAAACGTCGTAAGTTGCAGATGGATGTTTCCAAACGAAAGAAAAGTTCCTCAGCATTATCGACTGCTGATTCTAGTAAAGTGGTGTATTTATGGGATGAAGGAGGATACTGCTGCATTTATTACTTTATTGAAGAAATGGATAGAGGATACTCTACTAGCCTGATTGAATATAACCCTTTTTTTTTCAAAAACTACTCAAGGAGGGTCTAAAAAAGCTGCAGGTAGCAAGTTCCTTATAAAAAATGTTGCTAATCCTGAAATGCGCCCGTCTATAGTCAAGGCGATTTAGAGTTTAGCGCGATAATCGCTGGTATCAGCTTGAAACTTTGTATAAAGGTTGCAAAAAATACGTACAATAAAATAGTACTATCCCGCAAATGCAAAACCTTGCACGACATTGTTTAAATGACCATATTGTGCTATTTTCTAGTACAATTACTAGTTCATTCGTAAATATCTTTTTTGCTCTTGATTATGAAGAAAAAATGTTAAATACTTTTTTTTTGTCTTCTAAAAACGAACAATATGAAACCAACCGCGTCGAAAAATATTGATTAGATCAAAAGTTATTGATGATTAAGTTTACATAAACATTAGTTTGATTAAACACTATTAGATTATTTTGTTAACAATGACAATATCCTGTAATTGTGCTTAATTACTGTACTCCGTCAACAGATCACGTGTGCCAAACCCGCAATCGGTAAGTTGAATAGTTAATGAGTTATAGCGTTATAAACAAATTGACGTAGCATTGTTTTACAATAAACCTGTACCACTTTGTCACTTTCCCTGTATGACGCTGATTTTTTCTAAGGTAGATTACGTTCGCTGAAAATCGCTGAAAATCTTGACGCAGCCATTCAAATTGAACGGTGCTACTTAAAGTCGACTTTTCTTGGGATCCAATAAAGATATTTGGATGATTTTTTTTTTAATTTCATACCTCGCGACGAGAGAAATCTATTCCCGTTGTCGAAAATCTGGAAAAATTGAAACCTGAGTAGATGCGCGTGCGTCAAACAAAGTATACATTTTTTGTTGTTATTTTTAGAAAAACCCTATTTTGGCCGTGCAATTGCAATTTTTGAAAAAATAACGACGCCGCTCGATTACACCGTTCGTAATCTACCTTAGAAAAAATCAGCGTCATACAGGGAAAGTGACAAAGTGGTACAGGTTTATTGTAAAAAAATGCTACGTCAATTTGTTTATAACGCTATAACTCATTAACTATTCAACTTACCGATTGCGAGTTTGGCACACGTGATCTGTTGACGGAGTACAGTAATTAAGCACAATTACAGGATATTGTCATTGTTAATAAAATAATCTAATAGTGTTTAATCAAACTAATGTTTATGTAAACTTAATCATCAATAACTTTTGATCTAATCAATATTTTTCGACGCGGTTGGTTTCATATTGTTCGTTTTTAGAAGACAAAAAAAAGTATTTAACATTTTTTCTTCATAATCAAGAGCAAAAAAGATATTCACGAATGAACGAGTAATTGTACTAGAAAATAGCACAATATGGTCATTTAAACAATGTCGTGCAAGGTTTTGCATTTGCGGGTTAGTACTATTTTATTGTACGTATTTTTTGCAACCTTTATACAAAGTTTCAAGCTGATACCAGCGATTATCGCAAAAAGGCGATTTTCGGTGTGTAATGCCTGGACTATCTAGTCTAGAGTTGAAGAACAACTCATTAGAATAACAGGCCATTCCAGTAGTCAATGTATTAAGCCTTACCTACAAATGAATAGTTCTTACCACCAAAAGATTATCAAGTCTATGAGACAAATTAAGGCAAGTGAAACTACATCGTCTGCCTTTGTAGAGCAATCGAATAATGCCAGTATTTCCGATACTTCTTCCAGAGTTGTTTCCAACAACTGCGTGTTTAATATTATTACAAAAAATTAGTCATAATTTTAAATTTTTACGTTAAATCACATTAATAAGTAGTGTTATAGCGAATAGACAATAAAAACTTAATCTATTATGAATGTTTCAGCTTTTATTTCCTGCTTTCCTTCTGAAATATAAATTGTTGGACATAATACATATTCTTTATACTCCTATACTATAAGTTGTTAATTAAATGCCAATTTTCAGTTTTATAATGATACTCATTATAACACTGGTTTTCATTATGAAACTGAAAAATTTGACCAATAGAAATCTACATTTTTAAATAACCAAGTAGGCAGACCCAATCTTTTCTGTAGAATGTTTGACAGTTTCTAAGAGATTTGTGTTTTATGACAGTTTTAATCTTTTGCGTTAGTCAAAAAGGTAGATACCTTCTGTGTTGTTTAAATACGTTGCTTTCTTTTATGTAGTCAGTGTTCATCTTACATACAGTAGTACCATTTGACATCAAATGTCAGTGTTCATCTTAAATACAGTAGTTACATTTGACATACAGGTTACATCTAACACCTTCCACTTTTTAAAACAAATGTCGAGCGACGAAGAGTTTTCATACACACCACCTGAAATCGCTGAAAAGGCGAAAAATGTATCCAAAAGTTTATTACCTGCAAAATCAAAAAAGGTATATGATAAATTTTATGGACAATTTATGGATTGGAGGGTAGCAAGACAAGTATAAAAAAGCAATGTTGTTGAATTCAAATAAAATTTCTTGTTCGTAGAAAAAATAGTGTATGCAACTCTCATGTAATGGTTATTACATGATCGTTGCATAATATACTATTTTCTTATTGTAATTTTTTTGCTAAAATGATACAAAAATATATTTCCTGCGGCTTTAGTTAATTGTAACTAATTAGAGTTTTAGAAATTAAGTTCACTTTAGCCGTTAGTAACTCATTTTTATTGCTAAAATGTGAGAAACATTAAATACCAAATTTGTTATCTGAAATTCAATGTCTTTATAAGTTTAAATTTAAATTAAACTTAAAAAAACATATTTCCGATGAGTTTAGATAAATATGACGAACTAAATTTTTACAATAGAATTTGATTTTACTTATTAGTGACTGAGGTTTAGTACTAAAATTCCAGGAACATTAAAAACATGAATTCGTTTTCAACCATAACATCTAAAATTATATCTACATAGTTACAACAAAATTATTTCCGATGATTTTAGAAAAATATTACATATTGTATTTTCACAAGATAATTTTACTTTGACGTTTAGTACTTAACACTTTTTGCAACTAAAATGTGACGGACTTTAAAAAATGTTATTAATTTTACAAATGAGGAAAAATTGATATACGTTTTTATTTAGATATGATTCATCTAATATAAACGAGTAAATAGTTGGCTCTCAGTAAAATTTGTTAACGTTTGACATTTGGCAGTTATTGTCTCGGTAATTTGGCATTCAGTATTATTAGTTATTGTCAAATCAATGTAAAATTTTAATAAATAATAAACAACTTCAAAACAAGTATCTACATTGAACTGTAAGAGTTATAAATTATGTACTATGTGCCAGAAGATAAGTGACGTAAGCCAAAACCATAGAGACTTGAAATTATTACCATTTTTATTGGATCAGTTTATGGACGAAAATATTCTTGAAGATAAGAAATTATTTTACAAAGTTGATGTGGAATTAAAACCAATTTTAGAAAGCCACAATATGCCCAAAGCCCAACGGAAACACGAATGTCAAAATATTACATATATTTGTTGAAACACAGACAATTTTTAATGATAGAATCACCAAATTTTTCGCATATTAAAAAAGATACAGTGCAAGAATTTCATTATATTTTAAATATTTTCATACTTTTTGATGGGCCTCTTTCAGCCCCGGTGTTCGATATGCAAAGCAAAATGGTTAGTATCAATAAAAATCAGCAACAAAATGTATTTTTATTTTATTCTGAGTGACTTTGCCAAATATATAAGGCATTTTTGACAGAAAAATTATCACTTATTAATTCCATTAAGTTAATAGGAACTAACAAAATTATCGCGAATATTCCACTCATACTTGTTGTATCAATGCAACGAATGCTAAATTATTAAATGGAAATTCAGCGGAAATTCCACGTTGCCATGACAACCCAGCGGAAATTCCATGTTGCCATGACAATCGTTGTCAAACAACGTTAAAATAATAAACGTGAAACGTCAAAGAAGAGTTTCTTAGAGGTCATGAATCGATTCGGAGATATAGCAGAACGGGAAATTGACAAAAATGTATTACGTTACTGTTTCAATAAATAAACAATTTGTTTTTATTGAGATTTTTAAGTTAGAGACGTTACATTATCTATCTGAATATAGTGGAGATATACAGTAATTTGTATTATTATTCTGGAAATATTCTCCCTAAATACCACTTGTGCTTAAAAATCAACCGGATAATTTTTAAGCACTCGTGGTATTACCCCCGATAATCTATGGAACATTACATGAAAAATATTCAGTATATTTATTAAGCATTTCAAAAGGCAAAACACTTTAAAGGGTGATCCATTTGAATTAACAAAGTTCATTATTATTCCGGAAAAGGAAAGATCTGACAACCATAATATCCGCCATATCACAAGCTTCTTGCACAACAAAATCTATAAAAATCGTGCGATCCGTTTCCGAGATAATTTGGGCGTTCTATACTTGAAACTCACGTGTTCCAACCACGCCATCTGTTTACCATATTATTACATAATACATAATAAGTTGAGCAATACCTAAATCGGATTTAGGAATTCCTAAGTCAATGTACGTTTCACCAAGTGCTAAGTAATACCTAACAGAGATAGGAAATAGCTTATATTAGGACAGCTTTCTGGATCTGCCTAAAGACAACCTCAAAATAATTTGTCATCAATGTTGACAGCAATGAAAGATTATAGATCTGATTTTGTTGTTGGTTTTATATTTAAAAAATATGCGAACTCAGCGACATGTGCCGGGTGGAATTTGCAATTTTCTGTTATTATATTGATAAACGTGCTCTAGCGGCATAACTAAAAACCAGACATACCACAGGTAAGCTGGCTTTGTTGGAGCAGTGAATGCTTTTTCCAACAAGACCAAGTTTGTTAATATCCATTATGTCGTTTAGGAGTTACAGCTGTTTATTTAAAAAAACATTAAATAACCCCCCACCACTCCATTTTAATAGATAAGTTTATTAGTTTTAAAAAGCATTATAGTTTTTTCATACCTCGGTCGAAAGTACGTACTTTCGTCCCTAGTAACAGGGACGAAAGTTTAACATTAACTCCCTGTGAGAAGTACACGCTCGCCCTCTATAACAGCGGGAGGAAAGAATTTCTCATTGCGTATTTATACTCGTAACGACCCGCAGCACTCACTTCGCTTGTGCCGCAAATGTCGCGGCAGGCATCAAAAAACATTTAAAGTTAAAAAAAGTAAAATTAATAACGTACTTTCGACCGGCTATGAAGAAAAGTCGAATACACTACACAGGCCAAAAGTTGAAAGTTGAAAAAATGGACCCCTCAGAGGGGACGAGGCTGGTCAAATAGGAGGAAGGGTAGAGCATTGCGCGGGAAGAAGGAATGTAGGGGATGGATGGAGGGTGTTACAGATAAATTTAGGGAAATGCAAGGTAGCGCATGATATATTGGATGAAGTGATTTTTAGGACGGAAGTGGATGTGGTGTGTGGATCCGAGGTAAATGCTAGATATGTGGGAAAGCAGGGATGGATTATGGACGTTACAGGAGAGGCAGAAATAAGAGTGGTGGGGATGGACTGAGGGCGGATGAAGTGAGGAAGGGAAACGGATGGGTGGTAGTGCGAATGGGAGATATGGTGGTGTACAGTGTGTATATAAGCCCAAATATCAGCCTGGAAGAATATGAGAGGAGTATGACAAGATTAGAGGACGATCAGGGATAGATGGCCTGAGGGGTGATATGATGAAGAGGATGTTGGAGTACTTGTGGGAACTATTTAACAGGGTGCTGAGGAAGAAAGGAGTTTCCGGAATGATGGAAGGTGGCCAGGGTGATACTGATGAAGAAGGCGGGCAGAGAGGGGAAGCGGGACTACAGGCCTATCAGCATGATGTGTGGTATGGGTAAATTGATGGAGGGGATAATAAAGCATGGGATTGAGGAGGAAGTTGGTAGGAATGGGGGTTTTAGGGTAAACCAGCACGGGTTCATGAAGGGGAAATCTTGCATCTCGGCACTGGGCAAAGTGATGGCTTGATGGAAAGAGCTAGGGAGGGCATCTGGAGCAAGAAAAAATTGGCCCTACTCGTGTTCTTCGACGTCGGGAACGCGTTCAACAGTGTCAGAAAACGGGCAGTGTTGAGCGCGTCGCTGAAGCTTGGAGTGGGGCAGGGGTTGGTTAACCTAATGGAGGACTACCTGACGGGACGTGTGATTGTAGACTCCAGAGGAAGGAGGTATAAGACGGAGGCTGGAGTGCCTCAGGGCTCGGTTCCTAGAACGACGCTCAGGAAGTGGGTGTTTGATGAGGTTTGTAGGATAGTGTGTGAAGAGGGATGTGAGATTACGGTGTATGTGGACGATGTGTGCCTGGTGTGTACGGCAAAGGGAGAGGCGGATATAGAAAGAAAGGCGGAGAGAATGTGTAGGAAGATTGTGGAGTAGATAGAGCGGTGCGGACTGGAAGTAGCGGAAGAAAAGACGGTGGGGTTGCTAGTGAAGGGACGGAGCACGAAGAGGGAAGTGGGGATGATGGTTAAGGGAAGGATAATTCATATGGAGGAGTCTGTGAAATACCTAGGGGTGTGGTTGGATAGTCAAATATCCTCCAAAACTCATATGGTGGAGATAATGTTGTGGGGGGAGGAGGAATGGATAGAGGTTAGTGAAGTAGTAGAGAGCATGGTTAGGGGGAGAGAAGGTCTCGATATGGCATGAGACGTAGGAGTGATAGTAGGGAGAAGACGACGGTGTGAGCGGGGAGAGTGTACGAGGGACCGCCGCCCGTCTCGAAGTATGCTAGGGTAGAGATTACGAGGCGGGGGTAACGGCGAGTTTGAGATGGTTTTGGTTGGTAGGCATCCCCTTGGGGATGAGTCCAACACTGTTTGGGTCCTGGACCAATTCGAACATGAGTTTTCCATCTCGGTCCGAAAAAAAAAAGTTTATACCTTGGTCCTGCTTGTCATGATGCGCAGCGCAGGACCGCAGTACGCAGGGCCGAAATTCAACTTTCGGCCCTTGTGGTGTAATATACTATTTTTTGGTACTAGGTGTATTTCAGTGAAAAATCACTTTAAAAGTTTCAGATGGAGGTTACACCCCCTGTCGGTCATCTTGGAAAGCTGAAAATAATTTCCAGGATTTTATATTAGCCACTATAATAGTTATAACATTTTTTATCGCAATTCTCTACGATGGATGGTTTCCGAAATACAGCACTTTGCATTCTTATCTGACACCCGGTACGTTTTGTAAAACGTCTAAAAAGGTTCGACAGTTCATCAGATAGTGAAAATGAAGGGCCGCGAGAATGTCTATTTCGTTCACATGCCAATTATTTTGGGACGTTGGACGATGAAAGTGATACTACTCCTAATTTAAGTACATATTTAGGTTAGATTAATCCTCTTTTTTCAGAAATGAATCAGTAAATTAAATTACAATTTATTTTTGCAATAAAGTGATGAGTTTCGACTTTTCTTTCTCTGTAAAATTGGCACTTCCACTCCATTTTTCTGCCAATTTCACGTATATACACCTACTCTTAACTCTACATTTACTAACAATCAGTTTTTGGACGAGAAGAATGGAAAACCAGACAATATAAACAGGCACTCAACAAAAAATTTTCTTCACTTCTCACCTTCTTCTACCACTATTTGTTAGGTTATGATCTCCATCCGTTCGGGCTACAAGTTAAAATTACGTAATTACAGTAATACCAATTATACGCAAAAATAAATCCAATGTTCAGCTAAACCTTGTTTTTAAACTAGGAGGAGCATTTTAAGAAATCTCAAATACACCACTAAAGTTACTAGATTGGGTTGAGTGTGTTCCGAAAGGCTTGTGTTCAGACTTTTTGAACTAATTGACAATTACATGAAATATGTATTGCACTGCTCGCAAATGTCTTGGCCAATGAGGAATCAAGGCAAGTTTAAATATCGCATCATCATTTGTCACAAGCCATGGCGAAAGTAGGAACCAAATGTCACCTTGTGAAAATATGTATGATTATAATAGGTAATTTATGTAAAAATTGTTAATAATTTGAGGATGAATACATATGTAGACAAATCAATTGTATGTTTGAA
Organism: Lochmaea crataegi; assembly: GCA_947563755.1. Taxonomy (NCBI): domain Eukaryota; kingdom Metazoa; phylum Arthropoda; class Insecta; order Coleoptera; family Chrysomelidae; genus Lochmaea; species Lochmaea crataegi. Next base: position 39,200,060 of record OX387425.1, on the reverse strand, counting down.
TTATTCTTCATTCACATTTAAAGCTCAGGTACCTATAGCATAAACTAGAAGGAAACAGAAGTTTTTATAAATTTTATAAATTGAATAGATGAGGCTTTTACTTGATGAAGATCCATACTAAATGATGAAATAAAACAATTTAATTTGTTTAAATCTCCATTTTATTTTGAACTGACGTTCAATTTAAAATTAGTGACGCGTTTCGCTACACAGTAGCTTTCTCAAACTAGTGAAGATACAATGAAAAACTTTTAATTTATATAGTGAATTCCGTATTAGGGCAAAAAATTGTTAAAGTCCATTGAATCGTATTAATGTTAGGATCATTTTAATAAACTGGCATTCCCACCCGTCTTTATCAATAATTTTAATAGATAGAGAGAAAAATAATAGATCGAATCTCTGTAGAGTTGTTTCAGGATTACATTTCTATTATTTTTACTAAACTTTTGCTTAGAATTTGAATCGACAAGTGCGAATTTTATGTTAGCATCGTTAATTCCCCTTGTGGTGAAATTAGCGAGCTAGAAATAATTTCCAGCCTCTTTGCCGATTTTGTCATAAAATGTTTTTCTTAATCAAACACCCGATACTGTTTCCAAACTATATGTTAATCAGCAGTGTTTAAATCAAATGATAGATATCTTCTATATTCAATGTAACTTCGTAAACAATATATAACTTCATTCGGTACGTGAGTTGTCTCAACTTCCTTCGTTAAATTCGAAAGTTTATGAACCAAACGCGCTTCCACTGAAGTGTGGAATATTGTTAGAAAACCACATTGAGTCCGATTAAATCAATAACAAATTACAAAACTGGATTGGTTACTCAAGAATTTAGTATGGTACTGGAAATATAAAGAAACATTATTTTCCAAGGATTTATGTTCATTTCAAGTGATGGACAGGAAATAGTATCCATTTATGTACATGACGTTCCAATTTTCAGTTTTGAAGTAATCTCCTTAGGAATACCAGGATTTTTTCTTTTATCTTGAATAATAGGATCAGTGAATCGAGTGAAAATTTATTAATAGAGAAACATTTATGGAAATTTGGCGTGTGAAATTGTCGTTACAAGTAAACACAAATTCCGAAGAGTAAAAATAGATACGAAGCGAAGTAATACAAGTAATTTATGCAACAAGTGCATAAAGCGGTACTCTTTTTCATCGATTGAAAAGACTTTTCATGAATATGCTGCATACAATATTTTTTCTACAGCCGTATACAGATAATAAAATCAAAATAAATATTTGGAATACTTTAATAGAACTACCTCGGCAAAATACAACCAATAACGAACGCACAACGATTGAATTGGGAATCGTAGACAATAATATTAAAAAAAGCAACAATTAGATTATGTATTTTTGTTTCATTTCAGAATGTGGATATTGTAAGCAACTACCGAATGGCATCAAACCGAATTATTGATACTACAAACAAATCTATCAACATCAAATCAGTTACAGTTAGTGTACTGTCAAAGGTGACTCGAAGTTTTTTTCGGTGATGGTGTGGACTAATTGCACCAATCAACTGTGTTAGCTTATGGAAAGGTTGAAATGAAGTTAACGTTTTGGCACCGCTTTTAACACTTTTTTCCACTCTTACCATAAACAGCCGTTTTAAGAGATACAAACCGGTGAAATACGAGGTATTTATGTACATTGGGGTGATATTCACAGGGACCCAAAATCTATTGTGCCCCCCTTCTTCTAAATAGTTCCTGAGGAAAGTCTCAGAGATTAGTAGCTCCTATAGACCTATGTCCTGGAGGAATTTTAGGATATCTGGAAATTGTCCTTCTTCTATCCAGTCTCCTAGGTGTTGTGTGTGTTGTTTATATGTAACTCCACTACTTTAAACTTTTTAAGGTGCCCATACAGGCGACAGTTGATTTATTGATTAGTTCGGCACCACCAATCAGCGGCTTCGAGCCCCTCAGGCTTTTTGTGCTCTTGTTTGTACTGTTTATGAGGAGAGACCAGCAATCATTATCAGGCTCAACAGTCTTTTCACTAGGTCCTTCTTTGAGAAATCCTCCCTTGGGTACCTACTCTAGTCCTAAGAGTCTATATATCCAATGAGACAGTGCTTCCATACTCGAAGATAATGTGTGAGGCTGTTTCCTCCTCTTCCATGCATAACCGACAGATAGGCTCCTCCCTTTATATGCCAATAGGCATGATGACTGATTTTGAAAAACTGCCCCACGATGTTTGCACGCATAAGCTTTATACAAAAAGAATTTTGTTATTGGAAAAAATAAAGATTTTAAAGAAGAAATTCACGTTTTTAAAGTACAATTCAAATTTGGCACCAAAATGTAAATCACACATCTGTAAATACTTCAAATATTTTCACAGTTTGCAAATTAAAAATTTATTTGATTACTAATTTGAATTATTTTGTGTGATAGTCATTAATTATATAACGAGTAAATATCATTTAAACGATGCAAAACCAGAAAATACGATAAAAGTTTGAACGATATACAAAAGGTTGACGTTACACGTTTGTGATCGGTGTTTTAGCTAAGATGGCGGATTGTCATATTTTGTATTTATATTTTTACTAAAATAAATATAATCACAATTGTAATGTAAAAAGAAGTGATTTCTTCAGATTCTTAGTAATCTATACAATGATTTTAAATCATTATTTCAGTTATTCTTAGTGACTGTAATCATCCCGGTGACCGTTACTTTTCTTATCTGGCCCTTGTTTTAATATTTCGTTAGTCAGTGACTCCGAGAGTTTTTTGACCAGGAGTTTGCTGTGTTCCTGTTTTGGCAAGTGGCTCCACTACGTCTGATATTTAGTTTGAATCCACCGAGATGTACAACCACCTGCAGCAGTTTTTGATATTCCAAATACTGGTTCAGGACCAGTGAATGCAGTTTCAGACCCATTTCATTGCCTACAACACCCTTGTGCCGCGGGACCCACTTAAGAGTTACTCTATTATGGTTTGCCAGGGTTAGGAGTTTCTGTAGGCCTAGATCTGATCTGGAGACATGCTAAACATTTCAGTGCTGTCTGACTATTTGAGAGTATAAGGCACAGACGGGCAAGTCTCTGAAGCTTTGATAGCTCCAGTTCGGATTTCCTCCGATTTTTTTTGGCTACCAAACTTAGGCTTCATAGGTAAGCATGGGTCTCACCACAGGTGCGTACAGCCAGTGTATGATCCGATTTAGTCCACATGTGTTTCCTATCGTCCGTTTGGCAGCCATTAGGGCCATGTTCCCCTTATTTGTTTTGTCATCTGGGTGTGAATTTCAGGTTAGTTTTGCATCTACAATATTATACCCAGATACTTGACCTCCAGGCTTAGACACAGCTGCACGTTGAAGAGGCTCGGCAGTTTTCTCCTTTTTCTAGTGAAGGGAATGAGCGCAGTTTTTGCAGGGTTCACCTTTTGGCATTTCCTCCAACACCCTAACTCCTCCGTTTCCAGATCTTGTTGCATCAGCTCCGATATAACATTAGGGTATTTCCCCAGTACAAATATTGTCAGATCATCTGCATAGCCCAGGGTGTATAGCCCCTTTCTGTTCAATTCCTCCAGGTCCCACAGCAAATGTGATAAGAATTCTCCCTGTGGGCATCCCTTCATTATCGATACCTCTATGGAATCGCCAAGTAAGGCTCCTGTTGAGAAGCATGTTTTGCTATTTGCTATTTCTTGATTTCCAGCCTCAATTTTCGACACCAGTTAGTGTAAGGCTGCTTCACAGAATTTTCCTGATTGATGGGCGTGTTGGTTATGTAGTGGCCTTTCAATGAGAAAGTTTTCCCTAACATGCCTATCAATAAGTTTCTCCATTATCTTCAACATGAAATAAGATAGAGTTATTGGCCTAAATGACTTTGTCTGGGAATAATATTTACCTCGTTTCCAGGCAGTTGGTATGTATCCAAATCCAGTGATGCTCTGAAGAGTTCACAAAGTACTGGTGATTGATGTATTCCCTCCCGCTGCTGATGCGCTGGGATCATACCATCTGGTCCAGGAGCTTTGTAGGGCTCAACCGAGTTAATAGCCCAGTTCAATTTGCACTGGGTTATTACTTTGTTGGCAGCACTCCAATCCCCTTTCCTCGCACTTGCTAGGGTAGTTAGTGGTCTGACGGATAGCTCCGTTCCTGTCTCTACGCAGTCTGGTAGATGTGGCTGTAGTAGAATCTGCAGGGTCTCCATACCAGTTTCCGTGTATGATCCATTGGGTTTTAAAATATTGCCTATGGGATTTATAGGATCTTTGGTAAGGATTTTGTGGAGTCGAGCCGCTTCTGAGAATGTTTCCACCTCATCACAGAATTTCATCCAGGGCTCCCTTTTTGCCTTCCTGATCTGTTTGTTGTGAGCAGTCAGAGGGGAATGATATTCTTCCCACTCTCCTGTCCTTTTCTCACTTTTAAACGGTTTGCGAGTTCTTGATTTCAGTTTAGAAAGCTCCTCCTTCCACCAGGTTAATTTATTCCTAGAGGAACTATTTACCTCAAAGCAGTTGTGATATGAGAGTTCGATGGTCTCCCGAAGCTGTTCGGAAGGAAGCATCACTGTCTTCCATTTTATTTTTGACATTTCCTAGAAGGTGTTCAAGGTTATTCCTGTATTTCTCCCAGTTCGTGCTACTCGGATTACGGTACTTCACTGTAGGTTTCTCCATTTCGGAGATTTCCGGATGATCCGAAAGGGACGGTTCCTCAGTCACATACCAATTAGTTAGCTGAGAGCTTATATCAGGCGACAGTTGAAACTCTGTTAAAACTCTTAGTGCAGTTTTACTCTTGCTCAGGCATTCATTTGTTCTCAACTGGTTGTAGTTTTCCAGAAGTATCTTTGATTGTCTAAGCGCTACTAGATCTTTTCAATTGCCAGATTCTTCCTATTTCTTCCAATATTAAATTGCAGCCGTTACCGCAAAAGTGTTCCGTACCCCAAGAGGGTGTTTTAGCCCCTCTCTTTACTAGTTAATCTGCTATTTAGTTTCCTTCTCTTCAAGTGTGTCCTGGAATACACAGAAAGGTGACGATGCTGTTTTTGACTATCCGACATTATGATAATCCCTTGCCTTCTACTTCTTTGATAAATATTGAACCCGGCACTTTCCTATGCTATGAATTTCCGCTTGAAAGATACTTGGAGTTTTCCCAAGCTTTCGAAGTGTTTGGTTCCTGGCCCGTACACTCCCTATCCCAGTCCCTTCTATTGCTTTTGAGTAGTCTGTATACCATTGAATGGCATTCTTTCCAAGACTGGAGATGGTGTTGGGATCACCACATTCCATTTTGTTGCTGAATTCCATATCAAATGAAATACAAGTTAAGGCGGAGAGAAATATTTTCAAAGGCATTTTCTGATATAACATCCTATATTCTGTTATAATGGCTGAATGTTTATTTTTGTAGTTTTGTAGTTCTTTTAATTTTAATTCAAAAGAATACTAAAATATTGTCTTTAAGACAGAAAAATGTTTTACATTAACCTGAATCTTAGTCTCATCAATTCCTTAACAGAATTAACAGAATAGCATCAATAAATGTAACAAAAAGTAGTAATACCATTGTATAAGGATAGGTATATCCTTATACCCTGATAATACTGAAAAAATAGTGAGTGGATTCCAAATATTAGGTCAGATCAAATAATAAAACACAATAATATATTTTGATTATGAAGTAAGGATTATAGGCCGGATGAAACCGAAACAGATCCATTATCAGGAACTGCGTCAACGTTTTGAAAAAACGCAGAAAACCTTCGATTTTTGATCAAAGGAGGGCACTTTTTTCCGATATTTTTGACTTAGCTACTTTCACTCCTAGCGGGGGTAAGCATCACCTCAAAATATTTAAATGGCATTAGGGGTCGAGTAAGGTATCATTTTAAAGCCCTTTCAATTCTCTTTACAACAATTTTTGAATTTCAAAATTCGGCATAATACTTTTAAATAAATTACATTTTGAAGTTTAAATTATGTTTAGCTGTTTACTTACTTCTTAGTTAAATAAAAATTTCAAATTGTTGACCACCCGCGTCCATACAATAATAAAGATTTTGTTCGAAACGATCTCGCACATTCCGAAGAATTTCCGGAGTGATTCGATGTCACTCCTCGAAAATTTTTTGACGCAAATCTTCTAGAAAGGCTGGTTGTCTTTTGTAGATTTTACTTTTGAGGTATCCCCATAAAACAAATCAAGGAGCGACAAATATGGTGACCGTGGAGGCCATTTAATGCTACGTCGTCTCCCAATCCAGTGCTTTGGAAAATGTTGGTCTAAATACTGACGAACAATCAGAGAATAATGTGGAGGAGCACCGTCCTGTTGAAACATCAAATGATCACACTATAACTGTTGGTCATTTCCAATAATATCGTTCAAGGCAGGGTCGATAGCATCTTCCAGTAATTTCAAATACATTTGGCCAGTCAAATTACCAGGTAAAAAATATAGACTCACCAGCCGGTCACCGAAAATGCCAGCCCTTACATTTAATTTCTACGGTTGCTGTGTATGCACCGCCCGGAAAAGTCTTGGGTTTTAATCAGACCTTTCATAAAAAAGCGGCATTCACCCGAGAAACAGGTATTAAGAAGAAACTGTGGATCGTTCGCTGTTCACTCACTCATTATGTCGCAAAATTGCAATCGGCGGCCATAATCATCGTTCCTGCCATGGAGGCTAGATAAGGAGATCGAACTCCATGTATTCCAATTTCTGGTCATTATAGAGGGCGCCACATATGCTAAGGTACCAAAAAATCTGACGACAGCCAATCATAAAACTCGATTTAATGATGTTTTATTGGTTGCTAACTTCTTCGACAGTTCGCTGTTCACGCGTGAGGTAAGGTCACAGAAATGGAAAATATTGTGAATAAGGAATCCGTTTTTTGTCCTCGTTTTCAAAAATATCTTTTTTTTTTTCAATGGCTTTGGATAGCTTGATCCATTCAGCCACGAATTTATTATACTGCTTGTTCCAATAGTTAGCCTAGGAGGATAGGCATAACTTCAAAAATATCGAAAATTGTAATCGTTTGGTGGTAAAATTATTAGTTCCACTCTGTGCTGCTGAATGTATTTATGTTTTTACACGATGAAAAATATGAATATCATGTCTTCTCTTCAGTATGGAATTTTAGAACACACTTAAAGGTCCAGCACAGTTAGAATGAGTGTAAGTCTTTAAAATAGAAATTTGAAGAATAAAGGAGACACTCTACGTGCAAGTAAGTATATTCTAGAACCAAGTTCACAAGTTGGATTGCCCAATTATAAAAAATAAATTGAAGATGAATGAAGAGATATGTTTACAATACTTATGTATAAAGTTTCTCAGAATACAGTTTGAAAACATAGAAGGTACGTATAGATAAATAGCCAGTAGTCATAAGCTCTAATAACACACAAATTTGGTCCTATTAATAAGAAGTAATAAAACAATTACAGAATTAATAATATCTAATATTTTAGGTTATTTTCCATGAAATGAACCAAAAGATGATTGCTTCCAAACTGGTCAAGCCTTCACAAGAAGAAATTATGAAAATATAGAATATACAGAGAGTTGCACGAGAAGTAATTTACTACACACTATGTAACTTCTTTTACCTAAATACGAGCCTAAATATAAAGTGTACAATCCTTCGAACATTGAACATTGTTCAAAGATACAATCAGTATGTCTCTAACTTGATACCTACCTATCCTATGGCCTGTTATACTTATCCAGCTTAGGTACTATGAGTAATTAGTGAACTGTTGAAGTTAAAATAAGGTAATTAGAATGCTTCATATTTACTGCTCAATTTACCAATAGGCTTTATAGGATTACGAGTAAATTTTGGCTACTCTTGCAAAAAATTTTAACTGAAGGATATCAGAAAATACATCTATATCTTGATACCAGATGCTCAACTATGCATTCACTATCGAACCTGACATCAAATATACATACCTCTAGTCTATGATGAAAACATAGTGCTGCTATTTTTCTAGGCATTACTGAAGCGTTTAATGGTGTTTGGAACTGTGGTATGTTCTACAAACTATATGAAATGATGTGTTCTAAATACTTGCTATTAATCTTGAAAACTACCTTAGTGATAGAACACTACAAGTAAAAGTGAATACCAGTTTTATTCCAAACATTTAAGGACTTCTCCAGTGTTCCTCACTGTCCTATTTGCTCTACAATCTATCTATCTTGTTGCAACTATGATTTAGCAACAGAACATTTAAATTTGCATACATATTGCAGTATACAGTTGGTTCAGTGAATCTTTTCCCATGTATGAAATTATTCACATACTACTTTTTGTAGTACGTCTCTTTTCTACTCACAGAATCTAAACCCCCGAAATGAAACCGTTTGTTCCATTACAAAATAATATAACAAACAGAGATAGCCATATGATGAATGTCGGCGATAGGTGTAACCCACACAACAGAAGTTCTGTGGTTTAACCGCGAATTTGTATATTGACAGACCAAAGACTTTGTTTACATTTTTATTTCACATTTTTTTCAATTTTCTTGCCCCTTGCATATAAATTTATTTCAAAAACAGTTGTTATAACGACTAACTTATACCTGAGTGTTCGAATTATTGTGGTAAGTAAATATTATTTATCTACTTCTTATTTATTTACTTCGCAATGAAAACTAACCTTAAATTCACATTTCATTATGATTCTGGATAGAACTACGTCAAACTGAATTATATGAAACATATTTTACTTCCACCAATGTAGAAAATATTGACCTAATTTTCCGAAAGACCAGAACTATTATTTATGAATGGTTTTTATTTTTAGAATATGCCTGGAAAAACGTTGAATTCGCAAGCACAGGAGCTGGTCTTAAATGTGTTGGAGTATTTTGAGTTAGATAAAAGAAATGGAGGACCTTTGGAACCACTTTCATGTGTTCAGGAGGTAACATAAATATTTAAGTGCATGCTTGTTTGGCAATATACTTATTATTAATCAATTTTTTTATGTTAGAGGGTAGCTGCTGCTTTGAAAATATCTCGGCGGACGGTATATGCTATAAAAAAAAGAAAAGAAAATAATTCAATTCTTTCAAACCCAGGCAAAAGCAGAACTCGTTCTAAAACTAAAACAACTGATCTACCTGAGGGAGCTAAGATGGCAGTACGGAACACATTATATGATATGTACCAACAGAGTAAATATCAAACTATTTAATTAGAATTTTTGGTAAAATGTAAGTGTAGGTATTTTGTAACGAGTATTCAAATCATGGGATATTCAAGAAAAATTTAGGAAGATATTTATATAGATTTTAGTAATTTTGTGTCTACATTACAATTTGAATGTTACTTTGACTACCTTAAATTGTAAATTGAGGGAAAGAGAAATTGTATCTATTGGCAAAACATCTCTGAGCATTTTGTTAAAAACATTGGGATTCAAATATAACAAAGATGACAATCGGAGAGCTTTAATGGAGCGGACCAGTATTGCAGCCTTGAGAGCCAATTTTCTGCGTAAATATATGGAAAACCTTTCAAGTACTCACCCAAGAGAACTTGTATTTTTGGATGAAACATGGATCTATTCGAAGGGAAATAAAACAAAATCTTGGCAAGACAACAGCACTAAAAGTGTACGTAAACCAGATGGTTATGATGGTGAACGTTTTATAATTGTCCATGCTGGTTCTACCAAAGGATTTGTCTCTGAAGCAAGTTTATTATTCTGTTCAAAATCTAAAGTAGCTGATTACCATGGAGAAATGAACAATGAAATATTTATGAAATGGATAAGTACTCAATTTATTCCCAATTTAGAAGAGCCATCTCTTATTGTTATGGATAATGCTCCATACCATAGTGTTCTTTTAGAAAAGCAACCTTCTACTAATTCGACAAAAAATGAGATTGTTACATGGTTGATAACAAATAACATTAAGTTTGATACAAAACTTACAAAACCTGAATTGCTACAAATTGCAAAAATTAATAGAAAAGAAAACGTGTATATAATTGATGAGTTACTACGAGAACATGGTCACGAAGTGCTGAGACTACCACCATATCATTGTGAATTCAAAGCTATTGAATTAATTTGGGCAAATTGCAAGTCATATTATAATAAATACATATATTGGTAAAGATGGGTATTCAGATTGTTCTGTTATAAATATGTGGAAAGAGGCACTGGGACAATGTTATCAACAAATTTGGGAAAAATGTGTTAGACATACCCATGAAATTATACAAAAGTGGTATGCCCGAGAGCAGAATATAGTTGATATTAGCATTCAACCAATTACAATAGATATAAATACTGGTGATCGTTCTGATTCTGAATATGAGGAAAATTAAATAAAATCTATTGTATATATATATATATGAGTCTTAAATATACATATTTAAAATATTGATTATTTATTTTTACAACCCAAAAGATTTTTATTTTTCATTGTTGAACTGTATGGGTGGGACGGCCCAATAGTAATGGTTGACAACCATAACCTTATCAGGGCGATTCTGATTTGCAAAGTTTCTACTGAGGAAGTTGTTATTAATACTAACTTTTATGCAAGTAAATTTGCTTAATGGCAAGTTTGCAGAATAGCCCCATAAAACTCTGGAATACTAACAGTTTTTCCAAACTAAAGGTTTAGGTAGCACATTGCTAAACAGCTGTAAAATATTTACAAATATCTATTACACCAGCTTCAATACAATAATAAATTGAATATCTTTATAGCTGCGTACACATGACTAGAAAGTCAAGAAAACAGTGTTTTCTGTGTAAAATAATTTAATTTTTATAAAATTGCAAAGCGCTTTCGGCTGTTAAGCCATCATCAGTGCGATACCTGCAAGTAAGTAAAAAATAGTTGAAATATTATCAATAGGGAAATTAGTAAAGTATTACTTACTCGTCAAGTATGTACAAGAAACCAAATTAAAAAATCGACAACACATTGATTAAACAATCATAAAGAATTTAAAATTTACATTAAATTTAAAATTTAAATTATTCCCCTGTTTTGGGGAACCCTATTGTTAACTTTTAAACATTTTCAAAATGTTGAAAATGTTTAAAAGTTAACAATAGGGTACCCCAAAACAGGGGAATATTTTAAATTTAATGTAAATTTTAAATTCTTTATGATTGTTTAATCAATGTGTTGTCGACTTTTTAATTTGGTTTCTTGTACATACTTGACGAGTAAGTAATACTTTACTAATTTCCTTATTGATAATATTTCAACTATTTTTTACTTACTTGCAGGTATCGCACTGATGATGGCTTAACAGCCGAAAGCGCTTTGCAATTTTTTAAAAATTAAATTATTTTACACAGAATACACTGTTTTCTTGACAATAATAAATAACGTTCACCGTCATTTTAGCCACATCCTAATTAAAACATCAATCTACGACCTACGTGTTAATTAATGTATTGATGTATTGCGTTTGTATTTGAACGATGACGCATGGGAAAAGATCCACCGAACCAACTGTATAGATGACATCGCTTTGATCAGTCATAATATTCTCAAAATAACAGTAAATATGCTACAAAAACTTATAACAGAATACTGAAATGGTTTAACATGTGTAGGATGAAGCCCAAAGTCTTAAAACTCAATGCATAATCTTCAATCTGTTCAATAACAATGAAAAATACAATATATTTTCAATCAATAGGTACAACTTACTAATGACATTAGTTCATGCACAGATTTTCAAAATAAAATATATTTAAATAATTCCGTATCATACATGAAAATAATTTTTTAAGTACTTTAAAAATACAAAAATTACAATTTACAAAAGTTTATTTCCTAATGAAGCAAACACAGTGGAAAGTCACAATTAGTAACATACATAAGTACGTACACAAAATATATAACTGTGGACGTTCTGTAACTGAACTTGCACAAAACATTCTCTACACTATTTTGAATCCTCTGTGTTTTATCTATGAATGTTATACTACAAGTGTGCCACACTGGATTTCATTCATTCATTCATATATTTGGGTTGTGCTCATCAGCCCAGGCACTTGAACTGAATCTTTGTACCATTTCCCATGTTATCTACTTCCATTCCAGAAGCTTCGTGTCTTCTATGAAGGCCACTAGTTTGACTAGAGGGATTTTCAGTAGTTGTGATGGTTGTATAAATTCCTCTCCAAAGTGCTTCCGTCTAAGTTCTTGTAAGTCCTCACAGGAGCAGAGTATGTGGGTAGGTGTTTCATCATCAAGTTTACATTTTCTGCACATAGGTTCACTAACTTTGCCCATATTGTACAGATGTTTCCTCAAGGTGCAGTGTCCAGTCACCAGGTCGAGAACTGTCTTCAAATGTCTCTTACCCAGTTTCAGTAGCCTGGTTGAGAGTTCCTTGTCTACCTTGTTCAGTAAACTCTTGGTATGAAGGTGCCCTTGTGTCACCCTCCATTTGAATTGGTGTTCCCTATCTAGCCAGTTCCCGATTTCCCCTCTTATGCAATCTTTTGTGATTCCACAAACCTATGAAGTCTCCTTTAGAGCCTTCTTTAGCTAACTGGTCCGCCGTTTCATTACCTGCAATCCCCTCATGTGCCGGCACCCATATTAGAGACACTTTGTTGTCTCTTGCCAGCCTGTTGAGGGATTCTTTGCAGTTTTTCACCAGTCTAGACTTAGTTGTTGGATTACTGATAGCCTTAAGCAGAGCCTGGCTGTCAGTGAGTATTTCAATTTTTTGTCCGGTATATCCTCTTCTGATGTTTTCATCAATACAGGCTATAGCGGCAATCGTCTCTGCTTGAAATACAGTCGTATATCGACCAAGGCTAAAGAACATTTTCTTTCTAGGTCCTTTTATACCAGCTTCAGTGCCATGGTTTGTTTTGGAGCCATCGGTGAACCAGATGATTTCTCCAGAATTACCTGGGTGTATCACCTGTTCCCTAGATGGGATGATGATATTCACTCGCTCAGTGAATATATTCTCTGGTGTCAAAACTCATGTGAAATATGGGTTCGTCTAGTAATGTCCCAGTTGTATCAGTGTGTCCTTCTCGAACATTGTTCGGGGACCATAAGTCTCCCGATTTAATAACAAATCAAAAACCATCAAAATCGGTCCAGCCTTTCTCGAGTTAAAAGCAAACAAACCCGACTAAATAAGATATATTATGCAAGCGGTCGTTCTCTGCCTGATGAGTGGAGTTTTTCATTCATTCATTCATATATTTGGGTTGTGCTCATCAGCCCAGGCACTTGAACTGAATCTTTGAACCATTTCCCATGTTATCTACTTCCATTCCAGAAGCTTCGTGTCATCTATAAAGGCCACTAGTTTGACTAGAGGGATTTTCAGTAGTTGTGATGGTTTTATAAATTCCTCTCCAAAGTGCTTCCGTCTAAGTTTTTGTAAGTCCTCGCAGAAGCAGAGTATGTGGGTGGGAGTTTCATCATCAAGTTCACATTTTCTGCACATAGGTTCACGAACTTTGCCCATATTGTACAGATGTTTCCTCAAGGTGCAGTGTCCAGTCACCAGGTCGGTAACTGTCTTCAAATGTCTCTTACCCAGTTTCAGTAGCCTGGTTGAGAGTTCCTTGTCTACCTTGTTCAGTAAATTCTTGGTATGAAGGTGCCCTTGTGTCACCCTCCATTTGAATTGGTGTTCCCTATCTAGCCAGTTCCCGATTTCCCCTCTTATGCAATCTTTTGTGATCCCAAACGGTTCCGGACCTATGAAGTCTCCTTTAGAGCCTTCTTTAGCTAACTGGTCCGCCATTTCATTACCTGCAATCCTCTCATGTGCCGGCACCCATATTAGAGACACTTTGTTGTCTCTTGCCAGCCTGTTGAGGGATTCTTTGCAGTTTTTCACCAGTCTAGACTTAGTTGTTGGATTACTGATAGCCTTAAGCAGAGCCTGGCTGTCAGTGAGTATTTCAATTTTTTGTCCGGTATATCCTCTTCTGATGTTTTCATCAATACAGGCTATAGCGGCAATCGTCTCTGCTTGAAACACAGTCGTATATCGACCAAGGCTGAAGAACATTCTCTTTCTAGGTCATTTTATACCAGCCCTAGTGCCATGGTTTGTTTTGGAGCCATCGATGAACCAGATGATTTCTCCAGAATTACCTGGGTGCATCACCTGTTCCCTAGATGGGATGATGATATTCACTCGCTCAGTGAAAATATTCTCTGGTGTCATGTTATCAAAACTCATGTGAAATATGGGTTCGTCTAGTAATGTCCCAGTTGTATCAGTGTGTCCTTCTCGAACATTGTTCGGGGACCATAAGTCTCCCGATTTCATCCTAAGAATTGCCATCATTGCCTCCGTCCTTATAAAAAGTTCTAGAGGAGGAAGTCCAATAAGGGCTTCCATTGATGCCGTCCCCGTGCTGTTCATTGCCCCGGTAATACCAAGAAGAGCTTGTCTTTGGTTTGCAGTTAACATATTAACTGCAGAGGTCACTTCTGTACTCCTCCACCAGACTATTGTTCCATAGGTGATCGTTGGCCTTATCACAGTTGTGTAGAGCCAGTGAACCACCTCAGGTCGTATTCCCCAGGTTTTGCCCATAACTCTTCTGCATTGCCAGAAAAGCCTAGTCGCCCTGGTAGTAATTTTTTCCAGGTGTGCCTTCCAATTCAGTTTGGAATCAAGGGTCACTCCCAGATATTTGACTTCTTTGGATATTTCTAGTTCTTCTCCGAACAACAGTAGTCTACCCTGCGGGAGAACTCTTCTATTCGTAAAAGCAACTAGTTTGGGTTTTTTTGGATTAACTGAAAGGTCCTCTGTAAGTCACCATTCCTCCACAATTCGCAGTGCTTCCTGTAGGACATTCATAACCACCTCCGGGAATTTCCCATTGGTGACAATCACTATGTCGTCCGCAAAACCCTGCGTCCATATGCCTTGATCATTCAACCTACAGATCAAGTCATCCACATCTAGGTTCCACAAAAGTGGTGATAGTACTCCACCTTGAGGACATCCTTTAGTTGTCCTAACGGTGTATGTTTTATCATGCATATGTGCTGCTATTCTCCTATGCTCAAGCATGGATCCTATCCATTTGCATGTGGTAATGTTAATCCCTCTGTTTTTAAGGGATCTGTTAATTGATGACATCGATGTGTTGTCAAAAGCACCTTCGATGTCTAGAAATGCTACAAGGGCTACTTCCTTATGATTTAGGCACCTTTCGAGACCTGAGACCAAATTATGCAGGGCAGCTTCACCTGAATTCCCTGCTTGATAAGCCCATTGTAGTCTTTGTAGAGGGATGCTCTTAAGCGCTCCTTCTTGTAAATACATATGTAATACCTACTTTTTCCATAGTTTTCACCATGAATGATGTCAGACTGATTGGTCGGTAGGATTTAGCCTGGGTGTACGTTTCTTTTCCTGGTTTAGGAATAAACACCACCTTAGACTCTCTCCATGCAGTTGGTATATACCCTAGAGCATGGCTGCTTCGAAGTATCAGAGCTAAAGGACCCATTATGATGTCTAGTCCCTCTTGCAGAAGCTTGGGGAATATGCCATCCGGTCCTGGAGTTTTGAAGGGGTCAAATGAGTTTAGAGCCCTTCTGATAAGATGGGGTCTGAATATCTTATTCGTGAGTTCCCAGTCCTCTTTGGTTGCCTTTGTTTTGGCAACCGGCCTGTTGTCATAGCTTGGCTCTATCTTTACCGAACCTGGAAAGTGCACGCTGAGGAGATGCTCTAGAGCCTCTGCCTCAGTATTTGAAAACTTTCCGCTCGGTAACTGAATAGAACCAAATTTGTTAGAGTTATCCCTTTTGAGGATCCTGTTGATTCTGACGCTGTCAGGGACACCTTGCATGTCCTCACAGAATTCTCTCCAGGACTTCTCCTTGGATTCTTTTATTTTTGTATTGTATGTACCTAGTTTAGCTTTATACGCTTTCCAGTTACCCGTTTTTTTCACTTTGTTGAAAAAGCGTCTTGTTTCTTTTCTTAGCGATGTCAGCTCTTTATTCCACCAGATGTCTAGAAGAGCGACTTTATCGGACAGTTGTTATGATAAGAGGTCAGTGTACTCTGTTGCAGTCATACGGCTGCTCCCTCTAAATCCTCAGCAGTTTTTGGTCTGCCTAGGTGTGAACGGATTTTAGAAAGCAGGTCCTCTTTATAAGATACCCAGTCAGTGCTCTTAGGATCCCTGTATGTTCTAATAACCGATTTTTCTACGTTAATTTCATAGTATATTTGGGCATGATCAGATAAAGATGGTTCATCCGATACATGCCACTTGCGAATCATTTCCCTGACACGTAAAGTGCAAAGAGTAACATATATCAATGATTCCCCCCTTGATGTTCTAAATGTAGGCGTATTACCCACATTCGCAATATCAAGTTCAGTAGTACATAGATAGTCAAATAGTTTCTTACCTCTGGTGTTGTTGTCTTTGCTGCCCCAACTGCTATGGTGTGCGTTGGTATCAGCCCCTACAATGACATCCAGATTATGTCTCCTTGAGTATTCCATCAGGTTCTCCATGTTAGTCCCCGGTAGTGGTTCTTCTGAATCGATGGGAAGATACAGAGACACTATTATTGTCTCTAGTACTACCCCATCTTATTCGAGTATAATCTTTGCTGCCACCATGTCACCCGTACATAGTTCCATAATCGGCATCAAGTTGTATTCGGATCTATAGCAAATACAAGTTCTTATTTTAGTACGATCAGTTCCCATTATCAGTCCCATTCCCCTAATATTAAGCCCCAGTATCTTACCTTTGTTTATCCAAGGTTCTTGAATTAGAACGATGTCTATGTTTTCAGCCACCACTCTTTGTTGTAGGACAGCGGTGGCTGTCTTTTTGTGCTGCAAATTAACTTGTAGCACCTTGAAGGTCCTTTGAGGTTGATGGTACAGGTTCTCGATCAGTCCCTGTTTCCTCCTCGGTCAAGTTTTCCAGGGTTTTAAAGCTGGCCCGCTGAAATAGATAGTACGGTCTCCATTGAGCCCGCACCAGTTCTTTCATGGACTCCTCGTCAATCCGGAGACTCACATGCAGTCCCCTGTCGGATGACTTGGAGCCGAGGATCATCCAGCTATCAACCTTCAGCCCTGGATTCTGTTTCTCGAGCCTCCTCAACCCCACTTTCAGATCCTCTTTCTTAGTCTCAGGAAGTAGGGCGAGGACTCGTTGCTGCTTTGGAAGTTCATCACTCTTGATGAGCTTCCAGTTGGTTTTCTGTGACAAATAGTCCCTCGTTATAATGAAGGACTCCTCATTGTCACAGATTAGCCCGTAGTAGCCGTCCATGTATCGACTGGCTTCAAACCTAGGCGCCTTCAGCACCTCGTCGAATATGTTAGTTAGGTTCTCTTTGATAGACCCCACCTGATCTTCAGAGACCACTGTCTCTGGGAAATTTTTTTGGGACCACAGCTGCCTTGATCACTTTGAGGGCCACGCTGTATTTAATACCAGTTTTAATACCGGTACCAGTGGTACGTTTGGCCCTCTAATCTTTCTTTTCCTCAGGAGTGCTCCTGGCTGACACAGTTCGCTTAACGCCCTAAGTCTGCTGGTTTACACCCTGTTTTCATGTTGAAGGAGTCGACAGCACCACATTTTTGGTGTCAATACCTCGTTCCCTCATTTTTTTCAGCTTATTACGCTGGGCACCTGAAAGTTTCCCGAACGAAGCTTTGCTTGCCACAGGATTCGCTATAACGTCTCCTGGTGGCGTGGTTTGATCTTGGGCTCCAGAAGTGTCTGGCTGCGTTGGAGACACTTCTGTCTCCATTGCTGCCGGATCTTCCAAATCCCTTTTACTAGGAGTCTCTATAGGCTCCGTAATAGGTTTTTGTTTCTCTTGGTCCATATTTGTTCCCACGAGTATAGGAGAAAGAAGGTCGGTACCTGCAGAGCTCCTTGTACAGGTACAAGGCTATTTGCAACGGGGTGCGCCAGGTGGCTCGTGGCCGAATAACCCACGGCCATCCATCCCTTCAGCGACCACGTAACGTTAGGATTTGGGAGGTTATTATAGTGGTCCTCATCCACACAGGCCAGGCAATCAAGCCAAGCCCCCCGAGCCACATAGTTCGGCATGCCCCTCACAGGCCTTACCCTAGTAAGGGGGTAGTTGCTCTGCTATGTAGTTTGCGGTATGCGTCACGAGCTTGTCAGCGATTGGGTATTCGGTTGGCAATGTTGGGCGTTTATAGCCCTCATCCTTCCTTATTCACCAACAGACCAGTTCTTCCATTTGCATGACGTCTCTGGCCTCCCCTATCCGCAACCTGGGGACGCTCCCGATAGGTAGCTCAACCCATCACCCTCCTATGTAACAGGGCAATGCACAGAGAGTTGAAATCTTGGACAAGTCCTAGCAAGTCCTCGAAAACTCAATGAACACGGGTGCCACACTGGAATTAGGTAGCTGAAGATTGGTAAGAAATGTGTCACCGATCAGTTTCAATGTCTTATGGTTTTAGTAATCCCTACATTGGTAAAGTGCACAAATAATTGGCAAACATAAATTTTATTCTATTTGATGTATATTTTGCTTCAATGTATGTTCTCACCTTATTTATATTTTCATTTCCTATTTTTATCTGAATATCAACTGAATTCATATTTTTTTGTGTAAAGAACATGCCAGTAATATTTTCAAATTAGTATTACAGCTTATTCCTTATCAACCATCTCTGGTTTTTCTTCAAATCCTTTTTTCTTCCAGTTCTCTTGAATTGTACTTGTATAGAACATAATAATGTCATCAGCAAAAGTAAAGTATTTTGTACGCAATTGTGCTTTTTCTAGACTTCTCACAAGTAAGGTATATAATATAAGTCTATCATAATAAATATTTCCTTTCCTACTTTATTTATCTTTGAATATTTCTTATTATTTTTGGTAACTGAAAAAACTCTGGTTTACTTAAATTAAATTCAATTCACGTCTTCCTTTTAAATAATCTGCACTACCAACCACTATTGCAATAAATTTCAACATTATCAATTTTTAACAATTTTAATTTTCTAGTTCACAAGTAATGTTTACTTGTTTACTATTTGCCTACTGTCAAATTGGTAAAATATAAGAAGTAAGGTTATTGTCGTAACAGTTTTAAAATGGTATCTTAGGTACAATGCGCGACACCGCGGTGAAAAAACAAACTGCTTAGATAGACGATTTTGAGGACACTTTTTGTCAATTTTTCCGTATGAGTTCGATCTCCTTGTATAGCCTCCATAGTTCCTGCACTAAATGTGTTTTTTACGAATGAAATTTGTTCTTCTTCAAAATGGTTTGAATGCTAGTTCGATTTATCCCAGACACAGATGCTAATTGCCTCGTACTTGACGTAGGATCTAGATGAACATGTCCCAAAACTGCAACTTCACTAGCTTCATTAACTACAAGCTGTATATATTCTCGTTTTTTATTAGCTACATTTCCAGTCTCTTGAAATTTTCTCACTAACTCTAGAACATACTGCTTAGTGACCTATCTTGATATTTTTCATTAAATAACTGGGCCGATAATTTGCAAACTTATTGTACATAAAATGAAGCGAAATGATATCTACCTATCCGCAATGGAATCAACCATGGTATTTTATTCTCAAAAACACAATTAACAAAACTTCGCTTCGAATATACGAATCTACTAATTTCACGTTATTTGTGTGTCTGTATCGTATCCATTTGTCTTTTACAAATGTTATAAAGAAATTACAAAAGCAATGCGCAACAAGAAAATCAACATTTGAACCATTGGCGTACTCAACGACCCATGTGTCAATTTCACTATTTTGACAAAAATGAAAAATATTCCAATTTTAAAAACTCTTATTAAAAACTAAACAAGTACATAATTTAAAATTTAATTTATTAGAAAGTATTAAGCCGAATTAAAAGACTGTTGTAAAGAGATGTCAAAGATAATAGCCTAATACTATTATAGCGCCTTACAAAGTTTTTGAAAAATATTTTCCAAAGAACAGATCGTTCACTAAGAAGCAACAACTACTTCTCGGGCTATATGCCCCGACAGACCAACCCCGTTCAACTTAGAAGTGTAATTCAATGTCTGTCGGGGCATATAGCCCGAGAAGTACTTGTTGCTTCTTAGTGAACAGTCTGTTCTTTGAAAAATATTTTTCAAAAACTTTGTAAAGCGTTATAATAGTATCTGTTAAACTAGTATCTTTGACATCTATTGATAACACGCTTTACTAAAATATGACAATTTTTTACAGGTTACTGTAATTAAGTAAATGTTGTAAAGATAATTGAAAGGGCTTTAAAATGATAACTTACTCGACCCCCAATGCCGTTTAAATATTTTGAGGTGATGCTTACCACCGCTAAGGGGTGAAAGTAGCGAAGTCATAATACCGAAAAAAAGAGTCCTCCTTTGATGAAAAATCAATGAGTTTCTGCGTTTTTTAAAACGTTTTATTACTTCTGTCAACTACCTGTGAATCCTAAACTTTTGATGGTAACAGTTGTTAACGTAAGTCATATTATCAATAATACTCGTTTTTGTCAGAGGTGCAAATCTGAAATTAGAGTCAACGGAATAGATAAACACCCGAAAGTTAACAATAAAAATTAACATGAAACTAACATTAGAAACTCCAGTATATAATTCGCAATAGCCGAAATCGCCCACTGTTCGAATTAACAACATTCTTACTTATTTTAGATAACTTCAATGACAAAAAGTAACTTTGTTAAAACCAAAATAGACTTTCTATTTTTATGTTAAAAAATGGGTTATATATCAACATTTTCTTTGTTGTTTTAAACACCACTTTAATTTTTGAATTAGAAGTCACTGAAACAGAATTAATTAGTTTTCTATGAATAATTTCTGAACAAAGCCCTATTTTATGTTGGTGAATCCCATTACAGATATTTTCATTGTAGTCTTGAGTATTACACAATGAAAGTATATTTTATATTATAATAAAGTAGATTTTATTGTTTTTCTATTTTTTCCTTCCAATATTTATTTATCTCTATTAATCTGATTATAAACAGTTAAGGCGTTGTAAAACTGACAACAGTAAGCGACTTATTGACGGTATTGCATATATTTTTATTGTTATCTTTAATCAGGAATAATAAGCATATAGGGCAGTGGCGTACCGTGGTCTGGAGACTCATGTCCCGGACTACTCAGTAGCAGGTCTTAAGAACCTTAGGTTATCATATTTGTGTACCTGACTGTTTGCAAAGTTATTTTAATAATTAAATTAAATTTGGTGACTATTATTATGATTGTGTTAAGCTACAAAACTTTTTAGTTTCCTACATTTAATACAGTATAACTAAAAAGGACTCAAAAGTAGCTTCTATCAAAAATGTTCATGTAACTTGATGGCTAGATTTTAAGACCAAAGGCAAAAACCAGCACCCCCCAATCCTCAAAAGTGGAAGCCCAAACTCACTGTTAAATAGCAGATTTTACACACACTATCAGGAGCAAGAACAAATGAAGAAGAACAGGAATAAAACCAAGACCAATGTACAAGATTAAACTAGAAATTGTGACTTCCTTTGTGAATTGGATAAATATCATAGTTTCAATGTGAAAGGATCATTTCAGAATAAAAACCAAGGTAGTCGTCTGAAACAAATCATACTTAATCAAGGAGATGAAATTTTGGTGAGAGTAGATGAAAATTCTGCAGTAAGTTCACGTCATCTGTCAGCAGCAACAGGAGTGAGCCAGTCTTGTATTATTAGGATTCTAATAACCTTTATCACTGCGCTCCTGTTCAGAAAATTTGCTTTCAATTGATTTCCCACGACGGTTACAGTTATGCCAAGGTAATCTCAACAAGCATAATCTTGACCCACATGTTAATAAGAATATTATGTTTACCGATGAACCCACTTTTACCAGACGAGGGGTTTTTAATTGGCGAAGCAGCTATTATTTCGAACAACTAATTTCAGCATGGGTTTAAATTGAATGTTTGGTGTGGCATTATAGGTGACCAACCACTAAGACTACATATTGAGTAACACCAATACCGAATAAGTAAGACCAAAGCCATACCAAGACAATTGGTCATGCTTTGCTCATGATTACTCTTAAATTCTTGGGTGTAACTGGCTTATTATATTATTATATACAGAGTGTATAACATGAAAAAAGAATGTTTCTCGATATAATTTGTTGAATTGAAATCCCATTACTAGTTTTGGGAATAGAACCTTAGTAGTGAAGTATGAATGCTGGTGCTACCAAATAAAAATATTTACTGAGCTATATACCGTCATGTATTCATCTTCAGTTCAGGTTATTTCTATTATTAATTGAATATTTTTCATCGCCTCCTACATTCTTCTCACAAAGTAGATACAGTGTTAATTCATATTTCCAACGATTTCAATACATTTGAAAATTGGCGAATTCGTCTGCATAAAACAGAGTACGATTATAATTCATCTGTGTGGTGAATATGATTTACATCTAACGTGTTTTTTTATGACAACAACGTTCATTTAACCGGCGTGAATTCAATCATAAATATCTACTTGCATCGAATGCTAGGCAAGATGCTAGGGAGCAAAAATTTTAAATATTTTAAGTTTGGACCACGTTGAATGTGGGCATTCATTCATTCATTTGGGCTGTGCTCAATAGCTCAAGCACTTGAACTGAATATTTGTACCATTTCCCATGTTATCTACTTCCATTCCAGAAGTTTCTTGTGTCCTATATAGGCCACTAGTTTGTCTGGGGGGATCTTGGGTAATTGTGATGGTTGTATTATTTCCTCTCTAAAGTGCTTCCGTCTGAGTTCTTATAAGTTCTCACAGAAGCAGAGTATGTGAATAGGTGTTTCATCCCTCAGTTTGCATTTTCTGCATATAGTTCTACTTACTTTTCCTATTCTGTGCAGATGTTTCCTCAGGGTACAGTGTCCATTGACCAGGTCGGTAACTGTCTTCAAACGTCTCTCAGTTTCAACAGCCTGGTTGAGAGTTTCTCCTGATCTAGCCAGTTCTCGATTTGCCCTTTTTCCAATCCTTTGTGATTCTACAAAACGGTTCCGGACCTTTTAAGTCTCCTATATAACCTTCTTCAGCTAACTGGTCCGCCATTTCATCACCTGCAATCCCCTCATGTTCCGGCACCCATACTAGAGACACCATGTTGGTGTCTTGCCAGCCTGCTAAGGGATTCTTTACAGTAATTTACCAGTCTAGACCTAGTGTTTAGAATGCTGATAGCATTAAGCAGATCCTGGCTGTCAGTGGATATTTTAATTTTTTGTCCGGTATATCCTCTTCTGATGTTTCCATCAATACAGGCTATAGCGGCAGTTGTCTCTACTTGAAACACAGACGTATATCGACCAAGGCTGAAGGGCATTTTCTTCATAGGTCCGTTTATGCCAGCCACAGTGCCATAGTTAGTTTTGGAACCATTGGTGATCCAGATGATTTCTCTAGAATTACCTGGGTGCATCACCTGTTCCCTAGATGGGATGATGAATATGTTCTCCTGTATCATGCTATCCAAACTCATGAAATATGGGTTCATCTAGTATTGCCTAGTTGTATCAGTGTGTCCTTCTCAAAAATTGTTCGGTGACCATATGCCTCCCGATTTCTGCCTAAGAATTGCCATCATCGCACCCGCCCTTACAAAATGTTTCAAAGAAGGAATACCAATAAGGACTTCCATTGATGCAGTACCCGTGCTGTTGCATTGCCCCAGTAATACCAAGGAGGGCTGGTCTTTGGATTACACTGCAGAGGACACTTCTGTCCTTCTCCTCCAGACTATCGTTCCATAGGTAATCGTTGGCATTATCACAGTTGAATCAAAGTAGCTTATTCTGAACTGACGTTCAGCGATCACGACAAAACGTAATGTCAGACTGTTTATGTGAACGTTTTTGCACAGGACTTATATTATCTTAGTTGCTTCCTATAAATATATATACAATATCGAAGAATCAGAGAAAAAGAAGCTTGACATAGCTAACAAAATTACAAATGCAATACAAAACATTTCAAACATAACATCGACTCCAGCAATGGAAAATCTCCAAACGCCTTCGACTTTGCCGACAGTATCATCAAGAACATGTCGTTTTTATCAATGTTTATACTTGTAAATTGATCGTGAACCATATATGTTGTGGTATGAAACTCGCACAAAATGGCTATTTTGCACTCGTACACGTCCCTACTCGTGCAAAACAATTATAATTTTGATCTTGTTGAAAAATATACAACGTTGCTGAAAAGTCTCGCACCAAGGGATTTTCTTTGAAATGGATAAAGGGAAAGTTATGAAATTCTCATTGCTTTTATTTTTGGAAAGAGAAAAAAAAATAAACCTCTTCATGATACGTCACTCGATCTGGGTTGCCATTTAAAAAAATTCATTATGACAGCCGTACGCTTAACGCTAACGTCAAAAACATTTAACATTTGCTCTAAAATATGCAAAATAAAGTCTCATTCATCGGCCTAGACTTTTATAACTTTCCCTTTATCCGTTTCAAAGATAATCCCTTGGTGCGAGACTTTTCAGGAACGCTGTATACACAATACATATGATTTGTTAAATGTGAGTTGTAAACTCATAGGTATCTGGTATCTCACCCCAAAATTATAAAGAATTTCTATACCTAAAACGGGGCTCATTCTGGAAATGCGGGGTAATTTTAGAAATTATGTTTTTTCCGATCTGGCAACGATGTGTAAGATGATGTGCTGGCCCACCGAGCACTGGACGGTTTTAACCGAAGACCTTAATAAAAGAATCATCACGTGTTAGTGGTTGGTAAAGTACAACCAGAGATCTAAGAAGGTCATAAATCAACCAGCACTTGAGTTATCAGCAGGCGGTCGAGTCTACGCAGAGTTGTACCTGCCCTAGCCATTAAATTTTGTTTTATAGCTAGGTATAATGATATTAGGTTAAGATAATTGGAAAATTGCTTGGATGTAATCGAGAATTGTTTATGTATATATAATATATGATTGTTATAGTTTATTTCAGAAAGATATAGAGTAATACAACCTCATCAGGTATGCAAAGGGAGCACAGAGTGACCCAACGAATATTTAAGCCACTTTCATAGTTTGGCATTGATTTGATTGTAAAATTCTTTCTTTTTATCAAGTGCAGGTAGTACCACCCGGGTTGGGGTCAATATATGGGTTTAGCCTATTGTTTCCATTCACAAACACTGAAAATAGTGTGCCAAAGGCGTGCCGGTAGGATACTCGTAAAAAGGAAAGAATTTTATTTTAACAGAATAAAAATTATGCTTATATACATAGTATTAGGTACACTTATTTTTTATTGAACATTATACAAAAAATACATTATAAAGAAATTAAATTATGAAAAATCATAATATTCTTCGTCATCTGAGGAACTGTCATCTCCTCTTGACCTTATAATTAACGGGTCGACGGTCCGATCGATCAAGTAGTCAAGATCCCACATTTTCTCCTCTTCTTTAATGACATGCTGGACTGCTTTACGCCAGTTCTCTGGTGTCACCTCCTTAATGGCTTGATCAAACAGTAGCTTAACGTCTTTCATTTTGAATGTCGTGTTGTGTCTTGCTACAAATCCTTTCACTTGCGCCCATATAAGTTCTATAGGATTTAGTTCGCAATGATAAGGCGGTGTGCGTAGCACAGTTACACTATGTTTTTCTGTTATATCTTCCACGGCGAATTTCATAAAACGATGTTTGTGTAAATTTTCTATAGCTAATAGTTCTTTTTTTATCAAATTATCTTCAAATTCAATACTTTTGGTGGTTAACCAGTCAATAATTTCTTGTTTTCTCCAAGATGAAGTTGGAGTCTTCTCTATGCGTCGAGAATGATAACTCGCGTTATCCATAACTACTACTGAATCAGCCGGAAGATATTTTATCATTTCACCAAAATAGTCTTCAAAAACATCCGAATCCATGTCCTCGTGGTAATCTCCCGTATGGCACGACTGAAAGGTTAGCAAATCTTCTTTTAAAAATCCCTCTTCGCTTCCAATATGGACGATTATTAGTCTTTTCCCTTTACCTGAAGGCACCTTAATATCCGTTGACAGGCCTTCCATGAAAGCTTGGCGAGCACTGGTTATATTTTTGTCTAGCCACATTTTTGGTACTGTATAACCTTCATTGATCCACGTCTCATCAAGATAAAATATTTTCTTCTGCTCTGTTCTGTACTGCTTTATACTTCTTAAGTATTTTCGTCGCCAGCAAACAATTTCATCACTTTCCAGTAAAAGTGCTTTACGGTTATGCTTTTCCCAGGCAAAATCCATATTTCTCAAAGTGGTCCATAAAAGTTTTTAAGTTATCAACGGAATACTGTCATCCTGGCAAAGCTCCATTAAAATCTTATCTAGGGTGGGTATTTCTTTTTTAAAATAAAAAGAGTGAACTTTTCTTCGAATTACACTTTCGGTGTCTTCATCAAGGACTTTTACTGGTCTGCCTGGACTTTTCTTGGGAGGCTCCACTTGGCCTGCTATCTTTCTTCCCCGCAATAATTTAAAAACACGGTGGACTTTCCAACTCCAGTCATTCGGGAACATCCGTCGACAGTTTCTTGTACAGTAAATTTCGGGTAATTGTATTTTATGCAATCGTGTACATTTAAAATAATAAGTTTTTCGTTCACTGATAGTGGAGAATTTTTGGAACATCTTTTCGTTGGTGTAAATGTTGCCATTTTATTACTAATCTTATAATACTGTGATCACTATTTACGGCTTAACAGCAAATACTGATGCGTTAAACTAAACAAATATACTTATAGAGGTCTAAAAATTTTGGGTAAGGCACCTTGCGGCGCATGGTTGAGCCGAATCTGAAACATGGTTGGAATTAGGCAGAGGCACTAAAGAAGGCTAAACGGTACCTGTTAAACGCAAAACGTAACTGTATAATCTACTACCTAAGTAATCTCTACACAATATTTCGATATTGACACTTCAGGCCAGAAAACATACTTTTCCTAATTCTCTTACTTGAAATTTTAATATTACAAACAATACTATTTCAAGACCTACGCCTATGGCTGACACCGAAATTGAGCCGAACTGGACGGAATTCCCCATTTTATTTCTCTATACCTTTCTGAAATAGACTATAGACTTTTAGTTCCTGTACGTAGTAGTTACTTGTATATTTTCTATATTTGAAACAAGTAGTAACCTCTTAGTTTTTTATAAGTAGTGATGGAAAAAAAAGTGTAGACATAAGATAAGATTTTTTGAAATATATTCAATTTGACATTTAATTTTCCTAGAAAATAAAATCTAACAAAAGTCTTCCGTTTTTGTTCTTCGAGCGGGGATTTAACTAGGATAATTTCAGGTAAGACCAAACAATGATATATAACACAAAAACATTTTTAAACATCACGATCGGGCGTCGACACAGGGTGACCACTGGGGAAACACCGTCGTGGAGCCCGTACAGCCTGCAGCGAAACACTTTAGATTACTAGGGTCAGTAGCATATCACAGCTCGCAGGCATTATACCAATGAGCACGAGCTATAATGTAGATATGCCGTCTTTCGGATGAGACGTAAAACCGAGGTCCCGAGTCCATGGATGTTGGGCTCCGTACCACTGGTTGGAACACTAGTGGGTTCGGCAAAATTTCCGGTTAGGGGTAGAGTGCTCCCGCCGTCGGTGATTAGCCTCAGTTGCAGAAATAGACCGACGTTAAATAACCGAATAAAAAAAACATCACGATCGTGAATGCGTTTATAGTTCAGAAAGTTTATGAAATTCAAGTTGTTTAGAATTAAATTCAATATACACACACTTGTGAAGTTGCTGTTTCTTGCATATAAGTATACGTATATTAGTTAAAGCTATTTAATAAACAAAATTACTCACGAAGATCAGTTTCACTTTCACTGTCGCCAAATATTTAGACTTATTACAATATCATGTAATTCCTGCAGTTCTCCTTATACCCGATGTTGATCTCAACAGAATTTGGTTTTAACAAGATGGTTGTCCAGTCCATATTTCAAGGATAGTAATGGAATTTTAAAGGTTTACATTCCCCGACAGAATTATTAGTACTAATGGTACAATTAAATGGCCTCCAAGATCACCTGAACTGGCTCCAAATGATTTCTCTCTTTGAGGATTTTTGAAAAGTAGCATTTATCAACATGAATTTGAAAGAGCTAATAATTTAAATGAATTGAGGGTGAAAATACAGCACGTTTGTGCCAGCATTAAGCCAAATAATCTTAGAGATATGAGATCAAATCTTTATGACAGATTTGGTTATTGCCTGGCACAGCAAGGTGGTTTATTTGAGCACTTAATTCATTAAAATTATGTTTACCTTCAGAACGGATTTTTAGTTTAATTTTTTCAAGAAGTTCATATTTTATGTTTAGAATAAGTACCTACTTATTTTATTTTTTCAATTCAATTTATTAATGGAATGGATCTTTAGTTATTTATACCCAATTACTTTATTATTTTCATCTCAAGAAAAAATGTTTTATTTTCAAGTTACAATGGCTAAAATAATATCCTATTGTAGTTAAAAATTAATTGTCAGCTTGGTCAGAAACGATCAAGTTGACAAAAATGAATTTTAAGATGTACAGGTTACGTAATAACGAGTGTATTTTTTTATTTCTTTAACAACCTCACTCCTTCCATGTTGGCAAAGTACTGAACCACAGTGAACCTGCGAACCTACTCACATAGTGGGGAAAGTCAGTATCTGCTGCAGCGTTGCCAGTTTAGAATGTTTGGTACTTTCTAAGTAATAAATAACTTATTTTGCATTTGACTTTTAACACCGGTTAACGGTGTATTTAGTGAGGGAAAATCGAGATTGGTAATATTATTGACTTTTGAAAAATAAGTGAGATCAACACAAATAAAAATAAAATAATGGAGTTCAAGAAAAATTTTGGACAAATTACAATCTGCAATAAATAAAATCCGTACACTGCTTTCGATTTAACAATTATTGGTATTTAACATTGCTGGAAATGCCGTTGAAAACTTTTAAACAACGATAGACAAAAATTTGGCACATTTGGTACATTTGGCAACACAACAGTTAAAATAAATAGGAGGGGACTGAATACACGCCCAACTGTTTTGGTAAAGGGGACTGATCGTTGGGCTAACAAGTCTTCTCTCTCTTTCACGTAGTTTTGCTCATATTTTCCTTGTCGTACTTGTATAAGTCGCATTGTAAGGCAGGGACTTTCGCAATTGTTCAATTGGGTTAAATATACAGTGATAAGGAGGAAGTCTGAGCGCCGCATGTCCAAAGCTTTCAACCAATGAATCACAAAAATTGTTCTTCTTTATCGAATAACTGCGTAAGACTCTTAGTAACTGTTTTTTATGTAGTTTTTCTCATAGTACATATCATTATTCAACATATATTCTTGTAAAGTGGCTTTGGTGTCATTTGAACATGGTGCTTTATCTAGTCTTCCACTGTGGTACTTACTAGCATTATTCATGACGATAATACTATTGGGTGGAATATTTGGTATGAAGTTATTTTGTAACCAGTCTTCAAATAATTCGGCTGTAGTATCATCATGATAACCGACTAAAGAGTCCCTAATATTCTTTGTCGATAAAGAAAAGGAATTTGGTATAAAACCATTTTCGGTTCCTGCGTGAATTATCGTAATGCGTTTTCCTTTATTAGACGACGCATTAGTTTGACACAAGTCAGATGAGTCTACGCAACTTATGTTTGGAATATCGTTTGTATCGAATTCCATCCAAATACATCACTTTTCTCTAAATTCGTTTATTGCCAATGAATATTCAAATCTCCACTTCTTAAGGCGCACAGATTCCATTATGATTTGTCTGCTTCTAGTGGGTTTTTTAAATTTAAATCTGTTTTGTAAAAAAGACCTTCTTTTTGCAACACTGGAAACCAGTTTCATTATTTTTAAGCCGTTGCATTAAAATATCTAATGTAGGCACAATTTGCTCTGTATAGAAGGTGTTAAGTTACCATAGTAATATATAACTGTCAAAAAAAAAAAAAAAAAAAAAAAAAAAAAAAAAAAAAAAAAAAACTAGAGACATAATTGATTGAATGTCATATAAAATTACATTGATTTTCTATAAAAAGAAATAGTATTTTCATTCATCTTTACCAAGAATTATACAGTCCATCAAACATCGAAGTTATCTCATTCCATAATCAACATAAAATATGGTCCAGACGATCCAGATATAAACCAGATTTCAAGAATTCCACATCGGTGACACCGGAGACATAAAGCCGGTGAGTCTGTTCCAATTCATCACAATAGAGCATATAGAATCAAATAAGGCAGGTTTTTGGTCTGTATCGTACAGTGTACATTACAATAGTTAGGTTGTCCTATTATTTTCTTTCAAGTCACATAAACACAACCTAAAAAGGCAAATCATGTCCACCGCCGAAGAAAAGGCGGATGAAATAAAACAACTAAAACATAGTCGGGGAGTTTTAAAGGCACAGTTAACAAAATTTCAGTCTTTTCTGGGGCAAACAGAGAATTTACATAAAATTTCACAAATTCAGACAAGATTAACTAGAATTCAAAATTATTTTGAACAGTATGAAAATATACAAAGTAGGTTAGAGTTTCTAGAACCAACGGAAGCCGAGAACCGTGAAGATCAAGAAAATAACTTTTACGATGCAATATCGAAAGCATCAGACATGTTACATTCACATAACTCTCAGAGCCAACAAGCCCATCAATCGCAAAGTCAAATTACTAATACCATGTCAAATTTAAAATTGCCACCGATAACTCTTCCAGTTTTCTCAGGTGACTATCAGACTTGGCCTAGTTTTTATGATCAATTTTCTCAGCTCGTGCACAACAACAACACGTTGACAAATATACAAAAAATGTTTCATTTAAAATCTTGCCTCAAAAATGAAGGATCAAAATTAATCCAAAATTTAGATGTCAATGACATAAACTATGAAATAGCATGGAACATCTTAATTGAAAGATTTCAAAATAAAAGAATGATAATGAATACGCATATAGAGGCCATTATGGAGTATCCAAAAATCACACGTTCATCACCTATAGCATTAAGACAGTTCATGGATACAGTTTATTTGCATGTCAGTGCTTTAGAGAAATTAGGTTTGTCCGTTAACGCTTGGGAACCTGTATTATTGTGCCTCATAACTTCAAAATTAGATCAAGCTACAAATCTTGAATGGCAGGATACATTAGAACCAACTGATTTACCCACTTACGCAGACATGAAAAAATTCTTTTTGAAAAAATGTACCTCATTCGAAACAGTTTACAAGAAAATATCTCAAACTCAATCAAATAGCATTCACAATATTCAAAAATATAAATCAAGCTCAGAACAATTTGTAAAATCACCTAATCAGTTTCAAAACTATCAGGTTACAAATATAACAAAGACTTCTTCACATTTCTTATGCTATTATTGCAATAAAAACAACCATTTATTATATACATGTGAACAATTCAATACATTAGATACTAAAGAAAAATATGCACATCTCAAAAGACTCAAAGTATGTACTAATTGTCTAAAACAAGGACATAACTATGTAAACTGCAAATCAATGAATACTTGTAAAATATGCAAGGCAAAACACAATACAATTCTACATAGCTCTAACACAACTAAACATATTAACAAAAATAACACAAACGCACAAACATCAAATACAACAACCTTTCAGAATCATAATAGTACATCCATGCCAGTGTATTCAGAAGCGACCGCGATAGTTGATCAGTACAATAACTTGAACACAGACGAGTCACAACCCCAATTCTCAGGTACGAATTCGGGTAGTGGACAGAACACCACAGTCATGGTATCTCAAGCTCCTGTGCGAGCGGCAGATACAAACAAATTAGTTCTACTTTCAACTGCTGAAATATTAATATATGACAATGAGGGTGTGTCTCATAATTGCAGAGCACTCTTAGATTCAGGGAGTCAAACAAATTTAATAACTGCAGAATTATGCAATAAGTTGAAATTACAAACACAAAAGATAAATGCAACGATCATAGGAGTCACACAAAATGTTTTAAAAATTTGTGAAAAAACAGAAACAAAAATTAAATCACGTTTAGGTTTGTTTGAGACGAAATTGTCATGTCTAATAGTAGATAACATAACAAATAATATTCCACCTAACACATTTGATTGTAAACAAGTTCAGTTTCCGCAAAATTTTAAATTTAACAATCTAGCAGATCAACAATTCTACAAAGCTAGGCAAATAGATTTACTTATATCTGCAGATATTTTCTACCAACTCATTGGAACAAAGAAGATAAAATTGAACGAAAATATTCTGCTACAAGAGACCGTTTTTGGTTGGCTGATAACAGGTTCAGTCAGTATAAACAACTTTTCAAAAGCATTTTCTTGTAATTTAGCTAGAAATATATCTGATATCAGTTTAGATGAAACATTAACCAAATTCTGGGAAACGGAGGAAATACCGCAAGAGGTTATCCTAAGTCCAGATTCACAAAAATGTGAGGAATATTTTCAATTAACAACCACTCGTAACAACACAGGGCGATTTGTTGTAAGCCTACCATTTTCGAAAAACCCAAACAATTTCGGAGACATTCTCACTCATTCATTAAAACGGTTTCATTATTTAGAAAAAAGACTAGACAGAAATCCAGAATTAAAAAGGGATTATCGTAATTTTATGAATGAGTATGAAAGTTTAGGTCACATGACAAAATTAGGCAATTTGGATCAGTTTACAAAATCTATGTTGCAACCTTATTTCATTTTACCGCATCACCCAGTATTCAAGCAAAATAGCACCACTACAAGATGTAGAGTGGTCTTTGACGCATCGGCCAAGGCTGACAATGGCGTGTCATTAAACGAAACACTTTTAGTCGGTCCACAAATTCAAGAAGAATTATTTTACATAGTTTTAAACCTACGGCTTTTTTCATATGTTATTAGTGCCGACATAGAAAAAATGTTTAGACAAATTTTAATACACCCAGAACAACGAAAATTTCAGTTAATCATATGGCGCTCAGATTTACAAAATGACATACACATTTACCAATTAAACACGGTCACTTATGGCACTGCCAGTGCATCTTATCTTGCCACAAAGGTTTTGCAGCAATTGTCATATGAATTTAACAATAAATTTCCCAAAACTTGTGAAATAATTCGTAAACATTTTTATATGGATGACCTTTTACTTAGTGTAAACTCAATTAATGAAGCAATAAAAATTTATCAGGAATTAAATATCATTCTGGGCAGCGCAGGTCTAAATTTACGAAAATGGTGTTCTAATAACAATGAGATTTTGAACTTTATTTCGACTGATCAGATTAACATCAAAAACCATATAGAATTACATGACAAACATTTAAAAACATTAGGGTTGGCATGGGATGCAAAAACAGATACGTTAAGTTTTTCAATAGATATAAACTCATATGTATTGACCACCACAATACTAACAAAGAGAACAGTTTTAGCCACATTAGGAAGGGTATTTGATCCCTTGGGACTCGTAGGTCCAGTTGTAGTGCGGGGAAAAATATTTATGCAACGCTTATGGCAGCAACAGCTATCTTGGGACAAACCTCTACCCGAACATTTGCAAACTGTTTGGCGTGAGTATTTATTAGATTTAAGTTCCATAAACACTATCAAAATAAACAGGCAAGTTTTATGTAAGGACCCTGAAACGATAGAATTAGCAGGTTTCAGTGACAGTTCTGAACAAGCATACGGGGCTTGCTGTTATTTGATATCAAAACCAAGAGAGGGTACAGCTATTTCCTATTTATTATGCGCGAAGTCCAAAGTCGCACCACAGAAAAAACACACATTACCGCGCTTAGAACTCTTGGCAGCAGTGCTATTAGCACGTCTTGTTTCTAGCATAAGAGAACATTTAAATTTAACAATTTCAAAGGTTACATACTTTTGTGATTCAAGTATTGTCTTGTCATGGCTAAAGGTTCACCCTAGTCGATTAAAAACATTTGTGGGAAATCGTGTCGCAAGAATTTTAGAGTCAACAAACATTAACGATTGGAAATATGTTCCATCGGCAAAAAACGCGGCTGATGTAATTTCTCGCGGCATAAGTGCAACAAACCTTTCAAATTCATATATTTGGTGGATCGGCCCAGATTTTCTTACTGATCAAGCAGTAAATTATATAGATAGATCATTCTTTGAGGAAAGGGTAGAATTCGAATGTCTACCTGAAATAAAAAAGTCAGAATTGTCATTACTAGCAGTTAAGCCTGTGAACTCAGATATTTTTCAAAGGTTTTCAACTTTGAACCGATTGCAACGCACAGTAGCTTATTGTTTGAGAT
Source organism: Lochmaea crataegi (assembly GCA_947563755.1). NCBI lineage: Eukaryota > Metazoa > Arthropoda > Insecta > Coleoptera > Chrysomelidae > Lochmaea > Lochmaea crataegi. The sequence goes on along the minus strand of OX387425.1, from coordinate 39,165,620 downwards.
TCAAAGACCTTTCTCTACGAAGAAAGCGTTTTCCCAATTATTTAACAATCCCTGAACTAGACAAGTCATTAAACATTTTAATAAAGATAGCACAAGCAGAAACATTCAGTGAAGAAATACATTGTCTAAGGGACAACAAAGCGATTAGTTCTAGCAGCAAAATTTTAAAATTAAATCCCTTCATTGATAATTCAGGGATCCTTAGAGTAGGAGGACGACTCAGAAATTCAGATCTGATGTTCGAAAACAAATTTCCAATCATCTTGCCAAAATCTCATAAACTCACAGATCTTATCATTAAACACGAGCATCATAAAAATCTACACGTGGGTATTCAAAATTTACTTTCCATTTTACGGCTACGTTTTTGGCCAGTAGATGGAAAAAGAGCAATAAAACGTACGTTGCGCAATTGTGTAACTTGCTTTAAAGTTAAACCAAAACCATCTAAGTTTATAATGGGGGATTTACCGAGAGCAAGAACAATCCCAACGCGTCCTTTCTTTAAATGCGGCGTTGATTATGCTGGTCCAGTTTTGATCAAGCACGGACCTATTCGCAAACCAGTATTAATGAAGGCATACATCTGTATTTTTGTATGCTTGTCAACGCGCGCTGTGCACATAGATTTGGCAAAGGATCTTTCTACCGAAGCCTTTTTAAATGTACTTAAAAGATTTATTTCACGTAGAGGAAAACCCTGTGAGATATATTCAGATAATGGCTCCAACTTCATTGGTGCTAACAATTATTTTCTTGAGCTTCACGAACTTCTTAACAATCAAGCGTATAAAAATACAATTCAAAATTTTTTAAGTATTGAACATATTCAATTTAAATTTATACCAGCAAATTCACCCCATCAGGGAGGTATATGGGAGGCAGCAGTAAAATCTGCGAAATTTCATCTTCGAAGAATCTTAGGAAATTCCTCACTCAGATTTGAACAAATGTACACGGTACTGGTACAGATTGAAGCTTGCTTGAATTCTAGACCTCTATCACCAATATCCCAGGATCCGAACGATTTAATCCCTCTGACACCTGGTCATTTCCTAGTGGGAGACTCATTGTTGGCATTACCGGAAGTAGACGTCATGGCCATGCCGGACAGCAGGTTAAGTCATTACCAGAGGTTAACCAAATTAACTCAACATTTCTGGACAAGGTGGTCACGAGAGTACTTAAGCGAACTACAGCTACGTAGTAAATGGACTCAACAGCCAAGTGAGCAGCCAACAGTAGGCAGACTCGTGGTCATTGTTGAAGATCACATACAGCCACTACATTGGATCATGGGCAGAATTGTAGCGTTACATCCTGGACGTGACGGTGTGACGCGTGTGGTATCAGTGCGCGTAGCCAATGGGAATACCTTGAAAAGGGCGTTGACAAAGATCTGTTTTCTACCTATTGACTGACACTGATGAGTTTATTTTATTTATAATATTATTCATAGGACTTTTGTTGTTATACTTTATAATTGAAAGCCATACTTTCAAGGCGGGCAGTCTATGTTAAGTTACCATAGTAATATATAACTGTCAAAAAAAAAAAAAAAAAAAAAAAAAAAAAAAAAAACTAGAGACATAATTGATTGAATGTCATATAAAATTACATTGATTTTCTATAAAAAGAAATAGTATTTTCATTCATTTTTACCAAGAATTATACAGTCCATCAAACATCGAAGTTATCTCATTCCATAATCAACAGAAGGCATATATTGTTCTTTGAATTATATCTTCATCACAACCATCTAGTTTCCTAGAACCACCAAAGTCTTTTCGTTTCTTCCTTCTCAAAATAGGGCTACTTACTATCTTAAACACTGTGGAATACGGTGTTTTTGTTAAAGAAGCACTTTCCTGCACAGCTTGATCCTGACATTCCATGGTCCAGAAGGGAAGTATAAACATTTAATATAATTTGTTTCCCATGAGGTTGTAAAATTTGTCGACTAGTGGTACTACGACCATCAGTTGAAGCACTAGCTTCGGGATAAGTCCTTGGACGCCACATTATTCACGACACAAAAATCAAATAGACACTTCAAAATAGACATAATTGACACACACAACGGAATATTAGGTAGGTAATGACTAAATGTTGTTTAACTTTCCCCCTTTTATTTCTGAAATTGGAAAGCGGTCAATTCTTAAAACAGTCTTGTTTTCGAAATCTGGTAGGTAATTCATTTTTTAACAGTAAAGTCTGATAGCCATGGATGGCCATGGATTTTATATTATGAAATAAATTTAAATACACAACTGTCAACAAAAGCCAAAAATAATGGAGAGACTATTATTAAATTGCCAAACTATTTAATGAGATATTTTAATCCAGGGAATCATTTGAGGGACACACACTTTTATTGCCTATCTATATTTCGAACAATAGGTAATAATGAGGGTCGTCGGCTTATATTGATTTACGACTTTCTTAGATCTCTAGTCGAACTTTACAGCGAAGGTCTGTGGCAATGTGCCCCCCTCAAAAAAAATTTTTTTTTTGGTGAGCGGGGCAGATTTGAACTACTTTTTTTGGAATCTCCAAAATAGCCTCCCGCTTCCAAAATATCCCATTTTCCTAAATAATCTCATCATCTAATTTTTATGTTCCTTTTTAGAAATAATAATGGTTCACAACTACTAAAAATCACATGGCCATTCTCATAAAGGTAAAAATTACAATCCGTACAAAAATTACACGCAGGAAAACCTCCAAAACGCAATAGTAGTCATATGAAAGCTTTGAGCCTGGATCAGACAGTGAAAAATACAGGCCCTGTATTCTAACGTCCGATGAACAAAATGTGCTGGTTGAGTACTTAACCTGGCTGCTTCCTGGGACTTTAGATTTAACATCACTGACCTAAAGTTATTAATCAAGTCTTATCTTGACTTAATTAGCCGGAATGATCGCTTAACAATAATCTAAGTGGTCGCGATTGGGCTACAAACCTTTTAAATAAAAACAAAAACTTATCTTCAAATCGATTTTCTGCGAATATCTCTACCAAACGTGCCATGGTAAACACACAAAATTTTTTTTAACAACGCACAGATCCATCCCGATAGGCTGAAGAAACCAAATATATTTCAAGTTTTAGTTCTTTCTTAGTTTGTTTTGTTCTTAGAACTTGTTTTTATGATATCAGAATTTGTTTTTACGTTTGTTCTTTTACAGTGTGTAGCATTTATGATGAAGACACCCCCATATTTTCGCTGTTTCAAGAATTACAGATCCGGATTTTTTTAGAGACATTGCAGACTTTTTTAAATAATTAAATGGAATCTGAACTTTAAACTCAGCCTACTACGATTTCACAAACAGGTGCACTTCTCGATATTTTGCTTCGCGTAAGAGATATCGAGAAAAATTATTAAAAAAAGTTTCATAACAAAATTCGCATTTTTCATTTTATGGTCTATACAAAATTATTACAAGTTTATTTTGATAATTAGTGTGCCGTGGAAAGTAAAATCTTGACTACAGTGTCATGTATTCACATATATATTGATATGGAAAGTGAAATCATACAACACATACACCAAACAAGGGTTATTTCAGTATAAAATCTAAATAAAATATAAACAAATCACCTGACAAATATTTACAACCCAAACTTTAAACGGGAATCTTTATAACTTTTCTCTAATTTATTAAAATCCTATCACATAGTTTCAGAATTTTCAAAAGCTTTGCAAAAGTTTCTTGGCTCATCATAAATCTAAAAAGAAAGAACCTGAAAATTAAAAATTATTACTTAGGTTATAAAATCTGACATTGGTAAAAATAGAAGAAGTACACTTATGAACATATCTAACAAAGTGTGAATCTAGATTTGTCAACTCGAACGGAAGAAAGGAGATGACAACTGAAATAAAAACAGATGTCAAATAATTTTAAAATTTTTTAACTAAAAGATAAAAATAATAATAAATTATTTGGAGACATTAAAAATAAACTTTGATATCAGAAAAAGATCAAATTATAAAACAATCATGTCAAATAACAGAAATCAAAGATTATTAAATGAATTTGATTGGTCAGCAAATATAGAAAAACTTAAAAATAGAGAGACATATGGATTTTGAAAAGATAGAAAAATTTGATATTGGTTGCTATTGATTAGAAAACAGTTAGTTACAAAAAAGATATACAGAATTGAGAAGTATAAGCTTTTTCATGTTTAAAAATTTATTTAAAATTAGACTACGTTGTATTAAAAGTGAAACTATAAAGTGATTTGTGTTTCTAACCTTTCCTTATCAAGTTCTTGTTAAAAACAGAGGTTGAATAATCTCTGTTAATATAAAATTCCTTAAACAAACCATGAGTGAAGGTTCCGAGAGGTAAACAAAACTGAAAATCTTCCCAAGCCGACCCCGAAGCCATATTGAAGCCACTTCTACGAGAGACTCCAAGGCCCAGAAAGGTCTAAAACATAGAAAATCTTAGAAAATAATACAAGATAAAAAGGTATTTCATAAACTATAAGTTACATTATTAAACTTACGTGCGTGTGATCAAATCCAGAACTTAATATTTATTGATCTTCGTTACGATTACAATATCGTCCAATTTGTATATAAAATCTGTTAAAAACAGATGTTCTATTTTGTCTTTGGTTATTAGTGTTACATGTTAAAAGAGTTGTATAATTTTCATATATTTATTAGATATAAGAACTTCATTTAGTGTGAACGTTGAGTGAAAGATCATTTAGATAAGTGTTTTGAATTGTTTCTTATGTATTTACTTATCAATTCTATATAAATACGCCGTTCATTAAAAAATAAATTAAATAATATTTCATAAATTTCGAATATAAAGAGTTTTCTTCCTATCAAGTTGGCAAAACTGCTTCACAGTTGGATAGTTCCTATTATTCAAGGGCAAGGACACAGGACCGGCCTGAAGATATATTAAATAATAAAATAAAAAAAGAAACTAAGTGAGCATTTTACCCATGAACCCAACCTGAGGTGAAGAGTCATCATAAAAGGTGAGTGATGTATGATATCACTAATATTTAAATTAAAATTCATATTAATTGGCGCCCAAATAAATATATTACAGTGAATAAATTAAAATACATAATAACACCATAAATTAAAAATTCATATCAATTGGCGCCCAACGTGGGGCACTAAAAAAGGCTCGCACTAAAAAAGGCTCGCACTGAAAAAGGCTCGCATTCGTAACATTATTATATAATAAATAATAATAAAATAAAACCTATTTAATAATAAAAAATTGTACAAAGAAACATTGAATATTTATAAAATCAAAATCAATATCTGAAAAATAAATAAAATTAAAATGGACGGAACTGGAGAAAAAGTTCAAGAGAAGAAGGAAAAAAGGTTGATGGACTTAAAAGTTAACGAATTGAAGGAGGAACTAGGAAGAAGAGGAAAAAGCACAACTGGTTCGAAACATGAATTAAAGGACAGATTAGAAAAAATATTAGAATTGGAAGAAAAAGACCCAGAACAATACGATTTTGGAACAAAGAAAGGAGGATCAGAAGAAGAAGAAGAAAGGAGACATGGAATGGATGACTTTCAAGTACATTACATGGAACAAGGGCATAATAATGAAACAGAAGAACAAAAAGAAATTCAAACAGCAGGAAAATCACAGGAAAAGAAAGAGGAGATAGACGTTATGAGTATGTTCCATATGATGATGAAAGAAATAAAACAATCTAACAAAGATATGAACACAAAAATGGATCAAACTAACAAAGATTTGAACACAAAATTAGATCAAACTAATGAGAAAATGGATCAGAATAAGGAAGAAATAAAACAAACTAAGGAATCAATAGTGAAGTTAATGGAAGAGAAGTTAGGACAAGTGGAAAAGAAACTGGAAGAATCAAACTTATATATGGAAAATAAAATAGAATTTACCAAACAAGAAATGAGAGGAGAAATGATTGGAAGGATCACAGAGATAGAAAATTTACAAATTAATAGAATCAAAGAAATAAAAGAGGAAGAAAATAATTTCAAAGGAAAATTTCAGAAAGAAGTAAGTGAAATCAAAATGGGAGTACAAGATACCCAACAAAGAATGCAAAATTTAGAAGGAAAATGGGACAAAACCCTGGCTGAATTCCAACAAGATGTGGAAGTAGCATGGACCGAAAAACAAAATCAGAGGAAAGAAAAAACAGAAAAAAGAATTGGGGAAATCCAGAAGGAGATGGAAACATTAAAAAGAAAAATAGAACAGACAGGAGTAAGAATAAATAGTGGGGAACAACAGAAAGAAACTGTAGAAATGACCAGGAAACTGGAAAATATGGAAGCAAGACTGGCTTACCTACAAGCTGAAGGCGGAAATTTCCAAGACAAGAGAAAAGGCATGATGGAAACCAGAATTATAAATAATTATATAAGAAATAAAGGGGAACACAAATTTGAAGGGAACAATATGAAAATACACCCGAAGGTATTTATAAAAATCTTGAGAAATAAAATGAAAAACATTAGAAGTAATGAAGATATGAAGGAAATGATTCGGGAAAATCTCGATAATCATGCTTTGGTGTGGTTTACCAACAAAGAAGGAGAGTTTAGCAGTTTCGATGAATTTGAGACATTATTTATGCAATATTTCTGGGGGAACAATGCCCAAACTAGAGTGAGAGAGAAACTTTATTCTGGTAAATATGAAACAAGAAGCGGCAATAGTATGAATGACTATGCCATGAAAAACTTCATGAATGCCAAATTCCTAGATTCACCCATACCAGAAGAGGGAATAATCATGTTTATTTCAAGACATTTCAAATTTGAGATAACAGAGACAATCGCTATTCAGAACATAAGGAACATAGAACAACTGAGTAGTTACCTTCAAAGAATTGAAAGGAACAAAATGGAAAATAACCAAATCAGAAATAGGACTCCAAATGAAAACCGAAACTATAATAGATATAATAATAATAACTATGAAAATCAAAATAATAACCAAACTAATAGGTTAAATGGTAATTATGAACAAAATAGAAATAATTACAGAAGTAACGGAAACAATAGAAATGGACAATATGAAAGAAATAACAATTTCAATAACAACAATTATAGAACAGATGTCGAAGAATAAAAATATATTATTCTACGCTTCACAACTAGTTTTGAAAAATATTTTTCAAAAACAGTGACCGTTCAACGAAGAAGAAACAACTACTTCCCGGGCTACATGCCCCGACAGATATTGAATTACACTTCTAAGTCAAACGGGGTTGGTAAATCTACAAGATTTAAACCAACCATTCTGGTTTGCAACTAGAAGGGATAACACAACTTGTAGACCGGTTTCGGCGTATTGCGCCTCATCAGTACAAGGTATATGTTATCGTCCGAGAGTTAATCTCGGACTGAAATGTGACTATAATCAACAACGGTACATATTGTCCAGTTACGGAAATATTTTTGTTGCGAAAATAGCGACATCTCACCTCTAAGTCACAAACCAAAATTCGAACGAGACAACAAATCACGTGGATTTGAGACAAAAATGAATTAATACAGTTTCCTGTAAAATTGTCGTATTTAGTAAAGCGTTTTAACAACAGATGTCGAAGAATAAAAATATATTATTCTACGCTTCACAACTAGTTTTGAAAAATATTTTTCAAAAACAGTGACCGTTCAACGAAGAAGAAACAACTACTTCCCGGGCTACATGCCCCGACAGATATTGAATTACACTTCTAAGTCAAACGGGGTTGGTAAATCTACAAGATTTAAACCAACCATTCTGGTTTGCAACTAGAAGGGATAACACAACTTGTAGACCGGTTTCGGCGTATTGCGCCTCATCAGTACAAGGTATATGTTATCGTCCGAGAGTTAATCTCGGACTGAAATAATATTTTTCAAAACTAGTTGTGAAGCGTAGAATAATATATTTTTATTCTTCGACATCTGTTGTTAAAACGCTTTACTAAATACGACAATTTTACAGGAAACTGTATTAATTCACAATTATAGAAATAGATCATATGAAGGAAATAAGAATAATGGACAATATGAAAGAAATAACAATTACAATAACAACAATTATAGAAATAGATCATATGAAGGAAATAATAGAAATGGACAATATGAAAACAGAAAAAGAGATGACAATAGAGAACAAGGAAGAGACTACAATACAAGAAGGATGAATGAAAATACTGAAGAAAGGGAAAACAGAAATGGAGAACAAAGAAGAATAAACAACATACAAAGACAGCAAGAAAGAGTGATATCAATGGAACCAGAGATAGTCACTGAAGCAGAGTCCAATCAAAATTTTGGATCGAGCACATACCAAATGTAAAAAAAAATATTATCTGTACATATGAACATCCAAGGGAATATATTAAATTTGGGGAAGAATTAGAATTAAAGGAAATAATGGGATTAATAAACATAAAAGGAAAAATAAATGGAAAACAAGTTAAAATATTATTATATCAATAATTAAAGAAAAATTAATAGAAGAAAATATTGAAAATTATGAAAACAAATTAAGTAAAATACCAAAAACTACATTGATAGGAGCAAACGGAAAAAAGTTATATGAAGTAAGTAAGTCTATAATACAAAAGATTGAATTGAAGAAAGGGAAAGAAGTTGAAATGCAATTATTGTTAGTAAACAATTTAGAAACATAGTTATAGGAGTCGATGAATTAACAAAATATAAGGCAATAATTGATTTTGATAAGATGGAGATAGAAATAGATGGAAATGGAATTGAATTTGAAAATGGAAATTTGGAAGAATTGGCAATTGAAGAGGATAATAAGATGTTATGGAATATAGAAAGGAATGGAAGGATTGGAATTAGTATGTGGAAATAAAGGATATGAAGGGAAAGTGAAGAATTTAATTAAAAAATATGAAGGATTGATTCGAAAAGAAATGAGAATGGCCAATAACTATGTGCATAAGATAGAAGTAAGAGGAGTAGAAAATTTCAGAATAAGAACGTATCCCATACCTTACAAATATAGGAAAGAAGTAGAATTAGAAATACAAAACATGTTGAAAGATGGTATTATAGAAAAATGCAATACAAGATATGTGAATCCTATTGTGGTAGTTAAGAAAGCAAATGGAGATTTGAGATTATGCCTAGATGCTAGAAATATAAATCAATACACTGTACCACAATACGAGGCTCCGATGAATGTAGAAGCAATATTTGGACGCATAACGGACACTAAAATATTTTCAAAAATTGATTTAAAACACAGTAGAGACTATACAGGTTTTTCTATTGATGGGGTTTAAATATATTACAATAAATAAATTAAAATACATATTAACACCATAAATTAAAAATTCATATCAATATATATATATATATATATATATATATATATATATATATATATATATATATATATATATATATATATATTATATATATATATATATTATATATATATATATATATATATTATATATATATATATATATAAAGTAAAAAGCACTTTTAAAGGAATAATTATTTTATAATCATGGAAACACAATTATGATAGGTGATTAAGTTTAGGAAAAAGTATCAAACGATACTGATTTCTTGACAGGCTTGCCTCATGCTAGCACAAAGTTCATCTTGATTGTTGGGTCTTGTTTTAGAGACTTCATTCTTTACCATTTCCCAGAAATCAAGTGCTGTAACATCGGGAGACCTCAGAGGCCACAGTTCAAAAGGACTCTTTCTTCCTATCCAGCGAATAGGACAATTTTGGTTCAACCATTGACGAACAAGCCTTGAATTGTGGATGGATGCACTGTCTAGCTGCAAATACAAATCCTGTCGCACATTAAGAGGAATATTTTCAATTGCATGCCAAAATTCCCCATCCAGGAAGTTAACAAAGCGATCAGCATTCAATGATCTATTGAAGAAAAAAGGACCAATTATACGGTCTCCTAAAACTCCCCACCAGACTTGGACTTTATTGGAATATGGATCTTTACAATTGATAACCCAGTGAGGATTATCTATGGCCCAGTATCTACAATTTTGATTAGATACAAATACAGTGGTGAATGTAGCCTCATACCTTGGGCCCAATAACAATGGTCTAATTTTATATTATCCTCACCTTCTTTCAATGTATGTAAGAACTTTGGTTTATAGGGCTTGATCTTGTGACGTACAAAACAACTTCTGATTTTATCCTTACTAATATTCAGTTGAGACGATAAATCTCGAAGGCTCATGCATGGATCTGCTCGATTTGCCGCCAATATATCGTTATCCTCAAGATGCGGGTGTATCCGACGAGAATGACCATTCTGCTCTCTGCAGCAACTTCTTTGTTACTACGAGCGATTTTTTCTCTTAAAGTCAATCGTTTTTTATTTCATCACTGACTAGAACTTAGCTGACATTTAAAAATACTTTCCAATACTATCCATGGCACGCTAATGATTAAATTAAACAATATCTTGTAATAATTTTTGTGTGTGGGCCAATCAAATGAAAATATTGAAAATGCGAATTTGAAGTGCTTCATTTTGATAATAGAATCAATAAAATTATTTATTAGTACCTAGGTACAACTAAATTATTTTTGGGATATCCCTAAATGAAAAAATATACTTTTGGTGTGTCCTAAAAGGCTCCATACTCCGTTAAACTTTAGATTTTGTGATATTTTTACCAATTCCAAAATATCCCCGTTCAATGAGGTTATTTTAGACAACACTTTAGAAGAAGTTTAAGGCCCCCTGTAATTGGGGGCCCCATACTTTATCATGGTAATATTAGCTTATATGTAGGTTAATCCAAAACCGATATGAAACATGTTTATTCCTGGATATTGTTGTGGTACAATTTAAAAAGTCCAAAAAAAATTAAAATAACCCCGCTTTACGGGATTAGCAAGGATATGCGACGTACAATCATTCACATTTTTAAATTGTACCTGATAATGTTTCATGTAAATTGAAATATTTGTATTCTGTAAATGTAAACTTCTCGAAAAGAGCAGTTAACTATACGATGACTGAGCTGTACAGGTGTTTAGATCAAACGGTCTAAATAATCGTTGCTTTTAATTGCAGACCTACCTTAAGGTGCATCATTAAAAACTCATACGCCGATAACCAATCTTACGCATTTTTCATAAGTACATAATAATAAAATAGATAACCTAGTTCTCAAGCCTTAAGCGTAATATTTTTTGTCATAGTGTGCCCTTGGAAATAACGATTAACACTATTATTAAAAATAAATACTAAAGTTTTTGAGATTGTATTTCTCTAGTCTGCAGCTCTGACGCTATTTTTACATTGAATATAACTGAATGTTTACATCTTCGACAATTGCTGTGATATAACTAAACAGAATAAGAAACAATGTCAATTAATTTTCAACGATTCAATGCATGATGCCCATGATTTTGCTATTAGAGTAAGATGGAAAACATGCAGAGTGTTTCATGCAAAACCGGATGTAAAATTTCTTATTCCCAAAAATATACATCTCTGTTTGTATGGGAATATGAAGTACAAAGCTGATAGGAATATCCAAAATGGTTTTTGAAGCGCAACTTATTGGGCGGTAAATGGCGAATTAAGGAGAATTAAGCGTCACGCTTATGCACATTTCAATACACGAGAGAGAAAACAGATATGACGTGCTGAGAAAAAGAAAGATTAATATATATTCTGCTAGCCAAGTTTGCTAATGACACATCAACTTATAGTTCTAGCAATAGGTATAGCGAAGCAAAGAGTTGCCGATAAAATCTTTCGTCTGTTATTATTAACATGATGTCAAGCGAGATCGAATTTAGCCGGGCAACGAACAGGTGTTTGCTGCTCTCTCTCCCATACATTTTCACTTTTATCCTCTGCAAAATCAGAATATAGGGTAGAGTTGGGTATATCGTACCAGTTTTATTTACATTATCCAGAATGTTAAAATATCGAGAAAATAGACTGGATTAAAATCAGGATAGCTTCTTTGGTACTTTGTCCAAATAAATAGCATATGGTTGGCAATATGTTTAGCTTTTTCATGTTAATAATCAACTCTATTCTAGAAGCATACATTAGTACGATTATTCAAACTGGTATGATAAATCGTACCTTGGCAGGGCATATACCCGTCAATGCAGTAAAAGCCAAATTCTTAAAAAATAAACTTTATTCTACTAGAGCATTTATAAATACCTACATAATACCTACATAAACAGCCTTTCTTTATTTGAAATAAAAACTAAACATTAACATCACAAGTTAAGTACTTATAAACAGCCAATGATTTAGGTATTGAAAATGAACACTCATTCTGGAAATAAAATAAAAGTATGATAATTCAATAACATATTTCTGGCTTGTTCATAGCTCCAACTACTATTCTAGTAGGAAAATGGTTTAATAAAAAAACCTATATATTTCTAGGCTTTGCAAAAAATAAAAAAGTATTTTTTTGGCCTGGCTTGCACAATGCACATTCTTCGTGATACCATTTTTTGCACTTAAGACGCTGTATCATATTTTCCAACACAGCCTTCTCGCAGATAGTGCAGTGCCACTCATTCAAATTGATTGCTATATGAATATTATTCTCTTTTTGAGCAACTTTCGAAGAACCTGGCCTACTTGGAATACAAGTTTCGTCACTTATCTTTCTCCTAACGGTTTTAACTCTTATTCCTAAGTTTGAGTATTGCAGCTTGTTTATTGGGAGTACTGGTTAAAATAGCAGCACCTTGAGTGCTCCTCTTAATTCTTTGCTACGGACCAGCTAATTTGTGGTAAACTTTGCAACGAATGAAAGAAGATGGCGCCAAATTCACAATTTCATTTAAATAACCTGAAGTTCGTTTCAAAGGAGTTGAGCACAGAGCGCCTATAATAAACGGAAAACGGAGGTCGGGTGTCTCAAAAAGTTGTATCTCTTATTTATGTTTTACAATGTATCTAGACTAAGAAGAAAGAAATTGTGACCAGGCCACCCGGTAATCGGTCAAATAACAATAGGTAATAAAATGCAAATGAAGCATACGCAGTGAACCAAACGGTCCATAGTCGTAGAACAGGGTTAGGGTTTATTTATGATTTTTGCTTAACGTTTATTATATTTAATATTATAATGAAAATACAAAGTAATTGTGCACTAAGATTTATATACACACACTAGAAGACCTGACAGACGTTGTCCTGTCTTATAGTTTATTTCAGAAAGGTATAAAGTAATAAAACCTCATTAGGTATGCAAAGGGAGCACAGAGTGACCCAACGAATATTTAAGCCACTTTTATAGTTTGGCATTGATTTCATTGTAAAATTCTTTATTTTTATCAAGTGCAGGTAGTACCACCCGGGTTGGGGTCAAAATATGGGTTTAGCCTATTGTTATCCATTCACAAACACTGAAAATAGTGTGCCAAAGGCGTGCCGGTAGGATACTCGTAAAAAGGAAAGAATTTTATTTTAACAGAATAAAAATTAGGCATTATGTACATAGTATTAGGTACACTTATTTTTTATTGAACATTATACAGAAATTAAATTATAAAAAATCATAATATTCTTATTAATATTATTATTAATATTACAAAAAATACTATTTTAAGACCTACGCCTATGGCCGACACCGAAATTGAGCCGAACTGGACGGAATTCCCCATTTTATTACTCTATACCTTTCTGAAATAGACTATAACATTGTCTTGTCAATAGGATATAATGCAAGGGGTCGTATTCTGCCCGCTGAGTGGAGTGTCAGAGTAGCTTTTGTTTATTTAAAACTTAACGATACCTATACAGAAACTTTAAATTTTAATTTACCGCCATTTTTTGTCCAAAGTTGAATTTTTTTAAATAATTTTTCCCGTGCAATAACAAATCAAAAACCATCAAAATCGGTCCAGTCGTTCTCGAGTTAAATGTGTTCCAACAAACCCGACTAAATAAGATATATTATGCAAGCGGTCATTCTCTACCCGTTGAGTGGAGTGTCAGAGTAGCTTTTGTTTATTTCAAACTTCTATAAATACCATCCTTACAATTATCTAATCTCCAAGTAACGATACATATACAAACGCCATTTTTTGTCCAAAGTAGAATTTTTTTAAATAATGTTTTTCCCACGGGAACGGGATAAAAAGTATCCTATGTCCGTCTCCTGGTTCTAAGCTACCTCCCACCAATTTTCAGCCAAATCGGTTCCGCCGTTCTTGAGTAATAGATAGTGTAACTAACACAACGGTAGACACCTGGCGGGGATAACTGATCGATTGATCATAATTAAAGGAAATTGAAATTAGAAACTCTGAAAAAGAATTGATCGTACTACAATTATTATATTCGATTGCCACCTTGCAAAAATAAAAATCGCGATGGAAAAATAGTAAATACTCGATGAACTTGTTGGCGTTGTTGGTCAATTCCTCTACGTCTGTTGACTATGTATCTGCGCGTTTCTCTTCATTCTAATTGTCTTTGTGGATTTCGTTCAACTTGTGTCTCTTGCGATTGTGATTCACGCAACTGCGCCATGCTCACACGCACATCTGCATTGTTTTGTTGGATTTGTTCGCCTGATCTTCGTGCTCTTATATCTCGCACGACTCTAGAACTGATTGTTCGACGACTCAAATTGGCCCCTTTGCATATTGCTAGCATTGCTTAATATAAAAAGCAAAAATAGCAATTTTCTTTTGACACTTTATATTTGACACTTTTCATAATTGCTTATTATTTGACTTACCTTTCACAATAATAAAACACGTATATTTATTAAACACATACATGTTTTCGTTTTGATTTAAAACTATTTCCAAAAAATTTAAAATAAAAAAAATAATAATAAAAATAGGGGTTGATCGTATAAGGGTAAAAATTAAGAGTAATATGAAATTTTTTATTCCAAGTTATAACAAAATAAAATTGAAAATCTTGCCAAAAAAATTTAAGTTTATAATTAACAAATAAAAAATAGGGGTTGATCGTAGAGGGGTGAAAATTTAGGGTTGTATGTATTTTTGAAAGCTGTATCTAAAAAAAATAAAAACAAAAAATTTTGTCTAAAAAATAAATTAAAAAATTAAGGGGTGGACCACCCTTAACATTTAGGGGGATGAAAAATAGATGTTGTCCGATTCGCAGACCTACCCGATATGCACACAAAATTTCATGAGAATAGGTCGAACCATTTCGGAGGAGTTTAACTACAAACACCGTGACACGAGAATTTTATATATTAGATATATTATATATTCTTGTAAAAAAATTATTGCAGGTGAACATTACTTTAACTATACTATATACAGCATTATTAACTAAATTCTTCATCAGATATCAAAGAATAAATTATATTATTCTAAACTTTACAAACTAAGTTTTGAAAAATATTTTTCAAAAACAGTGACCATTCAACGAAAAAGAAACAACTACTTCCCGGGCTACATGCCCCGACAGACATTGAATTACACTTCTAAGTCAAACGGGGCTGGTAAATCTACAAGATTCAAACCAACCATTCTGGTTTGTAACTTGAAGGGACATCATAACTTGTAGACCGGTTTCGGCGTATTTGTGCCTCATCAGTACAAGGTATAATATATATTATCGTCCGAGAGTTAATCCCGGACTGAATGTGTCTACAATCACCAACTATACATACCTTCCAGTTACGGAAATGTAAAAGTTGCGACAATAGCGACATCTTCACCTCCAAATCACAAACCAAAATTCGAATTTGACAACAAGCCCGTTAGCATGAAACATAAAGAATTATTACAGTTTCCTTTAAAATTGTCGTATTTAGTAAAGCGTGTTACCAACAGATATCAAAGAACAAAGTATATTATTCTACGCTTTACAAACTAAGTTTTGAAAAATATCTAATATATAAAATGCTCGTGTCACGGTGTTTGTAGTTAAACTCCTCCTAAATGGCTAGACCGATTCTCATGAAATTTTGTGTGCATATCGGGTAGATCTGCGAATCGGACAACATCTATTTTTCATCCCCCTAAATGTTAAGGGTGGCCCACCCCTTAATTTTTTATTTTATTTTTTAGACAAAAGTTTTTATTTTTTGTAGGTACAGCCACCGTAGATAAACAAGAATAGTAGTTTAACTCTTCGACACACCCCTAAACGTTCCCTCCTTGCCCCGTCATCGACTTCGGGCCGGTCGGACCCGGAGCTGTATACCAGTTGTCCACAGATACCGCCGAGTACGTATTATACCGGTTGTAGTTTCGTGTTGCGTTGTGTAATATTGTGAGAACATTGTTTATATTTTTTAATAATTAAATCTAGATTAATAGAAATGGGGTTATTGTGTCCTGCTGAAGGTTGCAAGAGTAAAAGAGGATTATGTGTCTCTTTTTTTCGATTTCCGAAGGATGAAGCTAGGTAAGAAATTAAAAATCTGCTCATAGTACACGCCTGACTATTAAGTGTTTATGCAATTATTTCATTTATTAACAATGTATTGTGATGGTTTTAGATGTAACGCTTGGAAAAATGCTTTGGGGTTCATCGGTAAACATAAATATGCAAATCTAACAGCAGAGCAATGTAACAACACAATAAGGATTTGCAGTTTACATTTTCCGGAAGACAGTTTTATTCAAGATCGAATAAGAATCACTTTAAAATGTAATGCCATTCCTTTGTTAAACGTGTCAAATACCGAAGGTAAGAGATATAATTGTACCTATTTGAGAATATATTATTTTACATTATTAAAGCTTACTTTGTTTTGATATTTATAAACAAAAAAAAACTTTTCAATTATTATGTTGGACCTGAATTAATAAGATAATTTTTTTAGATCAAGCTTCATGCGGCAGTCATCCTCCTTCATGCAGCAGTCAGCTACGAAGTGAAAAACACATATTTTGTGATGATTCAGAGTTAAGAGATCCTGTAGATCAAGGTAAATTTTTTAAAATAATAAGTAAATGTTTATTATACCTTTTGCTTTGTACCACCTTAATATACACAAATTAAATACTTCTAGTTCATTGTCATTCTTATTGTGGGAAATATTGGAACCTATTCATTTTCTTTGAAATTGGGTTTCTCCGAACCAAGTAACCCATGCTTGTTTGATATAACAATCCAATTTTGCAGCTTGTAAATTTTAATTTCCTTGTTAGTTGGGACTTTAAATTTATTCCTCTCCAATATAAATATCTTTTTTTAGATGGGGCTTCATGCAGCAGCCATCCTCCAAAAGAGGTAAAAACATTTCGTGATGTTTCAGTGACAACGGGTTCGATAGTTCAAGGTAAATATTTTTAGATAATTGGTACTCGATAATTTTCATAATATCTATAAATATTGTTTTTATGTATGTATATATTTTAGTTAACAAGGCCACCCAAACATTAGCCTCTCTCTCTGCGAATTCTCCAAGGAAAAAAATTTTAAAGAAAGAAATTAATTCACTGAAAAAAACTGTATCTCAACTTCAGAATGAGCTAGAAAGTGAAATAACTCTTGAAGATGTCCATAAATATTTGGAGAAGAACTACCCTGAAGACTCCTGCAGGCTGCTAAAGTCACAAATGGGTTTATTTAATAGGACACCCAAAGGGCGTAGGTACAGTGACGAATTAAAGCAATTTGCTATCAGTGTTCATTACCTTGGCCCTAAGGCATACAAAAAAATTGCATCTATTTTTAAGTTACCATCAAAAAGTACCTTATATAATTTCACCAAGCGGTGGGTAATCTCTCCGGGGTTTCAAGATTTTATTTTTAGTCTGCTTAAAATGAAAGCACAAATTCTTACAAAGAAAGAAAAAGATTGCATAATTTGTATGGATGAAATGTCAATTAAATCTCATTTATTTTATGATATTTCCAAAGATAAAATAATAGGTTTCCAGCAGACAAGCGATAACTCTGGTGATTGCACCGACGTAGCAAGTAGCGCTTTAGTTGTTATGGTTCGAGGAATAGCTAGTAGTTGGAAACAGCCTGTGGCGTATTTTTTCTATAAAACAACTGCAGCTGCTAATGAAATAAAAAATATTTTATTTGAAACTGTTAGACGATTGCATGCCGCAGGTTTAAATATATTGGGGGTAGTTTCAGACCAAGGCTCAAATTTTCAGAAACTAATCAAAATTTTAAATGTGTCGGAGAATAATGTTTTTTTTTCTGTGGATTCCTTACAAATTATTTATTTCTTTGACGTGCCACATTTACTAAAATCAACCAGGAAGTGAACCATAAAATCATTAAAAGCTCTTTGGAATATTTTGAAAACAAAGCAATATACATTTTTGTTGACCAGAAATCTTAATTGAAAATTTCTTTGGTCAAATTAGAAATTGTTGTGGCAATTCTAGAAACCCAACACCCATACAATTTTGTAGAGCGTTTAAGAAATTGTTCACTCTGAAATATTTTAGTGAAGTCGAAGGTGCTAATTGCATGAACGATATTAATGAAGTTTTATTAGACATTAATACGGACTCGGCAGAAACTTTTAAAGATATAATTTTCGCCTTTTCTACTCCAAAAACACCTTTAAAAGTTTTTACATGTGACTATCGAAATCTTACTAGCCCGGAAGGTAATGCAATAGTTTATGTTAGTGGGTATGTTTTGAAAAAATGTTTGTTGCAACATTCTTGTCCAATTTGTGAAGAATTTAACCAACAAAACTTATTGGATAGAGGAGCCACGATTTTCACTAAATTGAAAGCCTATGTCCAGAAAGAAAATTTGCCTTTTGTAGGTTTGACAGTACCACCTATCAATATTGTGCAATATATAGTACAACTTGAAAATAAATTTATGGGAAACTTTAATAAAATGACTGGCAGAGATGGCATTGGAAAAAATCTGCTAGAAATGTTTAAAAATGTACCGTTCAACCACCCCTGTACAAATTTTCCAAAAAGTTATATGTTATCGCTTTATACTAGATTACGTATATATTTTACAATAAAATTTATAAATCGCGACCTTAAGAAAAACAAAACAAACAAACCTAATATAAAGTTGTCAATATTAAAAAATTTGTAAAAATTGTCTGTCGACTTATTATTATGTTTAATAAATGCTTATTCCTGCTACTTCTTGTTTTATTTCAGTCAAATATTTTGTAAACAATTCAATACTAGTTAAACTTCTAGTGTAGTAGTTAATATTCGATGGCTACTTACCAAAAGAAAACATGTATTCAAAAAAAAATAGTTTTCTAACAAGGTACGTTTTTACCGGCCCCCGTAACAAACACTCAATCCATAAATCAACAACCCATGAATGTACGACCCTCGTAAATAGGATGCACCTGCTAATCTCACTGGCGATAGCGGCTTACTTTATAACACGTCATCAAAGACAAAAAGGGTGAGTTGGGCTACTACTCTTGTTTATCTACGGTGGTACAGCATTCAAAAATACAAAAATACAACCCTGAATTTTCACCCCTCTACTATCAAACCCTATTTTTAATTATAAACTTCAATTTTTTTGGCAAGATTTTTAATTTTATTTTGTTATAACTTGGAATAAAAAATTTCATCACTCTTAATTTTTACCCTTATAAGATCAACCCCTATTTTTATTATTATTATTTTTTTTATTTTACACTTTTTGGGAATAGTTTTAAATCAAAACGAAAACATATATATATGTTTAATGAATATACGTGTTTTATTATTGTGAAAAATAAGTCAAATAATAAGCAATTATGAAAAGTGTCAAATAAAAAGTGTCAAAAGAAAATTGCTATTTTTGCTTTTTATATTAAGCAATGCTAGCAAGATGCAAAGGGGCCAATTTGAGTCGTCGAACAATCCGTTCTAGAGTCGTGCGAGATACGAGATATAAGAGCACGAAGATCAGGCGAACAAATCCAGGAAAACAATGCAGATGTGCGTGTGAGCATGGCGCAGTTACGTGAATCACAATCGCAAGAGACACGAGTTGAACGAAATCAACAAAGACAATTAGAACGGAGAGAAACGCGCAGATACATAGTCAATAGACGTAGAGGAATTGACCAACAACGCCAACAAGTTCATCGAGCATTTACTATTTTTCCATCGCGATTTTTATTTTTGCAAGATGACAATCGAATATAATAATTGTAGTACGATAAATTCTTATTCAGTGTTTATAATTCCAATTTCCTCTAATTATGATTTTTTTCTCAATTCAATTTGATCTTCCGCCCTCGCTGGTCGATAACTGATCAACTATCAATCGATCAGTTATCCCCGCCAGGTGTCTACCGTTGTCTCAGTTACACTAATTATTACTCAAGAACGGCTGAACCGATTTGGCTGAAAATTGGTGGGGAGGTAGCTTAGAACCAGGAGACGGACATAGGATAGTTTTTATTCCGTTCCCGTGGGAAAACCATTATTTAAAAAAATTCTATTTTGGACAAAAAATAGCGTTTGTATATGTATCGTTACTTGGAGATTAGATAATTGTAAAAATGGCATTTATAGAAGTTTGAAATAAACAAAAGCTACTCTGACACTCCACTCAACCCGTGTTCATTGAGTTTTCGAGGACTTGCTAGGACTTGTCCAAGATTTCAACTCTCTGTGCATTGCCCTGTTACATAGGAGGGTGATGGGTTGAGCTACCTATCGGGAGCGTCCCCAGGTTGCGGATAGGGGAGGCCAGGGACGTCATGCAAATGAAAGAACTGGTCTGTTGGTGAATAAGGAAGGATGAGGGCTATAAACGCCCAACATTGCCAACCGAATACCCAATCGCTGACAAGCTCGTGACGCATACCGCAAACTCCATAGCAGAGCAACTACCCCCTAACTAGGGTAAGGCCTGTGAGGGGCATGCCGAACTATGTGGATCGGGGGGCTTGGCTTGATTGCCTGGCCTGTGTGGATGAGGACCACTATAATAACCTCCCAAATCCTAACGTTAAGTGGCCGCTGAAGGGATGGATGGCCGTGGGTTATTCGGCCACGAGACTACTAACCTCGGGGCACCTGGCGCACCCCGTTGCATTTAGCCTTGTACCTGTACAAGGAGCTCTGCAGGTACCGACCTTCTTTCTCCTATACTCGTGGGAACAAATATGGGCCAAGAGAAACAAAAACCTATTACGGAGCCTATAGAGACTCCTAGTAAAAGGGATTTGGAAGATCCGGCAGCAATGGAGACAGAAGTGTCTCCAACGCAGCCAGACGCTTCTGGAGCCCAAGATGAAACCACGCCACCAGGAGACGTTATAGCGAATCCTGTGGCAAGCAAAGCTTCGTTCGGGAAACTTTCAGGTGCCCAGCGTAATAAGCTGAAAAAAATGAGGGAACGAGGTATTGACACCAAAAATGTGGTGCTGTCGACTCCCTCAACATCAAAACAGGGTGTAAACCAGCAGACTTAGGGCGTTAAGCGAACTGTGTCAGCCAGGAGCACTCCTGAGGAAAAGAAAGATTAGAGGGCCAAACGTACCACTGGTACCGGTATTAAAACTGGTATTAAATACAGCGTGGCCCTCAAAGGGATCAAGGCAGCTGTGGTCCAAAAAAATTTCCCAGAGACAGTGGTCTCTGAAGATCAGGTGGGGTCTATCAAAGAGAACCTAACTAACATGATCGACGAGGTGCAGAAGGCGCCTAGGTTTGAAGCCAGTCGATACATGGACGGCTACTACGGGCTAATCTGTGACAATGAGGAGTCCTTCATTATAACGAGGGACTATTTGTCACAGAAAAACAACTGGAAGCTCATCAAGAGTGATGAACTTCCAAAGCAGCAACGAGTCCTCGCTCTACTTCCTGAGACTAAGAAAGAGGATCTGAAAGTGGGGTTGAGGAGGCTCGAGAAACAGAATCCAGGGCTGAAGGTTGATAGCTGGATGATCCTCGGCCCCAAGTCATCCGACAGGGGACTGCATGTGAGTCTCCGGATTGACGAGGAGTCCATGAAAGGACTGGTGCGGGCTCAATGGAGACCGTAGTATCTATTCCAGCGTGCCAGCTTTAAAACCCTGGAAAACTCGACCGAGGAGGAAACAAGGACTAATCGAGAACCTGTACCATCAACCTCAAAGGACCTTCAAGGTGCTACAAGTTAACTTGCAGCACAAAAAAACAGCCACCGCTGTCCTACAACAAAGAGTGGTGGCTGAAAACATAGACATCGTTCTAATTCAAGAACCTTGGATAAACAGAGGTAAGATACTGGGGCTTAATATTAGGGGAATGGGACTGATAATGGGAACTGATCGTACTAAAATAAGAACTTGTATTTGCTATAGATCCGAATACAGCTTGATGCCGATTATGGAACTATGCACGGGTGACATGGTGGCAGCAAAGATTATACTCGAAAAAGATGGGGTAGTACTAGAGACAATAATAGTGTCTCTGTATCTTCCCATCGATTCAGAAGAACAACTACCGGGGACTAACATGGAGAACCTGATGGAATACTCAAGGAGACATAATCTGGATGTCATTGTAAGGGCTGATACCAACGCACACCATAGCAGTTGGGGCAGTAAAGACAACAACACCAGAGGTAAGAAACTATTTGACTATATATGTACTACTGAACTTGATATTGCGGATGTGGGTAATACGCCTACATTTAGAACATCAAGGGGGGATACATTGATAGATGTTATTCTTTGTACTTTACGTGTCAGGGAAATGATTCGCAAGTGGCATGTATCGGATGAACCATCTTTATCTGATCATGCCCAAATATACTATGAAATTAACGTAGAAAAATCGGCTATTAGAACATACAGGGATCCTAAGAGCACTGACTGGGTATCTTATAAAGAGGACCTGCTTTCTAAAATCCGTTCACACCTAGGCAGACCAAAAACTGCTGAGGATTTAGAGGGAGCAGCCGTATGGCTGCAACAGTGTCCGATAAAGGAGAGTTGCTCTTCTAGACAAGCCATCTGGTGGAATAAAGAGCTGACATCGCTAAGGAAAGAAACAAGACGCTTTTTCAACAAAGCGAAAAAAACGGGTAACTGGGAAGCGTATAAAGCTAAACTAGGTACATACAATACAAAAATAAAAGAATCCAAGGAGAAGTCCTGGAGAGAATTCTGTGAGGACATGCAAGGTGTCCCTGACAGCGTCAGAATCAACAGGATCCTCAAAAGGGATACTTCTAACAAACTTGGTTCTATTCAGTTACCGAGCGGAAAGTTTTCAAATACTGAGGCAGAGGCTCTAGAGCATCTCCTCAGTGTGCACTTTCCAGGTTCGGTAAAGATAGAGTCAAGCTATGACAACAGGCCGGTTGCCAAAACAAAGGCAACCAAAGAGGACTGGGAACTCACGAATAAGATATTCAGACCCCATCTTATCAGATGGGCTGTAAACTCATTTGACTCCTACAAAACTCCAGGACCGGATGGCATATTCCCCAAGCTTCTGCAAGAGAGACTAGACATCATAATGGGTCCTTTAGTTCTGATACTTCGAAGCTGCCATGCTCTAGGGTATATACCAATTGCATGGAGAGAGTCTAAGGTGGTGTTTATACCGAAACCAGGAAAAGAAACGTACACCCAGGCTAAATCCTACCGACCAATCAGTATGACATCATTCATGGTGAAAACTATGGAAAAAGTAGGTATTACATATGTATTTACAAGAAGGAGCGCTTAAGAGCATCCCTCTACATAGACTACAATGGGCTTATCAAGCAGGGAATTCAGGTGAAGCTGCCCTGCATAATTTGGTCTCAGGTCTCGAAAGGTGCCTGAATCATAAGGAAGTAGCCCTTGTAGCATTTCTAGACATCGAAGGTGCTTTTGACAACACATCGATGTCATCAATTAACAGATCCCTTAAAAACAGAGGGATTAACATTACCACATGCAAATGGATAGGATCCATGCTTGAGCATAGGAGAATAACAGCACATATGCATGATAAAACATACACCGTTAGGACAACTAAAGGATGTCCTCAAGGTGGAGTACTTTCACCACTTTTGTGGAACCTAGATGTGGATGACTTGATCTGTAGGTTGAATGATCAAGGCATATGGACGCAGGGTTTTGCGGACGACATAGTGATTGTCACCAATGGGAAATTCCCGGAGGTGGTTATGAATGTCCTACAGGAAGCACTGCGAATTGTGGAGGAATGGTGACTTACAGAGGACCTTTCAGTTAATCCAAAAAAACCCAAACTAGTTGCTTTTACGAATAGAAGAGTTCTCCCGCAGGGTAGAGTACTGTTGTTCGGAGAAGAACTAGAAATATCCAAAGAAGTCAAATATCTGGGAGTGACCCTTGATTCCAAACTGAATTGGAAGGCACACCTGGAAAAAATTACTACCAGGGCGACTAGGCTTTTCTGGCAATGCAGAAGAGTTATGGGCAAAACCTGGGGAATACGACCTGAGGTGGTTCACTGGCTCTACACAACTGTGATAAGGCCAACGATCACCTATGGAACAATAGTCTGGTGGAGGAGTACAGAAGTGACCTCTGCAGTTAATATGTTAACTGCAAACCAAAGACAAGCTCTTCTTGGTATTACCGGGGCAATGAACAGCACGGGGACGGCATCAATGGAAGCCCTTATTGGACTTCCTCCTCTAGAACTTTTTATAAGGACGGAGGCAATGATGGCAATTCTTAGGCTGAAATCGGGAGACTTATGGTCCCCGAACAATGTTCGAGAAGGACACACTGATACAACTGGGACATTACTAGACGAGCCCATATTTCACATGAGTTTTGATAACATGACACCAGAGAATATTTTCACTGAGCGAGTGAATATCATCATCCCATCTAGGGAACAGGTGATGCACCCAGGTAATTCTGGAGAAATCATCTGGTTCATCGATGGCTCCAAAACAAACCATGGCACTAGGGCTGGTATAAAAGGACCTAGAAAGAGAATGTTCTTCAGCCTTGGTCGATATACGACTGTGTTTCAAGCAGAGACGATTGCCGCTATAGCCTGTATTGATGAAAACATCAGAAGAGGATATACCGGACAAAAAATTGAAATACTCACTGACAGCCAGGCTCTGCTTAAGGCTATCAGTAATCCAACAACTAAGTCTAGACTGGTGAAAAACTGCAAAGAATCCCTCAACAGGCTAGCAAGAGACAACAAAGTGTCTCTAATATGGGTGCCGGCACATGAGAGGATTGCAGGTAATGAAATGGCGGACCAGTTAGCTAAAGAAGGCTCTAAAGGAGACTTCATAGGTCCGGAACCGTTTGGGATCACAAAAGATTGCATAAGAGGGGAAATCGGGAACTGGCTAGATAGGGAACACCAATTCAAATGGAGGGTGACACAAGGGCACCTTCATACCAAGAATTTACTGAACAAGGTAGACAAGGAACTCTCAACCAGGCTACTGAAACTGGGTAAGAGACATTTGAAGACAGTTACCGACCTGGTGACTGGACACTGCACCTTGAGGAAACATCTGTACAATATGGGCAAAGTTCGTGAACCTATGTGCAAAAAATGTGAACTTGATGATGAAACACCCACCCACATACTCTGCTTCTGTGAGGACTTACAAAAACTTAGACGGAAGCACTTTGGAGAGGAATTTATAAAACCAAACAACTACTGAAAATCCCTCTAGTCAAACTAGTGGCCTTTATAGATGACACGAAGCTTCTGGAATGGAAGTAGATAACATGGGAAATGGTTCAAAGATTCAGTTCAAGTGCCTGGGCTGATGAGCACAACCCAAATATATGAATGAATGAATGAAAAACTCCACTCATCAGGCAGAGAACGACCGCTTGCATAATATATCTTATTTAGTCGGGTTTGTTTGCTTTTAACTCGAGAACGGCTGGACCGATTTTGATGGTTTTTGATTTGTTATTGCACGGGAAAAAATTATTTAAAAAAATTTTACTTTTAACAAAAAATGGCGGTAAATTAAAATTTAAAGTTTCTGTATAGGTATCGTTAAGTTTTAAATAAACAAAAGCTCCACTCCACTCCAATCAGCGGGCAGAAAACGACTGCTTGCATAATATCCTATTGACAAGACAGTGTTAAGACAGGACAACGTCTGTCAGGTCTTCTAGTTTTTCAAAAACAGTGACCGTTCAACGAAGAAGAAACAACTACTTCCCGGGCTACATGATCCGATAGACATTGAATTACACTTGAAGTCAAACGGGGTTGGTAAATATACAAGATTTAAACCAACCATTCTGGTTTCTAACTTGAAGGGACAACATAACTTGTAGACCGGTTTCGGCGTATTTGCGCCTCATCAGTACAAGGTATATGTTATCGTCCGAGAGTTAATCCCGGACTGAATATTTCTACAATCACCAAGTATACATACCTTCCAGTTACGGAAATGTAAAAGTTGCGACAATATCGACATCTTCACCTCCAAATCACAAACCAAAATTCGAATTTGACAACAAGCCCGTTAGCTTGAAACATAAAGAATTATTACAGTTTCCTGTAATTTATGTTTCCTGTATTTTCTGTTCTGTTTTTCCCACCGAAAGTTCATTCCATGAAGAATTCTCCATACTATAGTTCTTGATAGTTGTGGCAGGTTTTCGTCATTCTGGGCGGCTTGCACAATCTTGTCCAATGTTGGTATTTCTTTTGCGAAATACATACCATGCACTATTCTACGAACACTGTTTTTAACATTGTCGTCAATTTCTAATGGTTTCTTCCCCGGGCGAGGAATAGGTTCACCGAGGTTCCGGCATTTTCTCTCACGTAAAAATCTATAAGTCGTTGATTCTCCTACCCCTATCATATTGGCACAGTTCGTGATTATGTCGTGAACAGAACTTGTGGGGTTTTGGTGCACAAGAGCATCATGAACGTTCAGGATTAATGTTTTTCCCCGCAAAGAATATTCACTTTTGCTAACTCGTTGAATAGAAATTGGAGAAAAACTTGAACTTGAAGCCATTTTAATTAGACGAATAGACGTTTCTTGCTAGTTGCCGAATACTAACTACTTCAAATTTTATTCTATACAGGTACTTAGATTTAAATATAACCAGGAAATTGGGTTGTACCTGTATAGGTTGCGGGGCAGGTAGTTCCGTCGCGCCTATGGTTTACAATTATTTTATGGCCCGAACTCCCGATCCGTGCTATTAACTCTATTGGGACAGACTTTAGAGGTACGATTTATCAACCGGTACGAAATACCCTCCTTTACCCTACTATCCTAAATAACAGCTATCTAAAAAATTTTATGGACTTGCCTACACTGGCACCTAATAGAAAGAAAATTGATATTTTTTCAAAGGCCACTTGCATTTGAGTTTATACCCAAACTCGACAAAATGCAAAGAATTTTTTAAAGTGAAACTTTCATTACATCGCCTCAAAATTTTTCGTCCATCTATCGCATGTCGCATGGCGGAGTGAGGTAAAGTGAAAGGCGTAAAGCCAATATGGCGGCGCCCATGGTTCGCATCAGTTGACCGTGTATTATTTATACTTCCACTCATTCGTGCAAGTGCTCCGCGGTATTTGTGTATTTTATTATTAACATGTTTTTATTAACTGGCTTTTTTGTATGTCGGGTGGAACTTTCTACATGACTTTAAACTTATTTTCCGATGGGTTAAGGACTTAAAATTTTCAACATAATTCAGAATTGGATGACAATAAAAGAAAATATGGAAAGAATAAAAAAAAAGGAGAATGATTATTAAAACGTCACTATTTGATTTATAGATGGCTTATTAAAAAGTGCGTTGCTAGAAAACTTCATAAAAAACGATGTTGTTCTGCTATGTACAGTACGTACTAGTACTTAATTGGGAACATCAAATTAAAATAAACTAGAATCATTGATTAGAATAAGTAGATATACTAAGTGGGTTCTAGCCCAGCGGAAATGCGCATGTCCTCCTGAAAAGCTCACCAAACTCCCCCCCCCCCCCATTTTGACTCACTATCAAATTTTGACAATTGTTCCACACCCAAATTTTGACAATTGGCTCACCCCCAAATTTTGGCCCACCCCAAATTTTGACCTACCCCTCAAATTTAGGCAATTGGCTCACCCCCAAATTAGGTCCACCTCCCAATTTTAAATTGAAAAAAAATTTCGGAGTGTGTATTCGAACCATCGACCTACGCATCTGTAGTAAAGTACCTAACGAATTACCCCATTCGCTCGAATACGTATAAGCTTCGAAGAAAGGTATGCCTGCTGCGTGGCATAGATTCCTTACGATGGAATGGTCAAAAGCGTAAATGGGAGCGTGCACGGCTCCCTCGCTACTGTGAGGTGTGACGTAGTCGAGACTGATCCCTTACGATGATAACATGCAGGCGCGATATAGGCACCCGGTTGGTTAAAGGTAACTCTGACGTTTTCGGGAAGATTTTAAAAGTGAAACCAAAAGGGCACTAGCCTTCGCTATCATTGGTTCAATTTTGACGTGTGAAACGTTTCGAAATGACGTGTACGTAGGCATATGAGAAAGGATGGTCCACTAGCCAAAAAGGGCATTATTGGTCAGATTTTGACATTCGAGTTATGTATTGAAATGACGGGGGTCATAAATGTCAAATGTGTCATTTTTCGAGTAGCTCCGATGTTTACTAAAATTTGAGTATGGATCAATATGCTAATGATGAATATGACGTCAAAACGGCAAGTTAGAAATATTTTGTGGCTAGAATGTTGAATGGCATCACTAATGAATCGGTTCGATCAGGAATCTGAAGTCCGTTACGTCATGTGTCACATCAAACGTCAAGTGCTACGTCCAACGTCACGTGTCACGTCAAACGATACGTACAACGTCAAACGTGCCACATGACAGTGTGAGAGGGGAGAAGTGCTCTTTTGTATTAACTGGATACCTGAAGAGGTAGATCGTCGACAACAAACAATAGCCTTGGATTACGTCTTTAGACAATTAGACACTTAAGGCAATGATTAATACGTAAACGTAAACGCAGCATGTGACAGGTACGCGTGCGCAGTAAGTACTTCTCGGACGTATTTAGATACGTTTAACGTAAACTTGCGTGTTTCTACGTATTCCGTAAACGTAGGTTTGTTGAGCCGAGCTAGGCACTCGGAACACTCAAATTTAAACGATTTTCTTCACGTGTTACTTCACTTGTTTATTTTTATTATCAGTAGAGTGTAGCATAACCTTTCTTTACTGGTAAGTATATTACTACAATTTTAATGTTATGATCGTAAAATTCTATTCCAGAAAGTTTGTTTTAGTTCATATCATGGAAACAGTTCACAATAAGCGAGTGTTTTTTTCTGTGGAGGATGACTTGCATTTTGCCAGAAAAGTAGTTGGACAAAATCCATATGAAGATCCCTTAAGATGGAACTTAATTAGTGTATATATATTTCAAATTACTGGAAAGTTGATTTCAGTACGAACGTTGAGGGACCGAATAAAGAGTTTGGTTAGTAAATTCTTGAAAAAAGAGAAGATTGAACGATTCAAGTAGGTATACTTGTTGTAAAATTATTCCTAATAAAATCAGGCACGGAGGAAGAGGTCAATGAAATGGATGACCTACTAAAGCACATTTCTGATTTAATAAATGAGTTTTCAAACAGGAAAAAAACTGTTGGAATTGAAAGTTCATATCAAAAGGGTATTTCGAAAAGAGATGAAGCTTTACAAAATATTAGTTTAAACATAGCCACGACTAGCATAGAACCAACTACAGAACAATGTATGTGTTGTTATTTATCTTGTGTTTATTATAGATAGCTGCTAGATCCACAGCAGTTGCATTGAGCAAATCTACGGCTGTCGTAGAGATATATACATATATTCCTTTTTTTCAGTTGAACCTACTGAAACTGTTTACTGTACATCTGAAATTGAAGTTGAGACTTTGGCCTTTAATGATAATGAGGATGATAAGTCTAAGGCCACTGCTACTGATGGGAAGGAAAATTACGATAACAGAAAATTAAATGACACTCCTAATAGAGTTGTCAAGTCATCTCAAAAAAATTTTTTAAGTAAGACTGATAAAAATTAACCCTATTTTCAAAACTAATACTACCATTTTATATTTAGCTCCAACAAGAAAGCGGACGTTAAATGGGGGTCTAAAACAGACAACTGTCAATTATTTATTAAAAAAAAACGAGAGGGCACATGAACTTCGTTGTCGAGAACTAGATTTACAGGAAAGGGCACAACATTTGAATGAAAAAAAATTTGAACTGGAATGTTGGGAGAGAAAAAAAAGAGGAGAGATGGAAGAAAAGAAACTAAATTCTGAATTAGATATTATTAAAAATCAACAGAAATTGATGGAGATTATTTGTGACAAATTTAAAAATTAAAAAAATTAATTTCACTCATTTTCAGTTTTATCCTGATGTTTTCCTACTTTATTTTATTTTTGTTCCTGGACCAAGTACAAATTTTTAATTTATGTTATCAATTTTATTTTTGTTCCTAGATGTAGTGCAAATTCTTAATTTTTGTTATATTAGATTATTATAATCTGAAAATAAATCTTTTCTGCAAGTTACTTTAACTGCATTTTTTATTTAAAAAATCAAAAATTTATTATTTTTAGGTTATGATAAATACCAAAGTAATACTTACTCTATATTATCTATTTAACACAGGAAATAAATGATACGATTGAAATTGTTTTATAAATTTATTAGAAAGATATATCTTAACCAATAATAGCATGTCTTACATTTTAATGATAGAGCATAGTAGAAGTAGTATTTCTATAGAATTTGGAGCAGCCTTGTACTGGGATCTTGAAAAATTTTCTCATTATTAAAACTCAATTTAATGATTATTGATTTGATTAGGATTGTTGCTTTATTATCGAGAACATTCTATACAGATAAAAATAATGATATAAGTGATTTAGGAGTAGTTTCAATCAAAAATAAATGAACGACACTTATTTTTATTTTGTCTGGTAACTTTTGAACTTCATTCGAGATAAATACTATAATCATTAATTATTTCCTAAATAATCTTCTAATACTGGAGGATCTATGTGAAAGTAAGGAGATGTTTCCCCTCCATATAAACAAGTATGACAATTGGTTAAAATCATTGCCACTTTATACATTTCATCAATATCTTGTAATAAAATTTTCTGATTTTTTTTATAATCAAGAAATGCAAATTCTTGAATGATCTTATTAAAACCCCATTCAACAGATATTCGTAAAGCACCCATAATGTTGTTGAAGTTTTGTCTATCTTGGTGCCCTGCGATTTCATGTGCAGTAAATGGTCTAAGGAGAAGCTCCCTTAGACCATAAGCTTGATCTCCATAAAGAACAAAATGCCAAAAACAGCATTTTGAGTAAGCTCCTCATAAAGTCCAGAATCTCTAAATATTCCAGCATCATGGCGTCGGACTTCGTTCCCTCAAGGCTGACACAAATGCCATCTGGGCAAATAACAGACTGATATTTTACACAATGGGCCTTCTTATGTCCAGAATAATAAATCTCCTGGTTGATTGTTGGTCGACAAATGGGCCTTGCAGTCCCATCAATAAAACCCCAACAATTTTCTAGAGGGCAACCTTTCTGAGCAATTGCCTGAAAATAATGGGGTCTCTCTAAATTAAACTACATAAAAAATTGCAAAAAATGTCATTAAAGAAAAAAACATAAGATAGCAGTATTTAAAAGCTATCAAAAATTTCTTACCTGTGAATATCCATTAAACTTTTGCAAGTTTAGATATTGTATATTTTGTAAATTTTCCAGCAAATGGCCTTTATTGTTAAATATAATTGATGATGTCAATTTAAAAATGTTAGAAATGATTGTACTGCATAAACCAAATATTGGTTCTAAATCCACTAGTCTATTTGGGTATGCCAGTCTCCTTAGAAGCACACAGAGAGCATGAACACCTGCACAATAAAAAATTATAGTTATATAATTGCATCTCCTATGAATAGAAACAAGTATAAAGCATATAGCCCAGAAATGAATTTTTCTGTTAAGAATATTAGCATTACCTTTATTGCATTTTAAAAATATTTGAGGTACCACCTATCAAAAGTATTAATTTTAATAGAATAGCAACTTTTTGCTACATACAAAGAAGAAGGTACCTACCTGGAATGGTTACTCTATTCCCTGTGGTTATGGTTTCTGGTATACCCAAACCTCTTGATAATGTATGCAGATCATTTTTTGTAAACCTGAATAGATTTTTGCATTCTAAATTGGATAAGTTGTCCAAGTTAAAACGGCCATAAAGCAGACCTCTGTTGCCCAAGTTCTCCTCATCATGAAGAATATGTAAAACCAAGGCCTCATCAAAATCATCATCATTTTCTTCATCTATTAACGCCCAAAATCCAAAATTGCTAACATATTTTACTTAAATAACAATAACAATAAAGTTGGGTTAGACGACAAACCCGGCCTCAATTGCCTTAACTCGTTTTAAGATGCAATGAAATACGTAACCGTATTGGGTATACGTCGTGTCAATACGTTTACGTGCATGCCCTGCCTTAAGTGTCTAATTACCACAAGTAGTAACGTATCCATTAAGACGTATTCAACCAAGTTCAACAGAACAGAAGAGGATATAAAAAGAAATGAAATCAATAATGTTTTTATCATGGCATGTGTAATATTAGTATCTGTCTTTGTTTTAATTTCAAAAATTATCTTAAAAATTGTAAAACTATTGAATCTACATGTAATCTAAAAGTTGATGAATATACAGATTGTATTGGATTTAAACGTTCACATTTCGTATTTTACCTCCATAACTGTTTTCTACAATGAGAAACGAGGACAAAAAGACTACATCCTACTTGGAAAGGAATGTGCATGGCATTCGATACTCTTCAGGAGATGTAGAATATTCTAAAGTAAATAAATGAGCAGAGTAAAACAGACAAAAATATTTCCAATAGTTTGTAACTGTTGTTTAATTTCTAACGTCCTATTTATGTACTTATTCAATTTCTAATGCGCTATTTTTATGTTGTTGATCGGACAACTTGTAGCAAGCACAACGAAAGTGGTATTTTAGACATTTCACTTTCAATTTAACCTTGAACGATGTTTCTGCAAGCTTGTACTCATTACCCCTTCCGTTTACTGCTGGCGCGACCGCACTACAATAGAGTCAGTCGATAGAATTTCTCAAGGAAGAAGGAGAAGTTTTTTCTGTTACTACTTTTATGATCCTATTATATTGATTTTCTATACATTTTATATTCACGTTTTCATTTTCTTCAATATTTTCTGTTGAACATACTTCTATTTGCTCCTGTGAACCGCTTCATGTCTTAAAATCACCCCCATGTTCATTTTTTCTATAACTTAAACTTTAGCTTTTTCTTGTTTCTTCACCAACTCTTCTCTTATTTGCTCAAAACTATTTAAAACTTATATTTTTATATTCATCTCTAACTTATTCTGTCCCTCTTTTCTAATCTCGTTCCCGTTTCCTGTATTTTCCTATCTATTTTGGTTCGTCCTTCGCTTAATATCATTTTTTAATTCATCTTGTACTTGTTTCATTATGTTTCTTAATTCATCATGTCCTTGTTCCATGGTATTGGCGACAAATACCCTGCAATTGCAGATAATGTGCCTTCTCATCTGCATCGTCGCAGAATCTGCATGTTCCACTGCCCACTTTGCCTATCTTACAAAAATGGTATCTGAGTGAGCAATGGTCAGTGAGAATTTCTGTCATCACTCTGACTCTATTGCGTTTAAAACACCTTATAACATTTTTTTGTACATAGAAGTAAGGTTCAATCGACTAACAACAGAAAATATAAACAAACAATATTCTTGAGCAAACTACCTAATAGACCTTGGAATGGGCAGAAGGAATCTGACAGAATGTACTATTTTTATTCAAGGAACTTTTCAAAGACAAACAGTTTTTAAAACGCAAATATAATTGAAGCATGCTTTACATTGTTTTTACATGTACTTAATACATAATTATAATAAAGGCAATTCATTGTTTTAATTTTTTTATGCAAATCGTTCCATTGTTTTGTCTCCTATTCACCTAGGTGCAGTCCTGGTGGAAGATGATCCGATCAACTATTTTTTGTTTTTATCTAATTTTCTATGTTATCTTACAAGTTATTAATTGCTTTCTCGTGTGATTGTGTTAATAAATTAGGTATTTTTTGCAAGACATTAAAAATATTTTTAGCTTCAGGAATTTATTAGATTGGCATGTTTATAAACTGCATTATAATTCAAGTCAAATTAAATTAAATGAATTGAATAAATAATTTTGAAATGTAATATTGCATAACGCATAACAAACATTTATCAATCGAAAGACAATTTTAGTTCACAATATTCTCAACCTACAATATTCATTTAGGTAATAACATTTGAATGAAGTATCGTTCTCATATCTGTTGATTAAACAATGCTCACCGAACAAGAACAGTTACGAAGGATATGTTTGATTGGTTTATCTTTCTGTTCACATAATCTGCAAAGACTTATGACAATCATGTTTCCTTGCATGATAATAATCAGTGAATCTGATAACAAGTCTCTTCTTCCCATATTGTGGTACTATTCTCCTGCCAACTCTGTGGAATGATTAACATAACGACAAACAGACCGGTATAGAAAGTCCACTTTAAAACAAGTACTTTCCGAAAAAGTGTTAAAAATGGGAGATAATACGGGCAGAATAGAAAGAGGCTAGACGTCGATGTAACGATACAACACCATGAGAAATGAAACCAACAAAGAAGCAGAAGAGAAACATGTTAATTCGAAGTGGGAGGAGTAATTCTAGCGAGAATTAGGTAAGAACAAATAGATTTGAGATATAGAAACATCAAGGTTTTTGGTTCAACAAAATCAAAATCTCATAATAGACATCAAGGCACACTGGATTGTTCAAATTGATTAACAAAAATTCGTAATTACAGGATGGTTCAAGGACGAATAATTGAGGAAGAAGGAAAGTAATATGTTGCAATATAACACATAAATTGCAACTGAGACTCAGAAGGATTGTCAATCTATATGTTTGTATGTATGTATACTGAGGAGACAATCACTAATACCTGCAAGATCTATTATGCCCCCTTTCTTCTACTTAGATCCTGAGGAAAGTCTCAGTTTTTTAGACCTAGTACTCGATGTCTCGATGTATATCCGCAGGTTTCAGTTAAAGTAAGTGTCCCTCTTTTATCCAATAGTCTCTTAGGTGTTGTGCCCTAGGTACTTTGTATTGCTATGCAATCCGAAAGTATATAAATGGAGGTTTCTTCTTCCATTCCACAGAATCTACATTTTTCTTGTTCCACTAGTTTGAGCTTTTCAAGGTGCCCATTCAGGCGAGTGTCCTGTCAGAACTCTTAGAACAGTCTTACTCTGGCTTAGGCATTCATTTGTTCTCACTTGATTGTAGTTTCCCAGGAGTATATTTGATTGTAAGTAAGCCCTACTAGACCTTTCCAATGGTCAAATCTTCTCTTCTTTTTGGCGTTTCCTATTTCTTCCAATATTACATTGGAGCTGATACCGCGAAAGGGTTCAGGCCTCCAAAAGGTTTTTCAGCCCCTCTGTTTGCTAGATCATTTTCTATTTCATATTCTTCTAATCCAGTATGTCATAAATCCCATATTAAGGTGACGATGCTGCTTTCGCTTAGTTCATTGAGTTTTCCTAGGCATTCACATACCATTTTAGAACTGATTACGCATAAAAGCAGTGCTTCAATGGGTGCTTGATGTTAGTATGTTGGTAGCAGTATGTAACATTTTATCAGTTGACATATGCAGTAGTTTATTTAAAAAACTTCAAAAAAGTCTGTCATTATAAAAAGAAAAAGTCAAGGCCTGAGTTTCTATTTCTTTTAACAATATTTAAAACTCTCTTGCAAAAGGCTAAATGCACACCATATAAACAAAATTGTAAAATTTTATGGGTTCAGACATAGCTAAAGAATGCGTACTCTGTAGAAGCTGTAGAAAGTGAATAGTGTAACGACTGTACACGAGAAGAAAATCAGGGAGGTTGAGAGGACCACGCCCAGCATGGCGACCGAAGAAAATGAACTGTCTAGCATCCCTAAACTCAAGAATGCTTAGACATATCCACTTTGGAATATTGAAATGAGAATAATACTTCGTGCAGAACAACTCTACAAAATAGTCAGTGGTGAAGAAACATTGCCTAAAGAAGAGAATGCAGGAAACATCGACAAGTGGAACACAAAGGATGCTAAAGCACAGTACTATATATTGAAAACAATGGATCAACATGTCAAGCCACAAATTTTAAGATGTAATACATCAAAATACATGTATGATACTTTGAAGACCATCTACGACAAACAGTCTGCACATCAGAAACAACATCTACAAACAGATGTCTTCAACTGTACCTGGGACAAATCAAAAGATGCTATGACTAACATAATTCACGTTTAAAACATTGTGTTCAGACTGAAGACTACTGGAGATGAGATTAGTGATGATATGATGATAACAAAAATCATGACTATCCTTCCAGATCAGTACAAACATTTCAGAAGTGCCTGGGATTCTGCGGCAGAAGATGTCAAAAACATTGATAATTTGAAGACAAGATTGTCAAAAGAAGAAGATCTTCTCAAAGGAAACACCAAGGAAGAAGCTGTAGCGGTCAAAGCATACAAAAGCAGATACAACAAGAAATCAAAGAATACTTACCCTCCATGTGGAATCTGCAAGAAAAGAAATCACCCTGAAGAAAATTGTTTTTTCAAGGACAGAGAAAAGGAAAACAAACAGTTTCCACCATGCACCATCTGTAAGAAGACGAATCACTCAGAGGACAAGTGTTTCCAAAGGACAAGAAATGTGAAAAAGTAAGTTTTCTGACTGAAGTGCACATAAGTGAGAAAAAGACAAGAGCTGACTATAACAAAAGTGAGTTTGTTGTTGACAGTGCATGTAATGCTCATCTCACAAATAAAGAAATTATTCTTCAGAATACAGAAATACCCGAAGACAATGTGAGAATAAAAGTGGCAACACATGGCAACAGCATGACGGGTGAACTTGTTGGAACGGTCGAAACAGATAATATCATATTTAAAGATGTGACATATGTGCTAGATCTAAGCAATCACTGAGTATGATGGTGAAGTATTGTGCATCAAGTGCAAGTCTTCAAGGATAATGAAGTCTTGCTGCAAGGATACAAGAATGAAAATGATCTCTATGTGGTGAATGTTGAAACTTGGAACTCAAAAGAAGCTCTTGCTACTTTAAGAACTGAAGAAGATTGGCACAGGAAGCTCGGACATATCAGCTACAACAACCTCAAGAAAATTCCTCAACTATGCAGTGGTGTACCGGAAAAAGCGAAAGACTTCAAAAGTGACTCACAGGGTGAAGAATGCCTCAAAGCTGAACTAATGAGAATGCATTTCAATACTGAAAGGAAAAGAGCAGCAAGACCGTTACAAATCATACAATCATATGTTTGTGGGAAAATAGATCCATCCACATACAACACAAAAAATTATTTCATGACTTGTGTGGACGATTTCACACATTCATACCCGACCAAGAAGACAAATAAAGCTGCCACAAAGACTTCAAGATTATGTCATCTATGATGATAATGAAGCTCTCATGACATACACAGAATGCATGAGAAGTCCTGAAAAAAAATGGGAGAAGGCCATAGAATAAGAGAAGCAATCATTGAAAAAAATTTTACATGGCAACTTGTAGATGAAAAATGTGCAAAAGGAAGAGAAATTGTCACAGGAAGATGGATTTTTAAAATAAAAGATGATGGAAAACACAAAGCAAGATTGGTAGCCAGGGGCTGTCAGCAAAATTCTGAAAATATGGATTTCAAAGACATCTTCAGTACAGTGGTCCAGACAAGTATTTGAGACTCCTTTTTGCTTTAGCTGCTCAAAGAAATATGAAGATTATGACATTTGATGTGGAGACCGCTTTCCTGAATGGAAACCTGGAAGAAGAAATATACATGAAGATCCCAGTGGGAAACGATGCTCCAGGAAAGATATGCCCACTCAAAAAGGCTCTCTACGGCCTAAAAGAGGCACAATTACAATGGAACAAGCGTCTCATCGAATGTCTGAAAGACATGAATCTCAAACAACTGAAGACAGATCGGTGTATTCTCATAACGGAGACTACATAAAAGGAGATGTTCCTAGCTGTCCATGTGGAGGATGGAATCCTATTTGTAGAAGATGAACACCAGATGAAGATGCTGATTTAAGGACTGAAGTTTTGAAATAACTTTTCAATAAAACCCAACTCAATACTTTGGACTGGAAATCACCAGGGATGAATATGGAAGCCAAGTACAGCAAACAAGTCCTCAAGAAATATGAAATGGATTTGTCAAAACCAATATAAACTCCAATCACTCCCACTGAGAAGAACAATCAAGTGAGGGCAGCATGGCTGGGGAGATTGATGTGTAATGTGAAAGGGCCGGGAGAGAGGGTAATTGGTAGGACGGTAGAGCAAAGTATGCTGTACGGTGAGGGGGTGTGGGGTGAAAGAGCGGGGGTAAACGCGAGGGTTGGGCCACTCCTGCGGGTGCGGTGAGAGATACTGCTGAGGGTGGAGCAGGGGTACAGGACAGTGGGTGGACTGGCAGCAGCGGTGCTGGCAAGGTCCTACCCATTAGACGTGATGGCTAGAGCCAGGAATAAACGCTGAAGGGGTGCGACCAGAGAGGAAGTACACGAATGGATGCAGGAGGAAATGGAGAGAAGGTGGGAGGAGTATGAGTGCGCGCTAAAAGGGGCGCTTGGGAATAGGAGAGATTGGATGGACCAGAAATTCGGGGAGTTGACCTACTTCTTGACACAGGAGTTCACTGGACATGGTTCGAGAGAAGGGTACCTCCACAAGATTGGGAAAAGAGAGACTGGAGTGTGCGAGAGGTGTGAATATGTTGGAAATATGCAGTCATGATGAAGCTTTGGTGTGGTACACTGACGGATCTTAAACTGATGGAGAAACAGGAGCTGGAGTCCGTGGTGCTTAGCCCAGCTGCAATGTTTAAGCATTTTTGGAGAAGTTTGCATCCGTTTTCCAGGCGGAAGTCACGCTTGCGACCGACACGTGTTTACAAATGAACTTCGAAATGGGATATGGCGGCTAGTCTCCGATTCTCAGGCAGTTCTGAAATCTTTAGCATGTCCCCAATTCAGATCCAGACTGGTCTGGGATTGCTTACAAAAGGTCTTAAATCTGGCAAACACTTAAGTGGGCTTCGGGACACACGAGTATTGTGAGCAATGGAACAACATATTCCCTATAAAGGGAAGGGTCTGAAACAGTATCCACTGGTCTAAAACCAGTATTATACAAAATTGCTGCAGGGGTATATAAATCTCGGTAGTTTCAAACAAAATATCAAACTACTAGAATCACGTGCCTAAGCAGGAGCACAGCCAAAAAACCCTCGAAGTAGCTAAGCAA
Organism: Lochmaea crataegi; assembly: GCA_947563755.1. NCBI lineage: Eukaryota > Metazoa > Arthropoda > Insecta > Coleoptera > Chrysomelidae > Lochmaea > Lochmaea crataegi. The sequence goes on along the minus strand of OX387425.1, from coordinate 39,126,194 downwards.
CGAAATATTCAACGTAATCAATTAATCAATCAAATCTCTGTCTCCAGCCAACCGCAAAAATTAATTTTAAATTAACAATTTTTTTTCAAATGATTTTGTGACTTGTTGTCGTGGACGCCGCAAAATGTATTTTTTTAAATGACCTTCATCAACTCACTCTTACTGACTCGTTCATGAATATTTTTTGACGAAAAAATCACTAAATGTTATATAACTTAATGGAGTAATTTAAATAGTTTCTCAAGAAAGTTCTTTATTAGATTCCATACCCCCTCCATAAAAAAGACAATATTTGCTATAAGTTGTATAGGAAACTGGCATGATTATCGGATCCACAAAAAAGGAATTAAAATAATAATTATAAATATTTGAAGTTTCTCAATTTAGACATCATCACATACTGCCAATTAGTCATCGCAATTGAAAATATATCACTATTACACAAAATCTGACGTTTGATTAGCGTCATCTTTTAATACGTGATTTTCGCCTATACTTATATCAGAAAATGGCATTATGCAATATAACTTACCATAAAACAATATATTGCATTGTTTCATTTTTACATTCATTGTTTTGACTAATTGATTAATTTAGCTCAAAACAGAATTACGTACAAATTACAAAGTTACTAAATTATTTCATAAACATCTGATAATATGGTCTCCTTTTTTTTTCTAGTTTTAAATTGTTATTTGTTTGTGTAATTGTAGAAATCGTTAAATATAATTATTATCTACATAACAGGAGATAAGATAATATGATAATCTTTATTATTGCTGCATTGAAATTGATGCTGGCAAGAGTAGATTTTGTATACGTATACATTAGAATCTCGATTTACTCAAGAGCAATATCTTTTTTTTCGGGTTGAGATGGGAAACTCATGTTCGAATGGGTCCAGGACCCAAACAGTGTTGGACTCATCCCCAAGGGGATGCCTACCAACCAAACCCACCTCAAACTTGCCGTTACCCCCGCTTCGGAATCACTACCCTAGTATACTTCGAGACGGACGGCGGTCACTCGCACACTCTCCGCTCTCACCGTCGTCTTCTCACTAAGTATCACTCCTCTCATGCCATATCGAGTCCTTCTCTCCCCCTAATCACCACGCTACTCACCTCCATCTATTCCTAATTTCCCCTCAACATTATCTCCACCATGTTCTCCCAATACTCCGCCTCCCCTAGTTTCCTCTCCAACTTCAGTTTGGCTGGATGTTGTATGGTAAGTTGTAATTAATTAATTAATTGGCAAACCCAGAATTATATCCAAAAAAATATTTTGTCAATTCTTATTCCAAGAATCGAGTTTTTGATGACAAACCCTAAACTTACACTCTAAACCCAAACTCTAAACCTAAACCCTAAACTTCAACCCCAAAGTTGAATCCTAAGCCAAGCCCTAAGCCTATGCCTTAAACCTAAACCATAAAAATTACGCCATTTTGTTGCTGTTAAATCACTCAAAATCAATCAAAAACGCGAAAAAATCTTGGAGCCTACTAAAATATGTATTACAATACTATGTTCAACATAAATCGGATCGGTATTTTTCGAGATGTCGTGTCCACCGACAAGTTATTTCGAGAACAGCACGCTTAGTTTTAAGCTGAATTTATATACTCTTTTATTCGCTGTTGGTGATTCCCAATGCTTAAAAATGAACCATCCATATTATATACATCCGTTAATAAACCTTTGTTGTGTTATTCGTCGTTTTTATGTTTTTTGGCAATGCTACGAAATAACCAAATTTTATTTTCTGTTATTCGAAGATCACAGCTCCGGCAATGAAAACTGGAGATAGCGCCACCTGACTTGATATCTCCCAATAATGTCAAACTCAAAACTCGCACCAATGTTCTACAGTTAAGAAATCCGCGACTGTACAGCATTAGATATGGACATCTATTGGTGCTACCGGCACCAATATTTGCAGAAACCGCAAACAGATTAACTCTTCTGATGCGCGAATTCTGCTTATGAAGTTGACATTTCTTGGCACTGATTTTTGTACCAATTAAATTTCAACATCACAAATAACGAAGAACAATGAAAACCGATATAAATTAGTGGCTCAAGAACAACTGTTAATAACAAATCGCCAGCAACTTGGAAAACACGACTTTCAACGAACAACGGAATCATAACAGTTCATAAATTCACCTGCGTAAGGGTACGTCCACAGTGCTCGCTGATTTAAAGTCGGATTAAAATCGGAATCGGCGTGTTCTGAGAAACGAATCGTTTGGTTGAAAGTTGTGACAAAGAATGTGAGGTGGGTGAAATAGACCCATGGGATGGATTAGACATTTCCAATGGTTAATATATTTTTTCCGATAGATCCTCCAAATTTAGTTTTGATCTGGCAAGACTCAGGGCACCAATAAAAGCATTAAATCTCGCTTTTCTTGTATTTCGTTATATGACTACTAGAAGACTTGACAGACGTTGTCCTGTCTTAACATTGTCTTGTCAATAAGATCGTTTTCTGCACGCTGAGTAGAGTGTCAGAGTAGCTTTTGTTTATTTCAAACTTAACGATACCTACAAAGAATCTTTAAATTTTAATTTACCGCCATTTTTTGTCCAAAGTAGAATTTTTTTAAATAATTTTTTCCCGTGCAATAACAAATCAAAAACCATGAAAACCATCAAAATCGGTCCAGCCGTTCTCGAGTTAAAAGTGTTCCATCAAACCCGACTAAATAAAATATTATGAAAGTGGTCGTTCACTGCCCGTTGACTGGAGTGTCAGAGTAGCTTTTGTTTATTTCAAACTTCTATAATTGCCATCCTCACAATTATCTAATCTCCAAGTAACGATGCATATACAAAATTTTTAAATTTTAATTTACCGCCATTTTTTGTCCAAAGTAGAATTTTTTTAAATCATGTTTTTCCCTTGGGAACGGGATAAAAAGTCCTATGTCCCATGTCCGTTTCCTGGTTCTAAGCTACCTCCCCACCAATTTTCAGCCAAATTGGTTCAGCCGTTCTTGAGTAATAAATAGTGTAACTGTTACCGTTAAAGTATATACCTAATGCAGTTATTTCATAGAATACCTAGTTATTCCATGAAATAACTGATCGTGTCCGTTAAAGTGTGTAATATGTTAATAATTTGACACTTTAACTAGTTATTCTATGAAATAACTAGGTATTCTATAAATTAACTAATGAGAGACAGTTAAAGTGTAAAATAGACAATTTATCTAAAATTAAATAACTAGGTATTCTCTAAATAAACTAATTAAAGACAGGTTAATGTGTAGGAGATTTTGTAGTTGTAGTTTTTATCGAGAAGGGCAAGGAAAATCATTGAAGAAGCTATACAGTGTTATAAAAATGGCTTCTTCAATGATTTTCCTTGCCCTTCTCGATAGATTAATCAATGATCTGTTTTAACCGCGTCGCACGGTGTTTACTTAGATACTGCATGCTCCTTCTTCTCCCCCTACACCGTCACCGCTCTTGTCTTTTACACACATTACACGATATAGATTATTTTACACTTTAACGGGCCGCAGATCGTTATTTTATGAAATAACTAGTTAAACCATGAAATAGAAGAGAGTTTTACACTTTAACGGACACGATCAGTTATTTCATGGAATAACTAGGTATTCTATAAAATAACGGATTTCATACTTTAACGGTAACATAACTAACACAACGGTAGACACCTGGCGGGGAACTGATCGATTGATAGTTGATCAGTTATCGACCGGCGAGGGCGGAAGATCAAATTGAATTGAGAAAAAAAATCATAATTAAAGGAAATTGAAATTATAAACTAAATAAATAAGAATTTATCGTACTACAATTATTATGTTCGATTGCCATCTTGCAAAAATGAAAATCGCGATAGAAAAATAGGGGTTGATCGTATAAGGGTGAAAATTAAGAGTAATATGAATTTTTGTCGGGACAAAATTAAAGTTTATAATTAACAAATAAAAAATAGGGGTTGATCGTAGAAGGGTGAAAATTTAGGGTTGTATGTATTTTATAATGCTGTATCATAAAAAAATAAAAACAAAAAATTTTGTCTAAAAGATTTTTAAAAAAATTAAGGGGTGGACCACCCTTAACATTTAAGGGGATGAAAAATAGATGTTGTCCGATTCGCAGACCTACCCGATATGCACACAAAATTTCATGAGAATCGGTCGAGCCATTTCGGAGGAGTTTAACTACAAACACCGTGACACGAGAATTTTATATGTTAGATTTTTACATGCTGCTTGTAGGACAGTATAAATAGCCGTTTTTTTTTGTCAACCTAGCACTAAATTTCCGATCCAACTTTTTTTTATAAGGCTTAGGATCACTTACTGAGCATAAAATCAGAAAATGCTGACATATTCCGGTGGAGCTTCAGGCGCCATCTTGACGGTTTTGGCCGATATCTCGGAAACTTTGAATTTTAGGGCAAAAGTCATTGAAACCATTATTGTATAAAATAAAATTTCCTATTTAATTTTTCCTGTAAACTTTTTTTGTAAAACCTACCGTTTATGATTTATGGCCCATTTATCTCGACCAATAACTCTCAAAATACTGGATTTATCAATAAAATGCATTTATCCATTTTTAAAGATTATTTTCTACAACTCTTATTTAAAACTTGTTTCTGTCACAGAATCGCATCATTTCGACCAATCCATTTGTCAGGAAATGTGTTATCAAGATATTCTCTAACTGGCCCAAAAAAGTGAGGAGATTCTCCATCTTGCTGCCACCACATTGTTCGCCTTTCATGTAAGGGAATATCTTCAAGTAATTCTGGTAGAGTATTTTGAAGAAAATCTAAGTATCTTTGTCCCGTTAATGTTCCTTCATAAAAAGAGGGACCAATAAACCGACCGTTAAATAAACCGCACCAAACATTGATTCCCCATATTGTTTGAAAATTGGTTTCGCGCAACCACTGCGACCAATAATGACAATTATAGCGATTAACAATAATATCATTGTTATGAAATCTACTTTCATCACTCCATAATATTTTTTCTAAAAAAGAAGGGTCATCATTACATTGTACTAACATTTCAGCAATAAAATTTATTCTCCTTTCAGAAACTGCAGGAACTAAACCTTGTGTTAAATGTATTTTATAAGGATGGTATTTCCGGTATGGTATTGAAGTTCTACTTATTTGTAATTCTTGTTCAAGAAATCGTATTGAGGTGAGTGGATTTACCTGATGATAATTTATCACATTGTCATCTGTCTGAGCGGTCTTTTGACGAGGAACTTGATTTTTACCGTTTGGAAAAGAACCAGTTCTCAGCTTTCGTTCGACAAACGTATTTTGGCTTGAAGATATTCTATGAGAAAAACAATTTCTGTACAAACCTTGAGCTTAAGTTTTGTTTTTTCCGCATACTCCATAAATAAGTAGCAAGTCAACATATTCATCGAATGTAAAAATTGAAGGCATTATTTACTTATTACTACAGTGCCTTCACAAGATTATGACTAATATTTAATGACAGTTCTTGAATAAACTTGACCTAACAATAATGTATGACAACCTAAGTTGCTGCTACTTAGTTATTTGTTTCATATCCATCTACATTGTAATATTATACCGGTTGTTGGGGTCACGTGACCCGAAATGACAGGAAAAACGGAGGATATTTTAAAATAAATATAAGCATCAGTTTCGACTGGTTATATCTGCCACATTTCATACATGTATGTCATATGAACAGAGAATTTGGACTGTCAAAAAGTTATGGGACACCCTGTATAAGTTAAAGGTATTTATAAACAAAGTTACTCACGAAGATCAGTTTCACATTCACTGTCGTCATCCAAATTGATAAAAAACTTTTCTTTGTGAATTTTTTTCGATATATCCATATATACCTATGACTTTTCCACCCTGTTGATATGGGAAGCACACTTGGCTCAGCTGCTATCAGGAATGTTTGCAGTTTCTGTTTGAATAAGAGCTACCACAGTTGAACTTAAGGCTGGATAAGTACTATTTCTTCGAACTGCCAACTTAAGCTTATGCCATATAATATGTTCAATTGGGTTAAACATACAGTGATACGGAGGAAGTCTGAGCACCGCATGTTCCAAGCTTTCAGCCAGCAGTAACTGTTTTTTTGTGTACCTTTCCTCATAGCATATATCATTATTCAACATATATTCTTGTATAGTGGCTTTGGTGTCATTTGAACATGGTGCTTTATCCATGACGATAATACGTTGGGTGGAATATTTAATATGAGTTTATTTTGGAACCAGTCTTCAAATAATTCGGCTGTAGTATCATCATGATAATCTACTAAAGATTCCCTAATATTCATTGCCTATAAAGTCAACGCATTTAGTATAAAAACATTTCCGGTTCCTGCGTGAATTATCGTAATGCGTTTTTCCTTTATTAGACGGCGTATTAGTTTGGCACAAGTCAGATAAGTCTACCCAACTTTTGTTTGGAATATTGTGTGTATTGAACCAAGTTTCATCCAAATACACTACTGTTCTACCTTATTTTATAAATTAGTTTATTGCCAATAAATATTCAAATCTCCACTTCTTGAGGCGCTCAGACTCCATTATGATTTTTCTGCTACTAGGGAGTTTTTTAAATTTAAATTCGTTCTGTAAAAAAGACTTCCTTAAAGTCTTTTTGCAACACTGGATACCAGTTTCATTCGTTTTAAACCGTTGCATTAAACGACAAACTATTTGATGAGATATTTTAATCCGGACCTGGGTATCTTTTAAGGGACACGACTTTACGACCTTCTTAGATCTCTGGTCGTACTTTACCTTGAAATTTTCGACCTTACGCTCGGTAGTTCAACATTGAACGTCCTATAGGTCAAAAAGTATGGATATTGAAAAAAAGTTTCAAACAAAAGTTGTAGAAAATAAATTGATCTTCAAAAATGGGTGAATGCATTTTATTGATTAATCCAATATTTCAAGAGTTATCGACCGAGATGGAAAACCCAGTTCATTAAATGGGCCATAAATCGTAAACGATAAGTTTGACAAAAAAAGTTGATGATTTTCATGAATTTTGCCCTAAAGTTCATAGTTTCCGAGATATCGGCCACAACCGCCTTTTCAAGATTATTTTTCTCTTTATATTCGGGCATTTAGATAATATGCATAAATCCAATACATACCTACTTGTTTCAAAATTTGAAGTATTTTAACCTTTGCCACTGGTATTATAGATAACAACAATTATTATTTTATATAAAGAAATGCGTACATTTTCTTATTATATCCAAATAGACCATAGGTTCTGACTCGGGGCACAGAATGACCCCCTCTCACACAAGCGTCACCATCGTTCTTATTAAAAACATCCTCCATTATTAGGTGCCGATACTGTCATCTCATTAAGGTTACGACTTAGAAAGTCGACGCCACTTGTCACGTGCATCAATATTGCATAAGTAAATGTGAATTGAATTTGTTATTTTGGTAATAATTTCACCAATGTGAGCCCACATGGTTTTTACTCGACATTGATTTGGTCCAGCTTTCTCCTGATATTAAATATACCAGCACATATCGCAGAATGAGGTTTTAACAGGATGGCGCAACGCCACATTTCGTTATAGTCGTTTTCAAAGAGCAAATTATGAACTAGGCGAGAACAATATAGTTAGTTACCTTACTGTGGATTCCAGGACACACTGGAATATAAGGAAATGAAATAGCAGATGAACTAGCAAAAAGGGTGACTGAAACACTCTTTTGGGGGCCGGAACCCTTTTGCAGTATCAGCGCCAAGGTAATATTGAAAGAAATAGTCAAAGCCGAAAAAAGAGAAGAAGATTGAAAAGATCTAGTAGGGCTTAGTCAATCAAAGATTTTTCTGGGTGACTACAACCTGTTGAGACCAAATGAATGCATAAGTCAGAGTAAAACTGCACGAAGAGTTTCAACAGGGATCCTAACAGGGTATTGTCGCCTGAATGGGTACCTTAGAAAGCTCAAAATAGTGGAGAGAAAAAATGTAGGAGAAACCTCCATCCACTTACTTGCGAATTGCACAGCAATTCAGAATCCTAGGGAACAGCTCCTAGCAGATTACTGGTTAAGTTAAAGCCTGCAGATATCCTAAAATTTCTCCGGGAAATAGGACTAAAGGAGCTACTAGTCTCCGAGACTTTCCTCAGGAACTAAGTAGAAGTAAGGGGGCACAATAGACCTTTCAGGTCTCAGTGAATGTCACCCCAATATACACACATACATACATACATAAATAGCATATTTCCAGATCTGTAGATCGGAAAAAGAGGAATGGCCCGCTAGATCACCCAATCTCACTCCACGGGTTTATTTAAAATCTAAATTGTACTCTAACAGGCCTGACAAGTGATTGATGGTCAATGGAACACAGTTTGAACATTTACTGTCAACTTTCTTTGGTTTTGTATAAGTAATAAGTTTTCTTAAACAACTTATACAATCTTGTCCACTCTGTAACAAATTAAAATCAACTTGTGACATATTTTTGGAGACAGCTCATCAGTTTAATAATCAAATAATGATAATGAATGCCAAAAATACAAAAAATTGAAATTGATTTTTCTTGGAAACGGTGCATAATATGGAATTAAAACACGAGCATATTTTTTTGGAAAATATCTTATATTTGAATACAATGTGAAATTTGTGAAAAAAACTGATACACAACATTTAGCCGCAGCCCCTCCCAAGTTGAACGCTTGTGATGACAATAGAAAACGCGGGTTTCTAGTAAAGAATTTATCACAGTAATTACGATGCACCAAGTTTGAAGTTTGTAGGTAGCGGTGTTTTTGAGATATGCTTAAAAAACTGACTTTTTTATGTTTAAATTAGATCATCCATGTATTACCCCTGGTAACATAAAATTCCTTATAGTGATCTTGAGAACGACATCCGAATTCTGAAAATAAGGATTAACTTCGAAAACAGCTAACCTATAAATTTCAAGATTTACATTTTCAGTCACGTATAAGTGACATATTTGTAACTACAATACCATATTCTATTAGGATTATACATTTTAATGTTTTTGTGTTACCTCCATTTAAGTATCTCTTCCACTCATGTGGTTAAACTATGTCATTCTTTATAAATAATGGTACTTTTGGTGTGAGTATATCTGGTTTTTTAAATATACGTTTAAAATTTGATAAGGAGAGAGAAAGTTGTCGAAGAAATGTAACAAATAAATACCTTTTTCGTCGACCTTTACAAAAAATTACATCTTACGTAGTAATTTCCGAATGAAAAATCGTCTATTTTTGAAGTCAAGTAATTTTCGTCCGCAAACACTTTTTGTCCGCAAACGCTTTTCGTCCGCTAAAACGAACATATCCAAATATCCGAAGCTTACTGCATTTTTGAAAGAACAAAGCGTAGGGTACAAAGCGAAAAAATCTAGAGTATTTAGTCGAGATGGAAATATGTACCAAGGACGAAAAACTGTCAATGGACTGCCTGAGATCTGACGTCACAGCAGAAGGCTCCTCCCATCAACCTTTCCAAACAAATCTATAACGCGTGTAAAACGTCATAAGAGATTTTTAATTTGCCGTTTCCTGTTAATATAGTTATAAATAAGATTGATCGTTATTAGAAATAAGTAAAAAGTGATCAGTTAAAGACTTTTTTACAAGAAAATCTGCAAGGTAAGGTTTGCAAAGCGTTTCTAAAACAGTGTAAACTTAGTTGAGGTTATGTTTGTTTAGAGTTTTTTAAATAATAATAATAAATAATAAGTTTGAAAACATGTGGATGAGATTTAAAGTTTAGGTATATGATAATTTACCTCAACGTGGTATAATTTATCCTTCATACTGGCATGGACTTCGCCTCTGATTAACTCAGCATCAAATAGCATTGTCTTCACATGGTTTGACTCTAAAGCATTTTCACCCCTTTTAATGATTTTATCATCATCTAGGAATTCATTAATGCTAGAAAGTTTCAACACATGCTTTGAAGCCATATCTACAATGAAATATATAAAAATAAATAAATAAATTAAGCATCAACAAAACGACAACATAACTCCAATTGTGTTTACACTGGTTTAAAAATGCTTTGCAAACCTTACCTTGCAGATTTTCTTGTAAAAAAGTCTTTAACTGATCACTTCTCAATTATTTCTAATAACGATCACTCTTATTTATAACTATATTAACAGCAAACGGAAAATTAAAAATCTCTTATGGCAATTTACACGCGCACTCGGTTTGTTTGGAAAGGTTTTCATGACCACGCCTCTAGTGACGTCAGACTTAGGCAGTCCATTATAGTCGAGTCTGCAAGCAGGCGAGACAATAGACAGTTATTCGCCGAGGTGCATACTACATTTTTTCGTCAATCTTTTCAAAAATATTACTAATTTCCGAATGAATGTTCACACCACGGTCTTATTCACACCTAGAATCTAGCAGATTTTGCAAATAATTAATTTGGAAACAGCAAATGACAGTGTGACCACAGCGGACAAAAAGTGATTGCGGACGAAAAGTACTTGACGTCAAAAATAGACGATTTTTCACCGGAAATTAGTACGTAAATAATTATTTAGGTACCAGGGACGCAACACTATCTATTATAGTCGAACCTGAACATTGATAGTCGAGACTAGCGAGCAGGCGAGGCAATAGACAGTGTTTCGCCGAGGTGCATATTACATTTTTTCGTCGATCTTTACAAAAAATTACTAATTTCCGGATCGACTATTTTTGAATGCAAATATTTTTCGTCCGCTGTGCAAAAGATAAGTTTCATCTATCACTACCCATTCTTAATTATTATGATCACTTATATTCACACGTAAAATCTAGCAGATTTCGTAAATAATTAATTTGGAAGCAGCAAATGACAGTTTTTATCACAGCCATACTCGCACCGTGCCGTATCATAGCGACGAAAAGTGTTTGCGGACGTAAAGTGTTTGCAGACGAAAAGTACTTGCTTTCAAAAATATTTTATTTTTCAGTCGGAAATTATTAATTTTTTATAAAGATCAACGAAAAAATGTAATATGCACCTCGGCGAAACACTGTCTATTGTCTCGCCTGCTTGCTAGTCTCTGCTGCGCCTCGTCTATCAATTTGCAGACTCGACTATAATAGACAGTTTTTCGAACTTGGTACGTAAATAACTATTATTTTTTTAACCGTTAATTTATACTGCAGTTCGTGAATTTTATGCTGAAATTTGTTAATGATCAAAAGCAATTTGGCGATGCGCTGCTGCCAAATATTCACATTAACCTAATCTCCAAAAAATTATTTAGCGAATACTTGAACATACAGGATGGGTTATCTGTCTATTGGCAACTATACACATATTATTTTTTGAAAAGTTGTGAATAGAATTGCAAATTATGGTAAAGGACCCCGCACTTCTCTTATTCAAAATGGATGTCCTATTTCAGACCCATTACTAGTTTTCTATACACAAAACGTTATGGTTGGAAAGTAGAGATTTTTTGAAAGTGAAATTTTGCTTACGAAAATCTTTTTATTATAAATATTTTGTTTGACTGTTTTAGACTGAATTTTGACCCAAAATATTGATGGATACAGGGTGAGTCAATAAATATTTAAAGTGAAACTCTTATTACCTCTTATTATTTTTTAAAGTGAAACTTTTTCTACTTCGCCTCAAAATTTTTCGTCCATCTATCGCATGTCGCAAGTTGGTTTTTGACATACCTCATACGGTCTATATACAATATAAAAATATTATGTCTTCGTAGCCGAGCGATATAGAGGTTTGGATACCGAGAACTATGAATTGTAGGCATAGGGTTCGAATACTGGACTCGGTAATAATTTTTTTATTTGTTATATGCTGGCATTTGTTTATGAAAAACTCTCAATATAGTTCCTATTATTCCGTAAACACACCTTATATCGAACTAAAAAGTAAAAAATAAATGAAATCACATTTTTTTTATTTTATTTATATTTCATTTCTGTTTATAGTGAATTTATTAGAATTGTTAGATCTTTCTGATGGTGCTTGAATTTATTTGAACTCATTTCAAATGAACATTTGCTGAAGTATTTTAATTTATATCCGGTCCATTCAAAATATTTTATTTTATTTAGACCTCCAATCAGCTTCACAAGCCGAAATAAGCTCAGTTTCACTTGCATCGTGGTTTCATAAAACCACACAATATTCCAAAATATCATGAGAAATAATTAACGTGATATTATAATAATGATCTATTCATGTCAAAATTGAACATTTCAATATTTCATACCGAGTAAGCCAAGTTTATTTTGTGGCTATTTGAACATGTATTTATTGCTGGAATCGTTGTTAACAAATACACAATTTATACACAAAACCGCAAAACTAGTTAACACATATTTTAAAACAAAAATCCTCACCGTGACACACCCTGTATTATTGTAGACATGATATATAATATTTTGATATCTTCAAAAATAAACCAATGTGAATGCCAGAAGTTAAATATAGATGCTAATCAAGTTAAGCTCAATATCGAAAATTGTAAGGCTACAATAGATATTATATTTGTAATAACAGGTATACAAATTCTACCAAAAGTCAAGATAACCGGAAGAGATTTGCAATTTCTCCCACCGATAATCATTAATACACTATATAACTTAATGTGGAAAAACCCAAACAGGTACAGTCAAAGATTAACTCACCCAGTTAGCAAAAGTTGAGCATAATACTCCAGAACTTGAAAAAGTGGGAGATTGAACGGATGAAAGTATTTTGAAATATACTGTAAAATTTAATATAAAGGTAAGTTTATAAAAAATGCTCGGCGAAAAAATTATCCTCTGCATGTTTTGCCATTAAATATCTTTCTTAACAACTTGATTATTCTACTGCATTCACTATTCTCTCTTTGAATTGCACCTTCGCTTTGGTTTGTCTTTTCGAGGATCTTGTAGTCTGCACCTCTTCGAATCTATTTTCAAATTACAAAAAAAAATTGCTATTCGTTGGTTCGAGAACACTTTAACAATTCAACTGAGAGACCAATTCATAGTTACCGTACAAGAAGGAAAAACTTTGATATTTATTTAACAATGCTCACCTCTGATCTGTTAAAAAATTCAATCACCTTCAATGCCAAAAATTATTCAATCATCTACCTCAATAATTAAAAGTAGCAAATACATTTAAAAGTTCTGAAGATTGACGAAGGCATTTCTGCTCGAAAGATCTTATTCAGTGTCAGAATTCTACAATCTACCCTAGACTTATGAGTTTCTCTCTCTCTCTCTCATTCTTTCTTTCACATACATGGTGGCGACATAATTTACAAAGGCACTAGACAAGGTTAGGACCAAGGATTTTTTATAAAGTCACCATAAGTTAAATACAATATATCGAACAAAAGTTTAAATAAGTCGTATAATTGACGTTTTCATTCAGAAGAACAAACTTATATGGCAATAACACTGGGACACAAATCGTTTATCCTTAAACGAGATATATTGCTCACTCAATAGCCCTTCACCTGTTTCTACAAGTCATTTAAAATTAGGTAATCGATCCCGTCTTCAAAATTATATGCCAATATCACCTGATTGTAATTTGATACTTGAGTTTAAAAGTTGGTAATTGTTTTGAGCAAGTGGCCATAGTAACCGAGCGCGTTAATTTGAATAAAAAAGAAATGTCACAAAAATTTCAGTTTTCTATTTGTTTTATTTATTCAATCTGAATTAAATTCTTATAACAGGCAAACAAGGGAGAACGAGACTTTTTTGCCATGAACACAAATTAAATTGAAAATTTTATACCAGTTAATTTTAGCCAATCAGATGCCTGCATTTTGACATGTTGCTATGACAATAACCTAATTTCTTCAGAAATTTCCCTGCGTAGAGGGAAATTAATAAGTGGAAATTTCCTTCTGGCTTGACAGCTGTCATAAACACAATGGCGTAAAATATTTTTGATAGATATTTATTTATAACTTAATTATAGGTACATGTTATTATCTGTTACAAATTTCAAATGTATTAGAAATTCCTTTTCCACGTCTTTACTCCTCAATGGCGAGTAAGGTAAGTATGTCACCAATTTAATTTCTATTTTAAAAAAGTTTTGGTATAAAATTTTCTTACCGAATCTCCCGCGAGCACGAATTATTCCCGGAAATTTTCCTCAGTTGCGAATTTTTCAAGATTATTTCCTTCCTATTAATTTTGACCAATCGCTATCAAGAATTGGTATGTCAAATATAAATTGTAAGTGGAAAAATTACTTAACAACTGTCAACTTAGCTGTCAGCAGTTTTTCCGGAAAAAAAAATCGAAAAAATTTCATGCAAGTTTGACAAGTTGCCTTGTAAAAACAAACTTGATGGTTTCTATGCTGTGTTGCTATGTACCGTTACCAACAACAAAGATCACAAATAACGCTTACGAATTTATTAATTTTTCAACTGAAACTCAAAATGAAACGATTTGGAAATGTTTCCGAAAGTGAAATTATTGCGGCTGTTGAAAATAGTGTTCCACTAAATACTCAGAAAACTCACACATCGATCTGGAAGCATTTTATGGAATTTTGCCAAGCAAAAAATTACCAATTACTCCAGACAACAACTACAGGGAGCTAAATTTAATCCTCAAGGACTGGGCATGGAACATGCGTGAAGCTAATGGGGAAGACTACAAAGAACTCTGTGTAAAAGTGATGTGGAATATCGTTGCCAAAAAACTGCAGGTAAAATATTTTCAAGAATTTAATATCGTGTTCGGCCCATTCCACGACATTACCTTTAAGCCAGCTAGAGACGCTCGAAATGCGAAAAGGAGAAGTCTCCAGAAAAAAGGAAAACAAGTTCAGCTTCTTTAAATATGGACGACTACTACAAGATGGTGTCCTTATGGGATGAGACAACCCCAACCGGGCTGCAGCGTAAATTTTACTTTATTGCAGCAGTTGAGCTTGCTTGGAGGGTTGATAATTATGGAATCAAAACAGGTGAGATATTGCTTTTTAATTTTGCAACAAAATCTGTAAATGTTTATTGTAACTTGGCGTAAAATCTGTTTTCGCAATTTTTTAATGTCTTTTCTGCAATACCTTGTATAAATCACGTTTTGCCATTTTTTAGCATCCAAAATTTGCTAGCGGTACTAAAATCAAAAACGATATATTACCACTAAAATTCCTTTTGCTTTTCCAAAAAAATTAAAAGCTACATACATCTACTTTAAAATCACACTACAAAATATATTTTGACAGTCAAATTATGTATCCCTTGTTTAAGGAAGGAGTATAACACAGTCTTCAGCAAAACTGCACAAGGTGGAGCAAAAAATATGTGCGATAGCAAGTGGCTTGTTTCTAATTAAAAAAACCCTGAGTTTGGTCCGGTACGTTTGTACAAATCCCTGTTAAACAATCGAACGTCTTAAATAACAACAAATAGATTGTTTTTGACACCAAATTCAGCATGGCAATCCAATCGTAGCACTGGATGGTTTAAAAACATTCCTTTTGGAAGAAATGAACTGTCAAAATGGACAAAAGACGCAGCCCAAAAAACAGGTATGAACACGACAGAAGTTGTAATATCTAACCATTCTATGCGATCAACTGCTGTTACTAATCTGGCAAAGGCCGGTGTAGGCGAGCAGCAACTCATCAAAATCACAGGGCATTCTAAAGCTGCGTCTATCCAACCGTATCTACAAATTGACAGTCAACATCATTCAAATATCATCACTGCCTTAAGAACCGTCCAAAATAATGTACCATCTACATGCCTCGAAGCACCCTTGAAAAGACAGAAAATAGACACCATCAATCGTTTGACACTCCTCACAGCAACATAGAGAATAGTGCTACTACAAACATAATTAAAAATAATTTAACCGATATGGCTAACAATACTCCTGTAACCTACAATAATTGTAATTTTTATATTAATTGTTATTTAAAATGAGTTTGAAGTAATTACCTTTCCTAGCTCGAAAGTTATATTGTTCTTATTAATTATTGTTCTTATTATTTTAATAAAAAAAATGTTGTATTAAAATAAAATGTTTATTTAACTCAGGAAATAATCTTACCAAATATCCCTCGTGCATCTAATTTTTCCGGAAAAATTAAATGCACTAGGGGTATTACCCCCGAAAATTCGCACTTCGAGAAAATTTCCGGAAATAATTCGTGCTCTAGGGAGATTATAAGTGAAAATTCCACTCATACATGTTGTATCAATGCAACGAATGCTAAATTATTAAATGGAAATTCAAAAATTACAGCGGAAATTCCACGTTTCCATGACAACCCAGCGATAATTCCACGTTGCCATGACAACCGTTGACTGACAACATTATAAATAATAAACCACAGTACACCCCCACATTGTGTAATAAACGTGAAACGTCAAAGAAGAAAAAAAGTACAAATTCAATGTAGTGGAGATATACATTAATTTGGATTTTTATTCGAGAAATATTCTCCCTAAATAGGTACCACTTGTGCTTAAGAATTAACCGGATAATTTCCATTCAAGCTTGTTGTCCAATTCCACTCGTTCTTCGAACTCGTGGAATTATTAACAACAAGCTTTCATGGAAATTATCGGTAATTTTAAAGCACTCGTGGTATTACCCCCGATAATCAACGAATATCAACTAAAAAAAAATACCCTACTTGTTGACCAAAAATAAACTAGGATTCATAATAAGCTTTACAAACTTCTAAATAATACACCTTATTTCCAGTATAACTTTGTTGTCAGCATGTTTCACACGGATTACTTTTAAATTTGGCGCTTCAGTAGAATCCATACCCAACAGTCTCCAAATGAATGATTTATTAACCCAAAGGAGTGATTTTTCTGATAATACTCATTTTTGTACAATTAATTGGGATTACAGGGTGACCAGAAACTCTACTGCCAAACGCAAACTTTAGATACTGGATTTTACGTCCATCCAACCTAATTTGGTACATTGTATAACCCTGCCGCGATAAATTGTTTACTACAAACCTGCGTTCAACATGGGAGGGACACCTCTGAATTTTTTATTATAATCATAAAATTTTAAAAATATGTATGAAGAGAATCTGTGTTCGGGAAATATTAACTCAGATTAATCAATATAAGAACAATACCTTTCGATGATGCCATCAACTGAAAGAAAGAAATAGGCTTGTTGACTAGCTAAAAGGAAGTTGCTTTCTCCAGTAGAGTATACAATATACTTAATAGAGTCTGCGTGCTATTAGTATCTACTATTTTTTTAAATAATAAAAACATATACAAATATAGGAAAATCCTAAAGAAGTGTGGATAACTCATAATGGCATATATATTTTTATTTCAATTCAATTAATCTTAGTTATTTTTTTATAATTTCTTTTGTTCTCCGACTCTCTCCTCACTATTAACTAAGGAATTAAATAATAGCAGGAGTATCGAATATGGTCTTATACGTGTTACTTCAGACGTTACCCCGTCAATGAAGATACAATGTAAAAATTAAATTAAAACGCGAAGTTCAATTAATTCGACGAGGTTAATCATCGATGACCAATTCTCCCACTTAACCCTCCGATTACTACTATTGCTAATTAAACAAAATATTTAATAATAAAAATGTGTGAAGGAAATAACTGGTCTCACGGAACAAACTACAGGAGAGGAGAAGAAACAAAAAATAAGATAACAAAGCGACAAATCATTCATTGGCTTACAAGGTATTTTTTTGAATTGGATTTATAAACGTTGAATGGAGTTGCCTTGGATTGTTCGGTGATGCTATTACAACATAAACAGTGCTACCTGCTCCCGGAAATATTTATAATTTAAAGTTAAGATGGGATAAACCCTTTCACCTCACATTTTTATAATGCACATCCCACGGTAAGTTTGTTTTCTACTCCAATAGAATGAAATTTGATTTATTACAATGGGGTATTTCCCAATATTTCAAGCACAGGTTGTAACTGATTAAATCTATGTCCGATGTAAAAACAAATAATATTACACAGTTGAGATGTGTTTGATAATATTTAAAAATGTAGAAATTTGAAAAACAAATTTGGTAGTTTGGAAACTGGCGTTATTTGACAAGTTTCAATTCAAGCACAACAAAATAAGAAAGCAAACAGACACATTCTGTTATTTTACCTGAGATAATAGAGCCTGGCGTTTAATCGTTTATGTCCAATCGCACCTAGTGGTCTGTTTACTTCGTCAGCTCCAGTAATCGTCTAGTTGCCAACTATTCCGTTCGACAAAAATGACTACTAGTGATCTTGTGATTTCAGTACAGTCGCTTAAAGAGGAAGTAAAAGATGATGACATTTTACATTATCAATGCTGATGTGAAAAAAGCGTAGGGAGGTTCATACAACGTTAGTTCAAGAAAAAAAGGAGGTGTCTTGACGTAACTTAAGAGATGGGAGGGTGTTAAATCGGCACAGCGATAATCATAAGAGAGGGTAGTTGCCCAAATTGAAGAAGAAAAGAAGAAGTTTAGGTTAGAGTGACAGTGAGTTGTTTGCATTCGCATGTGGTTTCATCTTCGTTTAAATTTTTGATTGGTTCGAGTTTAAGCTTTATACGTTTGTAACGAGTTATTTTTTTTGCAAGTTTAATTCTTATTTTTTTCCGTAATATATTTTATTTTACCACTAGGGTGTATATAACCCGTTACTTTACAACCCTTTCTACTACCGTATTGATTTTTTTTCGTTATTACCGTTGTATATTTTAGTATAAGTCCGAGTTACGCAAATCCAAATTCTACCATACACAATTTATTCATTTCCAATATTTAAATTTTTCAACTGAAGGGACGCCCGGTATATACACCATTTTAATTAAAACCGAAGCCGTTCAGTATAGGTACAACTTTTTGTTGAAAGTAGATAAATTTCACGTTTAATTCCCTCACCGCGACTACGGCCGAAAAATGTAACTAGGATTTTAAGTATAAATTGGCGAGCAATTGATAGAAGACGTTCTCAATCATTCTCTCTGATTCATTCCGGCTATCAATTATTCAGAAAAATTATTATTTCGTGACTCTTCTCTCAACTTTCTTCCGATAACCGATAAACCGAAAAGTATTGTGAAAATTTAGTGCATTACGATTGTGTGTGGAAGCTGTATTTTATAAGGTAAATCATTTTTACAAATAAACTGTGTATTCGAAACTTTCCGTACCGCCGCTTAATATTAAATTGTTGAATGTATTCTTTGAAAATTTTCCGACCGGCTATTTTTTTTCTTTTGTTGTTGAATTGAAATTGTTTTTTTTTATTTGTTTCTTTTATACGGAAATAAAGATTTGTGAACTGTAATTTGATTTCGAATTTTATTTACAGCGTTTATTATATATTAATTAACTGATATGAATTATTAGCGGATTCTCGAATTATTTTATGCTTTTGGTTCTCAGTAGTTTTATATTAAATTGATATCCAAGTGGATTATAATATTTTAATTTTATGCTGGTACTAATATTTTTACTCTGTGTGTCGATAGCTGGGTACCGTTTACCGTTTTTTTTTTTGAATAATAGTTACCGGCTTTATTTAGATTCAAGGGTTAATCAGACTTGGAAGAGGCTTAGCCACAATTTGTTTGATTTCCTGGCAGATCTAATTAGTTCTTAAATTTTATTTTTTTCGGAATAATAGTTACCGGCTTTATTTAGATTCAAGGGTTAATCAGACTTGGAAGAGGCTTAGCCACAATTTGTTTGATTGCCCGGCAGATCTAATTCGTTATTGAATTTTATTTTTTTCCGGAATAATAGTTACCGGCTTTATTCAGATTCAAGGGTTAATCAGACTTGGAAGAGGCTTAGCCACAATTTGTTTGATTTCCCGGCAGATCTAATTCGTTCTTGAATTTTTTTTTTTTTTCGGAATAATAGTTACCGGTTTCCTTTAGATTCAAGGGTTAATCAGACTTGGAAGAGGCTTAGCCACAATTTGTTTGATTTCCCGGCAGATCTAAATCGTTCTTTTCCCTTTTCGTAGAATCATTATTTATATTTTGTTTTTTTCTTATTGTCGGAATAATAGTTGCCGGTTTCATTTGGATTTAAGGGTTAATCAGACTTGGAAGAGGCTTAGCCACAATTTGTCTGATTACCCGGCAGATCTAAATCGTGCATTAGGGACCCCGATAAATCCGATAGTTTTAAACCGTATTTGATAACCTGACCGTTATGTCCGTCAAAGTACCAAGTATATGGTAAAGATAGCTTATTTTCTTTTCCCTGTTAATTTGTTTGTCACTAAAGAATTATTCGTAAAATAGACCACAGAGTATTAATACACTAAAAGTTTCTTTTTGATTATTTTGTGATATACCGACTTATTGTGTGATCGTAGGTATACACTAAACCGTAGGTAGTATACAATTCTGCTGAACCCCTGTTTCCTTCATAACCCGTAATTTATAAATTGGAGGATCCATATTTGATTATAATTAGGTAAATAAAGTTAATTCAACAAGACCCCTGGAATTTTCCGTAACCTCCATCTGAGGCTATCTGGAACTCTTGACGCTAAGAGTCAAGTGGCCGTGGAGCAAACCACGTTAATAATCTGGCGCCCGAGATTTAAAACCCGAATTTTGCATCAAGGGTGTCCATAGTGACGTGTTCTTGTGGCAGGAGCCACGTGTGAGAAAGTAAGCACGTTACACGTTTTATTAATAAAATGCTTCAAGTTCAAATTGAACAAGGTAAACAACAGAGTGATATATGTCAGATGTCAACATTTCTGCCCAACAAGTTCAAACATCCCAATGAAGGAATAAGAAGAACAAGCTTAAACATGGAAAAGTAAAGGAGACTATCGACAACTTCAGATTTAAACTAGTGACGTATCTGTATTATAAGTTGCATAGTTTTAGTAAATTTTTGTTTCCATTTTTTCTGTAAATCTAAAGACTAAATTTAAAATAATTTAATTTTTTAATATCCCATTTGTCACTTATTAATATTACCTAATAAAACATGGGGTCAAAATTTGAAGTTGAACACCCTATTCTATCAAACAGTACTTGGGATTCAGACACTGCACCTCACTCAGCCTATACAAATCACTGATAAGGAGCAAGCTGGACTATGGCGCTATCTACTACGAAACAGCCTTCTCGAATATCAGCAAACTTATCATATTCCTCCACAATTAATTGCCTTTCTAACAAAGGATCAGAAATATAAGCTACGACAATGAGCAGATTAAACACTCTCTGAAAAAATTAAATATCACTCCATGGATCATTCAAATACCATATATAGAAACATCCTTAACATTCTATCGAAAACAGTCCACCAGTCCCTCCCAGATACAAAATTCCTTTAATGAATTAGCATCGAAATTTTCCAAGTTCTCTTTTATTTACATTGATGCATCCAAAACAATTACAAGAAATGCTGCAGCTTACATGTGTAAGGATAAAAAATTTGCTCTGCGTCTGCCACAAAATTGTAGTAGATACACGGGGGAGGCATTTGCTATACTCCATGCCCTCAAAACGTGCAACGCAGAAAGTGAAAACAACTTCCTTATTATCTCTGACTCATTAAGCACCCTAACAGATCTAAAAAATTTATATCCATCACCCCCGATCCATGAACTCATTAAAAAGGAACTTTATAACATGCGAAATAAGAATATCTCGTTTTTATGGATACCATCACTCATGGGAATAACAGCTAACGAGGAAGTTCATTCCTTAGCCCTAAAATCAACTTCCACTGACAATTCACCCCTCCTTACAACATTTCCCCTCACCGATCACAGATTCTCAATAAGAAAATACATATACCAAAAATGGATGGGAAGACACTGAAACCAATTTGAGACAAATAATGCCCGAAATTGAAACCAAACTTTCACTGCCAAATAAAAGAAGAAAACAAGTTAGTACACCGTTTAAGAATTGGACCTACACGCATAACACATCAACATCTCTTAACAAAAGAAACTGCACCCTTATGTCAAACATGTCAGACTCATCTCACAGTAAAGCATCTGCTACTCGAATGTCCAGAAAATGAAGAACAAAGAAGACGCCACAATTCAGGAAACACTTCAAAATCAATTCTTTCTTCAACTGGAAACAAAGTACTATCTTATCTCAAAGACATAAACTTAACATCTAAAATTTAATTTTTGTTATTATAAATGTAGCACACTATTTTGTAAATGTTGATGCGGAGTTATGTATATTTTAAAAAGCTTCATCGTAAATAAATTAAACTATGTGGTGGTATAGATACCTATGATCTAATAGTTTATTTTCAAATTTCTAAAGAAATTAATAAACAAATGATATGAAATAATAATTTCATTACATTTAACTATAATGTCTAGCCATTTAAATTACCACTATAAAAATAAAGAGCTGTAACTTGGTTGTCTCTGACCGCAAAAAGACATTAAAATCCCATAGCTTTGAACTCCAAGTTTTGTTGTTTGTTAGATGTTGATTTTTTTCAGTCCTCTTATGCGAATATTGCAGGTTAAACATTCCATTTTATCTAGGAAAATTTAGATTCGTTAAATCATATATTTTTCAAAAAGTCCTCATTTGTTCTCTTATTAAGAATAATAATGAAGCAATTAACATTAAAATTTCAAGCCGATTGACTATTTCTAAATTTCTAACTCAAGATAAACATAACCAAAGTTGGGATCATCAATATGGAAACGAATAAAGATGTTTTTTTATTCTAGAAAACAAACTAATCTGGAACTTTCAAAAAACTAACTGAGGAATTGATTCATTTGTTCTGCTTAAAAAAAAGAGTTGTTGACCGTTTTATTGCTAAGATATAACAACGTAACAACAAAGTTATGGAAAAATATACATGCCGGAAAGTCGAACAGAATCGTACCTGAGTATAGCAGTAAAATTTTAGCGGTGAATTCAAAAAATCTAAATGTAAATTATTTTCAATAGGACATAATATTTATAGGATATCTGTGCAGGATTGCAGCTTGTGGAAACTGTTGATAGAACTTGTGTATATGTACCGGGTGTCTGATTAAGAGAGGTAACCCGCTGTATCTCAGAAACTATTTATCGTACAGCTTAAAAAAATCTGTATCACAATCTCGCATTGAGAAATTGCTGGAAATTATTATCAAGTTTCCTACTCCACCGCTAGAGGGCGTAGTTATTCAAAATAATATCACAAAAACTTCATTTTCCGATATTAAATGTACCATTATAGCACCACAAAATTTGAATATTCGTAATAACTAGATCATTTTACGTAAGTTTGCTCCAGTACGTTTTCCTCTATCTTGTAGAATAACTGGTAGGGGTGAGTGGAAAAGCTGAATCAATGAAACTGTAGCATCGCATTTGAAGATTGCCAAAAAAAGTTGAAAACAAGACAGTTATTCAATCACCGCCACCTAGCGACCGTTAAAAACACTGGAATGGAACGATGAAATAATATTTCATTAAGCATTGAATTCCCTTTCAAATGATACTTAGTTTGTCAAAATCCATAAAGCGGAACAAAAGTTATAACAGTTTTATTGAGTCAGCTTTCCCACTCACCCCTACCAGTTATTCTACAAGATAGAGAAAAACGTACTGGAGCAAACTTACGTAATATGATCTAATTATTACGAAAAATCTAAAAAACTATTGATTGATATTTGCATATCATCGAAATAATTATCAATCAATCTTTAGAACTTTCATCAAATTTTTCATTAAATAGTGGAATTAATTAGGAACAGTAAGTTTCATTTAAAATAGTCATTTTTGTACAGGAAAAACGTGACGAAAATCTGATATAACTCAATTTTCCTAATATCAAGAACCATATTGTGACTAAACTAACCTAGTCTGCAGATTCAGTCAATTCAGTTGCGTGATTTAAATGCTAGTTTCCAGTTGTTTAGAAGTAGCAGTTGCCTCAACTTTATCGATATTACCCTTCTATCATTGAACGGACCAATTAAATTTCATTTAATACCCGCCACTGTATCTCGGAAATTACTAATAAGATCGATTTGGGCCCATAGGACTTCTTCGTTAGAAGGTCGAGATCTACTTACTGAAATGTTATGAAATTACGTCATTTTTTCAAATGTCATCAAAACTGTTTTGGATTCTAGTAAAGTTTGTCCGCCGCTGCGAATTTCAACTGTTGTATTTCAACAGTAGATTATCTGTTTTTATTTGAGTTTAATTTCTTATAACATTTCTCTAGTTTTATTTTCATTAAGTTCTATTCCATTTCATTTCCAATCATTGTTCCAGATACCAAGGGTATGTATTTTTATTTTTCGTAATTATAACTTGGTAAACACTTCTACATAATCATGAAGTAATTTCCTTATCAACTTAACCTTCATCGAATTTGATTTCTTACATTCGCCCTTTTTTCTTTTTCTTTCCCTACCTTGGGCTAGTATTCATTCCAAAGTACTCTTGGTCATAAATCCAATTTGTTATTTACTATCATTAATAAGGAATTAATGCATATTCTTCTATCCTGTCTTTTATATAATAAAATAATTAAATCAAATTCAAAACATTTCTTCTGCTTAATATAAGACTAGAAAACTCTGTATATGTCTAATGATTTATGAATATCGTTATCCCTAATAAGTTCTACAAAATACTTAATCCTATTGTTCGAAAAAAAAAAAGTTATCTACTTGGTGTATCATAGATATTAAAACACCCACGCCACCACAAGGATTAAAAAAATCATAGCAAAACCTCTCAATAGTCGGTACACATCCTAATATTATCTTATCTCTTAGTGTCAGCGTTCCGAAAGTTCGTTCTTTCGTCCTTTTTGACCAAACCCATGACTTCATCTGCGCTACCATTGGTCCATCTTCGCATTCTAATGCTGGCCCATCGTTTATCCTGCCGTTACTATCCTCCAGGACCAAAGGAGTAGGGAGGAAAAGTACATACTGATGGTCGGTTTGTACTCGACACTCGACAGTGTATTTCAGTTCACTTCCCGAGGTGATAGCGCGTGGACGCGTCGAGTAGTTTACTATTACATAAAAAACTTCGAGAATGGTTTCAATATTTTATTTTTGAAAAAAAAATTGTGGTGTGTGTGCAGTGAAAGAACTTTTTCTTTAATTTTTTAAAATGAAGGTTATACTATTACTTGTGCTTGTTACCGCCTTTTTAACCGGTTTAGTACAGGCTAGGACCAAATCTCCCTTATTAGATGAGGATCTGCCACGATCTAGGAATAAAGCTGCCGGTAAGTATTTTTATTTTTTTTAAGTCGGAAGATCCTTAACAGTTGCCTCTTGTTGTATTAAAATAGTTTTTAAAGCACATTTTGTTTACTTTTTTAATTTAAATTCCTCATGTTTGTTTAAATAATAAACATTTTATTCTATCCAAGATATATTATAGATGAGATATTTGTAAATTAAATTGCACAATTTTTTTTCTCTTTAAATATTATAATGTTCGAAAAGGTTAAACAAATATTAATATTTGTATCGTTGATATGTAATTTGTTTGTTATTACAAATTATCTCAATATTTATTTTTTATAAATATTTACATAAATTTCAAGTGGACTGTATGCGGTATTAATATTTTGTTATTTTACAATATGTACTAAAAAAACGTATGCGTGGCAGTACCTATAGGTAGATACCTAATTCTAGCTATTTTTAAAAATGTTACCATTTTTAATTAATTACTCTTATTGGTGAAAATAACAGCTTATACTTTATATATCATGGTATCCGTTTTTAATTCTAATAAATGAGTTAAAAAGCTAGACTCTTGTCAAAGTGGCGAGTTTAGTTGTCTATTCAAAATGCAAAGTTTTAACAATATATAATTGGAAATATGAAAATGGAATGTTTAAATATTTAAAAATATTTCATCCAAAAAGTAAGTACGATCAAAACAGTGGAAATTGAAAAAAAAATGCTTAGAGATAGTAGGAAAGTAGACGCTGAGATTATAAACAAGCAAATCAGTCAATAAGATTAAATTATCCATTAATTATAATGATCATTTGTCATAAACAGGTGGAAATGGAAATTCAAAAAATTATACGTTATGCAATTCTTAACAGTTCCGACAAATGAACACAAAAAAAATAAGTGCATTTGATATTCAGTAGTACTGTGGAAGCATTAAAAACGAAATGCTTATAATTGAAAAAAAAGTGTTAATTTGATGTGAGAAAACGTTGAAAGTTAAAAATGCATAGAAAAAAATAGATGCTGGGAAATAATAATACCATAATACTTAATTAAATATAAAAAAGCTAATAATATCTTGTATCCTATTTTTAACTGTACCTAATTCAAATTAGTAATATTTTAACTAGGTATCTACTTATATCGTATAAAATTTAAATGTGGTAGAATTTTCGCTATACCTACTTTAAACCTGTCGAACACAAATTGTAGTTTATAATTTGGTAGTATTTTTGATATTTCAAGTATTTTGTAATTATTTTTATGAACAGCTAGACATTTTCACTTCACACATGCGGTGCTTCATTATTTCACTTTTTGACATTGAAACTTTTAAAGAAGTTAATTTAACGCTAATCCGTCTAAGTTAACACATTTTACATGTAATTGTTAAATACTTCAAAAATTCATTATTCTTTGTACACCCCTTTTGTACTTTTTTGTAGATTGTTTTAAAATAGAACATTCTCAATGAAATTGCTGAAAAAAATTTTATAAGGTGTTTAAGGTAAAAATTTAAATCAATTTTTTTAACGTTGAAATTATACGTTTGCAAAAATATTAAATTGCTCGTTACTAATGAAAATTGAATTTTTTCCGTCGAAATATGCATTTAATATTTTCAAGTTATCATTCAAACAAATGCAACGAAACGTTCTACGAACAATCACTTTAAGACAAAAATGAAAGTTATATAAACCGGTGGCGTTAATTTTTCAATTACAGCTAATGCTACAAAAAATTTGAAGGGACAAAATGGTGGTGACCACCTTTAAAAACCTACAAAAAGAGAAAAATTTTCATTTATACACAGGTTTGAGAGCAATGTTGATAAGAATTATTTAAATTAATACCAAGTACTCGTAATACCTCGTTCGAAAGCTTCCAAAAACCCGATTTCGGATACAATAATCATAATTTGGAATATTCTGAGAATAATAGCAAATTCTTAAAATATGTTTGGTCTCCGTAGAAAAATGTATTCAATCGTCATGTTGACTAAAACCAACTCTTCATATAAATACTCCTACGAATGCGAAATTAATGGGGATAAGCAGAAGGTGCCAATCAAACAACGAAGATAATAAAAATATATAAAACGTAATGAATTATGAAAGCGTATTGTACAGGGTGTCCCAAATTGGTGTGTTTTGCAGGGTATCTCGTAAACTAGAAGAGATAGAAGAAAAGCAGTTAAGATGTTATGACTTCTTTTTTTGTTAAAGTAACGATAGCCTAATTAAATCTTTAGTAACTCCCTGCAGTTGGAAGATACAGGGCGATTATTGAAAACTCTCGAAAACTACAAGGTACTATAACTTCTTAATTAAGAAAAATATAAAAAAAACCTTATGAAAACTTTTGATAGATATTATATTAAAGAGTTCAGTGGCGCACAGAATTTTTTTTGTTAGTGGGCTCACTAAGGAAATATAATGCAAACTTATGTTGTTTTAAATGGGACACCCTGTATATTTTGACGTTTTTCGTTTCCTTTTTTAATTCTTATTCACCTGATATGACATATTATATATCTATTTTCAATGGTTGGAGCTACAGTGCAAATAAACCATTTATGGATGTTATCAGGTGAAACACCCTTAAAAAATTGAAGTAACGAAATTTAACATTTTATTATAAGGATACTGATGTGTGACAATTTTATTCATCAAAATTATAATTAATAAAAAATAAAACCAGATTAAAAAAATAAAAACAATAAACTTATGTAACATTGTAACAACTAATCTACCCATAACTAATTTTATTAGAATGTAAAAATTGCATTAAATGTTCAAAATGCTCTCCGTTTTCATCGATTAAAACGTTTTTCGTTTAAATAATCTCCAACCAATTCAGCATTACCAAAAATAAAATCAGTGAACTAAAAACAAAGTAGGTAAATATAGCTGATTATTGGTTTTAAGTAGATACCTATATTATTATTATTTTGAAATTATTGAATCCGTTTTTTGGTAAATAACATCACGAAATAAGACGTCTGTATTTTCTTACCGATTTCACTTTTATTTCTAATTATGTTTAACCCGATATGTTGTATATTTTAGTTTGTTTACCTCAATTGACATGATTGTTATATCTTATAAGAATGTTCATTTCATAAAGTAGGCTTTGGTCCTCTTACCATGGAAAATACTGTGTTACCTGTCAGAATTAATTTTACGACGTGCAGTCTTGTCAACAACATGAATTTTGAAAATTATGAAAAATATGATATGCATGTGGCATATATTGAATGTCAAAAGAATGTTAGTGATGCGTCTGAATTATATTTTCAACGATATCCAGAAAGAAGGCAACCTGACAAGAGAACTTTTGAAATACTCGATTTAAATTTAATCGAGTATGGATGTTTTGTGAAACCACGGCGTAAGTACGAAAAGAATAATGAAGAAAGAGAGGTAAATACGTTGGGATATATCCAAGCACATCATGAATCTTCTCTGCGTCAAATTGAAAATGAAATAGGTGTTCCAAAAACTACTGCAGGAAGGATTTTAAAGAAATATAAATTTAGGACATCCGTCCGTCAAAAATTATACCCAAACGATTTTTTGAGAAGAACACAATTTGCACAGTGGTATATAGGAAAATGTAATGAACAGCCAAATTTTTATTCAAAGGTAATATTTAGCGATGAAGCTCGCATAGGCAGTGCAGGAATATTTAACAGACATAATGAACTATATTGGAATAACTCAAATCCACACGGGATCAGGAGACAAGGCAGATTCGGCTTTAACGTTAGTTGTTTTGTCAAACATAATAAATTAGTTTATCATATATTTGATGATAAACTAACTGCTGCTGGATATATAGATATCTTGGAAATAAACTTACACCAACTTTTGGACGAAGAAGTGTTGGCTGATAGGGACACATTTTGGTTCCAACAAGATGGAGCACCTACCCATAATGCTCTATTCATTGGAGATTATTTAAACGAAAAATTTCCTAATCGGTGGATTGGTACTTATGGACCGGTTAGGTGTCCCCCTCGTTCTCCGGAAGTAAATCCTCCTGATTTTTTTATTCGGGGATTTAAAAAAAAATAATATTGTAACGTTTATTCTAATTTATATTTACAGATTTATATGTAATTCAGTCCTTATTTAATAATTTATGTAATACACTAAACACACTAATTATAATTTATATGAGAGTCACTTAATAAACACTTTATCGAGGCGCGATTACTTTCCTTCGGTATCAACACTGACTGATTGACTAATTGCCTGCAGCGATGCTTGTGGCCTATTTATACTCGCGCCGTAATTCTAGAAATTTCTCGACGTTCTGGCGGATGCACCGGGTGTTCTCGATGTTTCGTATTTTGGATGCTTCTCGAAAATTGGGTGGAGGAGCCATAGTCGTCTCATACGGGGAATTCACTGGGGGCACTAAGTGAGCATATTAATGCAGTAGCTCGCGTAACATTGCCCCCTCCTTAAGAGACAGTTCCTCCTGGAACTTGCTAGGAAACTGGAACGAGATGACTGTATCGGCAGCTGGTCCCCTTGTTGCATTTTCCAGTTGTATGGAAGTAACATGCGACCGTCTTCTCCGTTGGCTGTGTCTCCCGAGCATGGCCGCAAACCAGTACCTGCACTTCGGTGTCTCGGAAGATTACTTCTACCATGTTACGGATTATTCGCCAATCTAAATGCCTACATTCAATCTTGGGCATGGCTAGCCTATGCACGTTCAATTCAAGCACATGCCCCCTCAGGCTTTGTAATGCTTCCCAGACATCCTCGTACGTTGGTCTTTCGTCGAAGGTGTTCCTCGTCACTAGGTGGAAATTGTAGCGGGAGCCATTTTGCAGCTTCAAAGCTTTACCTGGTACTGGTAACTGGTTTGCCAAAAGTCGTGCACCACTCTTCTTTATAAACAGAGATGCCAGTCCGCGCGCATCGGTTACGCTGGCAGGGGTGTTTATTGCCAGTGAGTATTCCACCGGAACGGTAAGCAGGTCTTGTCGTCTCTCAGTGGTGACGCCGAATCTTGCTTTTCCGGTACCACCATAGGCACCCATGAACTCTACAAAAGCAGGATCGGCTACTTCCTGAAGCTGGTTCACTTCCTCATCGTGGTCACCCTCGAATGGCGCTAATCGGTTACGGTGTACCACCTTTGGCTTTCCATTTGGGATCTTGCTGATACGATAGATGACATCGTTGATTCTTTTCTTTACGAGGTACGGACCGTCCCAAGCTTTCTGCAACTTTGGAGAAAAACCCTTTTGTCTTCTTGGATTATGCAGCCAGACTTTGTCTCCTTCGTGGAAACCTCCTTCCGTAGCTTGCGTATCGTACCTTTTCTTCATCCTATCGCTAGCGATCTGAAGATTCGATCGAACAGTTCGTGTACGTCGTCCATTCTTTTTCTCAGCTGGGTCACGTAATCTTCACCAGCTATGTCTTCTCCGGGTCGGCATCCAAATTCAAGGTCGCAGGGTAATCTCATTTCGCGTCCGAACAGAACTCTTGCTGGTGTTTGGCCGGTAGACTCATTGATGGCGGATCTGTAGGCCATCGCGAATAGCGAGAGATATTGGTCCCAATCTCGCTGATGGTTAGATACTACTTTAGACAGGTATTTGCCAAGAGTTCTGTTCATTCGCTCTACCATCCCGTCCGACTGTGGGTGCAAAGCCGTAGTTCTCGTTTTCTTCATGCCGAGCTTTTCACAAACTTCCTGGAACAGCTGGCTTTCGAAGTTTCTGCCCTGGTCGCTGTGTATTTCCAGGGGCACTCCATATCGGCAAATGAACTCATTCACAAGCACGTCGGCAACCGTTGTGGCTTCTGGGACTGGGACTGGGACGAAGAAAAACTCTGTTATTGATTCAAATATATCAGGAAGAGTCACAGCGAATCTATCTTGTGCGGGTATAGCCTTTCTAAAGTTTTTATCCTTTTTTGCCACTTAGTAACAAATTTGCAAAATATCTACTAGACATCCGCACAAAATTTTTATATTCACCGCTCAACTCTTGTGATTTTAAATCCAAAAGCAAATAAGATTCAGATCGTTGTTTTTTGTTTTCTAAATTTTGAAGTCACGTTTAAAATCTGACGATTTTTGGAGTTTACCTCCTTAAGAAACGATTTTCATATTTAGCTCGCGGTATGAAAATTTTATGAGGAGTAAAATCGAATAAAATCCTTTGCTAAACGTACTTTGCGCACCTTTTTATGTGGTATAGAGCTGACAAACACAATTTTTTTTTATCGGTTTGTCATTTGTTATTGTATTGACACTAGTCAGTTTATACACTTATAGTTAGAGGAATGATCTTCCAAGGCGAAATTCACGCCTAGTTCAATGTTGATGAAAGATATGGGGGGCAAAGGATGATTAGCATATCAAATAATGTAGCAGATATTAAAGCACTGAGTCCTTGTGTAATCAGTTTCAAAGTGGTATGTAAATTTCTAGAAAAACGCAATGAACTAAACAACATCGTACCCTACTATGTGTTCACATTTAGGTATTACCTAGCGCGTGGTGAAACGTAAATTGCAATTAGGAATTGCTCAATACGATTTAGGTATTACCTAACTTTAGAAAATGGTTAGTGATATCGGGCATTAGTGTCCGTATCCATGGTCCAATATGTTTGTTATTTTATCAATTGGGAGTATATTCCATACTCCAAGTACCTATTTATGTTTTATATCGATCAGAAAATATTGGAAATTATCTTTAATCGCGTTGAAAACATAATTCGGTCCAGTAAATTTAATGTGCTCCTAGAAATCCATAAGACATGTCTTCACAAATACGACGAACGAATCTTATCAATAATAGTATATTGTGCAACAAGGGGGAAAAGTACTTTCCCCACATGTTGCACACTATACTTTTTCTACAACTGCACAAATTTAAAGAATGCAAGTAAAGTAACTTATTATATTTATATTTATGGTTAGTAAAACAAAAATAACACTAGTATCCCATCTCTATACTGTAAAATAATTTAATTTAAAATTATAGTTGATGGTGAAATTTGTACAATTTTGTATTGTCAAATCCGGAACGTCATTTCTTTTCACTAAATTCTCCGTTATATTAATTATTCTGACAGTTTTGTGACAACTAAGTAGGTATTTAAAGATGACAGAAGCCTACTAAGTTTTTGTCCATTTTATTTGATTCTCCATATAAATGTATGTGGTGTGGGCAAAGTGCCGTAGGAAATAATATTTCTCACAGTATGAGCAATATTTGGTTTTGAAATTAAGTAAGGTATGAGAAATACGTCACTTTTCATAGCAGTTGTAAAAAAAGTAGTTAGTTTGTTTGTGTTATGTGTCAAAATACGATTTCCAAAACTGTAAAAATTTAAAACTCCTGGTAGCTTTAAATTAATAGGTTATGAAAATGTATCCTTATCCCATTTAGATTATTGTTAGGTTCATGAAGCTGTTTAAATTATATTGACCGTAATGAGTTTGAAAAGATGGTCGTGTTTTAATTGATGTTTTTTTAGTTTGATGTTTGTGTATTATGCTGTACTGCAAATTTGTCAATCTGTTTGTTTATAAACAATAATATTTATTTGTGGACTTCGATGTATGAAGATATTAAGTTTCGTTGGAAATGTTGTGTCAATGTTATAACTACTGTAATAACATCCACATTGAATTTATTTTAATTAACAAATTTCTCGGAAAATTGAAACTATATTTCTTTAATAATACGCTAAATTGAAGCACCTTTATAGAAGTATTTCATTCATTAAAAAATACTTTAAGTAATTTTCATGTTCAGTATAATCCAAAAATAATCTTTATTATATCTATCCAATGCTATTTCACTTCTTTTGTGGTTAAATTACAAATGTATCTAATTATTTATCAATGGGAGAGCTCAATTTCGGTATAAAATGGTAAAACAACAAAAAAAGCTAATTCTGGATATTCATTAGCTAGTCTTAAGACTTTTGACTCAATTATTTGTCCCATAGTTTGTCTTATGAGTAAGAACAAAGAAAAAGTCAGTAGAACGAATAAATTAAGGGCGAGCAAGCAAACTTATTTGTCTTAAAAGAGAGGGACATGAAACTTTGGAATCAAGTAATATCATGAAGCAATAGTAAGTCCTTTTTTAAGCGCATATGATGTTGTTAATAAACTTGATAAAGGAATCTAAACAAATACAAATTGCACAACTCCCGATCAGTTATTCAGTTATTCGTTTGCTTTTTAAATATCTCGTTAAATATCTAAAAGCTCATGTAAAAAACAAGGATTCAGGTTGGATCCAACCAAATACCCCCAACTACTTGTCCCTTTTCAATGTTGATCTATTCACATTTTCTCTCTTCTGCATTCTATTCGCTCTAATTTTCGCCTCTCGTGACATGGTTTTTGTGATGGTAATTTCAATGACAAATTCAATTCTACGTTCTAGACTTATCTCATTAAATCCAAATTTATAAGTAGATATGACAGATCATAAATCATAACCAATGTGTGTGTGTGTGTGGTTAGTCTACTTGTCTAAGGGTAGTTCCAAGAACATAACTCAGTTATATGAACTTTACCCATTTGGTTCCACTGATCCATAATTTTCTAGATTATTCGTCGGATTATTCTCGGCTCTTGAAGGCTTATGTGTTTCTAGGAGCCCATCCACTACGACTTTTGCAGATCTATTGTGTGTGTGTCCTCTTCTTATGCTAGAGTACCTTGTCCTTATTACTAGATTGTGGTTTTATCTTCTCTCTCGTCGAAAACCTTTGTCTAGTTAGATCTGCACAGTAACACAATATGTATGCTGAGGTTTTCTCATCTTCTTGGCGAAACCTGCATATAGTTGTATATGCCAATCCTATGCTGTTCATTTGTTTGTTGAGTATACAGAGCCCTGTTAGAAGTCCAACCAAGATCCTGGCTGTTCGACTATTCTGACTTAGTAGGTACTCCGTGAATTTTGGTAATGGTTCTTTGATAAACTATTTGGCCTGCCCCATTATCGAAGCCTTGTTCTACCATTCTCGAGAGTGAGAGTAATCTCAAGAGTAATCAGGGAAAAACAGTTTGTTTTGACTGCCCAATTCTTGTAGGGATAAGGGCTGGAGCGAGGGCTGGAGGCTTAGCGATGATAATCTGCCGTTTCTGACCTAACGATGTTTTGACATCACTAAGAATATTGTGTTGAATGTAATCTTCACTTTCACCTTCATACAGAAATTATTAAAGACATAATGCACAATACATTATTTTGAATGTGTTGGAAATTATTGCACCAAGGTTTTTTCTTCGGCTGAAGCATATTTTTCACTATACTATATTTCTTTTTCGGTAGGAGCAAAGTAGGCACATTATTTATTCAAAAGTCCTATAAATATAGGGTGAGTCTTTCTTTTTTTTCTATGTGGAATAAAATGATAAAACAGGTTGGTTTTACCAAAATTAAAACGACACGTCCTGTATCGCCTCAAATGCAATAGGGTCGTAAAATTAGGCACAATGGTTAAATATTCATTAATATGATAAGCCGGTGGCCAGTGTCGTGCAGTCAGTTTAAGAGTTTTGCCGAGTAGGGATGGGTCTTACAGTTTTTTTTATTATGTTAAATGTATTAGGATAAATTTATATATTAGGATTTTTTCTATTAGATAAAAGTATAAAGGTTTATGCAGAAATATGGTTAGTAGGTATTTAATAAATTACAAAAAAGAAACCTCAGATCTAAAAGCTGTATAAAAAGCCAAAGGTAAAGATAATAATTATTTAAAAAAAGCATTAGTAAATGTAACCAAACTATCCCAACATATTTTCATACAGTGATAAAAAACACTTTTTGATTTACATAATGATAAAATAGCGCCCCTCTTTACGGAAAATGTAACGCCAATGGTTTATTGCAGCTTTATGGCTATCGACCCTTTCTGGTGCTCCTATGCAATGGGAAATCTAGTATAATGAAACAAGAATTATTTCTCCTTCACTAAAATTGTTTCCTTGTTTTTGAGAATACATTTTATGAGTCAAAACCGTATGAAAACAGATGGAAAACGTTGGATTTAGTTTGTATTTTTCTGCTTGTTTTTCCTGAGCACTCCGGACGGGATTAAGTTCGATCCCAATGCTGGAGAATGTGTTACTAACTCATAATAATTTATCTAAATGACAAATCTGGTTCATTGGTCGGATTAATCTGCCATTGAATAACCGAACCTAACAATTACAGCAACAATGGATCTATAGATATAGGTTTTAAATAAAAATGAAAAATTTGTAACCTGCTCAAAATACGATTTAAAAAAAATTGTTTTAACTGTTACTTAAATGTTTTCTATTCTATCGTTTAAGTAAAGGTGACACATACAACAGGAAATAAGACCGCTTGATTTTTATGGGACGAAATACAATGTACTTGGCACCAACACCAAAAACAATCTAACATTGACACCTGGTTATTTGTAAAGTTACGTAGTTTTGAAGATCGCGTCATTTCCACAACAGGATGCTCACGAACGTAGCCAATTCCGCATACTCAAATCACTCATTCATAAATAAAAATATTTTAAAGACCAAATTAATTAGTTCGTGTCATTGTTAGTTCTCCAATGAAAAGGGTATAGTAGTAGTAGTAGTGAATGATGGGAACATTCGTATGCGTGTATATGATATTTTTTATAAGTACAAGTATTTGTTGGCCTTTGCTAGGTGCACATGATTAGAAAATAGACGAATGAAGTGATTTTAAGGTGTAGTTCATGTGTGTAGTTCTGCCAGCAACCCAGAAGAGGACATTTTTCAAATTAAACATAAATTTTAACCAAATGATGATAAAATCATAAATATCAGATAAACTCAATAGATAAAAAATTCCACAACAAATGTATAACATATATCACTCTACCAGTTTCACAAAAAACATTTGCGTCGTCAGGAGTAAATTATAGAAATTGATATAAACAAGTAACTAGTTTTTATCGATGTATTCTTACCTCGATTTTCACATTGTTGAATCGCACACCATCGATAAACATTAGAATTAATGACAATCGCACAAAATAATTCAAATTATCGAAATAAACTTTTAATTAGCTAGATGTCTAGTATTTGAAATGTTTACGAAAGCGTGATATCATAAACAGACACTATTCTAGTGTTTGGGCGCGAAATTTAAATTGTGATGTAAAAAGGTAAATGTCTCCTTTAAAACCATCATTTTTTGTAGAAATAACATTTATTTTGAATAAAGTAATTTCGTTCAAACATCGTGGAGGAGTATTTCAAAATCAGTAATTATGCCTTTTGCTTTTTGGGAACAATAAGGTATATCAACAGATAAAAATTACGACAGAAGATACAAAACATTATTTATAAGATTGAAAGGTTTTTTGTCATGTTTGTAGCAGTGATCTTATATTATACTCCTCCAAACTTTAACGAGGTCGTTCCAGCATATACGTCTCTAAAAATTTTGTCGGTTATATTTAAGCCCTGCGCCTACATATTTGAAATTCAAAATCCGTCCGCTTATTGTCTGTGATAAAATATAGTTTGCAGTTCATTTACTATAAATATGTTAAAACCACAATACAATTTTCTGCATGAATTTTGTACTTTGCACACATTATAGGTATAAACATTATAATTACCTGAAAGCGGCATTAATTTTATTACTAATTGTAGGGTAATTATAAATTAATTATATGTAATTAAATTGTTTGCTGAATTCGCGCTCTAGTTTCAGGTTTTGTAACTATAGACTGTAGAATACTTAGTTGGAAAAACTATGAATATTCAAATTTACTTAAAATCAACTTTCATGTGGCGGCTACAGTACTGAGTACAAGTAACAATACAAAAGTGCGAACTTAAATAAATGCTGTATTTGGAACACATGATAAAATTAACGACGTTAAATAAATTCATATTATAAATAAGTCTTTCTCTATATTTGCGAGAAATTGTTTTTTCTGATGTTTGAATATATTGCAACCAACGCGGGCATGAAATCAAAGGGGATATTTTACACGTTGTTTGTAAACCCATAAAACGAAAATGCAAATTTTCATTTGCACTTAGATTTTCTTCCCGATTGTTCACTTTTCTGTCTAAAATCGCTCACAATATTGCAATAAAATAGTTTTTTTTTGGTTAATTTACATTCAGGGAGTTTCTAAATTCATGCGACAAAATTCAGGAGGTGATTGCTCGTATGAAATTAAGATGGGTC
This sequence comes from Lochmaea crataegi, assembly GCA_947563755.1. Classification (NCBI taxonomy): domain Eukaryota; kingdom Metazoa; phylum Arthropoda; class Insecta; order Coleoptera; family Chrysomelidae; genus Lochmaea; species Lochmaea crataegi. The sequence continues at coordinate 39,088,752 of OX387425.1, read as the reverse complement.
TTTCCAATAACAAAATTTCCTCAGCTCACCCCATTCCGAGATATCACCTTTAAAAGGTGGTGACTAACATTGATTTTTTAGTTTTTTTTTCTAAAATTTCAGTAAAGCTAGAAACTTGAAATTCTGTCATTTCTAGCATTTATTATGAATCGTATTACATTTTACATCTTTACTGTTTTCCTCTCAATTTATTAAAAAATATATAAATTATGGTGTTTATTTTTTTTCTCTGCAGCTATTGGTTTTGGGAAAAAAATTTGAGAATAAAAAAAGTTTTTAAATAAAACAAGGATTTTATGTATAATTTTATTTCATCAAACTTCATCTCGAAAAAAAGTTTTGATTTGAAATAAAGTAAGGGTTGCTAATTTCACCCCCGTATAGTGTAACAGGAATATTGAAAAAATACCCGTGGTTAGTCTTTTGCGAGTGCACGAAAATTACAGAATTTAAAGTTTCTAGCTTCACTGAAATTTTAGAAAAAAAAATAAAAACTCAATTTTAGTCACCTCCTTTTAAGGGTGATATCTCGGAAAGGGGTGGGCTGAGGAAATTTTGTTATAGGGAAGACCCATCTTAATTTCTCACCTCCTGAATTTTGTCGCATGAATTTAGAAACACCCTGTATTGACTAATGTCTATGTTCAGCGACTTGAAAGCAAACGCAGAAATGCGGCTGTAGACATCTGAATGCATATAAATTGGGGTGGCATTCACTTTCTTCTTCTAATTTCACGAAGAAAGTCTCTCAGAGACTAGTAGTCCTTTTTCTTGGATGAATTTCAGGATTGAGTTTATGTGAGTGTCCCTCTTCATCCAGTAGTCTCCTAGATGTTGTGCCCTTGGATTCTGTATGCTATGTATTTCACAAGTATGTAAATGGAGATTTCTTCTTCTACTCCACACAATCTATATTCTTGCTCCACTAGTTTGATCTTTTTGAGGTGCCGATTTAGGCAGCAGTATCCTGTTAGGATACCTGTCTTAAACTCTTAGTGCAGTCTTACCCTGGCTTAGGCATTCACTTGGTGGTAATTTTCCAGGAGTCTCTTCAGCACTACTAGATCTTACGAATGGACAGATCTTCTCTTTTTTTCCGTTGTCATTTTCTTTAAATATTTCATTGGTGTTGATACCGCAAAAGGATTCCAGTCCAAAAAAGGGCGTTGAAGCATCTGTCTGTGCTAGTTCATCTGCTTTCTCATTTTCTTCTATTCCTGTGAGTCCTGGAACCCACAGTAAGGTGACGATGCTGTTTTCGCATACTCCATTGAGTTTTTCTAGGCATTCCTATATTATTTTAGAACTAATTACACAAGAACTTTAATAGCTGCTTCAGGCATGATGATAATCCGTTGCCTTGTATATATTTTATCAAAATTGAACTGGCATTCTTTCCCCTTGTCGTGAATTTCCGCTTTCTCACGCTTCCAAAGTGTTTGGTTCCTGGCCAGGAGTATACATTAATAGTGATATTTATACAAGTTATTTTGCAAGCATTTGCTTGTACCATGTGGTGGCGTAGGAAGTTCACGATTGATTGTTCAAATTGCTTTATTATATAATAGTTAAGACTGTAGCCGCTTTAATTCTAATTTTTTGGGACGCAACTGCAATTCCAAGAACTTCGAACTGGCCTTACATAGTAGTAAAATATTAGACCTTGTACATTCCAATTTAGAAATTATCGTCTTGCCAGTGCAATACTGTAACAACTCAAAATAGATAGTTTTGAGATATTACGGTTTAAAATTTTATCGTTTTATACAGGGTGAGTTACGAGGAACTGTACATACTTCTACCATAAGTTGAGGCACATTGGGGGATTATCAAATGACCATTAAAAAATGTCTTCTTGTCTTTATTATTAATATACAGGGTGAATTATGGATCTTCACCAAAACAATGTTTCGTCATATCTTTTCAATGATTGAGTTGATTTGTCTCATTTTTTGGTGAGAGTGTGTATAGGTGTCTCGCAACTAACTGACATATTCAGAATTGAAAAAATCCGGGACCGTCTTCGTGAAAATTAGTGAGACAGCTTCATATTCAACACTTCACCCTGTATATGATTTTTCTAAAATTTGATATAATTTTTTCAGAGGGTATTTGAATTTTTTGTTACACTCACCTCACATTTCCAATTAAAGATTCATTTCAGAGTCAAATTGAAAATTGGCAATAATGAAATATCTTGCTGTATAATAATGTTTAGTTATTGAAAAGAAATCTTTAAAATAAACAGAAACGACACACACTGTGCTCCAATATGGTAAATACCATAATTTGAATTGATTTATAGGGCCGGATTTAAAAATCTGGCATATCTGGTTCATCTCAATAATTCACCCTGTATGTAACTTTTTCCATTCGTAATAGACAAAAAACAGATAAAAAATGTTTGTTATACCCTAGTTTTCTTATTTGTTTGAGGAAAAATAATGTCTAATTATTTTAATCGGGATGAAATGAACAAGCACAGGAAATAATTATTCATAAATTAAAAAATTAAATAAATAACAATAACCAAACAATAAAACAGTTTTAACAATGTGGAACAAAGTAAAACACAATTTAATAAACATTACGAAAGTCCATTACACATTTAAACATTCGTCAAAAAAATTGTATTGAGGCAGATGGATTTCATTTTGAACATCTTTTAGAATCGTAATGTTTATTAACTTGTTTTTTACTTTGTTTCACATTGTTTCACATCAAGTTAAAACTGTTTTATTGTTTGGGTATTGTTATTTATTTAATTTTTTAATTTATGGATAAATATTTCCTGGACTTGTTCATTTCATTCCGATTAAAATAATTATACATTATTTTTCCTGAAACAAATAAGAAAACTAGGTTATTACAAACATTTTTTATCTGTTTTTTGTCTATTACGGGTGGAAAAAGTTACATACAGGGTGAATTATTGAGATTAACCAGATATGCCAGATTTTTAAATCCGGCCCTGTAAATCAATTCAAATTATGGTATTTAGGTACCATACTGGAGCACGGTTTGTGTCGTTTCTGTTTATTTTAAAGATTTCTTTATAATAACTAAACGTTATTATACCTACTGTTCATCACCTACAGTAAGATATTTCATTATTGCCAATTTTCAATTTGACTCTAAAATGAATCTTTAACTGGAAATGTGAGGTGAGTGTAACAAAAAATTCAAATACCCAGGTCTAACTTTCTATTAATGCCCTCTGAAAAAATTATATCAGATTTTGGAAAAATCGTATACAGGGTGAAGTGTTGAATATGAAGCAGTCTCACAAATTTTCACCAAGACGGTCCTGGATTTTTTCAATTCTGAATATGTCAGTTAGTTGCCAGACACCAATACATACTTTCACCAAAAATGAGACATATCGACTTAATCATTGAAAAGATATGACGAAACATTGTTTTGGTGAAGATCCATAATTCACCCTGTATAATAATAATAAAACCAAGAAGACATTTTTAATGGTCATTTGATAATCCCCTAACGTGCCTCTACTTATGGTAGAAGTATGTACAGTTCCTCGTAACTCACCCTGTATAAACGTTATAAAATTTTTACCATTCTTTAAAGTATTGATTTTTGTGTATAGCTTACATCAATATAAGTCAAAATACAAAATAATTCCTTTTTAAAGCAGTTTTCAGAAAACAGTGACATTTTGAGTTGTTACACTATTGCACTGGCAAAGCGTTATATACCGAGTGAGTGGATACAAATCGTGAAATCCGTTGTCACAAAAGTAAAATTTCTACAAAAAGTGCACGAATTCCTGTCACGCTTATTTTAAAAAGGAATTAACGAAGGTTTTAAAATTACGGAAAAAAGTAACTCACATTTTTTTTAGTAAGTAGTAAGTAACCATTGCAATAAAGCGGTTTAATAACAAAAAAAACTGTTGATATGCCTTGGAGAGCGTCTTTTATCGAGGTGTTTAACGAAGTGTGATTTATCTGGCTATATTGATCAGTAAGCCCTCAAGTGTTTTGTGTATCTAATTTCAAAATCCCTAAGTGTCTAGCCTACATTATAGATTTCGTTTTATTTTGGAACTAAAATTTTTTTATGCATACCTGACCATTTCAATTACGGATCTTATGTTTTACATTTATTAAGCTTGATCCTACAGTATTTTGTTTTCTCAAAAAAGATGTTGCATAAGGTAGAATTTTTAATTTGCTAGATACTTTAAAGGTTATCAAATCATGTTTCTGTTTTAATTTTTTCAGGAAGTTTATTTTGAAGTGTAATTACACCCTATGTATATTTTTCTTGTTGATATATTTGTTAATTGACTGTATTATTCAGAAGTGTAGCTTTATGATTCATTTTATTCCCTCTCTATTAGAATTGGTTTTATTCATCGAAATAAAAAAAAAATTTATCACTGAATTGCACGTAAAAGATATTTTGATATAGAATTATAATAAACTCGATATTTTCGGAATACTCCAGATTTGCAACATTTCTAAACAATGTCCAGTCGAATATAAAATTTGAACTTAAATGGGAAAAAAACAGGTTGATTCACTTTCTTAAATTTAAATGGCTTTGATAAGCCTTGTCTGGCCTTGTCATCCGTCAGTAAGTTACCCTTATAACCGAGGGGGTGACCACTCTCGGAATACATGTACATTTTGTTGGAAATCATTGGCAATCATTGAGAAATCGCTAGAAATCCTATTGATACCGTGAAAATCGCGGCAATCATTGTGGCAATTCCGAAAATCACCAGGCAGTCGTGGAAATCTGTTGGCAATCCCGGCAGTCAATGTGGAAATCCCGGAAGTCTCATACAGACAGGCAGCCTGGCAGTCGCGCAATTTATTGCGCAGAACTTCAAATTTCATGCGGTTGCGTGCGCAGTGTATCGTCTCCGTCTGTAGCTGGTTTCCGGTGTAGCACGTGGCTTATTAACATGTTTTCGTAATTAGCGCTGTGTAAACAGTTGCGAAAGTGCGTAGACTTGTTGGTGATTACATTTTTTCAGCAGAAATAATTGGTTTTCAATAATTTAGAGTGTTTGAATATCAGCAACTGAGAATAGGATTGTCCAGTTATTGGAAAGTAAAGATTTATCCTCGGATTTATCTTAATATTGACATAATAAAATCTATCGTGATATGAAATACTAAAAATAGTGATTACAGAGCCTTAAAACCTTTCAATATTATTTCATAACTTTACTAGTTATTTTTGGTCACACTAGGAAACATTTCAATATTTCTATTATTTCTTTGAAGTCGTGAGTACTGAGCCCACAGCCACGATGGCGGTTCATCAAAATTATGATTGTTTAATACTCGGTTTAATAGTTTTCTAATTACAAAAAAAAAATTCTCAAAATTGGCACGTGACATTTAAAAGAGAATTGCTTAAATAAAAACTGAGATAAAGACGCTTTTATTTGAAAATAATGCTTTTTTGCAATTTGAAAAATGACAATGACGTGTTTTTTTATTGAAAAAACTGTATCTATGAATTTTGAAATTTCGACTCAAATTTCGATAATACAGTTGGTCAAATAGTCTGAATAACATTATTGGCAAACAATCTATCGAAATAACTCATCTCTAAGCATAATTCTCCATTAGGAATGGATAATTCAATGGAAGCCTCAACTCCAGGAAGTAAGATACGAAATGTTTTGTCTGACATTGGACTGGTCACGTCAGTCGAGCTTCCCCAGTATTTATTGGATCTTCTTCAATATGCGGAGGTCTATCAAGGTGGCGGACCAACTTATTAAAAAATACATTTTGACAAACTTAAAAATTGCCGTTTATATGCCGTTTTTTTGCCGTGAAATTCCCAGAATTTGCCGTCAATTATTTTTTAAAAAAATTGGGTGGCCCGCCAACTTGAGTATCAAGATAGCGGGCCACCCCCTGGAAAATTGGTTTCCTTTTTACAATAAGTAAAAAGAAATACATAGATAATTGCCGCTTGATTTGCCGTTCAAGAAAATATCATTGCCGACATCGGGGCACGTCGGCATCTGGGGCAAAACGGGCAAAAACCAGATATATCAAGCTAGCGGACCAACTAGTGCAAAAATAATTTTTGACCAATTGAAAAATTGCCGTTTTTATGCCGTTTTCTTGCCGTGAAATTTTTAGAATTTGTCGTTAATTATTTAAAAAAATGGTATGGCCCGCTAACTGGCGTATCAAGATAGCGGACCGCCCCCTGGAATATTGCTTTCCTTTGCGCAGTAATTTAAATTAAAGACATAGATAATTGCCGTTCAAGAAAATATCATCTACGGCATTGGGGCACGATGGCATGCGGGGTAAAACGGGCAAAATGTATTTCTACGTATTAACTTAGCGGCCAGCCACTACTTTGCCATTGCTCGACGTGCACGTTCCGGACCCGGCTCATAATTTGTTGCTAATTTGTTATTAAATAATTGATTTTGTTGCTCCAGTCGTTGTAGTTTTTATCGAAAAGGGCAAGGAAAATCATTGAAGAAGCTATACAGTGTTACAAAAATAACTGAAAATGATTTTCCTTGCCCTTCTCGATAAATTAATCAATGATCTGTTTTAACCAAGACAGAAATTCTAAATAGTGGGGGACATCGAAATAATTATTTTATTTACCATAGATTAATAATATTTGGGTATAGTACAAAATTCTATTACGGTCTTGTTTGTAGATGTAAATATTGAATTGTTTCACAAACTGCCTAAAAATGAGTACGCAGTATAATACGGCCGACGCTGTTTATACTATGATATAATTATAATTATTCTTAATCTATGGCAAATAAAATAATTATTTCTTTGTCCCCCACTATTTAGAATTTCTGTCTTGGTTAAAACAGATCATTGATTAATTTATCGAGAAGGGCAAGGAAAATGATTGAAGAAGTTATTTTTATAACACTGTATAGCTTCTTCAATGATTTTCCTTACCCTTCTCGATAAAAACTACAACGGCTGGAGCAACAAAATCAATTATTTAGTAACAAATTAGCAACAAATTATGAGCCGGGTCCGGAACGTGCACGTCGAGCAATGGCAAAGTAGTGGCTGGCCGCTAAGTTAATACGTAGAAATACATTTTGCCCGTTTTACCCCGCATGCCATCGTGCCCCAATGCCGTAGATGATATTTTCTTGAACGGCAATTATCAATGTCTTTAATTTAAATTACTGCGCAAAGGAAAGCAATATTCCAGGGGGCGGTCCGCTATCTTGATACGCCAGTTAGCGGGCCATACCATTTTTTTAAATAATTAACGACAAATTCTAAAAATTTCACGGCAAGAAAACGGCATAAAAACGGCAATTTTTCAATTGGTCAAAAATTATTTTTGCACTAGTTGGTCCGCTAGCTTGATATATCTGGTTTTTGCCCGTTTTGCCCCAGATGCCGACGTGCCCCGATGTCGGCAATGATATATTCTTGAACGGCAAATCAAGCGGCAATTGTCTATGTATTTAGTTTTACTTATTGTAAAAAGGAAACCAATTTTCCAGGGGGTGGCCCGCTATCTTGATACTCAAGTTGGCGGGCCACCCAATTTTTTTAAAAAATAATTGACGGCAAATTCTGGGAATTTCACGGCAAAAAAACGGCATATAAACGGCAATTTTTGAGTTTGTCAAAACGTATTTTTTAATAACTTGGTCCGCCAACTTGATAGACCTAATATGCGGGTTTTAACAACTATACTGCTTTGTCGATGTTCGAGGAGAAAGATTTCGCTAGACTTGAAGTCTATGCAAAAACTGACCTTGCTGAATTGTTCACGGATCAAGAGAAGTTAGATTTTTTTGGAATATATTATCGAAATATATCACTGTTCAAAATAGTTGATGGGCATCGAAAACTACTCAACAAAATCGTAGAACACTGTAAAGCATATTCGGAAAATCGGAGATTTGGAGTGTCGTCTAGAATACAAAAAAAAAACAATCCGAAAAAAGATCTATAAGAAAGTTCTTCAATGCCAACTACTGCCACGGAAAAAGAAAACTCATTAGTAGACGAAAATTCTTCTAGCAATGATAATCCAATTTCATCTCTGAATGACTCAAGAGAGAAAATTGCGAATCATATAAAACTTGTAGTAATAGCATATCAGAAAAAATATTTGAATAGTCTGGAAGATGAAAAACAGAAAAGTGACGGGTTGAAGGAACTGGATCAACTTGAAGTAGAAGTTAAAGAAGAATGTATTCTGGTTAAATGTACTAACTGCAATTTTGTATCCAGAGCATACGGTAAACTACAAAATAATGGAAAAAAAAATGGATACTCTCAAACGTGAACAGGCATTTCAAAACTCACTACAAAAAAAATTCTCGGTCTTCGATACTACAAAAATCAAAATCTTCATCGGAAAAAAATTCAATGATTTTGTTTTTGAAAACAGGAAATATGAGTGCCAAAGTTCATCTGAAACTTCTGCGGAAAATCTTATAGAAATGACACATCTAGAAGATTCTGATTTAAATCAACCTACAACGAGCTCATATTCCGAAACTATTCATTGGTAATCAACATTCACAAGAAATCGGTAAAGTATTTCTTTTGCAATATAGGTACCATGTGGCCCACTAAGTATGTAACATATGGACCTTTTTTTATTACAAGTCTATCCAAACGGGAATACTGTCAAAAATTAGTACATGTCTGATAACCATATCAGCGGTACTTAGAATGACTGCAGGACAAATAGCCTACAGGGCCAAAAATACGAAAATCGTTCACTCGGTTCAAGAGTAAAGTACCTTTATTTAAAAAATATGAAAAATGGCATTGAGGAAATTGGTTTTGAAAATTTGAATGGTATTACTGTGGCAAGTACGTCTGCAAATAGTAATAACATATCTAATTGCCAAAAAAAATCTCTGTAGATTATAAGGGCCTACCACAGTCAATAGCAAAATAATCAAGACTTGTTTGGTTTTAGTTAATTTCAACATGAGTATATGCGGAACATAAAAAAAACGCACTATACGAAGACGCTTCAAAATTTTCTGATAAATTTTCATTTTCGAAAAGGAGGCTATGACTTCGTGTTTAAAATTATCTGTTAATTCCAAACAACTTTTGTAATATTGAAAGATCAAAGTAAATAGACTGACAACGAATATCAAAATTTTTCCGATTTTAGAAAGTGGTTCTAACCTCGGTTCCAACGATTCAAAACATTATTAAATACCCTAATGAAACAAAATATAATCTTATCAAAATTTTAAAGTTCGTCAATAATAATGTCAAACATGAACTCTCTTATCAACACGCAATCTTCTCGCAATCGTAGAAATCAATGCTATTTCCAGTGCAGTCGTTGGCAGTCGTAGAAAATCAAAGTGATTTCCATGGCAATCCTTGGCAATCATCACGATTTCTAAGGCAGTCTTTGACAGTCGCTGAAAATCCGAGCGATTGCCAGGAAATCGCATCATTTTGGCAATACATGTACATTTTCTGACCGAGTGGTCACCCCCTCGCTTATAACCCTCGTGCTCTTTTACCCAGGATACCGTGACCTTGCAATGTTCTCTAAGTGCGTTTAAGGCACCTATGCAACGCCATACTAGCTTAGAGTTGACCTTTATGGAATCGAGTGCCTTCAGTTCAGCTTGGTTAACTGTTGTTTCCTCAACGCAGTGGTGAATCGGCATCACTTCCGCTTGGAAAATTGTGACGTATTTAGATAGGCTTATTGGAATAGCTATCCTTTATTTTAGCCCTACATATTGGATTTAGAGTGGAGTCATTTCATTTTCCAGCAAACTCTTTCAATTCGACAAAATTGTTTATACTGACGCTTCCAAAGAAATTAAAAGTACCACGTTTGCTGTCACCTAACTATATTCCACAATAGCAACATACAAACTTCCCTATATATACACTGTGTTCATTTTAAAAGGACCCACCCTTAATATTTCAAAAATGGGACATATTAGAAAGAAATGCCGAAACACGTCAACTTTTAACTTGAGGTGGACAGTTTTTGGCGCTAATTCCATGAACGTCAGATTAACCCCCTCCCTACTGGAGACACCCCTTACATTTTTTCAAATGGCATTAGGTATCAAGTCATACCTCATTTTAAAGGTCTGGTAAATCTCTATCCAATCATTTTGTTTTGCCTTTGATACCAGCCTTCCATTGTTATTTAATCGTTGTTTAAAATTGGCTCTTTTTCAACTTTTTGTATGCCCCCGTATTGTGTTATGATGGAAAAACTCTTTGAAGAATAAAAAATTCACAAATAGTAAAAAGACAACTGTTAACAGGAAAAATCTGCTATTTAATCATGTGTCAAAGTGACCACCGTTAAGATTCAGACAATAAAAGTTGAAAAAGAGCCAATTTTAAACAACGATTAAATAACAATGGAAGGCTGGTATCAAAGGCAAAACAAAATGATTGAATAGAGATTGACCAGACCTTTTAAATGAGGTGTGACTTGATAACTAATGCGATTTGAAAAAATGTAAAGGGTGTCCCTAGTAGGGAGGGGGTGAATCTGACGTTTATAACATTAGTGCCAAAAAGTGACCCCCTCAAATTAAAAGTTAACGTGTTTCGGCATTTCTTTCTAATATGTCCCATTTTTGAAATATTAAGGGTGGGTCCTTTTCAAATGAACACAGTGTATAGTATACATATTGCAAAACTGTATGGAAAACTCCAAATTTACCATATTTACAGATTCACTTTTATCAATTCATTCTATTAGGAACAATTACTCACAGCAATAGTACAAAACATTCTCGATACCTGCCATCGCCTTAGTTCTAAACGGGTCTCATTAACTTCATTTGGATTCCTTCCCATTAAGGTATTGCTGGCAACGAACAAGCAAACTAAGCAGCGGAAATACTTGTTATGCCAATAGAACAAATTCAACCACAGCAAGGACTAAAAACTACAGTTCTCACTATGTTGATCCGAAAATGGCAAACCCACTTGAATACACGTAACGGGAAATAACGTGCTATACAACCCTACAACCATTAGTTACCATCTAGAAGATGATTCCAATGAAAAGAAAGGCCATAAGAAGACCTAGGATATGTCAGACTTGATTTACGCATGGTCACCCAAGTCCTCAGGAAATCCCCCTACCTGTGAATTCTGCAACAATGATACAATTGAACATATTCTTCTCGAATGTATCCAGTATAGCCTAGCCTGCTACCAAAAGTGCAAAGATGAATAATATTTTAAAAAACGCGTTTTTATAGAAGATCAATCTAAAAACTGAGAAAATCCGTGAAACTTGAGTCTGAATTAAAATATATAACAAAGCAACCCATGCTTGTTGTGATAAATTACAAATTATTTTTTGTTTTTAGTTGGATCTGCGTTTTCTTTAGTTTTTTAAACTGGGTATAATCAAATTTTTTTCATAATGAGGTCATTTTGAATATATTTATATTACTAATCAATCTAATTTTGCCGCAAATTACCCCTACATCAATTGGTAGGTAAGAAATCTTTTGATCTTCAAATTTTCGTTTAATCAATTTGATGTAAACAGAACAAGACAAGCTTCTTGTTAGTTTATATAAATGATGAGATATTAAAAAAACCATTTTATTCGTCATTTGAAAATTTTTTTTTGTTGGCATTGAAATTTTTATTTTTACTTTATTTCTGGGCATGATATTTTTCATATTTCACATTTTTGTGAATCGACTCTTACCAAAAGTTAGCCTATTAGCTAATTAATTCGAAATAAATAATTATTTATATAAATTATTATAAAAATATATTTATTAATATACCGTTATAAATAGCGCCATCTAATGTAAGCAATGTGAATTCTCAAAAGAATCCTGTAAATAAAAATAAGCCATAACATCATAAAAGTATTAAGATTCTCACCTTTTCAAAAGTTAGGTAGCTGGATTTTATGAATGGGACTAAAAATAGCCTCCCGCGTGGGTTACAAAAGGTGTGCAAAAAATGTGTGAAAGTTGGTGTGAAATCCTAAAAGTCAAAAGCCTGGTTATAAATATTGTATTGGGTGGGTTCTACTTGAATTACTGCCCAATTGTCGGTAATATTTTATTTGACAGTTGTAAAATTATTTTATATTTATTACGGTTCTATTTTGCTCATTGGTATTTAAGACACCGTAAGAAGACATTGTAAGTACTGCAAACAATCGATGAGTTTCTGTAATAGTTTCTGTAATATTTAGTCGTACACTAAGAAAACATATGTATTTGCTTTTCTCAATGGACACACTCCAAAAAAATATCCGTATATATTGTCAGATGCTTTCCTTTGAGGTTTAAGTAATTTTAATTTGTGTATAGAATGATCTCTGCTGCAATATTTTGAAATGTCAAACAGAGGTGAGAAAAAAATGTGTGTCCATTTGGCAGCGACCTAGGAATCTCGAACAACTAGCATGCTTATTTTAAGCCAGAAGTATAAACATTTATTAAGCAAATTTTCTTCATCTTCGAGTATTCTGAGTAGAGGCTTAGCAAAATTCTTGCAGATAGCACTTCCTTATGGTCCCCCAACCACGTCTCAAAATTCCAGCAAAAGTTAAAGCACCTGTTTGTCTACCTTGCCGACTTTCTCCTTTGATTAGGCATATGCAGATCAAAGGAGAATGTCGGCAAGGGAGACGAACACGCGCTTAAGCCTTTTATTTTAGATAAACTTTACATCCGCGGCCTCCAGCTTTCCGTCTACAAAGAATGATTTCTCACGAATTGATTGCTTTTTGTGTAACAAGTACCCATACCACGGTACGTTTTCGTTCGGCACTACTTATTCAATTAAAGTAAGGTTTATTTTGGAAAGTCACTGCCAATTATTTGAGTGAGAATTTCAGTACAGACTGTCTTATTTTAGTAAATTTCCTCACTCCGAGTTTTGAAAATGGTTGTGGTAATTTGGTTTTACAATAAAATTGTTTATTCCCTTTTAAACTTAAATCTGATGTTTTTATGCTGCATTATCAATCTCGATTCCATAATGTAATGTGGGAGTGAATATAAAACATGTTTACTATAATACATCAAGCAAAAAATATTTACGCGCGCAAACAGAAGAGTCTACGGTGTATTAGTAATTAGAATAATTATCACTTGTTTTCTACCATCTCCGTTTCAGTAGACGCAAGATAAGTTATTACTCTACGTTTTGTATAAACAAAAAATGCAAATTCAACGTAACTTATTCATAAGAGCTAGTGAGAAATTTTATCATAATAGCATAAATTTTAGGAAAAAGTACATTTCAATTTAAATAAGTACTGATCACAACGTCTCAAGGGTTGAGTTTATCTATTATGAGGTTGGAAATTTAAGATGAACTTAATTAAAAAGTTCACTTTTCAAACCTTGCCTTTGATTGTGATAAATAAATTTAAAATGTTTTGAGCATTTGGGTTAGGAAAATAAAAAGATAGTCTAGGACAATTTGAACATGCTCTACCATAAGTTCTATCAGTTCTAGGACAATTCTGGAATGTACCCATAAATAAATAATAATGGAATTTTTATAATTATAAATATTTTTTGGTAATCTATCAGTATCATCAATGAACGAGTGTTTATCAGTTTTATCACACTATGGTGCTATTCCGCGAAAATTCACTCATAAAAAGTTGATTTTCTGAGCAGATTGAGGAATTCTCTTCAATATTCACATCACTGCTGGTATATAATAAAAAGATTGCTTTTTATGAAAATTGGGAAAATGGGACTAAAAATAGCCTCCCGCGTGGGTTACAAAAGGTGTGCAAAAAATGTGTGAAAGTTGGTGTGAAATCCTAAAAGTCAAAAGCCTGGTTATAAATATTGTATTGGGTGGGTTCTACTTGAATTACTGCCCAATTGTCGGTAATATTTTATTTGACAGTTGTAAAATTATTTTATATTTATTACGGTTCTATTTTGCTCATTGGTATTTAAGACACCGTAAGAAGACATTGTAAGTACTGCAAACAATCGATGAGTTTCTGTAATAGTTTCTGTAATATTTAGTCGTACACTAAGAAAACATATGTATTTGCTTTTCTCAATGGACACACTCCAAAAAAATATCCGTATATATTGTCAGATGCTTTCCTTTGAGGTTTAAGTAATTTTAATTTGTGTATAGAATGATCTCTGCTGCAATATTTTGAAATGTCAAACAGAGGTGAGAAAAAAATGTGTGTCCATTTGGCAGCGACCTAGGAATCTCGAACAACTAGCATGCTTATTTTAAGCCAGAAGTATAAACATTTATTAAGCAAATTTTCTTCATCTTCGAGTATTCTGAGTAGAGGCTTAGCAAAATTCTTGCAGATAGCACTTCCTTATGGTCCCCCAACCACGTCTCAAAATTCCAGCAAAAGTTAAAGCACCTGTTTGTCTACCTTGCCGACTTTCTCCTTTGATTAGGCATATGCAGATCAAAGGAGAATGTCGGCAAGGGAGACGAACACGCGCTTAAGCCTTTTATTTTAGATAAACTTTACATCCGCGGCCTCCAGCTTTCCGTCTACAAAGAATGATTTCTCACGAATTGATTGCTTTTTGTGTAACAAGTACCCATACCACGGTACGTTTTCGTTCGGCACTACTTATTCAATTAAAGTAAGGTTTATTTTGGAAAGTCACTGCCAATTATTTGAGTGAGAATTTCAGTACAGACTGTCTTATTTTAGTAAATTTCCTCACTCCGAGTTTTGAAAATGGTTGTGGTAATTTGGTTTTACAATAAAATTGTTTATTCCCTTTTAAACTTAAATCTGATGTTTTTATGCTGCATTATCAATCTCGATTCCATAATGTAATGTGGGAGTGAATATAAAACATGTTTACTATAATACATCAAGCAAAAAATATTTACGCGCGCAAACAGAAGAGTCTACGGTGTATTAGTAATTAGAATAATTATCACTTGTTTTCTACCATCTCCGTTTCAGTAGACGCAAGATAAGTTATTACTCTACGTTTTGTATAAACAAAAAATGCAAATTCAACGTAACTTATTCATAAGAGCTAGTGAGAAATTTTATCATAATAGCATAAATTTTAGGAAAAAGTACATTTCAATTTAAATAAGTACTGATCACAACGTCTCAAGGGTTGAGTTTATCTATTATGAGGTTGGAAATTTAAGATGAACTTAATTAAAAAGTTCACTTTTCAAACCTTGCCTTTGATTGTGATAAATAAATTTAAAATGTTTTGAGCATTTGGGTTAGGAAAATAAAAAGATAGTCTAGGACAATTTGAACATGCTCTACCATAAGTTCTATCAGTTCTAGGACAATTCTGGAATGTACCCATAAATAAATAATAATGGAATTTTTATAATTATAAATATTTTTTGGTAATCTATCAGTATCATCAATGAACGAGTGTTTATCAGTTTTATCACACTATGGTGCTATTCCGCGAAAATTCACTCATAAAAAGTTGATTTTCTGAGCAGATTGAGGAATTCTCTTCAATATTCACATCACTGCTGGTATATAATAAAAAGATTGCTTTTTATGAAAATTTCCTTTTCCCAATATTATTGATGCAGTAATTGAAATTCATATAGCGTCGAATTCATAGTCGTTCCTTAAAGAGTCCTCAAGGCTCCCTTACTTAAGGAAATTTTATACAACAACTGAGTAAATAAATTCTTAATTATTTTTTGATAGAAATGTTTGTGCGTTTGGAGGAAACCAATCTCACACATACAGAGTGAGTTTTAAGTATGGAACGCCTCAATTATCTCGGAAACGGATAGCACGATTTTTATAGATTTTATGGTGCAGGGATCTTGTGATATGGCCGATATTATGGTGGTATTTACATTGTCAGATTATCTCCGGCGAAGATAATGTAAATGTAGTTATAACTCCGAAATTATGGCATTTAGGTGTAGGGAACATTACATGAAAAGTAATCAGTATTTCTTAAGGATTTCAAATGGCAAAAAATATACAGCGTGATCCATATGAAATAACAAAGTTCATTATTATTCCGAAAAGAGGAAAGATCTGACAACAATGTAAATACCACCATAATATCGGCCATATTACAAGTTCCTTGCACACCAAAATCTATAAAAATCATGCATATACGCCACGGCCACGGCTCCAATCAGGTATCTGAAGTTTTGCAGGGACTCTCTCTCGTCCTCAGACCCGAAATATAATTCACCAAATAAACTAATCGTCTTTGTTAAGTAGCTGAATGTGTTTGGTGGAATATGAATAGGTGTTAGCCACAATAGACTCTTGCCAGTGGCATTTACCAAAAACCTAATCTGAATTTATAGTTGATTTTGATGTATTATTCAAATGTATCTACTCACATTGTCTTTGATGAATAATTCGTAAATAATGAGCAAATTGTTGTAAAATACCAAACTGATAAAATTTAAAATGAATGTGAATCCCCGTTATTTTTTGTGGTGGTAATATAATATACCGTATTGTCTCTTTGGAAAATCTAACTTTCCTTAAAAGGTTGGTTATTATAGAATTCAAATGGGTTTTCCATATCTCCAGGGTACACTGAGCGGGACATTATGCACAAAACCATAATACTCCACAACTTCCTCATAATCTTCCATTTTAAACGGCTAAACTAACCAAACAATCAGCAAATGAAGCCTCAAGGTGGCTTTATACTTACCTTTGACTTAACCGATTTATTTTAAGGGAGTCTTGAGGTCTGAGGAAGCCTCGAGGCACGACTATAAATTCGACCCAAAAATAGGTACTAGTACTACTACGTAAGAATTTGACGTTTCTATCGTAATCTTTGACATTTTTGACATGGAGGCAAAGTTGTGTTGGGCATCAATGGACTAAGTTCTACGTTTGTGGTTGTAGCATCATCAACAACTTCTGTATGTCGGTGGTGTGCAGAATGGTTGTAGTTTGCTAACAAAATAACCCGACTGCGCATGCGTATCGCATGAATTACTCCGAAAATTTTTGGAAGATTTATTGCATGTGTAATACGATTTTAAGAAAATGTTATGTATAAAATTTTAGGAGAAATTTCTAGTAAAATTTTCGTTGTAAATTTCAGAGTAATTTTCGGTATAATTCTTTGCTGTGTAATACGGCTCTGAATAATCAAATCAGTAAGTCGGTAACTCAATGCGATACTGACAGAAATTGTACCAATGTTTTCAGCTCGCTGTGTGAAACTCAAACTAGTTTTCTATGGATTGAATGACTCATGAGAGTTTCTGTTTCATACTGTAGATTTGCATTGGTTAGATCACAACCAACTTAAGACATACCTTTTTGGAAATAAGATAGACATCATCTGATAATCGATGCTGATGACGTTTTATAAATTTTGTTCCTATTATCGTTTAGATCTTTTATTAATTTTTAACAAATTTTGAGCCTTAATTTATTTTTTCAAAACTTCAGTTCGGTTCAGTTTAAGTAGAGTTGAGTAAAAATAAGTACAATTTATAATGCGGTCATAATATTTTCTGTATTGTTAACTTTTTCGATTAATTTTGGAACAGCTCTGTTACAAATAGGCACGTTCGGAGTTTAGTAACCTTTCTGGTAATTTTAAGCTGTGTAAACAATGCTTCTCGAATTAGGATTTCAACTTGTTTGTATATTCTATTATTTTATAAGTGGAAATATCCAAAACAATAATTCCATTTCAAATATTCGTTTAATGTACAGAAAATATTAAATAATTAAATAAGTTCTCAAATACAGAGTATAAATATGTTACTACTGCAAATGCATTAAATTCTTATTTGGAACAGGCCAGGCAAATATGACGATTACATATTGATTGATTGATTAGTTCGGTACCACCACTCAGAGGCTTCGAATCCTTGGCACCTCAACCTTTAGGCTTTTTGTATTCTTGGTTGCACCGTTTATGTGAAGAGACCAGTAGTCCTTATCAGGCCTAACAGTCTCTTCACAAGGTCCTTCTTGGAGAAATCCTCCCTTGGGCGCTCTAGTCTCCAATGAGAGAGTACTTCACATTGGAAGATAATGTGTGAGGCTGTTTCCTCCTCTTCCATGCACAACCTACAAATAGGATCATCCCTGTTTATGCCAATAGTATGCATGTGTTTTCTTAGGGTACAGTGACCGGTGGGTAATCCTGTCACTTTCCTTATCTGTTTTCTGGTCCCTGCTAAGGTTTGGTATTTCGTTATTCAGCGACGAAGCCTGCAGATATCCTAAAATTCCTCCGGGAAATAGGACTGAAGGAGCTTCTAGTCTCTGAGACTTTCCTCAGGAACTAAGTAGAAGTAAGGGGGCACAATAGATCTTTTAGGTCTCGGTGAATGTCACCCCAATTTGCATAGATATTCAGCGACTCCGAGGGTTTTTGACCAGGAGTTTGCTGTGTTCCTGCTCTGGCACGTGGCTCCAGTACGTCTGATGTTTTATTTCAACCACCAAGGTTTACAACGTCGTGATGCAGTTTTTGATATTCCAAATGCTGGTTCAGGACCAGTTTTTGCTGTTTCAGACCTTAGCTTTGCTAGGCTGTCTGCCGTTTCACTGCCCACAATACCCTTGTGGGCCTTGTGTCTCGAGACCTATTTGGTTACAGTTTACCCGAGAGCTTATTTTCCCGACTCGGGGAGCTTATTCTCCCGACTTGGCAACCCCCAATATTTAGAAGCTTTCGTAATTTATAGAGAATAGGAAAATTATTGAAGAAGCAGCTTAGGCGGAAATTTTTTCAACACTGTATACCTTCTTCAATCATTTTCCTTGCCCTTCTCGATAAATTACGAAAGCTTCTAAATATTGGGGGTTGCCGAGTCGGGAGAATAAGCTCCCCGAGTCGGGAAAATAAGCTCTCGTGTAAACTGTAACCAAATAGGTCCCGGGACACAAGGATATTGTGGGCAGTGAAACGGCAGACAGCCTAGCAAAGCTAAGGTCTGAAACAGCAAGAACTGGTCCTGAACCAGCATTTGAAATATCAAAAACTGCAACACGTCGTACACTCCAGTCCCTCTTTTTCCAATCTTGTGGCGATAAAACCTAGCCAACTTATTACTTACACGAAGGTTATAGGATAGTTTTTACCATTCTGAATTCTGATGTGGGTATCCACTGCATTTCGCCAGAATCTATTCTGGCGTTCATTATAAATTACCCAATGGAGTACAAAAAATATTTACAACCTTCCATGTTTAAGCCAATTAGAATAGCTATAAGCTGCACTCGAAAGTGGCATGGCTAACACTAAACAATCATAATCAATGTTTACATTTCCTCACCTTGGTGGATATTTATGAAGGAGATCTGAAAATCACTGACCTTATTAAAATATATGACGAGCTAGTGATATGGTTATAGATATGATATAGATTTTCGCGAGGTTTAACGTAACTATAAATTCTGAAACGGTTCCATTAAGTCTGACTTTTTGAAAATACATCTGCTTGGAATTATGGGCTAAAATTCGAGTATTAATCGTTTCAAGCATAATAAATCATGAATAAGCTTTTTACTCTGTACGTGACCGAACAAAAATTTATATTGCAATACCCAATAAGTCGATAAGGTATAAACCCTTTGACTTTTAGAAAATGGAATTTTCTAGTTTCTGGCTAGTGGTAGATATTTACTTCCATATGGTCAAAAAAATTTTGAAAAAGTAAAAAAAATATCTTAGGGTCTATCCTTTTGGATATTGATAAATAAGTAAAAAAATAGGTTAAGAATTAATACTTGTAAAATAATGTCAATTTTGTTAAGTAAGTCGCAAAGCGCCTCTTGTCTCTCTTGCCTTCTTAAATGTTATCATTGAAGTCAATAGCCACTAATTCTGTGTTGAGTTTTTCTTGAACCAATATAACTGTTACGTTCCACATAGTTTTTACCACATTTTAGATGTAGAATGATCCGTATGATGAAATAAAACAATTTAATTGGTTTAAATTTTCATTTTTATTTTGAACTAACGTTCAAATTAAAATTAGTGACGCGTTTCGCTACACAGTAGCTTTCTCAAACTAGTACGCTACTGTGTAGCGAAACGCGTCACTAATTTTAATTTGAACGTCAGTTCAAAATAAAAATGAAGATTTAAACAAATTAAATTGTTTTATTTCATCATTAGTATGGATCTTCATCAAGTAAAAGCCTCATTTATTCAATTTTAGAATGATCCGTCTTTTTCAACGTTGGGTATCTCGAATATCTTTAAACGAAGATAGACCTTCTCAAACTTGGTGCACCAAATGGGATGATTTCTGCAGGAAAATTGAAACATACACAAAGTAAGGAAGATGTATAATTTGAAAAAGTATTCAAAGGTGCTTATATACAAGGTTATACATTTCTTACGGACCGCCAATATTTGGCTCTTGGACTCTTTTGTTGTGGAGAGTCAATTCACATTGATTCCTTGCTTGCATTTAAAGTTTGTCATGTTTCTTTGCTTTTCAACAATTTTCCTCGATTCCTTCCTGCCCTGGGTCTTTTTTCTCCAGTCTTTAATTTCCATTTTTTCTATTCTCTCTCTGTTTGGTCCATCTATCTAGTTTCTGGTCTGTTTGTATCTGGTGTCCACTCTGTTATTCTCTTTACATAACTACCTTCTTTCATCCTTTTGATATGTCCAAGCCATCTTATTCTGGATGCCTCTATTATTCTTCCTATGTTCTCAACTTCTAGTATTATTTTTATTTCCAAGTTTGTCAATTTTCCACACTGTCCCTCATTGAATTTCTTCGGTCCATGTATTTTCATAACAATTTTTCTTTCGATTATTTTTAACGTTTCTTCATCTTCGGTTGTCATTACTGTCGTTTCGACTGCATAAGTGACTGCTGTTCTTATTGCTGTCTTGTACATTCTCATTTTTGTGGTTCTCTTGATTGTTTTGTTCAGCATTAGGGATTTGTATTTATAGTATGCTCGATATCATATCTGTATACCTTGTGAAATTACATATTTTTTGTAATTTCGATTATTAATGTTTTTGCCGAGATATTTAAAGTTTTTAACTACTTTAAATTCGTATTCCCCAATTTTTATCGATTGTTTGTTTTTGTCATCCCTGTCTCTTTGTACATGTATTTTGTTTTTTCCTCATTAATTTCTAGTCCTCCTTTTCTGGCTTCTGTTACAATCGTTTGCAGCGTTTCTCGTAAACTTTTCTGGTCTCTTGCAATTATGACTATGACTATTTGTGCCGATTTACAGGTAAATTACATTTTTTTATTATTCCGACCATTACTACATTGAACATTGCTGTTGAAAGACCATCTCCTTGCCTTACTCCTGAGTTAATTTGGAACTCTTTCGATGAACCTTCATTCGTTAGGAATTTATCATCGTGCTTCAAGTTAATAAATAATATATGCATCTTGATGTCCCGTTCATAACATTTTTTCACCGTTTGACTTAAGATCTGGATGGCATCGATAGGTGATCTCCCCTGTCGAAATCCAAATTGATATTCTCCTATACTAGTTTCAATATGTTATTTTAGTCTCTTCAGTATTATACTTGTAAGGATCTTACATGCAGTGTTTAATAATGTAATTCCTCTATAGTTCAAGCGTATCCTTGGATCACCCACCCTTCTTTAAAATTGGTACTAACAACCGTTCATTGCATTCTTGCGGCATGATTTCAGTTTCCCATATCTGAACTATAAGTTTATGTATCGCGAGAACGAGAACTCAGCAACAGGTATGCGATTTGCTTAATGCAAAGTACCCAGACAGACCTATCAGCCGGTCAACAGTCAGTAAAATTAAGAAAAATTTGGAGAAACTAATCATGCTAAAAATATTCAGAATGCTGGACGTCCTAAGGTATCAGAAAACGTGAAACTTGGAAGTATTAAGTGTTGAAGATAATCCTCATAATACTTCTCGCCAAATTTCAGCGGCACAGGCATATCTCAACGGTCAGTATTGCGTATTCTGGAAGAGGAAAAGTACCATGCGTACAAAATTCAGATACATCAAGAACTCTACGATGATGATCCCGATCGCCGTATGAACATTTTGCAAGATTTATGTAACCTTAATCCACGTTTTATTGAAGAAATTATGTTTTCTGATGAGGCTACATTTTGCCTAAATAGTTCAGTCAATCGTCGTATTGCAGATACTGGAATAAGGGTAATCCTCACTGGATGACTGAAGATCATACTCAACACCATCAGAAAACAAATGTCTGGCGGGAATAATTAATGACACAATGATTGGTCCTTATTTTTTGGAAGAAAATTTTACAGGTGAACGTTATCTGCAATTTTCACGAACAGAAGTTATACCTGTCCTTGCCAATATGTTTCCAAACGCCAATAATCCCAACTTACCAGATGATAGTTTCTGGTACAAAAAAATGGTGCACCCCCGCATTATGCAAGTGATGTTCGCGAGTTTTTAAACCCGTGTTTGCCTGGGAGGTGGATTGGTAGACGGGGACCAATAAAGTGGCCCCCAAGATCTCCAGATCTTAAACCTCTAGATTTTTTTATATGGGGTTATTTAAAATAAAAAGTTTTGTGTAGATAAACCGCAAAAACTACAGGAGTTGCAGGATAGAGACGAAGTTAATATAATTACTCCGGAAGCTATTCGTAATGTGCAAGAAGAATGTTTTCGTCGATTTCCTTATTGTCAAGAGACCGGTGGATGGCATTTTGAGCATTTAATTTAGCTGAAAAGTATTATGTATTAATTAATTTAATATTGCAAAATGATTCACTGATTAAATTAAATTACTTTTTATTTCCCCTGTATAAGCATTAGTCTGTAAGGTATGATACTGCTGAAAACATTATTAAAAGACATTTCAAATGAGGTATTACAAGAACCACATTTCAATTTAAAAAAATCAAAAATTACGTCACCGTGTCAAGACTGTCAAATCATTTTCGCACATTATTGAAAAATCGGCGTTTAAAATTAAAAATCGACCTATTTCTGGATTTTTATCTAAAATAAATTGTTTGCAAAATAATGAATTTGTTCCATAATTTAGCCGCGCTCTGCATACTTAAATTCATAGCAACTCAACTGAATTATGAAATTGTTTATCATTTCAATCAACAAATGCATTGGATTAGCAGATCATCACAAACAGGAATAATTTGTTTAAAAATTATATACAATCAACCCCGATGAGGTTTTTCCAACAACCTCCATAAAATAGATTTTATAACATTCTGTTAATCCCCAAAATAAGAAGTGAATACTATAATTTTGTTCGATTTAACTATTTGTATGAATTCAAAAAAATATAGGCAATCCTTGCAAAAAACTAGTACTACTCTGTACCACCAAGCGACCTTTACGTTTTCGAAACGTCCTTGGCTGATTTTACGATGATACACTTTACAACTTCATGATATCTAGTTATTATCAATTTCGCAACACAAGTACAATATTTATTATGTACTTAGATCGATTACGATTAACCGAATATAGATATTGATAAATATTTTGTCTGCGTAACTGGTAGTGTCCAGTAAAAATATAATTTAGTGACTAATTTTTCCACTTGTACGCTATACAAACGCGTTTCTTGTAGTTAAACCGTATCAGTTCATACCGGAAATTTATAAAATAAACAAATTCCTGTTATTAAGCTGCTTAGCAAATGTTGTATCCTCAGCATTTAAAGCGATACAAACATGGTACTGCCTTACCTTTTCCGTTTATCTAAATTTTTCTTGTATGATCCTCGTATTCCTCAAAATATTTCACCTTGAATGTGCAAGTTGAGTCAAGTTTGAATCATGAAATTTCTATAAATTAAATTTTAACGATGAAGCAATGTTGGACTTCCCCCCGATTAACATTACAATCATGGAGGAGGCAAGAATGGGATTTCTAAGGCAACAAAATCGGATTATAGGATAAAATAAATAGTATAGTTTGGCAAACATAACTGAAGCTGTGACAGGAAAGCGGTGAAAAACATTCGATATTGCCACGTTTAACTATAAAAAAGCCAAAGTGCTAAGTATGTAGTGATAATAATTAGAAAATGGACTTTTTATTATTAACATTATGCCAATGATGATTAAACGTTAGTTCTTTAATGTGCTTGTTTTATTGGATTTTGTCTATTAACATTATTTTTTCAATTTCTGAATATTAAAAGATGAACACTTTTCCAAATATGTTATGGGTTTCCTTCAAGCCGGCAACGTCGTGCGAAAATCATAATTACCACGCCCTCCGGACTAACTCAATTGGTGAATATTCATCCAACTGCCGTTGCTAAGTAACCACCTGACCTATTGGCAAGTGCGTGCGTGTGTTCTTCCCTCTCACTTCGACAATTGACTGACATTGATTATCCAGTGGCGTTTATATTGTCAGTATTTACCTTCGTATTTTCAGTTTTACTTGGTATCTTATTATTTCGTATCCATATTGAATTCAAGTACGATTTTTAACATTATTTGTTTTTAACAAATACCGTGTTTTGAAAAATACCTTACCTTCAAAGCAAAGCATAAATCAGTTTCTATATATAATTATTATATAATAATAATTATTATTTTTAATACTTTTATAAAACAGGTGCCGTACGCCTTTGGTACGTTTATGACAGATATCGGCCATGTTTCCTCGCTCCTTACCGATGCCGCGTAGCTTCAGATAGACTTGCCAACTTTAGGAGGTAGCATTTTATCAAAATGAAACCAACGGACCACATGACTCATATATACTTCTTAAACATCACAGCAAGATCGAAGGGAATGGATAAACGACAACAGCAAGGGTAAAGATCTTGTGTACAGACCAAGGAAGCAACTGGTGCTGGAGTATAAAGTAGGAGGAGAAACTCACAAATAAGGGTTTTAATATTAGCAAACATTTCCGTATTCCAGGCGGAAATGTACGTTAGCTTGCACTACGCGAGAGAAATAAAAATATTAGGAGGAATGCCTCGGAACAATGCACGGCTCAAAATATGCTTATACATCCAGGCATCGCTGAAGACTCTTATGAACCCAAAAGTGGCATTAAGACTGGTAAAAGAAATTAGTGTCCATTCAAAATGCAACAATAACTTTGGTTTGAGGACACTGTGGCGTCGAGAGCAATGAAAAAGTTGATAAACTAGCCAAAGAGAGCTCATCAACTCCATATAACAGCCCAGAACCCAGGAACTACTAAATCTGATATCCGAATATGCATACAGGACTGGGTCAAATGGAAACAAAGAGAAACGTGGAATGAAGCCTCTCATGTTCATCGCGGGAAAACATTCATTGAACCACCGCCGGCATACAAAACAGAAGAACTACTTGTTCAGGAGTCAAATCAGAAAAATAACGGATCTTCTCAATTGTAACAGTCTCTCATTCGACACCTGCTCAAAACGGGACTGTACAACAGATAATTTTCCTGCTTACAATGTGGGGGAGGGACAGGAACGTCCAAACATATACTGCCAGAATGCGAGGCATTAGACTGCAAAAGAGACAATATTCGGACGAACTGAGCCAACTTCCGAAAAATACAACAGCCAGCCGGGGAAGAACCTGTACAGACTGATACAGACAACCAAAGTTAAGGAGTGGTTATTACGAAACTAAACCTGGAAGACACATAAAGCATAAGAGGTTGAGGTGTAGCTGATAAAACTAAAACGCAAAAGAGCAGTTGGAGAAGAAGGAACAATCATATAAATATTTCCAACTCTGAGGAAACTGCTGGGTGTTCACTATATAATTCAGCGTCGCCTTGCGGTTGGCCAAATAGTGACTGTCTTTCAATCAAGTCTTATATGCTTGACTTCATCCGTTTCCTTATAGCATGATCTGCATGTAATTTATTCGTCGTTTGGAGTTAATTTATTCAGGTGTTCCCTTACTGGTGCATGACCAGTCATGCAACCTGTAATAATTCACAGCTAATTCCTGCTCCGTGTGAGCAGTATCGCAGTACGTTCCATGCATGGTACTTTTGGTACCTTTCCATGCATTTTTCTTGTGATGTTTATCCAATAATTTTTATGCTGATTCCTAATCCAGTTCCCTACAGATCCTTGTACTACGGTTATTGGTAAAGAAGAATCTATCCAGGTTCAGTATGTGTGTCCTGTGACCCTTTTTTGCAAGTTCGTCGGTTTTTTCATTGCCCTCGATATCCGGGTGATCTAGAATCCGGGTCAGCAGAACGTTATTCCGTTGGGCTAACGTCTTCAGTTCAAAGTGAGTAAACTTTGGAGCCCCTCAAGGATCTAATATAGAAACTTTTCATTAATTATGTATATGTGTTAAAATATTCAAAATGTCTCTTATCCAATATTCATTTGAAATTCTTTAGATAACTACAAACAGTTAGGAATTGTATTTTATTCAAGAAATACTCGTTATAATATTAATACAGTCAAATCACAACTATCTATAATATTGTAACTGCCAGATGAGGTATTTTATCGCACGTAGAACAATTATAATTATATAATAAACAATAATTTTTTAATCATATTAAACGGAACAACAAATATTAAATTGTTGTATAAGTAATTTATTTTTTTATTTTTAGTTAACTGAAATTAATGTTATAAATGAAACTAACTGTTTCTAATTAATTCCACTATTTAATTAAAAAATTTATGAAAATTATTATTATTACATATATGTCAATATCGAAATAATTATCAATATCCTTTAATAATTTTCAAAATTTTTTTAATTAAATAGTGGAATTAATTAGAAACAGTTAGTTTCATTTATAACATTAATATGAGTAGATTCCACAAAATAAGGGTCCAAACAGTAAATTCAATTAGTTAACTGACTTTGTTGAAGTCGGTTTTGTTTTCGTAGGTTATTTATTTTATAAAATGTGCTAAAAATACACCACCTTGCATCAAATTTGTTTATTGTATTTCATAAAAAGAAGTTTAACTTCAGGCAATAAATATACCAGAAGGGATTTGGATTAAATTAAATATGCGAGAAGAGATAATTTGGCTAGCAAAAAAGATTACTTGGTTTTGTGTCGATCATTGCACTTATTCTGGCTTTAGCTACCACGTTTTATAATTCACCCCATACTCTTAAAATAAATATATTTATGATGTCACATTTACTATACGACTAAATAAAAATAAATCAAATTTTCACTATCAATTGGATGACATAACGTTTGAAATGAGTTTGAAAATGATCTTGGCATTCTAATTACAAACACCTTGTTCTAAACACATTTCTGGCATCACAGCAACAAATAGTGTTACATTAAAAAAATTATTTCGACACATTACTGATCTACAAAAGTTTGTAATGGGC
Source organism: Lochmaea crataegi (assembly GCA_947563755.1). Lineage (NCBI taxonomy): Eukaryota > Metazoa > Arthropoda > Insecta > Coleoptera > Chrysomelidae > Lochmaea > Lochmaea crataegi. The sequence goes on along the minus strand of OX387425.1, from coordinate 39,061,511 downwards.
GTTGGTGAATGTTTTTCTTTCGAATTTAACTTGTTCAAACTACAAAAAATATTAGGCGGTGGACGTACAATGCTTAAGAATGTTCTATTAATCGTTTTGGAGGTTGACATATTTATCAGCAGCCGTTTAAAAATCATTAACACTGCATTTTTTGTTCTTGAGATAAAGTTCTACGTTATGCTGGTATACTACAAAATGTAAATTTTAAAGTAATTCAAATCATTTTACCTATCTTTAAGTGGTTTTAAATCTTTAACCTGAATATAAAAACAGCTAAAAACATTACTAACGAAATTATTCAAACGTAAAAAGATCATTACATACAAAAAAATTACACATGCCTATGGAAATTCAGCTACCAAACTGAATATTTGGATTTGGATTCTTAGAGGGCGCTGAATTACAAAGTTCATGACAATAATCATTTGGATGAGCTGAAGTTGGAATTGCGGTTTCTGGGTACGACGAATCAATTTCTTCTATTCGAATATTGAAAGAAAAGTTAAATATAGTACAAAATACAGTCAATTATAGAACGATGTCTCCTTAACTTAAGAAATAAATATTTTCCAAAACGACAAGCTTATATTCCTTTTCATTATATGACAAGCGCAGGGTCAGCCGCCATTTTGAAATAGCAGTAATTGAAATGTTCACTGTTTTCACACGATGACCGGGAAAACAATATTATCTAAATAAATGAATCAATAATAATAATTATTATTATTATTAGGAAAGGAAAAAAGTGAGCTGATTGAGAGGTTTGCCATAAATACCTACTTGTTTACTATATAAACAATAAAAATAAAAATAATATTAACAATTATATTCTAATTAATAATGTCAATAAATCGTCAGTACTTAAAAATTAACATGGAAGCTAATAACGAGTAACCATTTGCTTCTTCCAAACTGGTTTTGACTTGAACTACCTACAAACTGGTTATAACAAACTGGTTATAACTCCAAAAAGCTAATTTTTTTAATATACACTACTACTATATTGATTGATTTATTAATTGGGTTGTAAATTTTATCAACAGTCCTGTCTATGTCAGATTTCTTCAATTAAGTCATCATAAAATTTTCAAATCAGTTGTTGCTTGCGTCAAGGGGTTTTAGAGTAGATCCTCTTTCACATGGTCGTACTGGTGCTTTTTTTATCCAGCATACAAATAGTGCGTTCCGTATTTGCGCCCGACGGGAGTTAAGTAACAAGAAGGAATGGGATCGTAACACTATTACCAGACATGGAAAGAAGGCCATTCATCGGAGTGTATGGGCAGGGAACCAAACACTCCGAAAGCTTGGGAATAACCCTAAGTATCTTTCAACCGGAAATTCACGCCATAGAAAAGTGTGCAGAGATAAATATTGATAAAGATATAGAAGGCAAATGATTACCATCATGTCAGATAGTCAAGCAGCCATTAAAGCACTGAGATCTTGTGTAATCAGTTCTAAAATGTTATGGGAATACCTAGGGAAACTCAATGAACTAGGCGAGAACAACATTGTCACCTTACTGTGGTTTCCAGGCCACACATTAGGAGGAAATGAAATAGCAGATGAACTATCAAAGAGAGGGGCTGAAACACCCTTTTGGGGGCCAGAACCATTTCGCGGTATCAGCTCTAATGTAGTATTGGAAGAAATAGGCAACACCGAAGATCTGACCATTAGAAAGATCTAGTAGGGCTTAGACAATCAAATATACTCTTGGGAAACTACAAGCAGGTAAGAACAAATGAAAGTCTAGGCCAGAGTAAAACTGTACTAAGAGTTTTAACAGGTGTACTAAAAATAGAGGAGCGAGAAGATTGTAGATTATGTGGAATGGAAGAAGAAACCTCCATCCACATACTTGCGTATTGCATAGCAATATAGAATCATAGGGCACCACACCTAGGAGATTACTGGATAGAAGAGAGACACTTACCTAAACTAAAGATTGCGGATATCTTAAAATTCTTTCGGAAAATAGGTCTAAAGGAACTACTAGTTTCTGAGACTTTCTTCAGGAGCTAAGTAGAAGAACTATACACAATAGATATTTTAGGTCTCAGTAAATGTCACCCCAATATACATACATATATACGTCTGACCAGTCAGACTCATTCGTTCTTTTATGACTTCTAGATAAAGAAGGGGTAATTCTCGTCAGTCTTGTTTAAAATATACCATAGATGGCAATGTGTACTGCTCTTATTATGGACATGAATTCGATATCACAAAAGTTGAACACAAATCAAAAATACGCTCCAAATCAACCAAAAAACACAGATGGTTTTTTGAAATTATAATAGTAAGGTTATGAAACAATCCAACGATCCGTCTTCCTGTTCTTTGATTGGAGTCTGCTCCGACAAATCTGTAATCATGTCGAGAATTACGTTACCAAAAATCCGTCTTATTCGGAATGATTTTATATTTTAGCGAAAAAAGGAATCATTTAAACAGTAGTCAATAAACAAATGCAAGTATTATCAACATAAATTCAAATCGCTTCTCCCAAAAATGAATGAAGTGCCCATATTCCAACCTATTCGTAGTTTAATGCACCGGGATTATATCTTACACAACCAGACTATGTCTTGAAGACGCCAAAATAGATAATAATCTCCTAGGTAATACCTCAAAATAATCGAGTCATCGAAGTATCGGAAATATTCTTGCTATAAACATAATCTCAGGTAATCTACTTTAAACAAAATACCATACGTAAACATTAGTTAATAATTTAAGAAAATCAGTATCACGGATACGGAGAAATATATCGAAAATTTTCAAAAAAAAATGTTCCAACTACGCATCAAAATTTCGTTCACAATAACAAACTAGATCAATTTAAGTTAATAAACAGGTTGATTTTAACACAGAACAGATAAGTTATCTTAGCTATTGTTGTAGATAAAATTCGTTATTCCTTAATGATTGGGTAATCTAAAGTCGTTTCTTTTTTGAAATAAGTATTACATATTTACTCGACGATTCTAAATAAACTATATATGTAACAGGCGCCATGCTAATGTTTTTCAGATCAATAACATAAAAAGATGATTATATTAAATATTAGGTACATGGTGCGTCAAGCTTTACAATACTTAGTCTAGTAGGGAATTTAAACAAAAATATTACAAAGTTCTTTGCTCTTGATGACAGTTTCAACTGCAGAGGGTGCTCAAAACCAGGGAAACAGAATGGTCTGTATTTTTTTTTATTTTAAGAAGTTGTAAAAAATAATACACTTCACCCTTCACACAGCGTACCTACCTATCGAAATTTTATTAGTAGATATTTGATGGTAAAAAAGTCCTTATCAACAAATAAAAGTATTTACTGAACATTTACAAATTAACAATAGAATGTATTCAAATGAAAACATGATTTTAACGTAAAGTAGGAGTTTCTGTTATAGAAATACTAAAAAACACAATATTTCTTCTCTGTCGGAAATTCAATTTATGATATACTAACTTTTACCTGCGGCTTTACTCGCGTTGATATCCTAAAGCCGGGGATACATCTAAGAAACGTTTGTCATTTGTTCGCATTCGCTGTTATCGCTATCATTGCTGTTCGCTCGTAGTCATTCGCGGCAACGTTGTTTGGAGACTGGACACATTTACGAATTCCCTGTTCATTTCTTTTGCAAAAAAACATTTACTTCATCCGTGAAGATTAGTTGACGGTGTGAACATTTTTTAACGAAATATTGAATTTGTTATCACTAGTAACGTGATGGGAAATACAAATGTAAGTAAAATATTGAATCAGATTATGAGGGAGGTTATGAGTCAAGTCAGATAATTGCAGAAAGTGAAAAGGATATGAATGACTCCGGAGACCATAATATAGAACCAAATAATATAGGAGATGCTGCAATGGCCGACTCAGCAACTGTTGACAATCGCGGTGCAGAGAATACTGTTTCAGAAAGATCCATCCCCACTGTGAATCATACTGATTCGAGAGGTGGCAGGTCAAGAAGAAAAGCATCTGAGAAAGCGAAAGACAGTGAAAAACTTGATAAAGCTGTTGAGTTACTAGCAAAAGCAGCAAATGGATCATCATCGATGCCAAACTCACAAGGGTTAACCATTCATTATGACAAACATGCGACTTTTGCACTCCATATAGCGGAAAATCTTCGGGAATATGGACAACTATCAGGACAACTATCAGGACAACTATCAGGACTCAGCCACCTACATCTAATGCTTACGTGTCTCGGCCACCTACACCTCATTCATACGTGTCTCAGCCACATACACCTCATTTGGATGTTGAGTCAGGTGCATTGTATCCTTCGTAAGTGTCTCAGCGACCTCAGCCTCATTCTCAAAACAAATCTGCACATGAGTCAAACATATCCGACACTTCGCCCTAAGTGATACTTCTGTGACATTAAATGACAATACTAATTAACATTTATCTCCTCGAGACATTCTGGTAAAGTTTTTAAAAAACGTATCATTTAAATCGCCTAGCAAGTTCATACCATCATATCTTGTTCTACTTAAATATAAATCACTCATCCACACAAGTCTTTGTTTTCTCTTCTTTTTTCTTTTCGTTGCTTTATGATTTTATTGATAATGATGTACGAGGCACAGGCCACTATTAATTGTTTTGCACTCATATCTTTTCACAAACGAAAACGAAATCAACCTTCCTCGTCGACTTGTAGCGAAGTACTGCAAACTGTTACATGTGAACGCCTAACAACGTTCTCAGATATTCGCAGCTCAGATTTCCTTTTGATCTTTTCTGTTTTACCGACAGACGATGGAAAACGTTCGTTCGTTGTGATGGCCCTTCGAACCAAAAGTTATTCGTTGCAAATAACTGCAAATTACCATCTACACTTCCCGAACGAATTCGAACGAAGGCAAAATAATGCTAATGAATGGAAACGTTTCTCAGATGTATTCCCGGCTTTACATACGTATTGAGGACCATCAAAAATTAAATAATTTGAAAACTGTCCTGTCCTGTTCTGGACCATCAAAAAAAAACTTCTACTTTTAAACAAATACTTTGCGTTGAATGACAGTGAATACTATCCTTTTTTATCGAGATGAAAAGTAAAGAATTATTACAGTTTCCTGTAAAATTGTCGTATTTAGTAAAGCGTGTTACCAACAGATATCAAAGAATAAAGATATATTATTCTACGCTAAACAACTAGTTTTCAAAAATATTTTTCAAAAACAGTGACCGTTCAACTGAGAAGAAGCAACTACTACCCGGGCTACATGCCCCGACAGACTTTGAATTACACTTCTAAGTCAAACGGTGTTGGTAAATCTACAAAATTTAAACCAACCATTCTGGTTTGTAATTAGAAGGGACAACATAACTTGCAGACCGGTTTTGGCGTATTTGCGCCTCATCAGTATAAGGTATATGTTATCGTCCGAGAGTTAATCCCGGACTGACTATGTCTCTATATTCACCAACTATACATACCTTCCAGTTACGGAAATGTAAAAGCTATTATCGCAACTTTTATTTTAAAAAATATTCAAAAAAATATTCACCTCTTGTGATATAACTAATGAACATTATTTGAAGTTTTACATATAGATGACAGATTGTAGTTATTTAAAAATGAAGGAATTTATACAAACTATCGGCCCCTTTTTCACCACCTTAAGGGTTAAACTTAAACACCAAAAATTCTTCCTTGGTGCTCAACTACAGTATCAAAGAAACCAAAGAGCTTGGGCTGAGCGCACGTTGTCATAGGTTGTCAAAATTGTAACTAATAGATGTATGCTCTATTTTAACAACTTATAACTTTTGAAATCCTCAGCTCCAACGGATATTACGCAAAGAGGATGACACCAACGACTCTTTCTAATACTTGTACCCCTTTTTTAATAACTACAATAATTAGTCATTAATGGATTTTTATAATGTTTTCAAATAATTTTAGTTTTTGTAAGTGTTTCAAAATGTTTATTCACTTATACATTGGACCCGATTGATAAATTCTACAAAGTTTCGTCATAAATATGACTGCCAATCATGGTGCATTTGTAATCACATGCTCTTTTTTTCAAGTTTTATTGATATTAATCATTATACAGGGTGTTTCAAATAAAGGTAGCCACGTTGCTAGAATAAGAACATTGAAAAATGAGTGTTAAGTGAAAAACTTTTGTAACGTATTCAAGCTGCACGGTGTTGAAAAAAATGTTATACTCATTTTTCATCATTGTGTCGAAACTTCTGGCAACATTGGGTTTCAAACATGTGTAGCTAGTGCCATTTATGAAAGTTAAAACAAATTCACGGGATATGTCGTAAATCGTAAAAAAGAGTAAAACTTTTTTTAGTGCTCTTCTTATCCTAGCAACACCTTGTACAGAAAAGTTTTGAAAACAACATTTCACCCCAAATATCGTGAAGTTTCAAATATAGTGAAAAAACTTTAAAAATAATTATTTATTGAAAAAAAATTAGTTGCTAGACTAGATAAAAAAATAAGATGGGCACCAATTTCTCAAAGCCTGGAGTTAATTCGGCAAATTTTAAGACTGATATAATTTGATAGGAGTTTTTATTTTAAATTCCATCGTTATAATATTTATAAGGCCAAAATTGGAGTATTTTGCCGCTTTTGGTAACTATTGTCATTAGGTACTATAATTTACATTTTAATCCCATAGTCTTGAAAATTGAAATAAAATACACAGCATATCATTCAGAAATATATAACTTCCCTTCACTTCGTTGTAGTTTTTTGACTAGATTCCATCTCGTTGAACGTGGCTCACTGTGTACATAATAATTGTTTTGGAACTTAACACGCACAGACTCTTAAATAAATATCCATTAAGATAATACGACTTACATTAAGAACAGATAATTTATAATACTAATCCGTTTCTTGTAATATTTAATGAAAAAACAAAAAAATATAGTGTTAATAGCAATCAATATCAGTCATTGTAAAAGTAGATAAGACTTTTTTTTGAATAGGTATATACCATCCGAGTGTCACTGATATGACAAATGAGGTCAAATTTAATATTCAAAAATTTCTTAGAAACGTATAAATTTGTATTTATTTCAACCCTTACTAAGAATAAAAATAAATAATTACTCACAAATGTGGTACTATGAATACCCAACAATGATTCGAACATGTGTAAATATTAACCTAACATATTTATTTTTACACGTGAAATTGAATTTTCCACACCGGTGCGTGAAGTTCAATGTTATTTAAATGAGATTTACTTCACGCATAATTCCCATTAGAGCCCACGTAACTTCACGCACCGTTCACAAATAAACAAATGGCAGTTTTTATTTTTAATTTTTTTTCCGGAGAAATTTTGAACTTCACAGTAATTGTCATTCCAATATGAATAATCATAGACAATCGAAGACCCGTTTTATAAACAATTGGTTCACATTTTGTATTTCATCATTTTTTATTTATTTAAAAATTACATCACTAAAATATATATTCATAAAATAACTTTGAGTTTCTGATAGTACAATATTCAGTACTGAAACTTTTGACTGTTATTATATATAGGAGTATTTAAAAACAGAATCAAAACCCATTTGTACTTAGTGTCGTGTAGTGTATGTTGGTTCTTCTTTGAGTGCCATCCTCTTAAAGACGGATGGCGAATTATTTTTTCGACAGTATTTTACACTTTTATATATCTTCTTCATTTTCAATCGACTTTTGAATCACAGAATTATTAATATCAATTTTGTACTGGAAAAATCGAATATTATACAGATATATTTCCAAAAACAATGTTAATAAAATACCTTTCCTGCTACTGCTGCTATTCCTGATTGTTGCTGAAACTACTACCTGCTTTCGATTTGTTATTAAAAATTAGATCGAATACAATAAGTGTAGAGTAGGGCAGGGCAAATTCAGATACATTATTATTACATTTTTCGACCTAGGTTAAGTCTGTGCTATCCTTAATTAACTATTTGACATTATTTAAAGTAAAACCAACAAAACGCTGCGTGAAGCAGGGATGCGTTTTTTTGTCGAGCTTGTTGTCCAATCTGTACTCAGAAAACATTGCTCAAGAAACCCTGTCTACAAGAACGGAAGGAGACAAAATAGAGGAAGAGATTATAAACCAAGTCGGTATAGAAATGGCAAGAAATTCGTTTAAGGAGCGGGAAATGATTCCTGCTACATGGGCATTGAAGCTTGGGTCCATCAATAAAATAGAGTCATTTGAAATATGGTGCTATCAAAGAATTTTGTAAATTTCGTGTACCTCACATACTAATGATGAAGTTTTTAGACAACTTCACAAAAGTCGAGAACTGTTAGTCGCCTATTTTGCTCTAATTATCAGATGTAATAAGCACTACACTCTGCATTTAATTATCCAAGGAAAAGTCGAAGGAGTAGGTGGAGATGTCGTAAGAGGCTGTCATAGCTAGAAATTGTCATGGAGGTAGCCAACGTTTGAGAACAAGCAAGGCACCGCAAGAAGAAGAAAAAAAAGGCAATGGCTTTTGTCCTGTAATTTTTTTCCTAAGAAAATGTATTTATTTTCTCATATTAGAGCACTGGTGAGTGGCGGGATACAATCAGAAAATTTTATTAAAATTCAGAATTCTTCAGAAAAACAAAATCCTGCATCTTAGAAAAAGTGTATGGAACGTAATATCTAATAATCATTAAAAGTGACACATCCTAAAAGTTTCTGAATAAGGAAATTATGATTTATTGTTTTTGGAAGAGCACTTAAACTTTAAACTACATAGCGGCTTCATTTTACTCGATTCAACCTGTTGTTTCGTTGTGATATCAATAAAGACCTCGAAAATTTGACAAACGCCGTCCTTCCGCTGATTAATAGTGTCAGTTACAAAACGGAATTGAATTGTTTTGACCAGCGTTTCGATTATTTTTAGAAAATGTTGAACTATAAAAGCACCCAACAATAATCAAAACAGAAACAGCACAGAAACGAATAATATTTTACTTAGCATGCATTTCGTTTTGAGCAGTGACTACTCATCCGCTTGGTATTTACGAGAACAAAAGTAAAATGAGTCTTCTAATCCGAAAATTACATACTCAGTTATATACAAGATGAAGAACTCGTTGGTTATGCCACTAGAAGAAAAAATAAATAAAATAGCTATAGTCTATTTCAGAAAGGTATAGAGTAATAAAATGGGGAATTCCGTCCAGTTCGGCTGAATTTCGGTGTCGGCCATAGGCGTAGGTCTTGAAATAGTATTGTTTGTAATATTAAACCCTAGATAAGATTTTAATGGAGCTTGGCCAGGATGACAGTATTCCGATGAAAACTAAAAAACTTTTATGGACCACTTTGAGAAATATGGATTTTGCCTGGGAAAAGCATAACCATAAAGCACTTTTCCTGGAAAGCGATGAAATTGTTTGCTGGCGACGAAAATACTTAAGAAGTATAAAGCAGTACAGAACAGAGCAGAAGAAAATCTTTTATCTTGATGAGACGTCGATCAATTACGTTTACTTTAGAAGTGTAATTCAATGTCTGTCGGGACATATAGCCCGAGAAGTAGTTGTTGCTTCTTAGTGGACAGTCTGTTCTTTGAAAATTATTTATCAAATTTTGTAAAGCGTTTTAATAGTATTGGACTATTATTTTTTGACGTCTATAATAAAATTGCATCATAAAAGTGCTGGAAATCATTTTCAAACGTTTTCAAAATGATATAGCTAATGTTAATTCTATTCAAATTTCACCTATACAGTAATTTTTCGTTTTTCACATTATCTTTAAGCTTCCATTGTCCGAAAATTAACTTTTTAAATTAAAAAAGTTCCCTCATCTTTCTAATGCTGTTAAAATCGAATGAAATTCAAGAAAAATACAAAATCAAGTTAAATTAAAAATCTTCTACCTACAGCATTGTCACTCACTTATGTAATTCTTTACTGCTCATTCTATTTCTCAAGTATTAACTTGTTTAATACTTTTTCTTCTTAGTTATAGGCACAACCACCCAGAAACGTCCAATTATGCAAAACATTTAATCGAGACTAATCATAACCGGTACTCTCTTAAGGACACAGTCACTTTTCGTGCGAAATATCAATGTATTGAAATTGAATCTGAAGATATTGGATATGACATTCAAACACAAACGGAACATAGGGATTTAATGTATTGTCCGATCTAAATAGTCCGCCAACAAAACATTTCTATAAGTTCACTTCAATGAATATCAAGTATTGATCTGGAAAGCTGGATTCAGACCAATGTAAGAAACCCCGCCCATTCTCCTTCCAAAATTTGTTAGTTATGTGCGAACTGCGATTTAGTATTGAATAATTATTTGATGGGGTTAATAAACGTCGCTACATATTGAAACAATATGTTTACGTTTTATGTTGTTAAAATCGAAAATTAATTGTTAAATTCTCTTTAACAATTAATGTTTCGAGTTTAGATGATATGTTTTGATTTCTTTTGGCAATAACGGCTTTCAAAATAAAAATAAATTCGTAAATAAAAAAAAAGATTATTTAAATTGTACTCTACCAACCGACTGCTGTTTACTGACTGCTAATTAAGGACCGCCCACAGTTGAAAATACGGAGTGGTGAGAATTGTACGAAATGTTATAGGTGTCCAAATAAACGATTGTAATAATCGTGTTTTTAATCTGTTGAAGCTGGATGTTGGTCGACTAGTTCAAAAGCAGTTCTGATACAATGCTTAAAATCCCGATGCTACGTTTGTGTTTGAATGTATCTGTATACTCGTTAGATAGAAGCTGCAGCTAGACAAGATGCAGATACACTACCTGTCTTATAAGTTTATTAATACACCGTTCAATAAACGATATAGCGGCAGCTGACGTAACAAGCGTTCTGTGTCCACCTTTTGGGATCGCGATATCATCAGTTGTTTTTGTTATTTTTATACTGTTTCAACAAATGAAAAAGTAAAAATCACGTAAAAATTGTAGGATTTTTCAACTGAAAAATACGATGGACTTATTTTATTTTACCAAAACTCAATGCTGCAGCTGGAGAACCTTATAAATGTTGACTAAAAAATTCAATAAATGATGAAAGGAATCAGAACATTTTAAATCTAGAAAATATGACTGATAGAACTGGCACAACTCGTTATAGTAATAATTATTTCGCATACATTGATCTGCCAACGCTACAGTACGCTTCGGAGATGAATCAAAATATGCCCTATTTATCAAAACAATAGCAGTGCTCTTGATGTTTGACTTGGATTGATCTCCAATAAAAATTGGACTTTTTGTTTCAAGGTCTTAGCTGTTCACTCAACTTTTATCTCGTTATAATTTCAGCCTGGAGGTCCCAATTTGCAAGACGATCATGACGATTCTTCAATTCAACACAAACACAAACTGGCGAGTTTTTATCTGTTTGTCAGTTGAAAATTATATACTAAAATACACAAAGTGTTCAGTTTTCCATCTCAAGGTATTTAGTTTGAGAACTATTCATGCTTATGCTAGTTGTAAACAGCATTCAGAATATCTACAATAGTTCTTAGAATAGTCACATTATCGTAGTATTTTAACATTTTATACACTCTTTCTTACTTACTTACCCAAAAAATATGACTCTAAACACTGACTTACCGGTCACACCTTGTTTTTGCACGACTAAGATTGATTATATAAGGCGATTGAATATGTGTATGTTGTGTGAGCAGTCGTTGCGCTAACAACTTTTTCAATTTGCTTGTAATAGATTGTGTAGAATTTTATCCACCTTGCTATACTTCCAGTCCGAAACACACTTTTCTTACTCCTCTCCGATCCAATGTTGCCACAATAACACATGTCACTCACGCTTCTGACTCACCACTCTCGATTCAAACAATATCGTGAAAGATCTTGTGCACAAAATGTTCAAAAATGTCAGCAACTGTGCCTGGTGCCATAGTGGCCTTTTGTTTAGAAGAAGATGGATGAAACCGGAGAGCTTTCATGGAGAACAGCGAAAAATGCAGATCTGCTTGGAAAAGGAGGTCCGCAGGAGACTCTTCCATACTTTCACCTCATCTGTTGAGAGACGAGAGAATTTCCAATTCCGTAGCCGGAAAACGAATACAGTGCACGACTAGAGGCAGGAATAGAGTCGAGTGGGAGTCAGGAAGGTCAAGTGCAACAATTTCCCTCAGGTCCGTCTGTATGATCGTAGTCGGATCGGAAGGATGCATGATAGGTGGGACCCGGCCTTTATTTCCTGCCCCTAACTTTAGACTTATGTTTTTCACCCATTATTTTGTTACATTTTTGTAGACCAAAATTAGCTTATTTATAGCTAAAGACTGGTATATAGAGTTGTGTTTTTCGGAATCATCATAGAGCGCACATTTTTAGAGAGAAGAATTATATGCTTTTATATGATATTAACATGCCGTTTAAAACTGCGTATAGAGCAATTGGGCATATTTCAAGAACACCCGAAAAAATTAAAAAATAAAAATGCAATGCGATTTATTTTTCAACGTGTCAAAATTCAATCGGATATCCGGCATTCTATTTATATTCTGTTACATATGCAATAATTGTGTCTAATTTCATTCGAAAAATCTTGACAAAACAATAAATTTTGTAAAACAGGTCGAATTAATAAATTATATGTATACAAGCGAAAAAATATTAGCAAAATATGTACAATTTATCATCTTTTATTTGTTGTGAACGTTTCAACTGACGGGTGTACGAATACAAAAGTCGGTAGCATAGTCATTTCGTTTGTTTTATAATGTGTTGTGTCGAGAAAGGCGAGTAGATGACCTCAATCGAGTGCAGCCTCAAATAGAACTCGCGACGCTATACTTTAAACTATATTTTTGGTTGTGGCCCGTCCAGACGCTGTTGCTGATGTTCGGCTGGAAGACCGTAGCGAATTTCTAAGAGGAATATCTACTAAGAATTCCTCTATGCCGTGAACCAAAAAACTTTGTTGATACCGCAAATATTCCACCAACAATTTTTAGAACATAATTTTTTTTTATTAATTTAATATTGAGTCGTGAATAGTATTTTACTTTATTTAACTAAAATCAAACCAAGTTTTTATCATTTATCACCTCGAAAAAAAATCAATAAAAAACAAATCATGGAATTTGAAGTAAATATACTTAATAACTAACCAAAAGCGTTGAAAGGGAAATTTTTTTTCATTATTTTTAACTCCATCAACATCTGGATCTGGATTAGGACCGTATTATAATTTTTCTCTACAACTATTTTCTAATTTTTTATGTATTTAATGTTGCCCAAATCACGTAGGTTATAAGCGAAGACTTTAAACATGTTACATTGTATATTACATTTTGAAAATAATATAATGCTTATGTCAATGGCTACTAAAAACTTTATAACGTCTAGGTTGCACTTGTCTTCAAGAAGGTCAGATAATTTAATGTTACTGTAGTTTTCACATTCAGGATGTTTCACTGTTATATGGTTTGACGTTGTACCTAAAAATTGGGGTGTTTCCTATCATAATTATTAAGTGGAGGTATGTCGGGTGGCGAGTGTGACCGATTCGAAGGATTATGAAAATCACTTGTTCCTTCTTGTGGCCAAAAAGTTGGGCCGTTGAAGTGTATTAGTAGTCTTTTGTTTTTCTTGATTTTTGGGAGCACTGTAAACTGTAACAATTGGTTTTGCCGAGCGTTGAGATACATGTTTTTACGTAAATTTAAAGGTCACTAGACACTATTTTGTTAATTTGAACACAACCGGTATTCGTAGTTGCTTCACGGGCCACTGTTTCATTTCTTTTAACTCGAATCTGGAATAAATACAACGTGTTTACTTTCTTTTGGGACAATATAGATTTCCCTGTCGATATCTTTATGAATTGGGTTATCAGAGTATGTTTTTGATGTTATGTTTTTCAATATATAATATTGTTATGTAGGACCTCTACTAAGGATATATGTACAGGTCTATAAAGAAAAAGAAGAAGACATACATCTGAAACTGTCATGGAAAAGTCGAGAACTGTTTGGATCATGTGAAAAGTATAAAAAGCGGGACAATTGACATTACTTAGTTAGTTTTGAGTTATAAGAGATTGCAGTTCCGTGTAAGACGTGTTTAGTATTGTGTTGTAAAAGTAATACCAGATTAGTGATAAATTGTTAAAGTTGAAGTCGAAGAAATAAAGAAAGTTTTGTAAAAGGAGTAACATTGGAGACGGCGGTGGGATAAGAAATAGTTGTATCTGTTTATGGTAAATACTAGAACCACCTAAAACCACTCATATTGGATGGTCAAACGGCATGGGAAACAATCGACAGTCCAGAGCCACTGGTTGGACTGGAACAGAAATGGCGGCTTCATTAATAGTGTCGCTTCGTGGGCAGGTGGTGATCGTTTCATAGTTTCTTCCAAAGACCCGCCCAATTATGCGTCCCTCGTACAGGCTTTAGAGTCAAGGTATGGCCAACAGCATTTGAAACAAGTATTCCAGAGTCAGTTAAAAGTCCGCAATCAAAAATTAAATGAAAGTCTACAGGAATTTGAGGACGATATAAAAAGATTGTTGCATCTTGCCTATTCCCAGGTACCTAAAGATTTCCTAGAACAAATCGGTACACCGGCATTCGTTGATGGATTACAAGATGTGGAAATGCAACAAGCTCTCCGGCTACAACACCACAAAACGTTAAAGGAAACTCTGATTGTAGCTCAAGAATGTGAGGCAGCAAAAAGCATATAAAAATCTTTCCGTCCTAAATTGAGAGAAATAAGATTTCAAGAACACGAAGAGATAACTTCCACTACCCACCCACAATCTACTATCTCACAAATCTTTAATATACTAAAAGCTATGCGACGAAATACCCTAAATGAAAGTAGGAAATGCTTCAACAGCGGACACATTCAGATAACTTGCAAAATCAGAGCCCGTTCAACAAATAGGAAGTCGAGAAATGAAGTCCGAACGTCTCCCAGATCGTCATTCCGGAGCCCCTCACGAAGTCCAACAATAAATAACCACAGTAGATATGCTTCCCTGAGAAGTCGATCTCCCACCCCTAGCCGGCCTTCATCAAGGAAACGAATAAAAGTTGACACTAGGGAGCGGGCATCTACTGGGAGCCGCAAAATTCGCACTTACATTTTAAATTAAAATGAACAAAACGTATTAGTCAGCGGGCACGTTGACCACCAAAAATGCACTTTCGTCATTGATACCGGTTCCACCAAGTCATTCATTCGAAAAGGAATTCTGAGTCAGAAACCATAACCTACTGGAAGAAGCTTAGTTCTTGAAACAGCTACAGGACACACTGTGTCTGTTCGAGGAGAAATAACAGCAACTACACAGATTGATAATACTCAGATAAAATACTTATTTCTGGTAGCCGATATTAAAGATCAATGTATCCTCGGTACGGACATTATGCGAAATAAATTTATCATAGACCTTCAAAATAAAATTGTAGTAATTGGAAATGAAGAGATTATCCTAAATTCGGAAGAAGAGTCTTCTCAGATAAAGGTTATAGTGGACAAAGCTACGAAGTTCCCGAAAATTCTGAAGGAATCGTCTTCGCGAGACTTAGCCAAAAACCAAAAGATCTACATTTGGGCATTGTAGAAAGTGAGGAGATAATGAATGAAGGAATTCTGGTAGCTCGATGTCTCGTCAATGTAGATCAACCAATTTCCGTTAGAGTTGATAATTTATCGAAGAAACCTTCCAAATTAAAGAAAGTTAAAATTGTAAATAAGTACCATTTTATTTTTTTATCTATTTTCCGTGTAAGACGTGTTTATTGTATTGTAAAAGTAATTCGAGATTAGCGTTGAACTGTTAAAGTTTAAGTCGAAGAAATAAAGAAAGTTAAGATTGCTACAATCCACATATAGAAAGAATTTAATCTTACAGATAATTTAGAGCAGATTAAGGATGCTACTAGATTTGAATAAAATAATGTCTTAATCAGTACCTAATCTGGAGAAATGTGTTCCGACGTGAGGGTGATTTTTAAGTAACTATAAGGTTTAAGGTTGTATGTCCTTAACTACTAATTCCCAGCATTCATCTTCAACTTTTTTTCCTTAAAATTCGGGCGTCATTATGGATGAGCTTCAGGAAGTCCAAGTATGGCAAAAGATTAGTATTAAGCATTACAACTGGTTGTATCAAAATAAGCAAAACAAAGAAAATAATTAACACTATAATATTCTATATAACCTTTTTATAATCGCAACTATTTTTGGAAAAAACTAAAAAAAAATGTATAACTATTCATATCTAAATATTTTTTGATGTGTAACATCTTTCCGATCAGTTGTAATTTGTGGCAGTGATTTCGTGAAATGGGACGGTGTGTAAAAGGAAGCCAGTGAAGCCAGAGAATGTATTTAATAAAAAATTGTATTACACCTAGTTTCAATTAAATAAAATACAACGTTTATTAAAAAAATGATTCTTCGTTACCAAAAATTATTTCACATAATACCTGAATCATTTTTTTCAAGATCTTATATTAATGTTGCTTATTAACAATGTGAGATGTCAGATGTTACACATCATATGCGACTACTGTAAGGCTCGCTCGCTTTTTTTATACCTAACCTTGTTCCAAAATTTTTGTCGACCAGTATTATTAATCACAGATCTAAGTAATTTAAAAAAAATCATATAATTGCCAAAAATTTCATTTCTAAAAATGAAAAGTGTAAAATTTTTAATCAAAAATATCATTCATCAATTTTGTTCCAACCTTGTTTTTATACATACAGATATTTTGCTAGCTTCTGGTTAAACAATCAATATTTATTAAAAAAACTTTATGAAAACAACTAGCGGAAAGGAAAAGCTTTCGGTCTCTCAAAAAAAATCCAAAATATTTTAAAAGCATCTCAAAAAAAATTTTTTTTAGACATTGATCATTGAAATGTTCCAAGGTGCTTAAACAAAACTATTGTTATTTTAAAGCATTTCTGATTTTGTTCGTTTGAAATGTATACAGGGTATTCCATATGAAGAAAGGTAAAATAATCAAAAAATTGCCTTTGTTTTTTCACTAAGAGAAAGTGACTAGTAAAATTTAACTAATTTGAACAAAACCTTATTTTAATACATTACTTTCACTTTTTTGTTTTATTAATCGAAGTTTGATCAATATTTTTACCCTACTGGTGAGAAGCAAAAAGGAGGGTTAAGGTACGATTCCAAAGGGTTCGGCAGTAGTGGATGTCCTGTATTTATATGAACGCGACAACATTGTAGCTTGCCGTCGTCGTCTCTCGCTACAAATACAAACCGCACTACTGCTTTCGGACCAATAGTGTCGCCGACCGTAGGGTGGCACCTAGTTTTCAATGTACAATTTGTTAGTGAAATATGATATGATCAAATCAAAATTATCAGGTTATGTAAGGTTACATAGTAATTTTTCTTCGGCACTCAAGGCATTTCTTGTGGTTTAATTTCTTCTAAAACAAAACTGAGTCTAAAATTAGACTTTGTTTTATTTAAACAACAATAACTACTAAATATTTTTCCGTTACTTGTCAAATGTTTTTTTGTCAATAATGAGGAGGTAACTTCCTTCATCTAGCCTATTTGTAAATAAAGGGAGCTGTCTTCTTATTCTGATATGGAGTAACAAATGGCCATCATATTCTTCCTCTTCCAACAAAATGCTCAAAAGCTCGTTCGACATCTTATTCCGGCACGCTCTTAGGACCGACTGTAACCGCCGGTCTGTCGTTGCATTCTGCATTCGCTCGACCCCATGCGGTTGCAGTTGCTGTCTGCAGTTGCAGTCGGTTGCTGCATGCTGCAGCCGCCTTCGGATTTTGACCCGTATGTATTTATGTTCACCTGTACCCTCAGAACTTCTCTTTGGAAGCATCTTTTATTAACATGCCATGAAATAGCTTAATTAGCACATTTTAAAAATGAAACTGAAAAATATTCCCATTTTAAACTGTTATGTACAAACTATTCCATATTTATCGACTTTTGAATAAACAACGTATGCCACTTTGCCCTGAAGCTTATTATCGTTTACTACTGTTAGAATGGATTGTTTTGTTAGGGTAGGTAGAATAAGATTACGTCTATTCCCTGAACATTACTATGAATATGTATTAAATACATTAAAACATATCACATGTCAGTTGTTTATTCAATAAACGATAAGTATTGAATCGTTTATACAAACGATTTAAGAGTAGAATATTTTCTAGTTTCGTCATTTTTCCAGAAGTTGGGTTTTAGTTTTTGAATTGTTTATTAGATAAATGGAGTAAATAACTTGAAATCTAACAAATCCTACTTTATCCTTCAAAGGGTACTGTTATCCTTTACGATTGACTTGTCAAATTAAGCATTCCGTTAAAATTTCAAAGACGTTCCTACAACCCAAATTTAGTACAATAAATAGGTTATCGCCTATAAATTTCAAAAATGTATTAAATGTGGGTGTTTTGGCTAACAGTTGTTAAAAAACCGTAGAGATCGTACGCTTTAAATCTACCAGTAATAGTCAATTCTAAGCGAAATATTACGTTCATATTTCTGAAATATCGTCTAAATGTACAAAATAAACATACCAAGACATACAAACAGCAAAATAAATGTGTTAAGATGAGATGTCTACCATGCTTTAAAGATATATTATATTTATAAAGGATCCTTTATTTGTGCCACTCTCGTCGTTATGTTGAGTTTATTAGGATACTATACTGTTTATAATGGATAAAACAACAACTAAGAACCGCACCGCTGCAGTTAAATTTAGAAATTTCATTAAATTATCATGTATCAACGTAGTTATTCTAATAATCAATTGAATGGTGTGAAATTAATTGGGTAAGTGTAACATTTTACCAAATGTTTACAAGGTGGATATAATAAAGCAATCATGAGGAACTACAACAACATTTCAGACAATTGCTACAATCTACTTGACAATATAAAATTGAAGGTCGCTCTTCTGTATTATGTTTTCTGTTAGCACTGTTTCACATGGTCCGGATTTTCGTCAGTACTAGAGATCGCCTGGGCGAGCGGCACTCGGTGCTCTCTTTTCACGAGTGGCCGTAAATATCCTTTCTCAAGAAAAACCGCGCGTAGATGAAATCACGTGCATATTGAATGACCTAGGCAAGTGGATAAGGTTGATTAGGGGCGTATTCTGCTCACCAACTGCTAACATTTCATTGCGAGTCGTCCAATACGCAGCCGACTTAGAATAGATCACGCATGGTCTTTGTTTACATGCGGTTTTTTTGGGACTGTCCAGACTATAGTGGTGCTGGCTGTACTTCAGTTTGCAGTTGAACACGATGGACAATAGACGTAGGAAACTTTTGTACGCTTTGTTGAGACTTCGGCGACCAAGAAATTGTAATAGACTGAGGTGGGTTCATCAATTACTAGAAATCAGATACATAACAGCAGAGAGCTGTCTCTGTGCTCTTCCAACATCTCTGACAATTAGTAACATACTGTAATACTTTTCAGGACTTTATCGTTGTGATTCATGGTTTAAAAATTGAATTAGTGTCTGGCAAATTAATTTTAGGTTTTCTAATACTCAAATAATATAATATTAAAATTACAGGCATACTGAAATACTTTGAATTTTTTAAAAATAAAAATTCGCGTCTGGCACATTATTAGCAATGATAAAAATGTCTGGCAATAAGAGTTGGATGTTTGTTAAGCCTATCTAAAGTTGAAATATAAAAAATTAACCTTTTTAAAAATATTTTAAGAGTTAGTATTATTACCTGTACAGGTAGGATGCGCACAGGTAAACGCAACCGCTACCGCCAGCCAGATAGCCCACATCCTAACCGGAAGAGCAAAAGAAACGACATATCAAAAAATCAGCTGACCTGAAATTCTCGCTCGAAAAGCTCCTATACTATGCAGAATATACACTTTTCCTCGTCAACAAACTATACGTTACTGAAATAATACAATGAAGATAAATCGAACGAAACACCCGATTTATCACCCGATCGTCCGTCGAAACTCCCTTCTAGCGGGTACGTCCAGGCATTTTTCCCTGAGCGGAGATTAACCTGTGCCTATCGCTACTTATCCGCCTGAATGGCGGAACGTCCTGATCGTATGAAAGATCACTAAGCTCGCATTAACATGGTCAAATTGACCAGGTCAATACGTTTCCACCCGTCAACCGAACAAGTAACAATTCACAGTGCAGCATAAAGTTAGTCCTTCCTCTGAAGATGTGCACGAAAGGTGCACTGTCTATTGCTACGGCTGATGGGCGGAAACTCAGATGGATGAACAGGCTGACCATGTAAAAACGCGCTAAGAGTGCTGTTTAACCCGATCTATTTTTAGTTTGTAGTTTTGTGTATTCATCCAATTTAATGAAAATTTTCTGTATTGTACAAACTTTCCTTGTAAATGAAACAAAATCAGTATTGTGTCTCTGGATGTTTGTAGCTAGTATGTAAGTGAGAAAGATCTTCACGTAATTATGTTGTATGACGCTGTGAACATTTAGGAATCACGTTTCAGAACCATCCTTAAGTCTTTTTCTTACCACCCTGTATAAACGTTAGTGTAATTATATCATCTTGAATTAAATTTCCAGTAAATATTTATCAAGTTTGAAGTAGTTTGTGTGGAATCATCTCATGTGAGGAATAAATAAAATGTAAAGGTATTAATTGTATTATTGATATGCTTATCTTGGAATAAAATTTATTATTATAGATTTTAAACATGGTTTAAGGGTATGATAGACAGAAATACTAGTAAATGATTAATTTATAGAAGTTTATTTGCGAACGATACCTAATAATGAAATTATTCAATTTGATCAACCGTTTTCAAAGTCGTGGGTCGTTAAGCACATTAGATTAGATCCACTGAGGTAGCTAATTGGCGTATTATTATGTAGCCATCAACCTCAAGACTGGACCTTTCATGAAGTTTATTGCTGATGGCTTCCTATTGCCTAATTCAAGAAACCTCACAGGCGCACTGGCATAGGATTTGTTCTGCAGTTTCTCTTGTCTTTGTCCTGGTAGGATTTCCCACCACTTAAGAGGTTTCTGTATCACACACTTTCTTGTGGCCATGTTTATTGTCGATTTTTCGACGCCGTACGAGGGTTCCGGTATTGATGGGCCTGTTCTTGCCATTTCATCTGGTACCTAGGCTACTGTGAGTAGCCCGCTACAGACGAAAACGATTTATCGTAGCGATCTATCTGTGCAGTCAGTTTACACAGTTTTATCGAACGTATGTATGATAAATCGTTGCAGATAATTTCATTTGCGCAGTTCATCGGTGGCAGTTGCATTTTATATTCGATAAATCGTTGCCTCTTGCGTGTGCACAGTTTCATCGTTTCGAGTGGATACGACGCCGCGATCGATCCGAACGATTGCTAGTTTATGAAAGAGTTTGCTTGAGAGCACAAGTCCGTGAAAGTCCTAAGCATGTCGGAACAAGATCAAAGCGGACACCGTGAACAATTGGAGGAGTTCATTCAGTGCTATCGAAGTGAAACCTGCCTTTGGAAAACAAAATCAAAAGATTACCATGATCGCAATAAAAAAATGCTGCCTACAATAGACTGGTCGAAAAATATAAAACCATCGATCCGAATGCCAACAAGGAGATAGTGGTTAAGAAAATTAATAATCTTAAAACTGCGTATAAAAAAGAACTGAACAAAATGAAACAATCTAATAAATCCGGAGCAGGAACTGACGAGATTTACACTCCTCACTTATAGTACTTTGATTTGTTGAAATTTTTATATGATCAAGAAGTACCAAGACCCTCCATATCAAATATAAATGAGGACGAATTTAAGCATATCATCAAGCCCAAAAATGCAAGTGCATCTTCATCATTTTCCGTTATTGCTGATGACATGTTTCTCGCGCGAGCTTCTGAGTAGAACTGACAATATCGACGCCAGATATCGGTTGCGTGTGGAGACACTAGGGCTATTCGATTTAACTGTGCAGTTTGAAATCGTTACGATATATCATTATGTCTGTAGCGGGCTTTAAGGGCCCCATATACGGTACGATTCGTCTATTCGATCGATCTGATGAAAATCGTGACGATTGATCGCATCAAAAATGTCGCTCATACACGAAACGACTGGTCGTAACGATCGATCATTTACTTGTTTAAAGATGAAGGATAAAGACGTGTTCAAATAATTAAATGGAAAATGAACTTATTTTCCTTACCTATGTGGCGGTAGCGTTGATTCGGATTCAAAAGAAAAAAAGAAAGCCTAGAAGAATGTGGGTTAAGCGAAATCAGTATTCGCATGTAAATCTTTTAAAGGAATTAAGGTTCCATCCAGAAGATTGGCACAATTATATGAGAAGAGTGAAACAAAATCGAATCGTTGATCGTAAAGAGCCATACACTGTCGATTCATCGTTACGATATTCATGATTGCATGGGTTTTTGTTGCGATTTCCGACATCGTCTTCGATTAAGTAAACCGTTAACGATCTTTACATACAGATAAATCTTACCGTGTATGGGGCCCTTTAGCTTGCAACGATCTACGACTGCGTTTAAGGCACGTACGCAATTCCATACTAGTTAAGAATGAACCTCTATGGAATCGAGTGCCTTCAATGCAGCTTGACTTTCCGTGAAAATAGCAGCGGAACGTTTTGTTCTTCCCTGCCTTTTAATTTATCCAATGCTTGGAAAGCTGCAGCGTCCTTAAATATGTTAATTGGAATAGCTATCCTTTATTTTAGTCTTAAAATTTCGGCTCTTATCCTCTTACCTCTGCCTTGGAGCCGTCCTGATACCAGGTTACCGCAGCCTGTATGGGTACACCTTTTTTCCAGTCTTCTATTCCTGATATAGTTATTTGGAACTAATTATTGAAGTTATGTCTTGTGGCGGTTGCATCAATGGGTAACCACATTAAGTCATCCGCTTTCTGCTACTCGATAGTCAGCACTGTGCGGTTGACTTTGAAGTATTCTGCGCGTTACAGATCTGGCTTCGCCTTTTATAGAAATGTGTAGTAGTAGCACATATTCACCACTTGTGTGTTCTCTCGTTACTATGAAGAGTTACAGAAATGCCACTCTCCTATATCTTATTTAGTTTTAATTTTAACAATAAACAATATTTTGATTTCCATAACAAAACATTTGTGAAGTATCTAAGCAGATGGAGATATTTCATTCTTCGGAGCACAATTGTTCAAGAGACTGGTTCTTTAGCAAGATGATGGAAGTATTTGGACTCTGGTTCCTCATTTAATAAAATAATTCACTATCAGCTTAACCACCCCTGTTTTCTTTATTATACCACTTTAAATAAATAACAATTCCATAAACTTGAAAGTAACATCCATTATATACTTTTGTTCGGCAGTTAGTTTGATCAGTGTTTTAATTACCATGAAAACATATGGAATTTGCCGACTACTTAGACTTAGTCGCTGCGGCTCTCTCAGTTTATTTATTCCACTTAATCTTCCTATGTATAGTGTAAACAAGTTATATCCGATTTATGATATGAAACACATACGAAAATAATATAATATTTATTAATTAAAGTGGAATTTCTAGATGAATTGACAGATTTCACAAAATTAGGGTTGAAATAATCATTACAGTCGTATGTTCTAGTCCCATTACCCAAACAGTCACTGTTATGGGATGAAAGGACTCATTTATTAAGTATGCTCTATATCTATCCTCCTGTTTCTTATTTAAAATCTAACTTTATTAGGGCTTTATAAGCTTTTACTTGATGAAGATCCATACTGAACGTTTACATAGTTTTGTACAAGTTACAAGATAAGTTGAGTAAGTGGTTTCATTTTTTCGATCTACGAGAAAAAACTCATAAATGTTCCCATTCTCCGGTAAATGTGTCTAAGGTGTTCGAAATAATGAATTAATTTTTGATGGACATAAGAACTAAGACGTATCTTATAGTGAGAAATGAGAAAATAATGTCCAGAATGGCGTTAGTGTTGCATAAGAGTAAGGACTGAGAAATAAACTTAGAAATTAAAGACAACAAATTAATGAAAAATCTTCTAAAATCGAAATATGTATCCAGAAAGACGAAAGAGAGAATATATTCTACAATTATAAAACCTACAGCTACGTATGCCTGCGAGTCCTAGATTTTGAATGAAGCACAGGAAGGAAAGATACAAAGATGGGAACGGAACAATCTGCGAGCTATCTATGGTGGAATAAGAACCGAGGAGGGGTATAGAAGACGTACCAAGAATTAACGGAACTATGTGAAGAAACCAATATAGTAGGAGTTCTCAAGGCACAAAAAATAAGATGGTTGTGGCAAATAGAAAGATTAAGTAAGGCTTCCAAAGCTAGTCCTAAATAGAAGGCCATTTGGAAAGGAGAGAAGGGGTAGACCCAGAAAAAAATCATTGTATGACAATTGTATAAACTTTTGTAAATAATGAAATAAAATAATTGAATTTGTTTAAATATTCATTATTATATTTAAACCTATGTTCAACTTAAACTTGTGACGCGTTTCGCTAACACAGTGACTTTATCACTCACTCAATAATGTTATGATATCAGAATGAATTACAGGATTAACATTATTGTACATGTGTATGTGTAAGTTATTAACTAGAGTTTCTTTAGGAGGTATACTGGGGAATAGATTTGTTACATCGAACGATATGAATTTAGAATTATGAGGTAATTTCATATCTTGAATATTATTGATTAATTCTGTTGAGTTTTTAATTGAAAATTGAGGTTTGAATGAACATTTTGAGATGATATATGAGAATCTTTGAAATTTTAAATGAAGGTGCTGTGAAAAAAGACACAACCGGTCTAATTGGGTACCCCTCTTTATGGTGTTTGATTAATGAATAAAGTTCAGGGTGTTGTGGATTGGGTACAACCAGTTAATTTTTTTCCTTATCGTTAATTATTGATTTAGCATGATCTACTGCTAATTTTATTTCCTTCTGAAATTTGTTAGTTGGGTCTTTTTTAAGAATATCAAAATTTCTTGACAGTATGAGGTTGCGAGTTTTTAATATATAATCATCTTTAGATAATAATGCTATTACTGTATTTCCTTTATCTGCTTTTGAGAAAAGACTATTTGACTTTGTATTTGTTGAATTGATTTGGCGACTGATAATTCAAAGTTAGGTTTGTTGAACTTGACAAATTCTTTTTTAATAATTTCAGAAGCTTTATGTTTTAGATTAGAATTATTTGGGAAATTATACAAGCTAATTTCTGTTTCTATACCTAGTTTGTTGAAGTTATCAAATGAGCATGTGGGTTGAATATTATGTTTAAAACCTTTTTTAATAATTGAACTTATTTATCTGGAAAAACTGTATTTGAAATATTGACGAATCTGTGAAAAAATATATGTTCTGAGAATTTGGTTTCTGTACTTTTTGATACTTGTTTATTAGTTAATAATGACTTTAATTCACGTTTTTGTACTTGGTACTTTTTGTGAATTATTGATGTAATTTTTATCTCTCATCTCACAATCTAAAATGTCAAACTCTATGGGGTGTAGTATATGTGTGTATAGTTGTGAATGAATTCACCTAAATCACACCTAAATTCACATAAATCATAAAAATGTATCGTTTACTGCACTGAATATCTTATCTTCTTTCAACCATTCTTCTTTGACAGGTAGTTGCTTTGATTGCTGCACTGCTCTTGTTATTTGTCTTTAATTTCATGTATCTAGGGAATACATGATTTCGTATTTATTCAAGTTTTTATTGTGGTATATTTTCAGATGAACACCTACATTTCCTTTAAAAAAATCGAAACAACCATCTGGTACTAATCATTTAAATTTGATGTAAGATGACCTAATTTCTTTTGAATATTATTACATAAGAATTTACAGTTTTACGACCGTTTTTTTTATTGGATCCCACAAAATAAAAAGGAGTCAATTATGAAAACTACATCTTAACACCTTTATTGTCTACCTTTGCACATATCCCACGCAGACATGTCTACGATCAAACACAGGTTAGGACTCAACTGCTTGAATAATCTATATTCAATTTTCGAGAAAACCTCGTCTAGAAAATACCTCACGTTTCAGTGAAACATTTATTTCAACAAAATTCTATCAAATTAACAAATTCAATTTTAATTTGAAACCCCATAACATGGAGATCGAACTCATACGGAAAAATTGACAAAAGCTGTCCTAAAAATCTAAGCAGTTTGTTTTTTCACCGCGGCGTCGCCACTGCAAATCCAATGGAAATCTTCTGTTTCTCCCCGCATGCCACACTTAACAACACTAAAATACGATGTCCTTTTAGATATCTTTAAGAACTACTTGTTAATTAACTGTGTGCCCTCCAGCACAATATGGCCGACAAAGTCAGTGGAGTCATTCTGGAATGGTCTATACCGTCTAAAAACAGTAACCTTAGTTTTTATAAATGACAGTGTAGTCAAATAGTAAACATTACTTATAACAAAAACTCAAAGTAAAAACTAGAAATATTAAAATTGTTAAAAATTGAAAACGGACAGGGTGTAGGTACGTTGTTAAAATTATTTCGTGGTTGGTAGTGCAGCTTATTTAAAATGAAGACGTGAATTTAATTTAATTTAAGAAAACTAGAGTTAGGACATATTTAAATATTTTTTATATTGAAAACATGTGCATGAACTAATGTCATTAGTAAGTTGTGCCTTTTGATTCAAAATATATTTTAAATTTTTATTATTTTTTATTGTTATTAAACAGATTGAAGATTATGCATTGAGTTTCAAGGCTTTGGGCTTAATCCTACACCTGTTAAACATTTTCACTATTCTGATATAAGGTTTTGTAGCTCATTCATTGTTATTTTGAGATTATTATGACTGATCAAAGCGATGTCATCTACATACTGCAATATGTATGTGTACAAATTGAAATGTTCTGTTGCTAAATCATAGTTGTAACAGCACAGATCGATTATAGGGCAAATGGGATAGTGGAGAGCCCTGGAGGTGTAAATGTTTGGCGTAAAACTGTTTCAATTTAATTGTGGTTTTCTATCATATCATTTCTGTTTCCTAACCTCACTAACCTAACATACTGTTAAATGAGCTAGCAACCAATAAAACACCATGAACTGAAAGTGTATGCAAGGCTTATGATTGGATGTTATTGTTCTGCAGTCAGATGTTGTTGGTATTGGATTTAAACTGGCACCCTCTGCCATGACCAGAAACTGGAACATATGGAGTCCGATCTCCTTATAAAAAACATTACTCTACTCCATTTTATATTACTACTACATGAAAGACACATTTTTAGTTTCTCTTACGACTAACCATCTCTACAATCTTTGTCTTTTTCATAATTTCGAAACGTAATAGTAATTTACGTTACAAGTCCGGGTAATGGCTTATTAAAGTACAAGTCTAGATGTTTACGGACGAGGCGACGAAGGAGCCGAGTCTGGAATTTCTAGACGAGTACTTTAATGACATTCCACGGTCGTGTATCGTACAATATTTTATTCCATACTGTGTTGTATTAAAAATGAAATTTCAATATTTTATTTTAGGTTATCTCCCTGTATGTAGGTGTTAGCAGTCCGGGAAGTAAAAATTTCCCGGACCGGGTACTGTAATGAGTTACTTCCTGGACTCGAGTCTATTTCCCGGACTCAAATGTTTCCGGGAAATAGCTTATTACAGCACAGTATGAAATAAACTATATTTTTCACTACTAGCCTCTAAACCTAACTTTATTGACTTTTGTTTAGGTAGTAAAGTTGTTCATTACTAACCAAGGTAGAAAAACACGGAGCCTACTTGATTATAACTAAATCTCAATCCATTTAATAGAATGTGAGGTTAACTTGTGCACAGCTGTCATGTCATGTAAAACGGAAGTCGACAAACCAATATTTAAAAAAATTAAATGCCAGTAGTGAAGTAGTGAAAAAAATGCTATATGAGCCACGGTAGAAAAGTGTATTAATGTCTCGGATCCATTAAAGACCTCTAGGCTTCGCTTCTCGGTCTTTAATGGACCTCGACAATAATACCTCACTTTTCTACCTTGGCGCATAATTACTATTCCACCATCCTATCCTATTCAATTCGTAGACCAATCTTTTATTAATAAATTCACCCGAATTTACAGTTTCAAATTATAAAGTATACAAAAGTAATATAAATAACAAATGAGTCAATAAAAAAATACAAAGTGGTCATTAAAATAGTTTATTTAAATTCTCAAAACCATACCAACAATTATTGGTTGAAAAAAACTAATTGCTAGCAGCGGATGCTTACGTTAATACACATATTGTAAGTGCTATGAGCAATCAGATGTATCTGGCCAAGTCGATCAAAAACAAACAAATGCATTTCCATACAGGATATTTTCAACCCCTTGAAACTTTGTTCTGGATAAAGCTAGAAGCTTAAGTTTTCAGTGACTAAGAGGGCAAAATATAATTAGGTATATTACTTAATAAAATTCCATTTAAATTTGCATTTTAACGACAATTGCAAGTCAAACTTGCTTAAACATAACACTGTCCCTCACTCACTATCAAAATGAAACTTACATTCAAGCTTAAAATACAAATGGTTCGTAAACTCAATTTGGAACAGGTTAGCATTTTACGTTTCTAATATCTACGTAGGACATCGTTACCGTATTTTGCATTTATGCTCGGTCTGTACTGCTGGAAAAATTGCAGGGAAAGTTTTAAATCAGTTTTGAAAAGCCTCCAAAGCTTTCCTTCCAGACTATTCTTGAATAAATCAATTTTCAAATATTGTAGAACATAGACAATTAAAAGGTCGTCTACAGCAGGAATTGTTATTAAATACGTTCCAGAATACGATGATCTATAGTTAATCCATAATATTTGCTCTTACCTCAGTTGCTCTCCTTGAGGAAGATCTTGAAGGGTAAACAGTTAGAAATGGGAAATTCCCATAATATAGTCATATTAAGAATGTAGTTAAGTCGTCCAATCGATTTTGTAATAAAACAAACAAGTGAACTTAAAAACACGAATACTATTAAATTACTTTATCACAGATTATTAAGGTCAAAATTATAGTTTGCATTAATTATGTGGATGAGTGAATATCAAGCAGTATTAGATTAAAATTAAAAAACAATCGGTAACTGTTCAGAGCATACAATTTGAACCGAAATTTAAAATATTATTATTTAACCATGTGATTAGTTAATTTGCTAGATAATGAAATAATTTGTGCTTATCTTCTCAGTTGGAATCATTTATTTCTTAAGACACCTGCCTAACAAACTAAATCAATTTGTGACTTTTGGATTATCGCTAGAATAATCAAAACTCAGCAATTCAATACAAGTACAAAGTAAAAACTTCTTATAGTTATAAATAAAATATATTCAATTATTAATAGAAAATATTTTCAAACAGTGAAAAGGATATAAGACGATTTCATTCATACTAGAAATTCTAAATAAACAAACATGTTTATAATAATTAAAAAACCAGTTTACAGATATCATGAGCAACTTTTTTAGGACATACATTATATAAACAAACAGATGAATAGTTTGTTTTATAGTGATTTTAACACGAGTGAGGTGCAACTATGAAAATTTATTCCAAAATCAATTGCAAAAGTGTCGTCTCCCTTGATGACTTTTTCCACATTGCATCGCTTACAACAAATTACAATCGACGTTTCATTTAATTGTTATATATATAAACTAGTTTGTTAATGAAGGCGATTAATAAACGAAACTGTTTAAAGCACGAACGAGCGATAGCGAGTGAGTGCCTTATTAATCGTGCCTTATTAATCGTGCCTTATTAATCGTGCCTTATTAATCGTGCCTTATTAATCGTGCCTTATTAATCGTGCCTTATTAATCGTGCCTTATTAATCGTGCCTTATTAATCGTGCCTTATTAATCGTGCCTTATTAATCGTGCCTTATCAATCGTGCCTTATTAATCGTGCTTTATTAATCGTGCCTATATTGTCTATATCAAAATGTCATCAAAACGTCAAAATCACAAAAAGAGTGCGTTAATGAAAAAAGAGTGCGTTAATGAGAAAAGAGTGCGTTAATGAAAAAAGAGTGCGTTAATGAAAAAAGAGTGCGTTAATGAAAAAGAGTGCGTTAATGACGTCCATTAACGCATCCTTTTTTAAATGAAATAAATCATTAATATCGAAATTAATAAACGGTCAACGAAAAAGTATTTTTTACTCTTATCGTTAATTTGGATAGATTTCTAGTTTACATTTGTCTGACTATTTTATTTGCCGAATGATCCCGTTAGTGTTTTAATTAATCTACTGATATTATGTTTCCCACGGACACCGCGGATGAAGTTCAAAGTAATATTTCACCTCCTAATAATATTCATCCGATGGTCCCGAATCCATGGATGATGGGCTCGATAAAGATCCCTACCACTGGTTGGAACACTAGTGGGCTCGGCAAAATTTCAGTGTGCTCCCGGCGTCGGTTCCAGCCTTCAGTCGTAGAAATAGACCGACGATAAGTAACAAAGGAAAAAAATTATAAATATATCAAGGAATATACAAAAGATAAAATAACCTACGTAATGCTTATATTCTTTGTAAATTTATTATTTACTAATACTAACTCATTATTTACTTAGCTTGAATAGGATTTTGCCTTACACATACTTTATTTGCAAAAACGTAAAATAAAATGGGGTCCTGTTCAATTCAACTACCCACGTGCTTTTGATTACATTGGGCGTAAATGAAATCTGAACAGAGTATAGGTACAAACAAAAATCTCTTTGATAAAACACTCGATTACCGAATTTTAACCAACGCCATCTCTGGCTGTTGGAAATGCTAGAATTCTACTTCCAGCTGTATAGGGAGGCAGGTATATTTTTTAACTATCTGAGGTATGGCTATTTGTTTCGAAAGTAAGTATGTCAAAAACTCTAGCGCATCCTGAGTGCTTCCATTTTTAGAACAATCCTTCAAAAATTCTGCTGTATAGCATTTTTGACAATTCTTTTGTACGATTGCATGAAATTATAGTCTAAGATTTCGGTTTACCTACAGATGTTATTCACCTTGGTTTTACCAGGGCTTTTGACTGGGTACCAACGCTTAGATTGAACATTTTGGTATCAGAGAAAATTTGAATAACAGGATAGCTGATTTCCTCACCTCATTACAATTTTGTCAGCAGGTCAATAATACATTTTCTTCACCGAAACCTATCTTAAGTGGAGTCCCGAATAGTTACCAGACTGGTTATTACCGCTAAACATAGTTGAGTGTGTCGTTAAAAATATAGGTAAAAACAAGCCGTTATTTGTCATACTACATAAACAATCATATGTTAAATACCGTGTAATGTGACCTCGATGTTATTATGAATAGGAACTTGTCCTGGTCTGATCATATCCTCTCAGTCTGCGAGAACATCAACTCATAAATATTGTTATTATATAAATCTTTTGGTACCATCATTCATTAAGTTATACGTACATGATCTACTTTCAGCCTCATATGGAATACTGTGGACTTGTATGGTGTCCTATTTTAACATTTGATCGGAACAAACTTAAAAATGTGCAAAGATTAGCCACAAGATTTCCTTACGGTAGAATGCGACCTAGTTATGATCAGTACCTTGCTTCATTCAGCTGATCTAACTCCTTTTAGTGAACGCAGGTAACGCAATAACTGCTGCAGGTCAAATCGCCACACTAACCAACAACCTCTTCGTATCTTATCATGCTCTTCACGAACTATCAAATCCATGTCAATTTATTTTAGACTACAGACTACAAATTCTATTCTATCTCTGCAGAAATATTGAATGTATTATTCACTCTAAAATATCTTTTCGAGTTTAGGACCAATAGTAAACTTCCTGGTTAGGAATACGTTGAATGTTATAATTTATTTAATTTCTTGGAGTAGGTACTTTCAAGACGATCTGGACTGCAATTTTATGTTAATATAAAAAGGATAATATTGATCCTAGAATCAAACTACCCTTAATAACTGGTACTATAACGGAACTGTGTGTTTTTTGCTATTGAAATTATTATGATAACTCTAATTCTAATTTGATGGCATTCTGTTCATCACTGCCAGTAAACACTCCCAAAGAACATCGCAGGTGTTTTAAAATAAGCGTGACAGAATACTTTTGTCTGGGCGCAAAAATATCCGCTATTTTTTTTAGCGTTCAACAATGGATAAGATTTTTCCATGTCTTACTCAAACGCCCACATTAATAATTTCATTCTAAAGGCGGAACTCCTTACACATTAGCATTCAACAATAAGTATTCCAACATTTTTAAGTCGGTTCGACGTTCGCGTATGGTAATTCGGTCTCTTTGAAGAAACAAAAAAATGCTTTTCAATATGTCGGATCGATGTTTTTGACTGTCTACTTATTTAGGACGATTGGGACGAGCCCGTACAATGTCGAATACATTATTTCGATCACATTCAATTGAGAAACTGCTCGAATTTGTTTTATTTGCTTAAATTCTAGCAATTTATTTTGTCGCATAAAATTCGTCGATATTGCGTAATGTGAAGAAGTTGAATATCATAGTTGTAATGAAATAGGTAAGGGACAGTTCCCTTGAAACGGACAATTTAATTATTTTTGGTGTGAAATATTATTTCAAAGGAAAAAGGTTCAAATTGTACCGTCATAATATGAGCATAAGGTTTGTGGATTCACTTTTTCAGAAAAAGCTAGAAAAAGAAAAGCTAGTCACTCGAAAAAATAAGTCTAAGTTAATTATATAAAATGCCCATTTCATGGGATGTTGCCCTTGTTATGGACAGTTATTCCCATGAAGTGGTCAATGGTACAAAAACATGAGAACAGGTAAATAAAAGTGAATCAAAATTCAAAAACACTTCTTGCAGAAGAAATTTAAATTTCCAATTATACCACAAGATTTGTGGGCCCACTGGTTACACAAACGGCACTGAATAAATTCTTCTTTACTTAGTCGATATTCACCACTACAAGCTACGCATGTAGAATTATCTTCCTCAGAATCTTTCTTCTCTTCGACATTTGAAGGATCAAGTTCTTGTTCTATTTGACTCAAATATTCTTTAAGATCCCGTGGAGGCGGAGATTCATCATGGAGAGAGATGTTTCCGTCTGTATCAGAGTCTCTAGAGCAATGTTTCTTTTTAGCTGTCGTAACTATTTAAGCCTTTGCACCTTTCTTCTTACTTTTATTATTTCTTTCTTCTTCCGCTTTCATTAGCTAATCTTTCTCAGGTGTGTCTGTAATAATAGAACATTTTCCTTTTATTCGGCCACGAGTTCTACTTTGTTTCCTTAAAGGTGCTGTAGGATATGGTCTTAACATTTCTGGAGAAACTATTTCTAACTCTTCTCTTCCTTCCTTCGTAACATTTCTCTTCACAGTGCCGATGCCGCTTGAAGAAGGACGATTTGGATCAGCGAAAGTAGATGGCTGATCTAAAATATTGTCGTTCTCTGGTAGGTTGCCTTTCGATTGTGAGATGGTTAGGGTTTCCTGATTCATTAGGTATAGATGTGGGATCAGGTCTGTCAGTTATACTTGAAGGGAGAAAATCGTCGTCAGTGAAGATGTTCGAATTAAATGGATATATTCCAGTTTTTTCGAAACTCTTACAGATATTGCTGATTGTAAATGACTCACTAAAAGCTGGATTCACGAACTCAGCAACTTCGTATATAGTTACGGTTTTCCCTGGATTGCATGTTAACCAATTATTCATCCATGTCTGTCGGGGCATGTAGCCCGGAAAGTAGTTGTTTCTTCTTCGTTGAACGGTCACGGTTTTTAGAAAAATTATTTTTCAAAACTTTGTCAAAGCGTTAGAATAATATATTTTCATTCTTCGACATCTATTATTCATAGCTTGTTTATATCTAAAAATGAAAAAAAACATTATTAATATAATAATAATAAAATTAATTTCTAATGGTATTACCTTGACTTGAACGGAACATAAACGGCCACATCAAGAGGTCGCATTCGGTGGCTGCAATGCGGAGGCAACGTTAAAATTATTATGTGGTTTTTTCTTGCAAAATCCACAACTTGCAGATTCACATGAGCTGCATGATTGTCCATAATAATTAATGCTTTCTTATCAGCGGTTGGTTGAACGTGGTTCAAGAAATGTTTCAAAGATTCAACAAAAATTCATCCAACCAGATGGATTTGCCATACCTTTGGCACCAACCGGAGCTCCCTTGAGCATGTTATCTTTGAAGTAAACTCGTGGGAATATGAATACAGGCGGAATCGTCCTCCTGAAGCGCTAATTAAAAAAAGAACGGTTATCAGAGTTCCTCTTTCTGCCGAAGCGATTTGCCCTACTTGTTTCGTCCCTCGTACAGATATTACCTTGAGCGGTTTCGTGACTGTCATGCACCCTGTTTCGTCAAGATTCCATATGATGTTTGGTGCAAAATTGTGTTTCTGGTACAATTTTTCTAAATTTGAAAAGAAAGTTGTGGTATTTGTTTTATTGAAACTGGAAATTCTGCTCAATGATGTGCTTTCGGGTTGACGCAGTGAGAGTTCCTTGTGGCGACTCATGAATAAATGAAACCAATGAATTCCTGCTTTGTTATTTTTATTCCATTCTGCTGGTGTGTCTACTTTATTGGCAGCAGCAAATTGGTAAGCCAAATTTCTGGTCTGCGTTGTTGTCAAACCATGACACATTTTGGAGGATGTTCGAAGGTGAGAAACTAGTAACTTTTCCTGATCTTTCGTGAATGTTTTCCTATTTCCAATATTCCTTATGTATCTGAAATTGCCATCTGGAGAATTCTTATATTTTTTTACAAAATTGGCCAATAAAGATTTCGATATGCCAGTGTTCTTGGCAACACATCTTATCGAAAGAATTTGATTTATTACAGCTTTCACTACATCTTGAATCTTTTCATCAGACTTTCTAACTATTACCTACATTTAAAATAACAAAGTTGTCATTCACTTTCGGTATAACCGGAAGTGACATGTATGTCAAAATATTTTCCATAAATTTGCCATAACTTGTTCTCTATCTATGCCAATTTTTATAGAAAACGTGTGAGTAGTCTCCAATATATAGATAGTGTAAGCTCGTCGTGAAACAGCCTCTACCTATATATATTTTTTGTATTTGTGTGAGTGAATAAAACATTATTATTATTAAAACGTGGAGAAAATCGATAAAAATGACTTAAAACAGGATAACATTAAGAAATTTTGTAGAAATTCAAGGGGTGCGACTAAAATTAACAAAATAAAATATTTATAAGGTAAACTATTTCAGAATTATTATTTAAACGTAATTTTTTTAAATATGGGACAATTATTATTTATTGCATTGTCGGAAATATGAAACTTTTAATCAAATTACTTAGTATCACATTACATTTGCTGTTGCATAAAATTGATGTGTTATCCAAAAGATACCCCTACATACATGTTCTATAAATCGACTCAAAGATCTTTCCAAGCTGCAGACGATTGCGTTTGTTATTAAATTCGAAGAAGTTGTACATTTAACCTCGATAAATCTCAATTGTAACAAATTAAATTAAAAGACATGTTTAATCAGACTCTGATCCAGAATAAAGATTTATAGACTCAGGAAACTGGTATTTTTTTCTCAACATATTCTATAAAATCACTATTTGGAATACGTTTGATGTTACTTTTATTATAAATTTGTGTCACATATTGTGAAATTTCATATAAATTACTCATATTTTAAGAATAGAATTTTAATAGTATGTCGATTTCACTATGCGTATTAAGCTTTTTACAAATTATCACTAGATATCGTTAATTTTATTAAACTTTTCACTTTAATAAAAACCAATATTCCAAACAAACTCTTATTTATTAATGTCTGAAAGGGTTCAATTGAAACACAAAGTCGAAAAAGTATTATTACTCCGTGTTGTCATAGACTCCTACTCCTTTTACGACTACCAACCAAAACTAGATAGAACAGTGATTGACAATATGAGAACAAATATAAAATCTGTAAAGCATCTACATAACAATCACAAATAATATTAGAGCAAAAACCATACGCAACAAACTAATTTAAACATTCAAGAGGCTACTACAAATATTTTTTATGCATTAAATTTATACACTGTGACGTTGTTAGTGAAGTTATTGTGATCTACTACATTTTTCCTTTTTGAACTAAATTTAATGTTAGATTACGAATGCTGCGAGGATCTTGTTTGAAAAATAATCGTAAAATAATTAAAACCGCCGAAAACTACATTTATTACGCTTTTATTAACACATTCTAATAAAAAGAGTTGGTCCCCCTACTTTATATAGCATATTTTCAGTTTAATATCTGTTAAACTATGGAAGTAAGGTGAGGTTTGTGATGAGTGGAAGTACCTCGAAAACCTGTTTAAAAGGATTATTATATTCCTCGGTAGAAATACAAAATTATAAAAACAGTGGTGTAAACTTATGAAAAGAAATGAAGTTACTTCAACCATTTATTATTTACATTGTTGTGAAAATGACCTTAAGATGCGTACAGACATGACGCGAGTAAGACACGCACGCAACACTCCAAAGTGTGTTCGAGGAACGCAAGAAGTTCGCGCGCCGTCTGATAAAGGTGCTTTGCTACCCGTCTATTTTCATTTTTTCGACGGCCGTTCAAAGAATCAACATGGCGCAGTGTGGACGAGAGTTCGAGAGATGGAACCGTGGAGTGAAGATGTATGCTTGGCATGTAGCAGGTGTATCTCAAAAAATGGATCGCAGCAGGCGAGCGTCTCCCGATTGTCCGTACGCACCTTTACGCGGATTTTAACTCGTACGCAGAATGGTAATTTCACTGAACTTCTTAGACGCGCCATATGTATTGCAGCGCGTCCTTTCCAAACCAAACATAAACCAGTAATGTTGCAGCGAAAGCGACTGCTCGTTGCTGTTCAACTTTTCTTCTTGTGTTGTCCGTTGTAAAAATAGTGGTTGCTTTGTATGTTGCATCTAACAATTTCATTTCAGTTGAAATAACTTGAATGTATTAGTTTTGCGTATTTGAGTTCCAAATTGCGTCACGTACTTCTGCGTAGTAATACAGTATCGCCAATCTACGTATAAGCTGTAATCCTCCTTGATGTAAATATATTTCATTCATATTACCTTACCTTACCGAAATAAAATGTCTTCATGGATACATCTATTCTGGGTAATATAGGATGGAGCTGCCACTTTCAGTCATCGTTCTTGAATAATTCATGTGATGCTAAAATTACACATACGAAAAACACTGGGAGAACACTATTTTTCCTGTCTGAACTAAACACAACTGGATGACAGATACAGATTTTGATGTTACATTTTTGCTCCTCGCACAATTCGTACTTCTGATTTATTGTGAATTACACTTCTAAGTCAAACGGGGTCGGTATGATCTACAAGATCTACAAATCAGAATGTTTGGTTAAATGTATGTCAAAATATTCTTCATAAATTCGCAATAACTTGTTCTCCATCTAAACCAATTTTTATAGAAATCGTGTGAGTAGTCTGCAATATGTAAATAGTGTAAGCTCGTCGTGAAATAGCCTATATATACAAATTTCAAAGATATATACAACCATAATAATAAAATTCCACTTTATAGAAGCTCGATTAACCCTATGTTTCGACAAAATAAAAAATACAAGAACAATACGTAATAAATAAATACAGTACAAAAATATACAGGGTGTTGCAACGGAAACGACAAATTTATGTTAGAGAAAATGCAAAAACGGTTCGATTTTTGTTTCAAGTGGGACATCTTTCGATCATATCCTCAACTGTCGTACATCATAATTATTTATTAATAATCTTCTAAGTTCATTTCCATTATTATTGCTTATTACAAAAAAAAACACAACTCAACCTAAACTGTTAGAGCCTGTTAATTATTTTATGTAATTTATGTACCGTATGCGAATAGAAAGCTGAATTTACTGTTTGGACCCTTACTTTTGTGGAATCTACTCATATCCTTTAATAATTTTCATAATTTTTTCATTAAATAGTGGAATCAATTAGAAACAGTTAGTTTCATTTATTACATGAATAGAAAGCTGTTCACCTAATTTGTAGAATATTTGTGGGGGATGCAATACATGTGTGAGCGTTGCAGCCCTTATTCTTATCTTAATTTATGACGCCACTTAGGTCAGTTTATCGAGAGGCTGGCAGTGTACATTTTAATATTTTGTGGTTTTCTATTTGTATACAGATGTTTTTGAGGTTTTAGTTTAATTATGTTAGTATCGCTAAGAATTTCGAAAGGAACAGAGGTATTTTTCCGTTCGTGTTATACGAAAAGTTCAGGCCTCTCGCTCCTTAATTATTATTCAAGTACTATTAAACTCTATTTATTTATTTCATTTTTAAGGATTTTGTATAGTTTTGTATAACTAAATTGTCGAAACTCATTTGAAAAAAGGTAGTATTAAAGGCTGTTTCCAAAAAATCTAAATACGGCCTTTTATTTTCAAACTGTCGTAGTTAGCTAAAACGGATAGTTTCAGTGAACGCGACATTTAGCGGCGAACGTGACAGGACTTGCGCTTTTTTTTAAGGAAGACAATTTTAAATTACATATGCAGGGTACTTGAATAACGGCGATATTCGGTCAGATTTGTGCGGAAACCAGAGCGGTTTAAAGTGTTTGATTCGAAGAAGAATTTTAGTACTAACAGTTTCTCACAGTTTTATTAGTGATGGATGGAAAGAAGAATCATCGTAAACTGCTTCGTGCTGCGTGCCTCATTTACCAAGGTAGCTAACGAAGTAGAAGGTTTGCTGTCTAATCCAGAGGCGGAGCAACGATTGGTACAAGTTTTTGTGAACATCCTGCAGCAAGAGTTAGATGATCTTAAGCTGATCGTAGATAGCGAAATTTATAACGTCCTTTTGGAAAAAGTTGCTACTGAAGGGGATCTGTTGGCAGCGATGGAAAGTTGCGACAGTTATGGACGCAAGGCTATTGGTTTATCCATACGGTATAATGAATTTTTACAGCCAGTAGTAGTCGAGGTGAGGTCTATTGTTTCCGAAATCACTAACAACATTGAACAAGGTAAGCGTAAATTTAAGTTACCTGTGTTAGCGTTTAAAAATTTTGACGGAATTACTAATGGCTAGTTGCCATTTTGGTCTCAACTTAAAAAAGTTCATAAAGATAACCTTAAGCGACAAGGTCGAATATTTTATTCAGGCCACCGTGCCAGGCACCAGAGCTAGGCAGCTAATGGACAGTTTTCCCGCGACCGGTGTTTAAAAACGCGATTTGGTAGAGAAGATCTCCAAATATAGCCGGTTCAGTATTAAAACCGTTGCACGTCACATCTGTCATAACTGTACTATGTTGCCAAGCCCTTGAAATAATATGAGAATCTAGTATATGTCAAATGAAGTTTATCAAATATTCTAGGTTAGGTTTAGTTATTGATGGTTATTGCGTGCAAAGAAACTTCGACTTATTTCAGTTACATACAGAGATGTTACATATAAAACTTCAATTTGTATGTTAACCGTACAGCACTAAGAAATTCTTATTTTAAAAACTATGGAATTATTTTTAGCACTAAAAAGGTATGTATGGAATAGTTAACACTTTTATTTGTATGCTTATACCACACACTTAATTAGTTAGAAGTTATGGAACTATTCTAGTATTTAAAATGCATGTATATATAGTATCAAGAAAAAAATATTATCTAATATAATTTTTAGGTTACAATTACCTAAGTACATGTTGGCTTCTAAAATGTTGTCACTACAATATGAAACATTGATGTAAGGTTTACAGACAAATTATAAATAAAAAAGTTCTGATAACCTGGATCTACCTCCTTTTTGAAGGTAGGCAATTTTATTTTATATTTTGTTGAAATAAATCTTAAATTTTTTTTAGAAAAGCCGGGATGTAAAGCTTTAGTGTGTTGGTCATTCTCAACAAGGAAAATCATCCTGAGATATATGATCATTGATCATAGCAAAAGAAAATTGTGCAGCAAGCACCACCACAGCTCAGAAAAGGAGAGCAAATCCATTCTATTCTCCGAATGAAGGTATATGCGAATGATTGACTAAATTGTATCACTGAAATCAATACATATTATAATTATCAGTATCTTGGTGACTTATTTATCACTCCATCATCTTCTAATCAATCAAATTTATATTTACCATTTTGATTTAGCTCGCCAACATCTACCGCAGCTGAAAGTATTGCCAATAAAACGATTGATCAAATGAGACCTTTCAATTCAATGAAAACTATTAAATTAATTCTTGGTAGTTTTTATAAAACTTTGTGATATACACATTTACCTTTAGAAAATGTTGCCTGAATTACTTATTTTGAATATCATGATTAAAATAAAATAATAAATAATGCCACCCCAATTTTTATGGAATTGTTTTATTAAAAAGAAACATTGCAAATTTATAAATTAGTTACTACACCGAAAAGATTGTAATACTATTTTTTTAAATAAGGTAGAACAATAATTGGCAAATAGAAATCTTTCAAATTTGAGAGGTTCACGGTCAAACCAATTCCAACCCGCAACTTCTGGAATGCATCTATCGGCTTGCTTGGCAGTAGCCAGTATTAACTCAATAGGATTTTTAAAAGATGGTAGGTAATACTTTGTGACTATACTGTTCTATCATATCCACAATGTATTTTGTTGGGGGGTTTGTTTCTGAAAAAAACATTTATTGAAAGGGCAGTATTCAAATAACCAATTATTTCCTTTTCAAATATACCTATATTATTATTTTTGTAAAAATAAAAGTAAAACGGCATTTATTGTCTCTGTATAATTTGAAGTAAGAATTTTGAATGTATTAAACTAGTTGTGTAGTCTTCTGAATTCTAACATATAATTTGCTATATCACTGTTCAAATACATTTTGTATCTACTTACTAGGCTGTAATATAAATAAGCTCAGCTTCAACATTTGTTGATTGAATTCTATATTGTGTCATTAACCTAATATTATCGAAAAGCATTGTCCATAATTTATTAAAGGTTCAGAAAGATTCAATAGTAAGTAATTGGTTTTCAAACCATTTAAAAACAGGTTCTTCATTCATTTTCCCATGATAATAACTCAAATGAGATTCATATAAAAATATACTTTCTGCTCCATCAATATAACCATATTCATTCTCAGCATGTAATACAAAATATCTAGAATAAAAACAATTTTGCATTCTAAAATTTTACATTATCATTGTAACATACCTTTTGACATGAACACAGCCTACAGCACCATTTTGGAAAATTCAGGATTCATTAATAAAAACAAATTTATACGTTTATTTTTGTTGAAAGTTCCATAAGTCCTCTTTGTGGATGTGTATCATATTTTAGTAAACTACTCAGGAACCTTCTACTTTGAATGATTATTTATTGTTCTTCCTCCAATTACTGCAGTAACATTCCTAAAGTGACATGATTATCTATAAAAAAATGTCCATGTATAATTGCCAAGTATTGAGAATAATGTAACAGAATATAATAAATACAGTTGATTGGGTATAATATTGAACTTATACATACTTGCTTCATAAACGCTATGAATAGTATCAGGAGTAAATGCATCAACTACTGCAGTATTATTAAGTTTCATTTATACGTTTTTTTGGATGTGACTTTAACTTTGATAACTCATTACTGCTTGTGAAAAATTACTCACAGTTCTTTGCAGTTTTTGTCACAACATAACCCCAAAAATGTCAAGACGTCAACTGAACTTGAAATAAACCATTTTAATCGCGGCAACAGCGCGCATTTTTGCCAACATAAAAAGTTTTTATTAAGACTGACGTTAGTTTGAGTTTAATATTTAATTAATAAAATTAATTAAGAAACCTTTCTTTAAACATATATTTATATTTTTTAATACAATGCGACCTACAAATTTCAATATTTATTGAGTTTAGAGAGGCTTAACATAGTGATTGACAGAGGATTGACAGCAGCAATCGAATGACATGATATAAACGAACGTCTCTTTTTCGACACTTTGATGACGTGCAACGGTTTTTGTACTGAACGGGCTATAGAGGTATACGAGCATACTTATACTGAAATTGATAATCAAAAACACTACGTCTGGCAATAAAATCGAGTTTTCGCTTTTGTACGATAATATAGAGACTCAATTACGGGCGCTAGAAACACTTAGCATAACCTCTAATAAATATGCGCCCATGCTGTTTCCGTTGATTGAATCGTGTTTTCCACCTGAACTTCGTCGCGTTTGGCAACGTTCCTCGGGCAAAATCGAGTCACACAACTGTTCAAGTAGTGATAGCGCATCGGGAGAGTCCTCTTTAGAAAGCCGTTTGAGAAGCCTCATGCTTTTTCTGAAAAATGAAGTTGAGAATGAGCAGCATGTATCTTTGGCAGTGGAGGGTTTTGGACTGAACAGTAATCCAAGTAAAGATTTTTGTGTAAGCAGAAGTTCAACACTTTATACCAAAAATCAATTCAGTTCGGTAGCTACTGCTACCGGGTTAACAAATAATATTAATGAAACTGAATGCGTTTTTTGTAACTCTTCTCATGAAAGCGTAAATTGCTTTAAAGCGCAGAGGTATTCATTAAAACAAAAACGCAATATACTGAACGAAAAAGGTGCATTTTTCGTTGTCTTAAAATGGGGCAATTGTCGCGGGATAGATTTAACTGCATTATTTGTGGCAAAGCTGACTTCTATGACAGCCTTGTCACTTTTTATCAACGACGCCTCTTTGATCGACCTATGGGAGTTAGAAACTCTGGGAATAACTGATCCATCACAGCAAAAAATACGCGAGGAGAGGGAACTGGCTGCAAAAGATTTCTTTTTAGAAACGGTGACTGTAAACCATGAACCACGCTACGAAGTCAGGTTACCTTGGATAGACGACCACCCAGAATTGCCATGTAATTACAATTTGGCTAAGAAACGACTGGATAGTACCGTCAAAAAATTGCGAAATGATGGATATTTTGAGTCGTATAATAAAGTTTTCGCTGAATCGCTTGAAGAAGACATTATAGTCAAGAAGCTACACCCTAGCAGCGAGGCGCACTACCTACCGCACAGGCCGATTATAAAAGAGTCCAATACTACAACGAAAATTAGACCGGTATTCGATGCTTGAACTTAATCGAAGAGATTCCTAGTATATTTCTCAGATTTAGAACCGAAAGAATTGGAGATACTTCTGATATACAGATAAGCATACACAAAACAGACAGAAATTATCTCCGGTTTTTGTGGGTGGATACCGATGGGAACCAGAAGACATTTCGACATGAGTCGAGTGTTGTAACTTTGTGAAAAGTGAAAGAGTCTTCTAAAGAAATCATCCAAAAGCTTTCAGGCAGCTTCTACGTCGATAACTGTCCAACAAGTGTTGCAGATGAAAGTGCAAGGCAACAGTTTATTCAAGAGTCATCCTTGGATCTCACTGGTCCACTGTTTATTA
This sequence comes from Lochmaea crataegi, assembly GCA_947563755.1. Taxonomy (NCBI): domain Eukaryota; kingdom Metazoa; phylum Arthropoda; class Insecta; order Coleoptera; family Chrysomelidae; genus Lochmaea; species Lochmaea crataegi. The sequence goes on along the minus strand of OX387425.1, from coordinate 39,017,947 downwards.
AAGACGGAGACAAAGTGTGGATTTGCATTTTCACTTGTGCAGTTTTCCGGGCCGTGCATTTTATACTTCGGTATCAGTAGCCAGTTTCATTCAAGCGTTGCGACGTTCTATTGCCAGAAGCGTAGGACCAAAAACTATTTATAGTGACAACGGGACAAATTTTGTTGGAACCAGAAACGCGTTTACTCGTTAAGACGTTTATACAATTTCCGAGAACAATACGGTGGAACGCATTACGTGGCGTTTTAACCCGCCAACGGGTTTGTGGTGGGGCGGATTTTGGGATTTTTTTCTACTTGTCTACGCTGGTTTGTGATTGCGAATTCATTATAAATTCGCGGCCTATCACTTTCACATCTAGTGATTCCAACGAACTAATCCCTTTAACCCCAGCGATGTTTCTACGAGACCTGAACGAAAGGGGTGTGCCTGACCTGCACACAATTGACAAGAAAACGTTCTCTAGGAAAATGGTGCATACATTAAGAGAGGATCTTGTGTAAAGATTTCGTGTGGAATATTTGGGACAACCAAATTTATCACAAAAGCGCCGTGTTCGCCGGGAGATAACGGTGGGAGAAGTTGTTCTCGTAGGAAATGACCAAAGCAAGCGATTATATTGGCCAATGGGGCGAGTCACCGAACTAATTCCTGGAAGAGACAGAAAAGCCTTGTCAAGGTAACAACAGCCAGGGGGCAGATACTGCCCGAAACAACATATTTTTCCATTGGAATGTATTGAGGCGGAAATTGTTGACCCAGCCTTAATTGGATCAGCCGTTCGAGTACAGCACAAGCCGAAACTTGGTACAGTTAGTGGGGGTGAGAGTGCGGTAGTGGCATCGGAGGAAAGTTCCGCGGTACCGGGAGTGATAGAAAGCAGAGTACTCGACAAGAAAGTTGTAGTGACGCGGAGTGGGCGAAAAATAAAACCGCCAAGGAGATTTCCGAATTTGGATTAAAAAATAACAATTTATCTATAATGTATCTATTTTTTTTTCTAGTTGGGTTTGTTTGTAACTGTTTTTGTTTTATTGAACTAGCTCTGACTTTTCATGTGAGTCCCTTGTTAATGTCTGGAACGGGCCTTGGATGGGAGGATGTTAGAGCCAGTTGATTATTTTATGTAATTTATGTACAACCCAGAATGCGAATAGAAAGGAGTTCACTTAATTTGTAGAATATTTCTAAGAAAAATTGTGGGGCTGCAATACATGTGAGAGCGTTGCAGCCCTTATTCTCATCTTAATTTAAGTGTACATTTTAATATTTTGTGGTTTTCTATTTGTATACAGAAGTTTTTGAGGTTTTAGTTTAATTATGTTTGTATCGCTAAGAATTTCGAAAGGAACAGAGATATTTTTTCCGTTCGTGTTATACGAAAAGATCGGACCTCTCGCTGCTTAATTATACTCAATTATTATTCAAGTACTATTAAATTCTATTTGTTTATTTAATTTCTAAGCATTTTGTATAGTTCTGTATATCTAGATTGTCGAAACTCATTTGAAAAAAGGTAGTATTAAAGGCTGTTTCCAAAAAATCTAAATACGGCCTTTTATTTTCTAACCGTCGTAGTTAGAGTTGGCTAAGACGGGTAGTATCAGTGAACGCGACATAAACCAACACTTTGATAGCGCTGAGTGAACAAAGCATAAATATTTGCTGCTGCCTCTGATGCTCAACAATTGAGAGTCAGCAGAATGGCAGAATCCCGCCTGAACGCAACCGCTAAGCTAGCACCTCAACCGTTAAGCCTGTCAACCATTGTGTCATATATTTGACCGAAAATACTACAAATTCCGAGTTTGTCAAGGTAAGGTACTGTTCATATAACCTATATTGAAAATCCGAGTTCCCATGCGACTATTCGATGTATGTAGTGTCATTTTATAAATGTCATTATTACAATTAGTTAATCTGACAGGTGTTATATTCAATTGTTTTGATGCGTACTGTATCAGTCTTTTTGGTACAATTAATTCATTCAGGATGAGTCAGATTTTAAGTTACTATTAGCAAGTTTTAATACAGGTTTTCTAAAAAATATAGAGTGTAGCGTGCAATGTATCACGAAGTCAGATGGAAACTTCAAAGATTTTCAGAAAATTTCAGTTTTTTAGTAACAAAACTGCTAACTTAAAAATATGGAAATTGGTAGGTATTTTTAGTCGAAAAATCCGATAGACATGATTATTTTTTCGTAGAAAGAATATTTTCCGTGAAAATCCGATTTTCTTGAATTTTAGTCCAATCTTTCGAGCAAGTGAATTTTGTATTGCGAATTCACTGAAAAATCTGGGGAAAAATCCCTATGCAAAATTTCATCAAAATCGGAGCAGACATTTAGGAGGCGTTCAGCGGGAACCCGAATGCACGAAGAATAATAATTTCTGAACATGTTTATATTTTATTTTTAATGCCACATTCAAAAAAATATTGAAAAATTATACAACCCACATTAGAGATATGTTACTTTCTGCGGATAAAGCATGGCTGGAGTGTTTTCCTCGATAAATGCCTAAAATTTAAGAACAGAAGAAGTGTAACCTTGTGATCTACTTTATTTGTATTTGCTTTCCATTATTTTTTTCTTGGCGACTAAATAAGGAGCATGAGCACAAACCAGAAAACTGCTCAGAAAAATCGTGTGTATCAGGTTTCCTTTTCTCACCACTCGCTGCGCCAATATTCCTCCTATATTACATTTAAAGCTTATGATTGGTTGGCATGGTTTTGCCTCATTCGTTTGGTACAACTCCATCTTATTTTTAGAACTTATTTGCATGTATGGAATTCATGCTTCTTATCTAGTCTCCATGGTTTTTGTCATTTGTCAAAACTTAATGTCTCTTGGAAATTGATTTGGATCCATCTTAATCGGACAATCAATTGAAGTTTCTAATTTTGTGTGTGTGTAAAAAAGACTCATCAATAATACATCAACTAAAAAAATAGGCATAACCACTACTTATTCATTAAGCAGATTATAAAAATATCATAAAAATTGGTGCCGAATTCCACTTCCTGAAGTGTAGCTCTAGTTTGAAACATATTCAATATTAACTTCTAATGTATATTAAACGAGCACGTTATTATTTTTCCATGAAATCAGTTTTAAAATCCAACTAGAAACACAATAGTATATTATGCGATGATCATTTAAGGCACGAGTATGAACATAAATAAATACGAGTATCTTAATAGCCATTAAATGCGAGTTGCTTATAGTATATTTTCCACTTCCATACTTTAATTTTATCATTAGACATGCACAAATTTTAAGGACTTGTAACTTATGAAAACTTTCAAACTTGATTAAAATATCGCTCAGATAGATAGTCAGCCTTAGTTTTCGCATATTTGATGACTAAATTGAAGTATGGAAGTAGAACAAAAAATTAATTCTACATTACGATACATGCATCGTAAATACCAAATTTAGTGCGAAATATGTATGTTTTTCGTATAATAAAACGACGTAACACTCGGTAATAATAAACTGATAAATTAGTAAATACCTGCTGAGTACATACATTCATTAACATTATAAAATGCAACGCTAACAACAATTTTCTGCGCATTATTATATAAATACGAATAATCTATAAAAATTTTATATTAATAAATCAAAAAATAAAAAATCCTACACCAAGGTGATTCAGTTAATAAATAAATAAACAAGAGAGAACGAACAATCAATTAATAATTTAATTAGTGATAATTATAATAAATAAATACAAACTCAGTCAAAATCGGTCGCAACAGACGTTCGTCACGGGAAATGTGGCTAGTGGCAACCAGTATTTTTGATTGAACAACAATAAAAATCGGATTTATTGCTTAAATGGTTCCAAATCACATCCTCTGAATTTAAAACAAGGTTGATTCTTAAAGGCCAGTTGAACCATAAGAGTATTTTCCAAATTCAGAAAAATAATATCATGACCAAGTACTTACAATTGTTTGGCATCAAAATTCCTTTCTAATGACGTATCAGAAACTTTATTTCACTTTACAGTCCTTTGGCAGCCACCCCTCACTTTCTATTTTCAAATGGCACCCCCTGTATATTTTCGTTGAAAATTGCTTGTCACTCTATTTGGAATACAATGATGTAACATACTTGGTTTTTTATTATTAGCACCAAAAAAATAAACATTTTATGATATTTTGCTTCACCTAATTATCCTTATTGCTTCCGCCACTGTTTTTAAAAACTTCACGAGATAGAAGTAGAGTAATCTTTTATTTAAAAAAAATGATGCTTTTTATGACAAAAAAAATAATGACAGTTAATAATAATAAGTGTAGAACAACAATCATTTGCGAATAGTACCTAGGGTGTAGTTAATCGACGAATTAAATTTTCATACTATCCACAAATTTGAATTCAAAATTATTAATGTTGTTATAAGCACAATGCCATTTACATTCAGTCCAGACGAGTACATTGATATGCTATTGGTTTATCGTGAATGCAGGAAAAATTCTCGACGAGCGGCCCGTTTATACCATGAACGTTTTCCTCAACGTCCTCAGGTATCACACATGGTGTTTCCTAAATTGGAACGAAAGATGCGCAGCGGTTCGTTTCCAAACAAAAACCGTGCACCTCATCGATATCCAGTGAGAACTGATGATAATATAATTAATGTTCTTGTTGGAATCAATCCTCATACTTCTGTTAGAAACATAGCTGAAGAACTGGGATTAAGAAAGAGCACGATAAAGAGGATTTTGAGGCAACACAAATATCACCCATTTAAACTACATTTAGTTCAAGGACTGAGTCCTATTGATTTCGACAGAAGATTAGAATTCGTATCTCTAATCGATGTTATGATTGCCGACAATCCCTTACTATTAATCAAATATTTTGGAGTGAAGAAAGCCGCTTTCACAAGAATGGTATAGTTAATACACACAATGCCCATCATTGGTCGAACGAAAATCAAACAGTTTGCGGTATAAATGTGTGGGTTATTCAATGGTCATTTGATTGGTCCATACTTTTACGAGGACACATTGACTGGACACAGGTATTTAGATTTTCTTGAAAACAAATTACCTGAACTTATGGACGACATTCCTTTGGCAGAGCGAAATACAATGATCTGGCAACAGGACGGTGCTCCATCTCATAATGCAGGCATCGTTGTGGAGTATCTCCATCAGTCTTTTCACAACAGACGGATAGGTACTTACGGACCTGTAGCTTGGCCTCCCCGCTCACCCGATCTAACGCCACTGGACCTTTTTTTTGTGGGATTATCTTAAAGAATTAGTATATCAAACACAGCCTGTAGATTTAGATGATCTTAAAGAACGCATTCGTGAGGCATGTCGTAATATTACACCAGCTATGATTCAGGTTGCTTTTAAGACGTTTTGAAGATTATATGGAATCTACCACTTACTGTAATTTTTTCTTCATTATTTGTATTTTATTTTAATAAGGAAATTACAATATTTTAATTTTTTTGGTGCTAATAATAAAAAACCAACAAGTATGTTACATCGTTGTATTCCAAATAGAGTGACAAGCAATTTTCAACGAAAATATACAGGGGGTGCTATTTGAAAATAGAAAGTGAGGATTGGCTGCCACAGTACTGTTGAGTGAAATAAAGTTTCTGATACGTCGTTAGGATGGAATTTTGATGCCATTCACAACAGTTTTCTTAGTATTGGATTATCTTTTAAATTAAGCGATATATTGCCTGTAAACGATAACTTGGGACACGCTGTATATTGACCGTTTAAGCTAAGATTGATTGTGCTGCTATCGCAATGACAATGGCTGTTGGATATACTCTTAAATCCACAAATAGTGCATCTACACATCGAAGATATTATTAAAAGTAAATTGTGTAATGCTTAACTCAAAATAGTAAAATTTTGATATTGGTATTTTCAATACCAAGCGACAGATATGTCATAAATGCATCTTATCAAAACTTATATTTATACTCCATTCCAAGATATTTCGTTTTAACTTAACACCAACATGATTGATTCAAGAGAAAAACCTACAGCAGGTTGTCGATAATCCGATAAAAGTATCGTATCGTACTCTTTTCTTCGAAAAGATAATGCCTAATAGTATGATTACTTTACAACTGAAATGTTCAGCTGGTAAAATAATATTTAGTTTTAGTATTTAAATTTTACCGACTACAGAACTGTTACTGTTTACTGTACAATGAGGGATTTATGAACATTTATTATTAAATCCTCAGGATCCTGATACCGAGTCAACGAAATATTGTGAAACATACTTTACCTACTTGAAATCTCTTATAACATATAATGTTTGGACAAACATTTACTGCAGGAAATCAGCAGTTTGTGTTAAATTTGTTAGATTATTCCATCACGAGGAAAGAGAATACGAGATGTGCCTCTGTTTGTAACTCACATCACATGGTTCTGATGACGTAGGTAAGGCTTTTTTAAACCTAGTTTTTTAAATGCATTTTTATTTGCTTTCAGAAGATGTACTGTTTCGGAAAAAGGTTCAGCTGACCAAATCTTATTTCACTCTACGCTTTGCACCCCCAAAGTCCCATATTTCTGAGAAAAATCATTATTTGAAATAATTTTTTCATTAGATGATAGATAGAATAATAAATTTATAATATTGTAACGCCTTATAAAGTTTTTAAAAACGTGACCTTTCACTTAGAAGAAACAACTACTTCTCGGGCTATATGCCCCGACAGACGTATGTATTTGCGCCTCATCAGTACAAGGTTTCTCTATCCGAGAGCTCTGTGAACTTTATCTCGGACTAAAGACGATACTGAAATCACAATCAATACATATCCTCAAGTGAAGGAAATGTTAAAGTTGTGATAACATCTTCACTTCCAACCGCAAACCAAAATTCTAAAATGACTCAAACTAGTTGATTGTATTATAAATATCTTATTACAGTTTCCTGTAAAATTGTCGTATTTAATAAAGCGTGTTACCAATAGATAAAATAGATTTTATACTATTATAACGCCTTATAAAGTTTTGAAAATATTTTCAAAAACGTAACCGTTCACTTAGAAGAAACAACTACTTCTCGGGCTATATCTATTGGTAACACGCTTTATTAAATAAGACAATTTTACAGGAAACTTTAATAAGAAAGTTTTTTATTCTTCAAACAAAGAAGACTTGAAAAGTGTATACAAATATATTTAAATGTTCTAGATATTTTGAAGTATCATGGTGCAAACTGTAATATAATACCGGATTTTATGACTTATATAAGAATAATAGTCAAGTGTATGTGGCAAAACGGAACATAAGCAGTAATATTTTTAAAGAACTTATGAACGGAAGCTGATATAGGTCTCTCCAACTGTGAGTGTAATATATCAACTTTACTGTACTGTTTTAACCGGAAAAAGACGAAAACATATTGAAATATTTTCCGCACTTATAAAAGAGTAGATCTGTTTACTTATCGTACCTCTTAATAAGTTTAGATAAAAACAACTTGCCTTTGAAGTTTGTATATTGTAACGTGAATTTTGATTTTCAATAACATTAAATCGTACATGCTAATTTAAGTATTATTGCATCTTTACGAATTACGATGCATCCAATTAAGAACGTATTTTACAAAAATAAATATGAGTTAATAATATTATTGTGATATTCAGTGTATTACAACTCCTTTTTAAATGCCCATGATGATACAGTTTCCAAGAAAAGATTTGAAGTAGTGCATGTATTCATTTGATTTGAAGTAAATAGCTGAAATTGAGTATACCTAAGTTTGTACACCACATGAATGACATTATTATATCTGAGGTTTTGTTATTGTATACAAAATTTTCGTGAATAATTATAATAAGTTGATAATTGAAAAATAGAAATTGCTCAGTGAAAACCGCACCTCTGCAATGAAAATGGGTCAGAAATGTTATTTTTTGTGATCTCAACGTTAACACTGATCTGGGAGCGTGCTGCAGCCTTCATGTAACCATCTCGGGTAAACTACATATTTTATCTAGTCCTCGGTACTTTAAAATATGATCACTTTCAGAATAGGAGTTTTTATTTCAAGTCAAAAAATGGTGTGTCAATGGTTTGTCAATTTTTAGGTGATGGTACAAATATATGCTTATATTAGCATGTTCAACCGTTTAGACAGTTCCTAAAACAATAAAATTATAATGGGACAACTATTAAAAAAAAATGTGCAACTTTTTTTGATATATAATTTTCAACTGTGAAACCAAATTTAATTTAACGGTTTTCATAAACTCCTCCACAGATGTTACTGACAATAAGTTGAAAGCTATGCAACTAATCATACAGAAGAGTATATTCACTGCAAACAACTGAGATACAACAGAAAACTGTCTTAGCCAATGCGCCTTATCTCCCCAATTTACCCCATTGTTTTTTATTAAACAGACATATTTACCATTACTCCTTCTTTCTATTGCCTCTTGGGCGCCTCTTTTCCTTTGATACATTTCACTGTCCTATTTTCTTCACTAATCTATAGTCTCCTCTTTTTGTCTTTTTGTGATTTGAAGTAATCGTTAATAATATTGCTCGATATGAATTTGGTGTGTTTATAATAATATTTCCAAATGATTTTATAATTTAATTTGCTGCTGCTCCGTAAATATTATTTCAAGAGTAATTTAATCAATTTTCAAACTAAAACTCCACATTCGAAAAAAGGCTTTTTTTTCATATTACACCTAGTTAAGATGCAACGCCTAAAAAAATAGAAGATCTAACAATTGGAAAGATCTAGTAGGGCTAAGACAATCAAAGATACTAGTGGAAAACTTCAACCAGGTGAGAACAAATGAATGCATAAGCCAGAGTAAAACTGCAATAGGAGTTTTGACAAATGTCCTAACAGGATACTGCCGCTTTAATAGAAACCTCAAGAAGCTCAAACTAGCGTAGCTAAAAGGATGTAGATTATTTTGAATGGAACAAGAAACCGTCATTCACATACTTGTAGCAATACATAATCCTAGGGCCCAACACCTGGGAGACTGCTTGATAAAAGGAGGTACAATTACCTAAACTGAAGCCTGCAGATATTTTAAAATTCCTACAGGAAATAGGACTAAACGAACCACTAGCCTTTGAGACGTTCCTCGAGAACAGATGATGGCAATTCTTAAGATGAAATCGGGATACTTATGGTCCCCGAACAATGTTCGAGAATGACACACACTGATACCACTGGGACAATACTAGATGAACCCATATTTCATATGAGTGTTGATACCATAACACCAGAGAACATATATTCACTGAGCGAGTGAACATCATCATCCCATCTATGAAACAGGTGATGCACCCAGGTAATTCTGGAGAAATGATCTGATTCTTGATGGTACCAAAACAAACCATGGGTCTGGGGCTGGTATAAATGGACCTAGAAAGAGAATGTTATTTAGCCTTGACGATTGCCTATATAGCCTTTATTGATGAAAACATCAGAAGAGGATGTACCGGACAAAAAATTAAAATATTCCCTGGCAGCCAGGCTCTGCTTAAAGCTATCAGTAATCCAACTACTAGGTCTAGACTGGTAAAAAACTTCAAAGAATTCCTCAACAGGCTGGCAAGGGACAAAAAAGTGTCTCCAATATGGGTGCCGCCACATGAGGGGATTGCAGGTAATGAAAGGGCTTCATAGGTCAGGAACCGTTTTGTGGAATCACAAAAGATTACATAAGAGGGGAAATCGGGAACTGGCTAGTTAAGGAACACCAACTCAAATGGAGGTTGACACAAGGACTCCTCCATACAAAGAGTTTACTGAACAAGGTAGACAAGGAACTCTCAACCAGGCCATTGAAACTCGGTATGAGATAATTGAAGTCAGTTACCGATCTGGTGGCTGGATACTGCACCCTGGGGAAACATCTGCATAAAATGGGCAAAGTTAGTGAAACTATGTGCATAAAATGTGAACTCTATGATGGAACACCTACTCACATACTCTGCTTCTGTGAGAACTTACATGGACTCGGACGGAAGCACTTTGGAGAGGAAATAATTCAACCATTACAACTACTGAAAATCCCTCCAGTCAAACTAGTGGCCTATATAGAAGACACGAAGATTCTGGAATGGAAGTAGATAACATGGGAAATGGTACAAAGATTCAGTTCAAGTGCCTGGGCTGTTGAGCACAACCCAAACGAATTAATGAGTAGCACTAGTGCGTAAAGAAAAACTCTTTCCGCACTCGAAAGTGTATCTAAAGTAAGTACTTTACGCACATTAGTATAAAAAATATTTATAAATAAGGTGGTCAACCATTTATCGTGAAAAATACTTTTAACTTGAAAAATAAACATTCGGAAATATATCTTCCGAAGCAAAAATAAATAATAAAAAAATTAAATAAATCAAAAAATTAGTATCAAATATGATTTCACCAGCCAAACATTTCAGTTGTAAAATAATTATACTATTAGGCGTTATCTTTTCGCTTTCCGAAGAAACGAGTTCGATACTGTGCTATTGTATCGGATTAACGACTGTGATGTGGGTTTTGGTCTTGAATAAATCATGTTGGCATAAGTCAAAATGAAATACCTTGGAATGGAGTATACCTATTTTACATTAGATTGAGGACAGGTATTTGTTGTTCTTCAAGAGTGAAGTTTTTCAATGAAGAATTTTCACTAACTTTTAAATAATGAATTTACATAGACTGTCCCTTAAGAAGTATATTAACGCTAAAATTAGTTAAATCTAGTAATTTATGAAAGATAATCTATCAGACGCAGGCTCGGTTAATGGTAGCGTATAATACCGAACATAACATTGATGGGTATGAACAGTCAGTAGCGCAGAGGGTTACGTAAGGTCCAACTGAGGGGTTCCGCGTCCCTATGGTTTCGCTTTTTAGCTTATAAATCAGAAGTGGGATTTGATCTACGAAATGTCCACATGAGGCCATAATGAGATATGATAGTGAGAGGAGGTGACTGGAATGGGCGTGCAGGCGTCAGGCTCGCCAGGAGAGCGAGATAGGCGTAGACAGGCAAGGCGTCAGGCTCATGAACGAGCAGCTGATATAGGTGTATGCACAATCGTCAGGTCCAGCACTCGAGGACGAGGAACGGAGCAGGATTGCCGAATGTAAGACGCAGACGCGGTTAATGGTAGCTTATAATATTGAACAGAACCTTGAACATTGATGGGTAGGAAACGTCCGTAGCGCAATGGGTTACGTAAGGGCTCTGTAACTGAGGGGTCCCGATGGTTTCGCTGTTTCAATGTTCAGAGATGTGATAAGGAGAAGGGGTGACTGGAATGGGCGTGCAGGCGTCAGGAGAGTGAGATATGCGTAGACAGGCAAGGCATCAGGCTCACGTAGGAGCAGGTGTCATAGGTGTACGCACAAACGTCAGGTCCAGCACTCTAGGTACCTCGAGGACGAGGAACGGAGCAGGATTGCCGAATGTGAGACGCAGTCGCGGTTAATGGTAGCTTATAATTTATGATATTGAACAGAACATTGAACATTGGTCGGTAGGAAACGTCCGTAGCGCAGAGGGTTACGTAAGGGCTCTGTAACTGAGGAATCCCAACGGTTTTGCTTTTTCAATGTTTAGAATATTTAGCTTATATACAAAAATGCATGGTCACGTGAGCGTACGTACAAACGGCATAGCCGGCATACCTACGGTCGCTCATATTTAATAATCTACGTAGTAGAAATGGTCGATTTTACAATAAGTGTTCGTATAATGAGATGCTGGAATCTTATACTGGCATCAAATATCAATATCGTTATTGTTAACACGTCCATCTCTAGACTTTCATTCTCCTGGCCTAGTTTTTATTGCCTTTTTAAAACATTTATAAATTACGTTAACACAAAAAATTATTGAAAAATGGAACAGTTTGGGAACCAAATAGTATTCATTTAAGCTATATAAAAAGTCAATATATATTTTGTCTTAAAGTCCCCTATTAAACGAATAAGTGAAACATGAATACAGATCGTGTGTTTTAAAATGATCATCAGTTAGTGGTTCTTCTTGTAGTTGACGACTTTGTCACATTGAAAAATATGTCATGCCAGATTGAAAATTTTTATATAACCCTTGCAAGATATCCAACGCGAGTTTGAATGAAATACAAGTATTTAATTAAATATTATATTTATGTTTAGGAAACGTAAGATATTAAAAAAAAAATTTCTGTCGAAATATACACCTATGTAAAAAAAGGATTTTTCGATTTTTTAAATTAATAATATATCGATAAAGAAAATATTTTAATCTCTCTTATTTTTTCCTTTATAACTAAACTTCATAAATAAAGTATACACCGTTATTTATACCACCCACATACACTGATTTTTTATAAAAGCATTCCAGATGTTATAAAATGTCCTTGTCAAAACATTACCAGACCATTGACTTGTTTTTGTCATCGTACTACTGAAATATCTGAAATCTTAAGTAGTTTGTGGTGGCGCCAAAAAATCGCAAATCGGAATTATAATAAGATTAAACAGACTTAATTATCCGGTGAATATTATAATATCCTTATTTACGCTATTTATAACCTTTATTCACTTACGTTCTTACGGTATTAGGTCATATTAATTTTTTCTAATTAAACTTTATCTTCGCTCGTTATAAATATGGAGAGTAATATGACACTTATTTCAACATCATTATAACGTTGTTTATAGCACTAGTGCGATATTTTCAATTTATCGCACGCATTTTATGAAAATTAATTTGAACACTCACAAACTTTGACGTGAATAATTGACATTAACATAGTCTTCCAACTTATAAAAATGCAGAAATCTACCCCATGCCGTTACACGTGTTAATTTACTATAATTAATTACTAAGAACTTGTAAAATAGTGAAATTATTATGTATAATAAGTAGTGTGGATTGCTTAAATAAATAAATTCAGAATAAATTTATTGAAATGAAATGATTGTTAAAGTAGTTGTGCTATAATATTGTCAATAAGTTTTGGATGTCTCGTGTTGTGTAAGTGTTCACACACAGGCCAAAAGTAGCATGCTGCAAGCTGTTTTGTACTGCAGCTACCTGGCAAAACTGCAACTCTGAAAAAAGGTAGCGTTTGTATTTACACTAGATATGCTGTTTTTGCATCATACAACTAGAAGTAAACTGCGTGGTACTGTTGTTTTGTTTTCTATTTCTTGACATGTCTAGTGGTGTTTGTATCGTGTCCTTCGTCATAGAATTACGCACATTACTTTATTGTCAAATTGGAAATTAATATTGCGTGGTATAAGAAATATGAATATTGATACAGGCAGAGTATTATCAACTACAGGTACTGTGTTATTGAATGCCCTGTTAAATAGAACAAGGAAGACGCAGGTGTAGGAAGGAAAGCAGAATTTGGATAAAGGACTGGATAAAAAAAGAGAAAGTTGTGGTGTAATTGATTAAGATTTGTCCAAATCATGGCGCTGAAAACCTACAGCAACTGAAGACAAATATTTAAATGTTTGTTTCACGTTGGAGGTATGTCCACATTTGAGTAGTAGAAAAATTAGGAATTTTAGAAAACTTACAGTAAAAGCGATTACAGCAGCTGCTCAAAATGTTGTCCGTTTACTTCAATACAACAAGCCAGGCGATTTTTCAAACATTGCAATACATTTTGCAACATCCCTACTGCTCAATTCTTGTTATCTCTGTGGTAATCCTATATTTTAATTCCTGAATATTGATAGGCTTTGTTTTATAAACGATGTTTTTTAAGTGACCCCACAGGAAATAGTCTAAAAGATTCATGTCGGGTGATCGCGGGGGACATTCGATAAGACCACGCCTTCAAATCCATCTTTAACACACATTATGTAGGTACTACCTCACCACACCACATGGTGAGGTGGAGCACCATCTTGTTGCAGCCAAATATTGTCGTTTGGGATATTGTTATTGTCTGATAGTTTGGAATAATGAAATTTCTACATTAAAATGTTCTTGAAAAAACTTACTTGGATTTGGAAATAACCGAGCCAACCCAGGTATAATTCTATTTCCCAATAAATCTAAATACGCCGGACCATTTAAGTTTCCCTCAATAAAAAAGGGACCAATTATTTTGTCGCATATTATTCCAACCCATACATTCAGTGTGGATATTGTGTGTGGGACTCGCGCATCCAACGAGCTTTGTAACGTGACCAGTATTATGCCGATTTACGTTTCCATTAATAAAAAAGTGGCCTCATCGCAAAACATAACATTACTTAAAAACTTTGGATCGTTTTGATTGTAACATTTTTCCATCATTATGTCTGCAAACTCTTCACCTCTATCAAAATCATCATCTGACAACTCTTGAACTACTCTTATTTTGTATTTATGGAATTTATTTTCACGTAAAATTTTCATTACGGATGTTTGCGAAATATCAAGTTCCCTGGATATTCGTTTAGTACTCAAGTGTAGATCGTCTTCTTTTCAGTTGATGCAGTTTTTCTTTTCTTTTTTACTAATTCACTGAGAGACAGTAGATCTTGTTATGGGGTTTCGAATTATTAAAGATATTACACGTTTCTTGTCAACTTATACGCGTATCACCATATCCTAATATTAAAATCTCAATTCGTTTTTTTTTCGGATATAAAATCCATTGTGACTTTCGATAAATACCAACAATACTAATTTATTGAAACGTCAAAGTTGTTATTGTAGCAGTCATAGCCATCTAAAGGTATTATTATTTTAACTTCGGCGGAGATTATGAAAATCTAGCTATTACTTCGAAATTATGGCGTTTAGGTATATGTAACATTACATGAAAAACAATCAGTATTTATTAAGGATTCCAAAATGCAAAAAATATACAGGGTGATCTATTTGAAATAACTAAGTTCATTATTATTCCGAAAAAAGGAAAGATATGACAACAATGTAAATACCACCATAATATCGGCCATATCACAAGATCCTTGCACACTAAAATCCATAAAAATCGTATCAATAGTATCAACAATTTGCATTCCGGCAACGTATCTCGTGCTGAAGCGTCTCAAAGATATTTAATTCTCAGTCCCATTCGATTTACCGCTCAAACTCTGGTACAGTGTTCCGAAGATGTTTCTGTTCGACTTACCAGCTTGCATATTTTTTCATAATTCTCTCAACTTTACGTTGTTATATCATAAAATGTATCAATTAAAAGTTAATTTTTCGAAACTTTCTGACTGTTAGTTTTCTTCTAGGTCCTAAAACTGATTAGAAAACAAACTCTTCATTGCTCTCCATGTTAATAATCGTATCTTCAATTACGTTTATCTCGATTTAGACAAGACCCAAGTCGTTCGATTCCGATTTGCTTTGCAAAAAAATCGATGATACGAGTATTGTGTTATATAATTGAATTTTCATTATTTGTTCAAATGTTTATAGATTTACAAAACATTTTAACTTTCTTCCCATAAAGTAATTTTTTCACCGGTCTTTTATTCTAGATCTATTTTTTCCGAGTCTAATTTTCCTTCTTCTGGGAATACTTTGCCAAGTATCCAAACATAACCAACTGATTTTTTTCTCAGTCAATTTAATGACCACAAAGTTTATAAAACTTTCCTGTCTCGAATAACGGACAATAAATTATTTAATATTAACCAAAATCTTCATGTTTGAAAAAAAAGTAAAATTAGTACGTGAGTACTCGGAAGAATTTTACAAGATTCAAAACAAAAAATTTCCATGTAGAGCGGCCTGAAATTCAAAAGAAAACAAGTTCGCATTGTGTGTGTCCTCGATACGATCCCGAAAAGCGGTATCTACCTTAAAAATATTTGAAAACCTGTTTTTTCTCAAGTTTCAGCACCAAAAGTGCTTTTAATTCGTATTGATTTGTCGGTAAAGTCCGTTTAAAAATATTCACTTTGTTACATATTTTATTATATCGCTTGAAATATCAGTTGTTATTTAAAAAAAAGACAGGAAATATATTATTAAAAAAATAGGTTCCCCTTTAATAATATTGAAAATTGTATACGTCGTATTTTTTGGAAGTCTGTAAGTTATAAGATAATGAAAAAATCTTTGACGTCAATTTTGATCTTACTGGCTCAAGTGGACTGCTTGTACGTGAAAAAATTGGGAGCTTCATAAAAATGCTACCTTACAATCAGCCATAAACTTGAAAATTATAATTTTCACACCTCTAGAATGAATTCCTTGTATCCAAGTTAAGAATTCCTTACTCTAATATCCAAAACTTTTGTTATGTTTATTAAATTGTCAGATATTTATTTATCTATGACAGAACTGTGAAGGGTTGAAAGAAAATTTAAAATAATTTAAAACCATTTTCAAATAAACAGGTTGACACGTCTTCTTTGATGTTGCTTCAATGATCTGTTTTATTTCATTAACAAACAAATGTGACTTTTTTTGTCGACTGCCAAAATTCCTCATTTCATTCTTGGAAAATGGTTTTAGTAGTTAATAATCCGAAACATCAAGTTATTTCATGAATAACGTTTTATTTTTGGATTTTTAAGATAATATTAATCAATAAATGGGAGTCAATTAAAAAATATTACACATGAGAGATTAATAAGAAAAAATTTGATCTAGAATTATTATTGGATCATTGATACGTCACGTAAACACACTTCAAATTAAAAAAAAATTAAAATTAACAAACTTGACACCGACATGTATTTGTCACGCACGCAACAATGTCTCTCTAGTCTAGTTTCAAAACCATGGAACAACAGCTGTTGCTTGCATCACTCTGATGTAATGCTGTACTGTGACGTAGCATCCGCGTCTACGTCTAACACGAGGATCCACGCTTCATTTTATTGTATTATGTATTGTATTCACTATTTCATCCACATGCAAAATTTGTTAGCCATCTTTGAACATTATAAAAACTTAGGAATATTAGACTCAACCAATTTTTAAAACGAAATATTTTCAACAAGATTAGTAGGGAGTATCTGAGCCATTCATCACGATTATTATTGTTTTCTATTTTCTCAAGATGTTCTAGTCAAGACGTTTGGTTATCGTCGAAAATCCAAAATGTATAGTCCGTGGCAAAGTCGACGAGGTCACTCCGGAAACAAATCCAACAAGTAAAACCCCTAGTGAAGCAGTGGATGAAAGTGCCATTGCACCGAAAAACAATAAAGGTAATATCTCGACTTAGAGTGTCACACGAATCTAATATATACACACGCATTTGTGCACTTCATGATAAATTGCCTAAGTATAAACAATAACGCATGAAATATAAAATAAGTTCTATACAGAACAAAATTCTGGGTGAAATATTTAATTTTACGAATGTTATGGGATACTTGAATTTCAATAACCTTATTAATAGAATATAGGCAAATTGTTTGTATAAGTTCGCTAATGGGCAGTGGGTTGACGAGATTAAAAAATGAGAAAGAATGTTTTGGTTGACTTTGGTAAATATTTTTTTGCCACTTCTTCTTTTGTTTATTTTATATAAAATGCCTACAAAAGTGTATTGTTTTTTATTACTAGTAAGAAGAATAAAATAGAAGTAAATTATGACATTGAGGTTCTTAATGAAAAAAAACTTTTTCGTGATATATGGATATCTGTCGTCATAAATTATTTAGTTGCTAACTTTGGTGTTAAATAAAAGTGATTTATTGTTTTACATTCAGTCATTGTGTTCCTTTTTAGTCACTAACTATGTATGTATATAGAATGTTTTTTTCGTCTACCTACCTTTTTACATAAAGATTACGATATATTTTGAAAAAAGTATTCGTTTTAAAAACTTTTCAATAATAAATTGGGTATTTATTTGCCAATTAATTTTGAATTACTTGTGTGTGGTTGACCTATTCAAAAAGTTCTTCACTTGTGTTATGGAGGGTAGAAGGAAGGAGCACCATCTTGTATGGGTGACAAGTTGAAAAAGTGTCCACCTGTAAACAGCAAATTATAATTCGAAGATTCACCGAAATGGCGCTCGTGTAGCTAATGGAAATGATGTGAATTTAGGGTTATAAACCGAGTGAAGTGTGCTGGGTTGAAAAATTTAGTATTTTTCGTGACTTGTGTAGTTGAAAAATATGCAGTATTTAAAATCTCAATTATTTACGTAGTATTTCCTTTTTTAAGTTTGTATCTTACTCTAATAATTCATGGCGCCGTTTTTAAAATCCTTCCACTTGCTACTATGGCGCCATCTTAATTTGCTTCCTTTCGATGGACACTTTTTAATACATTGAGATGGTGCTCCTTCCTTCTACCCTCCATAACTTGTGTATCTACCAAATTATTCTGGCAAACAAAAGTCTACCATTAAAAAGTAATTGTGCTTTAGGTGTACTTTTTTTTAATTTACAAAATTGACAACGTACTCTTGTCTTTTTGACAATTTCTAGTATTTTAAAAATCCAAAATTTTTGGCGAAAATTACTTCCTGTCCGAAATGCTGGCATTATTCGTGATAGTGATGAACAAGTAGTTGAGCGATGACATGAGGTGTGTCTAGGATGATTGGTTCGATAGAGTTTTCAGATAGTGATGAATTTTCTAATATTCCTCCTAATCGAATAAGTCCGTCTTCCATTAAAATTGGTGATAAAGTGAAAATTTTACTGGAGGTTGGAATAGGTTTTCCATTTTTCAAAAGTATTAATTCTTCACTGAAAAAGTCGAGGTGTATTTTTCTGAATAATAAATTTTCCGCTTCGTTGATATAATTAACTTGAATTTCTCCTGTAATCTTTCTTTTCGTCCGCAATGCGTCTATCAATCGTTTAGAATAAACTGTGGCTCTTACTAGTCGCCACCATTTAAAGAATCGATGAGGATCTGGTGATGCTTGGCATAAATCTACCTGGTCGATCATGATGAAGACTGAATCGATGTTTCTGACTCACCTGACCTCCAGATCGCTATCTATTGCTTCATCAACCACTTGCTCTTGTGGCCATTCAATCGGCGGTAAAAGTAGAAATTCTGGTCCAATTAACCACCCCGAATGCTCACACAATAAGAAGTCGCTTGTGCTTTTGGTGGCATGATCAGCTACCTTTAGCCTAGTTGGAACATATCTTCAATCTGAGACATTAGTAAGCTCCTGAATTTCGCCTATTCTTTGAGAAACAAAGACTTTAAATCTTCTAGCTTCTGAACGTATCCATTCAAGAACAGCTTTGGAGTCACTCCAATGGATTAACCGTTCAACATTTAATTGTAGACAATTCTTTAGAGAAATGCCTATTCCAGGCTGCCATTAGGGCTGCCATTAGAGCAACTCTAGTCTTCGCACAACGAAACCAACTTGTATTTCAATATCTTTTTGGACTTTTAAATACGCAACTACTGCGTAGCATTTCTCTGAAGCATCACAAAAGATGTAAAGTTCTATGATGCTTTCGTTTCGATCCAAGGTAAAATATTGTCTTGGTATATGAAAATTATAGATTTGTTTCAAATCTTCAATCCATCTTCACTATATGTCGTAAAGCCTGAGAGGAATTTCCTCATCCCAGCATATTTTTAGTCCCCTAATATCTTGTAAAAGTACTTTTCCTTGAATTAGGAGATTCGCTAAAAATCCCAAAGGATCAAAGACTGACATTACAACTTTCAAAATCTCACGTTTTGTTGGTTTTCTCTTCAGAATTAAAATATCTTTATCTATTTTGTTACATTTTGTATTAAATTCGAAACTGTCTGTCACTGGATTCTAAAACACACCCAGAATTTTTTCAGAAACGATAATATCATTCATCTTCAAAGCTTTGAAACTATCTCCGACAAGTTCCGGTTTAATAGCTGAAAGAATCGTCTCTGAATTTGTTACCCATTTACTTATAGTAAATCCCCCTTGAATATGAATGTATATTATGTCCCGAATGAATTTGATGGCTTCGGAAACCTCCTAGATAATCATCCATATATTGGTGTTCTACTATATCTCTCACTGCTGCTGGATACGTCGGTTGTCGATGGCGGTCCATGCCTCTCCGCAGAAGTCGTTGAGCATGACAGTCTTCAGGTCGAACAAGTATTCGTAAAAACATTTCTCGAATGTCAGCAGTGAATGCAAATTTTTTGAGACGATAGTTTACTAGGATATCAAAGAGAAAGTTGTACAAGTCTGGACCTGTTCGGAGATAGTCATTCATCCTTTCATTCATATATTTGGGTTGTGCTCATCAGCCCAGTCACTTGAACTGAATCTTTGTACCATTTCCCATGTTATCTACTTCCATTCCAGAAGCTTCCTGTCTTCAATAAAGGCCACCAGTTTGACTGGAGGGATTTTCAGTAGTTGTGATGGTTGTATTGATTCCTCTCCAAAGTTCTTCCGTCTAAGTTCTTGTAAGTTCTCGCAGAAGCAGAGTATGTGAGAAGGTGTTTCATCATCAAGTTCACATTTTCTGCACATAGGTTCACTAGCTTTGCCCATATTGTACAGATGTTTCCTCAAAGTGCAGTGTCCACTCACCAGGTCGGTAACTGTCTTCAAATGTCTCTTACCCAGTTTCAGTAGCCTGGTTGAGAGTTCCTTGTCTACCTTGTTCAGTAAACTCTTTGTATGAAGGTGCCCTTGTGTCACCTTCCATTTGAATTGGTGTGTCTATCCAGTTCCCGATTTCCCCTCTTATACAATCTTTTGTGATTCCACAAAACGGTTCCGGACCTATGAAGTCTCCTTTAGAGCCTTTTTTAGCTAACTGGTCCGCCATTTCATTACCTGCATTCCCCTCATGTGCCGGCACCCATATTAAAGACAGTTTGTTGTCTCTTGCCAGCCTGTTAAGGGATTCTTTGCAGTTTTTCATCAGTCTAGTCCTAGTTGTTGGATTACTGAGGTGGTCATTTAGACTTACTCCGTAGCTCTTGGCAGCAGCATCATACACAATCTGTAGTTTTCCAGGTTTATCAGGGTTAACTGTCCCAAAATGTGGCAAGTACCACGTTCGTTCTGTGTGTACAGACGCTTCTTCATTAGTCAACTTTCGTATGCAACCTTTTCTCTCCTGGTCAATAAAGCTTTCGCAGTATGATTTAGCATACTCCGAGTCATTATCCATTCTTTTCTCGCACTATACAATCTTTTAAAAGCAGCATCTCTGTTATTCAGCAGAACTACGTTAGTATTTCTCCATAGTAATCCCGTCTCAAATCTTTCGCCTATCCTTTTCATTGTTTACTGCAAAATTGCCTGTGCCCGAATGTCTTCAGGGGAATAAGACCTACTTTTTGCATTTGTAGCTTCGTCTATTTTCCAAGCTTCTTTTCCATGTCGTGTAGGAGGTCTACGTCGTTCTTATGAGAAGTGTTCATGTCTGTGAACGTGTAGTAAGTGTAATTATGATTCGTGTCATGTTCAGAACGTGTACCTATATTACCGTGAATGATCCAACTTAATAGGGTTTTACACACCGCAGGACCGTTCCAAGATCCAATGGTCACCTTTTTGTTCACTAGGAGAGGCCAATTATCTTGTCCTATAATTATTTGTGGTTTAGCATTAGTCATAGATAGCACTTTATTATTTATATAAGAATATTCATTTCTTAATACGTCTACATTAACTGACTGAGTCGGTGAAGATTCATAGTTCGTACATGTCGAAGTTGGAAACTTCGTCCTCCATCAATTCCCTGAATAGTGAGACTAACAACTTTCGTATCGGTATCCGTTTGAGTAATACCCTCGTTTGTCCATTGAATTGAGAGAGGTTGGTTTGGACCCGAAAGTTGCAAGTGTTCACTTAAACCTTTATCTATTGGAGTGATAGTAGATGCATCATCCAATAGCGCAAAAGTTTCAACCTTAATGTAAGCATGTTTTAAAACTACAGGTACTATAAGAAGAACATATTTATTATCATTGATATGACATAGGTACTTGAACGTTATGATAAATATGGTGTCAAACAGAAGCAGATTTTGTTCGACGTTACAAATGACCATCTGTCGTCAGCGGACAGAGTTACATTCAGGACAAGAGCTTAAATATTGCGCACTGGGTTCTCAGCAACAAACGTACTTTTTCATATTTACCTTATCATGTGTCGTCAGAGTAGTGCCAAATTTGACAATTTTTGGTCCATATTTAAGGTTGGTTTTTTTATCATTTTTGTCACTATCAACCAGTTTTGGCGTCTGTATTTCACACAAAATATCTGATTCCTTACTAAGCCAGTTAGCAAACTCTAGGAGTTTGAACTGTGGTCTGATTTTATGAATATGTTCAGTCCAGCCGATTTTATAGGAAATGGGAAGTTTATTTACCAATTCCGATAAAAGCAACGGATTATAAAGATATTCTTCTTCCTCCAGTGACTGCACTGTAGTAACAAATTTTTTTATTTTATCTGCGAATTCCACTAGTTGGTCAATCTGATCCACTTTGAGGTTAGAAAATTGTTTTAATTTGGAAATTAACAGTAAAATGAATTATTCGGGTTCATCAAATCGAGATGTCAAAAGTTCTCTAACGTGTTCTACACTCTGAGGCATGATTAATAATGACTGTGTGATTTTCTTAGCATTTCCTTTCAAACACTTTTGCAGTCTGGCTTGATTCTCCTCATTGCTATAATTACAAAGTTTATTTGAGTTTCTATATTGGTGGATAAAATTTGGCCAACCTGTGGGGTCGCCTGCAAAGATTGGCCAATCTCGTGGCAAGGATTGTCTTACCATCATTTGAGGAAGAGACACTTCACCTATATGATTGTAGTTGGATTTAGCGGTTTTATTTTCAAATGACAACTAGAAGTTTCATAATTGATATTCATTTCATTATACCTTTCCCAAGGAATGTTACCTCTCAGCCAGTTCTACACGTCCGGTTTTTCTGACTTGTCCGACGAAAAAGATCGAGATCTTGCCTCTGAGGCTTCTTCTAGAGCTAGTTCTGGATCCAGAATCTCTTGTTTTTTCTTTGCTTCCTCTTGTTCTTGTTCAAGCTGATTCTTTTGAATGGCATGACGGAGCTCTGCCATCCTGATTAGAGTCGTGTTTCTATTACTGGAGCTGCTCTTGATTGAAGATCTAACGACAGTATAGTCAATACATTTCGAAGATGTGGGTTGTTGTACAGCATTAGTCATCGTCGTCAATGGTATGACGTCTGTCGTTTTTGTCGCTGCCACGGCTGCTTCGGATTTGGGGGTCATGATTGTCTGTGATACGGCGGCGGCGATGGTCGCCTCTACTGCTGCCGTTTTATCCCTTATCCTTCAACTCCAGCGGAGTGGTACGTAATATGTCTTACCGCCTTCTATATTCGATTGAATGTGGACAGTATTTTTCTACAGCGGTGGACTGTATTTTTCTATAGCGCTGTTCTGTAGGCTCGAAGACCAAGATTGTTGGGTCTTTCATGAAATTATCCTAGTTAAATATCCGCTCGAAGAACCAAGATGGTTTGGTCCTACCTGAAATTATCCTAGTTAAATCCCCGCTCGAAGAACAAAAACGGGAGACTTTTGTCAGAAAAGAAAAATTATATATCAAATTGAATATATTTCGGAAAATCCTATATTATGTCTACATATTTGTTTCCATCACTACTTATGAAAAAAATTAGAGGTTACTACTGGTTTAAAATAAATAAAATACACAAGTACTACGTACAGAAACTCTAATAACTAAATGTCAGAAATATTACAATTCTCCCAATTCGTACTTTCAGTACCTACTTAGGTTAGTTACTAAGTTGGCAAACTGTCCCTGTACATAACATATTGTTTTTTCTCACTCATGAGATTATCATCTTGAAACATCTGATTCTACATTTGTAAGTTGTAGCTCTTGGTTTATTTGGAAAAATGTCCTTTATTCGATATACTATTACTACAAAAATCAACGGCTTATGAAGATTTTAACTTAAATTGCCCGAGCAATAAATAGTTTGCCTCTTATGAATAATTTCCTATGTTTGGTATTTTTGTTTCATCTTAAAAATGGCAACGTCCTCACAAAGCCATCATTTCATCCAGATGGGCCTCAGGAAATATTAGTCGTGTTATATTGAGCTTGGCGTCTTTTCAATGCCAACCAAACAGACGACACACCTTCTCAGCATATAAATGCGAATATCTCGATTAAATACTGGGTGAAACAACTTTGTTAATAATTAACTATGGTCATTTATTTCCATTTTAGATGAACAGATATATGAGGTTACTGACCTTATATGGCAATAGTTTTGGTACCTAAAGGAAGCTGTAATATATAGAGTATGATAATACTCTGTAGATAAAAACAAAATAAATTAGCTCTCAGTACTCCTAGGTATATCAAGATAAGGAGTGTTGCTGCACTAGCCATGGAAGTGAAAAACCAGGTTTCAGGTTTGTAGGTAGCGGTAGAGATATGCTTAAAAACTGACTTAACAGCGTCATATTCAATGGGCTTCAGCTCCCTTAGTAGTAACTTCTGGATAGAGGGAAATTAGGAGAGGAGAGTTTCTGGACACCCTGTATAAAGATTGAAGTTCATCCAATGCAATTTTCTTTAAAATATATTTCTCGTTGTCAAATAATATCTTCATGAATCCATACTTTACCTGCGCACTGTATACAGCTTTTAATATGGTGGTTTTGACTTCCATATACACTTAATTAATTATCCACATAATAACTTCAATATACTACCAACAACCTTGTTAGAATTACTAAACTATAAAACATTCAGCTTTGAAGTTAATCCCAAGGATATTAATATGACCCCAAGGATTCTGCTGAGGGCGTCTCGGTTGTGGAAGCTCAACAGGAAGCTGTATTATCTATTCAATGTAATACCTCTAAACAAACTGATTCGGTATCTAAACAATATAGTTAACCCAGACTGTAATGCCACAAATAACCTGTCTACCCATCTATAAACAATAATAGTCGGGATTAATGAAATCAAATAGAATATACATACACTTTACAGTGCTAGACTTAAATGATAGGCCTTTGGTTTTAATCAATTCAAACGTTTATTTTTCAATAACTAGGGATCAAGTTTGAAGATTTGATAAAAATGGCTTGTGTGCGAATCATAACCTACTTCTTCTGTTTGTTATTTATTGTTAGTGTGTTTTAAAAAATAATTTGGATGAAATTTTGAATTTCATTCTGTGAATTAAGATAGTGGGGAAAGATAAGAATAGAAGCTGAAAAAGTCTGTTAGTTTCAATTTTCTATGTATCTCTAGTTTCGATAATGATTTCCCACTTTTTATTTGCGTACCGTCTTCTCCACTGGACGTTTGCCATAATATTGGTTATTAAAACTTCATTTAGGTACAGCAGTTCTGAAGAAAGCTGTACTTGAGTTATGGAACCATTCAACCAAACTTCGAAGCCAAAGTGTTTTTGTGCGACCTGATCCTCTTCTTCCTTCTATTTTTCCCTTGTATAATTGTAGGATAGGAAACACATTGTATGTGAGCAATATTCTAATTTCAGGCAGGTACTTATTGAATATTGATCATGAAAAATTTAAAACGCAAAATTTACCACTCAGGTGAAACTTTAAAGTCATCTATCTAAAAATTGAATTTTGATTTAGACACCATTATTCTCAAGTAACGATCTATAGGCATTTGAATATTCTTGACGCTCCCATTGTCTCACCTAGATATGAATATGCCTATATAAATTAAATGTAATGATATCTGTAGTGCCTGTCACGTTGCGTGCTGGACACGGTACGTGTCGGTATAGGCAGAGACAACCCTGAGACGCACAAGTGCATAGGAAAATTAGTTCGGTGAGAACATGAGAAGAATTATTTGTCTGATACATTAGAACTACATAAATACGTCTTTGTTTAAAAGCACACAAGGTAGAGGTAGGTGGCGGTAGTAGCGCTGCAATTCCATTGGCTGTTCTGGCCATTCTCATTTCGTGTATCGTGTATTTGATGACATAGACATCTGACATTTGCTGTCTGTATCGCTATATTTGGTTTATGTTTGTGTTGTTATCATTGACATATAGTTGTTGTATCTGATCAGAATTTCAATTGTTGTCTTTTATTTTTCTCTTTATTCGTTACTTTATTGTTTTGTTTGAGTTATTTGACTTTATTACAATTACGACCAGTTTGAAGTACCTTACGGAAGATAGTTACCTAAATCTGATCTCACGTAAACTGCGAGTCGATGCTGTTCCTAGTTTATTCCCTAGCAATACACTTGGAAAAAATCCTCAACAAGTGCTGGTAAATGAAACTTTAGAGAACAGTAAGTGTGGATTTATGCAGCAACATTTAACATTTAACATTTATCATTTAACAATTAACATTTATCATTTAACAATTAGTAAAACTGCCATCGTTTATGCAGACACAATTATAAATTAAGAGAAAATAGTAAGCATGCGCATAAGCCCGAGATTTTAGTTATTTACAATAACCCTACATTTTCATGTCTTTAAAATGTGTACTTCCTTTGTCATAAATGACGGGAAATTGTCGAACAAGATCGATAAGAGTGGCATCATCCATTTTTAGTAAACAAACACACAACATAACCCTAAGTTAACCGCTTTTCTATGAAAACAGTGAGGTTAACTTCAGGATCTGCGTACTAGTTGCGCACTAGATGAAAATTCGGTACATTTAATTTAAGAAAGTTAAAAGTTGACCAACTTCGTAATTGTTAAATGATAAATGATAATTGTTAATTGTCTGCATAAATGGAGTCATAGTGAAATGAGTAGTTTAACTTATAAATGATAAATGTTAATTGTTAAATGATAAATGTTAAATGTTAAATGTTGCTGCATAAATCCACACTAAAAATGAAGAGCATCTTACATTGAAGGTACGTTAACATACTAATTTTATTTCTGATAACCTACCTATAAAAAAGCATGGAAGAAAACTTGTGTATTTGGATAGTTTATAACCATTACTTGCATTCAAACTAATATTAATGTTACCGGCAAAGTCCGTTATGCAGTCATACTTACAGTTGGTTCAGTGAATCTTTTCCCATGTATGAAATTATTCACATACTACTTTTTGTAGTACGTCTCTTTTCTACTCACAGAATCTAAACCCCCGAAATGAAACCGTTTGTGTTCCATTACAAAATAATATAACAAACAGAGATAGCCATATGATGAATGTCGGCGATAGGTGTAACCCACACAACAGAAGTTCTGTGGTTTAACCGCGAATTTGTATATTGACAGACCAAAGACTTTGTTTACATTTTTATTTTACATTTTTATCAATTTTTTTGCCCCTTGCATATAAATTTATTTCAAAAACAGTTGTTATAACGACTAACTTATACCTGAGTGTTCGAATTATTGTGGTAAGTAAATATTATTTATCTACTTCTTATTTATTTACTTCGCAATGAAAACTAACCTTAAATTCACATTTCATTATGATTCTGGATAGAACTACGTCAAACTGAATTATATGAAACATATTTTGCTTCCACCAATGTAGAAAATATTGACCTAATTTTCCGAAAGACCAGAACTATTATTTATGAATGGTTTTTATTTTTAGAATATGCCTGGAAAAACGTTGAATTCGCAAACACAGGAGCTGGTCTTAAATGTGTTGGAGTATTTTGAGTTAGAAAAAAGAAATGGAGGACCTTTGGAACCACTTTCATGTGTTCAGGAGGTAACATAAATATTTAAGTGCATGCTTGTTTGGCAATATACTTATTATTATTCAATTTTTTTATGTTAGAGGGTAGCTGCTGCTTTGAAAATATCTCGGCGGACGGTATATGCTATAAAAAAAAGAAAAGAAAATAATCCAATTCTTTCAAACCCAGGCAAAAGCAGAACTCGTTCTAAAACTAAAACAACTGATCTACCTGAGGGAGCTAAGATGGCAGTACGGAACACATTATATGATATGTACCAACAGAGTAAATATCAAACTATTTAATTAGAATTTTTGGTAAAATGTAGGTGTAGGTATTTTGTAACGAGTATTCAAATCATGGGATATTCAAGAAAAATTTAGGAAGATATTTATATAGATTTTAGTAATTTTGTGTCTACATTACAATTTGAATGAACAAACATAATATCATTAAAAAATATAGTATTTGTTCAAATTGAATCTGTACTATAATTTTTGTTTTTGTTTTAGAGAAGCATGTTACTTTGACTACCTTAAATTGTAAATTGAGGGAAAGAGAAATTGTATCTATTGGCAAAACATCTCTGAGCATTTTGTTAAAAACATTGGGATTCAAATATAACAAAGATGACAATCGGAGAGCTTTAATGGAGCGGACCAGTATTGCAGCCTTGAGAGCCAATTTTCTGCGTAAATATATGGAAAACCTTTCAAGTACTCACCCAAGAGAACTTGTATTTTTGGATGAAACATGGATCTATTCGAAGGGAAATAAAACAAAATCTTGGCAAGACAACAGCACTAAAAGTGTACGTAAACCAGATGGTTATGATGGTAAACGTTTTATAATTGTCCATGCTGGTTCTACCAAAGGATTTGTCTCTGAAGCAAGTTTATTATTCTGTTCAAAATCTAAAGTAGCTGATTACCATGGAGAAATGAACAATGAAATATTTATGAAATGGATAAGTACTCAATTTTTTCCCAATTTAGAAGAGCCATCTCTTATTGTTATGGATAATGCTCCATACCATAGTGTTCTTTTAGAAAAACAACCTTCTACTAATTCGACAAAAAATGAGATTGTTACATGGTTGATAACAAATAACATTAAGTTTGATACAAAACTTACAAAACCTGAATTGCTACAAATTGCAAAAATTAATAGAAAAGAAAACGTGTATATAATTGATGAGTTACTACGAGAACATGGTCACGAAGTGCTGAGACTACCACCATATCATTGTGAATTCAAAGCTATTGAATTAATTTGGGCAAATTGCAAGTCATATTATAATAAATACATATATTGGTAAAGATGGGTATTCAGATTGTTCTGTTATAAATATGTGGAAAGAGGCACTGGGACAATGTTATCAACAAATTTGGGAAAAATGTGTTAGACATACCCATGAAATTATACAAAAGTGGTATGCCCGAGAGCAGAATATAGTTGATATTAGCATTCAACCAATTACAATAGATATAAATACTGGTGATCGTTCTGATTCTGAATATGAGGAAAATTAAATAAAATCTATTGTATATATATATATATGAGTCTTAAATATACATATTTAAAATATTGATTATTTATTTTTACAACCCAAAAGATTTTTATTTTTCATTGTTGAACTGTATGGGTGGGACGGCCCAATAGTAATGGTTGACAACCATAACCTTATCAGGGCAATTCTGATTTGCAAAGTTTCTACTGAGGAAGTTGTTATTAATACTAACTTTTATGCAAGTAAATTTGCTTAATGGCAAGTTTGCAGAATAGCCCCATAAAACTCTGGAATACTAACAGTTTTTCCAAACTAAAGGTTTAGGTAGCACATTGCTAAACAGCTGTAAAATATTTACAAATATCTATTACACCAGCTTCAATACAATAATAAATTGAATATCTTTATAGCTGCGTACACATGACTAGAAAGTCAAGAAATGTTGAAAATGTTTAAAAGTTAACAATAGGGTACCCCAAAACAGGGGAATATTTTAAATTTAATGTAAATTTTAAATTCTTTATGATTGTTTAATCAATGTGTTGTCGACTTTTTAATTTGGTTTCTTGTACATACTTGACGAATAAGTAATACTTTACTAATTTCCTTATTGATAATATTTCAACTATTTTTTACTTACTTGCAGGTATCGCACTGATGATGGCTTAACAGCCGAAAGCGCTTTGCAATTTTTTAAAAATGAAATTATTTTACACAGAATACACTGTTTTCTTGACAATAATAAATAACGTTCACCGTCATTTTAGCCACATCCTAATTATAACATCAATCTACGACCTACGTGTTAATTAATGTATTGATGTATTGCGTTTGTATTTGAATGATGACGCATGGGAAAAGATCCACCGAACCAACTGTAGGTTTGTCTAGGCAAAGTCCGCATTGCAGGAAAACTAATAGTATATGTATATTCCCTTCCCCTTTTTGAAAAACTTCATGTGGAATACAAATTATTTGATATTTTTTTGAAAAGGGAAAGGAATATACCATTAGTTTTCCGGCAATGCGGACTTTGCCTAGCAAACCTAGGTATGACTGCATAACGGTCTTTGCCGGTAACATTAACAACATTAACGCCATAATTTGTAAATATAAGTTTGTAAATTTCTCAAATGCGGTAGAAATCATTTCAAAAAAGAAAATCTAAGTTAATAATGAAACTGATTCATATCCTAATCTTTGTTCTTTGAGCTTTCATTCTAATTTCAACAAAACTTATTTAAGTTTTCTGCATCTGGTTTTATCGCCAATGAACCTTCGTGTTCCAAATATGATTAATTGGCATCATACTTTCTAAGAATGTTTAAGCTTTTTTTCAAGATCTATTATATTAACACCCTTACAGGTCTGATGATGGTTAAGTTTACCGAAATTAGCTAATAATTCAACAATACATTCATGTAGTATTGACTTGCAGTTTTCTTCTTTGAAACCATAATTTGTGCTTATTTTTACAGTCTAATCATTTCTTGTGATTTGCATTGCAGGGGAAGCAGTAATGCCTGTCACAGAAGCAGTTGCAAGTTGATCAGGGTTGCAAAGCAGCCAATGTACCCCTGTTCCAATTAAGCGCTATTTTTTGCCATATCAAAGGCCTTTCTAAAGTGGGGGCATCACCTAGAAAGAAGCATTTAATACGGATTGTGGAAAGTAAGGAGGCACATATTTGTAAACTTAAAACACTTTGCAAAAAAGGGCTGCTGATATCAAAGCACTAACAGATATCGCAGATTTGCCTGTCACATGGCATTTGTTTGCTGGGGTGCTTTCTGATGTCTTAGTTACGATGTGCAAGACGAAGTCCACATTTGCAAGAAAATATTTTTTTCTAACACCTACTGTAATTTAATTATAATAATATAAAGGTAATATGTTCACGCACTTTCATATTTGTTGCTATATTTATCAATAAACAATTCTTTGTGTTGATTTGTCTTATTATTTTTCAAACAACTCTGTAGTACGAACGGATTTTTAAGCCGCTCCGTAGTTCGCGCTCTTTTTTAAACAGTTGCGAGATCTATAAACCATCATTACCTCTATATCAACATGTGCGCCACCTACCCGCATCTTGCAACAAAATGGACCAGTGAAGTATTTCGAACTAAAATGTCGCATGCACTTGGGCGTCTCAGGGTTGTCTCTAGTATGGGTGAATGGTGCTTTAGACGTAAGCGCCCTTCTCGTAATGTTTAACTGCCAAGGATTTTTGAAATGAATTATTCCGGATAAATTTTGGTTTTTTCCACTAATAGTTACTGTGTTTTAACCTTTTGGTTTTTACTTGAAAAAGTAGTTGCCGATATGTGGATATTTTTGTCTTTAATTCCATAAAAGATAAAATTAGTGGGCAATAGAATATTTTTCTATATAAAAGAGGTATGTACTACAAAGTCTACAATAAAAATATATCCGTACTCGGTTGTAGCATAAATAAATATTCAAAACACTTTGCCTCGACTATTCAAGAATGGCAAAACCAAAGCTGCAGAAAGTGGTCGCAAACAGTTAGAGCTTTAAGCTCAAAATCTTATAGTTTATGAGAATATTTGAGAAGCACGATTGAAACTGTAAACAAAGATTTATAAGGTTTAGGACGTACGTTATCGCTAATGGCTAAGATTCAACCTTAAACTTTAAAATTAATAAATATGTCATATTTTATGTTTGTATTTTTTTTGCGGAATTGAATCAAATATACATTCAAAAATTTCTTTTTTCAACTACTATCACTTGAAAAACTGTACCATACTATGCACTACGCCATTTAGAAACGTCAAATTTTATTAGGTTCGTGTTTTGACGTTCAGTGCACACCTAAAGATATCAAAAAAGCAAATGTTGCAACGCCTTGTTGCCTCAGATAAAAAATAAGTGTTTTTTAATCACGATATTACCACTTTTCCACCGCGACCTTCTGGACAAAATTAACGTTTCGCTGTTCAGTTTTACTATTACTCCATTATTTCGAATGGAAGCCGTTTCCACCATCGAATTTCATGTGAAAAACAAGTAGAATAAGGCTATTCCCCTAGGCCAATTTGTTAAACAGTCAACAATAAGTCGGGCAGTTGAACGTTTCAATAAAATTGGAAAGTTTTCTAGAGCAGGAGGACAACGTCGTAAAAGATCTAGTAATGCTTGAGATGATCGTTTTTTAGACAACTTGCCTTAAGGACGAGAGAATCGATCGGTTCGAAGTTGAGCAGAGCTCTAACAACAGAAGTTCGAAATGTGGATATCTCTGGACGAACAGCCAGCAGAAGGCTTAATAAAGCTCGGTTAAATAGTAAAAGACTAGCAGCTTTACCACTGCTCACCAGGACACATAGAATTGATAGATTATGTTCTGGAACTGTATTGTTGATGACTGGAAACAAGTTTTGTTTTCAGATGAAACACTAGTCAGTCTGAAGTCACCAAATTTCCAAACACGTTCATGTTCAAGTCCACAAGAAAGATTTGCTGACTGTAATCCCTCATGGTAGTGGGTCAGCAATATTTCGGAGACCAATCTGTTTCGTGCTTGAATGGATTTGGTACCTTTTTATATGAGATCAATTAATGCAAATTTTTACCTCCAGAATATTGTAGGAGAACATTTACCGCTAATACCTTCCTGTTTATATAAGACAACGCTCGACCACACGCTGTTGTACAAGTAATGGAATACCTTCGTAAAGTGAATATCCAAGTTATAGAGTGGCTTCCAAAAAGCCCGGACCTGTATCCCATAGAGCAACTGTGATATGCTGCGAAAAAAGCAGATCTTCTAGAACTGGAAGAAACTATAGAATATGCGAAAGGCGCCAACATCTGCAACTTAATTAGTAGTAAGCCTAGATGAATGGAAGCAGTTATAAGAGCAAGGGGAGACAATACCCAATATTAATTTTATAATTACACAGTTCATTTCACTTTTAATTTTAAATGATTTTTTTTATTTCCACAATTCCTGATAACTATTGAATAAGCAATTACTTTTTTGTTAAATTATTGTATCACGCTAAATTTGTCAAAATGTTTTTTTGTTATACTACCTGCATTATTATTTTTTTCATTAATAAAGTTTTTTTGGTGTATGAGTGATGCGTTCATTCAGTCCAGGTGGGTATTACGTTAGAGTTTCTTAACTGCTTTTACTGCTGATCTGAACAAGCTAGATCTTAGGTAGTTTATATATTTAGATAGTTGTGGTTTTCGTCGAAAATTAGCCTTGCCAGGTTCTTGAAATAAGACAATTTATATACTGACAGAACCTAAAAATTGTTGCGTATACCAATATGTTAATATGTATACAATACTTTGTCAGGAGACAAAACAAGATCCTGCTTAAATACCTATTCTGGCTAGTGGAAACTTCTTTAATTGGTTATTAGCCTGGCTCACTTTTGCTATATCACCGAAAGTTTCTGGGTCATGGTGCTCCTTCTTGGACTACTACTACTACTACTAACCTAACAACCTTCTTGACCTGCTACCCATGCTAAAAATAGTAAAATTTGTGCATAATAGTAGAAACAATATTTCAAGTATTTAAACCTATGAATGAGTAATGCTTGATTAAAAACATCTTGAAAATAACTTACATAATATATTATTCTATTCGTATTTTATATATAATATAATATCGCTATGCCATGTGGCATTGATTTTATTTTTATGTGAAAAATTTAAATATTTTTAAACACTGTTACTGACCAATCTAACTTTAATAGAGTCAAACGGAATGCTACTTTCAGGTGTTCAGCACGTGATTCTGGTTATTTTTATTTATCTTCTGCCCGTGATTCTAGCTGAGTCATTCTATTTGTTAGTCTAACTTCAGTGGTATAGGACAGGGCCCGATACACCTTCTTGTGGTACTCTATCTTCAATTTCTCTTAATCCAAGAGTAAGAGTTCACTAACTGTAAAATAATTTGAAAACGAGATTCTCTTTCCCATTTTTTATTGTATTTTTGAGATTCATTTATTATATTTTCAACATTATAAAACGTTGATATATAACGGGATAACAACATAAAACAATATTCACATCAAATACAAAATCAGAGACAGACAAATAGGTAATACCTCTGAAAATAACTATCTTTAAAATCTCTAGACATGTAACCTTCACATTCGAAAGTTCATTAACTCATTTTAATTCTATCTATTTTTAGGAACCACCTACTAATGAAATAATATATAATAACAAATATTACAATTTTTAATTACGCAATCCTGAAAATATTTCTATGACATTTCATCCTCTTGTTAGAATCATGTCACTATGCTTTCAGATAAAACGAGATAATGCAAATTAAAATTTGTTATTTGGAAAATAATATAACAACGTATTTACGCAATCTTTTTATCTCGTAGGCTAAAAATAAAGTACCTACTTTTTAATGCCTAATTCATAGCGCGGATTTTGAGTAAATTCAAACTCTAGCTAAAATTGTTTTGTCCAAAAACTGATTATAATATAGGGCTTCCCGTAAGTTTTTTCTGCTATTAATTTAATATTAAAACGCAACAAACTATTGTACTACCAGTTTCACCCACTACACAAGGTTCAATTTGATGTTCACAGCCAACCCTTTATATTTACCAAGTTCGAACTTAATATTCATTTCACAGTATGTACCCCCAAGTCCCTATTGAAGTCACTTAGTCAGAAGTACCAACGGACATAAGTACTTCTCTACCCTTAAGTACTTCGTTTATAAGCAGACCTTGCTATCCTTGGCTTTCTGCTTAACGTAGGTCCACTCTGGACTTAGAATCTGATTGAAAACAGTAATTCATTGTATATAGACTAAGAGGAATTAAGTTTTTTGTTTCGTTACGTTGCTTCCTGCGTAACTTTGCCTTCGAGTTGATATCTACATATTTTGCTGAATCGGCATAAGGAATATATGAGTATAACATTGTTTAGTTAAGCTTAATGTTCCATCTTCTGGCAATTGCAGCTTCATCATGGGTTCTACCTACTGCTAAAGGCAAAAATAACTATAGAAATATTTTCTAGATGTCACTAGTATGGCGACACGTCATATCATAACGCGACAGTTCGTAACTCTACAAATGGTAACTGACAATTCGTAACGGCGTCAGTTCGTTACTACAATCTTTCGTAACGGTAACGCCAACATTTAGTTTTTTTAGCATTACTGGATTTAAACAAAAATACTTTTTGCATACTTTGTTTACTTTCCTATACTAAAAATAGTGGTATTACAAGTCTCGGGAATTTCTCTTGAATTTGATGACAGAACTGAAGAGTTGTTACAGTACTTTGATAATACATATACTTATTAGAGGTCGTGAATTGAAAAATGGCCGTAGGCGGGATCCAGCATTTCTTCCAAACATGGAATCATCGTCATACTGCAGCAGATGATTTGGCCAGGACTACTAACAGCGTTGAAAGCTTTCACTATTCACTTCAATCTTTATTTCAATGTTTCCATCCCACAATGTGGACATTTCTTGATGGAAGTTACTTTACAACACACATAATTATTTGCAATATGAAAGAGGTCAAAGAATGTCGTAACGTTTGAAATATAAACAAACAAAAGAGCGCTTAGTTACAGTCATCCAAGATTATGATGTTGAACGACGATTGACATTTCTAATATAGCGCACATGTTTTAATTTTCACAATAAATAAATATGCATACTTTTAAAATTGTATGCCTTTATCGATATTAGAATTATGAATTGTATTAATTATTATAATAAGTACATTATTATCGGAGTGGTTTTAATTTTTTTCATTATTAATCAGACTTAATTTTAGTACTTCAAAGTGATATAGTGATATCACTATATAGATAAAGCGAATTCGGGATAAAAAATTGAAAAAAATAGATATCCTTTAGTTGTCATATTAACAAAAATATGTAAAAATTGGTCTTGAAAAAAATACCACTATTTTTAGTGAAGGAAATTACCTATACAAAGTATGCAAAATGTATTTTTGTCTAAATCCAGTATTGTTAAAAAAAATAAATGCTGGCGTTCCGAATTATACCGTTACGAATAGTTGTAGTTACGAACTGACGCTGTTACGAAGTGTCGCCGTTACGTATTGTCCGTTACCAGTTGTGGGGTTACGAAATGACGCTTTACGATGTGTCATGGATCCCACTAGTATATAGCCGGTGTTGAACTGGCCAAAACAGTTGTCAGTACCGCTTAGACAGCTGATAGGTTTGTTGTAATTGAGAATCTCATGCCACACTCCTGTCAATAGCGTGTGCTATATCTGGGAAGATTGTAGATCATGCAGAGGGTGGTATAGGTCGCCAAGAACAGCTAGAGTGTTGGGGATTGTATGCGCGTCAGCAAACAAAAAAACTCAGACACTTTGACAAATTTGCAGTGGCGTAGTTACATTTTTACTATTCTTTTTAGTTAATTAATTTATTGGTATTTACAACTTCAAGATTCGGTATTAGTTTTATATTTTTAATATTCTGTTTAATCATTTATTAGGTTTAGTGTTAGAACAGTATTTACAATCACATTTAAGAGTAAAGTAAAAATCAGAGTTTTAAGAGGCTAAAGTCGTGAACTTGTTGAAAATGTGATACAATTTATACAGGAAGAAGCGAAGCAGGGAACACCCATTATACATTTTTTGAAGGTAAGGTTCTGTAACCAAACATTTATTAAAATAATTATTGTAATCGTCATTTTTAAATTTAAAGAAGAAAGAGATGTTTAAACAAAGTTTGATTATTCAGTTTAAGTTTATTATTTAATAATAAACCTGATTTTTTCATAATATATCCATGAACATCTTGAACTTTTTTTTAAATATAAGATCTCCCAGGACACAACACCTAAAATTCCTCTAGAAAATAGGACTGAAGAAACTACTTGCCTTTAAGACTAAGTAGAAAAAAGTTTCTTACTTACAAAAAAAATATAAAACACTTTTTGTTCCAGGTTTAGGAACGGGTGTCTGCTACTTTAGGCATAAGTTCAAATTCTGTAGCCCGCACTGCCATAATCCCTCAAAAAGGATCTAGTATAAAAAAAGAGTGCACTAGATTATTTGGAGAAAACTCACCTTAGAAAAACAATATTAGAGTTTCACGTCTCTGAACAAAGAATACCTACTTTAAAGCAGGTTCACGCAAAATTTCATCCTGAATGTGATCATGAGGGAGGAAGGGAGTCTCTGCGACAAGAAATACGAGCACTGGGACTTCGCTGGAGAAAAACTGAAAGCGATAGAGCAATATTAGTCAAGCGTGATTTAATCCGGCATTATGAGATTGGCATGTTTAAGAAAAATGAAAACATTTAGAGAAAAAAAATAGCCGATTGCTTATATTGATGAAACCTATATTCACTCTACTCACGCACATGATAAAGGATGGAATAAAAGCGGTGAATTAAGTTTTAGGAAACCTACTAGTAAAGGAGCTCGTATGATCATCGTACACACAGGTAGCGAAGATGCTTACCTTCGTTGGAAAGCAGAGTGTAAAACAAACGATTATCACGATCAAATGAATTACAATAATTACGAAAAATGGATCAAGGAAAGACTTATACCAAATTTGCCGAATCCTAGTGTTGTGGTATTAGATAATGCATCTTATCACAATACATTGGTGGAGGAGATGCCAACTTCGTCCACAAAAAAGAAGGATTGCAAAATTGTTGAAAAAAAGAAATATTGCATTAAATAATTATTTTTGTAAGCCAGAATTATATGCAATAATCAAAGATCATAAACCAAAATATAAACTATATGCCATCGATGACATTTTTGGAGGTTGTAACATTACCTCCTCATCATCCCGAACTGAATCTAATGGAATTAGTTTGGGGTGCAATGAAAAAATATGTTGCTGACAGGAAGGTAACGTTTAAATTTGACAAGGTTGAAGAATTCTGTGATGAATTCTTCCAAAACTTTTTTGTAGAGGATTGGAGGTCCAGATAGCATGCTTTGTCGTTTGAAAATGAGTATATGCAGAAAGAGCCTATGATTGATAAATTTAGCAGATGATTCCAACGAAGGAAACGATCATTCGGATTCGGAGGAGGAATATGACAATCAGCATTACGAAACCACCAAAAGAATTTTAAACTTTGAAGCAATTGAGGGTGTTCCAGACAACCTGAAAAATATTGGAGAAATAGTCTACACAGAATTGTAAATATATAAAATAAAACTTTTGATTATTTAAAAGTGTTACTTATTATTTCATTTTATAATAAATATAGAATAAATATTTCACATTTAAATAAATTATTGTTTAAATTTAGATTAGTTGCATAATCAGTACTATCCGATTTTAACAAACCTTTTTTTTTTCTATTTAAATGACATTAGCAAATATTTATCTCATTATAGGTACTTATAGCACATTAAACATGTTTAGCATTGTATGATTTCTTACCCGATTAGGCTTTCTAGAATTAATTATCATTCTAGGAAGGAGATTAACTATTAGGCCGTCGAAAAGATTAACATTTGCATTTATTAATATTCTTCAGAATTAGTAATACTTATTTTATTAATTTTAAGTTCAATATCATCACCAGTTCTTGTGATGAGATATATTCTCAGAATAAAAAGAATAATAGATTAATTTTGAATTAGGAATACATATTAATATTAGGTATAATAGGCTGTTTCTGAAATATTACAATAGAGAGGGTATATGTACGTACCTACTATTTGTATTTGATTATTTTGTTGGTACGCTACTGTTGCAGCGAGCAAACTCGTTAATGTTGTATTTTTTATTTCTGCATCTTTCACTCACTTTCTTCACGCACATCCAACACTCTAGCTGTTCTGGTCGTATTATACTATGTTAGTACCTCCGACTGGAAGTGCTATCTGCAAGAATTTCAGTCGATGCCCCTGCTTAACACACGTTAGATGATTAAAAAGTTTACACAAAAAATGTTAATACCCCTGGTTGAAAATTCACATCTTACTTGTTTGAAGGTCGTATGTCAGACGCCCTCAAATTTGTAACATTCTTGTTAATTTTTTTTTTCACCTCCGTCTGATGCTTCAACATATTGCAATAAAGACCAAAAATTAAAATCGTCAGTCGAAAATATCCCCCTTCATCACTTACAAAATTTATTTTCATGTCCTCCTTCAGACGTTCTTACATAAATCATAGTAGTTTCAGGCAGGTAGTTTATGAACGTCGTAGGGGAAATTCCCAGCGATATTTTCATCTCACGATTTTAATTTGTGCTTAGAATGGTCTATATTGCAATATTTCAAAACACCAGACGGAGATAGGAAAAAAACATTAAAAACGACTAATTTAAGAGTGTCTGACACTTGCCTGACAGCGACCTAGGTATTTGACGATGTACATACGTCATTAGTGACCTTCGAACAAGTAACATGCAAATAATCAACCGGAGGTATTAACATTTTGTGACCAAATTTTTTTCCTGTTTGAGCCGTCTGACGTGACTCATGCAGTGGTTCTGAGGAAAATCCTTGCAGATGTCACCATGGTGTAATAGAGAAGAAGGTGTGTTACCGTGCACGACCAATCAAAAAAACTTCCAAAACGCCGCCATATTGAAAAATCAGCCAATCAGAAAATAATGCGCGAAATCAAACGCTTAATATTAGGAAAGAAGAATTTTGCCTTTCATATTTCATTTTTTACCGCAGAAAATTAAGTATATGTGGTTGTCTGGTTGTGGTTTTTCCTTCCCTATCGTTGAAAACCTCAGCCTAGTCAGGCCTTCGCAGCAGCACAGTATGTGTACTGGGGTTTCCTCATCTTCTTGGCAAAACCTACATATGGATGTTTCTGCCAATCCGATGTTATTCATATGTTTGTTAAGTTAACAATGCCCTGTCAGGAGCCCAGCCAGGATCATGATTGTTTTCCTATTCTGGCTCAGTAGATACTCCGTGAATTTTGGCGAGGGTTCCTTGATGAACTCTTTGGCCTTCCTCATTTTTGGCGCTTTGTTCCACCATTCCCGAGACTGATTTTTTACCCAAGTGCTGCTGTAAGTGCTTACAAACCATTTTGCAGGTTCATTTATTTATCAGAATCACAAGCGTCAGCCCATTTTTGTCGGATAGCTTCATCCTTTGGGAATTGAAAATATTCGACATTTTGATTTTTTGTGGCTCCATTCCAGTTGTGGCAAGCGGCCACAGAACATCCAGGCATAATTGTTAATAACATTTAACTACATACTGCTCAAAGTAACAAATGCTCCAAGCTACGTTGTGCTTATAACACCCGTTAAAACATAACTGATTTTGAAACGAAAACAAAAAACAAAATCTTTATGTAACAATAAAAACACTTTCACTTAAGGTGGATTCATGCAAGCAAAAACTAAAACTTAGATTAATTTAAAACTAAGAACATAAAACCATGTAATGTAGATGTTCATGCAAGAAATTAAGATTTAAATTAAAACTAAGAAAGATGGCCAACTTTCAACTAAGAAATTAATTTTTTCCATGAATTCGAAACAACGCATCCGTGAAGTCCTAACCACAGATCACCTACTGGTTCTGAACTTGCCGAGTAGCCACAATTTGTGTTGAGTTAGTGTTTACATGAGCTTGTGTTCCATGATTAAAGTTTTTTATACTTTACAACTTTATTTTTCGTAAACAAGTTGGTTTACGTTTAATATTTATCTTCAGTTATCTGAAAGCTCGATTACTATTGGAAGAGTTGACAAATTATTGAAAAAAGTGCGCATGTCCGGTTGGTTTATTAATTTCTTAGTTTATGTTACACGAACAGCTAAAAATTCTTAGTTTAAATTTGGTATTAATATGAAATTAGTTTTAGTTTAGTTGATATTACATGAATCCACCTTTAATCTTTAATGTTCTTACTAAATTCAATGTTCAGGGTTCACAATTTATTAGCAAAATGAACGATTACGAGTAGGATTTTTGTTATGTAGGTTATGACATTTATTCAAAACAATAAACATATGATTGGCCATATGGCGGCGTTTTGGAAAGTGCGCAGAACATGACAGAGATTCGTATTCCGTGGGAGCACACATTATTCTCTATATACCATGGATGATACTTCCAGATAGTCCCCCAAAACCACACTCAGAATTTCAACCTAAGGTAGTATCATAGTACCTAGGTCGCTAGTTCTCATAATTTGCAAAAGTTGCAGCACTTTAAAAAACCAAAACATTTATTTATTTTTAATGAATGTCAAACTATTTGTTGACGATTTATTTTTAGTATTCACTTTTATCAAAAATTAACTAACTGAAAACTTTGTAAAATTTTATCAGGATATCTTGATATAATTAGTGACTAGAAAATTAAATTTGTCGATTAAATTTGAATTGTAAATGTTTTACGTTTGGAAATCAGCAGCGTGTCTTTAATACTGATCGAGTTTCCAAAATCTTTTCATGTAATTGACACATCCAGTCGTCTCTATATATCTTATTTAAGTATGCTCTAGGCATAAGGCAATCGGGATATTTCATTATTCCTACATCATTTTAGCTACATAGAAAATTTTCCATCCAATTCGTCGATCATGTAAATTGCATACATTTTTGCAATTGCAATTTTGTTGAAATTCATTAAAAAAACACACAGTTACTCCGAGTGAGAAAAGCACCACAGCGTGCTTGAATTTGAACTCGATATACAGGCAATTTGTGCAATAGTCATTTATATACCAAGGACGAAAAACTGTCTATTATAATCGAGTCTGCATATTGATAGTTGAGGCGTAGCGTAGCTGAGACTAACAAGCAGGCGAGACACTAGACAGTTATTCGCCGAGGTGCATATTACATTTTTTCGTCGATCTTTACAAAACTATTACTAATTTACGAATGAAAAATCGTCTAGTTTTGAAGTCAAGTACTTTTCGTCCGCAAACACTTACCAACCTACCAAAAAAAATCAGTACAATGCAATTATTTGAGACTTAATGCGATTTTTGTGTCTTCGGGTGCTTGCCCATAGGTTGAGTATGGTTATTTGTTCGTATTGCTCATTTAAGAAATTACTTGTCTTAAGGTATGGAGTGAAAAAGACTCTCCAAAATACATGGAAAGTGGGGTTGAATATTAAAAAAAAATAAAATAGTGGAACTCTATATACGTTCCTCCTATTGTGAAATTACTATTATAATATTAGTGATATAAAAAAACCTAAAGCAAAAATTGACCTGACACAGAATATTACTTGAATAAACATATTACGCATCGTTGGAATAAAATCTAATAAATAAAAAAACAAAGATTCTTATACCACAAAAACGGTAATGCTACTTTTTTAGTCGATTGCCGCAAAAAACTTGATTTATAGAATAATACAAGGTGACACTGGTATCTTCAATGTTTGTTATATAAGTTAATATGAATTTTCAACCAAACCTTTGTAAAGTAAGTTACTTACATTGTG
The DNA here is from genome assembly GCA_947563755.1 of Lochmaea crataegi. Taxonomy (NCBI): domain Eukaryota; kingdom Metazoa; phylum Arthropoda; class Insecta; order Coleoptera; family Chrysomelidae; genus Lochmaea; species Lochmaea crataegi. The sequence continues at coordinate 38,975,399 of OX387425.1, read as the reverse complement.
TAAGAAAAACAAAAATATAGAAATAAATACCTGCGTGAACTTCATTATTTGTTACTAGGTTAGGTTAGGTTTGTAGTGAGTAGGTCTATTGGGCCCTCCACTGCGACTCGTCCTAATAGTTGGATACCAATTTCGTTAAGAGTGCTTTCAAAACTGCTTCGTTATCCAAGAAAATTTGTATTGTCTTATACCTATGTATAAATCAATGGCGTAAGGACGAAGAGCAGGATTCTAGTGTGGTTGATATTTGAGTCCTAGGTCTGCGACCGTATTCACTTGCACCAAAGATTGAGGGTGTTTTTGAGCAATGCACCGTTCACCTGCAATCTGCTACGCTCCGTATAAACCTGTATTGTGCATTTGGAAATATGTAACTAAGTAACGTTGTAGTTTGTTACTATAATTAGTTTTTCACATTCTCAAGTGATGAAAGTTACGTATTATGTTGAAGTTTGTTTGTATATTTACAATTTTTCAACCCACTTTCGAGTAATCGCGAGTGTTGGTTTATTTTTTAATGATTGAAATTTCATAAACCAGATGTTTATAAACAGCTTTTATTAATATGTTTTCTCAATATTCTTCCGGTCTAAGTTGACATCACGCAGTGTTGCTTTTGAAATTTTCAGAGTTATTGGTATTGTAAGTTTCGTTTGGGTTGAGTTTAGAGTTAAACAAATTTTCTTATCTAGAACTTCATGTTGTGATCCAAGTTAGATGTAAACTTTTGGTTTAGCCCCCATAAAGTAGTTATTTAGCAACTAGAAGGCCTTTCGGCTTATATAGTCATCTCATTGTGTGTAGTTTATTGTTAAAGTTAACCAAATACAGAAGTAGTTTGCCTACTATAAAAAGAGCGATGTTATTTCAAGAATTCTGTCTGGTCAACGCGACATTTCTTCTCAAAATCAAAGCTAGCTGTAGCACAACATTTTTCAAACGGTGAGATCAGGACGGCCTTGCTTCACTTAGAGAAAAAATGACGGTCGACAACAGTTGAAATACTGAAAGGCCGATGTACATGTGCTGAATATTTAATTTGGAAAACAACATACGAAAAAACAATTCGAAATACTGGCATTTATGTACATATAACAATTACCACTTGTTCAAATAATGGGAACTAAGATTTTTTTGCATTTAAAAATATATTATCACCTTCCTCTCATTTGTGAAATATCGCAAGCTGGAAAGGGAACAAATATATTATGTACACTGGTTTCACATTATACTTTTTCTACGATTTATTTAAAAAACAAATACAAATTACTTCTATCAAGTGGTATAATCTCTAGTAAATGGATTTTGATGTTTTTATCCGTCATCAACAATGTGAAATTGTTATATATTCAGTATTTTTAATAAAATTCGTCTGCTCAGATGTTTATACGCACGTTTAATTGAATCACAGAGAACTCGGTTGGCATTTTTATCTTGGATTCCAAATAATTTTCAATTCAAAAGGAGAAAATAAATGGGAAAATAATTATATCTCATAATTTGAATGGTATGTTAGTGTTCATACCTTCGTATGGAGATGGTAGAAAAAGAGCTCAACTGTTTCAGAAAACTTGGGTACTGCATGTATTATAACAAAAAAATGATAGTTTCCTTTCTATGGAACAAACTGTTTAATTATCTTCTGTATGGTCCTTGTAATATATAAATTTTATTTTTGTAATTTTTTTTTGCAAAATTAAACCACAATATGTTCTTCTATTTTTATTTCAACGTTTCGGTAGCAGTCCAGATACCATTATGAAGAATAATAATATATTTTTTTAAAATGTGTTTTGTCACAAAAAATTCGACAATTCGACAAATATCGCAAAAAATTGTTAAATTTTTCAAAGTCGATCACAGTAGATTAAATAATAAAAATAATTGAAGGGTTTCTGAGAAAAATGAGATATATGTCCAAAACTGTAGTTTTGAGAAAATTAAAAAAAACAGTCTGCCTTCGTATATACGTAACATAGGACTCTGAAAGTAACCCACATTGAAAAAAAGGGACATATAGTTTTTGCCTGAAATGTTTATTAAGAAACTTAAAACTACATTATAAATGAACTTAAAACAAAACAAAGACATGTATGCATGGTCAAAATTATTATTAGTTTGATTATTATCAATAGTTTTCACACCCAATACTATTATTATCTTCATCACTAGACACGTCAGGTGACATATTCAGAGCTACTTCTGTAGAAGATGGGTTATTTTTCTTTTTTGTCTTTGGAGCACCACATAAAAACCACATAAAACGGCCTGTTATGTACATTTTGTAGAAGTGCTATTAAATTTTGGATATTCGTTGCTTTTTTTGGCTTTAGCCATGGTGGAGTTGTGTAAAGTCTTGGAAGATTCAGTTCCCTTGGTAGTATCATCCTATAGGGTGAAACTTCGCTTGTGCGCCATGGTCCATGATATGTATCTCTCACTCTTACATAGTAATCGTTTAATGCATAGATTAACTCACACTTGGTTAATGAAATCATCTACAATACACTCGAGAGAGTCCACAGCTAAAAACTCCGTTCGCAGTTCTCAACTCTAGTACGGTCAGTATAAGACTGCTAATTTTTTTTTTATATGAAAAATTTGGTAGAAACATCTGAAGCAGTGGAAAATGAAGAAGAGAATGGCTCATTAAGTCTATAGATACTGTAACGTTTATTCTAATTTATATTTACAATTAATTTATATTTACAGATTTATATGTAATTCAGTCCTTATTTAATAATTTATGTAATACACTAAACACACTAATTATAATTTATATGAGAATCACTTAATAAACACTTTATCGAGGCGCGATTACTTTCCTTCGGTATCAACACTGACTGATTGACTAATTGCCTGCAGCGATGCTCGTGGCCTATTTATACTCGCGCGTCGTATTTCTAGAATTATCTCGACGTTCTGGCGGATGCACTGGGTATTCTCGATGTTTCGTATTTTGGATGGTTCTCGAAAATTGGGCGGAGGACCCATTGTCGTCTCATACGGGGATTTCACTGGGGGCACTAAGTGAGCATATTAATGCAGTAGCTCGCGTAACATTGCCCCCTCCTTAAGAGACAGTTCCTCCTGGAACTAACTGGGAAACTGGAACGAGATGACTGTATAGGCAACTGGTCCCCTTGTTGCATTTTCCAGTTGTATGGAAGTAACATGCGACCGTCTTCTCCGTTGGCTGTCTCGGTGTCTCGGAAGATTACTTCTACCATGTTACGGATTATTCGCCAATCTAAATGCCTTCATTCAATCTTGGGCATGGCTAGCCTATGCACGTTCAATTCAAGCACATGCTCCCTCAGGCTTCGTAATGTTTCCCAGACATCCTCGTACGTTGGTTTTTCGTCGAAGGTGTTACTCGTCACTAGGTGGAAATTGTAGCGGGAGCCATTTTGCAGCTTCAAAGCTTTACCTGGTACTGGTAACTGGTTTACCAAAAGCCGTGCGCCACTCTTCTTTATAAACAGAGATGCCAGTCCACGCGCATCGGTTACGCTGGCAGGGATGTTTATTGCCAGTGAGTATTCCTCCGGACCGGTAAGCAGGTCTTGTCGTCTCTCAGTGGTGACGCCGAATCTGGCTTTTCCGGTACCACCATAAGCACCCATGAACTCTACAAAAGCAGGATCGGCTACTTCCTGAAGCTGGTTTACTTCCTCATCGTGGTCACCCTCGAATGGCGCTAATCGGTTACGGTGTACCACCTTTGGCTTTCCATTTGGGATCTTGCTGATACGATAGATGACATCGTTGATTCTTTTCTTTACGAGGTACGGACCGTCCCAAGCTTTCTGCAACTTTGTCTTCTTGGGTTATGCAGCCAGACTTTGTCTCCTTCGTGGAAACCTCCTTCCGTAGCTTGCGTATCGTACCTTTTCTTCATCCTATCGCTAGCGATCTGGAGATTCGATCGAACCAGCTCGTGTACGTCGTCCATTCTTTTTCTCAGCTGGGTCACGTAATCTTCACCAGCTATAACTTCTCCGGGTCGGCATCCAAATTCAAGGTCGCAGGGTAATCTCATTTCGCGTCCGAACAGAACTCTTGCTGGTGTTTGGCCGGTGGACTCATTGATAGCGGATCTGTAGGCCATCGCGAATAGCGAGAGATATTGGTCCCAATCTCGCTGATGGTTAGATACTACTTTAGACAGGTATTTGCCAAGAGTTCTGTTCATTCGCTCTACCATCCCGTCCGACTGTGGGTGCAAAGCCGTAGTTCTCGTTTTCTTCATGCCGAGCTTTCCACAAACTTCCTGGAATAGCTGGCTTTCGAAGTTTCTGCCCTGGTCGCTGTGTATTTCCAGGGGCACTCCATATCGGCAAATGAACTCATTCACAAGCACGTCGGCAACCGTTGCGGCTTCTTGGTTTGGAATGGCATACGCTTCTACCCATTTTGTGAAGTAGTCCATCACCACCAAAATGTACCTGATGCCATTTGCTGTCGGTGGAAACGGTCCGGCAATGTCCAGGGCAATGCGTTCAAAAGGGCTTCCGACATTGTACTGCTTCATAGGAGCCTTTCTTCTCCCGTGCGGTCCATTGGTCGTAGCACAGGTAGTGCACTTCTTACACCAGTCCTTCACATCTTCGGAACTGTGCATCCAATAAAACCGTTCTCGCACTTTCTGGGGGGTCTTCTTCACACCTAGATGTCCTCCTGATGGACTGTCGTGTAATTTCCGCAGTACTGCTGCTATCCTTGTTCTTGGAATCACCAACTGTCTTCTACTTTCGGAACCCTCATCGTTCTCGATTACTCGCTGTAGCAAACCGTTTTCCAAAACCAGCGAGTCCCACTGGGCCCAATACGATTTCATCGTTGGCGAGTACCTTGAAATCTCGTGCCAAGTAGGTCGACAGTTCTCCTTTTTCCAATGTCGGATTTTCTTCAAGTCGGGATCGTTCTCTTGTTCCTCTTCCAACTCTTCTGGTGTCCATTCGTCGGTGGTCACCGTGGTTCTTCGAATCGCAGCTTCCTTAGCTTCTGTTTTGCTGCAGTGAGAGCACTCTGCACGGCATGGTCTTCTAGAGAGGGAGTCTGCATTTCTGTGGCTTATTCCGGCTCTATGCTCAATAGTGAAATTATATTCTTGGAGCCGCTCAATCCATGTAGCGATTTGACCTTCAGGGTTCTTGAATTGCATAAGCCACTTAAGTGCTGCATGATCGGTTCTGATCACAAATTTCTTCCCAAACAGATACTGATAGAAGTGCTCCACGGACTTCACTACTGCTAGGAGCTCTCTTCTTGTGACGCAGTAGTTTTGTTCTGGTTTGGAAAGGACTTTACTAAAATATCCCAGAACTTTCTCTTGTCCTCCTTGAGCCTGTGATAGCACTCCTCCAATTCCAACATTGCTAGCATCAGTATCTAGTGTGAATTCTCCCTCTGGTAGTGGATAGCCGAGTATAGGTGCACTAGTCAAGTGCTTCTTCAAGGTTTCGAACGAAGTTTGGCATTCTTCGTCCCAGCGAAACTCCCTTGCTTCCTCTGTAAGTCGTGTCAAGGGCTTAGCGATATCTGCAAACTTCTTTATAAATCGCCTGTAGTATGTACAGAGTCCAAGGAAGCTTCTAACTTGGTGCTTGTCGGTGGGTCTTGGCCACTTTCGTACTGCAGCAGCTTTTTCTTCGTCTACAGCTACACCATCCTTGCTGACTACATGGCCTAGGTAATTGACTTTGTTTTGAAATAGTTGACATTTCTTGGGGTTGAGCATCAGTTGGGCAGCTTGCAACCTTTTGAAGACACCTTCCAAATTCTTTTGATGTTCTTCGAATGTCCTTCCCAAGACTATGATGTCATCAAGGTACACTAAGCATGTCTTCCAGGACAACCCTCGCAATACGTTTTCCATCAGTCTTTCGAACGTTGCGGGGGCATTGCACAGCCCAAATGGCATAACGGTGAAATGCCATAGTCCAGATCCGGTGGTAAACGCTGTCTTTTCTCTATCGGCTGGATCCATTTCTACCTGCCAATATCCAGACTTCAGGTCCAAGGTAGAAAACAATTTGCTACCGGCCAGCGTATCCAGAGTGTCGTCTATTCTCGGCAGGGGATAGCTATCTTTCTTTGTAACATTGTTCAACTGCCGGTAGTCCACGCAAAACCTCGTGGTTCCATCCTTCTTCTTTACCAGAACTACCGGAGAGACCCAAGGGCTGGTAGAAGGTTCTATTACCTTGTCCTTTTCCATCTCGCGAACAATTCTCTCCGCTTCCTCTCTTTTGGCCTGTGGTAGCCGTCGAGCCGATTGTCTTATCGGTTTAGCGTCGCCGGTGTCAATTTTGTGTTTGACAGCAGATGTTCTTCCTGACTTTCCTACTTTTGGTACAAAAAGAGATCGGTATTGTAGCAAGAGTTCTCTGATCTTTTTCTTCTCTTGCAGGCTAAGGGATTGTCCAGCCACTGCTATCATTTGTTCAAATTTATTGTTGGCATCATTGGAGGTTGTTGTTTGATGAATTATTGACGCCACTGGTACGCAAGTTCCAATTTTGGTATCCTTCTTCATAGTTATTGGATGGTCATTTACATTTATAATGCGTACAGGTATTTCTTCGGCAGCCATGACTAACCCTTTTCCAACCAGGATTCCTCGACCAACCTTTTCATCGTGATTCCATGGTTCCATCATGACCGGTGTTCCTTCTTCGACGATTCCTTGTAGCCTTGCCACAGTGAAAAATTCACTCCTTGCGGGTACAACTGTATCCTCCTGTACGGCTACCTGAACAGTCTTATCCTCGTGTGGGTGAAGGAATACCTCCTCAGAACCTACTCTAATCACTCGGTTCTTGAAATCTAGCTGGAAGCCATGTAGGTTCATAACGTCCATTCCGAGTATTATGTCCTCTTCGATATCAGCGACAACGACAGTGTGGGTGAACTTCTCTGCGCCAATTCCCAATTGCACCGGTAGTTCTCCATGGACATTGGCGCTTTCACCTGTGGCAGTCCTGAGTCGCAGTCTCGTCGGTAAAAGTCTTTTCCGGGTGTTGACAGTCTCGGGGCGAATAATAGTCCTCGTTGCTCCAGTGTCCACCAATAGTGTATACTTCCTTCCATTAACTTCACCATCCACGTATACATTATCGTGGCGACATTTCAGAGAGGCTATTAGGAAGAAAGGGTCTTTGGAAGGTCTTCGGGTCGAAGCTGTCCTCTGAAGGTCGACCCTTCCTAGTTTTCCTGCTGGGCGTCTTCGTTTGTAGCAGTTCTCGGTCGCTTGCACGAACTGCGTACATGTCCCATTTCTCCACAATTCCAGCATCTCACAGCTTTCAGTTTTCCATTTGAGATGCTTTTCATCATGTTGACAATCTGGTCAAGCTTGTTCTCAACTTCTTCGTCTGCTACAGCCCTCACCTCGCCGTATACTCCGGAAGCCCGTGTAGCTGCTTCGTACTCCAAGGCTGCAGAGAGTACGTCGACCAGTGTCTTATGCCGATCCAAGCGTAGAGTTCTCTGCATTTCATGGTCACGAACTCCGTCGATGAATGTCTGTACCCCTGAACATTCCATGACATTCTCCGGTGCCGATGGATAGGCAAACCGCACCAACCTCGCAATGTCTGCTTCGAATTCTTGCAGAGTTTCGTCGCGTTTTTGTTTGCGGTTTTTCAGCTGCGACTGGTACAGATGCTCCAGGTGTTCCAGGCCATATCTCATATTCAATCGCTGTTTGAGTTGTTCAAAATCTTCGGCCTCTTCCACTTTAATGGTCTGGAGGATATCCATAGCGTCTCCTCTAAGGGCAAGAGTTAAATTTAACGCTTTTTCCTTCTCACTCCAGTTGTTTGCCTTTGATGCCGCCTCGAATTGCTTAAGATAGTTCGGCCATGACGTTTTACCATCGAATGTTGGCAGTTTCACTCGGCTGTTAATATCGTTTTCCATTTTCGGTTTCAACTCTACTTTCTCTCCCAGTTCGGGGCTTGCCTAGTTGTAAAATCCGGTCTTCCTTTTGATTTTTTGTTTCATTTCTTGCTCCATTCTTTTAATCTTTTCTTCCACGGCAGAAATATCAGTCTTCATGGATGTCATTTCATTTTTCATGTCCGTCGAAATTTTATTTTCCATGTCCGACATTTTGTTTTCCATGTCCGACATTTTGTTTTCCATGTCCGACATTTTGTTTTCCATGTCCGACATTTTGTTTTCCATGTCCGCCGAAAGTTTACTTTCCATGGATGAAATTTCGTTTTTTATATCCGTCGAAATTTTATTTTCCATATCCGACATTTTGTTTACCATGTCCGACATTTTGTTTTCCATGTCCGCCGAAAGTTTACTTTCCATGGATGAAATTTCGTTTTTTCTATCCGACATTTTGTTTTCCATCGAAGACAATTCGTTTTTTATGGAAGAGGTTATAGAGGCGGACGCTTCGTCGGTGAATTCAAACGTTTCCGGGTCCAATCCATTGTTAATCATAGCTTTTTTTAGTCGTTCCACTAACACTGACTTGACCCCACTTGTGTCCAATTCGTAATCCTCCAACTCTCTTCGAAGCTCTGAAACTTTTAGTTCACAAAGTTTCTTCGCCATCTTTCTGTATATTTATTTATTTATTATTTTTTTTTAATCCTACACCTGACACCAATGTAACGTTTATTCTAATTTATATTTACAGATTTATATGTAATTCAGTCCTTATTTAATAATTTATGTAATACACTAAACACACTAATTATAATTTATATGAGAGTCACTTAATAAACACTTTATCGAGGCGCGATTACTTTCCTTCGGTATCAACACTGACTGATTGACTAATTGCCTGCAGCGATGCTCGTGGCCTATTTATACTCGCGCATCGTATTTCTAGAATTATCTCGACGTTCTGGCGGATGCACTGGGTATTCTCGATGTTTCGTATTTTGGATGGTTCTCGAAAATTGGGCGGAGGAGCCATAGTCGTCTCATACGGGGATTTCACTGGGGGCACTAAGTGAGCATATTAATGCAGTAGCTCGCGTAACAATACGAAGACATTCCAGTTGCTTTTTAAATCCTCAACTAGTCCAGAAGAGCCAAGTTCTAAATCATATTCAGAAATAGTAAAATTGGTTAAGGATCATTTACATCCCAGTCCAAGTGTAATCGCGGAACAAAATCCTTTTTCAAAACGTATTCAAAGAGAAGGCGAGAGTGTCGCAGATTTTGTGGCATATCTAAAAAACCTCAGCAAAAATTGCGAGTTTACATGCTTATCATGCCGTACTATCAGCACAAAAAGACGCCAAAGAAATTTTTACATCGCAAAACAACCACACAACTCAACGCAACAAAATCAAGGTAAAATTCCATTAACAAATAATGTTAATTATAATAGGAATAAATCCAGTTCTAATGTTTCTAAACGCTGCACTTGTTACCGATGTGGTGAGGAGTTACATTTAGCATCCAGTTGTAAACATAAGAATACACAATGTTATTTCTGCAATAAGTTAGGTCATCTTGCAAAGGTATGTTTGGCTAAATCTAGGAGTCTACACAAACCAGAAGTAATCGAAATCAAAATCAATTGGAAGAGGAGACCAGGAGCTCCCATAGTAGATGGTTATCGGAAGGAGAAGAAGAGGACGGGAGAAAAGAAATGTATTATATGAATAATATACCAAATACTACAATGCCAGAATTATTGAAGAAACCTGCCAAATTTATGTTAGATGTTAAGATTAATGGAAGAAACGCCTCTTTTGAATACGACACAGGAATTGCGTTTTCATCGATGTCACATGATTCATTTAAATTATTATGTCCAGATTCGAATATTAGTACTTTATCATTACCAGTTCGTACGTATACTGGGAAAGTTACTCACCCAATTGGATATTCCACAGTAGAAGTGATTTATAATACACAGAAAGAATTGGTGAACATGTACATTCTTCCTGGAAGAGTAGAATCAACTTTTTAAGAGTTTGCATCCAAGTATACACCAGATTTACGAAGAAGGAGAGATATTTATATCCGATAATGTTACAATAAAAACAGTGTAGAAACTATACCGAAGTTTTTAAGGAGGAAATAGGAAAAAATTAACAACCTCGAAGCAAACTTATATCTAAAAGATAACACCAAACTTATTTATTATAAGATTCATTATGCTATTCAAGAAAAAGTGGAAAAAGAAATTGATCGGCTGGAGTATCAAGGAATAATATCCAAACTGGAATACAGTGAATGGAGAACACCCATCCTATTTTTATGGGTATTGGAAGGTGAAAGACGACCATTTGCCAATTCCAAATTTAGAAGATATTTTTGCTAAAACTATTATAGGAGGCAAGATATTTACTACATTACATATCCGAGAAGCATACCTGAACATGGCCATGGATGCTAAAAGTGCAGAAATTCAAGCAATCGCGACACCTGTTTGAGGAAGGACAACGAAATTTTCAATTGTATCTACAATACAATAATATTTCAAGAATACAATAAACTAACAGAAAAATTGTACAAAATGATATTGTTTGAATTCAAAGCTGAAGTAACTTTTAAGATTTATTTAAAACATCAATGTATTAGGTATTTTACAATGTTTTACAATGTCACTGGGAATGAGCAAAAAGTTATGAATATTAAATATTCAACCCGCAGGGAGTTGTTATAAAATACAGTACGTGACAGTATCAATCGGTACCTTCGATTTAACCGAATTAATTCGCTAACTTCAACATTGTCACGGAGCCTGTAGCGCTGAGACCGCCAATGAAATATTCTAAATATAGACATATTGCGAGTAGTACATAAAGGTAGGTTAAATGGAAGTATTTCTGGTGAATTTACACCCTTTTAGTGTTTTTGTTTTCTGTACAGTTTCCATAACATATTGTAACGTTTATTCTAATTTATATTTACAATTAATTTATATTTACAGATTTATATGTAATTCAGTCCTTATTTAATAATTTATGTAATACACTAAACACACTAATTATAATTTATATCAGAGTCACTTAATAAACACTTTATCGAGGCGCGATTACTTTCCTTCGGTATCAACACTGACTGATTGACTAATTGACTGCAACGATGCTCGTGGCCTATTTATACTCGTGCGCCGTAATTCTAGAAGTGTCTCGACGTTCTCGCGGGAGCACTGGATATTCTCGATGTTCTGGCGGATGCACCGGGTATTCTCGATGTTTCTCGAAAATTGGGCGGATGAGCCATAGTCGTCTCATACGGGGATTTCACTGGGGGGCACTAAGTGAGCATATTAATGCAGTAGCTCGCGTAACATTGCCCCCTCCTTAAGAGACAGTTCATCCTGGAACTAGCTAGGAAACTGGAACGAGATGACTGTATCGGCAACTGGTCCCCTTGTTGCATTTTCCAGCTGTATGGAAGTAACATGCGACCGTCTTCTCTGTTGGCTGTGTCTCCCGAGCATGGCTGCAAACCAGTACCTGCACTTCGGTATCTCGGAAGATTACTTCTACCATGTTACGGATTATTCGCCAATCTGAATGCCTACATTCAATCTTGGGCATGGCTAGCCTATGCACGTTCAATTCAAGCACATGCTCCCTCAGGCTTCGTAATGCTTCCCAGACATCCTCGTACGTTGGTATTTCGTTGAAGGTGTTCCTCGTCACTAGGTGGAAATTGTAGCGGGGGCCATTTTGCAGCTTCAAAGCTTTACCTGGTACTGGTAACTGGTTTACCAAAAGTCGTGCGCCACTCTTCTTTATAAACAGAGATGCCAGTCCGCGCGCATCGGTTACGCTGGCAGGGATGTTTATTGCCAGTGAGTATTCCTCCGGAACGGTAAGCAGGTCTTGTCGTCTCTCAGTGGTGACGCCCTATCTTGCTTCTCCGGTACCACCATAAGCACCCATGAACTCTACAAAAGCAGGATCGGCTACTTCCTGAAGCTGGTTTACTTCCTCATCGTGGTCACCCTCGAATGGCGCTAATCGGTTACGGTGTACCATCTTTGGCTTTCCATTAGGGATCTTGCTGATACGATAGATGACATCGTTGATTATTTTCTTTACGAGGTACGGACCGTCCCAAGCTTTCTGCAACTTTGGAGAAAAACCCTTTTGTCTTCTTGGGTTATGCAGCCAGACTTTGTCTCCTTCGTGGAAACCTCCTTCCGTATCATACCTATTCTTCATCCTATCGCTAGCGATCTGGAGATTCGATCGAACCAGCTCGTGTACGTCGTCCATTCTTTTTCTCAGCTGGGTCACGTAATCTTCACCAGCTATGTCTTCTCCGGGTCGGCATCCAAATTCAAGGTCGCAGGGTAATCTCATTTCGCGTCCGAACAGAACTCTTGCTGGTGTTTGGCCGGTGGACTCATTGATAGCGGATCTGTAGGCCATCGCGAATAGCGAGAGATATTGGTCCCAATCTCGCTGATGGTTAGATACTACTTTAGACAGGTATTTGCCAAGAGTTCTGTTCATTCGCTCTACCATCCCGTCCGACTGTGGGTGCAAAGCCGTAGTTCTCGTTTTCTTCATGCCGAGCTTTTCACAAACTTCCTGGAACAGCTGGCTTTCGAAGTTTCTGCCCTGGTCGCTGTGTATTTCCAGGGGCAGTCCATATCGGCAAATGAACTCATTCACAAGCACGTCGGCAACCGTTGCGGCTTCTTGATTTGGAATGGCATACACTTCTACCCATTTTGTGAAGTAGTCCATCACCACCAAAATGTACCTGCTGCCATTTGCTGTCGGTGGAAACGGTCCGGCAATGTCCAGGGCAATGCGTTCAAAAGGGCTTCCGACATTGTACTGCTTCATGGGAGCCTTTCTTCTCCCGTGCGGTCCATTGGTCGTAGCACAGGTAGTGCACTTCTTATACCAGTCCTTCATATCTTCGGAACTGTGCATCCAATAAAACTGTTCTCGCACTTTCTGGAGGGTCTTCTTCACACCTAGATGTCCTCCTGACGGACTGTCGTGTAATTTCCGCAGTACTGCTGCTATCCTTGTTCTTGGAATCACCAACTGTCTTCTACTTTCGGAACCCTCATCATTCTCGATTACTCGCTGTAGCAAACCGTTTTCCAAAACCAGCGAGTCCCACTGGGCCCAATACGATTTCATCGTTGGCGAGTACCTTGAAATCTCCTGCCAAGTAGGTCGACAGTTCTCCAAGTCGGGATCGTTCTCTTGTTCCTCTTCCAACTTTTCTGGTGTCCATTCGTCGGTGGTCACCGTGGTTCTTCGAATCGCAGCTTCCTTAGCTTCTGTTTTGCTGCAGTGAGAGCACTCTGCAGGGCATTGTCTTCTAGAGAGGGAGTCTGCATTTCTGTGGCTTATTGCGGCTCTATGCTCAATAGTGAAACTATATTCTTGGAGCCGTTCGATCCATCTAGCGATTTGACCTTCAGGGTTCTTGAATTGCATAAGCCACTTAAGTGCTGCATGATCGGTTCTGATCAGAAATTTCTTCCCATACAGATACTGACAGAAGTGCTCCACGGACTTCACTACTGCTAGGAGCTCTCTTCTTGTGTCGCTGTAGTTTTGTTCTGGTTTGGAAAGGACTTTACTAAAATATCCCAGAACTTTCTCTTGTCCTCCTTGAACCTGTGATAGCACTCCTCCAATTCCAACATTGCTAGCATCAGTATCTAGTATAAATTCTCCCTCGGGTAGTGGATAGCCGAGTATAGGCGCAGTAGTCAAGTGCTTCTTCAAGGTTTCGAACGAAGTTTGGCAATCTTCGTCCCAGCGAAACTCCCTTGCTTCCTCTGTAAGTCGTGTCAAGGGCTTAGCGATATCTGCAAACTTCTTTATAAATCGCCTGTAGTATGTACAGAGTCCAAGGAAGCTTCTAACTTGGTGCTTGTCGGTGGGTCTTGGACACTTTCGTACGGCAGCAGCTTTTTCTTCGTCTACAGCTACACCATCCTTGCTGACTACATGGCCTAGGTAATTGACTTTGTTTTGAAATAGTTGACATTTCTTGGGGTTGAGCATCAGTTGGGCAGCTTGCAACCTTTTGAAGACACCTTCCAAATTCTTTTGATGTTCTTCGAATGTCCTTCCCAAGACTATGATGTCATCAAGGTACACTAAGCATGTCTTCCAGGACAACCCTCGCAATACGTTTTCCATCAGTCTTTCGAACGTTGCGGGGGCATTGCACAGCCCAAATGGCATAACGGTGAAATGCCATAGTCCAGATCCGGTGGTAAACGCTGTCTTTTCTTTATCGGCTGGATCCATTTCTACCTGCCAATATCCAGACTTCAGGTCCAAGGTAGAAAACAATTAGCTGCCGGCCAGCGTATCCAGAGTGTCGTCGATTCTCGGCAGGGGATAGCTATCTTTCTTTGTAACATTGTTCAACTGCCGGTAGTCCACGCAAAACCGCGTGGTTCCATCCTTCTTCTTTACCAGAACTACCGGAGAGACCCAAGGGCTGGTAGAAGGTTCTATTACCTTGACCTTTTCCATCTCGCGAACAATTCTCTCCGCTTCCTCTCTTTTGGCCTGTGGTAGCCGTCGAGCCGATTGTCTTATCGGTTTAGCGTCGCCGGTGTCAATTTTGTGTCTGACAGCAGATGTTCTTCCTGACTTTCCTCCTTTTGGTACAAAAAGAGATCGGTATTGTAGCAAGAGTTCTCTGATTTTTTTCTTCTCTTGAAGGCTAAGGGATTGTCCAGCCACTGCTATCATTTGTTCAAATTTATTGTTGGCATCATTGGAGGTTGTTGTTTGATGAATTATCGACGCCACTGGTACGCAAGTTCCAATTTTGGTATCCTTCTTCATGGTTATTGGATGGTCATTTACATTTATAATGCGTACAGGTATTTCTTCGGCAGTCATGACTAACCCTTTTCCAACCAGGATTCCTCGACCAACCTCTTCATCGTGATTCCACGGTTTCATCATGACCGGTGTTCCTTCTTCGACGGTTCCTTGTAGCCTTGCCACAGTGAAAAATTCACTCCTTGCGGGTACAACTGTATCCTCCTGTACGGCTACCTGAACAGTCTTATCCTCGTGTGGGTGAAGGAATACTTCCTCAGAACCTACTCTAATCACTCGGTTCTTGAAATCTAGCTGGAAGCCATGTAGGTTCATAACGTCCATTCCGAGTATTATGTCCTCTTCGATATCAGCGACAACGACAGTGTGGGTGAACTTCTCTGCGCCAATTCCCAATTGCACCGGTAGTTCTCCATGGACATTGGCGCTTTCACCTGTGGCAGTCCTGAGTCGCAGTCTCGTCGGTAAAAGTCTTTTCCGGGTGTTGACAGTCTCGGGGCGAATAATAGTCCTCGTTGCTCCAGTGTCCACCAATAGTGTATACTTCTTTCCATTAACTTCACCATCCACGTATTCATTATCGTGGCGACATTTCAGAGAGGCTATTAGGATGAGAGGGTCTTTGGAAGGTCTTCGGGTCGAAGCTGCCCTCTGAAGGTCGACCCTTCCTAGTTTTCCTGCTGGGCGTCTTCGTTTGTAGCAGTTCTCGGTCGCTTGCACGAACTGCGTACATGTCCCATTTCTCCACAATTCCAGCATCTCACAGCTTTCAGTTTTCCATTTGAGATGCTTTTCATCATGTTGACAATCTGGTCGAGCTTGCTCTCAACTTCTTCGTCTGCTACAGCCCACACCTTGCCGTATACTCCGGAAGCCTGTGTAGCTGCTTCGTACTCCAAGGCTGCAGAGAGTACGTCGACCAGTGTCTTATGCCGAGCCAAGCGTAGAGTTCTCTGCATTTCATGGTCACGAACTCCGTCGATGAATGTCTGTACCCCTAAGCATTCCATGACATTCTCCGGTGCCGATGGATAGGCAAACCGCACCAACCTCGCAATGTCTGCTTCGAATTCTTGCAGGGTTTCGTCGCGTTTTTGTTTGCGGTTTTTCAGCTGCGACTGGTACAGATGCTCCAGGAGTTCCAGGCCATATCTCATATTCAATCGCTTTTTGATTTCTTCAAAATCTTCGGCCTCTTCCACTGGAATGGTCTGGAGGATATCCATAGCGTCTCCTCTAAGGGCAAGAGTTAAATTTTACGCTTTTTCCTTCTCACTCCAGTTGTTTGCCTTTGATGCCGCCTCGAATTGCTTAAGATAGTTCGGCCATGACGTTTTACCATCGAATGTTGGCAGTTTCACTCGGCTGTTAATATCGTTTTCCATTTTCGGTTTCAACTCTACTTTCTCTGCCAGTTCGTCGTTATTCGGGGCTTGCCTAGTTGTAATATCCGGTTTATTACTAGTCTTCCTTTCGATTTCTTTGATTTTTTGTTTCATTTCTTGCTCCATACTTTTAATCTTTTCTTCCACGGCAGAAATATCAGTCTTCATGGATGTGATTTCATTTTTCATGTCCGTCGAAATTTTATTTTCCATGTCCGACATTTTGTTTTCCATGTCCGCCGAAAGTTTACTTTCCATGGATGAAATTTCGTTTTTTATATCCGTCGAAATTTTATTTTCCATGTCCGACATTTCGTTTTCCATGTCCGACATTTTGTTTTCCATGGATGAAATTTCGTTTTTTATATCCGTCGAGATTTTATTTTCCATGTCCGACATTTTGTTTTCCATGGATGAAATTTCGTTTTTTATATCCGTCGAAATTTTATTTTCCATGACCGACATTTTGTTTTCCACGGATGAAATTTCGTTTTTTATATTCGTCGAAATTTTATTTTCCATGTCCGACATTTTGTTTACCATGTCCGACATTTTGTTTTCCATGGATGAGATTATAGAGGCGGACGGTTCGTCGGTGAATTCGAACGTTTCCGGGTCCAATCCATTGTTAATCATAGCTTTTTTAGGCGTTCCACTAACACTGACTTGACCCCACTTGTGTCCAGTTCGTAATCCTCCAACTCTCTTCGAAGCTCTGAAACTTTTAATTCACAAAGTTTCTTCGCCATCTTCCTGTATATTTATTTATTTATTTATTTATTTTTTTAACCCCACACCTGACACCAATGTAACGTTTATTCTAATTTATATTTACAATTAATTTATATTTACAGATTTATATGTAATTCAGTCCTTATTCAATAATTTATGTAATACACTAAACACACTAATTCTAATTTATATGAGAGTCACTTAATAAACACTTTATCGAGGCGCGATTACTTTCCTCCGGTATCAACACTGACTGATTGACTAATTGACTGCAACGATGCTCGTGGCCTATTTATACTCGTGCGCCGTAATTCTAGAAGTGTCTCGACGTTCTCGCGGGTGCACTGGATATTCTCGATGTTCTGGCGGATGCACCGGGTATTCTCGATGTTTCTCGAAAATTGGGCGGATGAGCCATAGTCGTCTCATACGGGGATTTCACTGGGGGCACTAAGTGAGCATATTAATGCAGTAGCTCGCGTAACAATATTAACGTTCGTGTGGGCTCCAGAACAAAACACTGCTAGGTTATTCTAATAACACAATAATCTACGCAAAAACAGAATGAAATTAAGATGTCAATGAAAACTATCCACCCTATATAAATTTGGAGGCGTCACTTGTCATTTTTACTTTGAGATTCACCATTATCTCATTAACATGCACTCACTCAAATACGCGTTTCTTCTTTATTTGTAAAAATAAAATTACACATGTTAATATTTTTTAGAAGCAAGGAGCTCAACTTTGGATTGGTGTAAAAATATATAGGGTGTTTCATTTCCATAGGGAAGTTGTAGCCCTCTTTATATGATTTTTGACTTATTTTTGTATTTTGTCATAAAAGCGATGCCTTCTGATTTATTGAGGGTGGATACTTTTCATTGAAATGCTCTATATATACATCGGTTCTACAATCCGTGGAAGCCTGAGATTTAGTTGGCTGTTATTTTCCAGCATTTTTTATTTTTTCCCAGCCATTTAACTTTAGTTTTCTTAGCTCCTCTTCTACTACAATCCATTTTTCTCTTGGACTTTCTCTTTTTTTGTTACTCTTCCTCCTTTCAAAACCCTCTTGATACGTCACCGATCCACTTGATCCGTTGTGATCTTATTACCGATGTTATGGAGGGCCTCTGATATAATCCAAAATTTGTTGACGATAACAAAATTAAAACATTAAAAAGTAACCCAGTAGTGACCATGTATCGTTTTTCGTTTTCTTTTTATATCCGGTTTTGCTTTTCAGTGTATAGTTACTCAAAATTACATATTTTTGAGTAGCACAGCTACGCCAATTGGTCATTTAAAACACATGCAATTTTTTTCTATGCCGTAAGACGATTTCAAGAACAAAATAAAAAAAAAGTTTGTTACAACGGCTTCACAAACTAAAATTATTAGTAATTGATACTGAGCAAACAGGCTTATTTTCCATATTGACGACGGTCGACGCAAAATATGCGCTAGTTATATATTTACCCAGTTAAAAAAATATTGTAAACCAGTTCTTCTCATCTGGGAGATTTGTGCTTATCTAGACGAGTGTGAGCCCACCGCGGAGTACAAAAAGTAAAAGAAGACTTGAGAACCTTTCCTCGTAGATTGTGTATTACAATGATGCAAATTGTTCAATTAGTCTTAAATGATATTTTTATAAAATTGGACAACAGACAATATGATTGTATAGGTTTTTTCCTGTTTTCAAACGTATTAACAGAGTTGCATTGACCAACACGATTTTTGTAACAATTTAAACCTAGTAAAAAACGTCACAGTTTGAATATTCTTATGTATTCTCATTAATACGAGGGATGTCTTTTATATTTTGCATATAGAGCTAGAAAAAAACAGTAGATAGCTTTTAAATACTCAATGTATTTTCCACGAAAAAAAATGTATTTTTTCATCCTTTTGAACCAATAATTGGAATTATTCTGGAAGCAGCTATTCCACTCGTCGGCTGGATCTTCTGGGGACTTGAACGAACCTTTGCCTCGCAGTTAATTCTTAATTATTTTTGGAAACACTTCGAGAATGGATAACTTACGCCAGTTTTGGTTCATCTTGGAACACCCAAACAGTCGACTGACGTTTATTTTCGGGTTCATAAGAGTAAATCCAGTTTCCTGCGTTAAACCGATTTAGAGATTTTTTTGACTCTAATTGCTTTCAGTTCTCCCTTCGACAGATGCGGTTTCCAACGAGAAACTTATTTTTTTACAGATAATTCTTCATGTAAAATTTTTCGAATTGTGGTCCTTGAAATGCCCAATGATGCTTCAATTTCACGATATGTGACTTCTTGGATTAGCTTACGTACAGCATCGAAGTTTTCCTGGGTGACTACCGTCCTCGGTAGACCTGTTCTTGAATCATCGCTAAGATTAATCCGTTCACGTTTAAATTCTCCATACCAACGAGAAATTGTCGACTGATTTGGTGGTTTATTGCCAAAAACAGCAACCAACTCGGCAAGGCATTCTTGTTAAGTCAAGCTTAATTCCATTTTTCGACCGGCTAATCAACTTTAAAAATTCAATTTAGGTACAGCTTTAAACAAAGCGGTCAGAAACTTTGGCGTTAAGTTAAATATCATGACAGTTAATTTTGACATTTTACATTTGTTGACAGGCGCCAACTATGTTGTTATATGCAACACTTAAAATACAACCCTCATATGGACCCAAATTTGAAGGATTTCTATAATAATGAAATATGACTGAAATGTCAATTGATTACGAAATATTAATAATTTGATCATTTTAAACGTGCTTTTAAGATGAGACGTAGACCAAGAGGTAAATATTCTTCCACAGTTATTAAATTGCTAAAAAGGTAGTCGTGAAAAATATTTTAGTACAATTTATTCTTTTCAAATCCCAATTTTCCCCACTTGTAAGGGTAGGACATTTTTTTTAAATTATTCCTTATTTTGTGCTATTTTTGTCCAAAGATTTCAACATCATCATATCTAATTCTTAATGTTTGTATTGTCATTTAATTGTTTTTTTTACAACGATCAAATTTTTGTACTGTACATTTTTAAAATACATAGCGACGAAATTCAGAAAAACAGGAGGCTAACGTGGAAAGCTGGAAACATTTTAACGCTCTACTGTATTTATTTACAACACCTAGAATGCGACTAAGCGCTGCTATGGCTCAGTTGTATTGCCCTATGTATTATTAGGGTTATTCGCGGCTTATTTATTTAAAAAGCAATCAACACTCTTGTGAATTCACTGAATAAATAGAAAAATTACTATTAGCATTGAAAACTTCATATTATATGCAACTTATCTTGATCAGCATCGATAATAATGTTTTATAAACCACCAACGGCTTAAGCTGGATGTATCAAGTGATATTTTTCTGAATGAGCTCTAGTACACTACAACCAGATACAAGCACTAGAAAAATTGCTAACATCCTAAATATTAGCCACACATCTGTATAGCAGGTTTTAAAAGAGCAGCAATTGTACCCTCACCACATCGAACGTGTTCAATCTCTTTTATTTCAAGAGGTGATGGGCTGAGGAAATGTTGTCATAGGATAGTCCCATCTTGATTTTATACCACCTCCTGAACTTTTCCGCATAAATTTAGAAACACCTTGTATATGAGGTTAATTAAATTTACCGTATTTTTGAAATTTGTGTTGGATATAGGTTTTGAAAATGTCTTTGTTCTTTTTCATTTAATTATTTCCGCATCAGCGACTCTTATATTGATGATAATAGTGGTAGGATCGATCAACTAAGTATATGCAGATAATGTATGAAATAAATAACTATATTTTCTCCAATAGACCATATTTGTATAATCGATTATATCCAAGTTTGGACACTGCATTGACATTAATCTGTATCCACTGAGACCTTACGTCAATGTGAAACGGATACTCAATGAAAATATGTTTTATTCTAATTCTAATTTATTCTAACAAGCATTTGACATACCTCACAACCAGTTTAAAAAAGTTTCTAGAAAGATTAATATCTGTTTATTCATAAGAAGTCAAGTATGTACCATCATGTAGTGATAGAAAAATGTATTGGGCATTCATGGTCGGAATTATGACTAACAGCATTTCTTGGGTTTAAAGACCATGGTCTAATAGGGTTGGACCCACACGTTTCGGCTGCAACTGCGGCAGTCATTGTCAATGGAAGCGGGAGGAAGACCTGAGTACTCTTCCCGCCGAATTAGAATTCTAATATAACCATCTCTGGGACCAACTGTAAATACGCATTCGTTTCCGGCCTGCTGTGCCTGACGACTTCCAAGATGTTGCACTACAAGAAGAATTAGATGCAATTCTTCATCATTTTTTTACTTACTTAATTCGTTGCATTGTCGATGGATTGAAGCCATTTTGGCAGAAGGGGGAGATAATATCGTAAATAAAAAACCAAAATGTTTATAAAGCATCTCCACATTTATGCATCCGGTATATTTTAAAATTTAACTCTACATCAAAATTTCAACCACAGAATTGTTACAAATATATTGAAGTACAATTCACAAGTCATTAAAATCAAATTAGTTCAGATAACCACTTTTGAAAATGTGTCAAATTTTTGATGGCCCGTTTTTTTTATGGTTAGTGTGTAGCCAATGGGCTGGTGTCTGCCGGCCAGATTCGACACTTGGTCCTAGTACCTCACAGAGTCAGAATGTACTTTTATTTTCATTGTTTAAAATGCATATAATTTGTTTTTCTGTTAATTTATATTGTTAATAAATATAGTTTTAAAGTTCATCCAGTGCATAGTTACAGTCCACTACACGCAAACAGTCAGTGTAGTTTGAATTTGCGAACACATTTCCAATATCCCTAACTTTTGGAGGTGTGTTTATTTCCAAAGTGTTATTTTTGAAAAACAGCTGAAAAGCAAAGTTTGAGTTATTGTTAATGACCCAATCGTTATCTAGCTAGTATAACTTGCGAGAATCGTTTGGAAGAATTGTTTGGCTGTTACTCCAATGTTTTTATATTTTGATTCATGAATGATCTTATTAGAAGGAAATTATGTTTTTACTGCCACTGCTACTAACTTATTTGTTACTTTTTTTATCAATTAATCCTACATGTGAAGAAACCCACAAGAATTTTAATTGGTACAATTTTGCTTTGATCATTTCAACAATTGGATGGTATCTTCTAGTTTGGATTGTACTAGAAACGTATTGAAACTCGAGAAGAAATTTGCTTTTCAAAGAGTTTGAAATGTTCACGTTTGTTTTTGCTAATGTCAAGGTCAATACCATACGTATTTATTTTTTTGATAGAAAATCTTTTAATTCAAATTAGCAATACCTAAAAAATGCTTCGCGTGACTATTGACATTTTTCAACAAAATAAAAATGAAAAACCGATAAATTAATACGAATGTTATTAAAGTCAACCGCGAACGGGGAACTGCATACCAGTGTAATTGTTCATTTGCAAAAATAACTTGACCAATTAAATCAAAACTGAAAGTTAACTAAGATATATTCCACAGTTGATCGCATTCGATTACGAGACAAAAAGTCTAGCTAGTTTGTTGGCGAACAAAACGTTAGGAAAGGTCATTCTGAAATAAAACTAGTATGTACGTAAGTGCATAACACAAGCTGCATTGTTATGTGATAATTATATACATAGCAATTACTTTAAAAAGCAACATGATCATGAGCGTTACCAAAGGGAAAAAACAATTGTTTCGCGGGTATTCTTAACAAGAATGCTTTCAAAAACATTTAAAGTGATGATTACAGTTATAATACTTAAAAATTTATTACGACCAATATTTATTGGTTCCTTTTTCGCGTCAGGAAGCAACGTTTTCAACAATCAAGCTGGTCGAAGGTCGTTTCCTTGGTGTGTGATCTTAGGCGCAATTCACGTATAGCGGACGTCTAGCAAGGACGGCGAACAGTCGTGGCGGAGACTGCAATGCACACATAATGAGCGGAATACTGACGAGGAAAGAAAGTCAGTAGAATTACCCTCTCGTTTGGAAAATGGATTTTTCTAGTAGTGAGGAATATATGTTAGGTGTGGTGAACTTGGCTAATATGCAACTTATTTTGTGCAGTTGTATCAAAATAAGGATACAAGCTTCAGAAAAAGACGTTAACGTCATCCTATTTAGCGGCTGGAATAATTAGGGATTAACAAATATCATATTTATGTTGTCAAAGCTGCTCATACTCATAGACTCTATTATTAAAATTGCATGTTTATAATGTTGGATTTGATAAAGTATGACTTTGACTGACTGACTTTGAAGTATAACAATGAAAAATAAATATGACTCGTTATTTTAGAGAGATTGAAGAAGCTCGAAAAATAACAAAAATGGAAGGAAGGAATGTTCTTGCGGTAGCAAATTTATAGAGAGAATTGATGCGAATTTATGTCCATCTAACCTAATTTATCTTCATCCAAAAGTTCCTCCTACGGGAGCTAGTGCCCTTTGAAGATGACGCTCTTGAGTCAGTTTTTTAAGCATATCTCAGAATAACCGCTACCCACAAACTTCAAACTTGGTACACGATATAACCTTCTAGTGATTAATTGATTACTACAAACCCGCATTTTGATTGCTATTACAAACGTTCAACGTGAGGGGCAAAGGATGAATTTGGTAAAATTTTGTTTGACAAATTTCACATTAAATTCAAGAACTGTGAGGTATTTTCCAAATACAATGTGCTCCAGTTTACTATGCACCGTTTTCGAGAAAGTTCAATTTTAATTTTTTGTATTTTTGGCTTTCAATATCAATATTCGATTACTACACGATCATGACCATGCCCAGTTGGCTTTGACAAATTAACAACAATTGACATTACGTCAAATTGCTTTGAAATTTAAGGGTTGTTGTTGTTGCGTAAAAAAGGTAAAATAATTGTTTATCAAAATGGCTAACTGTTCCTATGAAGAATATGCTGATATGCATTTAACGTGTGGTGAGGTTCAGTGTAACGCGGAACGATGTCATAACAGACGTCATTCCAATCGATCAACGATTCCCTGCTCGAGAAGTTTTTGCAAACTGGTTACTGGGCAAAAGGAACCAATATCCCAATTTCTTCTCAATCATTTTATTTTGCGATGAAGCCAGGTTTACTCGAAACGGAATTTTTAATTTACATAACACATATCATTATGCCTAATCGGTGAAAATCTGCTAGCCATAAAAGATACATATGTATAACAGCCCCCTGTCGTGATTTTTCATAACATTGGCCATAACTCACAAATCAAGAGGATGTTATGATTTGTGAGAGCTTTGTGTAAATACATGTTTCATTTTTAAATACCTTCCATAGTATTTAAAAATTTAGTAATCTATTTGTAATTATGAAATTTTCGACTTAACAATCTTTACTGGACGCATTTTATAACTTTGATTGTTATCTTCCATATAATCGCACATTAGAGTACAGTCACTGTCGCTTTCATCGGTTGTAAAATTATTATACTTCTATAGTTTTTACAATCTCGATAATTTTGTTTGTAGTAATAGCGAGAAATATCAAAGGGACAAGTAACTACACTAACTATTATCAAATTCGGCTAACCCTACTTTTCTCACGATTATATGCAATCGATTTTGCCATTACCAATCAGCGATGGAAAATCTTTTATGGCATTTACCGGGAAATTACTGCTTGAATACAAATGAAGTTAATGTTGCTATTTAAATAATCGAATATTCTTATTCAATATTTCTTACTTTAATTAGATTTTCATCCCGTCGCAGACGTTATCTCTACGCATCTTTTATAATAGTTTTATTTATTAGTTCATAAAGATCGCATTCAATTTATTCAGCTTTTGTATTTGCAAAGAATGCATTCATCGTCGAATCGTTATTAACTTCCCCCCTTACTCCACGCTAGGCATGGTCTTCACTGCCAGACGCCTTCTTGAAAATATAATTACATACTAGACTATAAACTGATATCTCTCTGAATGTCTTTAGAAAAATAATTGTTGAATTAATTACACTGAAAAAATGTACCCTGACGCTTCGACATCATCATAATTATTACATCTGAAGAGTTGGTTTACTATAATACACGCTCAGGCATGTTACGGAATGTAAAGAAAAATATATTATGTGAAAAAAACCGTTTGATTACGAATATTAATATTTCATAATCATCTTAAATGGGAATAATGAGACATCGAAACTTTGGTGAAACCCACCTATTAGTTATAATTTCATTTAGCCTGTTTCCTGTGAAGACTCAAAAATAATCTACCACAGGCCGCACTAGTGGGGGGTACATATGTTTTGATTTTCCATTTGACAGTAACGTTAAACGTACCTCATAAAATTGGAATTAACGGAAGATGATGTACCTGGAACCAAAAAAAATTTGCGCAAGCTAAGAATCATCTTGTCCGGGATTTAA
The DNA here is from genome assembly GCA_947563755.1 of Lochmaea crataegi. Classification (NCBI taxonomy): domain Eukaryota; kingdom Metazoa; phylum Arthropoda; class Insecta; order Coleoptera; family Chrysomelidae; genus Lochmaea; species Lochmaea crataegi. The sequence goes on along the minus strand of OX387425.1, from coordinate 38,950,082 downwards.
AATGATAGCTTGCACGCCGTGAATTACTGCAGGTGATAAAAATATACTTGTAGAATATATGTTGTCATAGATTTAAAGATTTAAATATTTCATGTGAATTTTGTTATTAATGATATTTTTTACCAGTTGTAATATATTCCTGAATTTCTTAAATATAACAAAAAAATATTTAATTCTTTTATAACAAACTAGACGTATTGTCAATAACAATAACGTATTGTCAATAACAACTACCGTTTCTACAAGTATATTTTTATTACCTGAAATAGGTAAATCATGGCATGCAAACTATCGTTTTAAATACGGAACAAGATACCTTGTGCAAATTTTAATTTCGCTCCAGGTACATCATCTTCTGTTAATTCCATTTTCATTAGGTACGTTTAACTGTCAAATGAAAAATCAAATCATATGCACCTCCACTAGTGCGGCCACTGGTGGATTATTTTTGAATCTTCAGAGGAAACAGGCTAATTAATTTATCTGATAATTATTGTACAGCAATAAAAAAACCACTATATCAAATCGTTTGTTCCGTTTGAATAAAAGTAAAAATTAAAATATCTTTTGATATATACGTGCGTATGCACACGTATACAGGCTTCAAACAATATTTGTGAATTAAATTGTTCAGATTGTAATACCTGACTGATATTTTGAATTTAGTTGCATAGAACATTTGATGGCTAACGAATACAACTGAGCATTCCGTATACAGCTCATAGATTAGATTTGATGAGGTGGCTAATCGGTCTATTCCACTGCGACCTTTTCAGATCTATTGTGGTCCTCTGAATCTATATTACATTCTTCAGCCCAATTATCAACTATATTTAAGGCTGTTTGAATTCTTTCCGATATCAACCCAGCAAACTGACTACAATAGCGATGTCGTCTGCGTACCCCAGACAGTAAAAGTCTGCTGTAGACAGTTCTGTAAGGTGGTCGTCTACTAAGGTTGGTCGTATTAATGGTGATAGCACTCTTCCTCGTGGACATCCTCCTCCCGTCCTTGCCTTGATGGTGACTTGCCCCAGAGTGGAGATCATTATCCTATCCTCCAGAGTTGCCTTCATCCATCGGCATATTGTTGTGGATGTCCCGCGTCTCTTCATTGCATTAACCAATGAATTCGTGGATTTATCCTTTAACACTTCGCCCCTTATGTACCTGTCCAGTAACCTTTTGAACGTCTTTAGTAGAAAGGAGGATATGCTTATTGGCCTGTATGACCTTGGCGTTAAGTCAGATACTTTGGGTATGTAAATGACTTTAACCTCTTGCTATACTTCCGGTACGTATCCCCATGCCAGACTAGCTCTGAGCCCATATCACAACACCAAATATACTTCGGGGATGTCTGCTTACCAATCATTTGAAAGATTTATTTCGTTATTCAAGATAACATTTCCGGAATTATCAATTTTATAGATTAATATAAATCGCTTATTATCTATTTTTAGGAAGACTGTTGATGATTTTCTGATCCTAATCTCAGATAAGTGTTTCTAGAATTTGTGACATATTTTGTTAACAAAAACAACTTTTTTCCGTATTTACTAACTACCATATATATTTTTTCGTTACTTTTTACTCATGTCTGAATTTTTTTTTTTACAGAATGTATTTTCGGCAAGCAAATAAGGGAACTGGGATCGCAGTGGATACCTGATTTAGGAGTGCCAATCGGAGTACTATATTGCATGAAGTGCGAATGCGTTCCGGTAAGTACCTAATTTCTCTAAATTGTTGTCAATTCCAATATTTGTATGCGATACATTTTACTTATGCTACACATAATGTTTTGAAATAACTCCACAATAGCGGCAACATTCGAGAAAATGTTTATAAAAATGCTGTGCTCAAGTTCGATCAGCATTGAGCGTTTTGTTTACTCGTTAACTAATGTCTAATTTTGTGTTGAAGGTAAATAACAAACATGATGTATATAATAAAAAAACTTTAGTTTTAACAATGAACGTTTTCAGTAATTTTTTTCATCACTTAATTCAAGTATTTTACAAAAAAATGTTTTTCCATTATTATTTTTTTCAGTACGATTTCTATTCAAAAGAAAGAAGAAATCAAAAGTGCGGAAAGTAAGCGCGCGCTTTGAACGAGAATCCTTCCTAGTAGACGAAGAAGCCTACGATCTTTTAAATGAGGGACCGGTGTTTTATAACTTATACACCAGGTGGAGTGATTTGAATTTAAATTGGCAATTCTGTAGACTTCTGATTGATCAGGTTGCAACCAGATTGATACTGCAATTTTTAGCAATTACAGCTCCTGATAATTGACAGTTCTGACATATAATACATATATAGTGGATATTTTGGGCAATTAGAAGGTATAACACCGATAATGAGAACACAACTGAGTTTCTGCAATAAGAGAAATTTATTTATTTTTCGTTATTTACAAATCTTAAAATTATTGTTTTCAAAACTTACCTGCAATAAGAGAAACGACATTTAATGTTCATAAACCATAATGTCAGTTCCTAATCGCAAGTAATAACTAAATTAATAAAAATGATAATTATAACTACGTGACAATGGGTAAAAATTTGACACATGTTCCTTATTTGTCATATCATCAAAATAAAGAAAATATATTTTCTTTACACATATATTTTTTTTATTGCAGCGTTAACAAAATATTAACATTTAATCAACAATAACTTTACTGGAATCATTTTATTCATGTACCGGGTGTCTGATTAAGAGAGGTAACCCGCTGTATCTCAGAAACTGTTTATCGTACAGCTTAGAGAAAAAATCTGTATTACAAACTAGCATACGAGAAACTGCTGGAAGGTATTTTCAAGCTTCTTACTCCACCGCTAGAGGGTGTAGTTCACAATAATTATCACAAAAACATAATTTTTCTTCATGTATGTGAATGGATGCTTTTTCTTCCATTTTAAAGAATCTACATTCTACTTGCTCCATCAGTTTAAGCTTTTTAAGGTGCCATTTCAGGACACCTGTCTAAACTCTCATTGCAGCCTTACTCTGGCCTAGGCATTTATTTGTTCTTATCTGGTTGTAGGTTCCTTGGAGCATTTTTGATTGTCTTATCACTACTAGATCTTTCCACTGGTCAGATCTTATCTTCTTTTTGGCGTTGCCTATTTCTTCCAATATTAAATTGAAGCTGAAAAGAGTTCCGGCCCCAAAAGGGTGTTTCAGCCTCTTTATTTGGTAGTTTATCTGCTATTTCATTGATTCTGACGATTCCGTTCTCGCCTAGTTCATTGAGTTTTCCTGGCATTCCTATACCATTTTCGAACTGATTATACAAGATCTCGGTGCTTTAATGGCTGCTTGACTATCTGACATGATGATAATCCTTTGCCTTTTATAGATTTTATCAATATTGAGCTGGGAATACTTTCCTAAGGCGTGATTTTCCGCTTAAAAGATACTTGGGGTTTTTCCTAAGCTTTCAGAATGTTTGGTTTCTGTCCCTTACACTCTTATTCCTACCAATTCTATTGCTTCAGAGTCATCTGTATACCATTGTATGGCATTCTTCACAAGTCTGGTAATGGTGTTGGGATCCATTATCACGTTATTGGATGGAAAACCTAATCAGAACAGGGGAAAAAGCGGATTTCATAAATATGAACATTAACAAATCCAGATATCATCTAATTTGATAGTGATTTCATGTAGAGGTCGTGAAATTGTAGAAACTCTCACATAATTTTTGAATATTTTCTCATTGGAGACCTCAGATCTACATAAAGTTGAGTGATCAGCCTTAAAAATGGTCGCATTCATCCCAACAAAGTTTATCTGGTAGCGATTTTTAGAGTAATCCATCGTTTATTAATTCTGCTGAATGTGCTAATTTTGTTATAACTAATTTAATTTGATATACTTCAATAATTATTTATTCATTTTTGATTTCAATTTAGTTTAATAGTTCCTACGGGTGTTCATTCATTTTCAAGATACAAATATCTAAAATATCTCCAAACCAAAATATGTTATGTCATTTTATATGTTTATTAACATAATATTTGGCATAAATCACAGTTAATGCATCATTAATCGGCAGCGTAGCGTATTTCAATAGAGGAGTTCAGTGTAAGGTCAGTGTGGCCAACAAAAAGTGGTTTTTACGACAAAAATGACAGTAAATGTCTACCATTTTAAACATAATATTTTTGCTTTATTAAAACAATGAATACACCCCCGAAGCGTGAATCTTAATAATTCAAATAACGTTTTAGCTGAATCGGTGGCCAATAATTCTAGGAACTTTTGGCAAGTCACCATTTTATTTCGGTAATTCGGTCACTAGTTGTGTCAGCTGTCAGTGGAAAGAGCAATCAGAAGAATAAAGAGATACAACTAACTAGAACAACTTCAAAAGTCTGATGGAAAATGAACATGAACGATTAAACGAATATCAACAAAAATAAATAAAACTGATATCTGACATAACTATTGACAGAATTACAGAAATGAAATGGTGACTTGCCAAAAGTTCCCAGAACTATTGGCCACCGATGCGTTGATTATTCAGCTAAAACTATTTTAAGTATTAACGCTTCGGGGGTGTATTCATTGTTTTAATAATAATGGTCTGCCATTTTTGTCATAAAAACCACTTTTTGTTGGTCTCACTGACCTAAACCTGAACTACTCTATTCTTATGAAAAAAATGGAGACTGCTACCCCAGCGCTCAGACCTGGACCCCAATTCTTGACCGTTCGCAACACTCAAAGTTACTCGCTTCCTAACGAATTCGTTAAAATACTATTCTTGAGCGCCCTCTCCTTTGCGCATTCGCTTGATAGTGTTCGTTATGCAGCGAGTTCATTTTTGTACGTGATAACTATAGAAAATATTATATTTATACTGCAAGTGATAAGTGATACCACGCGCATAGTTAATCCTTTTTTATATAGAAAAATTTCAAATTGTAATTGTGTTTGAATAGGTAATTGAGGATGGAGAAACTTGTGAATTTAATGTTACTGGAAAATTTAGAGCTGCCGGCAATATAAGTTCAAAATTTCCGGGTTTTGCGCAATCCTTCGAATCCTTTCAGGACAATGAATGATTTTCTCCGCCGCGAGATATTTGCCAATTTAGTCCAGTCTTCCACGGAATCTTCAAAGTTATTTGTGAATTTACTACCAATTATTTGATCCTTCCCTTGGAAATACTATAACATCATTTTTTTTTGCTTTTCCAAAGCTTTTCCTCCGCGTAATGCATTATTTAGAATGGTTTGATCCATTTCTTACAGACATACATAAAACATGACCATAAAATTGGAAAAATTTGACAGCGTCAAGAAGAACGAAAGCTTCATTTACGGTATTGCCAAATTTCTCATTTCGTTTAAGGACGCCCTTTAACGAACTACATCAAGAATTGCATAGTTGTAAAGTCTTCGCTAACTACTGCTCGTTATGCAGCGAATTCGCTCGATAGCGAGTGATGTCAAGAATTGGGCTCCAGCATTCAGCAGGAAATTGATGATCGCACCGGTAGTGCTACGTTGGGATAACGCGACCAATATCTTCACTTTCTGTGGATTTACAGGCATAACTACAATTAAAAAATAAAAAATAACAATATATTATAATTTTAAAAACAAACTTTTATTCTGACTGGATAATAAACGATTCAGTGATGAATCTCAATACGACATCTTAAGAAGCATTTTCATATATAATACCACGAGAGTGAAAATTTTGTCGGCAAAATTTTTCGGTTGTCATGAAAGTTTGTTGCTTGGCAATTTTGCGAATGACATTTTTAACAAAACCACGAGCCGTTAGGCGAGTGGTTTTGGATTAAATGTCATGAGCAAAATTACCTAAAAGCAACAAACTTGAATACGACAAGAGAAAAATGTTACCTTACAAAATTTTTAATTGAGTGGTATTCGACATGACTATTTCACGAGAGAAAAACTAAAAAATCATATGTTTAAACGTTTTATTTATTGCAAACTTCAATTATACAAAGCCAAAAAAATAATAACATTATGAAAAAAAAATTACTTATTTATGTAAAAAGTACAATTATTATAATTGTACGTAGTAGCATTATTTTGGGGATTGTCTTGCATCATAATCTTCAAGAATTTTTGCTATAACTTGTTCAGAAGTATCCTTTTCTAACGTATAATTACGTGCGTCCAGAAACATTCTAAACTGTTCCCACGCAGACTTTTTTGTCTTCATTGTATTTCTCGATATACTTTGCTTAATTGTACTCTCTATTTCATTTATTGAATTATTTCCAAATCTTGTATTATTCATGTTAATAATACTTATTTAAATTTTTGAAACAGTTTTAATAATTTTTAGACAGTTAAATAAATAAATAAACAACTTAGTTTCCTTAGAAACCACTAACAAAGATTTTATATTGAATTTTATCACAGAGTGATAGAATTTTATACACATAGATTTGATATATTAAACGTAAAAAAATTGCCGCGACAAGACAAAAAATTGCCAGTTCAAAACCTTCAAATTTTGTCAGTTATCAATTTACTCTAGTGAAATAGTCAGTACAACAACGTTATCTATGATTGACTTGTATCCTGATGAAGTAAATCAGGGCATATTTGATATATGTCGAATACATGGAAAGTACCAGCAGAAAAAAAACAAAAGAAGGCCAAGAAGAAAGTATAAGGAGGCAGCAATGGAGGATGTCGCTAAAAAGAAAATAAGGAACTGTAAAGATGTAGCAAAAGACTTTGCATTCCTTTGGAATTCGAAACAGTTTTTTTATTCTCCACGTCTTGGGCCGTAGTCTCGATATAGGGGAACTTTTGGACTCATAAAAACGAATGTACGAGTAGTTTTTTGAAGTGGTATTCTTGACGTACATTCGATTTTTGGAAGGTATGCTTACGCTACCACTTCAACATTTCACTAATGACAAATATTGGTTCGTTAATTAACGTTTTGTGAACTCAAATTAAGAAACTGACAACTGACAAAAGGTGAAAAATTAATTTTATTCAAGAACTTGTCTGACCGAGATAAAAAAGTCACATGACAGACTGCCAGAAGAAATCTCTATATACTATATTGTATAATGTATCTAATACAAAAAAAACTCGGAGCTTCAATTTTGTAAATCTTTTTATCCAGAATCAAATTATAATTGGAGTTTTGACCACACTTATGAAGCATATAAAGTACCACTTTATCCACTAGTGGAATAATGAAAAATACAATCTTAAATCAATTACATTTTTGACGTTACAGCTGCTGTCAGAGCGAAATATCAAATCACTTTTTGATGAAATCTGATTCTAAATGACTGTGATTGTGGATAAAGCGTTGTATTGCATTCGTGTTTTAGTTGCGTTTTATCCACTTCAAAAAATTAAACTTTCTTGCGTGGATAAAATACTACCTAAAACACTTATACAATAAATAACTATAACTATTTAACATACAAAGATGCCTAAGGGAAATGTACATAATTGACAATAGAGGAGTTCAATCTAAGCTCAATGCTCAGTGTGACCAACAAAAAGGGGTTTTTATGATAAGAATGACAGTTAATGTCTACCATTCAAAACATAAGATTTTTGCAGGTTTTATATCATTACGGACATCTATATTGCTTTATTAAAACAATGAATACACCCCCGAAGCGTAAATCTTAAAATTTAAAATGACGTTTTAGCTGAATTCTCAATGCATCGGTGGCCAGTAATTCTAGGAACTTTCGGCAAATCACCAATTCTCATCTATCATTATGTCACTAGTTATGTCAGATGTCAGTGGAAAAAGCAATCAGAAGAATAAAGTGATACAACTAACTATATAGTAAATTTTATACCCATTTAGAATAAGACCATCCTTATTTATTATTAATAAATCGGTTGAAACAAAAAATTACCAACAAAAATGAACGTCGTAACTAATTTATTAGATGTCACGTTTTTGAAGTTACGTCAAATTTTGATTTCATGTTAATGTCATAACGCAAAATAAGATATAAAAATGCGATATTCTGATGAATCCAAAAAACTTATGCTTAATGTAGTAAACTATTTTCAAAACGATTTAGGATCTCGATTTAAGGCAATTCAAAAAGCGTCCGAAGCACTAAAAGGTCCAGAAAGCACATTATATAATCTTGAAAAACCAAACAGAGCTACAGATTTCGAATTTAGAAGAAATATGTCTGCAGGCGTTTCCCGGAGCAAAACCCGAATTACAAAAAATACCCTGCATTGTTTGAGGGAAGTAATTTATAAAATGTATGCGCGAAAGGATAAAATCACAGTAGAAACTATTTTACGGCAATTTATCGAAGAGTCTCCAGAAACTAAGATTTCCAAAGGTTCGTTATATTTGGGAATTAAAAAAATGGGTTTTCATTTCAAAAAACAGGATGGAAGAAAACATTTATTGGAAATGCCTGCAGTCAGATTAAAAAGAATATTATTTCTGAACAAATACCATGCTGCTAAAAGCGAAAAGCTCTTTACACCTGTTTTTCTGGATGAGACATGGGTTTTTAGTAAAAGCGGGGACAGAAGAATGTGGCAAGATGGTACTAAACACAGTGATTTAAAAATAACTGGAAGTAGGACACGATATGTAATTGTTCATGCCGGTAATAAAAAAGGTTTTGTGGCAAATGCATCGCTTATTTTTAAATGCAATAAAAAAACAGGCGATTACCATGAAAACATGAACACCGAAAATTTTGAAAATTGGTTTAAACAGCAACTAATTGTAAACTTGGAAGAACCATCGTTAATTATAATGGATAACGCAACGTATCACAATCGCCTGGATGAAGAAATCCCAAGAAAAAGTTGGAGTAAAACACGCATGTTAGAATGGCTCAAAAAAAGAATATTCCTTTTCCAGATCACATTTTAAAGGATGCTGTTTGGAATATAATTGAAAAGCAAGTTTTGCCAGAAAAAAATTATCATTTAGACAAATACGCTGCCGAGCATGGTCATTGTGTTCTCAGGCTACCACCCTATCATTGCCATTTTAATGCCATCGAAATGGTATGGTCAGAAACTAAAAGGCATTATGACCAAGCTATTACGAAAACTGCAAGGTCACCTACTGAAGTCTTAAAAGTATGGAATGACGTTGTAAAAAATGTACCGGAGCAACACTGGCAGAATTACATAAATCATACAGAGAAAATTATTTCTGAAGCATGGGAAGTAGAAAACAAACTGGACCTACTAAACATCGAACCTATGGTGATCTCTGTATCCAATGAATCCGATGATGAACTATCACTTTCCGAAAGTTATTCTGATTTAGAAACTAATTAAACTTTGCCTTGAAGATCACGTTGTCATTTTTTTAAAATCTAGAATTTGTACTTAATCGAACTCTGAATTGCCATATTTTTTTAAGAAAACTATGTATCTAGTTAATAAAACAATGATTTTAAAATTAGTGCGCTTCTTTTATATTCTTTTATTATGTCAACATCTTTAGAATTTTATGAATTTCATAAAATTAATTTGTATTATTACAAACCGCCACTGATAATATGAAATTTCAAGTCACTACGCCAATGCAATAAGAAATATGTCAAGCATTTGACATGACAAAGGTCATAACCTAATTTTTTTCATGCGGGTTCAGATGGTTCAAGAAGCCGCATACGTTAAGTTACTAAAACGGCTGGTACCTCTAAATAGGTATTAATTTTACTATACCTTGTTTTTAAACTAACAGGAGCGATTTGAATTTAAGTTGGCATTTCTGCTGCCTAGTGATTGGTCAGATTGCAGCCCGTTTCACACAGCTCTTTTGATGCAACTGACAACGACATTTGTCAGTTTTGTGTTTATTTATATAAAAATATTCATTACTTCAATCTAACTGTACCACTTTTTTTGCGTTTGTTGGTGATTGTTCTACTTTTAACAAAGTATTATATTCCAACCAAGTTAAGTGCTATTTTTATTATTTATTCAGTTTGATAAACAAAATCCATGCTTGTTATTTCTTGTTAATAATATAAGTTTCCAAGTAAAATCTTATTTTTCTAAATATTTTTACATCAAGTTTTACATACATTACAGTACAATATTATCGCATTTTTCGATATCAAAATCTCTGTTTACTTTTAGTTTGTGCTATACCTAAGCGTCCAACGTAAATAAAGAATAATTGAAACATACAATTGCATATTCTACGTATTTATTTATCCTCAAATTATTAACCAATTTTACATAAACTACCTATTATAACCATACATTTTGCCCAATAAAGTGTCATTTGCTCACTACTTTCGCCATGGCCTGTGGCCAATGATTATTCGATATCTAGACATGCGTTGATCACTCATTGGCTACGACAACTACCTACAGTACAAAACATATTTCACGTAATTGTCAATTAGTTCAAAAAGTCTGAACACGACCCTTTCGGAACACTCTCCCAATCTAGTTACTTTTAGTGGTGGTGTTTGATGTTTCCTAAAATACTCCTCCTAGTTTAAAAACAAGGTATAGAACTACTACAAAAGTATGGAAAATAAACATAAACGATTAAAAAATATCAACAAAAGCAAATAACACTGACATCTGACATAATTAGTGACATAATGACAGAAGAGAATTGGTGATTTGCAGAAAGTTCCTAGAATTACTGGCCACCGATGCATTGAGAATTCAGCTAAAACGTCATTTTAAATTTTAAGATTCACGCTTCGGGGGTGTATACATTGTTTTAATAAAGCAATATAGATGTCCGTAATGATATAAAACCTGCAAAAATCTTATGTTTTGAATGGTAGACATTAACTGTCATTCTTGTCATAAAAACCACTTTTTGTTGGTCACCCTGACCTTAGACTGAACTCCTTATTAGAAAATACTTATCTTCGAAGTTGACAACAAATATAGGAACATTCCCACACACACGTCTACAAAACTATAAAACGAACGATACAAAGCGCTCGCTGTAAACACTCTAAAAACGTATACGCCTCAACGTTCAGAGTCAAGATTCTCAAAATGTACGAAACTCGAAGGGCCCATATGCCTCAGAAGTTCACTTATCGAAATATTTTTTCGACGCCTCTGAAATAATCTTTTCATAAATATCTGAAAAGTAATAAAATTATATTTACTGTGGTTATTCTAGAAATTTAAAATTATGGTTAATAAAACAATAACCTATTTATAGATGACACTTTCAAACTTTAAAATGATTTAAAGGCATTTAAATGAATATACATCAGTTTTAGAATGTACCAAGTATGAAATATCCAACAGAACGGTTGTAAAAGTGAATATATTTATTATTCAGTTTCCGTCCAAAGTTTCTTACCCCCTTTTAACTGTTTATTGGCAGAATCTAAACAAAATCAAACGTTAACCAAAGTAGTTGGATATTTTTTATTAACTAACCGCGTAAATAATATGCAGCTTCAGCGTCATTTTTGCCATTTTTGCCATTTTTGCCATTTGTTTAATTGGCAGCAATATGTGATTGACATCTTACTTGGAAACTGTATATTTTTTATTTCGAGATTTGTTGGTTATTCTATATACGGACGGCACTTTAGTTTTTCTCTAATTTAAATAAAATTAATCTGTCTATTATTACGTTCTATGCTGGATATTTTTTGAACTGCTTATCAACCTTTAGAATCAATCTTATTCAGAGAGTGGCTTAAATAAATACAAATAATTTTATGGTGTGTAACGGTAAAAGTTGTACCTCACAGGGCGTTGTCCGTTGGCAGACGTCAATTGTCCTACGTTCGGGGTAGAAGAGTTTGGGATCACAGAACTATAATTGGATGTGGCTAGTGACGACGAGCGCTAATTAAAAGGATTTATTCTGTAAAATCGAAACAGGTCGATAGACATGTTACAGGTGATTGTAAATTACTTGTATATCAACATCTGACAATAACTTAAAACGTTTAAATATTGCAAAATGTAGGTAATTCGTTCATACGTTATTATATACTTTGACTAATGATTACAGCATTAGTATCTCCGAAGCACACACATTTGCATCAATATATTCCATTGAAGATGTTTTTATATTCCTGTTACTGTTATCAGTACCATCTCCTTTTTGGCGACCAGATTTTCGAACTGTCCGTTACAGTACAGTAGTATGCTAATTATTTTTCAAAAGTCAACACGAAGAACTCTTTTTTTCATTTCTTATTTCAGGTTTTATTGTCAATTTCCTTTTTTTCTATTTTGATAACCATTTGTTTGCTTCGCTAAGTTTTTGTGAAGTGAATAAATCGTTCAGTTGCATAGTCACGTGGAATATTTTCCTAAAATCCTTCACTCCGATAATATTTATGTTATCAACCTGTTACAAGATGTATTTCCCAATTTTTATACCGCCTTAAACTTGGTTTTACGCTATACCTGTAAGCAGTTGCGAAGCAGAGCGTTCATGTTCTAAATTAACCATAATCAAAAACAAATATATAGAACGGTTATGACGGGGAAATATTCATTCTTATGAATACTCTGAATGGAAACTGGATGGATGGATGGATTACGGTGATGCAGTCAAAGAATTTGCAAACGTGGAAATTCAAAAACAGAATTTGCTTTCGTAACATAGTTTACGATTTATTTTCCCTACTAATTTCGTTATGAGTTTGTTCGTTTATTAATTAGAAGGAAGGAAGGAGCCCCAAAAATTATTAAACGTAGGGCCCTAGATATACCAGATCCGTCACTGATCGAAGCCAATACAGACTTCAGAGGTACAAAACTCTGAATACAAACATGCAAACTAAAATATCAGATCTACCAAAAATAACAATGACTAACTGACATTACTTCATTCCATGCGATTTCCAAACGTTTGTTGTTTTGTATAGCATTAACAATATATGTAATACGGGCATACATCACATTAATAATACAATTATACTGACTATCATGAATTCACTAGATACTAACAAAGGCTTTCTATTCTGTAACGACATTTAATGCACAAAACGGCGCGAAACTAAAAACAGGATACACGAAAATAGATGAAACATGAACATAACCTCGTAATTCCATTTGCACTACCTATTCGTATTCACTAAATTTCAATAATATTATTGTTATAGGCTTGTACAATGCTGAGATTTCAACAAAATTAAACAAAACGTAATACAACAATACGATTGAAACTCAATAAAAAATTATATTTGTAACTCCCACTTGGATTGTTAGGAAATAGCACTTGTATTATAAATATAATAAATGTTTATGGTAAATATAACATTGCGAATAGACATCAATCAATAATTTGCTTTACCATTTGTTAGTAGGTGCATTCAAACAAAAAACAAAGAAGCAACACTTTGTTGTTATTTATATGCATACAAATAGCGACGAAACTCGCCAAATCGGTAACGCCGCTATTTCTAGCATTCTATAGTTTTTAGTTCGAAGTTGAGCTATCCCTATTATCTCGTTATTAGATCACTTTACATAATGTTCTACCAGGTCGGTCGCTCTTTCATTCTGTCTTGCCAGTTGTGCACTTCAATTTTTTGTGCCGCCAGGCTTCCAGTCTAATATAGAATAAACTACAGATTCATATTCAGCTCTCCATACATGTCCAAACCATCTTGTGGTTTTTCCCAAACTTTCAGAGTGTTTGGTCCCTGGCCCGTACACCCCTACCCAGTCCCGTCTATTGCCTTCAGAGCCATCTGTATACCATTGGTAACATCTGGTAATGGTATTGAGATTCCATTCCTCATTGTTTCTGAACTCCGTTTCGAATTTCTTTGGAAAGTTGAGTACACTTTTCTATGGCGTTCAGCATATAATTTCTATTGTTTTACGGTTTCCTGTGATAAGAACCATGTCGTCTGCATATGCTACTATTTGCCTCATTTTCGTTTTTATTGTTCTTTGTTCTGTTTCTCGCATCACATATTCTATTGCCAGGTTGATTAATGTTTTTGAAAAAGAGTCGATTAAGAATCGCCCTGTTTCACATCCTGAATTATTCAAAGTTTTGTTATGATTTGAGAGCGAGTTATTTGGAATATTGAAATATTTCGAACAATACATGTTCAATAGGGTGGCAACAATATTCGGTATTAGAAATTCTAGTCGGGCAGTGTAATATATTATATTGTGTCACAAAGGCAGAAAATGAGCTTTAGCATCCCGAGACCATTAGATGCACGAGCGAGCGTAGCGGAGCGAGGGCAGCTGATAGTTAAGGGCGGCTAAAGCGTTTCCTGCATGCGTGACACACAACATTTTTCGCATACCAAATAAACCAAAAAATTGGAAAGTGTAACTAAAAACATTGACATACACTGACGTTTAATTAAAAAATGTACGGGAAACGTCAAAGTACTCAAGTGACAGATGGTACAAAACGTCAAATGTCGTGGCGTTAAAAATTTTCCGCCGTTGGGCTGCTAAAAAATACTTTCCGCCCTATTTTTGGTATTTATATGATTGGTTTTCCGGTAAGGTAGGCGAAAAAACAAATTTGTAACTAATTAGGTTAGGAAACTCGTTTGAACTTCATATTGCAAATATAAAAAAAAACTGCTAGGATTCACGAAAAATCTCTTTTAAAATTGAACTAAAATGCCAATGTTTTCTAATGTGTAAGGGTAATAAATCATGAACTGTTAAACGCGTAGAAGGTTCTTATTTAACAATTTTTCTAGTTCTTCCAATAAGGAGAATCTATTGATCCAAATATTCAATCAATTGTGTCAGGGGTCACGTCATCGATACTACGTGTGCTTCGGTGTTTAAAAATTTGAAAATGTTAAGTTTTCAGCAATGTTTGGAAAAGTTCGATTCTGAAAATGATTAATATTTCTGAATTAGTACTGAGATACGGATAAGTAAAACTGCGCTTTCTTAAAATTAGAAAATTATTATTCCCAAAGTCTTCCTTCGCCACCAACACTTAACATTTGTTAATACAAAAATAGTTGAAATGTCGATGGATTCAAACTGGATTCAAACAGACAACAATAAATCGACTTGTGCACGGGGATAAACGCGGCTCCATCAGGTCCACAAAGAGAATTATTGGAAGAAATGAAACCAATAATTGAGAATGAAGAGTAGTAAGCAGATGATTTAATAAATGTATAGAAGTCATCTTAAGCAAATACACTCCAAAACTTTCTGAGGTATGATCTAAACTTTATAAACTAAGGAGTACCTAAAGATAATAATTAAATTCAGATTTACCAACAACGGTTTTACCTGCTAAAAATACTTGGAACATTGACACAGTTTTGAGTTAACCAATTTTTTTGTTTCATATTTTGAGTGTTATATAAAAAAAGAAGTTTGAAGAAGCGGAGCGGCAACTATTGATTATATATGAAATATTATATAATGTAAATAGTATTCGTGACTTCAAATTTTGAAATGTAAAAAACAATTGTTGATTAATAAAGATACCTTTACCAGTGTTATAAAATTATTGCTACCTTGCTTTATTTATTTTCTGTATTTGCATATAATTGACACGCCTTAACAGTATATCTAATGTTAATGTAGGTGTGAAAAAATTATACTTTTGGGATTTAAAACTATTATAAATATTTCTGTTATAATCTCGGATTAACCGGTTGAAGTATTTCTATCCAAAAATAAGGTTAAGTCACTTATCCAATGTATTATATCAACTAAATAACATTTATCATATCCTAAAGGAGTATTGAAATTGTAATAGTCTTTCACAATTTGACTGACCTGTTTCTTCCATAATTCCTATTCAGTTTCATACACATTACCAAAATTTATTATACACCGTAAGAAATAAAAAAAAATTCTAATTGTCGGCTACCAATTTCAATAAGACCATTTCACTGATAAGTTTTCCTATATTTATGTATGAGCTAGTGCAAACCATACTCAGCATTCAAAACAAATCTTCCTGTGGCACAGATGGATTATCTGCTAAGATATTTTTAAATATTCCATATGAGGTGATTAACGTTTTATGTTCTCTTATCAATGAATACTTTGAAAATGGTCTCTTACCTAACTCTCTAAAAACAGCTATAATTGTTCCCCTGCACAAGGGTGGCGAAACAAAATACCAGTAACTATCGTCCTATTGCCTTATTACCAATGAAACTAATGAAAAACCGTCTATTGTCCTTTCTTTTCAAACATAAAATCTTGAAATTTCAACAATTTGGTTTCCTACCTAATAAATGTACTAATGACGCATGACGCAATGTTCTCTGTTCTTAATGAAATATATACCTCACTTAATAATAAACTTCTTAGGGCTCCGGTTTTTAGTGATTTCGCGAATGCCTTTGACTGTGTTGATAATGAAATTTAGATAAACAAACTAGAATATTATGGCATCCGTGGTATTCCTTTAAAATGGTTTGAATCTTACCTTAAGTGTAGAAAACTACTGGTACGAGCAAATGGTAAAGTTTCGAAAAATTTACCAGTTAGCAGTGGTGTACCCCAGGGTTCAGTTTTAGTTCCAATTTTTTCTTGGTATTCAATAACGATGTCACAGACTTACGAATTAATGGTAAATTCACTTTATTTGCTGATGACACTAGTGTAACTTGGAGTAGTTCAGATATACCAACTTCACATTCTACCATAGGTATCTTGGTCTCCATATTGACGATGCCCTTAAATCTGTACATGTAGACACTTTAGCGAAAAAAGTATCCTCTGCTTGTTTTGCCATTAAATCTGTGTCTAAACAGCTTGATTCTTCTACTGCTTTAACAACTTACTACTCTTTGTTAGAATCGCACCTTCGCTATGGATTGCCTTTCTGAGGCTCTTGTAGTTTGCACCTCTTCGAATCTATCTTCTAATTACAAAAAAGAGCTGTTCGTTACGTTCATGGTGTAGTAGGATGCATTGCGAATTCTATTTTAAAAAATACAAAATTTTAACTATTCCCGCTCTATTGATTTTGGAATCCGTGTGTTTGGTTCGAAAATGCATAGTTGCCTTACTGGAAGAAAAAAATTCGATATTTATTTAACAATGCCCACCTCTGATCTGATAAAAAATTCTATTACATTCAATCCCAAAAAATTATTCAATCAGCTTCCTTTAGAATTAAAAGGGGCAAATACATTTAATAAGTTCCGAAGATTGACAAAGGCATTTCTGCTTGAAATACCTTATTCAGTGGCAGAATTCTACAATCTAGCCTAGACTTTTGGGTTACATTAGCATACAATATTTAGTATGGTGTACGATATTATAATATATTAAATTTGTATATTATATTATGTTTTGTATTATTAGTATAGTATAGTGATGGTTGTGGATAAATTTTCGAGGTACTCTTTTTCAATACCTTTGTAACATTCTTAGAATTCCGTATTTAGACACTTTTTGTACTTATCCCTATTTAAATATATGATAATACTTTTGTCAATATCTTAGAATTCCGTATTAAGGCACTATATAAATTAAAAGTTTTTCATTGTATCTTCACTAGTTTGAAAAAGCTACTGTGTAGCGAAACGCGTCACTAATTTTAATTTGAACGTTAGTTCAAAATAAAAATGAAGATTTAAACAAATTAAATTGTTTTATTTCATCTATAGTATAGTCAGTATTTTTTTTCAATATTTTGTTGTGAATCATTATTTTTACATTTGATCTATTTTTAAATTATGTCGCTTTGTCAATAAAATTGTGAAATTTTTCATGATAATAAAGCTTATCACTCTCTCCTTGTTTGTTTTGGCTTTTTAATTGCCTTTTAAACTTTAAAAAGCGTAAAAATTGTCCAAAGACATGTCACTAAAATAATTTCAAACATATAAATATTTCGTGTTTTATTTAAAAAACCAAAGAAAATGATGGAGTTGAAGAATTAATGTCTGGTATTTTTAAAAATGTGAAAAAGAAATTTACAGTTTGGACTAGGCGCTTTTATAAAAATTACAAAGACTTTACAAGTGAAGAGGGGAATCATTATTCATTTTATAATAAAGATTTTTTTCAAATGTGGGAATAAGAGCCATATTCTTAGAAATGTCCAGTGAATCGAAATATCTATTAAACAATGGTTTTTTTTCTCCTCTATAATCTTCATTTTTTAGTTTTAAATGATCAAATGGTAGGTGTTGAATGAGCATAATATATTTTTCTGCACACTTTAAACAATAGATATAAGTAAACATACGAAACGTTGCTTCTTTTCTAACAAGTAGAAACCAGGTATTTTGTACGCTTGGTGTTACACTGTCTTATTATGATTTATATTTGCACTTATTTACCCTACGAAGTTTCAAAGTTCTGTTCTGAACGTCTCTGTAAGGAGTTGGAAACATGTAATTCATAAATATGGCTCAACTCTAATTCGCGCATACACGGTTACTAAATAGAGCCATTTATCAGGATTTGTGTCATCAATTAAAACAAGCTGAAGTAAGATGGTATTAAAGCCTTCATTTACAAAGGTATTTGAGCTTTGGAATGGAGCTTAATTAAAATTTTAAACGTTTTCCTAACCATTGTGTCAGCAGTTTTCTTAACGTTATTCAACATTTATCTAATCATTTTCATTTTTTTTGAATGCTTCTAATTGAAATTAATTTTTAATGGTTCCTAACATATCCTGCTTCAACTCGAAACAAGTTCGTTCACAGTATTTTGTGATGATTAAGTGGATGAGGAATGTATTCGGAAGGTACGGCCAAATTTTAAAGGTCCACTTTAGATTACACATTCGAACTTGAAACTTCATTCTGATGCCATGCCACGTGCCTGAACAGGAAGGAAAGAATTACTCACCGGTCACTGCACTTTAAGAAAGCACATGTGTATACCATTGGAATAATCAGGGATGAAACTACCTGTTGAAAAAGGAGGAAACAACCTCACCTAGGGAGGAATTATTCAAGAATCATCTTGTGAAAAGACTGTTAGTCCTGACAAGGACAACTAGTCTCTTCACATAAGCAGTAGGTACAACCAAGATCACATAAAGCCAAGAGGCTGAGGTCCCGACAACTTTAAACCTTGACTGGGTTTACTGAACTTATCAAGCTGCAATATTGACACATCGGATTGACAGACGCAACCATACGCAGGCTTCGTCAACAAGACGAGGAACCCTCAGAACGCATACTGTGCTACTGTGGCCTAATTAGGCTGAGAATTTGAGAATTCAAAGGAAAAACCTTTATTCTCCTGATATATGGATGACTGGAGGTCTGGTCAATCAAGTCTCGTGATAAGGAACTATAGCATAATATATAGGCGTGAACAACATATCTGCAAATGTCGTAGTAAAGAGGCTCCTAGAAGCACATATGAATTTTAATCTTACTAGAGGTATTTACTGCTGGCACCAGCTGGTGACTGGACACTGCACCCTGAGGAAACATCCGCACAAAATTGGCAAAGTTAGTGCAGAAAATGTGAACTCTATGATGAAACACCTACTCACACCTACTCTACAAGGACTCAGACAGAAGCACTTTGGAGAGGAAATTATACAACCATTACAAATACTGAAAATTCCCCCAGTCAAACTAGTGGCCTATATATACGACACGAAGCTTCTGGAATGGAAGTAGATAACATGGGAAATGGTACAAAGATTCAGTTCAAGTGCCTGGGGTGTTAAGCACAACCCAAACAAATGAATGAATGCTGGAACCAGTGCGCACTAAGAAGGATTTCTCCAAGGAGAATCATCTTGTGAAAGGACTGTGAGGAATGATAAAGATAATTAGTCTCTTCTCATAACAGTATAACCAAGGGCACAAAAAGTCAAAAGACTAAGATTCCGAGAGCTTGAAACCTTTACTGGGAGTACTGAATCAATCAATCAATTTGATTCCATATAATTTTAAACGAAATACATTGTTGAGTTAAAGCTGGGTATGAAAAATTCCAGTCAAAAACAGTTGAAACGACTGGAAATTGACAGCTATAAGTAATATTTTCTAGCAAAAAATTAGAATAACGGAAAAAAGGATTATGTAAATGACAATACGTGCATGTACTTCAAAACGACACCTTCCATGACTCCCAATCCACCCACCAGGAAGTCAAAATGGAGCAATAAAAAATATCGGAAAATAGTGCACTGTTAATTAAAAATAGACAAGTCGGAACGTTTATAGCTCTTCATAATAACTGCTCACTTTCGTCTGTTCACCCAGTAGGATAATTATGACGTAAACTAACTACTTGGTCTTTTTGACATTTTATATTCCGGGAAAATATAAATATTGATACAACAATTACTTGGAAATTAATGAATATACTCCGACTGTACGGATATGTTTTACTTTCCATTGCACTGAGTAGATAAATCGCCTAGATATTTTTCTAACTGGTAGGAAGGTCATATTGTGTGAAAATATGCAATTGAATAATTCATCAGATTTTAAAATTCTGTAGTAGACTCGCCAGTCGACCGCAAACTGGTATGTGCACAAACGGTGTCTGCTTCTTTTCTGTCTATGGAATTATTCCACCTTTTAGAATAATTGTTCTATGCGGTAGGAATTGTAAGACTTGTATTAAAAATATTGAAATAGCAATAATATTTTTCAAATTATCCTGAAAATTAATTATTAGTTTACGGTTCCTTAGTACGAATGATGAAAAGATTTAAATCTTATTTATAATAATTACATGTTTAATCATAAAGTAATGAAAATTGTAGAACTTTAAGAACCCTTAAAAGCATTTTTATAAAATTGTTTCAATTTGTTAGGTTAGTAGTTTGGATTTATCAAAACATCTATTGGCACGCTTTGGCAGTAAAATCGGCTGGTTTGCCGTGACTGCAAACGTCATGACGGTCTGATGCCATCATGCTAGTGATGAGCGATATTTCGCGAACTGTTACTTTTTCACTTAGGTATACAAACAAATGGAACTGCAAACGGTATTCTAATATTTCGTATTCACTATAATGTTATGATATGGTGACTCGAGTAAATTATCTGTTAAGATACTATTTTATTTTGCGTTACGTTAAACGTCATTTATTCAATTTTGACATACATCCTACGCTCTATATACAACAGATTGTTTGATAAAAAATTATTATATCTTTATACAGTATTCGCCAGCTAACTTGATGTCCTAAATGGTTTCTAGGTAGCTAGTGACGCCGCCCATCCGATAACTGTAAACAGTGCCGTGCAAGTTCTGAGGATACGCCTTCTGTTACAAATTAACACAACAAAGCAGAAACAATAACTGTGTGACGCTACGCTACTGAAAATCTTAACACCTGATAAGGTTCGATGCAATTGGCGTTTGTCAAAATTTTACCACCAATAGCAGCCGAGTAGGCAGGGCACTATTACTCTGTCTCTCTTAGTTGGTAATTTCTGGGACATCAAGTTAGCTGGCGAATACTGTAGCAAAGTGGTTAATGTGTCTGGCTGCGAAAATTAAGAATTTTTTATTATTAGTTTTTTTGTGACATTTGTTTACGCATAACCTTCAATAAGACAAAATTTTTTATGAGACCAATATTTTCAAATTTATATAAAAAAATTAAGCCATTCATTTTTTAATTGCGGCAAAAATCTTGGCAATGATAATACTTATTATTATGTTTTACACCTGCTGGACGTCCCGTGACGGTCAACTTTTTTTCCCCATAAGGCGTCCACTGCTATGGTCTTTAGCCTTTTCTGTGTCCGTACTTAATAATTGTAAACCTTTCTGTTAGAAATCCAAATATAAGGAAACTTCTAAATTTCTTAAAGTTCAGCCTTGAGTAAAATTCAGAATTTTTTAAAAATATTTTTAATTAATGATCATTTTTAAGAAATCTATAACTTTCTTCTGTTCGTTAGGTGTAGAAAAGCAAGTGTTCAGATATTTCCCAATCCGATCATTTGACGGATTACAGTCAAGTAATAAGTGTCTAACTGATAATTCACTTCCACACTCACACATTGGTTGGTTTTTTCCCAGAAGAAGGTATCATGGAGTTAAGTGTGAGTGGCCTAACGAAGTCTTGATCTAGTACGACTTGCACTTTTCGTTTTTTTTAATGGTAAGCAGTTGGTTTAAGTTGTACCTACTCTTGGTTGTGCTATTTTTAGAAATTTGTCACCAGTATATCTGCCATTTATTAATAATTTTCTGCTTGATGTCTATTTTCAAAATCAGCAGATGTACACAATACGTGAAAATTTACACTGCGCATCAAAGAAAACGGGCCATCCAAAAAAACAAAAAACTTTAAGCTTTTGAATCGATTCTATTTTGCCGCAATAAATATATTTTGTATTGAGAAGATAATTATTATAACATGCCATCCGAAATTATCATGAGTTACAAAGTAAAATTATGCAAAATCTGATCATTTATAAAGTTATTGGACAACCACACCTTATACTTATACCGTATTGCCAACCTCGGTTCTGGATGACACTCCTTGTACGATTTGGCATCACATTTTAAATATCTTCTTGAGGAATTTGGTTCATTCTTCAATAACGGACAATCGGACCTCTGTAATCTTACTCTAGCACTTCCACTTTTGGAATATCAATATCTTCGGGCGTTTTCATGCCTTTTCAGCAAGAATTCATTGCCAACAAACCCATTGAATGACATCACATAGTTTTCTAGGATCTTTAGCTGTTCTGTATCGATATGCTGTTAATGCGCATCTGCCAATCGCAACAAGATCCATACGCGCCTCAACAGAAATTCATGCCCAAAACATGACTGTGGCTCCCGGACCAAAAGCAACCCGAGGTGACCGAGTGCAAGCAAAATAAGCCAGCTCTTCTGTATGCCATATTTTTCCAGTTTATGTGTTTACGAGCAAAAGCAGGTTGGGGTCTTTTGTGAGCAGCAGTTAGTAAACCCGTTTTTGGCTGGAATAAAAGGTATCAAACCTCTTTCCCCCAATCTTTGTCGGATAGTAGAAGTGTTAATGGATGTTCCACGATCTTGCTGAAGGTCGCTTTGGAGCAATCTAGTGGTTTGCGATGGGTCTCGCAATGCAGCAATCCTGACAGAGCTATCATCCCTGGCCTTTGGTTTTCTTCTAGCACCTTTATCAGATCGCAGGAGATGATAACTGGCCACAAGAAACCGTTGTGTGTTCTTCAGACAGTCGAGCGACTAACTGGATAGCACTTTATTTCAATTCATGCACCATTTGGTTGTTGTTGTTGATGTGTTGTAAATACTATGGAAGGACAACATTCAACAACAAACATATGAGGTAGCGTTATAGAAAAAATAAGGAAGTCCAGCCATACAAGAATCAAAGCTTTGGTTTGTTTGCATTTTTCAATTTCATGTATACATAAAACACCCTTGCTTGAGTCTTCGGATATTTTGCTTTGGAATGGCTGGATTAATCCTTATTCTTTGAGGAAAGTCTTACAGTTGGGGATGCCATCTGTACATCTGTTCACTCGCTTATGAATTTGTTTGTACTGAAGTATATTTCATTTTTTGTAGTTTGCAGGCAACTGGTATATAACAGGTGTATTATTTCACAGATTCTTTTATTGCAGAGTAATCATTATTTTGCCCTGCTCTAAAAGCTAGATTTGAAATTTATACATTGCTCAATTCATGCCCCTAATGCAATACAACAGGTATTTATTTTTTTTAAATAATTTTCTGGAACTAAACTGGAACTATGCGCTATCTACTCATCCACTTATTGCTTCAGTATATTGTGATAAACGAAGGAATTAATAAAATGTTGATCAGCGTAATTTCCAGACCTAGCATGTAACATAGAAACAATTAACAAACTAATTTTTTAGAAATTGCCAATGACATCATAAAAATGAAAAACTGTTTTGGGGTTTTTCATCAAATTTGTTTGTTGGGCTGAAAATGAATTTATGCAGTTCTTCACGAACGCACTGAATTAATAACTGCCGTTTGAAAATGCAGTTTCTAGGCATTTGTTTTTTAAATCTAAATACGTCAATCAACTTGTTATAAACATTGACTTATGGCGATTGACGGCAAGTTGTAAATAACTAGGTAGATTTTTATCGGTTTTCAGACTATGATAAGTGTATACTATAATTGGCTGTAGAACATTTCAATTGATGTCAAATTAGACTGGAACTATAGTTTACACATCTCAATTTATTTCTTAGGATCAGAATATCTTAATCTAGATTTTATTTTGACTCATATTCGCATATTATAATATGACAGACTCAAGCTTTAACATTCTCTTTTGAACCTGTTTGTATCAATTATAATTTCATATAACATTGGATATAACAGCTTCAAAAATCTCTACAGATCCATTTTGAACAACGCTACTTTTCCGGTGTCCCAAATTTCTTGCAATTTTTGAGCCTACATATCAATTGACATTTTACCAATTTTTATATACAGTAAAAACAAATCCCATCAAAAACGTCTCAGATACAATCAAAAGAAAGCCAATTTTTATTAAAAATTTGGCTTCGCTGGAGTAATATGTTGCCATCGCATGATATATTAAAGCAGAAATTTATCAATTTTAATGGCGATAAATTTAAAACGTTTACTCATTTAAATCAAAATTATCACTTGAAATCTCGCAAGACCAAAATAACAATTCGCGTTGGGTACCCACGAGGAAAAAATGTCCGCTAAAATTCATTTGTTGCCATGGTGATCTGTCAAAAAAACACGTTTTGATTGTTTCAAAATTACAGGTGTGGAATTTTCTTTGAAAAACTGCATTCAGTGATTTTCATATGAACTCATGCAGTTTTTTTACAACACGCTGTCATGCAAAATTATCGGTAATTTTGATGCACCTGTGCAATTAATTACGATCATCAAAGAACTGCCGGGATGTCAAAAATTCATTTATGTACCTTCAAAATATTAATCTCATTCGTATTCTGTAAATAATACATATTTAAATTGTAATTATTGTACCAGTTTATGCATATTTGCTAATTACCTCAGTTGTTGAAGCAAATTGCATACATTTTTTTTTCTCCATAAATATACACTGTGTTCATTTGAAAAGGACCCACCCTGAATATTTCAGAAATGGGACATATTAAAAAGAAATGCCGAAACACGTCAACTTTTAACTTGAGGGGGACACTTTTTAGCGCTAATGTCATTAACGTCAGATTCACTCCCTCCCTTGTGGAGATACCCCTTCAATTTTTTCAAATGGCATTAGGTATCAAGTCATACCTCATTTAAAAGGTCTGGTAAACATCTATTGAATCATTTTGTTTTGCCTTTGATACCAGCCTTCCATTGTTATTTAATCGTTGTTTAAAATTGGCTCTCTTTCAACTTTTCGTATCCCCCCGTGTTATGTTATGACAGAAAGACTCTTTAAAGAATAAAAAATTTACAAATAGTGAAAAGACAACTGTTAACAAGAAATAACTGTTATTTAATAATGTGGACAAAGTGACCACCGTTAACATTCAGGCAATAAAAGTTGCCAGAGAGCCATTTTTAAACAACGATTAAATAACAATGGAAGGCTGGTATCAAATGCAAAACAAAATGATTGGATAGAGATTAACCAGACCTTTTAAATGAGGTATGACTTGATACCTAATGCCATTTGAAAAAATTCAAGGAGTATCTCCAGACGGGAGGGGGTGAATCTGAGGTTTATGACATTAGCGCCAAAAAGTGTCTCCCTCAATTTAAAAGTTGACGTGTTTTGGCATTTTCTTCCAATATGTCGCATTTCTGAAATATTAAGGGTGGGTCCTTTTCAAATGAACACTAAGCATCTCGATCTTTATGACGAAAATAATTTCCAAACTTCGTAATATTAATCCCTAATTCTGTTGAACATTTGGTGCTTGTATGTCTGTTAGATATGCTTAGAATTTTGATAATTGGTGATTGAGTATATCGGTGACAAAAATCAAGAACTTTGAATTACAGTAGTTTTTGAACTACAGATTTAAATTGTATGTTATATAATTAGTTATACTAAACCCACTTGGTCATTGAAAATTTAGGCTTCTAGCTTTTTCCACAACCAACTTATAGGGGATGATGAATGAATTTGAGAAAAGGATGGTACGGTTGCTCGACTTGACGTGTCTGCAGTTAATTTAGGTTGCCAAAAGCACAAGCGATCTTTTTTTAGATACCTCACTGTCTTATACGATACTATACCTTTAGTCAGATTTAACCCGTATCAGTAGCGAACGCTTTCAACAGTCTTTATAAACTAGTATTCGAAAAAAAATGTTTGTATGTTTGTTTGTAACTCGTCTTTGAACTAAGAGCAAGTGGCTTATTACTGTTAGTATATCCCACCACTTTAAGTGCGTTCGTTGGCCGAGCGGGCTGAGGCGCGGGTCTTCGCTGACGTCAACCCCCGGATTCACCGGTCGAGGGTTCTAATGCCGTCCACGGCAAAAAAATTTAAGGTTCACTTGTATGTATGTATGTTTTTCTACAATCATTAATAAAAGTGACGTTGCTTTAATCGATTCTTGTACATGAAATATGTATTTGTTAAACAGTTTAAAAAAGTGACATTAAAGTGAGATGAAGTAGTTTTTGTAACGCTAATTTTAAATATTTCCGCTAATGGCTCTGCAGATTGCACTCATCTGTCATTTTACTTAGCGTCTTGTCATCATGACAAACATAAACATTCAAATCGACGCCATTTTTAGTCCATTTCGATTTAGAGTAACCTAAATAACAAATTTTTTTGATTTTTGCATGCACGTAGAAAAAATAGTGTATGCAACATATGCATAAAGTGTCTTTTTTCACTCATGAAATTGAGGCATTGGCCTGCGGCTCATTTTTCCAATCGTGAAAAAAAGGACCACTTTATGCACTTGTTGCATAAATAACTATTGTTTGTTTGTTTGTTTGTAACGCAACCTTCAAACTCAATTTTTACCCACTTTAAACGCTCAGATTAATTCGAAATTGTGCACATTTGTCAAAGACCGATGACAACACAATGTAGTAGTTAAATATAGAATGTTCCATTAAAACAAAAACATAACTTTGATCTGACATCGAGTTTGAAAAAAAACTTAAAAACAAAAAATAAACCTTATTAATCGAACTAAAAAGTAAAAAATAAATTATAGTTAAAAAAAAACAAAAAAATACGCTTTATATGTAATCGAACTAAAAAGTAAAAAATAATTCTTAATTTAAATATGAAATGATTGTCATTGTGGTAATAGCGTGGGGTGCTCGATATCAATTGTTATAATTTCTTACTACTTAGTTCTATTCCGAAATGCAGAGTTAGTGTATAAAATGTAATACAAAGTACCCCACGCTATTACCACAATGACATTAATTTTCTTGTTAATCATTTCTTTTTTAAATTAAGAATGATTTTTTACTTTTTTTTTCGATTACCTATAAATCGTGTTTTTTAGTTTTTTTTTAACTATAATTTATTACCATTTGAGTCTATTAAGCCATATCTTTCACCTGGGATAGACACGTATAATCTAACAGACAGGAAAAAAAACAGACAGATGCTTAGTCAAAGCAGACTATTTGGTTATAAAGTTGAATTACACCTAATCTTAATCTTAAAATTAAACAATTCCTACAACAAATATTTGAAAAAGTAATTATATAACATTCGAACGTATAAAAATTCCTCATTGAAGTAAAAACCACGTTCTGCGAATATATTTTCAAAGCCTCCTTAGAAGGCTTTCGTATAGCATATTCACTGACTAACGTTTACAAACAATTTATTGAAGCCGTTCTGGTATTGCCGGATATTTGAAATATTTTATTCAAATAAAAGTACGTGAGTCATTACAATGTTTTAAAACCATATATTTGTTGACTTTTTTTTAATTATTCAATTTAATACGAATAAAGATATACTTACATAGAAATTATACAAACATGACAATATTAAAATATCGCAATAAATCTAATAAAACATTCACGGCAGATAGTAAGACAATGAATGGTCTTTCCTCAGCTATACAGACATAATTTAAGTTAATTTCAAACCAAACAATTAACAGAATCAATTTTGCTACCACTGAATCAGATCGTTATCTGAAATCCAGGAATTCATCAATAAATAAACCTAAACGTTTAATTGAAAATTATTATACAATAATTAATAGCGACCCGCTTCGCATGGAGCATTTAAAAGTTTTTCACTCGACCAGGCGTTTTTGAGCATTTAAAAGTTTTTCACTCGACCAGGCGTTTTTGAGCTATATTAAAGTAGGTACAAAACATCCAAAATTGTTCATTAATGACCCCTATTAATGAACAATTTTGGTATAGGCAACCAAAAATATAAAATAGATTTGAACCGGCGACCTACTCTGTAGTAGCCATTTGCATGATTGCATTGAACTAAGAACTAACTAAGAAGCCCAACAATTCTAAGCTAGTATGGGTTTGCGTGGGTGCCTTAAACGCACTAGGTGACCGTTGCAAGGTCACTTATGCCAATACGATTTCCTGACGAATGTGCAGTTTTTTGTACTAAGGGATGAAAAGCCACTGACAAGAAACAACATGAAAGGTAGAAAAGTCCACTCTCGAGGCTAAATAAAAAAAGTTGAGCTGGAGAATGTAATCAAAATTCAGAGGATTACAATAGATCTGGAAGGTCGCAACGGGATAAGCTAATTGGCAACCTCATCAAATCTCAAATTAAGAGAGTATTTAAATGACAGTTCGTACATACTCGATTACAACGCCCATAATAAAGCGTCGCTATTATGCTTCTTATTCTCATTGTACTAGTACAATAGACCATTCCAGAACACATGACTTTGACAGGTCGGCCACATTGTGCTGGAGGGCAACTGAATCGATTAGTTGGAGTTGAATCTTGTGACTTTGTGTTTTATGAACAAAAATTTACTTATATAGACTAACTTAACCTTCGATAAAATGTCGAGAACACACACACCAAGTGTAAGGTTGTGATTTACTGAGGGGGGGCCCCGTTTTAAGCACTAATCCAATTATCGCGGCGTTGATCAGGAGATCAATCAAATAGTCACCTTGCTTCGATAAAACAGCCGGAAATCGAAAAAAAAAATACCTTATCTCTGTCTCCCCGCATTCCACACTTAACAACACTACAAACCGATGGCATTTTAGAACTTATTGTTAATTAAAGTCTGTGTACCATTCAGCAGAATATGGCCGACCTATCAGTGACGTCATTCTGGAATCGTCTATAATAGAACTTATCATTGTATTGGTAAAATAATGGGATATTTCTACGGTCTGTGTTGCCGAAAGTAATACTGTTATTAAACGTTGTAGGAAAAAATAATTATCGTAAACCTTTCCCTATTCACAGATAATCTTGACTATGGATTTATCAAGACAAATGAATTCTTACGTTTACTTCACTTAAACTATTTATTTCTTTAACATAGAACGTACGTTTTTTCTTAGAAAACAAAACTTTACGTCTTACTTAAACTCATGGTAAAAACAGTGTATTTTTACATCGGTGCTTACCTACATTCTTCAATAAATGCATACTTGCCTTATTTAACAAACATTCCTTTGATTATGTTGTGTAGTCTCCGATTATAATAAAACAGCTGACCAGATATGTCGATGTTTCTTTAACGTGTGCAAATTTAGTGAATGTCCTTTATCAACAATAAAGTTAATCTTGTAAATAAAAAACTTCAAGACTAAAGACAGTTTTTAACAACAGGGATTTTTTTAAATATATCTCGTAATAGTTATTTGTATTACTAGGGCGAAAAGTACCACTTTTCCTCCCGCAGGATGTGATGTACTGCATTAATAATCCAAGGGAGAGAGGCACTTTACTTCTGCCTAATGCATATGATTTTTCCTTCTAGAATTCTAGACAATTATCAAACCTTTTTTAAATTTTATTTACGGCTCAAATAACGAATTTAACAATATATACGATATAACTAAGTACACAAGTATTGTTTATTGAATGAATTTATCAATATATGCTATACAGGCTGTTTGACGACTAGCTTACAATATCTATATATTGGAGACTACTCACACGATTTCTATAAAAATTGGCATGGATGGAGAACAAGTTATGGCGAATTTATGGAAAAAAATTTGACATACATGTCACTTCCGGTTTTACCGAAAGTGAACGACAACTTTGTTATTTTAAATGTAAAACCCTGTATATTATTAACTTTTCGGATTCTACATTAAGGAGCTCCATCGCGAAGGAAAAATATTTTTCTAAATTCATGGGGTGGCAAACGATCTAAATAGTTTGTTTTTAATTCTCTCAATATATCAAAATATATTTGACCTAAAAAAGAAATTTTTATAAATTAAAAATTTTTAAATAATGTTACTACAACTTCTGACCGTTTAAGTTTCCATCATAAAATGAAGAGCTACAACCTGGGGGTCTCTGATCGCACAAAAGACATTAAACTCCCATCGGTCTTGAAAACCACGTACTCTTATTGTTAAGTGTTGATTTTCTTCGCTCCAATGCGAATTGTGCCTATTAAACA
This sequence comes from Lochmaea crataegi, assembly GCA_947563755.1. Classification (NCBI taxonomy): domain Eukaryota; kingdom Metazoa; phylum Arthropoda; class Insecta; order Coleoptera; family Chrysomelidae; genus Lochmaea; species Lochmaea crataegi. Next base: position 38,919,653 of record OX387425.1, on the reverse strand, counting down.
TTCCGTTTTTCCTAAATTTTGATTCATCGCACCATATAATATGTTAATATTGAATATGCAGTTTTGAGTATTCAGTATTAAAAGTATTTTCGCTTAGCACATTGTAATGCTGGTAACTTCTGGAAGTGCTTGGTTGTTTATGGTCAAGTTGAGTTGAGTTTCCCATAAATTGAACAGAAAGTTTCCTTTTTTTGCATAATATTGTTCTAAATAAACCTTCTGATTTCCAACTGCGGTGCTGTTTTAGAGATAAAATATCCCCATCAGCGTTTAATATTAGTTATTTCATACCCTGTTTCAAATTTCCATTCCGACATTTTCATTTTTCGCACATTTTCACTATATCTCATGCATGTCATATTGTTAGGGTAACCTTCAATTTTCGTAGACTATTGTCCGCCTAATTATTTTCATATTCTATTCGTAAACGTACATCCGGTTCATAAAGCAAAAAAACATACATATAGAACTTTTGACATATAAATAACCATTATTCTTCCAAAATTAACACAATGATGCGTTCTTCAGAACACACACACAGAACACCAAAAGACTGAAGTGCAAGAAACCTTTATTGGCAAAGCATTCAATCAATATTTAAGAGAGCCAAACCACACGAGCTTATGTAGTATTTGGTTGAAAATCAGAACATAGTGCGCGGGTTAATAGTGAACAATTGAGTGTTTTGAGTGACCAGTGAAACTAAGGACTTTGATGAATTATTTTCAGTATGATTAGTAAATGGTTTTAAAATTGATCATCTGAAAATTAATAGTTATATAAAAACTGGTGACTGCTTAAAAAAAAGTCGTGGATAAGAGAAACATGAAAGTACACAAGTTCTGCGCTTAAACCCCGCTGTAGACAAGCTTTTTTATACTTTTTTTCATTTCGTAATTAAAAATGTTATTTATTGTAGATATTATTATTATTTTTGATTTCCCGCATTGTGTTGTTATTTGATAATAGCAACTGTATTCTAATAAGTCACAGAAAAATGTAGTGCATCGGGTGGTAGTGCTTGGGTGGATTGAAAATCTCGCTTTCAGAACGAAACTTCATCCTTTTGCGATATAGATAGATAGATAGATTTTATGAGGTGGCTTTTGGCCTATTCCACTGCGACCTTTCCAGATCTATTGTGGTCCTCTAAACTCTAGATTACATTTTCCAGCCTGACTCTTTTTAAAAAGTCTATTAGCGTGGAGACTGAACCTTTCATATAGCTCTCTGCCGATGGCTTTTCTTCGCCTAGTGCAAAAAACCGCACATTTGCCAGACTATCGCACTGACATAGAAAGTGTTCTGCCGTTTCTTCTTCTAGGTGACAAAACCTGCACAAATCTTCGTTTGTCAATCCCATCAGCTTTAAATGCCTATTGAGCTTACAATGCCCCGTTAACAGACCCACTACAGCTTTGACAGTTTTCCTATCTCTGGCCATCAGATCTGCCGTAAATTTTGGCGAGTGTTCTAATATGAACTGTTTCGCTTGCCTCTGTCCTGGTGAGTTCCTCCACCATTTCAGAGATTTGTGGGCGACCCTCTTCTTTGTTTCCCTTCTTGTTATGGTTTTTGCAATGCCGCAGAAGGGTTCCGGCCCAACGAATGACATTGATGAGCCTTGTTTGGCCATTTCATCCGCTTTTTCGTTGCCCTTATGACCCTCGTGCCCCGGCACCCAGGCTACCGTAACATTGCTACGCTCACCCAGTGTGTTCAGGGCCCGCACACAATCCCATACTAGCTTAGAATTGACCTCTACGGAGTTGAGTGCCTTTAGTGCTGCTTGGCTGTCTGTGAAGATGACAATTGAACGATATGTTCTCTTCTGCCTTTCAATTTCTTCCACACAGTGGTGAATCGCGGTCATTTCCGCCTGGAAAATTGTGACATTCCTTGATAGGCTTACTGGGGGGGCTATCCTTTGCTTTGTCCTACTATACCGGCTCCTACGCCGTCTATCGTCTTTGACCCGTCTGTATACCAAAAAACATCCGCATGTAAGGGTACACCTTTTTTCCAGTCTTCCCTGTTTGGTATAGTTACTTTGAACTTATTATAGAAGCTATATCTTGTAGCTATTGCATCGATGGGCTGTCCCATTATGTAGTCCGCTTTTAGCTCATCGATTAGCTTCCAGTTGTCAGTACTATGCGTTTGGCTTATGTGTTGCTGACTATGTATGAATCTGTGCATTACAGATCTCGCTTCACCTTGTATGAATATGTGTAGAGGTGGCAGATTCATTAAGACTTCCATTGCAGCTGTAGGAGTAGTTTTTATGGCCCCTGTGACACACAGGCAGGCCAGCCTTTGTGTGTTATTCAACAGCCTTATTGCTCCTACTTGCTGCGTCTTTGTCCACCACACCACGGACCCATAAGTTATCATTGGTCTGACAACCTTTGTGTATAACCACAGGGTCATTTTTGGGTCAAGTCCCCAGTTCTTACCGCACAGTCTTCTACATCTGCCCAAAGACATGATAGCTTTCTGTGTAGTTTTCACTATGTGAGTATTCCAAGTGAGCCTATGATCAAAAAATACCCCTAGGTATTTTGTTACTTTGGCAAAGGGAATCTCTGTTTCTCCTAGCACTGGTGGTTTTAGGCCTTGCAGTACTGTTCTTTTTGTAAAGTTGACAATCTGTGTTTTCTGAGCGTTGACCGTCAGTCTCTCTTGTTTACACCAGTTGTCTACCAAATTTAGAGCTATCTGCATTCTTTCAGATATTACTCCATCAAACTTACCTTTGACCACAATTACTATGTCGTCGGCATATCCTAGACAATAAAAATCTTCCTTGGACAACTCATTGAGGAGATCGTCTACTAAGGTTGCCCAAAGTAGTGGTGAGAGAACTCCTGTGGGCATCTTCCACCTGCTATTGCTTTGATGGTAGCTTGACCCAGAGTGGATATTACTATCCTGTTGTCCAGGGTGGCCTTTATCCATCTGCATATCACAGTAGGTGCGCCTCGTCTACTCATTGCGTTTATCAGTGAGTTGGTAGTAACATTATTGAATGCTCCCTCGATGTCAAGAAACGCGGCCATTGCTATTTCTTAGTCTTCCATTGACTTTGAAATAAGCCTATTCAGATCATCCAACGCTGAGTCCGTAGATTTTCCAGGTTGGTATGCGTATTGACGATTGCTTAGAGGGTTATCTTTTAGCACTTCGTCTCTTATGTACCTGTCCAAAAGCCTTTCTATATACCATCGGTCCCTGGAGACTTATATGGCTGGAATTTATTTATTGCCCATCTAATTCTGTTCGGTCTTGTGACTTCTGTGGCTATTTCCCAATCTATTGGCTGTGTCCTTCTTGGCCTATGGTCTTGATTGATCTGCCTAACAGAGTCGTACAGAATAGTTGAGACCGGAAAGTGGACGTTTATTAGTTCCTAAAGACTTTCCTCTTTGGTTTCTGTGTAAGTGCCATTAGCTTTCTTAATGAAACCTACTTCTTTTATGGTTGATCCATCCTTTGCCAGGACTTTATGGATTCGAGAGCACGCCGGGACATCTCTAATTTCCTCGCAGAACTTTTTCCATGAATTCCTTTTGGCTTTTCGTATTTCTTTATTGTATAGCGTGAGCTTATACCTGTAGGTATCCCAGTCTTGGGTACTTTTGGCTTTGTTAAATAGGCTTCGAACTTCCGATCTCAGCTTCTTTAATCCATTGTTCCACCAGACTGTACTGTTACCCGTGCTCTTTCTTGTTTTTTCCGGACAGTTTTCTTGGTAAGCCGCCATAATGGCTTCGCTTACCTTTTCCGCTGCCGAGTTTATAGCCTTTACGCCCTTAAACAGTTCTATACCTCCTTCTAAATTCCTACCGAGGGACTCTCTGTTTCCTACCCAGTTGGTATCTCTTGGGTTTCGGTATTTGAGTTCTGAAGGAAATACATTAAGATCAAATCTTTTATGTCTATGATCCGAGCAAGACGGTTCATCAGACACATGCCATACGTGTGTCTTGAGCCCATGGTTACCCATCCTCAGTCTGCTAAGGATCCTTTTGGACTCAAGTCTTTCCCCGTCTTCGTCTGGTACGAAGACGATGCATGCGCAGGGCTTGGGTATTCCCTCACCCTCCATTGCAATGAGAGATGCACCCTCCCAAGGCTTTAGAGTTGGAATAATCTCCTTTGCCCACCTCGCACTTGTGTCATCCGCACAGATTAGTTCCAGGAAGCCCGGTCTATGCGTGCTCTTCAGGAAGCGAACCTGGGGTCCTCCTTCCGGAATTGCATCATAGGCGGCTAGGATGGTTTTTTGGACTGCCTTAAGCTTGTCCGGATCCATCCTAACCTGCGGGAATCCTGTAAGTGCTGCCGCAACTTTTACTGCAGCGGCAGCTTCACTGAAAGTCACACCTTCAGTTTTTGGCCTTTTCCCTTTGCGTTGGCTTTCGGGAGGCGTGCTCGCGTCTGACCTTGGTCTTTTTGATCTAAAGGTCGGCTTTGTTGTTGCCATTGCCTTTTTCGGCATTGGCTGTACGTCCTCTGCCTTTTCAGCGGCTTTTGTAAAATTGGCTTTGATTACGGCCCTTTTGGCCTTGATGTAATCTTGTCCTTGTTTTACCAGCTTACTGACTTTGGCTTTGGATATACCAGATAGCTTTGCAGCCTGTATTTCTTCATCTGTCATATGTATGTCTTCCAACGTTGTGACCCTGACAGATTTAGATTTAGAGGTTCCATGCCTTTTAGCTTGGGAAGTTTCTTTTGAGTTTCCTTGCCTTTCAGCTTGAGGATTCTCTCCAGAAGTTCCCTGCCCTTCAGCTTTAGGAACCTTTTCTTTGTTAGCCTCCGAGGTCCCTGGCCTTTCAGCCTTGGGTTCTCTTTGGCTTTGGTTTTTGACTTTATGTTTTGTTTTATTTCTTACCATAATAGTCCCACGAGTAGCTAGGGAAAAGTAGTCAACCCCAGCAGAGCCCCGCATACTGAGGTAAGGTCTAAGTACGATGGGGTGCGACCTGGTGCCCCAAAGGAACCGTATGAGACCGCTATAACCCTAGTGCCATCCAGCTCTCGCCACGGTATCTTACAGCTTAGCTTGGGGAGAGTTTATCGACCATTCCGGTCTAGATCCGCTGAGTTCGATTTCGACAGGACCACCACGTGAAGGATGCAATCCAAGATCACATACTCCCAATCATTGTTGAGAGTACCCAGCGGTCTTGGAACGGATTAAAGAGGTGCAATGTCCTAAGACGCTCTGTGCAAAACCCGTTCCTTGGGGTCGCTCGTTCTTTCGTTCAGCTTTACGCCGATTGGACAAGGAACCAGAGCCCTAAGTCCCCCTTTTGCGATATAGTCGCCATAATCCTTGTTTTACTAGCTATTATTAAAGGCACAAGAACAGCCTCGTTCTTCCTTGTTTTAAAAATATTCAATAGGAAAAGTCTGTCAATTCATAGAAGTTTATAAAAATTGTGAAATCTTCTTAGATTGTCAAAACGGTTTACACCAATTTTAATACCGCTTTCTTCCTACCTGTTTAAATGCTAGAGTTATCAAGACAAATTGTTTCACAGTTGATACTTAGACCAACCTTATTTACTACTTCTCGTGAGATAAATAAGAGCACTTAGCATATAATATACTAAAACAAATGTGGCAAATTCAACACGAGGAAGTGGGGATAAAATAGATGTAAAAGTTAATCGTTTCTAACGGTATGTCAAAGCTTAAGTAGTTGTCTGTGAGTAGTGCTGTTTAATGGAGATATTTTCTACCTGACAGCACAGCTTGAAAATCGATATCCATTAGAACTTCAACAGCTTTCTTATTCTTGTCTCGCTGAAACGACGACTGAATAATGCAAACCATCAACTTCAGAAAACTGAAAAGACGTCTCAGAAAATAAAATAGAACCGCCGGAATTACTTTCTCAATTTTTAATGCAACCCATTTTATACACGTCGTTTTTGTGAGAAATCTCGGTAGGTTACAACAAAAATCATTTTTCAGAATGTTTATGTACAAAAAATTTTTTATTTTGATCAAAGTAAAATGTTTATTTTATTTAGCTTGTTGATTTATTCCTACATTAGATTAACTTCTTAACAAGTAGAGAGTGAACCAACAAGTGATTTCGGTATTTAATTGCAATAATTTAAGTATATTATGTCCTTAGATAGAATTATGAAGCGAGATGAAACATTATAAAGGATATCTCTCTGGGGAGAATGTTCTCAAGCCAGTGCTCTGGTTATTTCATCTTCATTGTATTTACAATCCTTGTTCCAGATACAATATTCATCTAGATATGATAACGTAGAATATAATTATGATTCTTTTGATAGTTTCCGTGATAACTTAACTGGACTTCTTTGAAAATTAGCTGATAAACATGTTGAAAACTTCGCCCGAATGAATATAATTAAATTGGGTATAAATTGAATGAAAACTTTGAAACATCTTTTATCAAATGTCCTTTTCCACACATAATATATGAAACTAAATTCAACAAAAGCGTGAAAGTAAGTTCATAACAAAGCCCCCAACTATTGGAACAAGTAAGTCCAACAGGAACATAACTTTGGGATAAACAGACAACTGGTGTATCTTTTGTTTTCCATAATGCTTTATTTTGTCCTTGACACTTCAGCCTTTTGTCTTTTTGTGATTTCGGTTGACTGTTAATGAAGAGACTAGTTGCCCTTTACAGTATTTTCACAAGATCCTTCTTGCAGGGCTCTCCATTCGGTACGCTAGCCCCAGAAGCTATTGAGTGCTTCGCATTCGAAGTACAACCGACAAATAGGTTCATCCCTATATATGCCAATGGTATGCAGGTGCTTTCTTAGGGTGCAATAACCCAATTCACCTTGACTATCATTCTCTATCAACATAACTCGATTTTCCTCATTTTTTTCCACTTGATGCCAAGTTTTCTAATAAATGAATGAAGAGTATTACCTTTTTCTCCAAAGTTGTTCCTGTATCAGATTATCTCGATATTCTACGGTTTGATGACAACTTTATATCATTTTCGTTCCTATTATACTATGTTTTTGTATTCTATTTATAATAGACAGAGATAATGCTGTAGCAAAACGCCTTTTAAATCCTGCTTCAATCTTAGGTTCTATTTGATAAATTACTCATGTACGTAACGAATGCAGTTGATCTTAATCAGGTAGTGTCTTTTTCAGATATTAGCCTATTTTTCTAAATCTTAAAATGTATGCCTTTGCAATGATCACATGTCAAAAACATTTGTTATCACATGAATCTGAAAACGTAGGAATTATTTGAAAGCTCGTTAGGAGATCGTTTGACGAATCGTTGAGAGTTTTCTCTGATCGTTGTGCCATTGTAGGCCAGTTATCTTGAAAAAAAGGCGATTTTGGGAAAGTGAACGAAGACGCGAGATTTTTTTTAGGCTTGTTGGGGGTGTCAGGGAGAGCTTATTTACGAGTTGTTGTATACATAACGTAACTGGGTCAATTTTGGTCGTAATTGAACGTAACACGTCTCTTTTTGTACGTATTTTCAAGCCCTACAATTCACCTCGCGAAGACCCTAACCTAAAATCAATATTTTTCGAGTTTACATTTAACTCGTTCCGGTTAATAGATAGCCAAATGCCGTCAGTGACACTTTTGTACGGCTTGAAAAAATCTACAAAAAGAGTTCTCATTCGTTTCGATTCGATGATAATTGAGCTCAGGAGAGCCTCCGGAAGTCGAGCGCCGGAGGCTCGAGGACGGCGACAGGTGTTTTTCTTCTCCGATATATTTTCTTTTATATTCCTTTATGTATAATATTTATATATTTATATGATATTTACTATATTTATATAATATTGGTTGAGAAACTATAAAGACCCTCAAGAATGGGGCTGGAAAAGAGGTAACGACGTATTGGAACCGGTTTGTACCAAGTCGGAGCCAGCACCACCTGAGCAGTTAAGATCGTCCGCCTATCTGCAAAAATTACGATGGAGAATTGAGCGACAATATTGACAGCATCGGCGAAGACGTCATGGATGATGATGATGATGATGACGTTGGCTTCAATTCCGGCAAAAACCTACAATTCACTTCCAACGACGACGACGACGACAACGTTGACATGAATGCATCCACTTCATCCAATGCATCTGTACCACCAACGAAGCGATCAAGACTCGATTTTTAAAATAATTTTCATTTATTGTATTTTTATACCTTTTTGATTTAAGAACTTTCCGCAAACTTTTTAATTTTTCACTACTTCACATTTTAACCATGTACTTGTATTAGTATAAATATTTTTAGTGTAATACATATTTTCTTTTTAATAATCACATGTGTTTCTCGAGCGTTCCATTCGACACATTTTGAACATTACATTTTGAAATGTTATTAAGAATAATAATAATAATATCGAAGAAAAATAATATATCAATCAGAAAGATGAATATACAAAAAAATGTAAATAAATAAATATAAATATAATGAATATATAAAGGAATATAAAGCGAAATATATCGGAAAGGAAAAAAATAAGAAACGAAATAGGTGCCGAATTCCGCGCGCTTGATTTTACGCGACACGTGCCGTCCCGCCGCCGTCGTCGAGCATCCGGCGCTCGACTTCCGGAGGCTCCCCTGAGCTCAATTTTCATCTAATCGAAACGAATGAGGGCACTTTTTGTAGGTTTTTTCAAGCCCTACAAAAGTGTCACTTACGGCATTTTGTGATCTATCGACCGGAACGAGTTAAATGCAACGAAATAGGTGCCAAATTCCAAGCGCTTGATTTTACCGTTGATTCATTCAACGATTTTACGCGACACGTGCCGTCCCGCCGCCGACGTCGAGCCTCCGGTGTTCGACTTCCGGAGGCTCCCCTGAGCTCAATTTTCATCGAATCGAAACGAATGAGGGCTTTTTTGTAGATTTTTTCAAGCCGTACAAAAGTGTCAGTGACGGCATTTTGCTATCTATTAACCGGAACGAGTTAAATGCAACAAAAGGCACAGGAATTTTTTAGCCTTTTTTTCAAGTTAACTCGAAAAATATTGATTTTAGATTAGGGTCTTCGCAAGGTGAATTGTAGGGCCTACAAAAAGAGACGTCGTACGTTCAATTACGACCAAAATTGACCGAGTTACAGCGAAAAAACACAAAATTACCTGCCACCACCCCTCCCTAATTTAGCTTAAGGTCTATGTATACGACAACTCCGAATTAAGCTCTCCTTGACACCCCCAATAAGCATAAAAAAAATATCGTGTCTTCATTCACTTTCCCACTCAAATGTATAAGATGACTGACCTAATTGTAACTACTTCTTTGTTAGAGTTAAACGATATCAAAAATAATATAAACATAAAAAAAGGTCGCGTTCATCCCAACGTAGCGTTACCGGAGTGATCAGAATTGAAATACGCTACACTACCGATCAATGATGCATTAACTGTCGTTTATGCCAAATATCATGTTAATAAACATATAAAATGACATAACATATTTTGGTTTGAAGATATTTTAAATATTTGTATCTTGAAATGAATGAACACCTATAGGAACGATTAACCTAAATTGAAATCAAAAATGAATAAATAAAATTAGGTTATGTTATTATATCAAGGTTAACACGTTCAGCAGAGTTAAGAAACGATGGTTTACTCTAAAAATCGCTACCTGATCAACTTCGTTGGGATGAACGCGACCAATGTCAGTGGTTCGGCAGTTCCATTATTGTCAGATATATTTCAGTTTAACTAACTTGAAAACAAAAATTACCAAAATCTGGCGATTATTGTTTCAAACGTTTTAATTTTCCTTCCTATGGAAAAGGGCTAATTTGTTCTTTTTGGATTAACAAAAAATAAAGTACTATCGTCATATTCTCACACATTGATGTTGTCAAAACGGTTACTAATATTATTCAATGATTTTATTGATATTTTTTAAAACTAGGTAGCATTGTAAAAAAATATATTTCGTTAGCTAATAAATATTTACCGTACTAAAAGTCAAGCCACGGAGGAAATAAACTGGAATGACATCTTTGAATTTTTCATATTTCAGTTCCAAAGAAAACGGAGGATAGTGGCGAGGGTTCAATGTAGAAACATCAAAAACGAATGTCCTGAACCGACTTGCGAAGATCCTGTTTTACTACCAGAAAGATGTTGTAAAACGTGCCTTGGTGATAATAAAAGTAAGTCAGTATTTTTAATGTTCAATAAATTGAATACTCGAAGCTGGTCGAATTGTTTATTTTTAAAAGTGCAGTCCCAATTTTATTAAAAGCTGCATTGTTAAAAAATGTACTACATTTTGTACGAAATTCAATGTAAAACACTATAAATCCCGCGTATCCCGTACAATTGAACAAAATCAATCACATATGGAAAAGTAGCAAAGTAATTGAATTGAACTGTTTGGGCCCTTAGTTTGTGGAATCTACTCATATTACTATTTTAAATGAAACTAACTGTTTCTAATTATTTCCACTATTTAATGAAAAAATTTATGAAAATTCTGAATAATTATTGATAATTATTTCGATATTTGCATATCATCGTCACAATGACAGAAGTTACATTTTATGTGATGCCTACTTGATGTTTACTATTTTGGCTATACCAAATATTGATTGACTTAATATATATGAATAGAAAAAAGTAAATATGGTATTATAAATATTTAAGCTTAGGTATTATCAGCCCTATGGGGATATCCTGGATATCTTTTTCCCATTTAAGATCAGTATAACTGCGCAATGATATAGGAAACCAAGGAAAACTATATCTGCTGATCTTTACAATTGTTACTTAAGAAGCCAATTTAATAGTGGAGAGCTCCTTAGATTTATCTGTTCATTGACAACTTCATATTGTGGGTATCTTAAGTGTCTTCTAATTTCTAATTCTTTAAGGAAATCTAGCTCTTGTTTCTTATCACAAATATGTTGTACTTCTAGTTATGTATTAAATAATGTTTGGTGTCAAGTAGATGTTTTCCGTAATGGGATTTATCAGGTTGTTTTAATCGTAAGTGTTCACTGTGTCTAATTTCAAAATTTCGAATTGTTTTACCAATATAGACAGCATTATATTCTGGACATTGAGGTTAATATATCCCAGACTTTTTCAATGGGGATATTTTCGTTTTTACATTCAAGAATTTTTTACTTACATTGCTTTCTGTTTTAAAAGAAATTGTTGTATTTGTTGTTAAAGATATTATCGGGGGTAATGCAGCTAGTGTTATGATTATTATCGATGATAGGCCGAGTTAGAGCCGATGAAGATTGAACGAGTGCGCAGCACGAGTTCAACCTCCTGATGGCTCTAACGAGTAGTATCTTCGATAAATAATCGTAGCATGAGTTATATTTGGGAAGAGAATATAATTAATGCCATCAGATGAAAGAAAATTGAAACTTAAAAAAACGGCTAAAATCATTTAATTTACCAAATAATTTAAAATTACTTATTACTACAATACAATGTCAAAACTGACAGTACTCATTTTTTTCATTAGTGGGCCATAATAATAAACAATGACGTAGTAGTATGCGGTGATAGAACTATCATCAGTTTGATAGCTTCGTACTACTCTATTTCAGCCAATTAAAATCATAGAAAAAGGGTCAGATGACACATGAATTGTATTAACTTTGAAATATTAGAAATATTACCAGCATATGTGGTGGTTCTGTAATTTTGCATTTCTTTAGTTTTTTCAGGAAATATTAGTTGTAATGCCACTTTTTTCTCTTTTTCATTAATTAATTAATTTAATACATGCAATGGATAACCATCACATATGCTGGTAATATATCTAATAATATTTCAAAGATAATATCTCCAGCAACGAAAAATATAACAATTTCTTTTAAAACAAAAAGCAATGTAAATAAAAAATTGTTTAACATATCGAAATAATTATCAATAATTTTTTAGAATTTTTATCAATTTTTTCATTAAATAGTGGAATTAATTAAGAACAGTTAGTTTCATTTGAAATAGTAGTAACAAAGTATTATAAGCTTAGTGTAAGACGCAGTCGCGGTTAAATGGTAATATATAATACCGATCCGAACATCGATAGGTACGAACCGTCGTAACGCAGGGCTTAGCTTATGGGCTTCTAACCCAGGGTTCCCGGGTTCGATCCCCGATGGTTGCGCTTTTTCAATTTTCGGAATGTGTAGCTTATATATCAGAAGTGGGATGTGATCTACGAAATGTCCACATGAGGCCATAATGTGATGTGATAGTGAGAGGAGGTGACTGGAATGGGCGTGCAGCCGTCAAGCTCGCCAGGATAGCGAGATAGGCGTAGGCAGGCAAGGCATCAGGCTCACGAACGCGTAGGTGAGATAGGTGAACGCACAAAAAAAAACGTCAGGTCCAGCTCTCTAGGTACCTCGAGGACGAGGAGCGGAGCAGGATGGCCCAATGCCATCGCAGTCGCGGTTAAATGGTAACATATAATACCGATCCGAACATCCATAGGTACGAACCGTCGTAACGCTGGGCTTAGCTTATGGGCTTCTAACCGAGGGTGCCCGGGTTCGATCCCCGATGGTTCCGCTTTTTCAATTTTCGGAATATGTAGCCTTATATTAGTGATTTTCATTTATACAACTCCTCATCCTCTTTAAGTTTCAAGTTGTCAGATTAAAATGAAACATGTCACTAGGTAGACTATACTGAACTAGAGAGTGAGAACTAATTGAGTTATAAATGCTAAATATAAATCAATTCAATCACGAATTATGTAAATTTTGGCCTACAAATTCACCACTTTTCTTTTACTCCGTTTACCGCTTCATTTGAAATTTTCTGACTATTCCTCGTATTTTTATTGTTATTATCAATGGTAATAAAAATCGATGGCGCCAAACAATTTTCAACGTAATACAAAAGTATGCATCAATTTATACGGAACGCGCCCACAAGATATTTCATTGTTCTAAATAAATAGTAGTCTAGATATTTTATGAAATAATTCGCGAAATATCGCTATAAATAGAATTGTGGAGTTTGTATGTATGTTGGTACGTGTGTACGTAGACCTCACATGTAGACAGAAAAAGTATGTAGTATACTATTTTGTTGTAGAATGTCTGAAAAGAAAAATTTACACTGGCGCCACTTATTATATGCAAACGTCATGTTCGTAGTATGTTTCTGTGTATTTTTCGCTGAATAAATAAAATGTTATTAAAATAAAATAATATACATGCCAGAAGTTTATTTAAATGCAGCGCTTGACTAGCCCTGTTAAACGCAATAAGTTAAATTTCTTAAGCTGATCCAACTTTAGGGGAAGTTCCCGGGTGGCTGACACCTAAGGATTTCAGGAAATAAAGTGAAAACTATTTCGAAAATTGTAAATAGGCATAATGACAGTCACTAAGAATTACGGGAATATCGATTTGAAATAATTATAAGGAAGAGAGAGATTCTAAAGATTCACACATGTATAAGCTAAATATTCTGAACATTGAAAAAGCGAAACCATCGGGACTCTCGAACTCGGGACCCCTCAGTTAAAATGCATTTACGTAACCCTCTGCGCTACGGACCGTTCCTACCCATCAATGTTCTGTTCGGTTTTATAAGCTACTATTAACCGCGACTGCGTCTTACACACGTCTGATTATATTTATTTTAGTTAAAATATAGATACAAAAAATAACAATTCGCTATCTCAGCTAACAGATCAGAAGCGCGTGACGTCATGCCTTTGTAAAGGTCAGTTAACATTTTGGCTTTGACATTTTGTATTTCGTTGAAACTTCCATTTCATATGCTGGTTTTGCATCTTTTATGTGAAATTTACTAGTTATAAACTATTAAAAATCTGAATTTTGTATTAGCAAAAGTACGACAAAGAAATATTAGCTATAAAACAAGGTTTTATAATGCAAATAGTTCAAATTTATCAAGGATCGACTTGTTGATGCTGGGAGTATGTCGAATAATGATTTTTGCTCTGCTGAATTTTTCTACAAGTTATAACTTCCATGTAGTATTGCATACATTAGTGGTTAAGTCATAATATAAAACTTTTTCATAGACAAACATTAATAAATATTGTTGTTGGTAGGAGTTTTCATCGATGTATTCTTACATTGTGGAACCGCACGCCATCGATACACTTTAGAATTCATGATTATCGTACAAAATAATTCAAATTATATATCAAAATATACTTGCAAGCTGTCAATTGTTTGAAGTACTTACGAACGCTTGATGTCATAGACATACATCATTACTATTCTAGCGTTTTGGAGCAAAATTTCAATTTTTCTTTCAAAAAGGTGAATTGCTCCTTTAAAACCATTCTTTTTCACAGAAATAACTGGTATTGTGGAGCAGTTTTTCAAAATTAAATTTTGGAGAAAAAAAATGATATCACTGGAAGTGGCACCTGGTAGACACATATTTAACGTAACTTACCAAAACTAATTCGTACTCTCGTGAGAAGGTGTAAGTGAATCTAGCGATCTTTCGTGGAAGTGTCACGTCTTCTACACTGTTCAATGCCGATATCTTATCATGTAGAGTGGTTTTTGGGAAGCTACTCTCAAACTAAGTTAGGTATTTAGACAAAATGTTATTTATTGTAGTTCCTGAAATTTTTTGATTTTATTTTCCATTATTATCCTTTTCTTTTATTTCGACTTCTCTCTGTTCTTCTGTTATCTAAAAAAATTACTATAATGTGTATGAATCTAAAGCAGTCTGGAAATTCAAACAATCCGTTGAGTAACTGGCTAGACACAGCAAAGTAACTTAAGGGTGCCAGGGCATGAAGGAATTTTCGGAAATGAGATTGCTGATAATATCACAAAAGAAGGAGCTTTCACTCATTATATCGGACCCATACCATTTTGTGGTATCCCAAAAAGCCCCATCGTGGAAGAATTCCGAAAATGGGAAAATGAACTAGAACAGCCCACTGGCCAGAGACAGGCAAAAAGGTTATTAAGACCTCCTGCTCACTACGTTAAATTGCTCTTAGAGCTTCAGAAATCTGATTTCAGAGTAATCAGAGGAATTCTGATTGGACACTGCTTACTCAGATACCATCTCTGTAAAATGTGCCAAGTGGACAGTGGAGCATGCACATTTTGCGATGATGCTGATGAGACGGCTACAATTGTAGGGTAATTGTCCGAAACACCGAAACGGATAATGGGCTCTCTTGGAAGCCTAGATCTTTTGGACTGAAAACTCTCCCAGATTTTCTCTATAAGCAGTTTTTTTCAGGAATTTTAAAAAATGTGTGTTTATTTTCCACACAAAGCGATGTGTTCAAATCTAATAACCTAACTAATTGTTTTGTCTTTCCTCATATTTACAAAATCTTGTCATACAGACACAAAATTTTCTTAGTGGTACAGATATTAGCTACGAATCTAACGAAGACGTTGAAGTCTATATTTAAACTTACAAATTTCATTATGTCATTTATAATATTTTCTGTCCATATTTTCCCCTAATTTTTGTATTTTTGTGAAAAATTATTTGTATAAAAAATCATTGTCGTTACTAATTCCAGTCCATTGCTGGTATGTTTAGATAATTGTGTAACTTGTGTTGTGAAGTTGTAAATATTTCAGTAGCGAGTCGTTTCAGTTGTTTATTTAAAATAATCGGCGCCTCCGTAAGATCGCAATTAGATTCAGACAATTCATTTTTTGCTTAAGAACGGTAAAGTTGTATTAAAATATTAGTTTTGTGCTATCACGCAGTACAATTAAACTATTGAATGATTTTAGACAGTTTATTGCAGTACTTTTTTTTATTTATGTATTTAATTTCTAGTGGAGTCGGAAAGGATAGACAAATTTTAACCAATGTTGATTACCCCACCCCCACTCCCACCAAAAATTTATACATACTTACAGATTGGAGGATGAGTCAGTCATAATTTAATTGTTTTTTGTTGCTTTGAACCCATTGAGTCACGTCAAATTTTTTAAAAACCCTAAATTATTACTGAGAAGCCCATGGAACAAATCGACAGTGGACCTAAAAAGCCAAATTCCGAATACAGTATAGAATCAATTGGGCATTTTAGATTGGAAAAACATGTGAACAGAATTGAATTGATTCACGATTTGGAAACTTTGTAAGGAAAAAAACTGTACCGGGTGGGCAAATAAAAATGGTCGTCAGTTTTATTACTGTTTGGGAAAAAATTTCATAACAAAAGTAAGAGCCAGAAAAAACTGGAAATTATTCACAGACTTGTCCATCGCAAGAGGGTGTATTTTAATAAGTTTTAAACAGCCTTATTTTACAAAATTTACCTAATTAAGGAGCATAACATGGTATTCTTCAAAAATTCTGCATATATTTGATATTACAAGTTTTAGTCTATATAATCAAATAAGAGTTAGGAGAGAGTGGGAACCTTGGTTTGGAAAATCGCAGGTAAGTCCGGTTCCGCTTAATCGATCTCCACAGAATCGGTTTTGTTGGAAACAGATCTTTTCCACCAATGTAAAAGTTATATAGTCAACGGAACATAATAACAAATGTGCACGTTAAAGGGTGCTGTTTAATTTTATATCGTTTTTTTTTTTTGAAAATAAAAAAATAAGTTTGAAGTTTTACTTATGTATTAAATTGAAAACATACTGGCAAAAACCGCATGTGGATATATTTTTCCTATCCCGATGTATCTTAAGAATTTTCTTTTGAACAATAGATTACTCTGGTTCCACTCAACGCAATTTAACCATTTAGGACTCCTTAAAATAGACTCTCATTACCTGATTGATAAGTTTTCTCAGATGATACCCTATTTTTTGTGCCAGCCAGGCCACCAGCTTCTGGGGACGGATTAAAGATCTTGGAAATAAACTAGACTGACTACTCGAAACAACAGTATCGAGAGCTAACGAAATGCCGTTCAGTGTATTTCAAGAGCAGAAATTGAGACTGTTGTTCAATGTACGCTTGCGTTGAATTTGATAGGCGATAGTTTGACCATTTAGGTCGTCACTAGTTACTTTGATTTATTATTGTTGTTTTAATTCACTATATATGTTACGCCCATACAGCGAAAATGCTCAATGAATGGAAGACTATAACGCATTGTGGTTGGTACCAAACTACCAAAGACCGATATGTAATAATGTTTCGCGTTTTGGCCCTTTTTTACCACAACGCGTTTTAATATTGCATGTCGTATGTACTTTTACACCGCATTTTTGCATAATTGGAGAATTTCATAATATTTGCATAGAAAACCTAATTCGGCACTGGATATTGCTCTGGATACATTTTCTGCGTTTTCGTGATCTGTTCCGTAAGCCATCACATCTCGATTCCGCTCTTGGAAATGAATACGACTGCACTCTTCACCATAAGGATATAGTAAGTAGTAAGCTTATTGACTAGACCAGTCTCGACAAGAAAGGTCGGCGATCGGTCGATGAACGTTTTGAATAATCCACAACGCATTGTGGTAAAAAATAACGGCTATACCGCAAAAAATTATTGCATATCGGTGTTTGGTCATTCGGCACCGACTGTGGTCTTTTTTTCGCTCATTGAGCGATTTTGAAGTTTGGTCGTAACATATATACTAAAATTTGGCACAAATGTTTATTATTTTTCATGGCGCACTACTTGATTTAATAAAGTTCCACTTCAACTTCCTTAACGTCGCTTACCGGTCATAGTAACAGTAATATTGGATCATTTGAAATTATAATCAATATTTGCCCACCCGGTACGAATAATAAGTGAAAGCCTAGCAGACGATGAGGAAACCCCGAATAAATAGATCCATTATTATGGAACCGTCGGTTATGTGCTAAATGAAACAATTTATTTATAATTTTTCATTAAAACAGTCCTCACAACCTTCCTATTTACTTGGTCAATACCAATAAAAAAATAGTCCTCATAATATTACAAAATAAGTTCCCCCAATATAAGAGACTATTCGTACTTTTTAATCATAACTATGCAATTAAAAATAACATTTTAATGTACCTAGGTATCGGTTACAATAGATATTAAAAAGTAACGTAATAATTTTTTCATTGTCTGATATGGGTACATTGACAGCAATTTGCAAGGCCATCTGGATAGAGCAATAGATTAAGGCGCCTAGTATCGACCTACATAAAGAAAAGTGTTTTTATGTTTACTGCACTTTTATGCAATATTACTACGTTTAAATAATAGATGACTGATAGCTTGCCAAATTAAAAATATATCCAAGATAATTCTACAAATGATTTTACAGGGTGATATTCAGTAGTGTATTCCTTGAATAAAGAAAACTTTTTTCGTAATGTAAAATCTGTTGTAACGAAAATACGACCCTGGAAAGTATTATCATTTTTCTGAAACGATTTAATTTGTATTCTTTAAAAGTTGTTTGCATTCAATTTGATATTGATTGCTTACTCCATCCCAACAATTATTTCAGGAACCCTACAAATAAATTCCACTGCCTCTGTTATCAAGTTACTTCACATTTTGAACATTTTGCATGTTGTCTATTTTTCTTGAAACTATTGGAAGTATTGCTTTTTTTTAAACTTATTCTAATGAAACGTTTTTCTGTTGGGTAAATTTATCTAAAATGAACATGACTACTCAATTTAAGTGCAACGGCTATATTTTCACCCAATTTAGGTTAGACAGATGAGTTCATTATCGACCCTATACTTCACCAACAGATTCAATTAAAAATTGCTAGTAACCTCTTTGTCTTGAATGACTTTCGCCATTCTATATTTTGAAACGTAATATTTGCAATTGCAGCGATAATTAACAGTATAAGTGTAATTAATTTTGTTCTGAACAAGTGTGCAATGTGATTAACTCTTAACTTGCATATACATTTTTATTTTTAAATGCGATGCAATTGAATTGAAAGATACCAGCTACGTCTTTTGCCATTTGCCGTTTTTATGGGAATCTATATTTGAAAAAAAAATAATAACCAAAACAAATTTGGTATAAACTTTGTAGTACCTGTGCTTGTACTAAAACTGTTCCATTTCAACTTATACTCTAACAAAGTTAACGTGTAATCTGTAGTGAATGAATCAATTTTTGAGTAGTCATTTGTTTCAGAAAAAAATTAAAGACACTAACTACATTGGGCGGCTATTCTATATTGATAGTTTTGCTGACTAAAGAGGCTCAAGTCACATAAGAATTGGAGAACGTGGTGATTTTGAGTGTTCTCGCGATAGAAACCTCATTCATTTTTGGTTTTGATTTCTGTGAGAGGTCTTTCAGTACTGTGCACTGCTATGATACTTTCTATTGTGTTTCAATTTAAATTAGATTACCCCTTCCAGTTCTATTTTTCCAAGGAAGTTGATAATCTGCGAGGGGATTATTCTATTTACGTACTCAGGACGCACAAACGCAGGTCCTAGGTTCAGTCTTCTGTCGGCTGCACCAGACGTCCATTTGGATCCGTCTGTAAACCAGATTATGTCCGCCACAAGTGGGAATAATTGATTCCCCTTTCATTCTTCCTCAACTGGAAGAATGTTCTTGAAGGTCAGTTGCTGTTAATAACAACCCACCTTTTTATACCCACTATCAGTTTTGTATATTCTGTTAATCCAGCTACTCTCTCAAGGAGGAGATGAAGGGGTGCTATGCTGAGAACGGTTTTCAGTGCTACCGTGGGAATGGTGCACCCATAAGTTTTGCTAAGGCTCCTTTTGTTTTTATAAGCGCAGACCTTATTTGACAATTCAAGTAATGACTTATGAAATGCTAGTTTTTCAAGATTACTATCTGACCATTTTATACCATAAGGTATATTTCTAATTGTTTCTATTCGGCTCTTTCGAGACTGGATTCGACTTGTTTTTTTTTAATCTTGCCAAGACTGAAAACATATGACGCTATGTATAAAAATATTTAATTAAAATATTCTCTTCATCATCCACTATTGCTCAAATTACTCATTACCAACTCCACCGACTGCATTTATCATTCTCATAATTTGTTTGCTTCTTTTTCGTGAATTGACACCTTCATCTATCCGTGCGTCTACTAGTTGAAACAAGGATACATACCGTGTGTCAATTTAGTGGGGCATTATTCTCTTACGGCGTTATTTGAAATGAAAATCAGTTGGAACCTGGATATGACACCAATTAAGCTCAATTCTAAAATTATTTTGGCTTGTTCCAAAAAAAGGATGCCACAGAAAAACTTTTTTTAATGGAATTTTAGGGGTATCTGAGGTAATCACAATCTGAATCACCATTGAGGTCTAAATTACTGGTTAATATTTTTCATTTACCTATACAACGTTGCCGAGTTATTATGAAATTCGTCAAAATTTATAATTTTACATCACCTCATTTACCGACACACAAAAGACATCTGTTAAATAATGTAAATACAATTTTGAACATGAACTTACGTAATGACCAGAAAAACATTGATAGAAGTATATTTGATTTCAATCATACAGGGTATCCAAAATTTAATGCCAAAGTTTCCAAGTGAATTTTTTCAAAAATTTTAAAGGTGACACCCTGTATATTTTTACATATTTGGAAACCCCATTCAATTCCTTTCTCAACAATAACCATACATGAAATCCGACTCTGGTAGATTTTTCAAAAAAAGGCGTAATTTGCAAAACGATCAAATTCAGTCACTTAAATACAGTAGAGGCTATGGAAAAAATATTGAAAAAATATTGTTGACAGTGACAGTAAATCTTGACAGTTTAAAGTATTGTAAAAGTGTTTAAAGTTGATTCTCAAAATGATAACAAGAATTGGTTGATATGCTGTATGTAATCGGTCCTTTCTAGTTTCACGAGTTTATGCACAAAAATATCCTGAAAGGTGGCACCCAGATTTAAGGAAATTCACCAAATTAAAAGAGATTTGAGAGAACCCATAACGTGGCATATGAAAAAACGACGAGGAAGAAAACTATTCTCAATCAGGACAATGAATTAGGAATAAGCTTGGCCGTTGAAGAGAACCAGATCATCCATAGCAAAATGTTTAAAAAACATAAATATCATCCATACCATTTTCAGCTTCACCAAGAATTGATAGAATTTTTGTACGTGGGCTCAAAACTTGTTAGATGAAAATGAATATTTTTTTAATGTGTATTATCTTCTGGCGAGGCAACAATTCACAGGAATGGGTTTGTGAATCGTCATAATTTTCACTATTATGATACAAGTAATCTCCACCCAGCTCATGTAAATAGTTTTCAAAATAAGTTTAAATGTTTGGAGAGGAATTGTTGACAGTTATGTTGTAGAGCCCTATTTCTTCGAAGAACGTTTAACGGGACAATTATTTTCAGAGTTCTTACAAAACGAGTTCCCCCAATTGATTCAGCAAGGTCCCATATTCATTAGAAATAACATGTGGCTACAATTAGACGGTGCGTTCGGTCCATTTCCAACGGGATGTCAGGGAATATTTGGACCAAACGTTTCCGAATAAATGGATAGGTAGGTCAGGACCAATTGAATGACCACCAAGATAACCTGGCCTAACTTGTATGGACTTCTTTTTTTAAAAATGTACAAAGAACTGGCTACAACACGAGATGATCTTAAAGAAAGGATTCGGCAAGCATTCTGACTCGTGACGCCTGAGATGCTGCAGAATGTTAGTCGATCGTTTTCGGAAAGACTGGATAAGTGCATCGAAGTTAACGGTCGATATTTTGGACATTTACTTTGGTATATTTTTATAATTCACACCACGTATGTGTTAGGTAGTTCTAGATTTATTTGGAATTTACATTACATTATGACTTTCTAACTAGGCAGTTTTATTTTCAGATTTAAATTATTCGAGGTACTTCTTTGTTTTAAGCGATTATGTACCTACCTGTTTGTTTAATCTCATGTTAAACTAAAGGGTAATAGTGTTACAGATCTGAGTTGAACAAGTGGTAAAAAAGTATTTACCCTAGTAATTTCCATATTTTCTCAAAGCCTACTGTACTTAAGTGAATATGAAAGTGAATTTGATCGTTCTACAAATTATGTCTTTTTTGAGAAATCTTCCAGAGTCGGATATCATGTATTAGTATTCTCAAAAAGGGAATTGATTGGGGTCTGCAAATATGCAATAATATACAGGGTGTCACCTTTAAAATTTTTGAAAAAATGCACTTGAAAACTTTGGCATTAAATATTGAATACCCGGTATGATTGAAATCAAATATACTCATATCGATGCTTTTTTGGTCATTACGTAAGTTCATGTTCAAAATAGTATTTAAATTACTTAACAGATGTCTTTTGTACGTTGGTTTAAATGAGATAATGTGAAATGATAAATTCTGACGAATTTTGTCATAATTTGGCTACGTTCTATAGGATAGTAAAAAAAATTAACCAGTATGTAGACCTCAATGGTGATTCAGAAAGTGCCAAAATATCCCCACCATTCCATTTGAAAAAAAAATTTGTTTTTCCGTGGCATCCTTTTTTTTGGAACACTCTGTAGAAGCCATAATTTCAAAATGTAGCTTAATTTGTGTCATATTCAGGTCCCAAGTGATTTTCAAATAACGCCGTAAGAGAATAATGCCGCACTAAATGGATACACTATATATTGCCATGAATGAAAAATAAAATATCACATAATTTGTAAATATGTGATGAGAGCATAATGTGGATATTTCCATTTCCTGATAAATCTTTACGTTTCTCTTGGAACAATGTTTAACCAACAATTAGACTAGGCGGCTCTGCTAAGCAACCATTTACATATTTTCAACAAGATGATGCTTCTGCTCATTATCTTTTAATTTGCGTTAGAATCGGCTCGGTTAATTGTATAGGAATAGAAAGTCTAATATAATGGGCAGCTCAATCAAAGAAAACCTTTTGAAAAATCTGCTCTTAGGAAACTAAACTACTTTATTCAATGCACCTTAAAATGAGATCAGGAATTATTTTAATAAAATTTTATAAATGATAAGGACTAATCTGACAAGAAAGTTCCATTGTAATAATTTTAAAAAAATCTACGCAATTGCGTAATGTTTCTATTTTCTGGCTATTATCTAAAGTAAACATTCTTGCTTACCGAGAAAGCTACAATACGCAAAAAACAAACGTATAACCGATAAGGTAATTTCCTCGGCAGGCCTCGATCCTAGCTGAGCACATAAAATACGAGAGCCGGCCTAAGGTGTGGGCGCCCCATCTTACCGGACACACTCCTACGCCAGATGGCGCCACAGACATATATCTTTTTGTCTGCACGACTCATGTACGTACACAAAATAATTTTTAAGGTATTACTACTGCTGAAATAAGAAACCTGAAGACATCAGCTCGGTATTACTATAAGCTTACATCACATTATAAGAATTTTATCTTAATTTCATTTGTATTTTCATTCCTTCATGTACATCGTTTCCTCTATTGTTTTGTTAGTGGCTCAGCCTACTTTAACAATTTGTGCATACGTATGACTTCCCCTTTTTTATAATGTTTACTCCTGTAAACGTTTCAAAAAGTCGTTTCATTCTATCTGAACCATTTAAATTGATGTTTCTATATTTTTTTTGCTAATTTTACTATATTTTTACACTGTTTCATCGTTTTCATAATTTTTTCATTTAAGTTGTTAATAATTTGTTTCCGTGTATTCACTGTTTAACAATTTATAAATACCCAATTACAAAACAGTTGGAGTGGTAAATTTGCATAGTCAAATTATATCAATAACAGTCTTTAAACATATTACAAAGAATATATTAAAAAAAATTAGCGAACACTGAAAAAAATATTCTTTTATGTCTTTCACACTGCAACAAAAAATGTCGATATCTTTATCTATTGAGTTACATTTGTCTGCCATAAGATATAGAGGAAAATTTTTCAAAATATTTGTTTTGGAACGTCCAAATAGAACGAGTACTCTTTTCTCGCCGACAATCGAGGAATGTTAAGTCAGTTGTTCCAGTAAATATGGCGTTTTCAACTTATTATGAATAATGTAAATTATGTAAAAAACAAAAAATAATACAATCACATCTCACTTGTAAACTGGAAATGTCATGCTTATTCAATAGTGCATCATGTGATGATCCTCTAAAAGGATACATACCGTCAATTCTAAAGCTTAAGTTATTTAAAAAACGTCGTTGAACTGATTCTAATCTGTTAATTTCATTTTGATAGTAAAGACCTGAAACATATGGCACACATCCAATGGATATATATCGTCTACTCGAAGGTACAGGGATAACTGGGTGGGTGGACTAAATGTGGGAGTAGAGTACAATAAACCAAACAGGCTGCAGTGCTCCCGGCATAAGAACGGCTCCCAAAAAGAGAAAAACTCCATACAATCGCCGCATATTCAAGTTTAGATCTAACAAAACTATAGAAAAGTATCTTCAGCGTGCTTATATCTCGAAAACCATGACTACTACGAACTATGAAACCGTGAGCTCGAAATGCTGTTGAAGTAACAATATTGATATGATCAATAAACAACCGTTTATTGATGAATCTCCATATAAATGTCGTTACCCATTTTTAGTTGTCGTTGATCAGAAGTGTGTGATTGGTTGTATCATTTAGTCTTTTTTCAGTTTCTTCGCATCTTTCAAGCACATTTGTGTACAGTAGGCAGCAATGGATATATTTTATTGATTTTATAAGTTCATTAATGTTTTTTGTTACCATTGCCGTCCAGAACTTTAACTTACTTTACTTACTTTTACACTTCCATTCGCTTCTTTTAGACGAACTATCGAGATATTAAAAAAACACTTGTTTCGGGAGCAGGGAGTAGAGCATCCCGAGAGAACAGATATTTTGTCTTTATCACTGCAATGTCGAAGTAAACGAGAACGATAGAGACAAAATATGTGTTCTCTCGGGATGCTCTACTTCTACTACAAGAATGCGGTCCAAACCTCAATTTATGATGCGATAGTGGTGGAAAAGCACTTGCTTTTCAAACATAGGACCGTTTACTTTAGATTTCATCCCTTTATGGGTATATTACTGTATTTTCTCATTAAATTCTTGAAAGCTATTTCTTTAAATAGTAAAATATTATACCATGTACATCCCAAAAAACCTTTTAGGTCATCTTCTTTAGCTTTATTTCGCATATATCTCGGTGGATTCTAACAATACCTGATACGTACTGGGGCTATGTGTCTAAACAAGGAGACAGCAAATTCCTGGTCAAAAAACCCCCGAAGACATTGACCAACAGAATATCAAACCTAAGTAAGGATTAAATAAAAAGACATGATTACTAACTGGTCATTGCACCTATGGAAGCACATGCATACCAGTAGCATATATTTAGTTGTGCATGGAAAGAAGCAAATAGCTTCACACGTTGTTTTAGACGGTTCCGGACCATTCACCGCAAAACAATTCACCGACTACAATTCACCGACTAGCAATTCACCACACCTGCAATTCACCGCATCGATAATTCACCGAGAAAGGATAAATCATGAGTGGAAAATAAATTAACTTGTTGCAGTGGCACATTCAATTAAAATATATTTTAAAAATAGAGTAAGATATTGTGCACAGTAAACAATATAATTTCACAGCAGAGGCGTATACATAGAATTTTATTATAGGTAACTTCACCAAGAAACCTTTTCAGGTATAAAATTCAATATATAATCTGCCCAAAATTCACCTTTTCGGATTATTTAAGTATTAGTTAATTATGTTTTATACCCTCAGAATCACTCAACATAGCTCCGTTGTTGGCATTTGAAGTTGCAGTTATTCAATTTATGCGGCCATTTTCAACACTGTATACATTCTTCAATCATTTTTCTTGCCCTTATCGATATTTTAACCAATGATATGTTTTAAAACGTAATAATAATCGCATTACTCCATGATATTTACAAACCCAAATATAGAATCATAAAATTCTACTTGAAAAGTGTTTTAGCGAGGTATTTTCGATTTTTCGGTGAATTGTCGATGCGGTGAATTGCAGGTGCGGTGAATTGCTAGTCGGAGACCTGCAATCGGTGACTTCCAGTTGGTGACTTCTGTTTTAGAATGCAAAGCACTGACTCACTGAAGATATAAACTTCTGGGACTAGCGTACCAAAGGGAGGATTTAAGTGAGAATCAGCTAGTGAAATGATTGTTAAGGACAACTAGTCGCTTTACATATATAGTGCAACCCAAAACACAAAAAGTTTAAAGCTTGAATTGCTCAGGAATTGGAACCTTGATTGATTTACTGATCAAATCAATCAATCAATCACCGTTATGTACACAATTTTTATGTTTTCTGTCATCACCCTTTTTGTTTGATCAAAACACAATAGAACATTTTTGCAAACATGAATTTACTGCATTGCAGTATTTGCAATGACTTTGTATGAACAGTGCCTGGCTGTAAAACAGACTTGAAAGTTATACTTATTGAAACATTATAATTAGCTTGTCTTGGAAAGCATATCTCAGCCAAATATTTTTTTAAATATGATCGAGGAAGAACTACCGGTGACTAAAATGATAAAAATCAGAAAGTGTGAGGTTATGTTATGTAAATAATGAAATAAGGTCGTAATAGCGCACAAACAACGATATGCAGTAACCTTAATGATGTTTCCCCTATTTAAAATATTAAATGCGCATGCCTATAAGTCACAATAAGGACATCACTATTTCTGCTAGATTCAACCAACGGGAATTCTTACTCGTGTTCTCTTGAATTTGCGCTGCTCCCACAAGCACCAAAGTGCAACGCGTCTCGTTTCTCGTACTTGCACATGCTCGGAAATGTTTGTGCTCGCTAGAGTCGCTAGGGCCCACGATGTGTATGGGAACAGCTTCATTTGTAGCGTTGAGTGAAGAAATAATATAACTATATTTTTCACTCAACGTTTGTAGTCAACAATACGAATATTTGTCAATTTACTTCACTAGCTATCAGGTTATCATATTAAAGAAAAAAATGTGCATCTTATTTTTATTAGTTTATTAAATGTAATGTCGTTGTTATAGCAAAGTACGCTCATGGTTTAATTTTATAAAGCGGTACTCCCACTTGCTCAGTACGATTTTTAAAAGGTAAACAAATGATTTTCAGACGAGCTGTCTCTGAAAAAAAACGAAATCTTGTTTGTTAATTTTTAAGTAGAAGGCTAGTCAAACGGTCTACGAAATTTTAATTTCAAACGAAATTCAAGAAATATAATTCATGTATTTTAAGATCTTTATTAATCATTCAAAAATTATAAAAGCAATCTAAAATCTAAGTTTTCATTCATGTTTAGATACACTATATAAATATCGTACTCATGCTATAATATTTGGTGTACTTTTGGTTGTGATGAAACTTATAGTTTAACTTGTCTTGCCGTTTCAAACACTGGAAATGACAGAAAAATGTTTATACAAATTTGCAAACAAAGATCAATATTTTGTTATATGGATATAGTTCAGTTCAAAATATATCGTTGACTTCTAATATTTTGACAACTATGTAAAAGTTCAATGGTATTATTCAATGTGACGTGATGATTTGATTCAATTAAGTATTTGTGTTTTGCCGATGTTAATCGCATGACAATGAGAACATTTGATCTTATATACACGATAGAGTATAGTTTATAACTAATTTTAAAATACCTCAATGATATTTAAGGGTGAATTTACAAATATTACAACATAAATTTCAATGTCCTCTTCACGAATCATCTTAGCATTCTAATTTTGGATCTACATAATAAAATTTGATTATTTAAAAATCCTAAATCGTCTGGACACGCTCATAATCCTAATTTTAACAATCTATTTTCGTAAATTCCGCGAAAAACGGCGAAAAAAATATTTACTTGGCAAGATTCAGATTTTTTCACCGCCGCAATATCGAATTATTTATTTATTATCAAATCTTTCGACGACGGTTTCCAATAAAATGCAAAAAAAATTAATATTGCTTTCAACGAATAAAAAAAAAGATAAAATAAAAATAAACATGATTGTTTTTTATACAACGATTTAATTGATGCACGGCTGGGCGCCACTTGGTTCACCGTAAAATATACATGGTATAGAAAGAACGTATATCTATGGGTACAAATTTAGTATAATAATTGTTATTTATTGTATAAGCTTTTAAGATAGTGTTTTATCCACGCAAGAAAGTTTAAACCAGAGCGCGAAACTCGAGGGTTTAATTTTCTCAAGTAGATAAAACGCAACTAAAACACGAATGTAATATAAGTTTTATCCACAATCACTGTCATTTAGAATCAGATTTCATCAAAAAGTGATTTGAAATT
The DNA here is from genome assembly GCA_947563755.1 of Lochmaea crataegi. Taxonomy (NCBI): domain Eukaryota; kingdom Metazoa; phylum Arthropoda; class Insecta; order Coleoptera; family Chrysomelidae; genus Lochmaea; species Lochmaea crataegi. The sequence goes on along the minus strand of OX387425.1, from coordinate 38,891,384 downwards.
TCGCTCTGATAGCAGCTGTAACGTCAAAAATTATTGAAATTAATTTAAAAAGTTTCGGGGGGTATTGAATGGTTGCTATTGACTTGAGATTGTATTTTTCATCATTCGACTAGTGGATAAAGAGGTAATTTATATGCTTCAGAAGTGTGGATAAAACCCCAATTATAATGTGACTGTGGTTAAAAGTGTTTTATTGAAGATATTCGTATTTTTAAAACTAAAACTCAAACGCCCAAATCTGAAGCAGTTACTTACTTCAATTCTTTGGAGTAATAATCGGAAATGGCCCAGTAAATATCTTAAAGGGAAATCCTCAATGATTTAAAAGAAGGAAAACGATTTAAAAGTAATTGAGAGAAACATATTAAAAACAATTCTGGGACCAAACATCACACAAGATGGAGAACTACGACGAAAAAAAAATGGAGGTGCTTGAAGGAAAAAATATAATAGGATATATAATGTATAGAGGCAAGACAGAAAGGATCAGGAAGATAACAGATATTCAATATGTTACCTATATGGACTAGAAAGACAGGTGGATCTAGAAAATGATGGAAAGACAATGCAATTGAAGAAGTGGAAATTTTTATGTAAGGACAGGATAGATTGGAAATAGAAAACGGGACTAGCCTGGAAGAGAGAATTGATCCACCTCAAATAATGGATCAAAATTGGATTGAACAGTTTGATTATGATGATTATGGACCTGGAAAACAAATTTGTTTAAAACGGTTTGTTTAAAATTGTTATTGGATCAGAAAATGGTAGTCAGTGAAGCTTATTAAATAAAGAATGCGAAGTGTATGAGGTTGAAAATACCAAACAAATGTACAGAATTGGAATTGTAGGTAATTTGTGGTGATAATGATCGCAGAATTAGCAAAATAGTTATGCTTTCATAGGAAGCCGCGGCTATATCTTTCACAAGTAGTCTTTAAAACAACGTGATGTCCATATCACACGAGGATGAAGTTTGAATACGACGGCTTCTGTAGATAGTATTTGTGAGTATTTACAAAACATTTTCTGTGTAAAAAAAATGTACCGTTATCATTATTATTTTTTGCTTTTGTAGACAAATTAATGCTTTCAAAATCTCTTCTCTAAATTCGTCTTGTAATCACAGATGGTTCGGATGATATTTATTATTTTAAATACTTGATGACAGATGTCTCACAAATGTACCTCACTTGAAATTTTCCCCTTTCATGTAGGACTAAATTTTATAATTTGAAAATATTTTTCAAAAGTTCTATTTTATCTACTGACTTTTTGTTCGCTTCGAACAAAAATCAAGTATAATTTTTGTGTTTATTAATTGAAATAACATAATTGAAGATGTGAGGAAATTAACATATGTTATATATACCTATTGTATTCGAAATAAAGATAGAATCAGAAAGTCAGCGAATAATACAGAAATTTCCAATTATTATATTTTTGATTTATAAAGCGTATTCCTGTGAAAGTTCGAACATAAAATAAAATAAGGGTTTTTAACTTTCTTACCATCTCATATCATGATAAGAAAAATACTGGGAAAAATACCAATAATTAGGAAATCACGTTGGTATTTAATATTCAACATTTTAAGTTTCTAAATGAACTCGTATTTGAGACTGATATCTCGAGACGGGTTGGGCTCAGAATGTTTTCAAGTAAAGATCCCTAAGTTACCCTCTCAAACTTTTCGCATTATCTTCTATCAATAACTTTTTAATCTATTGGGCACTTTCAAATCATTGAAACTTTTTCCGCAAGGGGCTGTATCAAAAGCTATTTTTAGATCTACAGAAGTTAGAAAATATCTCTCAACCTTCGCTCTTTCTACAATGTTTCTACACACGCCAATGTTGGCATTTGTAGCTTCATTAATTCTAAATGCAGATTGTTCATCTTCTAATTTGTCTTCTTTCTTTAAAATAAGCAAATGCTTTGGCAGATGGATGTCATCTCCGTGTATTCACTCCACAAACAGTTTACAAAGGTTTTTTCAATATTATTCAGGAAATTTTGTTGAGAATAATAACTTATTTTTTCTACTATCGCGTATAATGTACATACTTTAGACACACTAAGGAGTGCGTAAAATTTTACTTTACTAAAGCAGAACACTCGCATTACAGAAATTGCGAAAATTTTGGAAGACTGGGACGCAAATATGAAAAAAACTGACAGACAAGACTACTCGCTCTTTTATATATCGGTAATGTAAAATTATAAAATTTGACGAATTTCGTAATAACTTGGCAACGTTCCTCAATGGTGATTCAGAAAGTGCCAAAATATCCCCACCATTCCATTTAAAAAAATGTATTTCTGTGGCATCCTTTTTTTGGAACACTCTGTAGAAGCCAAAATAATTTTAAAATGTAGTTTAATTCTTGTCTTATTTAGGTCCCAGCTGATTTTTGCATCGCATTTCAAATAACGCCGTAAGAGAATAATGCCGCACTAAATAAACACGTTATCAATTTGTTATTAGAACTTGTGATTATCTTTCACAACTATAGTTTATTTTCCACGATTTGCTGCGAAATATTTCTGGGTATTAGTCAGTTAGTTCTGGGTATATAGCCATAATTTGTCAAATTAATATGTTTGAAATGTTGAAACAGGTGGCAATTTAAAATAAACAGTAAAAAGTGAATACCTGAAATATTTTATATTATTCCCAGTGAGTACGTTGGCGATCTTACAGAATTTAGTACATACACTTTAAGCAATAAAAATGATTATTTCTATAAAAGGAAAACAGAAAATCAGTTTCGTCACTATTTAACAACGTACATATCGCGAAACTTCAACTTTCCAAAAACGTACCAATCAATAATATAAGGTAATATCAATTTAATGACATACCGACGACGTATGTGCATACTTAAATCGATTGTAGCATAATCAATGAACATATGGACAAGTTGTTCAGATGAATACCTTCTTAGTACGATCTGAGTGGCGCCCACAAGGTGAGATAGTTCTCTCTGGCATAGACGTACCGAGAAATTATTTTAAATTCCCAAAAATGTTTAACACTGGAAAAAACTATTAAGGTTCATAAGTATTTGTTATTAAGAAGAGTGGATCGAAAGGTGATTTTATTCTTAAAGAACTGTCCACTAGTGAAATATTATCGAAATAAATGGTTACTTGATTCACTAAACAAATATCACTGTTGGTATATTTTATTCCACCAATTGCTATTAACGTTTTTAATATTTTCCACGGGAAATTAGCACAAAAATTACGATTACTAAGATGATGATGTTTAATGAAACTACTGACAGTGACATTATATCGTTAGAGACCTTTTTTCCCCCAAAAGCATCACTGGAAACTAAAAGATTCAAGACTACTATCATTTATAATTTTATCATCAATGCTAGCCTTCCAAGGTGTGAATATTTAGTTAAAAAGGAATAGGATTTTTTTTCTCTAAACATTTTCTTGCTAAAAGCAACCTCCACCGCTCTGCCAAATCTAGTAATTTTGTTTTAGACCAACTCGAACATGGAATTGCTTCCACTAATCGTGAATGGTAACTGGCGTTATCCATGTTAATTAAACTTCTCTCGGCTGGGTATAAATTTGATTTTGAACCATTATTCAAAGTTTTCGCAGTTCATATGATTATGGTAGTCGCCGGTTTTTCGGTTACTTTTAAAAACTATACCTCGACAACATCGACAACAAAACCGTCCTCTCCTCCTGCATTATATATCTTGAGAATTCACCTGTTTTCTTGCGCTGCACCTTCTTAAAGTGACAATTTTTTTGAAAAATATGTTTTGTCTTCTTTGATTGCTGCAAACGGTACAAATTTGTAAACTACACAGGCTGTTTCACGATGAGCTAACACTATCTATATATTGGAGACTACTCTCACGATTTCTATAAAAATTGGCGTAGATGGAGAACAAGTTATGGCGAAATCATGGAAAATATTTTGACAACTTTGTTATTTTAAATGTAACACCTTGTATATTATTAACTTTTCGGATTCTATATTAAATTTTAATGTCACTTTGTGTAGAATATCTAAAATTTAGGGCAGTATATGTCCATTTCCCTATACCCAATCTTGAGCGATTTTGAGATATTAACATGTATTTAAAAATATTATTTATTTCAGCCTTATTATTGCGTAGGCGTAGGCCGTGTTATTTATTCTATTATTTTAGCAGGCTGTGTATTTACCTGTCATAATTAAATATTATTAATCGCAGTCAATCGCATCGTACAGTGATAGAAATAGCTCGTTTCGAATTAAACCATGAAGATTATCTACATTTACTTGTAATACATAGTGAATGTGACAGAGTTGTTACCAGAACATTGTTTCATTTGCTACAAGATATCCAGGTCGACCACGAATCAGCCGTCACACAGTGAAGACAATATTAAACAATTTAACACAATTTGGTTGTTTTCAAGCAAAAGTTAAGAAAGTGAAGCCTACGCCTAATCAATAATAAGGCTGAAATAATAAATACTTAAAACGCTTAAGATTTGGTATAGGGAACTTAACATAAACTGCCCTTATTTTCGGCATTAGAATTAAGTAAAAGAATAAAAAGATTGTTGTTTCATTTAAAAAAATGTAGATATTTAACAATATTTAACTTGAACTTTTCATCATTTTTTTACGAACCCTGTATACAAAAAAGTAGTTTTCGACATGTCACCAATTGCCTTCATCGTCCTACTAATCAACCCGACAAGTTATTTTTTATTTGGTATTGGGGATGTTCACACAGCATTTTCAATAACGTCTGCACCTGTAAATTTTTTATTAAAAAAATTAATATCTTGATAAGTATAAATTTTAGATAAAGAGTATTCTACACAAAGTGACATTGACATTTAATGTAGAATCCGAAAAGTTGATAATATACAGGATGTTACATTTAAAATAACAAAGTTGCCGTTCACCGGAAGTGACATGTACCTATGTCAACATATTTTCCATAAATTCGCCATAACTTGTTCTCCATCTACGCCATTTTTTATAGAAATCGTGTTAGTAGTCTCCAATATATAGATAGTGTAAGCTCGTCGGGAAACAACATATATTCGCATAGAATGTTTGAGACATATTAAAATTATTCTGACAATTTTAATGTCAATAAATATCCAAATCTAGTAAGTTATTGTTTTATACACTTCTTATGTAAATACTCGTAATAGAGAAATAAAAAAGGACATAGGGTATTTCTTCGACAATATTTGTATGCAAGTGTGCTAAGTATATTTTTTGCAAAATCTTGCATGCTAGTATCCTTCATGAAACGCATAATCACCACCAGAATCATTAAAGTAAACAAAGCATGATAAATGTTTATGAATTATATCATTTTCCAAGATAAATATATTTACACAGCGGATTTTGTTAGATTTGTCTTTACACTACTATTAATTTATCGATAAGTTTAATGTGTTAATATTGTCAACAAATAAGCTATTATTATATGATATGGTGTTATAACTAGTTAACCTTTAAACCTTTAATTTTTTCTAGTGCTTCCGTTTGCAAAATAGAAAGTACAACAATCTTTCAGCAATTGTAAATTGGTATTTCTTAATTCATGTTATTTAAGTTTAAATAATAAAAGTTCATGTAGATAAAAGTATGTTGTGATATTACCGGATTGCGGGCATTTTTGCTTAATGTGTTGTTTTCTCACGATAATTTCATGCATTTATTCTTATTTATCTATAATCCGCCTCTACTTGAAATAATTAACTCATAACCACCGAACTAGGTAATTGACATTGACAATATCAACTTTGCCATGATTGTAGAAAGTATAGTTACTTTAGAAATGTTTTTGAAAGTAATATCAATTTTATAACATTCCCAGCCCTCCGAATATCTCTCAATTTACCTTGTACATTGTATAATTGATTCTTATTAAATAAAGTTACCTTGCAAAAATTCCAAAAAATTTGGCTACCATTAGTAAATATTGAAAAAACTAAAAAAGTTTTCCTGTCCTGTGGGCTAAGCTAGATTGGTTAGGTTAGGTTTGTGGTGAGTGGGTCAAATTCTAGCTAAGAATTTGCGACATACGGTAACCAGCAACGCTGGATGCCTTATATGCACTTGGTTGTTGCTTTTTGAAACTTTCTCATCTCTGACCACGCAGAAACTAAAGAAGCTTGTAAAGATGGCATATAAAAGTTATTATGGAACCATTTTCAATTAATTCTAACGACAATTTATATTCACATATTAATCAGTACTTTCTACCAATTACGATTGAAATTAGAAAGAGCATCTGCAACTTACTACCAAAGGTATTGCTAAGACTATTATTGAAACTTCAAGATCAATTACTTTTTCAAATTAAACTAACTGTTTATAATTAATTCCATTATTTAATGAAAAACCAATGAAAATTTTAAAATATTATTTATAATTATTTCAATTTTTGCATATCATCGTCAGAATGACAGAAGTTACATTTTATGTGATGCTTACTTGATGTTTAATATTTTGGCTAGACCAAATACTGAGCTACCTTTCTTGTGATTGACTTAATATATATGAATAGAAAAAAGGAGATTATTACAAATATTAAAGCTTATAGGGATATCCTGGGTCTCTTAAGTGTCTTATTATTTCCAATTCTTCAAGGAAATCTAGTTCTTGTTTCTTATCACGGATATGCAGTATTTCTAGTTCTGTGTTAGGTGCTAGTGAATGTTTGGTGTCAAGTAGATGTTTTGCGTGATGGGATTTTATCAGGTTGTTTTAATCTATATGCTCGTAAGTGTTCATGTGTCTAATTTTAAAATTTCAAATTGTTTTACCGATATATTACATTCTGGACATTTAAGTTTATATATCCCAGACTTTTTTAATGGGGATATTTTTGTTTTTACATTTAACAAATTTTTTCCTCGCATTGTTTTCTGTTTTAAAAGAAATTGTTGCATTTGTTGAAGAAGATATTATCTGACGATGATATGCAAATATCGAAATAATTATAAATGATATTTTACACAGTTGGTACAAATTTTACAGATTTACAAAGGACACTTTGACTTATTTGATAATGAATCCACTTGGCAAACTTGTAAACGCCAAGAAAGATAATCTCAAGGTAGATGTGTTACTGCCAAATGGAGACTATCTAATTAGATCAGAAGTTAGCTAAGACGAAAATCAGACATGAATTTGAAAAAAAGTAATAAAACTGAGTTGAGCACTAGAATTCTGATCCATTCAGTTACAACCTATGCATTGCTGGTCCTGATATACTTGTTTGGAAAAGTTTCTGTTTAAACCGCTAAAATGCTGAAACGCTGCCTACATCTGAAGACTGTTAATTTTCCCACAACTTGAAATTCGTGACACTATACATAAAATGCGTGAAAATGCCTCTTAGATTCAATATTAGAAAAGTTAAAAAAAATCTGTACGTAGTAGATGAAATTATAATCAATTATGAGCATCGTGTGCTAAGTGCTATTGGTTATAGTGACGAAAATGTTTTGGAAACCTGGCAACGAGCACTGAATACTGCTTCACCTAAAATTTGGGCTAAAAATGTAAGAAAATGCGAAAATTCAATAGAGGAATCGTGGGTTCGTGAAAACCGAATTAAAAAGGTTCATCCAATTAAAATTTTTAATCCAAATGAGAAAAGCAGCTGCAGTGAATCTTATGATTGAAAATACTGCAAGTACAACATAATTGGACATATCTATTAAATTGCCTCCGACAATTTATTTCAGTTACATCCCCTTTCAGTATCAATAAATTCGAGTTCTAATCAAAAAAAGTAAAATTCAAACATTAGATTAGCACAAAATCTAAAAGTTTATTAGATTATGAAAATCACTGTTTGGTCGACATTATAACCGGATTTAACCATTATTTATATTTTTCCACTGAGCTACCTGAAATAATAAATAATAATATAATAATTTTGAATCGGAGGCTGCGTCGAATAATTGGATAACCTAATATTACTATTTTTCAACTAAATTTCTTAACTTCTTGGCTATTCTCATTATTTTAATTGACTACAGCTTAACACCCAAGCATTATTATGGAAATTCAATTGCTGAAAGATAAATAACAATCATCCGTGAGCTACATTGGGATTATTCTTATTTATAATCACCATTCGATTGGAATAATAATCTTATTCGGTAAATGAATTTGTACTTCTAAAAAATACCTGTTATTTAGGAACGTAATATGATTACCACCTTTACAATTGGTACATTCACCAGTCCAAGTCATCGTCTAGCAAGACGCCCCCGCACTCAACGGTCCATTCAGTATCTCTTTAATTTTCATTGATAGGAAAAATTACGCTTCTAATGGTTATTATCTCGATAGCATGGGCGTACTTAGCTAATGGTCAATTAACTTCTGCTAAGAGCATCATGGAGCAATCTACGTCAGCTTAACAAAAAAAATTTATTTTGAAAACATTCAACTTTTGAATTAGAAAAATTTACCGATATATACGATGTGTTTCTTAAATTGATATTGTATGATCAATTTATTCTTGTCAAGATTGAAGTTAGCGAATGAGGTACAAGATACCAAATCCCATAGCTCAAGAAAATTCAATGCAGAGTGATTACTTTATTTACTTGATGCAAAATGTTTAAATAGTAGTATTAAACTACTCAAAATTCAAGAAACTCCTCCAAATTCCAAAGACATAGCCCTAAAATGTGTGTAACACTGTTGTATGATATGCTTATACTGATCACAGTTTACACTACCAATATACTAACACTAACACTTTTTTACATTATCATACGTTCGTTTCGATAACAAAGTTGTCTTCATCTGAAACATCGCCAACAATTCCAGAATTCCTAACTTACTGAGGAAAAAAAATAAGGTCTCTACTTCATAATTTGAATTCCACATTTTTTCTCCATTTTGTTAACCTTCGAACTTTATCATTTATTTTTATGTGTACTCAATGAACTCAATTTTTCAACAATTTACGAAATTAGTTTCAAAACAGCTGAGAAGTGCATTTTTTTTCATCTCCTCACAATATTGGTTTTGTAATCAAATGTATAAAATATACCAAAAATATATTCAAAAAATTTCCTTCCATTTATTTCAGGAAAACAATTTATAGGTTTAAATATCATCTCTTACATTCGTAGGGAAAAAAGGCTAGGTACAAACTAGAACGAAATATCTTTAAACGGTCTTTATATGGTCACTATTTTTCGTTATATTTGTGAGAATAGAGAGGAGCATCAGAACCATATAATCTACGAATAACGACCTCAATATTCATAGACGTCAAAAAATAGTAATTATGCGCCAGGGTAGAAAAGTGAGGTATTATTGTCGAGGTCCATTAAAGACCGAGAAGCGATAATGGATCCGAGGCATTAATACACTTTTCTACCGTGGCTCATATAGCATTTTTTTCACTACTTCACTACTGGCATTTTATTTTTTAAATATTAGTTTGTCGACCCCCGTTTCACATGACATGACAGCTGTGCACAAGTTAACCTCACATTCTATTAAATGGATTGAGATTTAGTTATAATCAAGTAGGCTCTGTATTTTTCTACCTTGGTTAATAATGAACAACTTTACTACCTCAACAAAAGTCAATAAAGTTAGGTTTAGAGGCTAGTAGTGAAAAATAGTTTATTACTATTATAACGCTTTACAAAATTTGAAAAATAACTTTTCAAAGAACAGACCGGTCACTAAGAAGCAACAACTACTTCTCGGGATATATGCCCCGACAGACATTGGATTACACTTCTTAAGTAAACGGGGTTGGTATATCTGCAAGATAGAACCAACTTTTCTGGTTTGTGATTAGAAGGAATAACATCACTTGTAGGCCGTTTTCGGTTTAGTAATGTGCTCTGTATAAAGAGGCAAACTGTAGTTAATGATTGTTATTACATTACCATTATACATCGAAAATGTTTGCCACTTATTTTTCAGTTTTTTCTTACTATAAAATTAATAAAGAAAACAATTGCATCCATTCGTTTATTGTTCTAAAAATTAATAAATTTCAACCTTTTAACCGAAGCAGCTACGAATTTATACAAAAAAACATCCGCCATTGAATATTCGATATTGTTTTATATATCGAACTTATATTTTTTACATGAAACTCGATGGTGAAAACGGCTTCCATTCGAAATAATGAAGCCTACATGTATCATGGGCTACCGGCCTATGAGACTCATAAATTGTGGACTTCAGAGCTTCTAAAGCAACCTGACTGTCAGATGTAATAAATATAGTTGAGGATTTTTGAGGCAATATTGAGAACAAAAATCTATTACTAATATTTCCGCTTAGAATATTGTTGGAGTGTTTCTCAGGACTGTTGATATCCTAGTCTTAGGAACTGTAACCTGTTCCTACTCCTTCGTTTGTTTTTGACCCACGCTCGTTGATAACAACGTCTAACGTAAGTTCGAAATCCTGTTCCGCAGACATAAAGTCCGTTGGCATATTCATGGATTGGGTTGTTCCAGCCCTCTGTATCTCAAGATGTCCTGTTAGGACAAAGCTTAAGCCTTAGTAAGCCTATAGGCATTTTCCAGAACGATCCTCCGTACCGGTAGATGTGTGAATACATTACCTCCACTAACGATATAGAAAACGAATTTGTTAGAAAAACGAGTAAACAAAAAAAGGAAAAATTTACTCCTATGACTAACTTTCTTTTCTTCGGTGTGCTGGATGCCAATTTGTTTAATAGCAAAATATCAGTTTGGCATCAAAGTACAGTTGGTTGCTGCTGAAACGGGAGTTTTGGTCACAAGTATAAACCATTTCTGATTTAAAGCGGAGATAATTTCTATCAGAATTCCAGCCGCATTTAACACTCCTTAGAACCAATATTTTAGAGATACCTATATAGTTAAAAATATATCTATATTCTTATTACCTCATATTTACTTACCATATAAATATTTTATTAATTTATTAGTTTATTAATGAATATTTCCAATCTATTAAACATACCGATAAATATTTATTCGTAGACAGCATTTATATCATTTTACGGCTATTTTAAATAATCTACCAAAAAAGCAGCTCCTTTTAATTTCTACTTGAAGAAGATTGGAATAATCATAGTTAAATCGTTTATTCGAGCTGTTAAAATTAACGACTGAATGACTATATCTGACTAGTCTTTGAGGTTTTTCCTTGATGAATATTGTCTTCTTCCTGGTCTCGTTCTTCATTCTACAGTATAAGTAGTTAAAATCGCAAGTTCCTAGAAAATAATCGATTGTACAGTACGAATCTTTAGAATGGAAACCATAAATAAAAGACTGGCATAAACTGTCGGATACTCAAATTTTTCAATTTAATTTCGCTTCTTCAGGCGTCTTAGTAATTTAGTGAAAATATTGAATTTACTGTTTGGACCATTACTTTGTGGAATATGTTCATATTACTTTTTTAAATCAAACTAACTGCTTCTAGTGTTCATTGTGTTTAATTTCAAAATTTCGAATTGTTTCGCCAGCATTACATTCTAGACATTCAAATTTATGTATCCCAGATTTTTTTAATGGGGATATTTTTGTTTTTACATTTAACAATTTTTTACTTATATTGCTTTCTGTTTTAAAAGAAATTGTTGTATTTATTTTAGAATTTTAATTAATTTTTTCATTAAATAGTGGAATTAATTAGAAACAGCTAGTTTCATTTAAAATAGTAATAGTGAAAATATTCATGAAAATAAAAAAAAGATAACAAGCAAAATTTTTAAAAATTGAAGAAATAGCAAAAACCTAGATAGATGAAAACATTTTTAATACAACATAACTTAACAAATAGACATATTAACAGAACTCAAATTATTATTAAATAAGGAGCCTCTATTTCTTGGCAATGTGTTTGAATTTTTGCAAAAAACTTTCGACGGTGTCTGGCTGCATACCTCTAATTTCATCGCGAATTCTTGTTTTCAACTCTTATTTAGGTTTGTTCCAACAGTTCAAAATCTTCAAGAATTTTACTTCATAGGAAATTGATTTTGTGTTTAAACGTAATAAAATTGTTACTATGACAAAAATCTCATTGTAGTAAAAGGCGGAATAAACAAAAACGGTTATACAACATCGATAAGAGAATAATTGCTTATCTATACATAGTAACTGTATGAAATTTGTAATTGCTATTTGTTAAATTTACGGTGAGGTTTATAATTAGTTTTAAACAACCGCTCGTACGAGTTTGGTGGATATCATGAACTTTGACTAGTAGTTTAATTAAATACTGTAATACGACGGTGAACAGCTATAGGCAATGTTGGCACAGGAAGAGGAGGCAAACCATGAAGAAGAAGTTAAATGAAAGTAAACCAAAGCATTGTTTCATACAATGTCCTAAAAGAAGCAAGCACCACAAAACTATACATCAAAAAAATATGTATGCTTAATTATCAAGCATTTGGCGATTTCTTTTGGAAAATTTTGATATACCATTTAACTAAACTTAGGCTAGTTCTTGACTGAGTTTCAGATTAATATATGTGTAATAGGAGAGGAAAAAATCTGTAGAATAAGGGATCTATTGCTTCATACGCAGAGTTTTCACAAAGAAAACGTTAAAAATTGTAAAACATAATTTTCCTTCAAAAAAATAATAATTATCCATCCCATATATTTTAGAGAAACACAATAACCCCGGTGGAATGGTTATAAAACTTCACCCACTACTTTCCGGAGTTAGTTGGCAATCATGTGCTTCTTCTGAACTATATAGATACATTTTTTTGGAAGTGGAACACGGAATCTACCATAACAATTCAAGTTCTGCTATAAAGGGAATGGTTGGCACGTGAAACTCATTTTTTTTATTTTTTGAATTCAACAAAAAAGCTTACTGCTCTCTTCTCTCATAATAAAATTTTGGTTAAGGTACTTCTAAAATTCACCCTCTAAAAATTCACCCTCAACTGCTTATAAACGTGAATTAGGTAGCAGTTAGTTAACTAGAGCAGTTGAAAACGTCGCTCCAATACTGGACAGCCTGTACGTCAAACAATAAATGATCAGTACCCTTACATTCTCTGACAAATTGGATGCGTATATGTGACAAATGACTAGAATTTTAGGTTGTTAGTTTACTCGTTGTCTACGTTTGGTTTCAACTGATTCGTCTGCTTGATTTCTAACAAATTCTTCGTCATACAATCTCTGAAAATGGTCTGGTCTAAGGACGAAAAATCCTTCAACATCTTGTTCTCCTAGCCAATTCAAGTAAAAAACCATCAGCAGATAAATAGGACGAAAAATTTGAAGTTGTCCAAAGAAACTGGGGCCGTAATCACGACAAGTTATATTTTTGACGTACACGCATCAATACGAATTGTTCTTGTGCGAGTAACTTTTTGAAGTAGCATTCTTGACATACATGTTTTGTGATCTTATAGATTAAAACACATCTAACGATGTTGAAAATATTGTTTAAGTTTAATGTATTTATGAAACTGTCTCATTGGGATAAAAAAAGGCAGATGACCAACTGCCAGAAGGGTTGCCTTATCTAGTGTATTTAATCTTTTAAACTTTCTAACCATTTTACATACCTACTATATAACATACAGCAAGAAAATGTTGGCAATTGAAAATTAAAAAATACTTGTTCTTGTAGTTAACAACATATACGTCTACAAAGCTATAAAACGAACAATACAAAGGGCTCGCTGTAAACACTCGCTTTGAAAACTTATACACCTCAATCTTCACGAACGGTTGACGAGTTACGAATATCAAAACGTACGAAACTCTTCAAGTGCGCATACGCATCAAAAGTTTACTCTTCGAGTATACGGTCCCTGGTTACGAGCTAAAGAGCGATCGCTTTCATTATCACTACTTGAAATGCTGTTATTGCTCATGTTGTACGGAATCAATTATTATTGACCAACAAAGGAACCAATGAACAAATTTATTGGCTCTAACCTGGAAAAATATTGCTGAAACTGACTTCAAACGCTCCATTTCTATAATGCGCCTGTGCCATCGGTCAGTTGGAATTTTAGAATTGGGAAAATCTAGCAGTTATCTTCAACCAGCACTCAACTGTGAGCTCGAATCCTAACCTGAGGTTATGAAATGTAAACTATATGTTGACTAAAAGGTAACTCTTAACTTACAAACGCACATTATAAAACTGTCCCTTGGATTGTTTTAATACTTCATTAACTTTTTCATAATTCGATCTTAATATGATCTCATTTATCGAGGCGATGCATCCCATTATATGTAGGGAACTGCCTCTCGAAGCGTTATTAGTTCACTAGTTTCTCAGCGACAAAACAAAATATAATATAAAAATGTTTTATTGTTCACCTTGATACATTTTCAAAAGTGGTTATTTGCTAAACCACTCATTTGATTTGTATGATTTTTTTGGTGAAATCTAGGTCAATTCTAAAATTCTATACATATCCAATACTGTGCTTGAAACTTTCATGCACAGTTAAATTTGAAAATATACAGGCGCATAAATGTTTTTTACCCTTAATTTGAAACACCCTATAGAATGCAGCAACTATAATAGGAGATGTCAACTGACGTCAAAATGTAACACCATGCATGAATATATATGAATGTTTTGGTTTTTTATTAACGTTATTATCTCTGTTATCAAAAAAGTTACACGCTTTCAAAGGAAATCCCTCGGGAAATCCTTCGAACAAAGGTGTCGCATGCAAAAATTCTCAACAAATGGTTTGACCAGCTTGCAGCCCTGATCTCAATCCTATTGAGCGTATCTGAGACCAACTGCAGAGACGCATTCGTAGCTGACCCACTTTGCCTCCAAGAGTTGCATTACAAGAAGAATTCGATGCAATTCCTTATCCTTTCTTGGCTAACCTTATTCATTCGATCCAATGTCGATTTAAAGAGGTCATTTTGGCAAGAAGTGGTCACACTCCATATTAACGATTCTTTTCTAAAATTGAATGTTTTTATCAAATTTTTAAAATATTTAATGTACCTTTCAATATTATTTTTAGTTATTTTCATTACATTGGTTCAAAAACAATAAATCTTCTTTAATAAGCAAGATCATTTTGACACCAGTTTATATATCAAAATTTCAACTACAGTATTGCTACAAAAGAATTGACCTACAATTCCCAATCCCAAAAAAAGTCATCAAAATCAAATTAGTAGTTCAAGAGATAACCACTTTTGAAAATGTATAAAATTTGTGATACCCGGATTTTTTTGGCGGTCAGCGTATATAACTTATTATTGATTTTGCATTTTTAAATCATACTTCTCATAATCTCCCACTATTTTATAAATGTTATCCTAACAGTGATTTCTTATAAAAATATTTCAACAAAGCTTTCGGTTACACCACTGAATTATTAGCATTACAAATGTGCCCGTTACAATCGTTACCATATTCGATCAGTAATATTGAACTGTTAATTAACATCATAAGGCCGCCCACTTTTTACAGATACACCCACAAATGGTCGTAAAATTAATTTTTGAACTTTTTTTCTTTGCAGATGAACCCGACGTTATACAAGACATCGTCCCACAAAATGTAATCGAAGAGGAGGAAAAAAGAATCAACCGTGAGTGCTTTCAACTTTTATTTCAAATAATCAAAAATATCACAAAACGATTTTAAACGTTATTCCCAAATTACGTATAAACAAGTAGGTTGGTTAACAATTTCTGTTATAACATTTTTAAGAAAATATAGGTATTCCTAGTTTAGGAATCTAGAAACTACAAGTATGTATGTTGTTGATACTGATACTTGCAGTAAAAAAAATGTGATAAAAAAAAATCACGTGGTGTCATATCTTGCAAGTAAGGTATCTATAGAATAGTAATTAGTTCAATTTTAGTTAGTTCAATGATAGCAGAATGAACACTTTGATTATCTTCAATCGCTTTAATGCATCAATTACGGATATCAACTTAAATAACACCGCGAAATCACTAAAGTAATTTCTTCAGATTTTTCGATGGTTTAAAGTGAATTCTGACATTTTGACAAAAGTCTGAAATATCCAATAATTTTTCATTTTGACAACTATGTAAAAGTTCAATGTGGGGTGATGGTTTGATTCAATTGTTCACTATATCTTACTTCAAGATTTCTTTGTGTCAGGCAGTTGACAATTAGAACACTTTTTGATCTTATTCACACCTGATGTTTTTTAAATAAATTTCTCTTTAGCATTATTTATAAACTAGACCCATAGTACGGAAAGTAATATTATTCTTTGAATCATTTTAATTTTGCCAAAGTATGGTTATCGATTTATATTGTTTTTCTTCATTTTGTTTTGAAGAATTGAATTGATATTTGTTCAATTATTGAAATTTCTGAACGTTGAAATAAAACAATATAATTTGTTTAAAACTTCATTATATTTGAACTAACGTTCCATTTAAACTTGTGACGCGTTTCGCTAACACAGTAACTTTATCAAACAAGTGAAGGTATAATGAAATTATTCTTATTTATTCAGTGCATTATTAGGGAATTTTAAGGATATTGACAAAAGTATTATAATATGTTTACATGGAAAAAAAGTACAAAAAGTGCCTAAATACGGAATTCTACGAATATTAACGAAGTATTGAACAAGTTTATCAGGAAATTTATTCACAATAATCTCACCTGAACTATCTTCTAGGTAAATAGTTTTAATAAGGGAGAATTATTTATATCTATTTGGTCGTTAAGAAGATTACCTGAACATTTGTTTTTATTTATCTCAAGGGCTTCTAAAAGATTTAATTTAAAGGATTTAGGTTCTACATGAAAAATTCCAATATTTGAGTCGAAAGTTTGTTGGTTTGCTAATAAATGATTTGAATAGTTAGAATCTAATTTTTTGTTGTCATAGCTACGTTTGTGTTCTCAAATTCTAGTTTTAAAATCCCTAAGAGTTCTACCGATATAAATTCTGTCACAGTTGTCATTACCACATTTTAATTTATAAACTCCTGTATTTATATGGGTAGAACTTTTAGGAATTTTAAAACTAGAATTTCAGAACACAAACTTAGCTATGACAACAAAAAATTAGATTCTAACTATTCCAATCATTTATTAACAAACCAACACACTTTCGACTCAAATTTTGAAATTTTGCATGTAGAACCCAAATCCTTTAAATTAAATCTTTTAAAAGCCATTGAGATAAATAAAAACAAGTATTCAGGTAATCTTCTTAACGACCAAATAGATATAAACCATTCTCCCTTATTAAACTTATTTACCTATAAGATAGTTCAGGAGGGATTGTTGTGAATGAACTTCCAGGTGCACTTGTTCAACACTAGTCAATATCCTTAAAATTCCTATTGATGCACTGTATAAATAAAGAAAAATTTGCATTATACCTTCACTCGTTTGATAAAGCCACTGAGTTTAAATTGAACGTTAGTTCAAATATAAGTTTTAAACAGATTATATTGTTTTATTTCATCGTTCAGTATGGATCTTCATCAAATAAAAGCCTCTTCTATTCAATTATTGAAATTTCCCTTTTAAAATTTCCTGCTCATAGTGGAATCAGGAAAGCTCTGTGTATCATAGCTGCTAGTTTGTGTGACATGGGGGGGTTTAAGCTGGATGGTATTGTAATGTATATGTGCTGGCTTTCTTTAAATTACTTAATAGACTAATGTTATTCTGAAACTGAAAAAAATATCTTCTACACGCCGCAAAAATGACCTGTTCAGCGCTGCAATAGATTCGTATCGAGTATTACCAGTACGGGAGTTCGGATTGAGAGACTCTTTTACCTCACTCAAGAGCAATTTATAATTTCCCTTATTCACTCTTATTTACACTGCTTAGTCTAAAGATACCCTGCTAGGTGATTAGGTAAGCTCTCTCTCTTGCTATGTTCCGCCAATTGGGTGTTCATGGTCATCATCTGCTCATCTACGCTCCAGGAAGGTCGGTGACACTTGGTTCAGGTTTAATTTTTTGATCCCTGTTGACATAAAAACCACAAACGATCAATTTTACCGAGATTAAACGTCACATAATAGGTTTTTAACCTACAAGTATGGCGTGCCGTTTTGGTATTTAATAGCATCGTTTAAAAAGCGAAAAAATAAATATGTCTTTCTTTTCAAAAATTTTAATTCCGTAATTATTCTGTTAATAAATTAAAATTATGTATTTCATAATTTCAATACACGTATTCCCATTATGAAAAACATAAATGCAAAATTGTAGGTAAATACCAAAATCGCATGCCACAAGTGTATTGATACTGACTATTAATTAACAATCAAGATATTTCAATGTTCGAGATTGTTAATCGCCCTTTTAATATATGTGCTAGTTACAAAACTTTTTCGTCGTCTGTACAAGGTGTATCATTTTTTCCGAATCTTTAAAAACTAAGAACATGTATGTTTCGTAGGTAAATATGGTGTATTAGGTACATGAGGTATTGAATCGTTATTCCATTAGAGAAGTCAGTATAACACAAATAACTTTCCAATATGACTGTATGTTTGGTTAACCATACCAAAACCGTTCATCAATACGGGTCATAAATGAATGATTTTGTGTACATTAATACAGCTTAAAAATGCACGGTCGATTGAATAGTTATTTATGTACCAAGGGTATAAATAGGTCGACTCGGACGTCGCCCTCAGGGCATAAACATCTGTTTATGCCCGCGGTACATACAAACTTTTATGTCATACTAGTTCGTTATTGCAATCCAATCTCAATACAAATCAGTATTTTAAAAAATCCAGTTTGAATTAATAACATTGCCATTTTATCATAGTAGACACTATCGCTGCTAGGTGAATGTTGACAAACGTAAATGTCATAAAATCACAATAATTTTTATATGTGTCAAAGTTAGAAGTCAAAATGAACGAAGATTTTGGAATTCCTGACGAAATTATTGAAAAAGCAAAGAGAGCAACTGAAAATCTGTTGCCAAAAAAGTCTAAAGAAGCTTACGACATGGAATACGAAAAATTATTAAATTCAGGCAACTTAACTATCACCGGACCTTTTCAGAACTGACAATTTTATGTTAATTCGTCAAAATAATGTTTATCGAATATTTACCTATGTTACTATATTCCGTTTGTAATTTTATTAAAAAAGGTTATTAAATAAGTTGAACAAAAAATTATTTCTCTTTATGCCCGCACGGGCATAAAGTACGACATTAGATAGTTGGCAACTAAGCAAAAAAAACACAACAATGAACTAGTATGACATAAAAGAATTTATAGTTCATGTGAATTAATAGTTATTTAACCAACAAGTGTATTAATGAGGGCCATTAACAATCGAGATAATTCAACGCACGAGCAGAGCGAGTGCGTTAATGTTCAAGATTGTTAATTGCCCTTTTAATACTCGTGTTAGTTACAAAGCTTTTCCGTCGACTGTATCAGTTGTATTCGTTTTTCTCAATATTTAAAAACTAAAAATATTTATTTGTTTCATAGGTAAGTACTGTCAAAAATAAATAATGACATTGAAATGTCACAGAGAAGGTCGCCAGTTCAAATGTCACTGTTTTCGTTTTTCTTACATTATATTTTGGATGTCTTAACACTAATAATTATTATAATTTTGTAGTATAATAAAATAAAACAATAGGTAAGTCAAAAACTAGAAGTATTCTATACTAGGATTCATTTTTTGAAGACGTTATTGTATGTTTGGTTGCCTACACCACAGGTAACTGTCAATATAAATATAATGTATAAGGTGTGCGTTGGGTTGCCTGCAGAAAATCGTTGATTAATGTAGGTAAATCATGCATTAATGGGGGTCATTAATGTATGATTTTGTATAATTTTGAGAACGTTAATAGCATATGTTAATACACGGTCGACGGAAAAATATTTAAATTGAACTAATTGAATTATTTTTGGTGATTTCCAGATTTCGCTGCTCTACTTACCGGAAGATCATCTTTAGATCTCCGAAATGACTCGATACCGAAAGATTTAAACAAGAACAATGTAGTAGCTACTGGAAGATTTACTTTTCACAAAAGAAATCTTCACTATTCCTTCTATATATCAGAAAAAGCAGCAAGACCAAGATCGCTGCACTTCATGGACAGTCAAGGTAATATCCTTGAAGAATTTACACTGTCGCATGCAGGAGGGTTGGTTAATAGTCTTTATCAGAACGCAACAAGAAAAGTTTGCGGTATATGGAGAAGACTTCCACGGGATTATAGAAGGTGAGTAACGTACATGGTCTGCATTATCAATAAGAAAAGCGAGCGAGCCTTACAGTAGTCGCATATGATGTGTAACATCTGACATCTCACCTTGGTAATAAGCAACATTAAAATCAAATCTTGAAAAAAAAATGAGATATTATTTGTAATGATTTTTGGTAACGAAGAATCATTTTTGTAATGAAGATTGTATTATATTGAATTAAAACTAGGTGTAATACAATTTTTTATTGAATTTTTTTTTGTTCAATTTGGGGGGAGAGCGGAGACAATAGACTTATGATAACTAAAATATTAATCGTATACTTGTGATTTCAAAGTATTTAAAAAACGTTGAAAAACTCCGTCATAACAGTACCACTGTTAGTTGTTAAAACATTTCGATCCGTGTTCATTTCGAGCGTGAGTTCATCATTTAAAAAAATACGGAATCTTCTCCAATAAACAGTGACAGAAATGAACCTCAAAATTTGATAAAGCTTTATAATAAAATATTTATTCGAATAATTATTAATTATTCATTATTACTCACTTGCATTTTTTATGAATGATCTGCAGTTTTTTCAAACACACATGAAATTAAAGTAAATGGAATTATTAAAATAGTTTACGCATATAAATGAGTTCATATAACAACAAACTTTATACACAACACTGTAGCTTAAGTGCCTAAGTAGATGATGCATACACTGTTGGCTGACAATACCGACCTTTCTGAAAATTCGTTGCTACCATCTGATGGCGAAATTTACCACCGCTCGCCTTCATTGGTCAAATCAAATAGCGCGCGCTTCACTGGCTTCCTGTTACACACTTCCGCCCCATTTACGAAGTGCCTGTCACAAATTGCAGGGAACCGAGCGGAAAGATGTTACACATCAAAAGTTATAAATTACCAATGGATATTTTTATCATTATCGCATACATTGAAGGTGTTAAGACCATTAGTTAAAATACGGTATCCGCCAAAATAAACAGTACCGAAACAGAGAGTGCTGTGGAGTTGTTTATGTAATATGGATTTGTCATATTTGACTTAATTGTCATTAGTTGATATATTAATAGTACGCTGCAGTTAAATTTGATTTAAAAATGGTTCTAACAACGGAAGAAAAAGTGTTTTTGGTAGAGCATTATTTTCGTTCATACGGAAAATAGAATAATTTCTCGGGGAACAGACTTCGAATATCCTTCTCATTCACCTGATCTGACGCATACATTTGGGGCATAATGAAGGACGAAGAAAATCCGCCGGCGAATATTGCCGAACTATGGGAAAGAATACAAAATATTGTTCGGCAGTTACATCAACCACTTTTTATAAATATGTTTATTGACTTACAAAATCGATATGAAGCTTGTTTGCGTCGAAATGGTGAACATTTTGAACACTTACATTACAGAAATTGAAAATTAATTTTTATTTTTATTTTCGGTACTGTTTATTTTGGCGGATACTGTATTTTGTATCGGAATCATATACGTATTCTGTTGTCATGGAATGAAGTTTTGTTACTATTGAAAAATAACGAGAGATATCAATTTTTGATATATGTCAACAATCTTAAATAAAACTATAATAAAAACCAATTTCGAAAGTATTAATCCCGAGACGGGAAACTATAACCTAAACATTTGGTCCTTCGAGCCAGGATTAGTTGCTGAACTTTCAGCAATTAATAATTAACCGAACCTAATCTGAAACATTGGTACAAACTTAAACTGCCGAGCTGGTGGGCTGAAGAATTGGATTGCAAGTTGGTGGTTACCTATCCCGTAAGTCTGTTCCATAATTTAGAGTGAATTTTTTACCGTAGCGATTTCTCGAGATTCGAAAGAGAAAAACAAACTCGAATGTATTACTCTAAAGGGATTTGTTGATAAATCGAAAGTTAAATCAACAATTCGAAAGTATAGAAATATAATTTCACTTTGTTAATCGAGAATCGAAGGTTTACTTAAAGTATTCTTAAAAGTTACGCAATTTTTGAAGATTAAGATTTCGAAAGTCTATAGATTTTTTGTCTTTTTTTACAAGTTCAACAAAAACCGATCACGAAAGTTTTTGATTTATTCAATAAGCGTAGTATTGTGAATAATTGAAATTTAGATCAAAAATGGCTCCGAAAGGTTTAGGAAAACTAATTATAAAACGAGACTCTATGAATTTTGATTTAAACAATTTTGCAAAATATGTAGAGAATTTCAAAACAGATTTGACAGGTAATTTAGACTCTGATTTAAAGGAAGAAAAAATTGCAGAGCTGGAAATGAGGTTGGAAATGCAGGTATCTACTATACACGAATTTGAACACGTACAAGGTGAAATCGAAAGTATTACGGAATTAGCAGATCCAGAACAGTTACCAGAGCGAGAAGCTTTCAAAAAAACATATTTTCGTGCATGTGCTATGGCGAAAAATATAGTTTCTAAATATTATAAAGAAATAAACCAAAGTAATGGATCTGATAATTCAGTAAAAAATGATAGTCATTTAAGTAGATTTCATTCAGGAGGGCAATTAACTAATATTAAATTAGCCCAGATTCAATTACCCAAATTCTCTGGCCAATATGAAAATTGGCTTGAGTTCCGCGACACATTTGATTCGCTTATAAATTCTAATCAGGGTATTAATGAAATTCAAAAATATCATTATTTGAGAGCATCGTTAGAGGGTGGAGCCGCTCAAGTCATTCGCTCATTGGAATTTTCGGCAGCAAATTATACTGTAGCTTGGGAGACGTTAGTAAACAGATACAATAATAATAATTTACTAATTCATAACCACGTGAAATCAATTTTCAATATCCCAAACTTAAACCAAGAATCTGCTACTGATTTACGGAGTATGTTGGACACATTGTCAAAGCATTTAAGGTCATTGCAAACTTTAAATCAACCTACAGAGTATTGGGATACTCTTTTAATTTACATTATTAGCAATAAATTAGACAAGAATACAGCTCGAGAGTGGGAAGAGCACAAGGTTCAACTAGGAGATAAAAACAATGCATCTCCACGCTTAAATGATCTGAAAATATTTATAAAAAAGGTCTGTTCTGTCAGACATTTCACAGATTTTCGACCCTTTAGGTCTCCTAGCTCCATGTATCGTTGTAGGAAAAATTCTCATGCAACAATTGTGGATGATAAAACTAAATTGGGATGAGTCATTACCTTCCGAATTATATACAAGTTGAGTTAATTTTAGGCAAAATTTAATATATTTGAATGACTATCATATACCTAGAATAACTATTTGTGCTAACCCTACCGTAATTGAACTTCATGGATTCTGTGATGCGTCTCTAGAAGCCTATGGGGCTTGCATTTATCTTCGAAGCATTACCAGTGCAGGGGAAATTTATGTAAAACTTTTATGTGCAAAATCAAGGGTTGCGCCTTTGAAATCATTAACCATTCCTCGACTGGAATTGTGTGGTGCACATCTTTTAGGTCAACTATCCGATTTAATTCGGAAGTCGCTAAGGCTCCAAATTAATAGGCAATTCTTCTGGAGTGATTCTGCCGTTGTACTATGTTGGATTAAGTCACAACCAAATTTACTACAATCTTTTGTGCAAAACAGAGTCTCACAAATTCAGTCTTATACTCACCCAAGAGAATGGTCTCATGTTAAATCTAACCACAATCCTGCCGACCTCTTATCCAGAGGAGTTCTACCAAAAACTTTATTGACTTCTTGTCTCTGGTGGTCTGGTCCTATGTGGCTATCAAAACCCGAGGCAGATTGGCCTGTCTCAGAAGTTAAAACTCCAGAAAACATACCAGAACTTAGGAAACAAAAATTAAGTCTCTTGGTATCAAAACCCACTGAATACTTTCCCTTTAACAAATTTTCCAAGTTCAATATCATACGAAGAACCATGGCTTATGTCCAGAGATTCGTTTTTAACTGCCGAAATAAAGCCTCTCTATGAAAGTTTGGTGTATTGTCAGCATCAGAGTTAAATTCTTCCGTTTTAACATTGGTTAGATTGTCTTAGATGGAGTGCTTCTTTGAGGAACGATATTTCCTTCTAAAAAATAAACCCATACCAAAGAAATCGCGTATCCTTAATTTAAATCCATTTCTGGATGGCGAAAATATTATTCGTGTAGGTGGACGAATACAAGCGTCATCTTTTCATGTCGATAAGAAACATCCAATGCTGCTCCCAGACAAACATCATTTAACCAAACTTATATTCAAACATGAACATCTCAAACTTTTTCATGATGGTCCTCAGCTGTTGTTAGCCTCCATCAGAAATCGATTTTGGCCCCTTTGTGGTCGTGATTTAGCCAGGAAGACTGTACACTCCTGCATAGACTGTTTTAGAGTAAAACCTTCACAAAATAATCCTATCATGGTAATTTACCAAAATCAAGGCTGAGTCCTACATTACCTTTTACAGTAACCGGCGTAGACTATGCAGGGCCCATCATGATAAAAGATCGCAAGGGACGCGGAGCAAAATCATGGAAAGCATATATATGTTTATTTATTTGCCTTTCTACAAAAGCAGTACACTTGGAATTGGTGAGTAACTTAACTTCAGAAGCTTTTATTGCTACTTTTCGTAGATTTTGTGCAAGACGCGGTAAACCCTCTCAGATGCTTTCAGATAATGGTAGTAACTTTGTAGGAGCTCGATCTGAATTGCAAGAACTAGCCAAATTTCTCTTAAATAACCAAAACTCTCTTCAAGAAACTTTCAATGATTTAGGTGTTTCTTGGAAGTATATACCTGCCTATTCACCTCATTTTGGAGATATTTGGGAAGCGGGAATTAAATCGACAAAGGGTCATTTGAAACGTATAATGAAAAATGTAACTTTAACCTTTTAAGAGCTTACAACCTATCTCGCAGAAATCGAGGCGATATTAAATTCACGTCCTTTGACTCCATTGTCATCTGATCCCAGTGATCTTTCGGTGTTAACACCGTCCCACTTTCTCATCGGGCAACCACTAACAACTATACCGGATCCAGATTTTCGAGAAGTTCCAATTAATCGATTATCTAGATACCAGTTGCTGCAGCAAATGCAACAACACTTTTGGCAACGATGGTCTCAAGAGTACATCAGCGAATTACAGACCTGTACCAAATGGAAATCTAACCACCAAGAGCTAAAGTTGGGTGCTTTAGTTCTAATAAAAGAAGACAATTTGCCTCCTCTCAAATGGAAACTGGGCAAAATAACGGAGCTTCATCCTGGAAGTGATAGTGTCGCAAGAGTAGCAAGTATTGCCACTGCGAACGGAACAATCAAAAGAGCCTGGTCGAACATATGTGTATTACCCATTCCTAATGATGAGGACAATATATAAATAATGTTATTATTGTGTTTTAAGTGTTTAAAAAAACCTTTTCCATGAACATTAGAATCCCCATTGCTGATTGACAGACTGCAATTAATTTGAGCTGTTAACGTTTTTACCTTGAGAGTTATTCACCTTCTCAAGCGGGGGGGAATATGTTAAGACCTTTAGTTAAAATATTTTGTATCGGAATCATATACGTATTCTGTTGTCATGGAATGAAGTTTTGTTATTATTGAAAAATAACGAGATATATCAATTTTTGATATATGTCAACAATCTTAAATAAAACTATAATAAAAACCAATTTCGAAAGTATTAATCCCGAGACGGGAAACTATAACCTAAACAGAAGGTAAAACTTGTACTAATGACTCAAGGAGTCGTCTAAATGTATCACGAAAATACAGTGGCTTACCATAGCCAAAAATAAAAAATTGTCAAAGCTAATAATAACATAAACTGTCATAAATAAATTTAAAAAAGGATTTTACCCTAAAAGAAAGTTTCTCTTGTGTCTTCAAACACTCTTTATTTTCCTGTCAATTTTAATTGTTCGTAGAACCTTCTATAAACTTACATTTTTTAGATTCAATCTTTGTCGATTTTCAATTAATTGTTTCCTTTTTTTAGGCTACTGAAACAAGAAAAAATGTACGTAGTTCTGATATGGGGTACAAAAGATACAGAATTTACCCTGAGTGGTAAACTTACGAAATACGTAGCTCTAGGCAGTGAACTATTCAGTTCTCTTTTAGAACCAGCTCCCGGGACCGACTCTACGAGAATGGCTGGTTCGGGAGGTACTGCTATAGTATCCACTTCTTCAACGCCCTCACCATCGGTACACATAGCAGTAGTGTTCAACGGACTGTTTACCAATCAAGAATCTTTGGGAGTACCTATAAACGTGATGCTGGCTGTAGATGAGAAGAGACAAACTCTTCTTGAAGGGGTAAGCGACAGTAGGTTTAAATTAAAGTTTTTTACCAAGTGCCAACTGTTTTTTAAGCGATTCTAATTTGAAACATATTGCTAATGGGGTTGAAAAAATCACTCAACGTAACCAGAGACTTAAATTAACCATACCTAAGAGATTTCCGAAACTTATCTCTATTTCAAAAGTTGTTTCCAAAATGCACCAACTATATACATACAATATCCTTGAAATTTATTACCGGTTGGAGGTACAATTATAATTTAATTAAAAATTTATCTATAAATTGGCTGAGCATCATAAGACACTGATCGTTAACCATCATTTTCCTACGTAGATTTATTATTACAGTACATCCAGTCGAGATTTCGAGTCCTCGGCACTTCAGCCTTTAGGTTTCTCGTGCTCTTGGTTGTACCGTTTATGTGAAGGGAGTAGTTGTCCTTATTAGGCTGAACAGACCTCTCACTAGATACATTTTGGAGAAATCCTACCTTAGGCGCTCTAGTCCCAGGAGTTTATAACTCCAATGAGTCAGTGCTTCGAATTCGAAGACTATGTGTGAGGCTGTTTCTTCCTCTTCCGTGTACAACCAAGTAGGCTCCTGCCTATATATGTCCATGGTATGTATGTGCTTCCTTAGAGTGCAGTGATCAGTGAGTAATCGTATCAGCTTATTCATTTAACCCCTACTGAGGTTTAGTATTCCATTGGTCAGCGACTCCAAGGGTTTTTCAATCAGGAATTTGCTGTGTTCCTGCTTAGACACATACCTTCAGTACATTTGATGTCTTGTTTTAATCCGCAGAGATATACACCCCCTTACTGCAGTTTTTGATATACCGAATACTTCTTCGGCATCAGTGAATTCCATTTCATACCCTTTTTTGCCAGGGAATCTACGATTTCATTACCTACCCTTGCGCCCCGCAACCTACTTAAGCATCTTATTGTGGTTGGCCAGGATTAAGAATTTTTGTAGGCACTACCAGACCAATTTGGATCGGATCTGGGGGCAAGGTAAAGATTTCAGTGCTGCCTCACCGTCAGAGAGTATAAACATCTTTGGGCCTCTATACCCACTCAGATTAAATTAGATTTGATGAGGTGACATTCTCCAGCCCGACTCTTTTTAAGTAGCCAATCAGCCTCGAGACTGAATCATTCATGTAATTTCTTGCCGGTTGCTTCTCATCGCCTAGTGCAAGAAACCGCACATTCGCCAGGAAGTCGCACTGGCATAGGCAACTATACCCCCTTTCAATGTTCATTTGCAGACACGTGTTGATAGCGTATATTTTCGCCTAGAATTCAGATGCAAATCTCCCTGGAATGCGTAAGCGTTGCAACTGGGTTTAACACCATGAACTCCAGTTCCTGTTCTTCTGTCAGTTTAGGATCCGTCGGTTCAGCACACCAGCGCTCCATCCTGACTACAAGTCTCCGTCGTATTCTAGTTTTGATATATGTTGTATGGTTGTTTGTGTTTCCTACGTAGATAACGCTCATCTTTTTTGAGTCGAACGCTTGTTAAAGTGGAACTTGTAAAACATTTGCGTGCAAAATATGTTTGAGGTTGGAATAAAAACAAGATGTAGGCAGGTTGAATGCACGTGAAATAACCAATCATAAAAATTCGCCCACTATTTCACATTGCAGACCAAAAGTGTAGGACAATAATTTCGTTCAATCAATTTCCTCTCTTATCCTGGTAATTTCCATAGCTTTTTCATAAAGACTACCCATTTGCAAGCTATTACAGTTTTAAATCGCTTATAATACAGTCAGTATTATACACATTTTCATTTCTGAATTCCTTTCTTGATTATTTTAGAATATTAAAGTGAATATGCCAGCACCAGATTTGAACTTTATAGAAATAAGCACTCCAATATCTCTAGCCGATCTTCGTTCATTATCAAGAGGCAGAATACTTCTAACGGTATCGTCAATTTCCGAACCAAATGCTTTGAGGCTCAGCGGCAGCGTTATAACTAAGGTAACGTGTGAGATCTTCCAGACGACATTAATTGGCGAAAAAGATATAGCATCAACTACTAGTGGCTTAGCTTGGATGTACCTTAACAACCAAGGGGCGTTAATATACAGCATTCAAGTAGATAATATGGACCAAGATCAATTCCACACCGTAACCTTAACTGATACGACAGGAAAGAAAAAAGCTGAGGTACTGACACCAGCTTTTCATGATGGTTGGGCAAATGGTAAGCTTGAAATAGTAGTAGTATTTGTAAAACGATCTTCAAATTTAAATACCACATAACACCTGACGTTACTGGGACGTTTCAAGTAAAGAATTCAATTTCCAAACTCAGGTTCATTACCACTTACACCCATCATTTTATCTGATGAAGATATGATAATAATAGTTTGGTTATAGCAATATACCTCAGATACTAACAAGGTATGATGGAAATATTACTTTAGTAAGATATGAAACGTCCATTCTCAATTGTTTGTTCTTATTACGTTAGGAATGGGACCTGCGTTTTCTTCAATGGTTTAACAGTAATAGTTGAGTTGCTGAGGACCAGCTTTCATATAATCTTGTAGGCGATCGGGGAGTGTATGGTCTTCCTTTGCTTCTAGTACTACTTATGTATTCATTCCAACAGATTATATCTCCTAGGTATCCTGATATTAGTGATGCCTTTATTGTTTAAGGTGTTACTTATTATTTTTACCTCTAGGCATTTGAATGCCAACACGTGTTCCATACCTTGGTTATAGAAAGAGAGTTTGCATCTTCTGGGTTTCCTAGTTATTATTAAGGAGTTTGTTTTCTTCTTCTTCACGTATATTTGTATGTTGAATTTTTTTCCCGTCTGTTCGAACTTACATAGTAACCGTTGGAAATAGTCATCGTCCTCAGTCATCCGCATAACGTACCATTTTTATTTCATTGTTTTCAATATTCTCTACCAGCTTGCTTCACTCCATTTATGATTTCACACATATTATAATATTAAATAGGATGGGGCTTTGTTTCCCTATTTGATTCCGGTTATCGCTGGAATTTTGTTACTTAGTTTATTTGCTGCTATAATATAGTAAATTTTATACCCATTTAGAATAAGACCATCCTTATTTATTATTAATAAATCGGTTGAAACAAAAAATTACCAACATTAATGAACGTCGTAACTAATTTATTAGATGTCACGTTTTTGAAGTTACGTCAAATTTTGATTTCATGTTAATGTCATAACGCAAAATAAGATATAAAAATGCGATATTCTGATGAATCCAAAAAACTTATGCTTAATGTAGTAAACTATTTTCAAAACGATTTAGGATCTCGATTTAAGGCAATTCAAAATGCGTCCGAAGCACTAAAAGTTCCAGAAAGCACATTATATAATCTTGAAAAACCAAACAGAGCTACAGATTTCGAATTTAGAAGAAATATGTCTGTAAGCGTTTCCCGGAGCAAAACCCGAATTACAAAAAATACCCTGCATTGTTTGAGGGAAGTAATTTATAAAATGTATGCGCGAAAGGATAAAATCACAGTAGAAACTATTTTACGGCAATTTATCGAAGAGTCTCCAGAAACTAAGATTTCCAAAGGTTCGTTATATTTGGGAATTAAAAAAATGGGTTTTCATTTCGAAAAAACAGGATGGAAGAAAACATTTATTGGAAATGCCTGCAGTCAGATTAAAAAGAATATTATTTTTGAACAAATACCATGCTGCTAAAAGCGAAAAGCTCTTTACACCTGTTTTTCTGGATGAGACATGGGTTTTTAGTAAAAGCGGGGACATAAGAATGTGGCAAGATGGTACTAAACACAGTGATTTAAAAATAACTGGAAGTGGGACACGATATGTAATTGTTCATGCCGGTAATAAAAAAGTTTTTATGGCAAATGCATCGCTTATTTTTAAATGCAATAAAAAAACAGGCGATTACCATGATAACATGAACACCGAAAATTTTGAAAATTGGTTTAAACAGCAACTAATTGTAAACTTGGAAGAACCATCGTTAATTATAATGGATAACGCAACGTATCACAGTCGCCTGGATGAAGAAATCCCAAGAAAAAGTTGGAGTAAAACACGCATGTTAGAATGGCTCAAAAAAAAGAATATTCCTTTTCCAGATCACCTTTTAAAGGATGCTGTTTGGAATATAATTGAAAAGCAAGTTTTGCCAGAAAAAAATTATCATTTAGACAAATACGCTGCCGAGCATGGTCATTGTGTTCTCAGGCTACCACCCTATCATTGCCATTTTAATGCCATCGAAATGGTATGGTCAGAAACTAAAAGGCATTATGACCAAGCTATTACGAAAACTGCAAGGTCACCTACTGAAGTCTTAAAAGTATGGAATGACGTTGTAAAAAATGTACCGGAGCAACACTGGCAGAATTACATAAATCATACAGAGAAAATTATTTCTGAAGCATGGGAAGTAGAAAACAAACTGGACCTACTAAACATCGAACCTATGGTGATCTCTGTATCCAATGAATCCGTTGATGAACTATCACTTTCCGAAAGTTATTCTGATTTAGAAACTAATTAAACTTTGCCTTGAAGATCATGTTGTCATTTTTTTAAAATCTAGAATTTGTACTTAATCGAACTCTGAATTGCCATATTTTTTTAAGAAAACTATGTATCTAGTTAATAAAACAATGTTTTTAAAATTAGTGCGCTTCTTTTATATTCTTTTATTATGTCAACATCTTTAGAATTTTATGAATTTCATAAAATTAATTTGTATTATTACAAACCGCCACTGATAATATGACATTTCAAGTCACTACGCCAATGCAATAAGAAATATGTCAAGCATTTGACAGGACAAAGGTCATAACCTAATTTTTTTCATGCGGGTTCAGATGGTTCAAGAAGCCGCATACGTTAAGTTACTAAAACGGCTGGTACCTCTAAATAGGTATTAATTTTACTATACATATGTGTGGTTATCGGAGTGTAGTATGTTCCTTTTTACAAAAGAGTTATTACGTCTGCTAATAGTACTCTATCCAAGACTTTGGTTAAATCAATTTAACAAATGAAGGCTGTCTTATCAAATTCTATGACTTTTTCGGTCTTTTGACGTATAAATATTGTGTCTATAGTTGACCTATTACTACCCAATCCTTCCTGTTCTTTGTTCTTCTTACATTACTTTTAATTTGGTACAGTATATTAAATAGGTTGTAGATTGAAAACAACCCACAAGGAAGTACTGCAGACGACCTATTTTTGTCACAATATTGATTTTCAAATTATTGTCAATTTTGCATTGATTGACTTTTCTTCACCAGTTATTATTATAGTAATACTCGAGAGTTGTATTAACTCTCAAAACAATCCTTAGATTTTTTTAACTTTCCGGTAGCAACTGAATATTTAACCTTGGAAGACGATATGGCGAATTTTTGCTACTTTAGATAGTCTTTCTTACGTCCCTCAAACTCATTGGTTTAAGCGTCTTAATGATGAATCTTTTTCTTTTAGGAACGGAAGATAGACTTGTTCATAAAATTTTAGAACCTCTATATAATAGTAGGTTGGACATGAGAATAGCTGTAGGTAATAGCAGTTTACATGGACATCTTAGTGCAAAACTAGTAGCAGATGCTAGAGATGCTCCGGCTCCTCTTCTACTTAAGCGAGAAAACTATAGTCTACCGTCAACAGTAGTAGGCCTTGCTTGGATTTCAGTGGATAGTGACTGTCACATTCATTATGATATTTCAATTTCTGGATTAGGACACGAAAAAAAATTGCAACTATATTTAGAAATGTATCCTATCATAGCACCGGGAGCGCCAGTTCTGATAAAACCCCTAGAAGAATTCGTAGGTAATCAAGCAGAGGGCAGTCCTATAGATATTCTTACTAAAGAAGAGTTAGATATGTTAGATACTGGAGTGAATTTTATTAAACTGAAAGATTATTCTTCTAGTATAGTGTTACTCTCAGCAACTCTAACAAAGGTAGGAATTCAAAATTTTATTTACATAAATATTAAGTCTAATATCTTTTCCTGTTGTAGGTCAAGTTGCCAATCTCTTGTAGGCCTTCTCACCGAGATAAAGATAATATTGTCCCAGTAATCTATGATATACCAGGAGGTGCTCATCCCACAGAAGATTGCTTCTTCGAAGGAAAATTTTACAAAAAGGACAGTACTTGGGTGTCAAAAAATCCTTGCCAGATGTGCTTCTGTCAAGACGGTCAGACGTCCTGTGACCGAATGACTTGCCCAGATGTAAAATGTACTCCCCATAACAATCTTACAAATCCTGGAGAATGCTGTACTGTTTGTGGGGATCCAGAAATTTTAAAAAGTAATCAAAAATGTGTATTCAACGGAATGACTTATTCTTCAGGAAGCAAATTCCATCCTTTTCTTATACCGATCGGATTCGATGATTGCACCATATGTACTTGTGATCCAATAGATTTGGAAATTAAATGTAGGAGAATTGAAAGCAACTCTGCTAAATGTGGCAAAGGGGCCGTTACTACGCCAGAAACTTTAAGTGAAGATGACATTAGAAAATGGTCCGTCAAACGTAAAGAAGAAGTATCGAATACTGAGTTGATAATAAAAGAAGGTGGTTGTAAAAACTTTAACAATCCTGAGAAACCTTACAAAAATGGTAGTACTTACCATCCTTATATAGCGTCTCTCGGAGAATATAAGTGTGTTACCTGTAAATGTCAGGTAAGTTCGATTTTACTAGATATTTCGTATTTAAAAAAACCACGTCGAGGTTTGAAAAAACGCATTGTCCTAGTGAATCGCGCGCAACAAAATGCTGCAGCCGGAGCATTTCAAGTTTAACTCTTTTTTTAAATTTGTTTTTGCAGGAAATGCAAAAAAAAACCTAGCTTAACTCCAGATTAAAAAAGAAGAAATCTGCAAAACAGAATAAATGCATCTGCAAAACAGAATAAATGCATCTGGATCACAGTACTAATACCGTGTAGGCACTCCTCTACTTCTCATCACTGCATTCATGCCTTAACAAAAGTGTACGGAATATTTCCCACTCTTCAATAGCGACCTCTATAAGTTGATTGTGATTAGCAACAAGGTCTACGATTTCGAATATTTTTTTAAGATCCCATATATGCTCTATAGGATTGATGTCAGTACTGCTAGGTGGCCTCTGTAATGAAGGGATACTAACATTACTTAGGTAGCCACTTTCCTGCCTAGCCAAATGGAGGCGAGTGTTGTCCTGCATGAATGAAAAACTAGGACCCACAAACAGAGCAAAAGGCATTATATGTTCGACAATAATGTTGTCTGAGTAATATTGGGCATTCATAGATCTTGTACGTAGGTATATAGGGACCAACTCTGTAGAACATCGAAGCAAATCTACCCCCCCCCCTTCCCCCACGTTTAAAGCCACCGCCAAAAGGTACTTCAAGAGAGAAATTTCAGAGGGCAAACCTTTCCTCTGACCTTCGACAAACATGCTCACGTAGGTACATCTGGGACTTTAAGACTACCTCTAGTTACATCGGACAACAAAACTTGTTTCCAATCAATTCCGATGTAATCTTACAAAATTCAATCTCTAAACTTTGTGTTCCCTGGTGAGCAATGGTTTTTTGGTCATTCTTCTTTAGCTTCATCCTGTTTCATGTAAACCTTTAACAGTTCGAGACCATGTATAGCGATATTCCTAACATCTGCTAATGACTTTTTGAGCAGTTTCCTGATGATTCTCTTAGATGTCTCAAAAAACGATTATCAATTTCAACATGTTCGCTCTTGCTTTGTTCTTCGATAGTACGAGTCCGTCTCACTATGTCGCCTTACCATGCGACTATTGCTCGTCCTAACAGCAAGTCTGGAGCTTTTTAAGAACAGATTTTTGCAGATTCATTAAAAACTATGAAATCTCTTAAATTATTTAAGAGTTCTATGACAAATACATCTTTCTGTTCCACTCGCATATCTTCTGTATTCTTGCACATCTTTTGTTTCGTTCGCTTTATAATTTTGATCAGTTGATGAATTGACCTTTTCCAAGTACGTCATCGTGACGAATTTCTTTCACCGGACAACCTTCACACTAAATTATAATATAACCACAAACCGAATAATACAACACGATAAAACTCATAACAATTGCTTTTTTACACTTTTAAGTTATTATAGTATCCAACTAATACACAC
This sequence comes from Lochmaea crataegi, assembly GCA_947563755.1. Lineage (NCBI taxonomy): Eukaryota > Metazoa > Arthropoda > Insecta > Coleoptera > Chrysomelidae > Lochmaea > Lochmaea crataegi. The sequence goes on along the minus strand of OX387425.1, from coordinate 38,856,696 downwards.
TAGTACACAAATTTACCAAAACCAATTAACTTTTGTTCTCGATTTATATTTAAATCAGTAAAAAATGCTATTTCCATCCATCTTTCTGATGGTTGTCCGTAATCAGCTGACAACATGGCGCGGGATGACGACACTTGGAAACGCTCTATTATAGAACATTATGGTTTATTATCGTTTTTTCCAAATAACCAAACTTCATCTCATAATTTTTTTGTTACCCATTCCCACAGTCACTACTATGGGAGACCAATGTCATCTATCCATGGATCTATTGATTACTTAGTTCAAAAAAATGTGTATCAACTCTTGTGTTTAAAAATACATAAAATACAAAATAAATGAATAATTATTGGTTTATCATCAAAAGTGGTGGTATTTATTTTATAATCTCATTTCGGTTATTGAGTACTGCCTATTATCGGGCTTAACTGTTTTCAGTGGTGGTTTTTCCTTAACAACAATTTACTTTTTACAGAATGGAACACAAACTTGTGCACGAGAACGCTGTGAATGGAAAAATTGTAAAATGGTATTCGATATACGAAAAACTAGGACAAAAAATAATAAAAAAATGCCCATAACGTTTTCTGATTACTGTTGTTCTTTAAAAGAATGCCGAAAAATTAGGCACAAGAAAAAGGTGGAAGAAAGGGCTTCTCACAAACAATGAAATACGTTTTTAAAAATACTTTCCTAAGTTTTGGAATTATTTAACCTAAGTTTTGGAAATTCTTAAAAGGTGGACTTCAAGTCCTTGTTACCCCTTAACCAAAGAAGACTGAGGCAGTTTAAAAAGGACGATGAAGGAAGAAATAAAGAGAGAGAGAGCTGCCACAAGTATTTATTTACGTTTAAGTTTTATTAACCAGGACTGGAATATGTACAGAATTATTAACAGCAAAAAGAACAGGTTATATCTATCATATGTAGTTTGGAAACGGTTTGTCTTGAACTTGAATCATTACTGAATACATATACATAATTAAAAATGGTTCAAACTTCATAAATTTATTGCTTTGAACTTTTTTATATTTCAAACAAGTCTAGAATTGTAAATTAGATCAAAAAGTTTATCTGATGAGTCGAATACTTAAGGGTGTAGAATATACGCCATGAAATAATTTAACGCATTGAATTAGAGAATATGTTTTTAATACGAATTTATAAAAAGCAAACTTTTTTCTGCAACAGAAAAATGTTTATATAGTTGAGATTATATCATTTTAAAATCAAATTTTTCTCCAGAAGTGGCACTTGTTTGACATTCAGAACGTTTATCCACAATAAATCTATTAAGGTGGAGATAGAGGAGCTGATTAATTTTACCAATGTTGTATGAATTTTAAATCCGTTTAACCAAACATTAGACAATGTGCAGCCAAAATATTCTAAAATGTTCTATACTCCGGAGAACTTCATATATTCTACTCCCTGGTATGTAAATGGTTTAACCAACTTTAGATTAAGAGTTGTTTAGCAAAATATAATGTTGCAAAAAGCAGAAAACAAAAAAAATAAAACTAAAAACGAGTGAACTTTCCAGAAAATAATAAAACTTTTGAACAAAATTTCAAAAAAGAACTAGCATCCTATTCCCCAAAAAAGTTTCCAAGCTACGTATACCTCGGCCAAAAACTTTGTGTTCATCCTATTTCACAATTAATTTATTCTAATTTGAGTTAATAACATATTTAAGTTTTTAAAGGCCGTAAACATTTTATACAAAAAAACTATTTTGATATAACAGTTGCTGAACTCAGGCATACTAAGAGGTTATTTGGGAAATTTGTGCTGTATTCCTTTCCTGTATATTTGTATATAAAGTTCAAGCTCTTAAAAGCAAAGTCAAATCGTAGAGTTCAGTTTTTTTTTTTGAGAGTGTAAGGGATATGAGATTTTATTTATTTATATTTTTGTAACATTTTTCACAAGGACGATTATTTGACTGTGCTTATAAAATTTACTATTTATTTTACAAAAATATTATTTGTAAATTATTCCATAGTTTGTATAGTATAACTCAAAGAGCTTTAATTGAGATTCATTATCACTTTTTTTTCATCGAAATCGTTCATTATAAATAAAACTAATTTTCTCACAATAAATATCTTGATAAACAAAATAATGATAATAAATCATTTTCAATAACTAATCTACCATTAATATTTTTTGTACCACTCTGGAGATAAGTTCTGTGAAACAATTTGGAAGGTTTTAATGTAAAATTGGTGGATTTTTTTTAACCTTTATTTTCATTAAGCAAAGTTGTTATGATGAAAATGTTTTGCTCTAGTAGATATTCATTGGAATCAGTTAATTTGAGGTCATTTGATTGGTTATGTTCAATCAAATGTCCTCAAATTAACTGATTTCATTGGATTCACTCTATTAGGTATGTTGCCATGGATACATTTTGATTTATTTCGATTTTGACGTTTCAAATATTTAATATTTCAAAATGTCACGATTTTGTCATAATACTGACGAGAACATTAATGAAATTATAGAAGCAAATATACTATGTATTTTTTTCTATAACTAGCAAAAAATTTTCTATTCAATAATCCTCGAACATTGATAAATGCTCAAAAATTTTATAACAACTTTCTCAAGCTTGTTGCTTATTGGCAACAGACCTCCGCCTGCGGCGTCGGTCTGTTTCCAAGCAACAAGCTTTCGAAATCTGTTATAAAATTTTTTTTAACAATTGCTGCGGCTTGCTGTTATTGAATATATTATTTAAATAAATTTTCCAAAATACACAAATGATATCGTTTAAGTATTTTTTACTATTTATCTTTCACATTATTGTAAATATAAATGATATCAACTCCCAAATATAGAGAGAACAGGACGTTTTTAATAAATCTGAAAATATCAGGAATTCCAGATTAAAATTTGAAATTAATTATCGTGAAACTGAAAGCTTTATTATAGACTTTCGTGAGAAAATGAAACCTTTTAAAAAAATATTAGTCCCATTTACTGCAAGTGACAAGCTTATTCGAGATTAAATGATTTCAAAATTTATTGTTAAATTGATTTTGGATCTTTGAGTTATATTATAAACATTTAAGAGAATTTTTTTTCTCAATACTCATTAGAGAAGAAGGCTGAAAAGAATGTTTTGGGGGAAGCTTAAAGATAATTTGGACTGTATAATATTTATACCATTTAATTTCGTTAATAAGTTGCTAGAGATTTTTTATAAATTTTTAGTGACATTATCATTGGGCTTTCCCCGTGTATGTGAATGATGTATATCTATATGTTATGAAAACAAAAAACGGTAGCCAAAATCGGAACTTCAAATTATCCATCCACGAAAAATATAAATCGTTTTAATATTTTAAATCGTACTTAGTTGATATTGTTTAATAATGATTGGTTGATACTTCCAAATATTTATTTAACTAGATGTTTATTTTAAATAAACTATTAAAATAATTTGCATGTTACAAGGCGTGCTAGAAAAGTTATGGCTTTGCGGTTCGGAAGAAAGTTGCATGCATATGCCATAGCCAAATTGTAAAACCCGCCGATTGTCGTGTCGTGGCCAGATTGTCAAATATTCTCTTATATATATTATCTTTTGCTTAAAATTTTGGCAGGTGATACATTTTAGTCGTTTTGTAAAATACAAATTTTATTCATTAAATGGCAATCAAAAGTTTTAATAATGGATTGAATGGACAATATGTGAATTGAAACATAAGATAACGTATATTTTGCATATTCTTTAATAAAAAGTACAAATGGAACTGAAGAATAAAATAGTGAACATGAGATATTTAAAAAACTTAAATAAAACAACATTCACCAAGCTTAAAAGACACAATAAGCAAATTTCATTTATCAGAACATGGACCAATGGAGTGATATCTAATTGAGAATAATAATAATTCTTGTCTACTTCACTAAAGTCCGTATTGCCACATTTAAAATAAATAAAACCAAAGATAATATGGGATATATTTGTTCTCGTCAAAAATCGGTGTTTTACAAGATGACTGGAAATCCTTACGCGTCGAAATGCCAAACAGAAGTTAATCATTTGACAACCTGGCCGCGGGTGGTCCGTCGTTTAATAAAACGCCTAGTGATTTTATAATCTGGCTAGGCAGATAGCAAAATAATAAAAAGTAAACGGTAAACGGTAATTTGACAATCTGGTCGCTGTTTATAAAACGCCTAGGCAATTTATAAAGCGACGGATTTTGTAATCTGGCTATGACCCATAGAAAACAATCTATTTATAATTATTTTCAAAGCCACTGCAGTTATTGTCTGACTGTATATTTTATAAAAATCAATAAAAAGATTAGGACTTCAAAAGTTATTAATTACAACTAATAAGGTGACTCAAGTCAGCGTATAGGAATCGTTGCTGCAGGACGAATCGTGATCGCACCATCACAATAAGCTCCGTAAAACCCTGAGTAATTCGAATCCTACATTTTTTCTAAACGACATACCCATACCCTCAAATATATTTTTTCTGTTATCTACTATTTCATCTAAAACTGCTCTATAGTCTTGTGCCTGTAGGTTCTTTTTATTTATCTCATAATCCAATAGTACTATCAATATTACGTAATTGAATGCTTTACGCTCTATTTTATTTTATTCTTCCATTAAATATTCATAGTGCTCGCTTCCCTTGAGCTTGTTCTCTCTGAAACAAAATTGTTGTACTCTGTTTCTCTTCCACATATTCCTCTTCCTTCGGCATTTTGGATAGTACTAGTATCAGGAACTCATTTAAATAATATTTCATGCCTCAATTTTCCCATGAGCCACGCGTAACCACTTAATATTATCATTTAACAAATATAAACGTAAAAGTATTTATCAATTGAAATATTGTCAGAATTGCTAATATCTGATACCTGATCATCTGCATTTTTGTGGATTAAAATAATAATTAAGTTTTTAATAAGTATTGCGCATGTCATCTCCATTCTACCGCTTATCTAATACCTGATCATCTGAATTTTTGGATTAAAATAATAATTAAGTTTTTAATAAGTATGGTGCATGTCATCTTCCTTCTACCGCTGACTTTTCCAATTAATCGTACTACCATCTCAGTAGCTATCCAATTCATGTTTTTTTCAGTTTCCATTCTGCCGATTTTGTTATATCTCTTCTTTATCAACAATTCATTTCAATAAGTCACTAATCCATATCTTCTAGTATTCACGTCCATGTTCAGCTTTGCGCGTTCCAAATTCCTGTTATATGAATTTTAATTTGCCATAAAATGTATGTTTTCAAGCCTTGTAATAATCATTTTATTTCTAATGTGGGTTTTTAACATGTCTGAAGAGGTACGTACCTACTTATAATTTATGTGTGTTCATTTTTAGGTACAAAATACCGCGTAAAAACAATTTATCTTATATTCTTTCAATATAATTTTGAATTACCCGTCATTTCATGTCGTTTTAATCTTCGTTGTATCTTTTTAGGTTTGTTAGTCTAATTATAAAGTTGCCTCTACCGTACTTGGCGTCTCGTCATTACTAATATCTAATATAAATAAACCAAAAGTCTCATATTAGCATTAAAATTATTATTCATTCCATGTCCAGTTTCAGTTAAGAAAATTACGTTACAGATTATCTATTTCGCAACTTTTTTATTTTCAAAATTTAGCGTTGCTGTGCTAGAACCCATGCAAAACTATTTTTTTCAACTACATGTTTTTTAAATCTAAATACATCTGCTGAGATTCTCCAATTCTGATTTTGGTAGGTATATCATGGACTAACTTCAAATATAATAGAAATGCTGCTTCAGTGTTTGTCAATATAAGTCTTAGAAAAGCAAGTCAGAAATAAAAATAAACGAGGCAAAAATACACAATAATAACATATAATACTGAACAGGGGCAACTATCCAGACATTTTTAAGTTGTGTGTTCAATCAACATTACTAATTATATGAATTGAACATACTTCTTACATGAAATTTTGTAAAAATAAGACAGCCGCAAGGTTTCTCTGAGTTCTCGTGACCAGCATGTGAGTGTTTTCTTGTATACTGACTCATGTACATACTGAACAACTGTAAATGCTGCACTATTGAAATTCTCTCTGTTAAGATATACACATATTAGTTCCTAGTTTGCCAATCAGTTATCCTACTCATGAAAAAATATAAATCTTTTTTTAGGCAGTCCGTATAGAATTAGAATTATTTTTAGATAAAATATAATCTTGATATTCTTACCCTTCAAATAAAAACTATTTAAACGAAGTACCATTTAAAATTAATACTCGGTGTTTTCGTTTAAAAAGTTTAAAATGTCCTTGTATAATTTGTATATTTTGTATATACGTATGTTATATAAATTTCAGTTAATTCTGGGTGAATTTGCAACTGTTTTCAATAACAATCTAAACCGATTTTGGCTACCATCTTAATTAATTAGTAGAACATATCATATTTAGTGCCATTATTAAGACAAAACTTTAAGTACTTAAACTCATAGACGTATATGTTGAAAGTTCTAAGGGGAAAATGTACAAAACTTTAACAATTCAATATTTAATTTTGAATCGACTCCAAAATTGATTAAAATAAAATAGATTTCCCTCTTTTCATAATACGTCCATGATTATTTTATTACAATATTAGGTTTGTTTTTTTGTAGCTAAAATGTCAGTCCAATGGAACTCAATAAGCTCAAGCTAAGGCTGTCTAGTGCAAGAGTGAAAATAGCATACATAAATAAAATAGTATTAAATTATTTATGAAGCCATCACTCTAGTACAACTCCTGCACCATACTGATTGCACTTTCCTTAGACCCAGTTCATTTGGTGCTAGTTCTTCAGTAGTTATTACTAAGAACAGTAACGATTGCACAAGCTTCGCTACAAATACATCGTAGACTCCTGAACTAGTGCAACAAGTTCACTCACAAAAAACAAATCTATTAATATTACTAATGAAAAATATAGTCTATACTCAAGCATTTTCGCGGGGTTGCCAATTCAAAACAATCATCTAAAACAAGTGTCATAACAATAAAAAAAATCTATTTTATCATTGGTTTTTTTAAAGTAAATTAGTATGTCGAAAGCGAAATGATCCACTACCGCTATGTATTCCTAACTCTATCTTCCTGAAATTTCATAATTTGCTCCAATCCTTTTCAAGAATACACATTTTTAACTTACATAGTTACAAAATATTATTGAAGAATATTGAATCAAATTATAAAATTTCCCGACGATAGGAGAAAAAATTTAAGTAATTCCTATAGTGATCTTTTTCCGTTTTCGTCTAGTCACCTGGTACAAAAAAACTTATCATAAATGTATTAATTTGGCTGTAGAAAAATATCCCATCTCTGAACTGTTTTTGTCATATTTAAGTTGATAGGGGATACATATCTTCGAATTACCATATCATAGATTATAACTACAACAAAGAGTAAAATTTAATTCAGGGTTATTTCAAAACATGATCGTAAATCATAGCCATATACTGAGTCAACTAAGCTACATCGAAGACAATATTAATTAATTAAATCAGACTTCAAGTAGACTAACACCAGGCTGATTAGATAGGAGATTTCATAGAGAGACTTTAATAACCCTAAACTAGGATTACGGATTCTTAAATCAGTACGCATCTATGGAATATGATTATATTTGCAAATTTTGTCAGAAAAATGGAGGATGCCTTATTCGGGATCCCGTACATAATCCCAAATGTTACCGTTAAATATTTACATCGTTTCTCTTCTTCATCGCAGCATTTTTCAATTTGTTTTTGACTATGTGATCTTGACTTTTTTTTTCAAATTGTTAAAACATTCTCTTACACCCCTCTATTTTATGATTGTCAAGCAATTTATTTTCTTTAAACTAATTTTGGATAATTTAACCTAAAATCTATAAAAAAACTATTTTATGGATCATTCAGTTTTTTTTTCAAAATTAATTTGTTCGCTAAATTTTGTGTTATTGGTCTTACTGTTATCTAAAACTCATTCATCTCTAAATATTTGATGTTACTTAATTAAAAATAAATTTGTTGGTCTAATCCATATAGTCTCATCAAGATTTTCCTCTTTTTCTTCATAATCGGTTTCCATTCTGTGATGTTTCTAAAGGTAGGACAATCTGGTCATCATCTAAACTCAATAAATACAATGAAAATTGGGAAAATAAAAATGGACGGAATCTTAGATCGACGTAGGGTAGTAAGCGGCAAATCCGTTATATAGATATAAGTTCATAACATCTGCAATTTAATGAAATTCAATAACAAGTAGTGATTTGTAACTTTTGAATATCATATACGCATTTATATCAATTATAAATTAACCAATTAAAATGAAATAGCTCAAATTATTACAACTAGTATATATAACAAAATATTTATATATTATAAAATATTAATAAATTCATTCATAATTAATAGTTGAGTTAATTTTTGGTATACCCTGTAATTTATTGTTGTTTGGAATCTCCCTATGCAATAATACCAGTATTTTGCTAAATAATTCATAATATAAGTATTTTCACTAGTAATTGTGATTTTTATTATTAAAATAAATAATTTGAAAATAGAAATAAACAAGCGGTTTTTTTCGTTTTGTCTTTAAAATTTACCCTGGACGCTTTGTAAATTATGAGTGACTATGACACCAAATATTCTCCAAGTGAATTGATTGTTTTGACGAATGTTCGGATTAGTAGTCATTTTCAACTGTAAATATTTTCTAGTATAAGTAATAGTAATAGTAATAATCTTTAGAACGAAATACTTATATGGACTAACTTGTTCTTCTTAAGTTTTAATATGTTAAAAATAGTGATATATCGGCTGAAATGCATTTGATACTAAATATATGTCAGTTGCGTAGCAAGGAGTTTGTAAAGGGGTTGAGTTTAAGCTAATATTTGGGCAATGTATAGAAATACATTTGTTTATGTTAATTTTAGTAGTAACAGTTCTTACGAAACGTGAGGTACCTACCTATGGATTAAAAATGAAATTGTAAACAACCAACAATATCAAATATTTTAAATGTATTGGACATATAGTGAGTACAGTGTGTCAAATTGGAAAACTAATAGGCGATTTTTTAAGGTTTCTTATACCTATTATTGATATATTCCAGATCATTATTTTTTTAGTGTTCTTGAAAAGAATTTAGTTCTTATTAAATGTAACTTTCTGAGTAATAAAAATATGTATTTGTAGCTGGCAGTTTTAGTATGGTATACTAGATTATTTATTTGTTACATAAATATAATTAAAACACTGTATTTAACGGTTGTTAACAGAAGGAAAGTAATTCAAATAAACATATAGGTTCCAATGTACAAGTATCCACTAATTCCAGACTTTTACGCGGGTGCAAAATGGTTAACATATCCTGCCATGCTATGTATTTCGACAATAAACCTCTACATATCTTGAATTTGACATTTAATTGTTTTTTTTTTGAGATAAAATAAGTCAAAGACAAATTATTACTCTTATCTGCTACTCAAAGATTTGAAGACCGATCTCGCCAGTGAAATTACAATACAATTTATGTAGTGCTAATTCCACTTTTTCCAATAACATTGGATCTGATAGCCTAAATTAGCAATAAAATTATTACTGTTACCGAGATAGTTAGTTACTATCATGGAGAATTTATGTTTGATATGCATTCCTTTTCACATTTCTTGTTGCGGTTTTCCCATTTTCAAAATGCTTTGATATTCTACTTCATAATATTAGATCACCTTCTGGAGTAGAACATGAAAACAAATATCGCCTTGTGATCGAGAATTCGAACTTCTTTTAAAATCATGTTATTAAGGTTCTTTGTGAATATAGTTCATATAATAGACTTCTTGGTGTGCGTCATCGTTTGTGACGTATATCCGGGTTTTGGGTATGTCGATCCTTTATTTGTTATTCCACACCTTTAATTTAATAAATAAAATCATCAGGATCGTATTCAACCAAATTCGAAAAGGCTATGAAATTAATAATACTTTGGATATCAAAACATTGCAAAATAAAACAAATTGTATATTCAATTTACATATTAAAATAATTTAATATTAGTAAATATAGTCCTGCACAAGAATTATAATTAAGTCTGCGCCATATGGGACCCTATTTTAATTTTTTTAAGTTTTATGGAAAAAGTTATTCTTCACTTATAATTCTTATTGTTAGTGAATTTTATATTAATTTCAAAATAAGAAACTTCTGCATCGTATTTTGAACGATGTAATTTCACCCGATTGATAGGTCGCGTTTGCGCGTAATCTAAACATCAACCAATCAAATTTTTGTAAGTCAAATAAGGGTTAACGTTTGTAATACGTTTAAACGGTTCATTATTGTGATATTTTTATTAGGATTAATCACAGTCCTGCCTTTTTTCCATTTCTTCCAACATAATGTGTTAGAAGGACATTAACAATCAATGACGCGCACCAAGAAGGATATTATATGAACTCTACCAGTAGAATTTGATGCAGTTGGAAATGCAAAAGTCTGTATTTGGTGAACAATTGTGTAGGAAAACTTATGGCTAATTAAAAGAATATGTTAATTAGTTAGAATATCATATAATCTTAAAACGTCCATTCATGTAACTTGAAATATAATTTATCACTTTGATTACTTAGATAATAGGCTGTCAAAAGTTTAAAAAAAAATATATTAAATTGAATGAATTGATATTACTTTAATTTAGAATATGCTTCATTAATTTCAACAATAATGATATTCAAACAAATTTGGTTTGCAATTTAAAATTGAAGTAGCTACGACATAAGATATACCACTGATTTGGTAAATGTCTACTAACACTGGCGTCCTACTCTTTCATTATTTGATAGTTTCACACATTCACTTCAAATATTCAGAAAAAAACTAGCAAGTGGAGGTTAGGCAAGATAAAAACTGTAAAATCCATTTTTTCGTATTTTTAGTCATAAATTTGGCAACTGTTTTTCCATTTTAAATAGTTTTATTAATTTTAAAACTTGTATTTCCAAATTCCCAATAATATTGCAACAGCAAATCAAATATATTATTTGCTGATTTTCTCATTTTTGGCCTTATTGCATATCAAGCTAGTAAAACTTGCGGACTAGAAGCTGCCCTTCTAGTTTCCTTTGGCTATGCTACTGAATTGTTTACATACTTGTAAATAAATATAAGCAAATGCAGTTCGTTAAACAATAAATCTTTCAAAGGATATTTATATAATAACTTGATTCTTGTAATAACATTTTTGAAATTATGTTTTAATGTGTCAAAATTTTGTTATTAAAGAGTTAAGTTTTAATAAATTTTTCAATTTCTAAATGTACCTGCTAGCTGGAAAAATATATGCTTCATTAATACATTCAGTTGTGTTTTTATTTCCAAATACCCAGTGAAAAGTTTATCACATAGGAACCAAAACTGTGTGCAAATTCAATTGTTAAGGCGGATATTAGCTTATACGCAGTACGGCGATGTCGTAGAACTTGGTTGTCGCGCAGAAAGTCGTATAACAGTCGTAGTAGGACTAGCGTATTGACGACGAGAGACAACATCTTCAGAATTCAAAGACTAATATGCTGTGACTGTTACCTATAAATTACTAATTATTATCCTCGCTCGAAGAACCAAAATTAAAGTATCGGCTTTTAACAGGTTTTTTTTATTTACATCTGGCACTAACTAACTAAACAACATACATAGATACAACATATAGGGTGTTTTAAAAATAAAATTTTTGATATGTAACCGTTCTCTTCCACAAATCTTCCCCCAGTAATTGGCTATTTGAAAAAGCCAATTATTCCACATCTAATACGATAAGCTTCGATAGAGGTCTCTTTAATAACGTGTGTGTACTGGTTTTCACATCAACTACACGGATTTTTCCATCTTTCGCTGTAAAAACTTGTGACACCTTGCCCTTTTGCCAATTATTCCGTGATCCATTGGATAATACTACAAGGTCACCAAATTTTTATCGGTTTGTTGTTGGTATACCATTTCGAACGACGTATCAAAGATGGTACTTATTCGTGTATCCATATCTTCCAAAAACAATCGGCTATCTTTGTGCAGCTCGCCAGGATGTCATGAGATGTAGATCAGTTTCCGCCGTAACTGTATAAGGAACGGCTTCATAGGTAGGTCCAATGAGAAAGTGATTTGGGGTGAGAGCCTTTGGATCCAAATGATCCGTCGATACGTGAGTCAGAGGTCTAGAATTCACGATGTTTTCGGACTCTACAAGTAAAGTACGTAATACGAAGTCGGTAGGGTATTTACTTTTTAAAATTTCACGTACCTAGTACCTTTTTCCACACTGTATTAAACGCTCCCAACTACCTCCAATATCTGGAGCCATAGCTGGGTTAAACAAAAACTTTATCTTTGTCATAGAACAAAACGTTATAATTTCATGTTTGTTTAACTTTTAAAATTCTAGGGCTAATTCTCTATCAGCACCATGAAAATTAAACCATTGTCACAGTAAATTTCTTGAGGAAAGCCTCTTCTGCAACCAAATTGACTTAGGAGATTTATAAATTCATAGTGCTTAAATCATAAGCAAGTTCTGAATGAATACCTAGCTCTGATAATATTTATGTCTTATCAGTAATCACAAACTATCTGCGTTTGCCAGGTAGAAAATTGTTTACTCTGTTTGTAGACTCCAAAAAGGCATTCGATTCACTGAACTATGAACTTCTTTGGGGCAAACTATTCACTAGTGGGATAAGTGCTAAAATTATTAGAATACTTAAACTAATGTATAGCTCAGCTTCTCTGTTTATTGAACAACAAGGTAACGTATCAGAAAGAATAAAAATTACGAAAGGAGTTCTACAAGGGGATACCTTAAGCCCACTCTTATTCCCTCTTTTTATCTCGGACATCAATTCGTTTTTTAAGGAACACGGTGCTAAAGGTGTCACGCTTGACGATGGTGAAAATATCCACATGCTGTTATAAGCCGATGATCTGGTATTGTTCGCCGAATCCCAAATAGGACTAAGACGGAACCTGCAAATTCTTGAATCTTATTGGTCTAACAACAAACTCGACGTTAATCCGACAAAAACAAAAATAGTTATTTTTCGCAAAAGCTCAAATATCGGGCATCAACCGAAATGCACATACAAAAATAACATTATCTGTCTTTCAAATACATATGAATATCTATAGGGGTCATATTCACCTCCAATTGGCTATTTTTGAACAATTTTAAGCAACGCGAGCAAAAAACCCGATTCTCTCAAGGTGTTTTAATTAAAAATATAGTCTGCTCTAAAATCTCATCACTAAAGTCAATAAAACTATTGCATAATAACATCGCAATGCCTACATTCACTCATGCAAGCGGTATTTGGGGCCTCCGTCATCTAGAAGAAGCAGAAAAAATACAAAATAACTTTTGAAAACACTTATTGTTTCTGCAAAGATCAACAGGTGCATATATAATTAGGTCCGAACTGGCATTATGTAGGATAGGGTACTTCATAGTAAAGAAGGCCTTAGAGCTTCTTTTACGAATTAAAAATAAAACTCCCAATCGATATGTTAATAGGGCACTAATCCGCTCTATTAAACTACAGCAATCTGCTGTTGGAAATTCAAAATATAATTGGGCTGACCAACTCTGCAAGGCTATGGTAAGGTATTGTGACATAGAACTTAATATAAATAATATTGACCTAAACACAAAAGAAACTATATTATCTCGTTACATAAATAAAACTTTTGAACAAGATCAAAATAGAATAATACTTAGCATTCATCACGCCTCATATAAATTTCTTTTACAACAAAATGAACCTAATGAAAACAATTATTTAACCTGTACAATTCCCCTACATATAAGAGACTTATAGCTCAACTTAGGACCACAAATTCAGAGAACTTGTACATATGTATATGTCATTAACAATTCGTATAAAATTGAAATGACCAATATTTGCTCAATATGTAAGTTTCTAATGCCTGAAAATCTTGAACACATATTGCTGGTCTATCCCATGTATAAAATCCTAAGAGAAAATATTATTAAGGTTCGAGGATTTTCGGATGATCTAGACTCGCTATTATCCTCAATAGATCCACCTTCGCTAATGCAAATATATCGTTTCATATGTGGAGCAATGAAAATTAGATCATTCATAATAAATGAATGAGATCTCAGTGAAAGTCCCTACCAGCTCTATGCTGATGTGAGCATCTACTTTCTTAGGAAATTAAAGAGAAGTATATTGTCATAGTTCCCTTTTCTGAATATTATATTTTAACAATTTGTATGTATTTTATGTTTCACAATGAACTTATTCTTAGCTTTTGTCGCTCTCCTTGTACATGTAACCTCTTTACGTATGAACAATAAAATTACTACCTAGCTCTGAAAAAATTATTCCGTATCTCTTTTCATGAGATCTTTTCACTTTAACTTATATCGGCCCAAAGTAATCCACACCGGTTTTAATAAAGGGCCTGATAGTGGGTTCTACCCTACATGGAGGAAGCTGTCCTATTAAAGGAACGTTAGGCTTTTTTAACTTTACAATATTGACAATTTCTTCTCATATTTTTGTTTGTCTTAATTTAAATATCCATTGTCTGATACTATTTATAACAGTTTTTGCCCTAAGTGACAAAATTGTTCATGATAGTTATGTATCAGTAAGTTATTTGGTAATGATATCCGAAGGGTCTAAAATATCTGGTTTGGATGTTAATATGCCAAGAGAAGAATTGTCGAGTCTACCACCAAGCTTAATAAGACCATCTTCGTCTGAATAAACTGGACAGGCCACTCTTGTAACGAAGAATACAAAAATGTCGGTCCTTTGATACATCTCGAATTGTTGCATTAACTCGTTTAGTTGCTTCATCCGCTACGTCTCTTTTGAAGGAACATACCGCCATTCGGATACCTCGGTCAATTCTGGTATCTCACCAATTCATTGTAATAACAAAACTTTAAAGCCTCTTGCTTCAGAACGAAGCCAATGAAAAACTGTATATGATTCGCTCCAGTAGGTAAAGGTTGATGTTTTAAGATTTAGACTGTCTTTCAAAAGTTTACCAAGTTTGGCGGCCATTAACGCAGCCTGTAGTTCCAGACGAGATATAGATATCGGTTTTATAGGTGCTACTCGCGTTTTAGCACAAACAAAACTTATTTGTACATCCTGATCGGTTTGTACTCTAAAATATGCTACAACACAATAATATCTTTCGGATGCATCACAAAATATGTGTAATTGCACATCAATTTCGTTGTAGTCCAACAAAGTATTTGCGACGAATTTGAAATGTGCACATTTGCTTAAGATCTCTTATCCAATTCTCCCATTCACAATTAAGATTTTCTGGAATTTCGTCATCCCAACCAATATGGGCTCTCCATAGATCTTGCAGTAATATTTTTCCTTGAATTAAAAAGTGAACTAAAAATCCTAGAGGATTAAACACGGACATAATAACCTTTAAAATATCTCGTTTTGTTGGTCGTCTAGTTAAAGTCTCTTTGTCAACTTTATAAAATTTTTTCTTTTATTCAAAAGAATTCTTCTCTGGATCCCAATAAACTCCCAGGATTTTTTCTGAAGCAGTGGTACCTCTCCTTTTAGATTTTTATGCCATTTGCTATTAAATCAGGGTGAATAGAAGCTAAAATATCTTTAGAATTTGATATCCAATTAGATATAACGAAATCCCCGTTGTTTGTGTACATAAATTATATCGTTAACAATTTGTATAGCTTCTGATAGACTGTCTGCACCTCCCAAATAGTCGTCCATATAGTGCTGTTCAACTATACATTTAACCGCTTCAGGAAATTTTTTCTGAAAATCCAAAGCATGGCGGTTTTTTGCTTCTTGCGCAGGACATGGTCCACAATTGGAACCAAAAAAATACAACATCAATTTCATAAGTGTCGGGTTCTCTATCCCGATCCATTCCTCTCCATAACAGTCTTTGTGCACAACAGTCTTCAGATCTAGCACGAACTTGCAAGAACATCTCGCGTATAAAGGCAGTAAAGGCATATTTTTTTATTCTAAAATTTAAGAAAATATTAAATAGAGAATTGTATGAATCAGGACCAGTGAGTAAGTTATCGTTCAAGCTAACATGATGGCTCTTAGCTGCTGCATCAAACACAATTGTCAACTTCTGTGGTTTGTTTGGGTTCACAGTCCAAAATGTGACAAATACCACGTTCGATCCGACTGCTGTTGGGTCTCCTTAGGTGACAATTTACGTATATACCCTCTTTCTTCCAATTCTAAGAATTTTTCAACAACATTTTTTTCCATATACTTTTCGTCTCTGTCCATTTTTCTTTCGGTAGAGTCTAGTCATCGGAATACATTTTCCCTACTTTCAGGTAAAATAATGTTAGGATTCTTCCATAAGAGTCCTGTCTCATATCTATCACCCACTCGTCTCATGGTTTCGTTAAGGATAGACTCGGCATGTCTGTCTTCGGGAGAAATGGATTTATTTCTTCGTCCCGGGACCTCATCTAATTTCCAAATTTCTTTAAATAATCCATGTAAGATCTAAATCGTCTTTAATATCTCGTATAATGTCAGTATGATCATTTTTGTCTGATATGTGTATGTGATTTACATACTGTGTGTTTTTGTATGTATCGAGTAAATTACCGTGAACAACCCAACCAAGTAATGTTTTGCTTACTGCTGGACGCTTCCAAGGACCTGTTATTAATTTACTATTTACTAAAAGTGGCCAGTTATCTTGCCCAATAATGATTTTTGTTTGGGTATTTGTCATAGAAATAACATTTTCATTAATATAAGGAGGTATTTCTGTTTCATTTCAGCATCTACTGTTTGAAACGGTAACGAAAGCTTTATAGTGCGAACATGTCTGAAAACTGAACTGAACTGAAAACTTTACTTTGCATTAATCCCTCTTATTGTAAAACTTACAACTGTATAGATAGCGGTTGATTTGGACCCTTGGTACATAAATAACTATTATGGCATCTTCATACGTTGTACTCTCACTAATGGACTCAAAAACGACTGGACTCACATAGTTTCCCAAACAGCACAAGATATCCTCAGGATGATCCTGAGTATATCCTGAATATCCTGGGATATAAGTAGGACATATTTAGGATATTATACTCAAATCCGAACGCCTGAGGATGTTTTTTGGATGTCTTTAGGATGTCCCATGTGGATATACATGGGACATTTTAGAGGATATTCTTTTGTTTCTCATTTTGTTTCCAGAAAAAATGAAATAGCAAACAAAAACAAAAAATATATTCACTTTAAGCAATATCCCCTATAGGAAATATTTTAGAATCTTAAAAACGTTAATAGAATACCTATCGTAATCCTTGGAACATCCACATTGCATCCTGAATTAATTGAAAATACCTAATTGAGGTCTCCATATATGCTATTTCAAGGATCAACTCAGGTTATACCTATCTAACAGCACAAATGTTCGAAAAACGTTCTGAAGACATCCGCAGGATACTCTAGACGTATACTGTAATATTTTTTTCAGAATCATTTAAAAACAAAAATTTGAATAATATAAAACAAATTGGTGAAAAATATCGACACTTTGATTGGCTCATTATCATGCCGCTTTTTAACTTTAGTCTAGGGTGGAGATCACAGAGGTGGAGATTCCGCAGGCCGCATGCACGTTTCATGATGTTTTTTTATACTTACAAATAGATAGATTATTGGTTAATTTATCAAGAAGGGCAAGGAATATCATTGAAGAGGATAAACGAATAAAAATATGAAAATTAAAAAGCATAATGAGCTTGGATGAAATTAAAAAAATTCTTGTCAGAAATGGGTTTCGATCCACTGACCCCTGGGTTACAACCCCAGCACGTTTCCACCGTGCTACGCTAAACATTAGTTAAAGCTTAGAACGAATACATGGTTAAAAGGGATCGGAGCTCTCGGTTACACTTCTGTGCATACGTGCAGTTTGCACTTACAAGTTTTTAGGTTATTGTGTTTACTTTGTTTATATCCATGTTCAGCGATTATACCGGTAATCAGTGATAGTAATTACATATTTAATTTATGTGTAATTAATGATAATCGTTATATTCAGATTTCCCGCCGGCCTTCTTAATTGAGTAAAATCAAAAGGTAAGCTTACATTATTTTATTATACATATTTTTTATATAAATAACTTTTGAGGTTAAGATGAAACGTGGTAATGATATTAATTCTTCGACACATCGTAAACTTCGCAAATTAGAAAGTGATATGATTAATAAAGCTTTAATTGATGCCCCATCAACATCATGTAATGCATCTAACAGTTAGAAAATGACAATTTTAATCTACCAACAACTACACCTTCAAAGGATTCAAATAATACTACAGGTAATGTATATAGTTATGACAATAAATATTTATTACTGGTAAATTTTGCCGAAGCTGATTCTTTTATTACTTGTGAATACCTATTAGTTTATGTAATAATTCTCAAATTTACATATACATACATTTTATATCGACGAGAAGCTAGCTCCCAGCTCCAAACGAGTAAAATTGATCTGGCAACACCGCTCGACCGCTCAGCCGCTGAGAGTCGAACGTATTTACGAGGGGCATACGTTATCGAACCTATTGTTTGATATTTTGCATATGAATTAATAACTTTTCTCTGCTTTATTCAAAGGGAAAATTACGAACAAAAGTAACTAGAGCTAGGGAATACAGAAAAAACTAATTTCAGGCAATTAATGACGTATTGTTAATTTGTCCTACCATACTAGAGTGACTCCAAAAAATGAAAATGATTTGGGTTACAAGGTACATATATCGATGTCCGTTGAAAAAAAAAATAGAAATAGATTGATAAATCAATAGTCTTTAGCATGTCGTCTTCAAAAATCACTGACAAACGTTCCAAGGGTGAGAAAAAAAATAAAAATCAATTTTCTTGAAAAAACTTTTTTACTTTATTTTCTCTCCTGTATCTACATATATCGATGTCCGTTGAAAAAAAAAATAGAAATAGATTGATAAATCAATAGTCTTTAGCATGTCGTCTTCAAAAATCACTGACAAACGTTCCAAGGGTGAGAAAAAAAAATAAAAATCAGTTTTCTTGAAAAAAAAATTTTACTTTATTTTCTCTCCTGTATTTACATATATCGATGTCCGTTGAAAAAAAAATAGAAATAGATTGATAAATCAATAGTCTTTAGCATGTCGTCTTCAAAAATCACTGACAAACGTTCCAAGGGTGAGGAAAAAAATAAAAATCAGTTTTCTTGAAAAAAAATTTTTACTTTATTTTCTCTCCTGTATCTACATATATCGATGTCCGTTGAAAAAAAAAATAGAAATAGATTGATAAATCAATAGTCTTTAGCATGCCATATTCAAAAATCACTGACAAACGTTCCAAGGGTGAGCAAAAAAATAAAAATCAGTTTTCTTGAAAAAAAATTTTTACTTTATTTTCTCTCCTGTATCTACATATATCGATGTCCGTTGAAAAAAAAAATAGAAATAGATTGATAAATCGATAGTCTTTAGCACGTCGTCTTCAAAAATCACTGACAAACGTTCCAAGGGTGAGAAAAAAAATAAAAATCAGTTTTCTTGAAAAAAAAATTTTACTTTATTTTCTCTCCTGTATCTACATATATCGATGTCCGTTGAAAAAAAAAACAGAAATAGATTGATAACTCAATAGTCTTTAGCATGTCGTCTTCAAAAATCACTGACAAACGTTCCAAGGGTGAGAAAAAAAATAAAAATCAGTTTTCTTGAAAAAAAATTTTTACTTTATTTTCTCTCCTGTATCTACATATATCGATGTCCGTTGAAAAAAAAAATAGAAATAGATTGATAAATCGATAGTCTTTAGCACGTCGTCTTCAAAAATCACTGACAAACGTTCCAAGGGTGAGAAAAAAATAAAAATCAGTTTTCTTGAAAAAAAATTTTTACTTTATTTTCTCTCCTGTATCTACATATATCGATGTCCGTTGAAAAAAAAAATAGAAATAGATTGATAAATCAATAGTCTTTAGCATGCCATATTCAAAAATCACTGACAAACGTTCCAAGGGTGAGCAAAAAAATAAAAATCAGTTTTCTTGAAAAAAAATTTTTACTTTATTTTCTCTCCTGTATCTACATATATCGATGTCCGTTGAAAAAAAAAATAGAAATAGATTGATAAATCGATAGTCTTTAGCACGTCGTCTTCAAAAATCACTGACAAACGTTCCAAGGGTGAGAAAAAAAATAAAAATCAGTTTTCTTGAAAAAAAAATTTTACTTTATTTTCTCTCCTGTATCTACATATATCGATGTCCGTTGAAAAAAAAACAGAAATAGATTGATAACTCAATAGTCTTTAGCATGTCGTCTTCAAAAATCACTGACAAACGTTCCAAGGGTGAGAAAAAAAATAAAAATCAATTTTCTTGAAAAAAAATTTTTACTTTATTTTCTCTCCTGTATCTACATATATCGATGTCCGTTGAAAAAAAAAATAGGAATAGATTGATAAATCAATAGTCTTTAGCATGTCATATTCAAAAATCACTGACAAACGTTCCAAGGGTGAGAAAAAAAATAAAAATCAATTTTCTTGAAAAAAAATGTTTACTTTATTTTCTCTCCTGTATCTACATATATCGATGTCCGTTGAAAAAAAAAAATAGAAATAGATTGATAAAACGATAGTCTTTAGCATGTCATATTCAAAAATCACTGACAAACGTTCCAAGGGTGAGAAAAAAAATAAAAATCAATTTTCTTGAAAAAACTTTTTTACTTTATTTTCTCTCCTGTATCTACATATATCGATGTCCGTTGAAAAAAAAAATAGAAATAGATTGATAAATCAATAGTCTTTAGCATGTCATATTCAAAAATCACTGACAAACGTTCCAAGGGTGAGAAAAAAAATAAAAATCAATTTTCTTGAAAAAAATTTTTTACTTTATTTTCTCTCCTGTATCTACATATATCGATGTCCGTTGAAAAAAAAAATAGAAATAGATTGATAAAACGATAGTCTTTAGCATGTCATATTCAAAAATCACTGACAAACGTTCCAAGGGTGAGAAAAAAAATAAAAATCAATTTTCTTGAAAAAACTTTTTTACTTTATTTTCTCTCCTGTATCTACATATATCGATGTCCGTTGAAAAAAAAAATAGAAATAGATTGATAAATCAATAGTCTTTAGCATGTCATATTCAAAAATCACTGACAAACGTTCCAAGGGTGAGAAAAAAAATAAAAATCAGTTTTCTTGAAAAAAAATTTTACTTTATATCAATTTTTAGATATGCCTGATAATTGTCCACATAAACCACACATTAGCCGGACACATACAAACTGAACAATTTCTAATAACCTATTAATTGTGGAATATGTGGCATGTGCGGAGACTGGCGGATAGCGACACCGATTCTACTTTGGCTCTGAGCTTTCCGCATGCGCAAATTTGACGCTTGTGTTAACAGATCTTTGATTAAGTTATCGAGAAGGGCAAGGAAAATCATTGAAGAAGCTATACAGTGTTGAAAAAATGGCTTATATATGATTTTCCTTGCCCTTCTCGATAAATTAATCAAATATCTGTTTTAAGTTTTAACCAATATAACACAAGCTTCAAATTCATGTAACCTTGAGACGACCAATCGTGGAATGCAAAGTGGGAAATATCCGCTTCTCATTTACGCCATCAAATTGATGACGTCATTAGGTTATGTTATGTTTGACACGAATTTGCGCATGCGGAAAGCTCAGAGCCAAAGTAGAATCGGTGTCGCTATCCGCCAGTTGTGCGGAGAGGGTTGTCTCTGATATGTATAAGGGTATCTATTCTCTTTGAGAAGGCGGAGTCAAAAGTGTAGAGGGCTGGTCAGACTATATTTAATATGTAGGCAAAGATTACAAAAAATCTTTGATGTAGGTAATAATATAACCTCTTTAAATTAAACTAACTGTTTATAATTAATTTCACTATTATAAATGATATTTTAAAGTTTTCATTGGTTCTTTCAATAAATGGTGAAATTAATTATAAACAGTTAGGATAATTTATAAAAGTAATATGAGTAGATTCCACAAAGTAGGGGCCCAAACAGTAAATTCTAATAATGTAACCATTGTATAAAGATACAATGATGTAACTTTGAATTAGGGATGGCGATCTGAAATCGAAGAATTGATTCCTCGGACCAAATAAATCGATTTTTAAATCGGTATGTTGTACTGAATCGATATTTCACCCTTGAAAATCTACATACGATTTTTTCTGGTTTGGTTTTGGAAACTAGGTATAAGCTATATTATCTATTTTCTTAACTTTTTTATGTAACAAATACATTTAGAAAATAAATGTCTTCTTTTATATCTGATCTGATACTTTGATATGGTAATAAAAATAATTGTTATTATCGAATTCCCTGAACTAAAAAATCACTGATTTCACTGATAAGAGATCCCAGAGATTGTTTATTATGGTATATTTCTTGTATTTCATAAAATGGATTTATATTTACATTGTAAATACAAACTTGAAAAAAATTGATTTTTTAGAAATCGATCTTTTAGACCTCGATTTTTTTATGAATCGATTCATCAGGTTACGATTCGAATCGATTTAAAAATCGATCTTTTTTGGAAAGAATCGCCATCCCTACTTTGAATTAAGACTTCTATGCCACATACTAATCTGACATGGGCGTTTTGTACTCTTTGAAGGTAGTTTTTATAGTTTTGTGATAAAACTGGTCCATAAATATTGTTACCATAACCACTGTTAGTATTGCCTTTTTTCATTGATTAAAAAAATTTTATTCGATGCTTTTCTATTTTCATGGCATCACCTGTTCAATTCATATCAGCCAATCAGGACTAGGATTCGGAAAAATCTCCTTAGGTAAATGGCACATGTAGGTAAATCCGTTGCGGTCTCACACCACCGGTACCCAGAGCGGGGGTCGTTGTTTTTCCCTTCCGCACACTACAAGGAGTAACAGAGCCGCCTTTCGGCGCCACAGTACCGATAAACAAAAAAATATCAGACGTCTGTGCGGGGAGCGGAGGGTTTGTTTTGTTTTTTCCATGCACTCTTCCACAAGTACATTCCTTTTGCCATGGGCGGCGTTAGAAGTAGGGGTAATGAGAAGGAATCGTTTAAAATAAACATCCCTTCCGTGTCAGAAGGTTATTCTGTGACCAAACTGTTACCGAGATTTGAGTTTTTACTGTTTTTAGATTGCCTACAATCTTTTTATTTTTCAATTTTAATTTAATATCTACACGTGCATTCGAAATGTAAAAGTCTTTATTTCAATGAAAACATGATGTGTCTTTAAAGATCGTCTCGTCGTAATTATTTTCAAGGAGTACCATCAGTACCTATCGATTTATCAATCTATTTCTATTTTTTTTTTCAACGGACATCGATATATGTAGATACAGGAGAGAAAATAAAGTAAAAATTTTTTTTCAAGAAAATTGATTTTTATTTTTTTTCTCACCCTTGGAACGTTTGTCAGTGATTTTTGAAGACGACATGCTAAAGACTATTGATTTATCAATCTATTTCTATTTTTTTTTTCAACGGACATCGATATATGTAGATACAGGAGAGAAAATAAAGTAAACATTTTTTTTTCAAGAAAATTGATTTTTATTTTTTTTCTCACCCTTGGAACGTTTGTCAGTGATTTTTGAAGACGACATGCTAAAGACTATTGATTTATCAATCTATTTCTATTTTTTTTTTCAACGGACATCGATATATGTAGATACAGGAGAGAAAATAAAGTAAAAATTTTCTTTCAAGAAAACTGATTTTTTTTTTGCTCACCCTTGGAACGTTTGTCAGTGATTTTTGAAGACGACATGCTAAAGACTATTGATTTATCAATCTATTTCTATTTTTTTTTTCAACGGACATGGATATATGTAGATACAGGAGAGAAAATAAAGTAAACATTTTTTTTTCAAGAAAATTGATTTTTATTTTTTTTCTCACCCTTGGAACGTTTGTCAGTGATTTTTGAAGACGACATGCTAAAGACTATTGATTTATCAATCTATTTCTATTTTTTTTTTCAACGGACATCGATATATGTAGATACAGGAGAGAAAATAAAGTAAAAATTTTTTTTCAAGAAAACTGATTTTTATTTTTTTTCTCACCCTTGGAACGTTTGTCAGTGATTTTTGAAGACGACATGCTAAAGACTATTGATTTATCAATCTATTTCTATTTTTTTTCTCAACGGACATCGATATATGTAGATACAGGAGAGAAAATAAAGTAAACATTTTTTTTCAAGAAAATTGATTTTTATTTTTTTTCTCACCCTTGGAACGTTTGTCAGTGATTTTTGAAGACGACATGCTAAAGACTATTGATTTATCAATCTATTTCTATTTTTTTTTTCAACGGACATCGATATATGTAGATACAGGAGAGAAAATAAAGTAAAAATTTTTTTTCAAGAAAACTGACTTTTTTTTTGCTCACCCTTGGAACGTTTGTCAGTGATTTTTGAAGACGACATGCTAAAGACTATTGATTTATCAATCTATTTCTATTTTTTTTTCTCAACGGACATCGATATATGTAGATACAGGAGAGAAAATAAAGTAAACATTTTTTTTCAAGAAAATTGATTTTTATTTTTTTTCTCACCCTTGGAACGTTTGTCAGTGATTTTTGAAGACGACATGCTAAAGACTGTTGATTTATCAATCTATTTCTATTTTTTTTTTCAACGGACATCGATATATGTAGATACAGGAGAGAAAATAAAGTAAACATTTTTTTTCAAGAAAATTGATTTTTATTTTTTTTCTCACCCTTGGAACGTTTGTCAGTGATTTTTGAAGACGACATGCTAACGACTGTTGATTTATCAATCTATTTCTATTTTTTTTTTCAACGGACATCGATATATGTAGATACAGGAGAGAAAATAAAGTAAAAATTTTTTTTCAAGAAAATTGATTTTTATTTTTTTTCTCACCCTTGGAACGTTTGTCAGTGATTTTTGAAGACGACATGCTAAAGACTATTGATTTATCAATCTATTTCTATTTTTTTTTTCAACGGACATCGATATATGTAGATACAGGAGAGAAAATAAAGTAAAATTTTTTTTTCAAGAAAATTGATTTTTATTTTTTTTCTCACCCTTGGAACGTTTGTCAGTGATTTTTGAAGACGACATGCTAAAGACTATCGATTTATCAATCTATTTCTATTTTTTTTTTCAACGGACATCGATATATGTAGATACAGGAGAGAAAATAAAGTAAAAATTTTTTTTCAAGAAAACTGATTTTTTTTTTGCTCACCCTTGGAACGTTTGTCAGTGATTTTTGAAGACGACATGCTAAAGACTATTGATTTATCAATCTATTTCTATTTTTTTTTTCAACGGACATCGATATATGTAGATACAGGAGAGAAAATAAAGTAAAAAAATGTTTTCAAGAAAACTGATTTTTATTTTTTTTCTCACCCTTGGAACGTTTGTCAGTGATTTTTGAAGACGACATGCTAAGGACTATCGATTTATCAATCTATTTCTATTTTTTTTCAACGGACATCGATATATGTAGATACAGGAGAAAATAATGTAAAAAATTTGTTTCAAGAAAACTTATTTTTATTTTTTTTCTCACCCTCGTAACGTTTGTCAGTGATTTTTGAATATGGAATATGAAAGACTATTTATTGTATTATCAACCTTTGTAGAAAATTTAAACGCGAAACATCGATATATGGTAATACAGTAATAAAAAGAAAGTTGTAAATTTTTTAAAAAAATTCTTAGTTTTCAATTTTTTCGACCTCCGTAGCGTTTATCAGCGAATTTTGAATTTGGAATATGATAGACTTTTATATTATTACAAATAACTCAGTTCTTTCTCAACCAAATTTTTATACCATATTTCAACCTCCCCCCGTATACTAGACTGGTCGAGCCAAAGCAACGGTGATAAACGGACATCTTGGTGCGCTGTTGCCGGCTCAGTCAATTGTCGCAGATTTACTTTTGGAGCTAGGAGCTAGCTTCTCACCCGTACATTTTATTATTATACAATACATTTTATTTACAGCAATCACACAGTTTGAACGATATATTATTCGAAAACTATTAGATATAGAGCATAAAGTTTCATCAATACAGGATCGTCAAAGAAATATGAATTCTAAAATGGATTATATTCAAAATCAAATTCAAACATTTGGGTTGGATGATAATAAAATAAATAAAAATGATGTTGAATCCCACTACATGGAACTCTTTCCTATAGAAAAATTGCAAGAATTGGAACAACTATTGATAAATAATAAAATTAATCATACAGCACTAGTATGTATATTCCAAAATAAAAACTATATTACATATAAAAATGTAACAAATGAAAAGATTTAATTTTATCAATTTTATTCAGATGAAACAACTGGCAAGAATTGATGGAACAGACATTAAGTCAATCACATTTAATATTTTACGACAGATTATGAGCGATTCAGTGGGAAGCATGTTCAGTTACGTTGGAGGAAAAAACAAACAGTCTTTCTTTGATTTACATCTTCGGAAAATTTTATTTGGTAAATATAAAACTCAAATCATATATTTTATTAACTGGTAAAGTATCGATAGACTAGTAAAATATATATATTTTCTTAACTTCAAATTATTTTGCAGTTTAATTTGATCACGTGATTTTATCTAATTGCTATATATTTGTTGTCTTGTAACCACACTTTTTTTGAGAAAAAGTGTGATTATTCCCAGTTAACAAAGAGGAAAAATATAAAACACCACAAGGACCATGTAGAAATTATGCTATATATTTGCTTTATTATTTTGTCTTTAACTTTAATATCTTATTTTTTGTAAATATGTATTTTATATATTTCATTTTAGGTGCAGTGAGAATTTTCCATCCGGAAGCTAGAGAGCAAAATATTTCAGATCACATAAAATCTTGGCTGAGACATGCAAGTGAACGTAATCATAAGAAAAAGTATGTTGCTTTCATGTTTTTATAAATTTTATATTATAAATTGAATATGCTTAAGAGTTGTATAGTTTTCAAAAACTCAATATTATTTTAAGCTCAAAGAAGTCTTTGATATACTACAAGAAGATGACCGCCAGTATGCAGAAACGGAGAAGTATGTATAATTTAATATAAATACAATGTTAGTAATTTTATTAATCTAACGAAAATCCTTTTAGCATGGATACCAAAGCAAAATCTACGAGTATTCTGCAAGACAACCGAGAAGCGGATGACGAGGACGAGGGTGAAGTGGCCTTTGAAGTAGTAATATAATATATATATTTATATATACAGCCATACTAAATAAATTTTTTTTATTCATATATGTAATTTTTTTAAATTCTGAAACAGTCCTGGAAACAATATGCATATGACCCAAATTAATCCTAGAAATAGCATATAAAGCTCCGTAATGATGTATCCTGGACTAATTGAGGATGTATTATGGACGTTTTGAGGATTTTGAGGATTCCTATAAACAGCCTGCAAATATCCTTAGGATGTTGAAATAAAATATCCTGAGAATATTTATAGGCTCTATTGAGGCGCTCAGTTCCAATTCCCCGGGACATCCTTAGGATGTACGGGGATTACAAAGGAATATCCTCAGGATATCTCGTATATCCCGATGAACATATCCTTAGGAGTTTCAAAGGACGTCCTTGTGCTGTTTGGGTTATTAGTAGATTCAGCTTCTTCTTATTGTCCTTCGCATCTGCCGCCTCCAGAAAGTTCACGAACGATCTGTACCAATGATTCCAAAGTTGACCTGCGTTTCCAAGTGTAACATCTATATCTAATCGATTGGGGCGAAGTAGCTTATCCATTTTATGGAATTCTCTGTAGAATAAATTGTAGTGAATTACGAAGGATTACCTTTAAAATAAGGCTTTATTCTACAGAGAACAACTAACATAAAATTATTGACAACTTTGTAACATAACTGACAATGTCATGAAACCTATCAAAATGGTTATATCATGACAGACAGTAGTTCCATATCTGACATTTTTAGAGTTACCTTTTGGGTTTCTTCTTTTTTTTTACCTTTTCAGAATCAGGTGTTTTACAATTCTGAACTTGACACAAAACAGCGGATTTTCTGACAAGCCGGTTAGAAAACTCTTAAATTTCGACATGCTCAATCCATTGAACTTTATATGAAATCGGAAATTTATTGAGTAATTCATTAAGCAGTAACGGATTGTGAAGGTGATCTTCCTCATTTAGCGATTGCACTGTGGCTACAAAGCTGTTTACTTCATCAGCAAAATCTATAATTTGATCAATTTGTTCCGTTTTTAGATTGGTAAGTAGTAATGAAATTATTTTTCAGGTCTACCGTATCTAGACTGTAGTAAATCAATAACCTTTTCAACATTATGGGGTATAATCAACAAAGACTGACATATCTTCTTGGCATTTCCTTTCAAGCATTTTTGAAGTCTACATAGGTTTTCCTCATTACTGAACTGACAAATTTCATTACAATTTCTATACTGTTGTAAAAAATTTGGCCAATCTTTAGGATTACCGCCAAAGTACGGTAAATCCTTTGGTTGAGATTGTCTAGCTAATAATTTAGTTATTAGAGGAGATACTGTTTCTAATGGAGGATTGGTAGTTGGAAGCGAATTAGGTGTACTAGAGCGTGAATGTTAATACCGCATGTTCATACTGGACGGGTTCCCAAGGGTTTCCACCATGATCTAACCAATTTTTTAGTTTCTCTGACTCACATATTGACAAAACCCTAGATCCAGACATTTCTGACATTTCATCATCTTCCAACTCTGCAATTTTCAATGCAAATTGTAAATCTTGTAACTCCTGATCTCGTTCCAATAAGAAAAAAGTTCTAACTAGCATATTGCATGGTTTTCGTCACGATAGCCGATGTCTCTGCAGTGGGGATTGTCGTCAACACCACTGCACTTGGTTCCTTTTCTCGTAGAATCTCACTATATTCCAATGTCTCTGACCTCGTAGCTGGTGTATAACTATTGTTCAATAGCAGTAACAAGGAAGAATGGGATCCCAACATCATCAATAGACTTGCAAGTAATGCCATTCAATGGTATACAGATGACACGCCACAGGCACAGGAAACTGTGCTCAGTTCAATAATAATAAAACTTATGGAAGGCTAAGGATTATTATCAAGCCATTAAAGTTATGAGTTCTTGTGTAATCAGTTATAAATGATATGAGTATGCCAAGAAAAAGTCAATAGGCGAGAACAACAATGTTTAACAAGATCTAGTCCAAACAGCACAAAGATATCGTAAAGATGTCTATAAGATGTCGTATTTCGACATACAGGACGTCTTAGGAATGTCTGTTTTCGCCAGAAAGGCATCTTAAAGACATCGGATGTTACAAAAGGTAACGTCTTTAAGACATCTTTGGAAAGACGTCTTACCGATGTCGCTGTCTGACCATTTTAAGACATTTGCCCCCTCCCCCGCCCTTCAGTGTAATGTATTTATTGGTTGATAAAATTAAAGCCATATCTAAAGAACTCAACATATATTCTTTGTAAAAAAATATGAAAAAAAACATTACAATTTTTAAAAATACAGGGTGACCCGAAAAGATACCGATGTCCCTTATCACCCCTTAAAGAATGTCGGTATCTTTTCGGGAAACCCGATAGAAATTTAGAATTTTTTTTGGATGCGTTTTCCTGCTGCTACTCTTCTATCTGATGCCCTTCTTAACCAAGTCTGCACCGCACATTCAGATACTTTTTGTGTTTCAGATAGTCCTGAATTTTCTGCAGATCCTAAAATACCAATCTGTTAGCAAACATTTTCCATAGCTAAAAACATTATATATACTTACTAAGAAGGAGTTTGGCAAGATTAGTCTCTCTAAATTTTCTTTTTCCCTTCATGCAGAGCCAGCTATACTTTATCGCTTGCTCGTTTGATAAAATTAGCTGCATAATCCTTTTCATATCATATGTGTTGCTTCCTCTCCTACTTTTGAAAGTTCTCGAGACTAAAACATAGAAAAATCATTAGAGCATATTTTTACATAATTTTAAAATATTCTATTTACCGCATTATTGAATTCTTCTTCATTTTGGAGGAAGCTTTCGAACTCTTGAAATTCCTCATCGGTTCTTATAGGGAAATTTAGTTCCATGTTTTGGAAGAGACTGGGTTTTTTCTGAATTTCTTCTGTCCCTTTTAATATTATTTTTTAAATGTTCTGGACTTCTTTGAGGGTGTCAGTCATAAGCCCCCTCAGAATATGTACTTGCTCTTTCAATACCTTCAAATCAGTTTTTGACAATTTTTGATCATCTTTGATAGTTTTTGACAATCATTGGCCATTTTTGAAAATTTTTCAAAATTTTTGACAATTTTTTAAAAATTTTAACAATTTTTAAAAATTTTAACAATTTTTAAAAGTTTTTGACCATTTTTTCAAAATTATTGACCATTTTTGATAGTTTTTGACAATTATCGACCATTTTCCAAAATTTTTACAATTTTTGACCATTTTTGATAGTTTTTGACAATTATTGACCAGTTTTGACAATTTTTGAAAAATTTTACCATTTTTAAATTTTTTTTTAATTTTTGACAATTTTTGAAAAATTTTGACCATTTTCCAAAAAAAATTTATAGTTTTTGACAGATATCGTTCATTTTTGACAATTATTGACCATTTTTGTCCATATTTCAAAATTTTTGACAATTTTCATATAATTTTATTTGATTTTTAATCTAATAAATTGTTAATGAATGAATCTCTTAGGTTTATTATCGGAATATGAAAAGATTTTTACTTAATCGATCTTTTCCATTAATCTCACATCCCTACTAGAGACTAAAGTGAAAAAATGGTTATAATTTAGATCTATGCCTACCTCAAGTAGCCTTTGTCCAATATGTGACTACAACACTGTATATATGTGCTCACAAGCCGTACGACTTTACACTAATACAATTAATTATATTTATTCTTATGGTAATTACATTAAAAACCCTGTGTATATTATCTCTCTTAAAATAGACGCCACATAAAAAAGAAAATGTTTCTTTTGAAATGAAAAATGACAATATTTTCGGAAACCGATCACAGATCACCTACCGATTATCCACCGACTATGTTTCTCTTTTTATTTAACAAAGTTAAAAAGAGATAAAAGATACGTGCTGACATTAAAAGCTGATACCATAACCATACCATATACAGAAATGAAAAACGTGTTGCATAACTTAAAATGAAAAACGTGTTGCATAACTTAAAACGAAAAACGTGTTGCATAACTTTCGTTTTCTACATTTATTTATAAAAATGAGTGTTGTAAAAAGCAACAAAATATATAAAGTATTTAATAATACCTAAAAAGAAACGAAAAATATTAAATTAATAGTTTTTACTTCACAAGAATCAAGAAAATTACCAGACGACTTAATGGCAAATACGCATATGTATAAAGTTCTTTACATTTCAGCTATTATTGTTATTGGTTTGAGAAAAGCAAATCATTAAAATCACCAAGGATTTTAGACATCTTAATTTCTCATTATCTTTTTTTATAATTTTTTGTTTGAAACATCCTGCCATGGCATTTAAAAGACATTCCGAAGACGTCATGAAATGGGCATCTTATAGACATCTTTGAAAAGACATCTTTGGCATGTCTGTTTCAAGTCTTTAGGCGTCCAGACTTGAAATGAATATAAATAAGACGTCTTTAAGACGACGTGTGCTGTCTGGGAGCAGTTCTAAGATAATCAAAGATACTATAAGCTATAACCAAGTGAATACAAATGAATTCCTAAACCAGAGTGAAGTTGGAAACAAATCTTCTGCAACATTTTGTTGCGAAACGTAGCACAACATTGCAAGCTCTACATTTTCTTTAGGGCAGAATAGAACTGGCGCGCACCGCATGAAACATTGTCTCGCAACGTAGCGCAATGTATCGCAAGAACATTCCTAGTATACTCATTTCTACCTGTCACTGTCATACATTGATAATTTTAATATGTCTATATGTCTTTAAATATAAACGCGGATCAGCTTGTTCACTCAAAAACACATACCACTTTGTTGTATATATAGTTTTGTTGCAGCATGTTGCATGCTGCAGCCGGTGCGTTTCCAGACTTAGACTCCACTAATAATTTGACAGGTTAAGCTAATGAAAGAAAAAACCTACATTCCCATACTTGCGGAATGCATAGCAATACCATAATCGTAGAGGACACAACACCTAGAAGACTGCTGAATAGGAGAGGGACACCTACCTAAGCTCAAGCCTGTGGATATCCTGAAATTCCCCCTCGAAATAGAACTAAAGGAACTACTAGTCTCTGAGACTCTCCTCATGTACTAAGTAGAAGCAAGGGGCACAATATATCTTTTAGACCTCAGTGAATACATTCAGGGACAGCTGTGGCTGTTTTTCCTATCAGGTTGGCCATTTGGTTAATAGGCAAAACAATCCTGGCGAACGTGATCATTGCACCCGTTAAGATGCAGAGAAACCACAAAAGACCTGCAACGATAATCCTGGGTAAATAAATAATGGTGAAGATATGTGATGCACTTTTTCATCTGTGATGCAGCCTATTTTCTCCTATTGGTCTTGTTTCTGGACAGCCGTTTTAACTCCAAATACCAAGAAGTCCTGAAATCGGGTGGAGAGGATTAAGCGGAAGATAGGTGGGAAATGAGTTGCAATTAGATAGGTGTGAAACTGAAGTATGCCTTGTCTCTGAACAGAGTAGGGAGGGTATGAGATTCTTGAGCGTTTCGATAACCATCCCACGGGTAGATGGAATAGAAATCATCACACACGTTATTTCTGTAATTTTCCTGGACCTCAGTGGAGCAGTCAAAAGAAATTGAGTGTTTTGGGAGTGTTATTGGGGCTGCATGTTTTCTCGTGGTTTGTGGGAAGAGTTTGCCTTTTCGGGCGTTTAGGGCGTTGGTAGCGTGTTCACTCTCACAGTTCCTACAACAAGGTTTTTTGGCCATATCGCATATCTCGGCCTTGTGAGAGTGTCCTCCGAACTTAAGGCAAGTGTAATGCTTGGCTTCACGTTGAGTGAAGTCTAGATTTGTATAGTGGGAACATCATTACGGTACAGGAGAAAGGAGGATGGCATTGGACGGCTCGCATCTGTGACTAGTATTTCAAACTCAGTGATTACTCTGATTAGGGAGGTGGGTGAGTTGGTAACCTTGGAAGTTATTCTTTATTTTATATTGTTTAGATGTTCAGCATCTTCTTCATATATTCTTGTCGACGTCGGAAATGCCAAATGAGAAATTGGGAGTGTATTGCCGAGAGGTGTTGGTCTTGGAAAGAGGAGATTGGTGATCAAGTGGGATACATACTTCACGGTAGGTAGACTTTTGGTTCCAAGGGGTTTTGAATCGACGTTCCTCGGAATTTTGAAGAGGGCTGTACAATTGGAATGGCTTTCTATATTGGATTGACTTCCTAGTATTTCGTTAGTGTTCAAGAGCTTCTCCTGGCGGCGGTATTTGATCGGGAGGTTGCGGAGGTTTAAGGTTTGTAGTGCCGTTGCCAGCGTTGAAGGTGATTGAATTGGAATTGGACCGGACGATTTGGAACTCAGAACTACGAGTCCTTCTCGACCTGACTGGCATTTGATGTACTTCTGACAGATGCGGCAGGTGAATATCCTTATTTGACAATATGATTAATATGGAAATGGATAGAAGGTAACAGTAAGGCTTGAGAATAAGATGAATGAATAGCTCGAGGGACGGTGCTATTTAGGGTGACACATTCTTCTTGCAAAGTGCGTAGGATTTCCAACATCCGAAGATGTTTGTATTCGCTTGGACTGAGATGGAGGCGTAGAAATGCGAGAAGTTGGTTTTGGGGTTGGTTTTTGAAGTTAATGGTTGTTTTGGTGGTAAGGTAATTATCTTTCTTGGGCCAATTTTTGGACCTAGTGCGCAGCATTGCTGCTATCGATGGTTGTACGTAATAGAGGGATTTGGTTTCCCAATTACTGTATAGCCTGAGTGGATGGGCTAGTAAATGGTGGTTTTGTGCTCACTCAACTGTTGAAACGGTTTTTATCGCTTTTTATGCAAGCAATCTTTGGAAGGATTGGTTTTTGCTCGAATGTGCTTGGTTCGTACCAGCGCAGCGGCTGGAACGGTGTGAACCTGTGTTCGTTCTTTCACCACTCGGCAACTCGCTACGCTGGATCGGTACTGGAATTCTAAAATTTTATCGACGAAACTTCATGAAAATCTCGTCTCGTTGGTTGAAGAAAAGGGACAGAGATAGAAACAATCAAATTTGTATGAATACTGTAATTTTTATTATGTATTCAATTATCCTTAAGCATTCAATAAATTATTAAAACATTTCTCTTAACATACACTATATATAATATTTATACAGGGTAAAAGTAGAAAAAAGTGTATAACAACAAATACAACCTACGAATAAGAACAAAGATAAAAATACACCCATGAAAATTTGCTCAATTTCTAAATAAGGTTTTTTCTAAGTACATAATGATGCAACTGGTTGACACATTGAATAGAATTGATAATCTCATTTTTACAATTTTAAAAAACTACATGAGTTTTTCATTGAATTCTTCCAGTAACTTGAGAAACTAATAAAATTTGTCATTGCATATTTAGACTTACAAAAAATTTAACATCAAGAATTATATTTGAACATTTAAGAAAAATAGAAATATATATTTTTTTTGTATATACATACCACCAATATCATTCGAGAGTGCTTATTTTAATGAATGGTGATCACAGAAAAGAAATTTAATGTATATGTTACAGTTGTAGCAGAAAATAAAGTTGAATCTCGCTAGTGAGGTTAAAGTAAGGATTACCAAGACGATGTGATGCTCGAAGTGTTTCTAACGCTCCCACTTTTGACCCGTTAGGACCGCCTCTTATAGTCCGTTTAAACTCAAAGTTCTCCCATTTATAATTATAAAACAATAGATCATTACATTGCAGCATCAAAATAATAGCGACAATTAATTTGGTCGTCACCCTAAATGGAAATTATTTGTAGAAAATGGCATTCTGCTCATCTATCTTGCAAAATATTCAATACATTGTATTTCTAGAGGAGAAAATATGGTTATTATTTGATTTCATATAGTAAGAAACCAGTAGAGTACGTATTATTGCATATATTTCAAGAAGAGAATACCAGACTATTCACCAATGTGTCGATACCATTTAGAGGTTAATAGAACAATGTACAATGATTTTGGACCTTTGCATCAAAGACTCTTCCAAACTTCATCCTCTAAACCCTTTTAAGACTTATGTTTATAAGCTAGTTTTGCTCTATCCGTAGCATATACACCACAAAAATACTTCCATCACTTCAAACGTGTCTCAATTATTTCTAAACCATTCGCCGGTTACAGATTATAGGTTTTAGGTAATTCTGATCATATAATATTTAAAATGCAGTAAATTAAAACGCGATTCGCTGCAACCTTTCATGAGGAAACAAATACCGCACACAATTTTGATTTTGATTGATGAATGTGGTGACAAATGTGTTGGGATTTATTTTGGTATTTCCAAAGGAAAAGGAACAGCAGAGATCTATAAAATGCACTGACCGTTCAGCGGTATAAATGTTTCGAGAGCTTAAAAGACAGTAAGTTTGATATGATGCACACCGCTAATATCTTATAATATATTATGATTAAACATTTTAGAGTTTGCTATAACTTGATTTCAATTTTAAACTAAGTACATTACATTGGATTTAAATTTAGGTATGACTCCAGTCTTACGTTACGTAATATCCATTGGTACCTTTCCTTTACATAAAAACAACAAATAGCACGCTCCAAAATCCTTAACTAATTATTTTCTGATATCCATGTTAACAGTCAACTAATTTTATAAATTAATTACTGCATTAATAGGAAAATCAGATGTGTGAACGCGTACAAACATCTTTTAATAATAGTAACTTAAACCTGATGTAAACATATTTGATATGAAACAAGAGCTAAGTACAAAAAAATAACACGAAAGATTACATCTTTGATATCACGCAGATGAGTAATCACTTGCAAAAATACATAAACATAACATTAAAGACAATATTGTATCAATGGTAACAATACAAAATTGAGACAT
This sequence comes from Lochmaea crataegi, assembly GCA_947563755.1. Taxonomy (NCBI): domain Eukaryota; kingdom Metazoa; phylum Arthropoda; class Insecta; order Coleoptera; family Chrysomelidae; genus Lochmaea; species Lochmaea crataegi. The sequence goes on along the minus strand of OX387425.1, from coordinate 38,820,433 downwards.
AGTGTTAATCGTGCGACTACAACGATCGGCTGTTCGTGATGAGGACTTTAAATTAACCGGTGTTTTACAATTACTTTTATGGCGCAGCTGGTAAAAAACTGGTTAAAATTGGGTCAATCTGTTTCTGTAAATTTTTGAAGGTGGACTGGAGCTTAAAGCTTACGTGTAACTACAACAACCAACTCAAGTGTCAATTGTGTGACTGTGATGCATATTTTCCTACCATGATGAAAAAAATTAAGAGCTTTGATCACTACTTATTGAATCACGAAGTAGCCCTTAATATATTTTTTGTATCGGAAGAAAGGAGGGTTCCAAAAAAGATGTAAGCGGATTTTAAAGGTTTTTTTGAGAATCCATGTAAGTATCCTAAAAAATTTGAGAAAATACTTAATTATTTCAAACAAAATCCTACCAGTATTAACAGCTCTAGCTAAAATATAGGTAGTTTAGCCTAGTGGTTGCAAAAACTTTGGTTGCTATGCTGAAGTAACGTGATTGACAACGCGATTTTTCACCAGAGTCACAGAAAGAAGACACGCGATACCACCGACCTAGAAGCTCACTTAATTGACACTCCACTGGAGTGGCATTTTCAAAATCGCTAACTATTCAGACAAAATTTGTATTTCTAAATATCTTGTGAAACATATTTCCGAATATATTTTTCCAGCTTCACAAAAAATACTATGTAGACATTTTCGCCACTCTAAAAAAGCAAATAGCTATAAAAGCTCTATGTTACCTCCTCCAGCTTTTTGTGTACTGCGATCTACTACTAGCATCAGCTAGCTGTAATAATGAGGCCACAATCGCTTATTTGATATTTGTACAGTGAATAGGATCCTCCAACGGTGTGTTTACAGCCGCGCGGCGTAGGCGTACCATTGACACTGCACCTTTAGTTAACTATATTACAAAAATAAAAATGTATAGACAAGTACCGAAATTACTGTGACAATACATTAAAACATAATTCTACAAATCATAACATGAAAACATAGAAAATTATACGAGGTCAATATTATTAAAATATAAATTACCGAGTTGAGAATTACTAAATTACTGTATAGTGATTTGAAGAATAAACTGTGAATTGTCAAAATATTCAATAATATGTATGAAATAGATGTAATCTGTATGCATGGCATAAGTATTCACCGCGTGATTTCCAATTCAGAAGATCTGTAAGCTGATACAATTTTAGAACAGAAAAAATTAGTATTTGTATGATGAATAGGGCTAACTTTGTCCATTGTAAAGTTATTATGAGACTTTTCAAATACATTCAACTGGTATTTTTGGTTCATATTACTCCTTTAAATGATTCTGGATTCTGAAAATTTTTGAACAAAATTAATGAATTTTTATTTTTCGTAAGATTATAATTATGAATATTAAAAAAATAATTTGACATAAATGATACAAGCTGATTCTCAGCAGATCCAACAATTATTTTTTTTTAACTAATTAATTTAAAACTCGTTTAATACCTACATGTTTGCACCATACAATAATTTAATACCTACGTATTTCATCCTATGCAGGGTGATTTGAAGAAGGACCAAATCATATTCGTTTAGCCATACAAATTTGGAAACAAATATTTGATATGATACAATTCATAAAAGCTGTTCATAAATAATTACAATTCTCAGAGCTGAAATGATTGCTAGCATTGAAACGCATGCTAGTACCTCATCAAACCATCACAAACAGTTCAGGAATCGTTTATTTTAGATATAATCAAAACAGTTCGAACAAACTGAAAGTAATAATCGGCAAATTTCAAGAAATTGAATATTCTTCAAGATTATTACATGAAGTTTGAGTCGGAAACCTGGGAAACAACGAGGTGGAATAAAAAAAACTGAAACAAACTCGTTTATTAAATATTCTTAGCACTGAATGAACGAAAGTAGCTGAACTTCGATTTTTTAGAAATAATGAACCATAAATGAAAAAACTTTCAAGTTGAGGTACCTAGTCTACAAACAGAACTAATTATTTTAGTGACATCAAAATTTCCAACATCCTACAAGAAAGAAAACCACATGAACAGAGGAAATTTCACCATTACAATTCTCAATAAATAAAATATTAATTATGTAATAATTTTAGATCTGTTTCAACAACAGTTCAGAACTTTCAAGAATTCTACGTTTAATTGAAATTTCTGAACTTATAGTATAGTGTTCCAACAACGAATGAATTGAGTTCAGAATTGATTCTGTATGGTTCTTGCAGTTCTAGTATATCAAAAGAATTTATAATTCTGAACCTTTAACCTCACTTTATTTTGATTCTGAATTTTGTCATTTGTTCAAATAATAATGGAAATGGAAAAAACAATGATTTTTCTAATTTATCGGAGTTTTCAAGTGATACCGATGAAGAATTTTTGAACGATATTTGAGAAATAAGGCAAAATAATAAGAATTATTTACTAATTATATAGTGTCTCAATATAGTTATCAAGTTTTTTTTATTCGGTTTTTTTACGTTTTCGTATTAGTGAAAATATCATTGAACCATCATTGGCGGCAAGTTTTGAAGCAAATAAGTCGATTCACATGGCTTTTAAACAGTTCTGAATCAAGTTCTTAACTCGTGCAAATATTTTGTTGGAAAAAACCTGGATTATTTAGTGAATATATCTGCTGTATTATTAGTTTATTTCTTCGAACTAACTTTGTTTGTCAATTATTATTGTAAATACATATTTTTACTGACATCTAGCGACAAGAATGTCGGAAATTATTTTTCAAATTTATATGACGAACAATTTCCAATGTTTGACCTTTATGCGAAATCACCTTGCATAATAATTTCCCCACCATGACACTATTTTATAACGAACAAATAAAGAGATTAGTAATTATACTATTTATAATAATTGCATCTTTGGTTCATAACCAACACCAACAAACACTAAATGGCGAACAAAATTTTTATCAAATTAGGCTGTTTTCAGATTGCATCCACAATGATCAAGAGTAATGATAAGTTTTAAATTGATTTCATATGACAGACAGTTATTATTAAGCAGAGGTACACTTCTGACAGTGATCTGTGTTGCAGCTGAGAACAGCTGTAGAGGGCCACCTAAAAATTCAGAAAAAAACCATAAACCTCAGCTCTTTCGAACAAATAATTTTTAAATATCTATAACAACTTATCGAAATAATACTGCATTTTCATTCAGTAGTTTCATAAATCTCTAAGCAATATAAAAAACGTATTTAATAATTTAGGAGGGGCTAGTCATAGCATATCAGTCCAATACACGTTACCAGTTGTGTTCAAGTTCAAATATAACCTTTCAGCTACTTCATTTATCTAGGGTTGTGTGCGAGTTTGTGCCTGTTGAAAAGAATATGCCTGCCGCACTGTCCCATGTAGATATTGTATGAAATTTTTCTTATGCCAAAGTAATCATAATCGCCATCTTGAAAAAAACTTAGTTAAAATTTTATTGTGAAGTCGCCGGATCACGCATCTAATTTGGTGATTTCAAATCTAGTCGTCTAGAATTAAATATTTTTCTAGAAGGAAAATAGTGAATCCAATGATTATTTTCCCTTCCCCTTCTTGAGAAACTCAATGTGCATTACAAAGTATTGAATATTTTTCACACAAAATCCAAGTCAACTGAGATAGCTGAAAATTTGGTTAAGATCGAAGACAACTGGCAACGTTGGACTGAGATACTACGACTAGCTCCCAATAATTTCTGTTTACGTCATTGTAAATAAAAGAATAACATATTATTTAATAAAACGGGAAAAATATCAAGTGGGCTACTTGAAACGATACAAAAAATAACAACGTGCTCCACAATCAGACATTAAAGAGCTGTTGTTTTCTTATGGATAAATGAGTCTGTAGACAAAGTAGAAAATCCCTTGAAATCTACGTTTCACATTTTAATTTTTTTATTGTTTAAGTTTCACCAATTAAATGCCACTATTTTTATCTTAAAGGATTTTCTGGATAGCGATGAGCATTTAATAGCGAATAATAATAAAAATTTAAGAAACAATAATATCAACAGACAGTATTTTGACATTGTATATATACAGACATTTATGCAATTTTAATGATTTTATTCCAGACACAACAAAAATTAATGAAGCAAACGAATTTCTGCATTACAAATAAATCGCAATATTATTGCACTATACCTACATAAAAAGTATCTGTACAGGTACAGTTACGCTATACTCTCTTCCTATCTTCCGTCATATACAAATTCATCGTGTCTAGCTCGGTTCCACTTAAAAATCTTAAATTTATTAAAAAGCCGGACAGATATGTTGCTAACTATAAATATTATTGAAAACATATAAGAAATATTTCAGAGATAAAATGAAAAGAACATCTATTTTGCATTATATGGAAAATACTTTGATGGATATTACTTTACAACTAACTTCACATTAGTTTGAATAACCATATATTGCCTTCTCTATTTTCAACATCCATATAAAACTATTACCCAACCTACTGCATGCCTAGAAAAACTAAGCTGCGAAGTACTCTCAACAAAAAGATAGTGAGATTAGTACTATTATAAAAAATGTTAAGCGAAATAAGTTTATAAGAAGAAAAGAATTATTATTGTAAGCATAAGAGCTTGTTTTTTGAGTTTTAATAAAGCGTTGGATTCTATACATCACCAACCATTAATAGAGCTGTTGAAATCCAAAAAAATTGATTCGAGAGACATGAGAACAATAAGTAACCTATAATTTTAACAAGTTTTCATGTTTGTAAATGATACGATGACATTGTTGTTTTCTGTTATCAAAGAAACAAGCGCCCATAGGAGAGACAACTGGAATGAAAATAAATTACCTCCCCATTATGCAACATGCAATGATATTAAATAAATCGACGATATTGTTCTTGTTCTGAAATTAATAAATATAATATAGGTGAGTATATAATTTGGATTATTACTAAACAAAAAGGACACCAAATACAAGATCATTATAAGCCCCCTATTAATTAATTAATATTAATATTTGGAGCTTATTAACTTTTAGCTAGTAGTTAATAAATATTCGTTTCAAAAACCAGGTATCCTCAGTAATATAATAAAAGGAAATCTTGGTTATCAAACCGTACACCTATGGTGCAAGGTGTAAGTATTGATGTAGTGATAGTGTAACTTGTGTTCGATATCGAATAATTCAAAGGGGGAAGTGAAAATAGAGGAGGACCAAAACGCTTTAAAATTATTGTGTAATCTAAATGAATAATAAAGTTCAAAAAGTACAAGATAACTGAGCAAAGAAAGAGATTTAATGTATACTGTAAAAATACAAAGTTATAGAATCTAGGAAACATTAGGTAAACTTTGAAAAGTATACAAACCGTGACAACTGATAATGGAAGATAAAGTTCAGGGCAATCAAAGCATTAAAAAGATGTTATCGTCAAAGAAATTCCAGAAAGTGTATTTCCAGTCAAAAGTTTTGTTTATGAAAGGTTCGAATTGTAGTGATGAGGTGGCTCAAATGGAGAAAACGTAAACAAGGAAAAAATATCTGGGGAGTGAATACACAAAAAAACGGAAGATATTTGGGAAATTACATGTTCAATTTGCTGTGAACTGCACGAAAATATTGAATGGCCATTGTAACCAAAGAGTAATTTACAAAAATTGAAAGATGTTGCTGTTATTTTAGGTTCAATTTTATATGGACTTGACGTGCTTGGAAGTGAACTACACTAGTATTCATTAGTGTAATTGCATTAAATTGCTGCACCACTATTCAATAATATGTTAACTAGTTATGCTCAGCTTAGCTCCGATATGCACACAATTGCTGAACTTCTTTATAAAGGGTGTTTCAAAGGTCGTTGCTAGGATTAGACCACTGAAAATTAAGTGGTGGCTGCTTAGTAAAAATTTACGTATCGGCATCCGCATTCAAGTTACAGGATGTTGAAAAATCAAATGTACACACATTTTTTACGATTCTCTCGAAACTTCTGGCAACATTTTAATGAAATTTTGTACGAATATGTTTTGGAAGCTGACACATTTGATGAATTTGTTTCGATTTTCATGGAAGGCGCTAATTTTATTTAGACCCCTAAAAAGTAACGAATAAAACTACTCTGAAAGTCAAAAGGAGTTCAGTTCAGTCAGCTTCCAAAACATATTCATAAAAAATTTCATTACAATGTTGGAAGTAGTCTCAACATAATCCTATAAAACGTATACACATTTATTTTGAACACCCTATATTATGGGGATGTCGTAACGAAATTTTATTACTGAGCGGACCCCATTTACTTTCCAGTGTTCTACTCACCCTAGCAGCGGGGCCACCTTTTTTGAAACACCATGTATATAGAATTCTCTAAATTAACTCAATACTGAAAAATCCAGTTAATACCTAGTATAAGTTTTATTTGTCATTGCAATTACCTGTATTATCCATTGTTTGATTATCGCACGGCGATCACAATTAATAAATAAAATTTTAGGAAAGAACTAAAATCATTGCAATAGTGTGAAGTATTTTTAGGAAATTTGCTACTTCTGGTTTTTTGAGTCTTACTATTTTCCATGATAATGTGAACGTTTTCATAAACACGAACCACAAAGATATTTTTTTTAAGAAATCATAGATTTATTTATATTCGCTGAATATTTTTTAATTACAGATTAGTTAAACTTTCTTTTAAACCCCAAGAAAACTTCTCCGAGACAAGTTTGAAAAGTGTATAGACCCAAAAGTTTATATTCAAAATTGATGTTCAAATTTTACAGCCTCTTCCACAACATTTTTATCTTTCAAAAATGTAGGAGTCATGGTCTGATCTTAGTAACGAACACCTAAATGCCTCGCTTAACCGCAGACGTTTACAAGAAAAGCCACTCCCTTCAAGTATTACGCTCACAGCATAGTATATTAAGACAGTTCATGTGTGTTAAAGTCTATGTCCAGAAAACACGAAATCTTATATATGGAAAAATTCTACAAAAAATGTTCAATGATTAAAAAAGGGGTTGAGCAAACAAGCAGAATAGAATACTTAATAATAAGCAAATCTTTATGAACATGTAGCTAGGATTTAAGATCAGAAGTACAAGGTTTCTGGAAGAAAAGGAATACACCTTAAGCCTCCAATATGTCACAGACTGTAAATAGTTACATACAGTGCAGAAGTAATATACAAAACATTAGTAACAATGACTACTACAGAAAATGACACTCAGGCATAAGAAAAAAATATCCAAGCTGATGCCACAAAATATGGACAAGAAATGGAAGATGGTTTAACTAGTACATCAGGAAAAACATCCTACATGAAAGAATGCCTATGGCAAGTCCACCAGAATTATGGACGTTAGCCATCAATATCACAAGAAATACTACAAGAAATCGGAATCAACAAGACTATGTGCTTCTTTCGTGAAAATAATTTTAGTGGCGTTAACGTCAATGGTGATGATAATGAAAAAAATTGGAGGATAGAATAGGGAAAACTGCTTCAGCAGCGAGCTTCAGCGAACAATGATAATATAGACATGAGATCTGTTAACATCATTAGCGGATATGTACTATGGGTAGAATATGAAATTTGTCTCAGAGAAGTCGCTTTTCTCATAAAACCATTCAGCGTTCAGCAAACAATAATATTAGTCACGAGATCTGTTAACATCATTAGCGGATAAGTACTATGAGTAGAATATGAAATGTGTCTCAGAGAAGTCACTTTTCTTATAGAGCCATCATCATATTAGGGCTCGAAGTGCAAATATAAATAAAACTGAGCACAATGCAAACATGTTTCTTTATAAACCCTCAAAAAAGTTTATTCTGTATAAGTGATAACTTTCATCTCTAAAACAAAATTTATATGGCTTCATAAACGAAGTTAAATGTTTTTTGCGTTCTATTGTCTTCGTTTAGTCTTCGAATATCGCCTCGTCATCACATTCCTTAAAATAAGTGTACGTTTTTTCAGTCTCCAATTCGATTTTCATTTCGTTTCCGTGTATAACTCATTTTATAATTCTAAACGTCGCTATCAGGGTCGGTTTCGCTTTTAGGTTGTCCGAAATTTCTCGTTATACTTTCACTCATCGATCTTATATTTGCCAAATGTACATCATCAGTGGGCACTGAAAAATAATTTAATCTATCTAAATCGGGCACTGCGTTCAAGTCATCATCAGTGCGATAACAGTTGTCGTATTCGGAATCATAGAGGGCACTAAGTGAATCTAATGACATCATGGCATCTGAATCGAAGATTCTTGATGATGCTCGGGATGACATGGAGGTGTTGTCATCCATATCTGGGTCGTGGTTAGGATCTATATAAGCCGAGTTGACGTCACTCAAGGCTCCTAGAATATAGAAATATTTGTTTTGAAAAATGTTACAAATAGGGAAGAAGCGTGTATGTAATATAATTTTTTTGTCATTCAATAATTGTACCTTCCGCATCCGTCAATCCCGTTTCATTGATCATGGATACATTTTCTAAAGCAGGATCGTCTGTGGTGTAACCAGTAGATTCCCTGTCGTTTAGCAAAGGCTCTGAAGCACCCCCATCTTCATCCTCGGACCATTCTGAAGGGCTGGCTTCTGCTGCGATACATGTTCTTTGTTGTCCCGGAGGTTCCAGAACGATATTTTCAAGATTTCGCAATTTCTCCTGAATCTTTTCTTCTAAAAGCCGTTTTACTTCTGCTTCCTAAAAACGAAAGGTTGATTAAATATGCCTACTATATTCGTAAAAAAATCATATTACCAATTCTTTATCCACTGGAAGCTTTATAATAAATAAAAATAACCATTACATTATCATTGGAAAGTGGTGGTACAAAGTTCAATAACAATATAATGCTCGATACTGTCTCACGTTGTCAAGTAATTAATAAGAGAAAATGGAAAATTCGAATATCATGCAAAAGGATCATACAATCTACATTCCAAAATTAAAACTGAATCTGGCAGCACTACTTTAAATGCCGCTACTTCTCAGAAGATGACTGTTTTTTTAATTATATATTTCAGTTTTTATTAATCCTTAGGCCAGAATTATTGCTATGTTCCAAGATTTCAGACCTGTTTTCGTTCGTTTCTTAATTTTTATGAAATTTAAAGAAAAAACACCTTTTTCTCAAAACGAATTCATTTTTTTTCTAATTTGGCAAGTATTGAAAGGGCTTCCTGGGCAAGAAATCAATTCAGGAGAATCAGCATTCTGAAAAACCAGCTCAAAACCATGGCGGACGGTGATAAGACACCTTTAATCAGGAAGGAGAAACCGTAAAAAATTATAGCAAGACCGAGCAATGAAAATAATGACTCTGAAACGGAAATGTTCTTATATGATTCGGAATTTTCAATTGGTCCAGAAAGTTTTTCTGATATTGACCATAGGGATGACATTCAAAACATGGAGCAGAAAATGGCAGCAGATAATAAAATAGTGTTCCAACAGAAACTCAAGCAACCGTAGAATTTCCTATGATCAATAGGTCCAATAAAACAAAAAAGTATATTGGCGCAATTGAGGCAGTAATGGAAGATGACAATATATTTACTTGCAGGCTCTTTCGAACAAAAGGAATGACCAAAACCATATTTTCTTATCCAAATATGCACGACACTGCCCGTTTCGGGAAGTATCAATCTCTGTAGTGCAAAGTCTATTTTAGGTGTATGTAAATTTTTGATTTTGTTCTAGATATTTTCATATACCTATATTTTGTTAATATTTCGTTTGTTTTATGTTAGTAATAGGTATAATAGGAATTGAGTTTATTTTATGTTCATTTTGGCTAAATCAATGAAGATTTTTCTATCAAGATAGTTAATTCATTTTTATTTCAAATTAAATGCTGGGTTTTGTGTTATTTTTAGTTCAAACGCGTTCCAAGTTGCCTTACAGTACGGTATTGAAACGTGAGATAAAATTAAAAATATATATCCAATATTTCAAGTTATCAGAACAAAATTTGATACTCTCACATTACAGTAAATATTTTGTTTTACCTTTGCAGCTTCCTCTTCCATCCGCCTTTCTTCACGTTCGAAGCTTTCCAAATCCGTATCGTCATCTTGTCGATGGATTTCGCGCATATCACAGTCTAAGTCAATATCTTCTTCTTCTGCAGTTCTCGGACACCTGAAAAACAATCTTTGATAGTAAAATAAAAAGTTTGTTTTACTGAGATTAAAATGAAATGATATTTGCAAGCGTGATTGGTGCTGAGAGCTGAGCAAGCAGCATGGATGTTAATAGGTGATTGTTAATATCAAGACTAATCGGACAATAATTATTGATTAGTTGCATAAAAAGTTGATGAAATAAACATTAGTAATTTAGCGGTATTGTCCTAGAAAGAAAGCCGTAGAATATTGTTCATAACTTATGGAATAATAGAAAAATATAAAACTATTTTATTTTGTTATTATACTATTAACTGTTTAAAAGTTTTGCATGTTAAAAATTCATTTGAAATTTGGTATTGTGTACCAGCTATCATTTTTTCATAAAATATTTAAATTATTTTTTTCAATGTTGAATATTGAATGTCGCAAACTGCAATATGTTTTTTATTAGTTTAACTTTTTTATATAAAATAATGTTTATATTAATGATAAACAATTATTGAAATTGTTTTATTTGTATGTAATGAAAGTTAAACCAATAAAAATATATTCAAATACAGACAACAGTTGAAAATATTCAGGTATGTTCTATTATTTAAAAATACATCACTTTGAAAATCCTCTCTATTTCAATTAGTCTGAATTGTATGCCAGTTCCAATGCCTTAAAGGTTCGTTTTCACCTGACATGAAGTCGTGACTGTTTATGTCATGACGTCGCTTTTGTGTTTACAAGTAATTTTCATATCATGCCATTTCTGGAATTATTGTGGCTTGTACTCGTGTTCTAAGTGCACAGTACAGACACTAATGACGTTCATAATGACTTTAAAATTCCGAATGTCATTTATGTTGTGATATGGAATCAAATGAGGTTTGATTTGTGACATATTTAGCAGTTCGTTCATTCACCTGCGTTGCCGTGGAATTTCGAGACCAGCAGGTGGATGGTGGACATGTATTTAGCAGGCTATTTGTGGTTATGCTTTGTGAATTCGCAATGGAAAAGTTTAATATTGAGACATTTTTGAGATACAAACAACTTCATTGTCTGCATTCTGCACTCACAACAAGAGAACAAGCCACAATAATTTCGGTTGACGCCATCTTAAACTTAAAAAAGTCACTACATAAAATTACATGAAAACCCAAAAGCGACATAAATTTTAAAAAACGACTTTCTGTCACGTGAAAACGAACCTGTAATGCCAACCTTGTGACGACTCTTATACTACTATGCAGAATTAATTATGAATAATTCACTACCTAAATACTAATGATGACTATTTTGATAACTAAATAAGTTCAAATCATGCAATAGATAAGTAAGTACAATACTCAATAGATTTCATTTAATTTGGTTTATACAGATCTGGTCACTTTTTTACCGAACTTAGGAGAATGGCACTCCCATCTCTACATTTTCGTGACGAATATACGAATAGCGATTTGTTGAACCAGTGTCACAACTCGCTCGATTAAACGAGACCTCGCTCCTTTCTTTTCGAAGTCACTTGCTTGCTTTCTTTGTGAAACCTCGCTCGTTTCTAAATCTAAAACCAGAATCACAGAGACTGAACACAAAACAGGATACATAATCCACGGCCTAATCTATGAGCCATAGTAAGTTCTCTATTTATTCAATTTTAATCTAGTTTCGTTATTTTGGTATGGATGGCGGAGATTATTTTGGACTAAAGTTCACGCCCAAATACAAAAAAGAACCTGAAAAAGTCTCTCATCTAATGCTTACACTGTTCTTTTGTTATTGTTATTAATGTTTGAAAAGAGAAAAGACGTTGTTGATAAACAAAAACGAAAGCCTGTTGAATTTGAAATTGGGGATGAATGAGCGTAGGATGATTCTCCCTGGACGAATGAACGAATTTTCTAATAGATGACACCACTTGTAGAATAGTACATATTCCCTCCTCTATTCATGTTATTATTGTGATTGAGTTGAACACAAAGGGTTAAAAAAAATCAAGTGAAATATTTTGCGATTTTTTCAACCATCATAATTTTGCATTATCCAAACTTGATCGATTTATATAAAAAAACTCAATAAAAAAATATCGCTCGAAGATAAATGTCCATGCATGTCTTATGGTTGGCAAAAAAGTGGATCTATATACCTTAAACTAGATAATTTTGCTACATTTTCATGAATAATCTATATTTTCCAAAGTTAACTGGAGAAAGTAACACTATTAGGAGCAAAATAGCTCTATAGTTTATGATATACACTCATTTCTAGCAGTCTGCTAATTCTTAACTTCAAATGCAACTAACGAAATAAGTATGGTCACAATGTTTCTAGTAAGGTTTTTACTAATAAAATAAACTTTGATTACAGTAAAATACAGATTTTCCAAACTTCTTAGAGCAGAGTCAGTGATTATCAGATTGTAGGACTCTTCATTTCACGGTTCTTGGCGTCTCGTCATAATAATCCTTACATTAAATCGACACGACTACTCTTCTTTTTCTAATTCAAGCACGTCATTGTTAGTTATCTGTAATTCGCCGACATATCACTGACAAACGTAACAAACGTGCATAACAAACGTGCTTCGTGTTAGTGAACTACGTAGGTATTAAAAACTTTGTAGTAGATTATTTTAGGCACATGCCTAGATCGCTAAAAAGTATCGTAAAACGATGTAAGTGTATCTTGGAAAATGATTATTAATAAACTGGTTTGTACAGGTTTGTACATTGACGTTGTCAAATTGATAATAAACTTCAAGCTTTGTATAAGAGAGCTTTCAGATACACTCAAGTCTTTTACGTTTTAAGTGTGAATTATAGACAAGAACAATATATGCTTCGTCCACATAAATTAAATAATATCTTATATTGAACATAGGAAAATATGCAGTTAAATACAAAAAAAAACAGTAAGTTAATAGTAGTTAGCAATTCGTAAAAACCTTACTATTATACTAAGATGTGCACACTTTTGGTGTTAGTAACTAAAATATCCACATGGTGATTAAACCCGTTACTAAGACATCATCATCTAGTACCTGTCCAGAGGCGACACCTTGGCCAATTTAACGGCATCTTGTCCCGGAGTTCCGGGCGAAGCACCCCTTTTAAGTGACCCTTCCTTGCTGCTTGCTCTTGGAGAGGGTGACATTTTGTTCAGCGATATGTTGTTGGTACTGTTGTTCGCTCCTCGCAAACCTAGCGCAAGCGCTTGAATTGCCGCAAGACCGACTTGATGGTTGTTGTTGTTGTTAGGTGCGTACCTTTACAAAATATTATTGAAAACAAGACTGTTAGGGTAAAATAATACAGTTACTATTTACTATAAATGTTAATCAAAGAGAGGAATATCTACCTGACTAAAGGTTCCAAAGCCAGCTCCTTTAACTCCAGCTTAGGTGGTATATTTTGCAACAAATTTTGTTCATCCAATAGTTTCTGAATTTCCCTTTCGAATGGAATATTACTAATTTTACTATTGGGGCTCGTCTTTTCCCTAAGACCAACTGGACTCCGTAGTTTCCTCAAATCCTTTTTATCAGTCTGACAGCTACCATCTTTTTTAGAACTTTTTTCACTGCTCACTGTAGTAGTCCTGTTGTCTTCTTCTTTCAATAATTGTCTGATTTCATCAGCTTCCTTGAAACTTGGAGATCGTTTGCAAGAAGTTGATTTATTACATTCTAAGATGGAGTCACTGTCATTTCTTATTCTATGTTTGTCCAAATTTAAAATCTTTTTGGGTCCCCCTCCTCCCCTAGAACCGTTGCTGCTAATACTTCTCAATAACGGAGTAGGTTTTGTAACAAATTCAAAACTGGCGCAACTCTCTCCTCTGCAGCTTTCTTCTCCATCTAGTACGGGAGGGCTAGTGATAATTGACGAGTCTACAGTATTGCAGGTTCCTGCTAGTGCTAGTAAAGCTGTCGGTGCTAGATTATTTCTCTTAACATCGGTTACATTTCTTAAAGAACAGTTTGGAGGAATATAATCTAGAGAAGCTCTTGGTGACACTTCTGGCGAAGATAATGGATTAACTTGAATATCCGATGGAAATAAGAATTGCTGTGTATCAGCTGGAAGTGGTGGGGATATACAGGGACTAGCGTCCGCGTCAGTAGTTCTACTGTAACTTTCATCGGAACTACTTATACTAGGTGAATGATTTAGAGAGCTGATTTCATCCGCTGAAGAATGAATTCTGTGAGCAATTCCCGAAGTGAATACACCTCCCAAGCTTTCATCAGAATAATGACGTTGTAAAGGAGAGTGTCTCGATTGATGAGGACTATGACGAGACTGTGCCAAAGGATTATGACGGGTTTGAATTTTATTTCGAAGGAGTTCCGGAGTACGTTCCGGAGTTCGTTGATGTTGATGATATTGTTGGTTATGAGGTGGTGGTGTTGGATTCAAATGATGCTTTCTACAAATGGAATACATATAAATTTCTCACACAAAATAATTTGAATGTGCTATAAATCAATCAGTTAGTAAGCCAAAAAGTAAAAGTTAATAATGACTTTGTATTAATTCTGAGTATGAGCCAGTTCGTGCATAACATGAGATGTGGATATTGAACTGTGATGATTCATTGAGCCTAGATTTTACGACACGCTCAGGTCGAAAGTACCAAATAAAATGACCAAAATAATATATTTTCAATCATTTCTTCATAGAAATTTCAATTTCTGTTCATTTAATAAACCTTGAAATAACTGTTCAATATTTTCTGTATGTTGCTTGTGGTATATTGATTATTTTGTTATAGTTAATTTTATAAAATTGAATCACAACCTTTTTTACATCTTTATTTAAACGTTATCAAGAAAAATTATATTTTTATAAGAATGATTATGAATAAAGAAATACTATTCTGCGTACTTTAAAAAACTTAATATAACGCGTTTGTTGTTACTTTTTCGTGATATATGAATATTCTTGTTTTAAAGAAAAGAAATGCGTAGCTTATATTCCAGCAGAATGTGGTTAAATTTGGTTACCAATGTTTAAAAGAGAAATGTCCACTAAGCCATCAAGTTTTTACCCAGGTTTTCTTATGATTTATTGTTTGAATTGATGTTAACCAATACACAAACCACAAAACTGATCAACATATTATTTTGAAACAAATATAATTAGGTATATCTCTCAAAAAAAGTAACAATGAACGCGTTTTATTAACAACATTTCTAGAGCAAACAAAAAAGTGTTATCCATAAAAATCTGTTCCTGGTACGTGCACTTCACTTGATCCCATTCCTGGTAGACTATAATACTATCAGAATGTTAGTGCAAAAATATTTCTTTTTTCACAATCATTTTTATCTAAGATATAATCTACTGTGATGGACAACTTTTTGCATTCTTAAACTTCAAAATATTTTCATTGATTGTCTAGTTGTCCTATTTTTTGTGTCAGATGGGGACAAATCTTTAAAAAATATAATTATTCTTGATAACAATAGTTGGATCGCTACCGAAATATTTTTTAGACCTCACCTCTACCTAGAAGACTTGTTACGTAACATAACCGTTTTTTTGGAATTAAATAATATTATATAGCGATTTTTATATTGTGTTGCAATATATAAATTTATATATTATATTGTCAAGAAAAAATTTTAAGCTACAGTACGTATTATTTTACATGAATTCTAATATTAAAAAACGATGGATGTGAAATGGTTCAAATATTTTACTTAAAACAAAAAAAGGATCCGCGAATCAAACAGATTCATTTTTAACTAACTTTGCGCCTTTGGTGTTTTCTGTTACATAATAATCCAAAGCTCTCTAAGTAATATGGACATTATAACTACTTTGGTAAAAAAAATGGCGTCCAAAATGAAACTTAACAATTGAGTTGTATGTATTTTAAATCACAAAGCCCAAACATGTAATTATACCAAGTATTTCATTTGAATTTTCAATTTCTACATTATTTTATTGACCAGAATTTGAAATCAATCTACTTGCTTATTGGAAAGTTTAGGGGTGTTCTATGGCCCTTTTCATGGTCGTGATAAGTGTGTATATATATTTTTCTTGATTGAATTGTTGGTATGACCTCATAACTATCTATTTATGCCCGATTGCACCAGTTTAGCTTAAAAGTGCAGCTTATTGTTAATTCCAATCTTTCATTCCACCATGTTTGCGCTTACGTACAATACTGTATTTTTTTACTTGAATATAATAGGATTGTTTATATTTTTTTATTAATTATGCTGTCATATTTTCAGTTGGCAGCTTTAGTATACCATACGTATCCTAAGCAGTATACTTCAAATACTTCAAAAGTGACTAAACTTTCATACATAACCATTTTGATTGATTTTTCTACTACAATTGTTTACTCCAAATAATCCAATTTCTATTATGGAAAGTTAAAAGAGAATTTGATCGGCAAATTTAAATTCAGAAGAAAACATGCTTTGCCTGAATTTGGTTTAAAAATATAATGCAAAAAGACGGTCGTGGTAAAATGGAAAGAAAAACAAGTAGTGTGGAAAAAAAATTGAGAAGAATTTAACATTCAAAGCCCTTCCGCAAAGTTCTAAACTCAAATTTTTAGTTCATCAAGAATCTTAAGATTTTCTTCTAAATTAATTATGTTCTGCTAAATCAGTTAGAAAGTAATAACAACGGGAAAAAACGAATAGAATTTTCCCTTGACAACAACATGAAAATAGTCAGTACGTCTTTTGATCACAAAGATATTTACAAAGAGACCTGGATAGCACCAAACGGTGAAACAAGGAACCAAATTGATCATTTCTTATTAGAAAGGAAGCACTCAAAAGATGAAACAAATATTAGAAGCTACAGGGGAGCAGATGCAGATAGTGACCATATTCTGGTAATAGCAAAGATGCGACAAATAGTGTCCAACATAAATAAAACGTGTTTCCCAATTTCCTTAAAATCTAAGGAACTGTTTTCTGTGGCCCACGCTGTATAAAAATAAGTTAGATTTAATGAACACCAACACAAAAGATAGGTTATATACTAGCTATATTGTCACAAGTTACACAAATGTTCAAATCAAAAACAACACGAAACGTCAGAACATATATAAACGCGCAGTCGCATATCTACTGCTTAAAAATAAGCCATTGACAAAGCTATGCTTAAAATTTCGTGGTGTTAAGCTTCGCTTATATGGCGGTGCAGTGGGCTTACATTTTTAAGCCACTTGTTAAGCCAAAGTGGTGCAATCGGGAATTATTGAGATATCCACACTTATGGATATGTTCAATAGCAGTTGAAATATTTCAACGCCGAATACTCTTACCTGTGGTGTCTATTAGGAGATTCTTTTCCAGGTGGTTTTGGTAAAGGTTTTAGATAAGGTTTCGTATTATCTACAGGCATGGGCCAAGGAGGATTATATCTCATTTCAGGTGTACCCTGTCTCTGGACATTATTTTTGTGAGGCGGTAGAGGTGGTGGAGGTAAATTTTCTTCTAAAGGTAACGACTTCTTCTTCCCATTTCTTAAATTGTAAGAATTTCGGAAAGTTAGCAGATTCATATTACACATTTTTCATTGAATATTACCTGAAATTTGGCAAGAGTGGTTCATTTTCGCATCCATTCACATGATGTGACACAGTTTCGCGAAGAGGTGGTAATCTCATGACATTCCTGGAGGCTGTATAAGAATCTTCTCTTGACGATTGACGAGGTTGTATTGGGTTATGTTTTGGGCGGCTGTTGTTTAAATCGCCGTGATGAAGAAGAGCAAGAGGTGTGGCTACACCTCCATACATATTGTTGATATCTAAGAAAAAAGTTGAAGATAATAACTAGGAGAGGAGACTCCATTTCAATAAAGTGACATTTAACTGAGCATTTACGTAAGTCAATATTATCGGTCAAATATGAGTATAGGAAATGTTTAGTTAAATTACCCAATAGTGTATTGCTTAACAGCTTAAAATGATTATTTTCAGCCACACAAATTACTTTCAAAACTGCAACAATAGGAAGTTTTCAAAATATATTTTTCCATTCTAAATTGTGACTAAAAACTCAGAGTGTGCTTGAAGATTTAGTGATGAAAAACAAATTTGCAAAAATGTTTTCCAAAATGTTATTAAAAGTATACAATACGAGAAAATTCTGTATTAAGACAATAAAACTCACTTTCTACTAGTTAGTACTTCGGTAAAATAGTTATTTTATTTGTTATTATATTAAAATTGGGAAACTAATTTCTATTACAATATCAATATGTTCTTACTATTCACATTATTGGGATTGGATCGTATACTGTTCAGTTCTTCAACTCTTAATGTGCCTGGTTGTTTCCTATCTATCAAAAAATACGTTGTCATGTCTCCTTTTCCTTTGACTTTAACTTTACCGCGACATTGGAATTCATAAGGATACGATCTGAGAACTTGAAATACTTCTTCGGTAACTTGTGTATGGTTTGGTAATCCCGTAGAATCCATTCGACTTGCTACGTTGACAGTATTGCCCCAAATATCGTACTGTGGTTTGCGAGCTCCTATAACTCCAGCTACCACTGGACCAATATTTATACCTACAATTATTATATAAATTCATCTTTAGTAATTGCAAGGAGTAAATAAAATTAATCAAATTCCAATTTTTCGCGAAAAACGTGAACTAGTTTCCACACAACTTGTAGATTTTTCAAATCACAAATCGTGAAAAACCATTTCTCAACCCATGCATTCAGATGTTGAATTTTCAACTTCCCGCTAAGAAAATCAATGATTCTTCCCAATGATTTTCGGTGTGGTGTGGTGTATGTGTGTAAACCTCTTATAACTTCTGAACAGCTTGACCGATTTGATCGCAGTTGGTGTCATTCGAAAGGGCTTCATCAAACTTAGATTTCCTGTGAATTGGAACCAATTCGGACCGGTAGATTTCGAGAGTTTTTTTTTCCATTTTTTCAAAATATCTCCGAATTGGCTGAACCGAAGAGCTCAAAAGCATCGAATAGCTTTATCCTTGAGCTCGGAGAGCTCAAAATAGCACAAACATTAAATTTTTGAGCTCGAAGAGCTCAAAAACATTGCAACTAGCGACAAAATCGCATGCGTTTGAAAATTGAATTTAGGGGAACTTGCAGGAATGGCCTTTAGGGTCAACCGATTTCCAGATTTTTTTTCCTAGCATCAGATATGATCTTTCCAACCCTCTTCATCTCTGTCTACCTCTCTCGTTTGTCAGTTTTTGAGAAAATTTGCCTGGCCTATCAGACTATCGGTCAATGGTCCTTTACAGTAATTCTGCAAAATATTAGTAAGCTTTCAAATAAACATATTTGTTTTGAGATTTAAGCATCTACTGAAAATGCCCATTGGCCTGCCCTCTCTATTTGGAAAATTATGAAAGATGAAACTGCAGGGCATATACACCTGACTCGTTACGGCGAGAGGGTCTTCGATGTTTGGCGGGGTTAAAAAGCTGCTTTTATTTGTTGAAATATGATTGTGTGCTAGTCATAATAGATTTTTGCCTATCGCAGTAGAAGGTCAAATCGTCCCACTCAGTTTTAACCTAACCTAACCTAAGACGTCGTTATAGTCCTCTTTGAATTCTAAAATTTGGCCAAACACTTGAGAATTCATATTTCAAATTTTTGGGTTTGTTCCAACATGTTCCAAATTTACTTTGGGAAATTATAGCTTCTTAGAGGATTAAAGCGGTAGACTCGAAAGCAACAAGAAAATTTTTAAAGAATTTCATTGTTTATGTTCAAGCATGCTCTAAATTATTTTCATAGAACTATACACGTAATAAATTAAAACGGGATAGCATTCATGAAAAACTACAATTAAATGCAACCTATTAGGTTACTGAATATTGTATTAAAAACAATACCTTATGTGAAACTTAATATTTAAATATACACGTAGATCAAACTGAGCATTAGAATAAGCACAAGAAACTTCAAAGAAAGAAGAGCTGGTATTCGTCTTTTTATCCACTAGCGTTATAATGGAATAATATAATCAAATTTAAAAAATATATAAACGATCTGTTCTTATTAGGGTATTTGACAAGTACATAACTTTCAAAAATATACTTACCGACTCGTAGCATAAAGTTATTATAAGAATTTTCGTTAATATTCAACAGTCGATCTCTCATAGCAAAAACGAACTCCACTAAAGTACTGAGATGTGTACCAGCTGTAGTTTCGTCATCGTCCAATATTCTCAGATCCGGCATTAATCCAACTGCTGCCATATAAGTAGATCCGACGGTTTTAATTTTATCTATAGCTTTGAACCTTTCCTCCGATAGCAAATCGTCAAAATCTGCTATAATTTCATTGAGTAAACGTAGACACTCGACACCTTGGTTGTTTCCATCTAATTCGGTGTAAAATTCATGGTAATTTGTAATCGAAGCAAAAACGACTCCCACACGGGAGTAGCTTTGATGATAGAGTTCCTGCGATAGAGTGGTCTGTAAGAAAAATGTTGAGGGGGTGGGTTTTAAACCTTGGGTGTGCAGCCAACACCTTTCGTTTGGCAAAAATAATCCAAAAAAAACGATTGAATTTTTTAGGGATGAACAACACCTATACAAACATTAAAACAGTAATTTAATACAGTTATGTTTAATACAGTTACTTTTCAACCATTTCCAGCTATATTGAACAAAATCTATTAGAATGAACGCTACCTGCAAAGTCCCTGTTACGGCGACCCGGGCAGTTGCAGTTCACTACTTCTTAGACCATTATTAGATCTGACCCTGCTAATGGGAAAACCTTCAAATAAAAGTTTATAAAAAAGTGTCACAAAAAGTGAAAAAAGATTAACTACTCTCGTCAGCCATTGGCTTACAACGATAAATGGGTTTCCAGTGTACAACGTCCAATTCCAGTCAGATAGGACAACAAAAAGCTACTAAATTTTTTACACCACAAAAGTTGTGTTTGTAATAGTTTTTTGTCAAATATTAGATACACCTGGTATTTGGAATTGTCAATTCCATTCAAATTAGAAGTTCAATCATTGGCTTCCGATGCAGGTGAGAAGCAAGGGATCTAAGTTACGGGAAAATTTCTGAATTATACCGCCAAAATAAATGAATTTGTATGCTTAATAATCCAAAGAATTCTCAATAATTTGGAAAATGGTAATTGAATTTTCCATTTGTGTCACTTTCTACACAACTAAGCATGGAAAAATAGACTACACAACCATACAATATTCCTTCAATAGCCATTGATGGTGACGATCACAGACAGAAAGGAATGGACTGAATGGACTGCACCATTAGAAAGTGACAAGCATGTTACCGTTGGGTCTAAAACTGCAAATGGCATTGGGGCGGGAGTATACTCCAAAAAACCATGTGACAACTGCAGCTACCCACTCTAGATACTTTGTATTTCAGTTAGAGGAATACGCAATCTTACAATGGCGATAGATAACGAGAGCTGTCGAAGCAAGCAGATTCATATCAATCAAAGGGTTCAATAAGACACCAAGTCAAACTACAAAATAACATAGTGGATGACTTGGTGTTTTATTGAACTCTTTGTAGTCCAAGATCCCAGGGCCATCAGACGTCACGTATACTCAATCACGTATATTCAATATCAAGATTGGCTGGATTATGAATTGTCTAATTTCAATGACGATGATAATGAAGATTAGAGGCACTACTCAGAAATGTTGAGAGATTAATATTTCTCTAGTTTTTTCTTATGATTAATTCCCAATAAATAATAAATTAAAAAAAAATGCTCTTATTCAATAAATTTGTTAACACTATCGAGTTTTTGACATTTCTTTAAAACAAAAATTGAAGTTTTTTCGAATTTATCAAAACAGCTTGCATGATAAAATTCTAGAATAATTGTAGTCAAATGAGCAAGTTGATTTTTAATTATTTACCTGATTTTTTGATTTTTAGTTTTTTTTTAATATTAATAATTAATTGATATGAGTAAACTGTAAGAGAGTGAGAGAGATGTCAATATATCCTAATACATGTCCCACTCAGTCTCATGCGCTCCTACCCACAGAGGCATTAAAATTGAATTTAGGGGATGATTGGCCCCTTGGATCGGTCTGTCTTCTTGTAAAAGGTTTTAAAATAGTTGTCTGGTGGACATATATAAAAATGGAGCATCAGAATTTACGTGAAGTTAAGTAATTATTTTGGGAGCTCTAAAGCGTCTGTAAAGCAATACGGCCGACAGAAAGTGTCTGGGAGTATTGGCGACTTATTTTTAAGGACATTGCCTAAAATATACGTAAAAATCAGCTTGGAGAATTTACGTGAGGTAAGTAATGTTTTTATGTACCTTGATTACCTGATACCTGAAAATTGGCCGTCTAAGCAAGCTAGCAGGTAGTCATGCGTTCTTAGTACATACTAACACTACTCAATCGTCCACATTTCCTTCGTCAGAAAATACGTGACGTCTGGTAGCCCTGGGATATTACTCTATTGATTGGATTCCGACCACATATGGATGAACTCTTGAAGATAATAAAAGCGTGTTAAAAAAGATGATCAATATACTTTTTTAAATAAGCTTTTAGACAGTACTTATACAAATGTATACCCACTATAAGTGTATGATATCTTATAATATGACATATCCTAGGTAACATATTATATTATTTACTCCTGACGATGCAAATGTATTTTGTGGAGCCGAGTAATAAATGTCATATTTCTGTTGTGAAATTTGTTAATAATTATGGAAAGATTTCACGTTGTAAGGGTTGAAACACTTGATTTCTTAGAACATTCCAAGTTTACCATAATAACTATGTTGTGTTCAAAATAAAATTTGGGGGAAACTATTTTTAACGTTTATGAAGTGGCTTACACTATTCCTTATCGTGTTGATAAGTAGTCTCCTCAACGTGTTGATAAGTAGTCTCCTCAACGTGTTGATAAGTAGTCCATTAACACATTATCTTATTAAATCAACTACTTAAACCGAAGTTTTGAGTTATATTTTGGTTTTTAATGGTACTTTAATGGGGACCTTACACGTTCTATAGCTATTAACACTTAGTTATATTATGTGGAAACCTCAGTATTTTATATACCTACGTTATTTTCTCACAGATACCTATTCAACATTTACACTTTTTAATGGATGTGGTGAGGCCAAAAGTTTAACTATACTAATGTCTTTAACAAAATAGTATTTAAATTATTGAGAATTAATTTTGGTTATGATCGGAGTGTTCCCTTCTTATGTCATTTCAATTTTTGTTCTATTTAAAAACATGACTTTAAGAAATATCTTCCAGTGAATTTAATTTTATCCCAAAATTTTCTCTTTCTTGATACTAAAAAACGGCGATTTTGGATGAACATTCTTTATTCATAATTACATTATACTAAAATCTTGATTGTATTTTTGTAAAACAGAAATAAATAAAATATATTATTACAGTTTCCTGTAACATTGTCGTATTTAGTAAAACGCGTTACCAATAGATATCGAATAATAGTTTTATTCTATTAACGCCTTACAAAGTTTTTGAAAATATTTTCAAAAACGTGACCATTCACTTAGAAGAGACAAATACTTCTCGGGCTAAATGCCCCGACTATCTATTACAAAAGGCGAGTTCGGAAATGAGGAAATGTTGTATGCAATGTAAAATATAAGAGTTGCAAGTTGCAATCAACTTTTTATTTTCCAAAGAGAATACTTATTGATAGGATAATGGAGGTTAATGTAAGAAGAACTCGTTTGTGGGCTTTGGCTTCTGTATTGAGAACAGCTTTCATATGGTTTTTTGATAATGATGATGAGACAGATAGAGAAGACCCTCAAGTTGATCTCCACTATGTAGAAATGCGTGTACATAGAATGCCTTCACAACAGTTTAAACAAAATTTTCGGATGGATCCGAAAACATTTGAAAATTTATTTATAAAACTTCATCACAAGTTTATTCTAAACCACGTATTGTGCTCTAAACTAAGTAAATCACCTAACGAACTCTACTTTTCCCTCATAAACTTAAAAAAATGACATTAGTAATGTCACTTTTTAAGAGTTACACTTTTGCCTCGTCCTCACGATGTGGAGTAAAAAGAGGAAACTCTTTTCACTCCATCCAGCAATTGCGAACAGCCGATTTTATGATCCCTATTTACTCCATTCTCACTCTCACGTCAATATAAAACGGAGGGTGTTGATTCGGAGTGAAAAGAGCAACTCTTTTTGTATTTCCGAACGCACCTAAACAGACGTTTGTGTCAATTAGAATTTTGGTTTGTAGTTGGAGGTGAAGATGTCGCTGTTATCACAACTTTAACAATTCCGTTACTGGTGTATATGTGTCGATTGTGAGCAGCATAGTCTGCAGAGGGTTGGATGAGGGACCCCTAATCTCTCAAACATGTTTTTGGAGGTTTTCCATCCGACACGGCGTGACCCAATGGCTCATAGGGTGTTTCCAGGGAGCGTTGTCAGTCAAGGGAATCGTGCTATTCGAGTTGTAAGGGCCTCATGACCGACCAACCCTCGGGATAAGCAATAAATAAGGATCCAGTATGGGAACCCGAATAATTGCTCGCGGATCAAAAGGAATAGAGGAGTAAACCTCGATAAAAAACCAGCAGCATAGGGGAGGCAGCTTCCGGAGGCAACCGTGAAAAAAAGCCTAGAGGAGTAAACCTCGATAAAACAATCCGTAATCTACGTTGTTAGCTACCGTGGCAATGGATGAATGGCTGCGCGAAATTCAGTCAGAAACGGTGACTCCGGGATACCTGGTGACCTCATGGAGTACCCAGACTTACCACCACCAGCGGGGCTCTGTGGTGGTGGACATTCAATTACCTAGCTACTCGTGGGATGGAATGTGGATAAAGGCCAAGCAGAAATAGAACAGGAGGTAATGGATGAAGGAAGGCAAGGAAATGGAATTTTTGGGTAGATCGAGGGAAGTAAAAGGAACGCCTGATAAGGCCGGGGAGACGAGCGGGTGGAGTGTTTCTGGAGTGGATAGAAAGGAGGTATCGCCTCTGGAAGACAAGGAAACAGAAGGGAAAGGAAGGAAGTATGTGGAGAATGAGAAGGAAGAAGAGAGGGAGAGAGTAGAGAGATTGAAGGATTTGATAAGGCGACTGGAGGAGAGGGTGGAAAGGCTGGAGGGGCAGAAGGCAGCGGCAGAGAGGCGGGTCAAGGAATTGGAGAGGATGAGGAGGGAGGACGATAGGAAGGAGATAATCAAAACACGATGGGAGGTGGGGCAAAGAGACTGGGAAGGATGGAAGGAGGTTAGGGACGGGATGGTAAAAAGGGGGATGGCGATATGGCATGAGAGGTAGGAGTGATAGTTAGGGAGAAGACGACGGTGTGAGCGGGGAGTGTGCGAGGGACCGCCGCCCGTCTCGAAAAATGCTAGGGTAGTGATTCCGAGGCGGGAGTAACGGCGAGTTTGAGGTACGTTCGGTTGGTAGGCATCCCCTTGGGGATGACTCCAACACTGTTTGGGTCCTGGACCCATTCGAACATTAGTTTCCCATCTAGACCCGAAAAAAAAAGAATAGTCTTCAGTCTGGGATTAAGCTCACAGAGCTCTCAGACGAATAATATCTACCTTGATGAGGCGCCGAAACCGGTCTACAAGTGATATTGTCCCTTCTAATTGCAAACCAGAATGGTTGGTTAAATCTTGTAGATCATACCGACCCCGTTTAATTTAGAAGTGTAATTCAATGTCTGTCGGGGCATATAGCCCGAGAAGTATTTGTTTCTTCCAAGTGAACTGTCACGTTTTTGAAAATATTTTCAAAACTTTGTAAGGCGTTAATAGTATAAAACTATTATTCGATATCTATTAATAAATAAAATGATGTATTAAGGGGTCGTTGCACCAACATACTAGTTAAAGTGGTTTAACTAATCCAGGTTTATAATCTTAAGCGAGTTTAAGAACTGTGGGTTGCACCTAAACCGGCTTAACAATACCGTGCTACAAAAAATTTACATGTAAACCAGGTTTTAGCTCAAACTTGGTTTGATAGAAGTCAGTGCGATCTTAACGGTAGAACTGTTCAAACATAACTGTCATTGAACGGAAAGTTGTTCATCCCTAGATTCATCCATTAACAAAAAATACAACATTGAAAACAAGAAAACAGTACTTTTTTACAGGACAGTAAGTAACATAAATGTTGCCTACACGAACACAAGTCACACATAATTTTTTGGCTTACCATATTATTTCGAAATTGATTATCTAAAAAGTGAGTAGCGACATGTGCCGGAAGTAAATTGAAGAGTATTCTTTTATTCGAGTGTTGCAATGCGTCCATTTCTCTTTTTTCTTCATTTGCCTGAATCTGCCACAAGAAATCCAGTCTCGCCGTCCATTCGACTTGTCTACCATGAAGTAGAACAGCTAATACGAACATTAATACCTCTACGACGCTAACGACATGAAGCGGAATCACCGAACTAAAAAAAATTATTTTACATGGTGTGCCACATAACATTGCTAAAAGTATTGTAAACTATGACAGACATATAGGAAAAATGTTATTTAAATGAAAGTTTCAGTTTTATAGAGATTTAATCCAAATTGATTTTATTATGGTTCTGAAAATGAAAAACATTATAGGAACCATTTCATACACCTTAGTATAGTTGACGTTATATCAAAGGAAAAGCTATTTTAGATTGTCATTAGTTTTGTGTGTTTTATGAATGGTTTCCCGAAAAATTGAAAAAAGCACATCTTCCAATTTTCAAACTCTTAAATATTTGACTATTTTGTGACAATCTACTTAAAAAGTCACATTCGGAATCTAATCACATCTGCCTGTGTAAGGAATGCGTGCTAGAATTATTGATAGGACAAGTACGTAAGAAAATCATTATCCCTGAAATTAGAAGATTATATTGTTTTATAAAGAGTGAAGTAACCGATGGAAGGATTCTAAAACCAAGATCTGAGAGAGCGTTAATGGATCTGAATTTAGAGAAAGTGGTTTATGAAGATGAACTGACAGCAGATTTTCTGAATTAAATGAAACGCATACTTCATTCAACTTAAGAATGTTTACCAATACTGAGAAGATGTCTCGTTCCAAGATTGTTTAATTTTCGCATTACCCAAAAAAAATGTATATAACGTAAGAATAGTATTAATTTATAAGAAATGAAGGTACTAGGAATGTAATTATAAAATTTATGAGAATAAATGGGAAGAAAACGCCATAATGGGCTGTGTATATTTAGAAACATCATTTGATGATGTGGAACGAGACGTACTCTTTACGGAAATGGGAAAAGGTAGTATGGTGAAATACTTGTGTACAACAACAGCCCTTACAAAGGACAATCATCAGGGTAGATCAGGTAGCAGTTGTCTGCAAGGAGGGGTGCTAACACCTCTTTTGTGGGCTATCCTAGTAGACGAATTACTGAAGAGGCTGACATCCAAAGTCATGCATTGCTTAGGGTACACCGTCGATATTGCGAAAGTCGCCAGTTCTTAACAGGGTGAAAATTCCAATTGCAAGAGGCAAAATACTTGAGATTCATATTTGACCACAAGTTGGCTACAGCTACAAACCAAGTTCATCAGACCCATAATAGAATATGGTTCCATGATATGGTGGCCAAATACTCGGTAGGCTAGGGCGATCCAAAAGCAAAGTTGCTTTCGAAGGCACGCTTGCCTGGCAGCCATGGGAACTATTACGGCAACCTTAACAGCGGCATTGAAAGACCTTTGCCATATACACCGACAGCCAAGTGGCTATAAAAGCAATCAGCTCAGTGCAGATAAAGTCCAAACTCGTTTGGGACTGCTTGGAAACCATACAAGAGTTGGGCAGACAAAATATACTGTTACGACGGACCTGTACTGAGGATATGTTGAGGTTCACAAAAAGACATACATCCAGAACCGTCATAGAAATGTCATCGAAAATTCGAGAACAGTCTGGAACAGGTGAAAAGTATAAAAAGCGGGACAATTGGCATTAGGAGTTTAGTTTTGAAGTACTAGAAAGTTGAGTTCTGTGATCTGATAGTGAGATGTTATTAGTATTGAATTGTCCACCGCGACGAATTACAAAGCTTGATTTAAACACGTGACGCGATGTGTCTGGCGTGATAAATTAAACCACCACGTGTTATTTTGGTTAGTTAAGGCTGCCGCTTATGTTTGGTTTATTTTGGCTTGCTGTAAAGTGTAGTAAATAGTGACTAGTAATATTAAAATAGTGTAATTAGATTGTGATTTCAGTATAATGGAACAATTACCTTCTGTAGTATCTGTACACAATTAAGTTGACAATATTTTAGGAAAATTATTATTTTTGTTAAGTGTTTATTTTAACTTAAAATTATAAGAAAACTTTAGACTATATTATTTTAAGTAACAACAGTAGATATATTTAAAAAATTATCTTGGTGGAAATTAATATTATTCCCCAAAATTATTCCAAAAACTTGGTATTTTACAAAGTTAAATTGTGTTGGAACAAACTTTATTTTGATAAACTATGTTGGAATGCATCAGCAATCAGTTGAGATGATAATTTTAAACTAACACCCACCAATAAGAAGATCCTGGCATACCACCGCCGATTATTAAGTTGCTGGAGAGACGCCTAACAATTTATTGAAAGGATATTGCGTTTGATGTTTTAAAAACTTTAAATTATTTTGAACTTATACTGTTTGTTTCCAAAAATTTCACATTTGAGATTACTGTAAATGTATAATTATATTTAGAAGCTATGATTTGAAAAGTAATTAACAAAATGTATTTGGCGGAAAAATGGTTTATGCTGCCAAAGGCAAGTTTTTCATGTATAATTTTGGCTCTGTTTCTTGTTGCTTTTATTTTTAACGCATATATTTTACCTCAAGCTGGTATGGAAGCGAGTAATTTTATCGCCGTTGGAAGTAAAAACTAATTTTTTTGTATATTCCCGTTATATACAAATCTAAGTGCATATTTTTCAGTCGTCCAATGCAAATTAACTTTGGAGATGTGTCTTTTACTTTTAAATTTAATAACTATCCCTCTGAATTTGAATTTTAAATTCTGGTAGTAATATTATCTTCGAAAAAAAAGTAGTTGCATAAATTCAGTTTTTTCTGTTACTTTCAAAATTTAAAAACATCACGTTATACCGGGTGTTGTTTTTGGAATAGAATAGAATTTTCAATTAATTTGTTGAACTAGACCTGTATTTTATTTTAAGGTAATACTCTGTATCTCGGTTAAAAAGAGTATTTGTTTTTAAATTGGAAGTAGTTTTGACAAGTTAATAACCTATAAATTAGTTTTTTAAGGAACTTATTATTTCAGACTAGTCTTTGATGTTAATTATAATAAAGACATGTAAAGTGTGAAAGTCTAAACGACTGGCTGATTGATAATGTTATTTGCTTACCTTACTCTAATATCATAGCAAGAGAACAGCTCAATATGAGATAGTTCAATATGCAATATGTAAACAGTAGACATGATGACAAGTAACAAAGCCTTAAGTAATATCGGAAGTCTTAAAAATATAGCCACAGCCAAATATCCAAGGGCACATGATAGGACGATGTATTGCGGTAACGGGCAAGCCCTATGGTCCCTACCATCCAATGTGATGTTTACAGTAGAATGATGTATACAATTCGTGTCTGGCAGGCAGGTAAACTAAAACAATATTCTTGATCACTTTTAATATTATTAAATGTAATTTCTTGAGATATTTTATAATTTTGTGTATATTTTTAATAAATTAAACAAAAAAATTCTTCTATTTCTACATATTAAGATCGTTTCAAAAAACCATGAACAAAAAACAGATGATGATTTCAAGTTTGAACAGTACACTACATTAATGGACACATCGATTATTAAAAATTATTGAAACTATCAAAATATTGATTTATATTGTAAAAAATACAAAATGACATTGAATCCAAAGAATTCTCTTGCTTGGACTTTTTAATTAGAGATATCTGCTTATTTTATTTCACTGTATTTGCTGTCTCTTCAATAAGTATCTAATTTTGTTTTTCCTCTGAAGCATTGCTCTATTCTTTTTTTTTTCTTTTGTGTTCTCTCAACTTCTGGTGTTCCTAACATTTTTTTATATTATTAAACGGACTATATGGCTACCAAACTTGTCCTCGTTACCAGATGTGATGTAAAGATTCATCACAGAAAGGACTAGAGAGATCCAAGCGGACTGACGCTTTCCCGAATTGAGTCCTGGTACAAAGACGGGTCAAAGACTAGGGAAGGGGCAGGAGTATACAGGATGTTTTACGACGAGCTTACACTATCTATATATTGGAGACTACTTACACGATTTCTTTAAAAATTGGCATAGATGGAAAACAAGCTGTGGCGAATTTATGGAAAAAAATTTGACATACATGTCAAACGTCAACTTTGTTATTTTAAATGTAACACCCTGTATATTAGTAACTTTTCCGATTCTACATTAAATATTAATGTCACTTTTTGTAGGTAACCCTATATCTAAAATTTATACTTATCGAGATACTGATTTTTTTTAATAATAAATTGACAGATGCAGACCTGAAAATTCTAAATTCTATGTGAACATCCCCAATACCAAATAAAAAACATCTTGTCGGGTTGATTAGAAGAAGGATCAAGGTAATTGGTGACATGTCGAAACCTTCTTTTTTGTATACAGGGTTGTTAAAAAAGTGATGAAGAGTTAAAGTTCAAAAATGTTAAATATCTTCATTTTTTTTAATGAAACAACCATATTTTAATTCTTGTACTTAATTCTAAGGCACAAAATAAGGGCAATTTATGTTCACTTCCCTATACCCAATCTTAAGCGTTTTTGAGATATTAACATGTATTTAAAAATATTAATTAGTTCAGCCTTATTATTGCGTAGGCGTAGGCCGTGTTATTTAGTCCTTTATTTTAGCAGGCTGTGTATTTACCTGTCATAATTAAATGGAAATGGCTCGTTTGGAATTAAATAATGAAGATTATCTAAATTCACTTTTAATGTGAATTTAACAGAGTTGTTACTAGAACATGTGTTTAATTTGCTACAAGATATCCGGATTGACCCCGACTCAGCCGTCACACAGTGAAGAGAATATTAAACAATTTAACACAATTTGGTTGTTTTTAAGCAAAAGTTAAGGAGGTGAAGCCTGTTATAAATAATAGTGATCATGAAATTAATATTCTTGGATACTATGCTGCTTATCTCGAAGCGTCATTACGTTGTGGTGCGAGAGATGTAGGCGTACCAATGGTATCCATTCAAAGAATTAAAAAAAACATACATGAGTTTCATTCCTACTCTTTTAACCCAGTTCAAAGTTTAAAGCAAACAGACTATAACAGACTATAATAGAAGAATAGAATTTGTAGAATTTGTGTTGGTAAAATGTCAACAAGATAATGAATATTTGAAGAATAATATATGGTGCGATGAATCAAAATTTACGAAAAACGAAATGTTTAATAGGCACAATTCGCATTACTCGAGCGAAGAAAATCAATATTTAACAAGAAAGAGTACGTGGAGACAACCAGGTTGTAGCTTTTCACTTTAGAAAAATATTTTTCCTTCATGATGGAGCTCCTCCTCACTGTTCCAGAATGGTAAGCGAATTTTTAGATGAGACGTTTGAAGATAGGTGATTAGCTAACAATGGTACTTTTTGGTGTCCTCCTCATTCATCAGATATAACACCTTTAGATTTTTCTCCATTTATGCCAATTTTTATATAAATTGTGTTAGTAGCCTCCAATATACATATAGATAGTGTAAGCTCGTCGTGAAACGGCCTGTATAGTGAAATGAGGAACACAAGTTGCTGCTTCTCACTAAGATAACATACCTCTGTATTTCAGACGGTGATTTATGCTATCCTACAATGTGACGTTGGAACGGGATTGATATTAATAAAATAGTCTGGCTTTCTGCTTTATATAGTCGCAAGGTAACATTCAGACTGGTGGAGGAATGCCAAAAAGAACTAAATCAACTACATTCTTACTTTAATAGATTACTCGATGAATGTATCTTTAGTTGGTTCTTTTGATTAAGGAGCCACAACACATCCTACAACTCTAGGTCGTTTACATTGAACCATATTTTGAGGTTCCCCCAGTCTATTGACAAATTTTGCAATCCATGGAACTACTCCTTGTTTTCTTCGCACCAGTAACTACATATTAATATAATATTTCACTTCGTCAAATTCGTCAGTTATTGTACTCGGTTTTGTTTGTTTCCGTCATGCAGTTCTTCTAAATTCAATTTCCAAAGTTTGGGCTGAAGAAAACGATCGTAATTCAACTTGAAAAAGTTGGAGCCAGTTAACGAAAATATCCTTGATTTTTTATTGTTATTGTTTATTACTTTTTTTAAATTAAACAGTTTATTATTAACTCCACTATTTAATGAATTACCAATGAAAACTCTAAAATATCATTTATAAATATTTCGATATTATTTGCATATCATAGTCAGAATGAGAGAAGTTACATTTTATGTGATGCCTACTTGATGTTTAATATTTTGGATAGACCAAATAGTGAGTGACCTATCTTGTGACTTAATTTATATGAATAGAAAAAAGAAGAAGATATGATTTTACAAATATTAAAGCTTAGGTATTATTAGCCCTATGGGGATATCCTGGATATCTTTTTCTCATTTAAGATTAGTATAACTGTGCAATGATATAGGAAACCAAGGAAAACTATATCTGCTGATATTTACAATTGTTACTTAAGAAGACAATTTAATAGTGGAGAGCTCCCTAGATTCATCTGTTCATTGACAACTTCATATTGTGGGTCTCTTAAATGTCTTCTAATTTCCAATTTTTCAAGGAAATCTAGTTCTTGTTTCTTATCACAAATATGCAGAACTTCTAGTTCTGTGTTAGGTGTTATACTAATCTTAAATGGGAAAAAGATATCCAGGATATCCCCATAAGGCTAATAATACCTAAGCTTTAATGTTTGTAATATCATATCTTCTTCTTTTTTTATTAATAAATATTAAGTCAATCACAAGATAGGTCAATCACAAGATAGGTCACTCACTATTTGGTCTAGCCAATGCTAGACAAATATCTAAATAATTATAAATGATATTTTAGGAGTTTTCATTGGTTTTTTCATTAAATAGTGGAATTAATTATAGACAGTTAGTTTAATTGAAAAAAAGTAATATGAGTATATTCCACAAAGTAAGGGTCCAAACAGTATATTCAGTTATTGTTTATATAGAAACTATAGATAATAAAAGTACTCACCACATTAACCTGTGCTACGGTATACACTAAAATAATGGTAAACACAGTAATGGCTAGTCTTAGAATAAAACTCTGTGATATATCCCAGAGTATCCAACGTAATCTTACTGCCAACAAGAGCATAAGTACCACTGCTATCCATACGAAAGCAACAAGAAATAAAATGAAAAGAATGGTGGTTCTAGGTAGTACTGTTGCTTGGAGGGTACTAAGCAGTACCAACAGAACCAAGGCACAGGCTAAGGACGAACTATAACCCACGTCTACATCGTGGTGGTACTGAAACAAAAAAATTAATAAAGTTGGTGAGTTACATAAAATTATCATATTTGAAAAAGATGTCCTTTAAGTGGCCAATCTGAAACATCTTACTTGTTATAGGTAATGGGTTTATAGAAATACCAGCAGCATCCGTAAAGCTGACGCCAAAAACGACTGGGCAAAAAGAGCATGTCAGGTTGTCTAATGAACACAGTAGGAAGTTATCAAAAAGACACAAGGATACAAGTAATCTGGGAGTCCTGAAAAGTTCTGTGTCTAGCTTAGGCGAATGAATTAACTGTCTAATAATATCTAGAATGTCTTTGCAATTTTAATTCGTGGGCAACGAGCTACTCTATATTTTAGAGAAATTATGGAAAAGCTGGTTTTAACAGTATTAGAATATAAATCCTTTCTAAGTAGACGATTAACATCAGAAATAAAATAACCTCATCCGAAGTACAAAAATGTATATTATATTATTGTATAGGTTGCCAGCTGAACGACAAAAGTTCAAACAACACCGGCACATGTTAGGCAAAAGGAACGCAGAAAAATATTTTAGTTTGAGTGTCCCAAAAAATCATTAGGGCTATTCAAGTTATAACTTCAATCAATAGGTATAATGATCGACCTATCAGTGTACAGTAACGGACTAACTGAAACAGTTTCAATGAGAAGTCAGTAGAAATCTAGAAATAATGTACAAAGTGAAATTGGACACAGCATCAGTAGATGTCGGCAACTAACAAGTTGTTCAGAAGATATGGAACGGCTTTACAAGAAAAGATAAATACAGATGCAACCTTTCGCTGTAGGGCTTCCTTTTTCCAGATAAAGATACACCAACTATGTACGATTTTTCTTAGATATATTTCAAATTAATGAAAATATTGTTAAAAGCAACATTTCACTAAACAATAAATGGTAGTCTCTTTACCTGATTTTCTTTATGTCGATCCTTAAAACAAAGTGTGAACAAATTAACATGTGTTGATTTTTCCCGGTCGACACTTCTTGCTTCAATCGCTTGAGCTAAATATTTGTTTACTCTATTTGAAGGCTGGTGGTAGACGCTGGAATGTCTTTTTTTAAACGGTCTTTTGAACTTTTCAGTTACTTTGTTCTAAAAATAAAAACATATTAGACGATACACAAAATAAGTTTAAAGAGAATTAACCAACAGAAAAATGTCGAAGGCATCAACATAATTTGTGATTATTTCATGGTTTTCATGTTATAATTAAAAATTTTCATATTGGCACTTATTTTAGATTATATCTTAAATCAAACAGCGGTAAAAGCCACAAAAAGTGAGAAAAATCGTGGATAAAAATAGTTCTGCTAGCTTAACGGAGAAAGCGGTGATATTTCTTATGTGACAGCTCAGCATATTGTAAAGTTCATTCCATCAATTTACGACTATTTTGGATTATCCCTAGAAACATAGCAATCAGTGTATGAAAGTAAATTGCTCGAATACTTGAAGACAAAATGTAGAATATTTTATTTTTAGTCAGTTTTTTGTGGAAATTATTTGTTTATTGACAAATTAAAGCTGGATTTATAAACTTTTGTTCCCGTTGTTCGTTGCTCGCTGTGTTTTCCACTTTGCTGGCGATTCGTTATTCACAATTGTTTCCGAGACGACTAATTTATAACGGTTTTTCGTTGTTGGTGCTGTTGAAATTTTGATTGGTACAGAGGTGACGTATGTCATACGCCAGTAAAATTGACGTGACAGATTGTTTCTCGTTTTTGTATCAATATATCGAGAAAGTGAGAGTAAATAATTCTTCATCATCAAATCTATTAACAAAATATGTAGGGTTTGACATGATTGGCAGATATCAAGTCACTAACTTGAGTAATATCAATGTTTTATTTTCGAGCAGCCGGAATAACGACCAACAATGTTTATAAATACAGCTTTATAGTAGATAAATATTATTATTTTCAAGCAAATCAGTTCTGAATATTGTATTTACAGGTTATTACACTAACTAAACTAGACTTGAGTTTGACATTATTGGAAGAAACAATGAGTAGTGAACAATTTTATATATCCATCTTTAAGACCCAACAAATCGTTTTTAAAATTTGGTAGTATTTATAAGTTCACATATGGATATTGTATTATTTTTGGTATCCTTTTGTCAAAAACTTCATCCAATATATTTCTCCATACCTAAAAATGAGCGTCTTTCAAATAAAAATTAATTTCATTTTTTTATGGATATACACTTTTATTTTAAAACAAATAACAAGAATGCCTCGAGGCATTGGTATTGAGAATTATAATAATATTTCTAATAAAAAGTGTTTAAGAAAAAATATTCTTTTGTATAGAGAGTACTGTAACATTTACAATACAAATTTTGAAATAAGAAAAATACGACTGTCCATTTTGTTGTGGCATATTTTCAATTGAAATTGTCAGGTTTGTCCGAATTAGGGATATCGTCATATTCGTTTGGCGAAAATCAAAACAAATTTACAAAAGAACTACGACAGGATGATGATGTTAGTAATTTGAGATAAAACGTGATGAAAATGTCAAGCATGATTTATTGTTAAATTTGGATTTTAAATATTAACTAATAATTACCATAAAAGAGGCAGGTCCGTATTAAAAAAACATTAATATTAGCCTCGTGAAAACACGAACCTATAAAAAATGTTTAGTCCTTTTCCATTTTTTTATTTAAAACTCAAAAGCAACATTTTTAGTTCTCCCTGTATAACTCAAGAATGGAGAAAGTCTCTTTAATTTTTTTAACCAAATATAATGTTATCCATAATAATTATATTGTATCTAATAGCCTGGTTGTTACATTAGGAAGTTGCTGCTAGTTTTTAGTATTGCAACGTCGCATTACCATAAATGATTTACTCATATGAAACATCAAATTTTCAGAACGATCCATCGGTTGATTCGTTTTAATTAGGCTCGTTGTGAAAAGCCGTGTATGTTACTGTGAGGGTCCGATAACCATCATTTTCCGGTGAATATCAACATTCACACAATATACTCCTACGTACTACGACATAGTATAACTATTATAATAACGTACACCTACAGAGATCAATAATTGGAAATATTTTCCGCAAAAGGTCACGGGAGGATTATTTTTTATTGTCAGTAATAATTTTAAAACATTTTTGTTAATAAGGCAAATTTTTATAAGCAATAATTCTGACAAACTGATAACGGCTAATGATGTTCTTAGTCAATTCATCGATTTTTTGCAATAAAAATTGCTCTTTTCTCTTGAATACTTATTTTTCAATTTTATAGTTCCATTTAACACAAATTTAAATTGGTAAAACAAGAGAATATTATTATTTTTCCACTTTTACAAATATTAAAACAAAATCTTCTTTCTTACTAGTCAACAAATTTCTATTTTCAATTTGATCGAATACTTCATCTATTGATTTCGGTAACTTATGCAGTAATGTACTACGTTTTTCATACATATTTTTCCTTAGTCGGTAAAGATCTTCGTGTGAGAGGTTTCGGCATATTCGTTGGTTTTAAATACCAGGCGAAGTAATTTGTTTGGTTTTTCTTGAATATATTCAGCAACTTTTCGTTTGCTACAAGCCTGGCGATTAATAGTTTCTTCTTCACAGTGTGTATGTCCGAAATGCTCATCTACAATTAAAGTTTCATTCGCGGTTAACGAATAGAATTTTGCGGTACATTTATTGTTCACAAAACGCCACAGTATTTAACCACTTTTCGACACGTAAGTCTAAATAAGATTAAATTTGTAATTTTTATATACTATTACCCCTTCTCGCTAAGTATTGTTTTTGCTTCCATGGTGGTCGATCATAATATTATATTGAATTTACTGTTTGGACCCTTACTTTGTGGAATCTACTCATATTACTATTTTAAA
The DNA here is from genome assembly GCA_947563755.1 of Lochmaea crataegi. Classification (NCBI taxonomy): domain Eukaryota; kingdom Metazoa; phylum Arthropoda; class Insecta; order Coleoptera; family Chrysomelidae; genus Lochmaea; species Lochmaea crataegi. The sequence continues at coordinate 38,782,840 of OX387425.1, read as the reverse complement.
TGAAATACTTAGTTTCTAATGAATTCCACTATTTAATGAAAAAATTATAACTTTTTCATTAAATAGTGGAATTAATTAGAAACACTTAGTTTCATTTAAAAAAGTAATAATATTATATTAATATTATATACTGAGCCTATAGAAGGGGATGTTTTTTGACCATAAGTGTATCTTAATACTCTATTTTTGGAAATCACTAAATTATATAAAGATACGAATTCCGCAAAAACCTACTTTCGTCTTTAATCCTAGGTCGAGTTCCGCAAAAGGTCGCGGGAGAATTAGAATATGCTAATGATACGATACTCCCTATTTCGGGGTCTTACAGGTAGTTTAGCGGAATTCGACCATAGCCGTTTCTGACTGATGTGCCTGTTTGTTGAAACAAATCTAATAAAGTTTTAAACGCTAGGATAATTATTTCAATACATTAACATGTTTTTTTTATGCTTGTTTGAAAATAATCGCAAATTAGTGGAATGGCCTATAGTCTAGTTAAAAATGATTGTTAGCACAGTTTTTATGGTAAACATCTGGCTGATTGAAGGAAACTTCTATTAGATTCACTCACTAGACCCAACAAAATACAATAACATCATAAAATATTAATTATAATTAACTATACCAATAAGATGTTGTCAGTTGAACAGATGTGCTTGTTTTTTTTAAATTCATTTTCAGTAGAATATTTAAATTGTTGAATTATTGATATTTTTTTCAGGCACTGATAAATGATTTTAATAAGTGATTTTTGCATAGCTCTATGAAATAAGTACTGCACGGCCGCTCTTAGTTTACCACTTTCGTATTAGAAGCTTATAGTGATAAGGTGTTCTGTTCGTCGGAAATTTCAGCAGTACTCAAACGTTATTTTTAATAACAAATAAGACAGAAGTAACTGCCTCACTAGCGGAAAAACTAGCTGAAATTTCCGACGAATAGAACACCTTATCGCTATAAGCTTCTAATCCGAATGTGGCAAACTAAGAGCGTCCGAGCTATAGCAATAATTTTCAAATAGAATATAGAGCGAATATATTGGGCACTATGAGTTTATTTTCCAGACTAACAATTACCCAAAGCTTCATGAAACGCATAATTACTGGAAATTGGAAATAAGCTCATACATAAAAGAACAAAGACATATTGACATTGCTAGAATCCATTTTAATGAAAAAGCTTGTATCTATGATAAAGACTGGTTGGGTTTACGTCCGTAGAAATGAGGGGAATAAACCATTATTTATTATTTTGTATAATTTGTGCCACCAGAATTAGTTAAGTTAAGTGAAACGTGTGAATATATCAGTATCCACTACTACATCGATACAATGTTTAGCAAAATTTGAATAATCAAGTATGGATTCATGTAAAATTCTACCGGAATATATTATCCACGATTTGAATATGATTGATGTTTACGAGCCTTTCTGTTGGTTAACTCTCGATTTTAATAAAATGGAGATAGAAGTTAAAAGCAAAAAAAGCGCTACATGTCACGTGATACTTTATGTATGTGTGCAAAAAGCTTTTTTGTGATGGCCGTGTAGAAAGGGAACGAGGGAATGGTTAACTAGCGACACAAACACTGAGGTTATTAGTGCATTTTCGATAATGTTTCGCAAATCGGTAGATGGTTTTGTGTAGATTTTTTTTAATTTCCATTCACCAAAAATTTCATGTTATATCACTGATGTATTGATGACGTTATTGATTGGTTTGTTGAAATTAATTTGCGATTGATAAATGATTCTTTTTGTCATTTAGAAACTAAGGAGTTAATAAATAGTCACCTATATTGCAGCATGTGTTGAACCAATAAGAAAGTCTTAAAAAACATTTTTCTACGATCAGGTGATCATATTTTTGAAAATATTTAAAAAAGTAAGGATGAATACATTTTATTATTTAAATATTTTCAATCACATTCTTGTATTTATTAAACAACTAATTTTTTTAACAAAAAAAATATTGTGATCGTAGAACATAACATGGAGTGTGTAGTTCGAGAAAAAGTTTGCCGCTTTTAACAGATTGTCGCGCGACAGTCTGTCGTAAGCGTGAAAATAGCTATTTAAGACGGTAGGTAGAAACCTTAAGAATACCCAAATATAACTACAGCTTTCGTAAAATCATAAAATAAAATAAAATAAAATAGGACAAAAATCTTGCATGCACATCGAGTCTGTACTCTTATGATGACAAATGCTTGGATCTTTGGCCAAGAGATGTACACTTAAAATCATTGGTGCATACATAAGAGCTTTCGACTTTTTACTGATTAATACCTCAAAGTTGAGTATTGTGTTTTGATTAACCACCCGTTACTGAAGCTTCTTTCGTTGTATACATATATTAGTTTCGGTCAAAATTAAAAATCCCGAAATGATCTGTGTGATTTCGTCGACAATAATAGGTTCACACTGTAAGGTCAGACATTTATTGGAACATTGAAACGCATGTTCGCTTTGATGTTGCTTAAATCCTACCGAAGCGAACGTTTCCTCTCAACATAAAGCAGCAATGTAATGTTTATCCGGGTGTTTAGTTTTGTTTGTAAATCGACAAAGAGACAAAATCGAAATTGCGGCAGCGGCATATACAGAGTGAGTTTTAAGTGGAACGCCTCAATTATCTCGGAAACGGATCTCAGGATTTTTATAGATTTTGGTGTGCAAGAATCTTGTGATATGGCCGATATTATGGTGATATTTACATTGTTGTCAGATCTTTCGTTTTTTCGGAATAATAATGAACTTTGTTATTTCAAATTGATCACCCTGTATATTTTTTGCCTTTCAAAATCCTTAAGAAATACTGATTATTTTTCATGTAATGTTCTCTATACCTAAATGCCATAATTTCGGAGTTATGGTTACATAACTATGACTGCTACAATAACAACTTTGACGTTTCAATAAATTAGTATTGTTGGTGTTTATTGAAGGTCACAATGGATCGTATTTCTGGAAAAGAACGAATTGAATTTTTAATGATATTAGGATAAGGTGATATGCGTAGAAGTCAACAAGAAATGTCTAATATCTTTAATAATTAATGAAGATCTAAGCTGTACGATAAATAGTTTCTGAGATACTGCGGGTTACCTTCCTTAATCAGACACCCGGTACAATGCAGAACCTTAAAAATAAAAATCAACGGAAATAGGTTTTGGTTTACGAAACAATGAATTTATTCTATATTACACGGGCACACTGTATATAAAAAACATAAATGTAATTTTTCTACAGTTAATTCATGGATATTAACATAAATAGTCATTTTTCAAACTAATCAGATGTTTTTCTGCTTTCTGCTTAAATATATTTCAAACACGAGAGAAGATAGGAGGAGAAATTTGCTATTGCTTCAATTCCATCCCGGTTTTCATGACAAAAGATCATAACAACCTATCCCAGATAAACTGCGCTACAGAAAACCCAAATTTGAAAATATTTTAAAAACAGTGTTAAATATATATCTATGCTGCATTTATATATAGGATAACATTAAGTGTTTCTACCTACATAATATTTTAATAATAAAATAAGGATGTTGACTGTTGACTTCAAATAAAAACATAATTTTAACGTAAAGTGGCAGTTTCCTTGAAAGAAATACCAAAAAATTTCAAGGAATTTACTCAATATTCAATAAATAACAGCCAATTGAATTAAGTCTCAAGTCACGTGACATTGAAAACCAATCAGAACGTATGACAACATGTGTTCCCATCGAAATTCGATTGCGTTCCGCCTTAGAAACTATTAGGAAGACGTATAAAACTCATATTTTATAAAACTTATTAATTATGAAAAAAATTCACGTCTCCTTATCAGTTTACCGGTATTTGGGAACATATGACGTCACAGCAGTCATGTGACGAGTATTGGCGTGCAATTTTAAACAAAATATAAAATACATAATTTTTAATGCATTAGTCATCATTAAAAAATAGAATATTATGCGATGGTTATTTAATGATGGTTATTGAGACACGAGTAATAGTTACGAGTATCTTAATAGCCATTAAATGCAAGTTGCATACAATATTTTTTCTACTCCCATATTTTAATTTTATCATTAGATATGTGCAAAGTCGATGAACGAGTTAACTTCAGAGAACTGTCAAATTTAATTAATTTAAGATCTGCCCGTCTCGAAGTATGCTAGGGTAGTGATTCCGAGGCGGGGGTAACGGCGAGTTTGAGGTGGGTTTGGTTGGTAGACATCGCCTTGGGGATGAGTCCAACACATGAGTTTCCCATCTCGGCCCGAAAAAAAAAGATCTGCCCTATTTGATGTGAACTTGTATTTTAATGGAAAATCTGTGTCCTAATGGATATCATTGAAGTACAGTTCCTGCATATCTAATGATGAAATTAATGCATGGTAGTGAAAAAAATAATAAATGTTTGCGGCTAGATTAGGTGCTAAAGAACGATATAGAACATTTTCCAAAAAATAGTCAACATCCCTGTGAAGTGCTTATTCGATTTGAAGAGTCTTAAATTTTCAAGTTAGTTTTAAAAAAGATAGTGCACGATATCAGAAATATATATTCCTGTTTAAAGGAATCTACTAGATCTACACAGTTGAGTTAGTAGGTATATTTCAAATCCGTAAGAACCTAAGATGAGAAATATTATAGGAGTTTGTTGAGTAAATTTATTTCCAAAATAAAATAAACGAAACGTTCTTACGAATTAGAAATTTTAAACGAACACCAGGCTTTTTGTTAGTTAAGCTATTCTTATTAGGGTGTGTTTTGAAATATTTAACGAGTTTCTTAAAAAAATTAGAATATATAAAAATGACAAAAAATTCAAATATCTAGCGGATATTTTATAACTTTTACGAATTATTAATATATTATATAGAAAGTATCTTAATTAAGCTCTGTGTGATAATTTTTACTCAAATTTGAATATTGATTATGTTTGGCGCAAGTACTGGTTGTACCTTACTGTGAATAGTTTTGTTCATAATCGCGGTAACGGTCGAGGACAAGCTTAGTGCCTCGAAGAACTGAAGACGTTAGAACTGCTGGAGCCAGGATAGATTCTTGGTATAGTACGAGAATCTTTAATATAAAAATTACTGGGTGAACCTCTCAAGACAATTAATTTCGTATCTCCAACGGTTTCAAAAGTTACCCATACAATCCCAATTAAATAGTGGACACCCTGTATAGCAAACGCCTATCTAACAACTTGTACAAACTGGTGAAGGGCACAAATGTACTGGAAAAGGTGCAATGAAAAAGCACGAACAAAAATACAATAAGCCATTCGGCTGCAGTGTTATCGACTTTGTCAGACGTACAGGATAAACACAGAATATTATTTTATACGGTCACTGGCGAATAGGAGATAACACAAGAAATCGATAGACACAGATTTTCGAAAAATATAACTCAAATTTCCACTGTTTGGAGTACTTTACAATAGTTTCTAAGAAAAAATCTATATCGCTAAGATTGACAAGACATGAATAATTACAGATTTAGGTTGACATTTGATTCCACTTCAATTATATTGTTTCCTTTTTTAACATTTGATGACACTGTAAGAATGCTATTTTTAAGGTAAAGACCGTTTAAAAGTGGAGATTTCGTAAATTTATCTATTCTTTAAGTACCCACTTCGCACAGAGAATCTCCGAGATATTTCGCAAATTTGTGGAACCTGCGAAAGAAGTAAAAATTCAATAAAATCCTCAGGAATCCTTCATGTCAAGTACTCAATGAGCAAATGAATAATGAAACTCTCCGCTTTTGAATTATTTTTTTTAAATTAAACATGTTGTTTAATGAATTTTCTTACATTAAACTTGTAACAAAAAAATCTTAAGAACCGTTTTCATACTTACAGTGTTATCAAACAATCAGAAAGAAAAGTTATTAACAATTTCTTGACCATATAACAGTTGGAACAATTAATATTTTTACATCAAATAGTATACCACTCTGTTCAAAAAGAGACTTATAAAAATTGTTGTTATTTTTGGTACACATGACCCCAATAAATTTTGATATTATTAGCCATATTGTATGTTGTTTTGGTATACAGAGGATCGTTCTGGAAAATGCCTACAGGCTGACGCTAAATATTTGAATCCCGCCGATCTAACTGTGTATCTGGAGATACTAAAGGTTGGAGCAACCCAATGCATGAATATGCCCACGGACTTTATGTCTGCGAAACAGGAATTCGAAATCTTGTGAGATGTTGTTATCAATGAACATGAGTTAACACAAAACGAAATCGCTCTAATTATGGCCTCACTGATGGGTGAAAAATAAACGAAGGGGAGTAGGGGAGTAGGAATAGGGGTTACAGGTCCTAATACTAGGATATCAACATCACTCGGAAACACTCCAACAATATTCCAAGCGGACCTGTTAGCAATAGATATCTGTTCTCAAGAGTGCCTCAAAAAACGCCTCAACCCAGCCATAATATGTAATGCTTCTGACAGTCAGGCTACTTTGAAGGCTCTGAAGTCTACAACTTATAAGTCTAAAACAGTCTAGAACTGTAGACAATCCCTTAAGCAGCTGGCTAGACACAACAAAGTGACTTTGTTGTGGGTGCCAGTGTATAAAGAAATTGTCGGAAATAAGATTACAGATGGTCTCGCAATGTCCGTTTATCGGACCCTAACCATTTTGTGCTATCTCAAAGATCCGCATAGTGGAAGTCCGAAAATAGGAAAAGAAACTTAGTACAGCCTACTGGAAAAATACTTCATGCCAAAGACAGGCAAATGATGATGCAGATGAGAAAGAAAAACAATTCATGGCTTTTATCATAACTAGTACACAAATTTACCAAAACTAATTAACTTTTATTCTCGATTTATATTAAAATCAGTAAAAAATGCTATTTCCATCCATTTTTCTGAAGGTTGTCACTTGGAAACGCTCTATTCAAACAACTTTTCAGAATGACGATCAATTAATAATGTTTGTGAATGCAACGAAGAAGCCTTCATACCTAAGTATGCATGTAAATATTTCAAATTCTGACGTATATTCATGTATTGGTGTGGTATCAACGTAGTCTCTAGTCCAGGATTATGCTCTCAGAGCTTCTGGACGAATGGCATCTACCTTGTGCTGATGAGGCGCAAAAACGCCGAAACCGGTCTACATGTGATGTTATTCCTTCTAATGGCAAACCAGAGTGGTTGGTTCTATCTTAACAGATATACCAACCCCGTTTACTTTAGAAGTGTAATTCAATGTCTGTCGGGGCATATAGCCCGAGAAGTAGTTGTTGCTTCTTAGTGGACGGTCTGCTCTTTGGAAATTAATTTTTCTAATTTTGTAAAGCGTTTAATAGTATTGAACTATTATTTTTTGACGTGTATATTCATCGCCTTATGTCAAATTCTTTGTATGAAAAATCTATCTAAAATGGGAGTTTTTACTGATGAAAATCAATATTAGGTCATAAAAACGATTGAGAAATTAATGCATTTTCATAGACTGTTGCCAATATAATAAGAATCAGTGATAATCGACCAAACGAAAAACAATATGGAGGACAAACATGTATCAGCGGTTGAACGGGGCTTAGGATTTAGTCACTTATTTAAACAGATTTCGTTAAAAAAATGGTGGTGTCTGATTGGTCACGATAATGCACCTGTTTATACATCGTTGCTTTTCGTGGTTATAATCATGTCCCAGTCAACGTATTCACCAGACTTGGTCACATGCGACATTTTCCTGTTCTAAAAGTTGAAAATACTCATGAAAAGACTGAGGTTTACCACTTTTGAGTGGAAAGACCCCATCGCTGGAAAAGCTCAAGGTATTACCAGAAAGTGCATATCAAGTGTATCAAGAATTTAAAAAAGCGCTGGCACAAGTAGTGGGAACAAATTAGATATTGATGAATGAATAACTAATTTTTGTATAAGCCCCGTAGACACAATATAACAACCAAAATATCTCAAAAACAACACAAAAAAATGCTGTTGAAAAAGAATAGGAGTATACAGAGGAATTTGAGAAGAAATATTATTTATCTATAATCAAATAACAAAGTAAAATACACTAATGGACATCACAAGCAAAAACGTATTCCTAAAACAGTTTTCCTAGCAAATCATGTTTCACACGGAGTCTAGCAGACTGCTGGTCACAGTATTCTGGGAATGACTTCTCACAATGCCTCCAACAGTAAACTACGATGTCTCATGACGAGATTGTTACAAGAAGTATACAAATATTCAAGAGACTTGCAATTCAAAAAAGCGAAAGAAAAATGGGCTTAAGGAATCCTCCAAGCGAACAATTTCAACAAAACAACTCAAACTTTCATAAAACGTGTAAATAGGGATGTCACCTCAGTTTATCCATTGAAATGACATCGAAACTGTCCAGAATAATCCAAATGATGTGCAAAAACAAATGAGCACGTTGGAATTTGAGAAGAAATATTATTTATCTATAATCAAATAACAAAGTAAAATACACTAATGGACATCACAAGCAAAAACGTATTCCTAAAACAGTTTTCCTAGCAAATCATGTTTCACACGGAGTCTAGAAGACTGCTGGTCACAGTATTCTGGGAATGACTTCTCACAATGCCTCCAACAGTAAACTACGATGTCTCATGACGAGATTGTTACAAGAAGTATACAAATATTCAAGAGACTTGCAATTCAAAAAAGCGAAAGAAAAATGGGCTTAAGGAATCCTCCAAGCGAACAATTTCAACAAAACAACTCAAACTTTCATAAAACGTGTAAATAGGGATGTCACCTCAGTTTATCCATTGAAATGACATCGAAACTGTCCAGAATAATCCAAATGATGTGCAAAAACAAATGAGCACGTTGGAATATAAAATAGAGCTCAAGTTCCATTGTCTTAAAAATGATTTTGAAAAGAGATTAAAACAAGAGGACCGTATCATACTTATCCCATTTGACACGGGTATGGAAATAATTTAAAAATCTTGGAGAATTCAAACCAAGTTTAACAGAAAAATAGCATAGGTCGACGACAAATACATTGTTAGAATAATTGAGAACGTCCTTAAAATATTTTCAACAGTAACGAACCAACGCAGTAAATATTTATGATCAACGGACCCTGGAGGAAAAAAATTCAATATTCTAAAAATGGCAAACGACACCTGGAGCAAAAGGACAATGCTTAGGATGTGAAAATTTGTTAAAAAAATACAGAAAACTGAGAAAAAAGTACAAAGAAAGAACAAGAACTTGCTTGAAAAAAGATACAGAAGATGTTGAAGAAATGGGAGTAAATAAGTGAAATATGAAACCAAAAAAGGGGCAAATATGGAGAATTCTTAGGGCAATACGGTGGTAACCAATGGGCCCGTGGTGTGAGGCGTGAGTAGCACACAAAGGCTAGCATGCCTATTTGACACGGAGGCCTCAAAAACCAAAAGGACTACCACCACTGCACATTTTTATACCAGCCGTAAAGTGCTGATAATTGCAAACTAATCGAGGAACTAAAAGCGTATGTTGCTTTGGAAAGAAATACAAAATGTCTATTCTGGAAAGAGGAGACTGAAAGGAAAGTGTTTCTATACAAGCGAAAGCAGCCTGGTATACGGCCGGTTTAAAACATCGGAGGGCGCAGGAGCCGTGGTGGTAGTGATGAACAGGTTTTCCCAGTATTACTATCGAAATCTGTCACAATTTTCCAAGCGAAAATGATGGCAATCCACCAGAGTGTAGTGAAAATAATTAGGTAGGTTAGAGCATACCGTTCAATTGTCATCTTCGCAGACAGAACTCAATGCCCTCGATTCCAAAGAGGTCGATTATAAGCTAGTATGGGATTGTGTACGTGCTCTGAATAAACTGTAACAAGCATACGATATGTTGGGATCCATGGCACAAGGACCAAATGGGCAAAGAAAGAGCAGATGAATTGGCCAGACTACACAAATAGGGCTACAGAAAAGTGGGTAGTCCACAAATCCATGGAAAGGTGGACAAATTCACCAAAACAAAGACAAGCGAAACAGTTTATAATGGAACTTTCGCCAAAGTTTACGGCAGACTTAGTGAGTAAAGATAGGAATGCTGTCAAAACTATGGTGAGTCTGTTAACTGGGCACCGTAAGCTTAATAGGCTCTTGAATCTGATAGAATTGACAGACGAAGCCATGCGCAGATTCTGTCAATTTGAGGAAGAAACGGCACAACACATACCGCGATAGCCTGGCGAATGTGCAGTTCATTACACAAGAAAAAGTAATCCAGATAAAGGGGACCACAAGAGGTCTGAAAAAGTCGCAGTGGAATATACCAGTAGCCACTTCATAACGTCTAATCTAAGGTAGTAACATTTCGCGTTGTGGGAAAATTTGAGACAAAACATCCATCGTTTTAAAGTAAGCAGTCTAAAACTTGAAATAGATAAACATTTACATTAAAATGGAATATAAACTATCTCAAGCTTTTGAATTATATTATAAACAGTTGAATAAATTTCAGTTGCATGTTTGTAAAAACATTCCCTTTATTGGGGAATTTATTTAGTACTTTTAAAACATCATTCCAATAAAGTAATGGCTAACCAGTGTTAAGTATTCAATAAATCTTACACACAGAGCTATTTAAAAAATATAATATATATTCCCAGTATAATTATTTAAAATGTTTCTTTTTTTTAACTTGAGATAATTTTATTTGAGAGTACAAATTTTAGAGTACACTGTTTATAAAAAGGAATGAATGCACCATCCACTGAGATTTTTTTGTCACTTTATATTCTTTAGTCAAATAATAAAAGACACCCTATAGAATTGCAATAAAAGATACTTCGAAGATATCGAAAAATTTTATTTGAAAACTGGGTGGTGAAAGTAGAGAATAAAATAGAAAGCCAAAGTGAGTCTTCGCACTCACATTAGTGTTGGTTTCTTGACAGGGTGCGTTCTCTTGACAGGGTGAAATTTCTCTATGAAGAACCCTTTGCAGTTCTAGCACCTACAAGCCACATTTGAATGCTAAACTAGCTAGAATTAAAGCTACGCTACTTTTGTTAGAAAACAACTATTTGTGACCATCGATTATAATATTTAGCGACACAAATAATTTCATTTTATTATTATTAAATAAATATATTGGTGTGTATAACTGGGAAAAATAAATGTTTGATATACAACTCATAATGATTGACTTTTGGACCACTAATTATTATTTATCTATGTGTCTATTTGATGTTGGCATTTCAATAAAATGCTTGTATAACCGTAATAATCGTATATTATCCAACGAGGTACATCGTAAACGATACCCACTAGATTATTATTACAATTTCGAACTTGGTGCAAAAACTCATACAATTTTATAAAATTAACTATAAAATGAAGCAGGATTCGGAAAACATGAGTTTTATTTCATTTTTTAGGGTTTTAGAACCAGCAAAACTTTTTATCAAAACTAACAATAAAAATTTTTCCTTTTGGGCAAAACTTTATACTTGGATATCTCACATTTCTCATTCCGTACTAATTGACAAATAATTTTGTTTGGAGAAATCGGTCGGTATCTTACCACCCTCTGAAATATCTGGTTGAAACATGAAGACTCCAGGTTAAACCTAGAGAGGTAGCGGTTCTATAGATATTACCATCTATTTCTTTTGAGATGTTGGAAATTTCAAACTATTCGATTACAAATAATGAAAACATGATGTCAAAGTTAAAGCTTAAAATCAAGATTAGAGAATTTAGAGATATTTTGATAGTAGTATAAATAAGACTTTGCGATATAAATAAAACGTTAAGAGTTTTTTAATCGTTTTAAATGTAATTTGTTCATTACATATAAATTTTCCAATAATGGTGTGGAATTTCAAAAACTTGAATTCATATTATTTCTATAAATATATTTCAGTATTGTAGGATAGCTCAATTTAGAGAAAACCAACATTAAATGATACTACTTACATTAAAATAAAATTAATTTGGCGAAGATATTTCGCGTTCCGACTACTGAAAAAAGTGTGAAACAAGGAAATATTCTTATATAAATGCGCTTTTTGCAACGCTGAAGTCGGGTAAAAATGAATAAAAGCTGATTTTTTTCGAAAAACATTTAGGTACACATTTCGGAATTCAACAACCAATTGAAGGTTGACTTTGTTCAACAACTTATAGTAGGAGAGCTGGCACCAATTTTTGGGTAGGTATTTGAGGCAAGCTGAAAACTTGTCCTATACCTCTTCTGATAAACCCCAACACGGAATGGCAGTCCTGGCAGGTTTGCCCATTTAAGATATCGAGGATGCAATTATTTTTTAGGAAAAGTGGCGACGGTATGTTATCGAAAATTTTCAGTACCATTCATAGGCAAGATTTTCAGAAACGTCTAATTAACGCACTTAGAAAAAAACCTATGAATAGTAGGATAATAAAAGATATGTATTTACTTTTTCAAACACAATTTCAATATATTATCCACATTAGATTTTATGTAATTTAGTAGACATTGAAACTTTTTCCCAATTATTACATCATTACTCTTCTAGTAATATTAACTTCTTCCCATGAATATATCCCATTATCCGTCAAATATTTACTATTGTACCTTTGGGAAGGAAGAGGATCTTTTGTGTTGGGTACAAAGGGCTGCGTGTTTCGAGCTTTCAATGCATAAGTGTAAATATGGAAACTAGGTAAATAACGTGCAGTATTCTGTATGCAACAAGAGATTTCTAATCAATTAATAGCTAAAGTTAAGTTCTTTCTCTGTTTTACCTGTGTCTCTTTACTCAGGAAGTGCATTTACTATAATATTTATTATAAAAGAGGAGCTAAAAATAATGATCGTACTTCATATAAAATGTGTAATGTACTTCTTCTCATTTACGAACTATAATTATAAATTAATTTACAATTATTAAAAGACTCATTGGAAATAATTCAAAATTTAACAGTTCACTGTTCATTCAACCCCACGCTTGTTGGGATTATAAACAGATCTGCACTACACTTGTGACCTCAGGTATAGACTAAGTTCAATGGTTGATAATGCAATAATGTTTTTCATATTTGTTTATTTTTGACTTGTGAATAATGTCAGATCCAAATACCTCAAACATTTTTAAAAAAGTGCTCCTGTGTGATATAAAGATAAAATTAATGGTTTAAGAGTTATTTTATTTTATGTCGCACTGCGTTGCTATTCATTATTTTCAAATTTTTACTTTTGTTAAATCAAGAAGTGACTATTAGTTTCCATCCGTGTTTTCTTGCATTACCATTCTACGTACTTAATAAGAAAAGTATAAAAATGTAAAAGTTTATTTTTATAAGGATTATTTTGATAATTTACTAATAATAAATTATGTTTCCTTCAATATTATATTTTTTTAATGGTGAATGTGCGAATCGGTGTTCAGTGCGCCATAAAATGGTCCATATATGCAGTAACTGTTAATTTGATGTCACAAGGGAACAAATATGAAAAACAATTGACCACTGAACTAAGTCCGTATCTGAGTTCACAAGGGTACCTACTGCAGTTCTGTTTATAACGCCGAAAATCGTGTAAGTGTCATGGGACACACCTGCAACAATTCAATGGGTTGATATTTATTCAAATTTTGATCATGATCAAGTGAACAACAACATCAATACACTGATCAAAATACACAAAAACCACGGAGCACTTGCACGAATAAGTGAGAATATACAGCTAATGCGAGAAATGGGCGCCGCCATATTGGCGCCGGCTGTAACGCGATATGCGATAGATGGACGAAAAAAATTGAGGCGATGAAAAAAAGTTTCACTTTAATAACTCAACTAATAACTTAATGATTTTGGTAATAACAACCTAAGATGAAAAAAATTGTAAAACCTAAAATGGCGTATTTTTTTACTTTTGGTGGGTGAATTGTATACGTTCAAAGCAGGAGAAGCCAAATATGTAAAAATATACAGGATGATCCATCAACATTTACAGTTTTTACACAGTTTCCGGTTAAACTGGAAGTCGGCCATATTGATTTTACATGTGAAAGAATTCAAAATTGGCCTCGATTAACCCAACCAAAATTTGAACTCGATCTATCCACTGATTTAAAAGTTATAAAGGTGGCTCATGACTCTTTTACACCCGGTATAGGTAGTTTCATGTGGTCTGTTTTTTGGAACAGGTAGAATACTAAAGAATAAGTTTCCATTCGCGGGATACAGGATGTTAAAGGAATATTTTATTATACACATTTTAAACAAATTATTGAGCAGCATTATGTGATGAAATTTGTTGTGAACATATTGTTTGTAATTGCGCATCCAAAGAATGTATTTCCATAGCAGACTTATATATGAAAGTTTTGAATATAAATTAAATTTCATTTAACTTTACGCCAAAAAAGTTCTTTATGAAATTTAAAATTATGTCACGGAAGAAATGTCCGAAAGAAAGTCTGGTGCTCTAGGATCACGGAGGAAGATTTAAACAGGACATTTCTACAATGTAAAAAGGATACCAAGCAAATGGGGTATTATTTCACATTTTCCAATTTTCGTTGAAATTCAAGAGATTGTCAAAGACAACAGTTGACGCAAACATTCTTGTATTTGAAATCATTAAACGGAAAATTTAAAAACTTACTGACTTTATCAAACTGCAGCTGTAAATTGCCAAAGCGCATTAGTTTTGTTGATGCCACATATATGTACATTTGGGGTGACATTCACTGAGACCTAAAATATCTATTGTGCCCCCTTACTTCTACTTAGTTCCTGAGGAAAGTCTCAGAGACTAGCAGCTTCCTTAGTCCTATTTCTCGGAGGAATTTTAGGATATCTACAGGCTTTAACTTAGATAAATGTCCCTCTTCTATCCAGTAATCTCCTAGGTGTTGTGCCCTAGGATTCTGAATTGCTGTGCAATTCGCAAGTATGTGGATGGAGGTTTCTTCTTCCATGCCACAGAATCTACTTCCTCCACTATTTTGAGCTTTCTTAGATGCCCATTCATGCGACAATGTCCCGTTAGGATCCCTTTTGAAACTCTTAGTGCATTTTTACTTTGACTTATGCATTCATTTGATCTCAGCAGGTTGTAGTCACCCAGAAGAATCTTTGATTGTCTAAGCCCTACTAGATCTTTCCAATGGGCAGATCTTCTCTTTTTTTCGGCTTTGCCTATTTCTTCCAATAATACATTGGGACTGATACCGCTAAAGGGTTCCGGCCCACAAAAGGGTGTTTCAGTCTCCTTTTTTGCTAGTTCATCTGCTATTTCATTTCCTTCTATGTCAGTGATGTAAGCTTGTGTAAGCTCAGTGCTTTAATGGCTTCTTGACTATCCGACATTATGATAATCCTTTGCCTTCTATATCCTTTATCAATATTGTTCTGGGCACACTTTCTTATGGCGTGAATTTCCGCTTGAAAGATTCTTGGGGGTTTTCCCAAGCTTTCAAAGTGTGTGGTTCCTGGCCCGTACACTCCTATCCCAGTTCCTTCTATTGCTTTTGAGCTGTCTGCATTATTTCCAAGTCTGGTAATGGTATTTGGATCCCATTCCTTCTTGTTGCTTAATTCCGTAACGAATTTCTTTGGAAAGTTATACTTTTTCACCATACCATCTTGTGGCACGTCCCAGGTTTTCTGATTTCTAAGAAGTAAGGAGGTGTTTTTTTTTAATGATTCACTCTCTACTTAGTCTGTATCTTGTTCTTTACTTTCAACCACCATATGTAGTGGTGTGAGATTGAGAATCACTTCCATGGCTGCCGTTGGGCATGTTCTCATTGCTCCTGTAATACACATACAGGCAAGTCTTTGAATTTTGGAGAGGTTTTCTCTCGTCGTCTATAGGCTAGTTCTACTACTCCACGCAATGACTCCTTAAGTGATGATTGGTCTCACTATGGCAGTATACATCCAGCTCAGGATTTTTGGGTTACAACCCCAATTTCTCCCTGCCAGATTCCTGCACACCATTAGAGCCATTTTTGCTTTGTATATAATCACCTTTT
Source organism: Lochmaea crataegi (assembly GCA_947563755.1). Lineage (NCBI taxonomy): Eukaryota > Metazoa > Arthropoda > Insecta > Coleoptera > Chrysomelidae > Lochmaea > Lochmaea crataegi. Next base: position 38,766,837 of record OX387425.1, on the reverse strand, counting down.
CGTGTTAGTTTTACAGGAGTTTGCTGCCTAGAGTCAAACCTAGATACTTGACTTCTTGTCTCCATTCAACCTCGCTCCCATCAAATTTAATGGTTTTGAGGATGAGTTTTATTTTCTTAGTGAAGGCTATTAAGATGGTTTTGGTGGGTTTGATGTTAAGTCCCACTTGCCTGCACCAGCTATTTGTATAGTTCAGACCCTTTTGTACGATGTCACAAAGGGTGTTTTCGAATTTTCCCCTGGCTGTTATGACATTATCATTGGCATATCCTTGGCAGGATATTCCAAGGTCAGTAAAACCACAAGGAGTTCGTCAACCATCAGGCTCCACATTAATGGTGATGCTACTCCTCCCTGTGGACATCCTCTGGATCCTCTGGTTGTACAGATGGAGACAATGTCTTTGCTCGTCTTCGTCTCTGCTATTCTAGTGGTGAGCAGTTCCGACATCCATTTGGATGTTGTGCTGTCTACACCTCTTCTATTTAATGCTCTTTTGACAGCCTCATGAGGAGTATTGTCAAAGGCTCCTTCTATATCTAAAAATGCGCATACTACGGCTTCTTGGTTGTCTAAAGCACCTCGGATATCCGCCGTCAGTTGTACCAGTGCAGTCTCCGTAGATCTGCCTGCCCGGTCTGCCACATTTTGCAAAAAACTACAAATTCACAGAATTCTACAGTCTTTCAACAATGTTTGATATCTTCCTCCGAAAGAAAATATGAGTCAGTCATGGAAATTAAGATAAATAGAATCTCAATGAACAATATAAGACAATCAGATAATACCGCAATCATTGCAGACACAATACACATTGCCGATGATACTCGGCAAGTATAAAATTTTGGAAATCAACACACCAGAATTTAGTTAAATGGGGAGAACGTTCCAAAAATAGTATCTACAACAAGAATTAATTTCTACGGAATAGAACACTTTTCCTCTAACTTCAAAAATTCCACACAACAATAAACTGAACATACGACTCCAATCCTATGGACACGGTTTGGTTAAGGAGTTGCAAGACCAACTTCAATTTTACTTTACTAATAATAAATAATTCAGTAATTTAGTGAGAATAGACACATTGTCTCATTCTGGAAACGTATAACAATTGCTTCAAATTATTTAATAATGAACGTTTCCGACTAAATTCATTATCTGGTACATTCTTTATAGGAATATTACTGATAAATGATAAATATTATATCATCAAAAAATATTTTACATGAAAATTTAATTGATTAGCATTTTATAAATCGAAATGTTTGGAAAACAATACACGTTACTAAACTAAAATAGTATTTTTATGGCGTAAAAATTAACCGGAGTATGATTTTGTCGAAAAGTTCTCAAAAAAAATTCAAATTGATCTGTATGAAACAGAAGACAAGTGACAGATGACACGTGGCAGGTGACAGGGGGTGGATGGGTTTTGTCAATTTCTCGTTGGGGCATGCGCACTTCCGCTTGGCTAGGAACCTAATAGCACATCTACTGTGCTCTTTATAAGAATTACCTATGAAAATACACTCTTAGATTATTATTGAAATATATTTCCAACAACTTTTGTCACAATCCTGCTAGAAGTAATTGTCAAAATGTGTAAATAGTATATTACATAACGAGTGCGGACAATCACACGAGTGTGAAAAATCAGTTTCGCACGAGTAATGTACAGTATTTTTCCTACGACCACGTGATAATGTCACCAAATAATGTGTAATCAACATCTGACATATTAGTACACAAAATGTTACAATTAAAGTCAACATAGTTTATTTCAAAAGTAACAATAACTATTATTAGTAAGAAAAAATCAAGTAGGTATGGGTAGGTTATTACAATTATTAATTGGTTGCATTATTATGGAAATTAAAAGTAAAATTGTTATTGCTGCAATTTTCGAATTGTAGTGGTGTGTGTGTGAAAGATTAGATTCTATATTTTCTTGGATTTTATGAGAAAATCTATTGCTTGTAATATTGTTTGACGTTGATGATTTTGGATTTATGGGTGGCTGAATAGTTTCTTCAGATGTTGCACGCACTGCACATACAATTTTAGATACAACATTCATCCTGTATGTGGTTGAGTCATTGATATACCCCTCAGCGACAGCAGATGACTTCCATCCTCCGTATCTCTTGAAAGTGGTAATATCTCCTCCTGCATCTACCAGAATTGCAGCTGAAGATCTTCGGAAACAATGACTAGTATATGTTTCTGGATGATGAAGTTTCATAAATTTTGCAGTTGAGCTAGGTACAGAACCTGTTTTGTTCATTCCTACTACTTGCTTGGTGCATTTTTTATTTTTGTACTTGGGAAAAAATCTCTTTTCATTTGTTGCAGGTCAATCTTACACTTTTCAAATAGATCGCTTCAAATTTAGATATTACATAGGTAAATCTAATTAGAAATTATATACTTGACAGCTTGACAATGGTCAATCTTAATAGAAATTATGCATTTGACATATTATTCGCATGTGTGTGGAAAGTTACTTTCCGCTTCTGCGTGGAAAGTATTTCGCACGCTTGTTGATATAAGCCACTTTCCGTGGGGTTGTACAGTGCGGTATACGTTACTTCCCTATGTATGTTTGGTGGAATAATTACCTAGAGGGATTAAGAACCGAGGTAAGAAGGCTAATTAGCCTAACGTCCTTCCTGCTTAAGACTTTGGAAAAGCTAGTAGATAGGTACATAAAGGGCAACGCTCTAAAAACTCGCCCTCTAAGCGAGCGTCAGTATGCCTACCAACAAGGCAAGTCAACAGACCTGGCTCTGGATGACTTAAACAGGCTACTTTCCAAGTCGATCGACGACAAGGAAATAGCAGTAGCTACTTTTCTAGATATAAAGGGAGCATTCAATAATGCGTCTCCAATATCTATAACCAGGTGTATGGAAAGAAGAGGGATCGAACCCATCATCTGCAGGTGGCTTGCAGTCAATCTAGGGAATAGGATAATCACATCCACCCTGGGAGAGGCAACCATCACGGCGGGGGTGGGGAGGGGCTGCCCTCAGGGAGGCGTGCTATCGCCCCTTTTGTGGGCGATTCTTGTAGATACTCTTCTACTACGGCTGTCCGATGAAGGTATTCAGTGCCTAGGGTATGCGGACGATCTTGCTGTCGTCATAAGAGGACGGTTTCCAAACACGATATCAGAGCGCACCCAAATGGCCCAAGTGGCTGGTGTAGGGAGGAGGAACTGGCAGTGAACCCTCACAAAACTACACTGGTACCGTTTACAAAAAAGAGAAATTTGCAAGGTCTACAAAAGCCACAAATTAACGGAGTGGAAATTCCATTTGCTAAAGAAGTTAAGTACCTAGGGGTAATCTTTGACCAGAAGCTTACATGGAATTCTCACATCGAAAAAACCACGCACACGGCCAGAATCGCTCTCGGAAGGTGTAGGCAGATGTGTGGGAAGAATTGGGGATTGAATCCCAACATGACCAAATGGTTATATACACAGGTCGTGAGGCCAATGATAACCTATGGATCAGTAGTCTGGTGGCCCAGGACACTGCAGATTGGCGCAAAGGCAGTTAAGTGGTATCCAAAGGCAAGCTTGCCTAAGTATCACAGGGGCCAAGAGAACGACGCCGACTGCAGCCCTGGAGGTAATACTGAACCTGCCACCACTGCATATCTTCGTTCAGGGAAATGCAAGATCTGTAAGTCACAGATTATTACAGGGGCCTCCTCCGATAAGTCAAGGACACGGTAAGGTCTACAAAAAGCTATATGAAGAAATAAAGGTAGATCCAATACTGGAAATGCCAATGGATCAGATTGCCCCACAATATAGCTTTAAAAATGAATACACAGTAGCCATTCCAGAGAGAAAGGACTGGGAGACAGGGCCTCCTATAATAGTGAATCTCAACTGGTACACTGATGGCTCTAAAACAGACTCTGGAGTAGGAGCCGGAATATATAGGGTACAAGAGAAGATCACGATCTCTCTAAGCCTTGGGAAACATGCCACTGTCTTTCAGGCAGAGGTAATGGCGGTGCAATGCTGTGCAGAAGAGTTGATGAGACGGGAGGTAGATAGCTAAAGAATCGTCATCTACTCCGATAGCCAAGCAGCACTAAAAGCGATAAGCTCATATCGGACAACGTCAAATCTGGTGTGGGAGTGACGCAAGGCCCTCGGAATTGCTAAATGCCTCACTAAGAAGAGCATCCATCAATGGATAAACAACCAGGCGTTGCGCTGGTGGCATGAAACTCCGGGCAAAGGCACGCTAAGCTATTCATTAAAAGCCCTTCGGCCAGACTGTCACGCGACCTACTATGTCAAAGTCGAGAAACGGCGAGGATGATGATGGGAATGCTGACAGGGCATTGTAGGCTAAGGAAGCATATGAACACAATTGGCCTAGCAGATGACAGCCTATGTAGGTTATGCCAGGAAGAAGACGAAACCGCGGAGCACTTACTCTGTGAGTGCGAAGGCCTAGCAAGGGTGCGGTTTCACCTATTCGGTGAAGAAAAACCGAGGGCAGAGAGCTACGCAAAGGAGGCGGTATCCAGGCTAATAGGTCTAATAAAAAGAATAAAGCTAGATATCGAGCTCTAAATATGGGGGAGGACCACAATAGATCTGCAAAGGTCGCAGTGGGATAGGACAAAGAGCCACTCCAATTCTAATCTAATCTAATCTAATCTACTTCCCTATGTGGTCGTAGGAAAAAACCTTTTCCAACGCAGAAAAAAAAATAATTAAACAGACTTCACTTATTTTTGGTAACTCACCTGTTTTGTCAAAAATGCTATGTTTTTAAAACACCCTGTGTACATAATAGTTTAACATTTAACAAATTATTCGAACATATTCATGTACCAAATTAATATAAGCCTAAACATTTTTTTGTTCAGTAAACGTGATATTACAATAATTATTTAAGATAGCGTGAAGACGACATTATGGCCATTTCGAAAAATATTCGAATTGCTTTTGAATGAATTACTTCTACTAGGTGTCCAAAAACTCTCCTGTCGAACGCAAACTACAGATACTAGTTTTGATTTTATGACCATCTAACCTAATTTGCATTCAACCAAAAGTTATTCCTAAGGGAACTAGCGTATCTCAAACACGCTATCTATAAACTTCAAACTTGGTATATTCCATAACCCTGTAGTGATAATTTGTTTACTACAAATATTTTACTGCACAAGCATTCAACGTTTGTATCAGTATTTCACATTAAATTCAAGATATTTTCCAAAAATATGAAGATACGCGAAACGATTTCCTAGCAGAAGACATCCCAATCGAGCAACATTAACGGCTCTCCACCAAGAGAAGCCGGCCCAGTAGTACCTAAATGTACTGAAACTGGTAGGCACCCGGATGTTACAGAGGTGTACGAAAATGATATTATGGACGAATGTGGAGTCTAGTATTAGACTCGCGGCAATGTATCCAGCAATTTCTAAATTCTCTATATTATGGAATATTATTCATGTGCAAAACCTTTATTTGTTTCACTTTCAAAAGTTCATGTGATGCTAGATGGTGATTTCCCTGATAAAAACTGATAAAAAAGAGCCAAGATCCCAATTTTGTCTCAAAAATTTTATTTTGCGATGAAGCTACGTTTACCCAAAAGGGAATTTTTAATTAGGCACATAATGCACATCATTATGCTGCATACATTAGTGAAAATCCGCACGCCATGAAAGAATCAGCAAAGATAGGATAGGTGTAATCGGCAATCAACTACTGGTCATTTAACCATAGTGGGAATGTCCGTCTGAACTCCGGTGAGAGAGAAAAATACAGACGTCACAGGTTTTTCTGACTTTGTCTCTCGTCTATAGTATACGTGCCATTAGAGAAAGACAGCCTGAACCTCTGACTTTCTATCTCTCTCTTATTAGCTGACGGGTTCCAAGCTGGATTGTTGCCTCTATCTGTAGTATCTCTATGCATTTAACACGAGAAGATTACTTTAACTTTTGCAAAATATTTTACCTTGTAAATATGATTTACTTAATAACAGTTACCTGTAAAAAATTGTCATATTTTAGTAAAGCGAGATCAATAGACGTCAAAGTTAATAGCTTAATACTATTATTAACGCCTTACAAAGTTTTGAAAAATATTTTTCAAAAAACAATGACAATGAGCCGTCAGAAACCAGCGATACGGTATCGATCCGAGGCGAGGTGGGGGCAAGAGCAATGAATTGGTTGTTTGATGTTTAAACAACCGCGTCGCCTAAATAAAGTACCAATTTTAATAAATAGTGGGGGTTACGCTGGAATCTCCATAAGCCACAAAATTTTACATTGCGTTGCGTCTCTTCTTATATTTATCACTCAACGATTACGCTTCTGAAGCTAAATGGGTTTGTAATTAGAAGGAACAGCATCGCTTGTAGACCGGTTTCGGCGTATTTGCGCCTCATCTGTACAAGGTAGATATCCTCCGTCCAAGAGCTCTCAGAGCATAATCCTGGACTGGAGACTACGCTGAAATCATATCAATATATTACCCCAAGAAAAGGAAATGTTAAAAATGTGATAACAGCGACATCCCCACATCTAATCACAAACCAAAATTCTATATTGACAAAAAACCATCTCTGTTTTGTAGTTATTTACCTAATTACAGTTTCCTGTAAAATTGTCATATTTTAGTAAAGCGTGCTACCAATAGATCGAAGATAATAGAATTAATACTATTATAACGCCTTACAAAGTTTTGAGAAATATTTTTCAAAAAACAATAACCGTTCAACTAAGAAGGAACAACTACTCCTCGGACTTTTTAGATAAAGATATAAATTAGCTTAGATGGACATAAAATCACATCAAGTATATGTAGTTTGCGTTTGGCATGAGAGTTACTGAGAGTATAGTTTTTTTTTCAAGTAGTTATGAGCGATTTCGCAAGAGTATCAATGATAATACGTCTATTCAAAAGTGTTTGTGCGAAGAAAGTTTGAGAAAATTATTACAAAATGAATTGTCTATGCTAAACAATCGAAATATTCCGTCAACCAATGAAGGAGTCAGTAAAATAGTTAATGTAAATGGCAGATACAAAAACGTTATACTATTGTACAAAATTAGTGCTACTGAGAAAAACTAAGGGCACTCGATTCCATATAGATCGATTTTATGAGTAGAGACAAAAATAGAGCAGTGTGAGCTTAATAGGCACTTAAAGCTGATGGGGTTGACAGATGAAGCAATGTCGATTAGAGAAAGAGACGGTAGACGACTAAAAGTCATTGGAAAATAATTATATGGTCCAATTTCAAAGCTGGTGGATTTCATAAAAAGAGGTGAGCTGAAGAAAGTGATTTAGATAAAGATGACCACAATGGAACTGAAAAGGTTGCAGTAGCAGGCCAGTAGCCACTTCATAACATCTAATCTAAGGACATCTATCAGTCAATGATAGCGACAACAAATTCAAAAGGAAATTAAATCTGAAAGCTACGACTATAAAATGGAACCACATTAAAATTGTTTCACGGTATTCTTGGTTAAGATCTGCTCTGGGACCGTCACATAAACACATATATTTCGATACCTGAGATCTTTAGACGCAAAATTAAATCTAAGATTGGTCCTGCCTCTTTACGATAACAATACTAATGGTCACTTACATCTCCTTAATATGGTGGCTTAGAACCAATCAAAAACAGCACAAATATAGCTGCAAAAAATACAAAGGTAGGTATGTTCAGGAATAACGCCACGATCGAGGTAATGCTGAATCTTTATTTGGTACATACAGGGTGCGCCAATTATTTCCACTCGATCTCTAGCACCGAAACTAAAAGAGGTATCAACAAGATTTCTTGTAGGTTTATACGGTGTCACTCGGACTACAATTGTAAAATATTTTGATGTATACAGGGTGGCTAATTTTTGTGGAATGAAAATTAATTTGGTTTTTTTAAATTGAACACCCTGTATACGATTATGTCTTCTGATTCTACTTAATATTAGCTTTACGGTAGTTTTTTGAATTTGTAAATCCGACGCGGCGTTGACAAGTTATTCCTATTATAAGCAGATTTAATGAAAAAACAGCACTTCAGAAATATTAGCACAATAAACACATTTTTTCAAAAATTCCTCCAAAAGGCTACTATGATGTAAATGAAACATACACCTACCACAATAATTACCCAACATCTTCACCTGTTGCACAGGGTGTTTGCCGATGGCGTGCAAATAGTCTAGTTTTCAAATTGCAATAACTTAATTTTTTCAAATGGGACACCCTGTATATTTTTCTTCAGTTAGAAGCTCTCCTTAATACACATTAAAAAAATATAGGGTTTTGGACATCTAACTTTACTATTTACTTTAATAATTGACGTTAAATGAGAAATAACATATTTTACACAATTTTTAATAAGAAAACAAGTTATCTATGAAAATGACAGTAGGTATATTTTGTTGTAGCATTAATTGTCAACATAAAATTTTGTATTATATCACGTCTACTATATTTAATCGGTATTAGGTATAAAAAATGGATTATAATAAGAATTATAGTGTTCAAGAAAATATTGATATGATATGGATACTGGGTGAATGTCAAAAAATGCGTTTCTTGCTAGTAGGGTCTATCGTCAAAGATACCCAGAAAGACGTCATCCACAAAAGGATACTTTTGAGAATTAAAAGAATAGATTTGATAGAACGGGAACCGTCAAGTATGAAAAACATTCACGTGATGCTACAGCTTTTACTGTTGACAACGAATATAAAGTAATGATCAGTATAGTTGAAGATCCCAATGTAAGCACAAGGCAATTAAGCAATCAGTTAGATATTTCCAATAACACAATTAGACGCATAATAAAGAAGAATAAATATCACCCTTACCATATCCAGCTTCACCAAGAATTGTTACCGCGTGATTTCGCGCGTAGAGAAGAATACTGTAGATGGTTAATAAACAAGATAAATACAGAGCGTAACTTTTTAAACAAAGTTTTATTCTCCGACGAAGCCACATTTCATAAGAACGGTTGTGTAAATAGACACAACTTCCATTATTATTCGGACCACAATGAACATTTATTTAGAACCACATCACAGTATCGATGGTCTTTGAATGTGTGGGCGGGAATAATAGGTGATTATGTAATTGGTCCCTATTTCTTTGATGGGACTGTAAATGGAGCTGCTTTTTTAAATTTTTTAGAACTTGATTTTAGAAACCTTTTGCAAAATGTGCCTCAAAATTATCGCAACGGAATGTGGTTTCAATTAGATGGTGCCACACCACACTACCAATTAAATGTTCGCAATTGGTTAAATAGGGAATTTCAGGATCGTTGGATAGGAAGGGCAGGACCTACAAATTGGCCTGCTAGATCGCCGGGCCTTACACCTTGCGATTTTTTCTTGTGGGGTTTTATTAAAAATATTGTTTACAAAGAAGAGGTTACCACAAAACAAAATATGAAAGACAGAATTACTGCAGCATTTAGACAGGTGACCCCTGCAATGCTAAGAGATGTGCGTAAATCAATGAAAGAAAGGGCAAGAAAATGTATAAATGAAAATGGAAGACATTTTGAACACCTATTATAAATTTTAACTTTCAATATTGTAGTTTTCTTACGATTAAACTTTGTAAAATTTTGTACTTATTAAAAATTGTGTAAAATATGTTATTTCTCATTTAACGTCAATTATTAAAGTAAATAGTAAAGTTAGATGTCCAAAACCCTATATTTTTTTAATGTGTATTAAGGAGAGCTTCTAACTGAAGAAAAATATACAGGGTGTCCCATTTGAAAAAATTAAGTTATTGCAATTTGAAAACTAGACTATTTGCACGCCATCGGCAAACACCCTGTGCAACAGGTGAAGATGTTGGGTAATTATTGTGGTAGGTGTATGTTTCATTTACATCATAGTAGCCTTTTGGAGGAATTTTTGAAAAAATGAGTTTATTGTGCTAATATTTCTGAAGTGCTGTTTTTTCATTAAATCTGCTTATAATAGGAATAACTTGTCAACGCCGCGTCGGATTTACAAATTCAAAAAACTACCGTAAAGCTAATATTAAGTAGAATCAGAAGACATAATCGTATACAGGGTGTTCAATTTAAAAAAACCAAATTAATTTTCATTCCACAAAAATTAGCCACCCTGTATACATTAAAATATTTTACAATTGTAGTCCGAGTGACACCGTATAAACCTACAAGAAATCTTGTTGATACCTCTTTTAGTTTCGGTGCTAGAGATCGAGTGGAAATAATTGGCGCACCCTGTATATGTATATAAAAAAAATGAGTGCCTACAGGATATTCCAAACAAACGGACTCAAATAAATCAGGACATCTGACTGTTTACCTAAAAAGCATGACAAACCTTGGAAAACCGTTTGACTCCTAATATAGGCCCGAAACAGGATATTACTAACAAACAGCTCATCTGTCTGGTACACAGATCACAGAAGGAATAACGCTAAGATTGAGAAAGCCTATCTACAGGTTCTCAAAAGTAACGGGTACTTACGTAGAAACCTCCATAAAACATATCACCAAAGCTTTACACGCATTTGGTTGTGAAACTGTGAAGGTTTCCTTGGAAGCCAGAGACAAACCCTGAAGCTCGTGTCAAGAAGCAAGAAAATGACTGCAGTGGAAGTCAAAAGTAATCAGGGTGCAATAAGAGAAAATGAGGAAGCAGCTGAACTTGGCAGGAAAGTTATTTCAATGGAAAGTATTTCGATGATATCGTGTGTTCTATCAAGAACTGATATATGATACATGCAAAAAATTTAACTTCGGCTTGGTACTGCCAGAAGAAACTGGTCACAGATTTTCTCACTTGAATTGTCCTGCTTCAATAAAGTGGGCTAAGTGGATAATGATAAATACATAAAAACCATTAGGAACAGCCGAACATTTACCGTGCGAGAGCAGTGTAAAATCTGAAACATTTAAAAGGGTTGAGGTTATAATTATCCAAGATTCATAACCTACTTTGAACAAACCGGTTGAAGATAAGAAGTACGTACAAAAAGCAGCACAGAAAGCAAACTTGTTGGACAGATGCAGAAGAATGTTAGGTAAGAGCTGGGGCCTAAATCCCCAAATCAAAAGGAGTAGGAGCCGGGGTGGTAGGGATGAAACAAGGAATATATTGCCCAGTAATCCTATCGAGGCAAATAACATACTGTTCAATTGCCATCTTTACAGATAATAAGGCAGTGCTTAGAGCCATCGATTCCTTAGAGGTCAAGTCTCAGCTGGAATGGGATTGTGTGCGTGCTCTAAATGTACTGGGAGACCATAGCAAGGATGCGATAACTCGGATTCCAGGACACAAAGGGCCATAAGCGCAACGAAAAAGCAAATTATATGGTCAGAAAATGGATAGCCCACAAATGCAAACTTAATAAGTATAGACAGGAATTCTATCAAAACTGTGGTGAGTCTGCTAACAGGGCAGTGCAAGCTCAATAGGAACTTAAAGCTGATTGGATTGACAGATGAAGCCACGTGCAGATTCTGCCAATTAGAGGAAGAAACGACACACCACATTTTATGCCAGTGCAATAGGCAAATGTGCGGTTTTTTGGAGACGAGAAGCCATTGGCAAAAAACTATAAGAAAGATTCAGTCTCAAAACTGGTGACCATCTGTAAGAGAGAGTCGAGCTGGAGAAAGTAACTGAGATGAAGATGACCACAATATATTTGAAAAGGTCGCAGAGGAATAGTTCAGTAGCCACTTCATCATATCTAAGCCAAGAGATGATTGAAGGAGTCCCCGAACAAATTACAAATTTAGGCCTCTAAGCCACAATCTAATATAAACCAATTGCGATATTTCACTCACACCAAAAATGAATTGGGGCCACAAATATAAACTGTAGTTACCATTAGATCAAATTTGACTGATTGGTTATGCCTTAAGGTTCGCTTTCACGAGACATAAAATCGCGACTTCCTATGTCATAGCATTAGAACTTATGTCGCTTTTGTGTTTTCATGAAATAAACTGTTGCGACTTTATGTCACGCGGGAACGAACCTTAAAACATAACCAATCAGCCTAATTTGATCTAGTGGTAACTACAGCTCATACAATTCATTAGGTAGTTATAGTCAACGTTATTAACACATAACACAATATTGCCTTTTAAATTAAATGTTAATAATGGCACCATCATGCCATCTTAAATGCTTTTAGGAATGCCAATTTTTTCAACTTAATTTTGATTTGGCAAAATCTCTTGTTGCTATAATGTTTTAAAATACTTCACTAGCGATAAATCATTTCTGCACTATCGTATAAATTATTTCGAACATTTTTTGTTTGTCGATTTCGTTCAGATATTCAATAGTTAACTTATAAGCCACTGTGAAATATTGAAAACATTTTAAATATTTCTCATACTGTACGCAAATATAAATCAAAAATAAATATGCATAATCAGAAAAAATTCAACAAAATAAGTATCTTATTTTGAAACTCTTTCCGTTTTTTTTAACACAAAAGTAAAAACTCTGCCTTCCCCAAACCAAATAAAAATAGATAAAAAAGGCTAAAAAAGCGTAACATTCAGTATTTTTCACTCTTAAAATTTATTAATAGATTAAATAATTTTTGATAATTTATAATTTTGGTTCTGTTCCAAATGAAGAACAAGCTTTTGACAGGTCAAAATTTTTTAAAACAAATTTTCAAGTATTCAATCTCCACAACATTCTTCCATTTGTTAAAGTCGTATTTAAATGAAATACAAAATTTTTTCAATTTATAGTTTCTTTAGCTTTACATTTCACCCATTACAAGTAGTTTTTTTTCCATAAAATAGTTGAAAATTTATGATGACAAGCTGAGAAAAAGTAACCGGCTTTTCCAAGTGAACCTACAATTATTGGCTCAATGAGATCATAGTCACATTTTGAAAATTACTAAATATATCCAGAAAAAACCTAGTGAATCAAAAAACTGTGTTCCAGAATTTTTTCATCACCCATCGTATTTACCTTGGTGCAGCAAATTATTGGCTTCATTTGCTTCTAATCACAAGGTTATGTTTAGTAGGAGCGAAATGTTTTCACAAAAAAGTTGAGATTACCTTTTATATGTTTTTTCCAACGTTTGCCATCGATTAAAAAAAATCAATTTAATCACACAAAGCATAAAATTGTGCCTGTCGCTAAATTAGACCGGTAGCCCATGACACATGTAGACTTCATTATTTCGAATGGAAGCCGTTTCATGTGAAAAACAAGTAGAATGAGGCTATTCCCCAAGATCCAAACTGGATAATCGACGATATGTGGACATTGAAAATATTCGAATTTTCACGAAACCAGAACAACTAAATTATGGATGCCGTGTACTTGGATGCAGTCCTTGAGTACTACTTTATCATAAAAAAAACATGGCATACAAATCCAATTGATACTAAGGGCATCCATAAGTTAATTGTTCTAGTTTCATGAAAATTCTAAGATTTTCGACGATCCAGTTTGGGCCTTGGGGAATAGCCTAATTCTACTTGTTTTTCACATGAAACTCGAAGGAGAAAACGGCTACATGTGTCATGGGGTACCGGTCTAAATTGGCCAATAATTGAATGCTGTCACTCTCCATTCACCTTTTCATTTTTAAAAAAGAAAATTTCAACAATAATTAAAACTGCAGCAAAAATATTGGTAATTTCAAAATTAAAAAGGGAACGCCTTTGTGGTGGGTTAGAACGGCTTTTTCTCATTTTCTCGCTTTATTTTGATTACATTAGGTTCAGTAGTTTTTCTTTGATTTAGACCTAGCTAAATTTTGTTCTATATTCATTATTGAGAGAAAAATAACCTGTTAACATGGTTCACTGAATACACTGATTTGGGTGACATGAAGTTTTTAATGAAATTTTAAAAGTGAAAAAAATACCTTTTAAAGGATAAAATTGTTTAGGAAAAGGTATGTATGCCAAGAAAGCTTTCTGGTGTTGGAACTCACTTTGCTGCTACTCTGCACCTGCGCGCCACCGTCACAAGTTGACGTATCAGCATGAAGAGCCCTTTGGAGGTCTAGTACCTGCAAAGCGACAATTGCAACACCACAGAGCGATAAAGGAGTATATTTCTTTTATTGTCTGTAGTGTTGGTTTCTAGTTGTTTTCAGTGGATGTGGTTTGAATCTACACTAAGTTGCTTCGAAATGAAAACGAAATTTTGTCTACCGCTGACTTGAGCTGTTGGTTTCATAATTAAATATAAGACTTAATTATTTTGAAGAAATTAGATTTCCACTATAATTTACTTCATTAATAAGTGTTTTTACTCACTAATTATGATTAAATTTGAAATTGTTCTCATCTTCATTATTATTATCAATACAATTAAGATTAAAATAATATAAGCAAGTTGTCTATATTTATCCACAAAAATGGAGCTTATTAAAACTGTAAAAACGTTTCATTTATGCTCTGTCCCTCAGGTTTTAATTAATTGACGAAATTTCTAAAACCTACGTCCTATTTAATAGATTCCGCGTTCCATCCTTTGCTTATCCTTTCGACTGCTCTTCCATCACTCTCGTGCTCTATCGTGTTTTCCCCTTAGACCAAAAACTCTAGAAAGATCTTTCTTTTCCAATTCTTGCTAAGATTTTCTATCTGTCCATTCCAGATTTAACATCCCCATCTGGTCACAAGTTTTTACTTGCTAATAACTCGGGCAGATTCAAACTAATGCTTATATCACTTCAAATCAGATTTTGGTAGATTAGACCACCGAAGCATATTGGAATATATGTAAGGTATCAAAATAATAAAAGGAGAACAGATACCAGTCACCAAGGTATCGAGGGAAATGAAAAAGGGGAAGACTTGTAAAAAGAGAGTCAGATGACACATATCCTTAGTCAAGCCATAATCTTGGTGTATCACAAACCGTAGTACAAGGATCTCTGAAGAACTGGATCAGGCAGCAATACAAACATTACTGCGGAATTAAAACCATACAACGGATACCTCACATGCAAATTATGCGGTAAGAAAACGGAGACAATAAGTGTGTACAAGCGAGAGAAAGAAGTAATGTCCATCAAAAACATCCAAAAGCAACAGAGAAAGTACGCCGCTCAAAGAAACACAAGGGAGGAGGAAATGCTGGATGATACCAACAAAGAAAATGAGAACACGATAACAAGTAGTCCACCACCCATCATCCTTCGAAGCGTTCATCGCTGGAGTTCAGTTCAGCAGGACCTACATATGCTAGGAATAAAGGTTTATTAGCATCCGATGCAGGTTCGCAGTAAAGATCCCCTGCGAAGGACCCGAGTACTGCAGGAACCTAATCAGGTACCTAACCGAAGAAGGGAAAGACGTGGAAGGGTACACATATAAGTCAAGAGGAGAAAAGGAGGGGAAGATCGTCATCCGATAACTGACAAACACCGGAGACATCAACGAACTACAAGAGAAAATATAAAAGGAAGGTGTAGGGATCGTCAAAATCAATCGATTCACTCTAGGTATGGCGAAAAAAAGACCACTGCCCATCTAAATTGTAGCAGAATGTGAAAAAAATGAGAAGATAAGAAAGATCTAACATATCTAACACGTGCTACAATTGCCAGGGATTCAACCAAGGAGTTTCTGCCGAGTAAGCACCAAGTACGGAGGACCACATCGTTCCAACACGTGTACAAGTGCGAGAACAAACCAGCCTCCTGCGCGAACGGCCAGGGAGAATACCCAGAGAACTACAAAGGATGCACAGAAGCACCAAAAATCAGGACTATAGGGAAGACCCCCAATCCAACCCCAAAAGGAACGACACTTAACTAACGTCACCAGGTAAAGAACTCAAGAAACAAAGACCCACCTATGCGAAAGCCCGACACATCCATAGAAAAATGAGTGACGCATAACTGTATAGCAAGCAAGTTAAGAACTTGTACAAACTGGTGCAGGGCACAAAGGTGCTGGAAGGGGTGTTATGAAAAAGCACGAGCGAAAATACAAAAAGTCATTTCAACAGTAGTTGAATAAACAATATCATTATTGATGAAATGAGGCGCTGAGAATAAGACAATTCAATAATTTTATTGAAGAACCATCTCCAAAATTCGAGGAGTATTTACCAGGCCGGACTAGGCGATCAACCACTATTATAACATGGCTTGACAAACTTAACAGATGAAAAGTATTGGAGAGGTAATTACAACTATATCTGGTTTATGCAAATAGGAAAGCAAAAAACACAAACAATAAGGATGGGTCTACTCGAAGAGCTGTGATAGTATAATAGCATTTCCAATAAATCTGCGAAGGCATCGGTATAGAAGTTCTTAGTCTATAAGCTCCATACAACCTGGTCAACAAATGTCTTCTATCCACAGTTCAAATGTCAACGTCAATAACTTATACTATAATCCAGGCATAAAGGCATTATAAAGTGTAGTTACTAAATAGATGTCAAAGGTAATAGTTTAATACTATTATAACGCCTTACAAAGTTTTTGAAAAATACTTTTCAAAGAACAGACCGTTCACCAAGAAGCTACAACTACTTCTCTGCCTATATGCCCCGACAGACATTGAATTACACTTCTAAGTTAAACTGGGTTGGTACATCTTTAAGATATAACCAACCATTTTGGTTTGTAATTAGAAGGGACAACATCACTTGTAGACCGGTTTTGGCGTATTTGCGCCTCATCAGTATAAGGTAGATGCTATCCGTCCAGAAGTAATCCTGGACTGGAGACAACGTTGAAACCACATCAATACAGTAACCTCAGTAAAGGAATTGCTAAGAATGCGATAACAGCGGACAAATAGCCAGAGAAGTGGTTGTTGCTTCTTAGTGAACGGTCTGTTCTTTGAAAACTATTACCTTTGACATCTATTGATAACACGCTTTACTAAAATATGACAATTTCTTACAGATAACAATTTGTTAATGAATACAAAATTTTAAGAGCTTCTACACGTCTTCCCGGATCATTTTTCGTAGTTTGGTCATTTCTGATATTTACGAATTAAATTAAGGTGACATAACTGAATATTTTTGAAAACCTCTCAGAGCTACAGAAAATAGTATGTATTTTGGTGTCAAAATTGTTTTTCTTTTCGAAGCAATACAATCAATATCAAAATATTCTAAAACTACTTGTACTGTGCATTGTACTGTGTTAATTAATAAAAATAAATTGAAACAGTTAGTGTAGATTTAAAAAATATATATATTCAATAAAACATAAATGTTTCAAAAGGATAATGTGATGTATCGGCATGAAGAGCTGATGTACAACATACAGAGAGTTGGGATTTCCGGAACCAGCTCTATATACTAAATAGTAATCATTTTAAATCAGTTCATCCTTTTTATTAAATATTGAATGTTCGATCAAATAAGTAGATTTTGTGGAATTAAATTCATTATTTTTATTTTTGGAAGTTTAGTAAAAACTTTTCTTTTCTTTTTTGTATTAAGTAAGCTTTTTCATTATAAGAAAGTCGATCAGCATACTCTCGATCAATATGTTTAAAAATATATCTCTAGATATTAGCAAAATGTTCTGCAACACAAACATTTCCTGTTCGGTTCCTGGTAAATTAT
The DNA here is from genome assembly GCA_947563755.1 of Lochmaea crataegi. Lineage (NCBI taxonomy): Eukaryota > Metazoa > Arthropoda > Insecta > Coleoptera > Chrysomelidae > Lochmaea > Lochmaea crataegi. Next base: position 38,749,227 of record OX387425.1, on the reverse strand, counting down.
GCCAGAGGTCTAAAACTTTTTTTTCGGGTATTCAATTTTGTTTGGAAAAACATAATGAGATACCAATTGCAGGTTCTAGTGCGATGAAAGCAGCGGCGGAACCCTCCCTTACAAGGAAGTCTGCCTTTTTAATGCCATCCATAACACAATGGCTGGAGATCCAGACCAGAGACACTTTGTTGAGTCATCCTATTGATGAGAGTTTGATAGCAATTTAGACGATACACGGTAAAAGCTGAGTGCTTTTAAAGTCACTTGGCTGTTCGAAAACATTTTTATTGCTTTATGTATGAGACTGGTTTCTTCAAACATCTCTACACATGAATCAACGACGTAAATTTCCGCCTAAATACAGTTGCATAGGATACCAAGTTGGTTGATATTACTGTCCTAGGTCTGCGACCATATACACCTGCACCAGAGCCTGAGAAGTTTTGAGCCATCAGCATACCAACAGTTCTTCCTTACGGAGAACCCAATTATCTCTATTCGTAATTAGGACGGTATAAGGCAGGTCGTAGTTTACTGTTGGAGGGATTATGTCAGGTAATTCCCAGAATACTGTGACTTTCAGAGTCCACCTCCTTTATTAGCCCGTTTTGTGCATTTAAAAATATGCGCAATTCTATATGTGGTCCATCTAGCCTCCCTTTCCAAAAAGATATGGAAAGGAGATAGGCTCAGAAGGATTTCCATGACTGCAGACGGTATGGTGCTAGCGGCACCAGTAATTGCCAGACAACCCTGTCTCTGTATATAATTTGAGCTGTTTGGGATCTCTCAGTAAAACAAAGTAGGTAGCCTATTTCATTCCATCAATCAATTAACCTTGAAAACTTTCAAGACCAAAATACGTTCCAACAAACAAAGACATAAAAACTTCATTCACTCATAGTTAAGCAAACATCAACTTCTCACGTTTTACAGTGCCAACCAGTTTGGTGTAGTGATTTAGTTTTTCGTGATTTCCTGTTGATTATCTCCTGTCTTGAATAGGTCGGGAAAAATATAGCACATCTGTAGTCACCACTCAACAAAGAACACAACCATTCAGTTTTTGAGCCCACTCTCTGCGAATATTCTACTATCTAGTCCCAGTCGGTTTTGGCTTTTGGATACTTCCGCCCTCCACGTCCTTTTGGGAAACTTTCCTGTTTCTAGATGAGTTGTTTACCTTATTTGTTACTCATTTCTCAAAAATCACTCCTACGATGAAAAAAATAGTAGCATCTCCAATCCAGACTCAATATAATGAACTGTGTCAATGTTTTTATCCCGTTTTCTGTTAAAGTGTAATAGAAGATTTGTCGGAGCAAATAATCCCCAGTGTAAATTTTCAAACAGGAAAGGTGTGTGTTGGTTATTTAACCTATTTTGCTATTATAAATTTTTTTTCTAATATTTTACCCTGTTATTGAGTATTCCATAATAATTCCAAAAAACACTCTGTACATCAGCTCACTATAGGTTTGTTCCAACTGGCATTTGGGAACCGTTCTGAAATCGTATCGAGTACTCTATAGTGCGCAAAATCGAATTAGGGATAGACACATCAACTTTATCGCCCCTTCCATAAGATAGTTTTCGTTTCGTCCGGAGAACGATACTATAATCAGTTGGAACGCGACAAAAATACTACGATGCCTAGAACGGTTCTATCGCCAGTTGGAACCAACCTTATATTATTTTAATCATTATTGGATTCCGATCACTATCTTTTTGATGCATTAAAATAAAGTTATTTGTTTTGTAAAAATATACATGTCTACTTACAGTTTTAGTGTGTGTTTGAAGAAGTTAGTGAAAGATAGAGAGGAACACTTACCGCATCCTAAAAATGCAAAACAACACCATCATGCAATTTTACAACATTCAATATACTTAAAAACAATATCAAGATGCAATTGAGTAAAAAACATTAACATTCCTTTTAGCACAAATAGACAAACCGTTCGTAGAATTTAAAACCGTGCAAGTTTATTAATATTATAAGTGGGATATATTTGGTAGATACTCAAATGTAAAGTTGCATTTTTTTGTGACGCTATTGGAACATGTATTTTTTATGTTTAAAAATGTATGCCCGATTTCACCAACAATTTCCTAAAGTTAGTTAGTTATCACTCTAAGGTCTATTATTATCACTCTTGGGTATTTCTTAGCGCGTGGTGAAACGTAAATTGCATTTAGGGGTTCTTAAATCCGATTTCGATATTACCTAACTTTAGGAAATGGTTGATGGAATTGGGCATTATGGATACTTCTCTATGATCCATTCAAATTTTTTGTTATTACTTTTAGTTTTAGTACTCAATATAATTGCTAAATTGTTAAATATTTGCTATCAGCAGTTTTTGAGGTATATATTTTTGAATTTAGGGCCAATTACGATTTTAATAACGGCATAAATTATCGTGTACTTCAACTTGGAAAATATATTGGGTACAGATATTGTATATTATATAATTGTTTATAAATAAATGTAAAAAGACAGGTATGTTTGGTTAAAAATAAGTCTAAAACTAATGACGGTGGGTAAGGATTAGCAGTCGGATAAAATATTTATAACAAATAGGTTTTTCTACGCCCGATATTACTTTTTGAAAACAGCTACTTTCCAACTCCTGTATCTTAAACTAGTAATAGGACTAAAATGTGCCCGTGGACACTTGTTCAAGAGGATGACCCTCTACAACATAAGAGTAGTGCGGGGACCTTTTGCGAAATTTAACTTCTTCTGTTAAACATTAAATTAAAAATTGTTTCGTGAACCCGTTCACATCGTCAGTATTGACCAACAATTCATGATGACATAGGATGACATTTAATTTAATTATTTTTAGCGTAAGATAATTACTTATATAGGTACCCTAATCTTTTTCAATGAAATTCGGTTTGTTTTATAAATGACTTCTAAAATAGGTACACTGAGTTGATGTTATATTCTATTACATTTATACCACTTTATATAAACTTCTGGATAAAAGGTAGATGATATTTGATTTGATTTGATGCTCGTACTCCATTAGTTGAGCTCAAAGTTTTATTTATACAGAATGCTCGTCCTCATGTGTAAATATTTCTTTGTTAGAGTCTCACTTAACAATACACACATGAATTCTATAAAACAACTATAGGACTAGCGCAAAAGAAAACATTTGATATCGTAGCCCCTCCGATGTCAAATACAATCAACTCAATTCAACTGTCATTTCAAAGATAGAAAAGATTTTGCAATTTTTGGTAGAACATTTGTTAATAAGCGTTAATGTGATATGAACCGCAGTAGAATCTACACGGTATTGTTGTTTATTCTGTTTTACATTTTTTTCTTTTTTAATTTTTGAGCTATGCCGTAATTCCAACAAAAACAAATTTTTTAAGAAACAATGAGATAGATTGATGTTATGTTTGCCTCATTTATAGATATTTTTTATTAATTTAATGCAGCTTATTTTTATTTTGCATCACTGTTGCCAAAAATGTTCAATAAAGTCGTGTTTCAATTCCGTTCCATGAGTTTAATAACGAGAGTAAAAACTTTGATAGTTTCCATCAACTCTTCACTTTATTGGTGTAATTAAACAAAAATATTTGTCCAGACAAACTATTAGTCTACAGGAATAGGAATTCGGATGGCTCGTAAAATGGATTTATTGCTACCCAAGAAAAAAGACCGGATATAAGTTTTTTCCTCTTTTACCTTTTCTATTTTGAAGGAAAACATGCTGCGGTTTTAGAAAAGTGTTTGTACTAGAGTTGCCATTCAGACTCGATTTTAAATGTAGTGAATTGCGGTTATGTCGATTTTATAGCGAAAGGAAAGAGAAAGAGATACACTATTGTTCTACATAGAAGACAGAGTCGGTTTGTTGACAATATCGAAATTTATGAATGTTTAATAAACTTTATTTGAAGAGTTACCGGAAGTACGCTTCAGATTGTGCGAGGTATAAATCAGCGCGGGAATAATACTAAAAAGTTCTATAATGAAAAGTTCAGTTAATAGAAGAGAATGTATCCGTTTATTTAGCACTTAACGTTGAGATTTGTCTCCAGACGACTGTAGAAAATAAAAAATAAATGAAATAAGTCCTTGTTAATACAAATTTGGTGGAAAATAGAACAAGCTCCCTTGTTTAACAATTGAACATAAGAAGAACCGAATGCTTGTTAAAACTAGGAAACATCTTAATTAAATCTACATACCTCTTTGTAGTGCATCTGAATAAGAATGTAGAGAATCTGAATAAGAATATTATACAACTTTAGTAAGGCTCGCCTCAAACGCACGTTCAAGGTAGCCTGGGTACCAGAACACGAGGGTCATAAGGGCAACCAAAATGTGGATACAATGGCCACACAATACCATTCAAAAATCGACAATAACCATGGTCACAAAAAAGTGGGTAGCACAGAAGGCTCTAGAATGGTGAGAAACGGTTCATTAGAGGAAATTCATCAGAATTTGGACAGACCTACGATGATTACGAAGCCTAACAGGCACTATAAACTCAATAGGCCTGCAAAGCTAATGGGATTGATAGACAAAGTTATGTGCAGATTCTATCCTTAGAGGAGAAAGCTGCAGAGCACGTCCCATGTCAGTGCGACTGGCTGGTGAATGTGCGGTTTCTTGTACTAGGCGATAAGAACCCTCCGACATGTAAAATTCAGTCTCGACGCTGATTTGCTACATATCAAGAGTCGAGTGTTATCTAGATTCAGACGACCACAATAGATGTGAGAAGGTCGCAGTGGAATAGGTCAAATAGCCACCCCATAAAATCTAATCTATTATCAGCCAGTAAGAGTTGCGTCAACTGCATGAAAACAGTAGGCTGGTTGACGAGCCTTGTGCATTGTGTGTATTTCACCTGTCTTCAAGAGAGTTTACAAATGAAATGAAGATACATCTTTTCCCTTACATAAGATGAATTAGATCATACTGTCTGATGATACTATGTTCTTTTACAGCTGTCAACACGTTTCCGGACTATTTTCCATTATTGGTACAGCATACCGATTTGATTAAACCGGTTAACCAATCTAGGTCTGGAAATAACATGTCATGGATACCTAAAAAGACAAACTATACTGCAGTTATTAAAAGCGTCAGGCTGTCTACGGGACAGAGTATGGAGGAACAAATACCTTAGCACTAAAAGTAAACAAAACTGCGGTCAGACCAATATTAACTTACGCAGTACAGTAGATATGAAAGCGATATGAATCATTTATGGAAAAACACTTTAAAGTAGAAATGAAGACCTCTGAAACAAATATGGGTTACAAAATATAGAGTTAGGTGCACACGATGAAGAATATGTTATTGGAATGATCATATCGATCGAATGGATGAAAACCGATTTGTAAGACTAGCAAAAGACAATCATGGAAAATGATGCGATGGAGAGATCGCTGGTCCTCTTCCTTAGGAGAGGCTTTATTGACAAAATTTGCAGATATGGAAAAAGAAGATAGGGGAATTTTTTTCCTAATGTTATAAAATGGTTATTGATATACAGCCGAAAGATCAGCTTATTGGTTCATCCGGTAAATTTTCAAAATAGATTTGTGATGCTGGGTAAATGGATGAAACATGTAGACATATGATAAAAGAAAATATTTTATTCGCATTAAAGATTTATTTATTTTAAAAATCGTACGCCATCTATATCCGGTGGTTTGCATGACACTAGAGATATTGCATTGAAGTCGACGCGAGTAGAAGTTGTATAAAGCTAACGATCTTATACAAGCCCGTACCGGCACTTTGATAAAAAAATGTACAGCTGTAGATTTTTCTTACCAATATCACATGAAACGACAACCAATGTACGCCTTCATTTATTTCATTAATAATGACGGGTTTATCCAAAATCGATTTGTTCTAGAACTAAATTAAAAGTGTGCAATTATATAATGTTTTAATTTATTAAAGTTTTACTTTTTACTCCTGTTACATAAATTCCGAGAGTAATTATGGAAGTAAATTGAAATCAAAATAACGCAACTGTCTGTGTTTGTTTAGTCTTTAGTTACATGGCTTTAAATTCGAGAGAAATTAGAAACTTCTGCTAGTGTGAATTGCTCAAAACCGCAATTTTGTCAACTCCAGAATAATATCTTTTATAACGGTTTCAACCCTTAAGCTGATTCGAGTCGGGGAAATTTAAATCTAAACTTTAATTGATTTTCAGATTTGAGTGGCAAAGTTTGTACTTTTAATGCAATTACTGTTTAATCCGGAGGTGAAGCGGGTATAAAATATGTTCGTAAAAAACGAATACATTGTCGAGCAAAAAAAAAAATTTGGTTCCATTGGAACAGATAATACCAGAGAAGTAGAAAAAATCATTTGGGTTTTTCGAATTTATGTCGTTTACAATTTGATGTACGTGAAATTGAGCTGTGCGAGGAAGGCTTGAAGCATAGAGCAATACACATTTCGCCAACATTAAAACGCGCAGTTCTTTGAAATTGAATTACTTCCACGGATTATTGATTCACTGCTGTTGGTGAGCACATCAAATAGAACCAACGTGTGATTTTATTGTTTGTAAATTGCTACACAAATTATCGTATGCCAAAAAATAGATTTCATAAAGAGTCATTAAATCAAAAATGCCGGAAACAATTATAGACAACGATAAAAAACATAAGATAAAAACGTCAAACAAGGTATATAGAAAAAGTGGATGTTATGAACAGAAATCAAAGAGAAAATGGGTAATAGGAACATAAGGAGAAATGAATGTCAAGTTCCTATCTGAATGTCTCAAGGAAAAGGTCTGGAATTGAATCAAATGAATAGTTCGAATTAGAAAGTACCAAAACAAAAATTTTACAGAAATGATTATACAAGAACCGGATTTGGAGTGGATGAAGCTATTAAGATGATATTTTCATAATACAGAAAAAACTGAGAAATGGATATAAAAGAATATAAATACTGTGCATTAATAGAGAACATGTTCAATAATGCATCAACTAACGAGAAAAGCAAAACTAAAGTGGGTGAGGCGAGGGGTAGTCGTGGCGAAAAAGTGACGTCAATAGCGTAATAGTAGCGAAGCACCCTAGAAGTTGTGAAGAAACAGATAAAGAAGTAGCAGTGATATTAAACCTTATTATTTAGATGTATAAAATCATTTTAAAGATAAATCAGAGGGACTCTACTTAATTTTTAAGGTAATTTTTGCTTATCATTCTGCAATTAAGTTCAAATACTAACGAAAGTGCGCAAGAAACAACCATAAGAAAGTTATAAGAAAGATTGAAGAACAGCTTGGTTTAGCCGATGTTATATAATGTACCTAATAGATATTTTATAATCCAGTCTGTCAATTTGTTGGTCTTTTGTTTTGAAATTTTTCCGACCTGAGGCATAGCCTGTACATAAGAAGCCATGTTAAGCATATATTTTCTCTTTCAAGATACATTAATCACTTTGCAGTTTTTTTTAGAATGATTAATAATACTCGTAACTCGTAATATTAATATTCACTCTCGAGATAATTTTCTAACAGAAATGTATAGTCATTTAAAAATATTGAGAGTTGTTTTTGTATTTTTTATATTTTAAAATAAACGGTTGTAATTATTTTGTTTTGTATCAATTTTTGATTATTAATTGAATTTGCCACTACATCCATCTCGCAGAGGGTTTACTAAAAATGTTGAATGATTATTTAAACTTACAGTGAATTGAAATATAAAATTGGTTGGGTATCTTCTGATTGTGTGGTCAAAATGAGATAAATACCTACATTGTATGTTAGAATTCGACAAATATTTATACTGTATTAAATGAAGATGTATGACAGAATTGAATATTTTTTTCAGAATTAGTGTTAAGTTTAAATTTATAAGGCATTTCTGTTTCTTCTGGAAAGTTGGAAATAAGCTTCATTAATACCAAATCAAAGATTTATCCAGTAGCGAAAAAAGTGGGGAAAAAGTTGAGAAACAGTTAAAAACTTTTTTTCCGTTCCAATTTTATTTTGGATATTAATTCAACACCTATATATTTTTTAGTAAGTGGTATCTACTATATACCAGATGTAACGAAGAGATTGGTCATAATTTATACCACTTATTTTGGGGACAAAAATTGTATAAAAGTGCACACAAAAAGTTTATGAGATGTTAAAGTTGAAAATTAAATCAATTTTTTGCTGATGTAGAAGCAATATTTTTTTCTCGCTTTTTGAAGAGGATTACAACCCTTTTAACCCCCTTACCTTTTTATATTATAAAGTGTAGTTAAAAATGAAACGCTACCAGAATGCAACATTCATTTTAAAACTCTCCTAGTATGTGTTTGTAAAATATTTGGTTTGGAATTAAATGATAACTCAAAAATATTAACTGTAAATTCTACGTTTGGAAAATTATGGAAATCGAGTTTATTATTGAATCACAACTAATAACATCAATGTGTTAACATGTGTTAAAAATGACCTTCTTCTTTCTGTATTCACGTTCTATATGTTATTGGTTTTAATTTAATGATAAACTGAATTTCGTTATTTTTGCAAACGTAGAATATACATTTTTAAGTAATCATTCAAACAAGTGGTTGTATTGTCTAAACCAGGGATTAAACCAGTTTTAGCTAGATTGGTAGAAAGTCACCAGGTTCATCCATCACTCTGAATCTTTTATTTTTTTTTTAATAATTACCTACTTAAGTATTTTTATGTAATTTGTATTAATAATTATTAAATACACTTGATATTTACTGAATTTTATGTCTATTTAGTTTTTTAAATTTTGATAAGAAAATGATGTCAAGTTTCCTCAATTAACCAACCGCAACGTTTTTAAATTGGTGAGTATTTTGTATTAATAGTAAAAAAGCTAGAGATAGGATTTTTGAAGTAATTTGGCTATGGAGGTATGAGGTATCAGTTCATTTTCAGAAAGGGTTCTCTAGCCCAAAATAGTTTGGAAATCACTGGTCTAAACCAAACCATTTACAAACAAATACTAACACAGACAAAAAAATTTAAAATGAATGTTGCATACCGGTGTCGTTACATTTTTAATTTCACTTCATTCTAGAAAAAATTTAGGGGGACAAAAGGCACCACCCTTTTGACCACCTATAACAAGATAGAAAAGTATTGCTTATACCTAGGTTTCATTACCCATTATGATTTATCACGCCATGATAAAAGTTCATGAGAAAATATTCAGCAATTGAAAAAATTGATTTTTAACTTCAACACCTTATAACTTTTTTGTGTACAATTTTGCAAATAGGTAAGTGAGGTTCATTCTAACTATTTTTGATCCCAGATTGAGTGGTAATTTATAAATAATCATTTTGTTATGCGTTTGTCTATCAAATTTTCAAAACAATCAAATCAATTTTGGATATCACCCACCATCAATATTTCTCATGTTGAACCTGTTTATTATAATATCACATCGTACACAAAAATATTACTAAAATGTGTATATTCATCCTTTATTGACGTGCGCAAATTATTTTAATGCTGGAGATATTACGATTGCATAAAAGGACTTCTGAATAGAGTAAAATTGCAGCTATTTAAGTACAGTCTGATTAGAAGTAATTTGATTAAATTATGAACCCACCACACGTAATTTCTTTTATTCACAATCGGTTAGTAATATAGACATTTCTTACCTTTAAAACGGTAGGGAAGTGACTCATTACTTACTTTCACTTCCACGCCTTAGCCGGAAAAGTACTTTTCCTGCTAGAACCATGTGTCACTTTTCTGAAGTATGTGTCACTTTTTCTCATACCTTTCTTTACTTTTCTCTGGAATTATTCCGTCCATCGCAGTGCCCACAGCTTCTCGGACTTCCGGAGGAGTGCAGGTAAATTCCAATTCAGGCATTATGTTTAGTTTGGCAACTTTATTTGATATTGGTACGTTTATGATAGATGTCAAACTATGGGTACTTAGTAATGTTGCCTAGCAACCGTTTCATGACGTTCTTTGTCGAAAAAAACATTAATATATGATAACAAATTTTCTTAAAATTAATGTTTTTAAAAGCTTGTAACTAAGCGATTGTGAATAAAATAGTATACATACCACGCGGGAAGGATCATTCCAGCCACGGCTTTTAGCGACCCTTGGCGCTACGCGCCTCGGGTCTCTAACAAAGCCTGGGCTGTAATGATCTACATCCCCGCTAGGTATGTAATATACTATTAAACTCATTAATGATACTTTTCAGATCTTCTGTATCTGTAGAGTAGGGTGGGTGAGTTTAGGCCCACAGCACTTAGGCCACAAGTGACCCAGGGAGTTGTCCTCCTATGTCATCGTCCATCCTGTCCTTTCCAGGAAGGTGGACAGGTCACTAGGAGACATCTTCTTTATATCGGCAGGTGTAGGCCAAGACTCACCGAACACACACTCTCTCATTGACGATAACTCCGGGCACTCGCATAAGACATGGCTGACAGTTTCGTCTCCCTGTTCACACATCCTGCATAGAGGTGTGTCCACAAGCCCCATTGTACGGGTGGTTCCTTAGCTGACAGTAGCCAGTCAGAAATCCTACTGTTAAACGTAGGTTTTTCCTGGCCATCGCCAAATATTTCTTCGACGCCAGCTTCCCAGGGTCGCTCAGGGTGATCCTGGCAAAACTGCATCCCTTGATTTCATCCCATCTTTTTAGGGATTGAGCATGGGTGAACGTTTAGCTAGTTCCGCAATTACCGAAGTCGTCAGGCCGTAGGTATCGCTGGGTCCTAAAAGTCTTAGTCCAGCCGCTTCCCTGGCTAAAGAATTGGAATGCGGTTACCTTTACTCCTGTCGTGCCCTCTAACCCACCTCAGGATAATATTTTTATCTACCGAGGCGTTAGCTAAATCTTGATGGCACTCTAATACTAGCCCTGATGTAACAAGTTGTCTGTTCAAGGCTAATAGGTCTTGTCTGCTGTCAGTGCAGATTATTATGTTTTTGCCAGAAATCCCTCTTCTGGTGAGTTCTTTTGTGGCAATTGAGATACTAGCCAGTTCTGTTTGAACCACGCTGGTATTTTTTCCCATTCCCCACTTAATTCTTAGGCTTAGTGATCTGGAGTAGACTCCACATCCTGAGCCTTCTTTGGTTTTTGAGCCGTCTGTGTATATGCGTATTGCATTTGCAGCATCTGACTCCGTATTCTGTTTTATTTGTATTTTGTAGGGTTTGTTAAACACAAACTTGGGTTCAATTGCATCACTGACCGCTTGCAGCAGGGGTAGTGCAGTAAGCGCTTCTCGTCACAGGCCTTGTCTCAATTGACCCACTCCTACTTCGGGGTTTACACCAGCCGTGCGCAGTCGTAGCATGGCCATAAACGCAACCTCTTTGACGTACAAGTCCAGAGGGGTCAGACCAGTAATTAATTCCATTGCCGCGGTTGGTGTTGTTCTCATGGCTCCTGTGATGTTTAAACAAGCCATTCGCTGTATTTTATATAATTTTTGGATGGCCGTTGCTTGTAGAACCTTCGGTCCCCATGCAATGGCTCCATACGTTAACATAGGTCTTATAATTGCAGTGTAGATCCAGGTGACCACGCGGGGTGAAAGATCCCATGTGCGTCCTACTGTCCTCCGACATTTCTCATAACATATGCTCTTTTGGCTCTGCTTTGTAGGTGAGAATTCCATGTTAGCTTCCTGTCGAGGGAACACCAAGGTATTTCACTATTTCAGAGAAGTACAGTCGTAACTTGAATCTGAGTAAATTATTAACCCACCACACGTTTAAACTCATCAATGATACTGTAATGTTTTTGTTATTTATTTAAATGATTTTATTTGTGGGATAAAATTATACACACTATGGCTAGTTACTATCTATTGATTTATTTATTAAACTTAATTTATATACACACTCTACTTAATGTTTACTAATTTATTTACACTCGGTATAATAGTTCTAAATTATTTTTACCACTTGAATATTACACTATTTATCTTCACTATTTCATTCACTGTTCAATTACTAAGAACTTCTGTAAACTGTCTGTGAACTAACTCTTTGTCTTCGTTTCACTAATTTTAAACTCACTCAAAAACCCGCGTATATATAGTCTATCAATTCTGGAAAATTCTTGAACTTCCACGCCCGTCCTATGCGTAAACAAAACGATTTTCCAGAATGTTCTCGAAAGGAGCGCATTCGCCAAAATTTATAGTCGAGAGACAGGACCGGCTTTGAGTTGGTGACCTCGCAACAATACTTTTCACTTCTTAAAAAGCTTTTAGATATTTTGATAGAAATTTTCGATTTATTGAATTTCTCATTAAATTGTTTATTTATTAACGTTGAAATATATGAAAATCAAAAATAATCGCCAAAATAGATATATTACAAGAGCTCCAAATTCATGAAATGGATTTTTATAGCCAAGTAAAATTTATAAAATACTATTAAGAAAATTGGAGTGTCGCTGGCAATGAAGATTTAGTATTTATGTTACCGGCAAAGTCCTTTATGCAGCCATACCTAGGTTTGCCTAGGCAAAGTCCGCATTGCCGGAAAACTAATGGTATATTTCCTTCCCTTCCCCTTTTCGAAAAAATATCAAATAATTTGTATTCCACATGAAGTTTTTCAAAAAGGGGAAGGGAAGGAAATATACAATTAGTTTTCAGGCAATGCGGACTTTGCCTAGGCAAAGCTAGGTATGACTGCATAACGGACTTTTTCGGTAACATTTATACTAAGTGACAAATTTAAAATAGAGGTACTACGCATAAACCAAATTTCACCAACGATTGTGGATTGTAAAGTTATAAGAGAAGTATAAAAATAAAATTTTCCACTATTGCACAAATTTCAAAATTTAATTGGATGGCACTGTATACAGTGTGCCCAATTAACTCGGTACCATATGGGTAATTTTTTATTGTTAGTTTTATGTGAAAAAGTTATTTTTTATGAGAAGTTCTACATGATCTAATACTTGGAAGGCAAAAGATTATCATCATGTCGGATAGTCAAGTAGTAATTAAAGAACTGAGATCTTGAGTAATCAGTTCTAAAATGGTATGGGAATGCCTAGGAAAACTAAATGAACTAGGCGAGAACAACATCGTCACCTTACTGTGGGTTCCAAGACACGCTGAAACAGGAGGAAATGAAATAGTAGATGAACTAGCAAAGAGAGGAGCTAAAACAACCTTATGGGGACCGCAACCCTTTTGCGGTGCGGTATCAGCTCCAAGTAATATTGGAAGAAATAGGCAACGCCAAAAAGAAAAGAAGATCGGACAATTGGAAAGATCTAGTGGGGCTGAGTCAATCAAAGATACTCCTGGGTACAACCAGGTGAGAATAAATGAATGCCCAAGCCAGAGTAAGACTTGACTAAGAGTTTTGTTTTGACAGGAGTCCTGACAGGACATTGCGACCTGGAATAGGCATCTCAAAAAGCTCAAACTAGTAAATCAAGAGAATGTAGATTCTATATTCTAGTTTATTGATTCAGTTCATTGATTTCATGCAATTCACTTGAACATCGGGGACCGAGTGAATTACTTGCAGTTATTTTTTAAAATGTAACCTTATTCTATAAAGAGTTTATATTTTAAACACTATTTTCGTTATCTAATTTTCCGACGTTCTCTCTCACGGTATTATTTTTTTATCGAGTTTTGAGATATCCTGTTCCTAGACGGTGTGCGTTTTGAAACTCTCTGTTGTGGTTGTTTTCGTAATTTAAAATTTTAAAAATTCTATGAACAAATGAGACTAAATCAGTTTTTTACATTGAATAACCATAATATTCAAATTTGGTACTAGAATTTCGAAGACGTATTCTTCAAAATTAAGTAAAGAACATATGTCCGGTTGAAGCAGGATATGTCAGAAATGGATCCATGACATATCGTAACGCGACAGTTCGTAACCCCACAAATGGTAATGGACAATTCGTAACGGCGTCAGTTCGTAACTACAACTATTCATAACGGTATAATTCGTAACGCCAATATTTATTTTTTTTAGGATTCCTTCACTAAAAATAGTAGTATTTTTTTCAAGACCACTTTTTACATATATTTTTGTTGATATGACAACTAAAGAATACTTTTTTAAATTTTATTATCGTGAATTCACTTTATCTATATAGTGATATCACTTTGAAGTACTTAAACTAAGTCTGAATAATAATGAAAAAAATTAAAACCACTTCGATAATAACGTATTTATTATAATAATTAATACAATTTATAATTCCAACATCGATAAAGGCATACAATTTTAAAAGTATGTATATTTATTTATTGTGAAAATTAAAACATGTGCGCTATATTCCTTAGAAATGTCAATCGCCGTTAAACATCATAATCTTGGACGACTGTAACTAAACGCTTTTGTATTTGTTCATATTTCAAACGTTGCGGCATTATTTGACCACTTTCATATTGCAAATATGTGTTGTGAAGTAACTTCTGCAAAAAATCTATCAAGAAATTTCCACATTGTGGGATGGGAACATTGAAATAAAGATAGAAGTGAATAGTGAAAGCCTTCAACGCTGTTAGTAGTCCTGGCCAAACCATCTGCTGCATTAGGATGATGATTCCATATGGGATCCATATGGGAAATACTGGATCCCGCCTACGGCAATTTCTCGATTCAGGACTTCTAATATACGTATTATCAAAGTATTGCAAAAACTCTTCAGTTCTGTCATCAAATTCAAGAAAAATTCCTGAATCTTGTAATACCTCTATTTAGTGTAGGAAAGTATACAACGTATGCTACAAGCATTTTTGTCTAAATCTATTGCTAAAAAACTAAATATTGGCGTTACGAATTATACTGTTACGAATAGTTGTAGTTACGAACTGTCGCCGTTACGACATGTCATGTCACTGTCAGAAATAGATGAAATATAGAACTGTTTGGAAAATTGCTTAAGAGGAAGAAGTCCAGGGAGACGCTCTTATAATTTCTGTAAAATAGATCACCTAAAAATAAATTCCTACTTGAAATGTCGGGGCATGTAGCCCGGTAAGTAGTTGTTTCTTCTTCGTTGAACGGTCACTGTTTTTGAAAAATATTTTTCAAAACTTGGTTTGTAAAGCGTTAGAATAATATATTTATTCTTCGATATCTATTGGTAACACGCTTTACTAAATACGACAATTTTACAGGAAACTGTAATAATTCTTCATGTTTCAAGCTAACGGGCTTGTTGTCCAATTTCGAAGTTTGGTTTGTGATTTGGAGGTGAGGTGTCGCTATTATCGCAACTTTTACATTTCCGTAATTGGAAGGTATGTATAGTCAGTCCGGGATTAACTCTCGAACGATAACATATACCTTGTACTGATGAGGCGCAAATACGCCGAAACCGGTCCACAAGTTATGTTGTCCTTTCTGATTACAAACCAGAATGGTTGGTTTAAATCTTATAGATTTACCAGCCCCGTTTGACTTAAAAGTGTAATTCAATGTCTGTCGGGGCATGTAGCTCGGGAAGTAGTTGTTTCTTCTTCGTTGAACGGTCACTGTTTTTTAAAAATATTTTTCAAAACTTAGTTTGTAAAGCGTTAGAATAATATATATTCTTCGATATCTATTGGTAACACGCTTTACTAAATACGACAATTTTACAGGAAACTGTAATAATTCTACTTGAAATGTTTTTGTCAAATTTTAAAATTGAAGAAATGACAACAGGATATTTCACATGACTACTGCCATTAAATTACTTGGTGATGTGAAGTGGCGAGGTCGAAAGTAAGAAATAAAACCGATAACCCTTTATTCGAAATTTGAATAACTCTCATAACACCTTCTTATGTAGAAATACGTAAACTAGTTTATAACGAAATTGATGGGGTTCATTTGAAAATTTAAATCATGTAAGGTAGGTTTATATAATATTTGGGTCTATAGTCCAGCAAAACTACATACTAAATTTATACATTCTATACATTTTTTCACAAAAAACTAAGTATACACATAAAATTTGTTCCAGATGATTTCCCGCGTTTGTTTTTGGATATATTATAATAGCGCTTTATAGTCCGTTCAAATCACATTATGACTAATAAATTTGCACAAATAAGTGGTCTAATGAGGTGTCAATAAACATATTTCACTAGATAGTAGTTGAGGAGTAAAGAAGGTTTACCATATCTCATGATATCTCAAAAATAACGTGACTATAACTATAAAATGTATTTAATTTAATATCGCAGAACAAAAAGTCATTAATTTAAGCCATGATTATTTATATTATGTATATTAGTGATATTTAAAATAAAATTATTATAATTATAAATGAAACAAATGAACCAAAATAGTAATTAATTAGCTTGTGCTTAATTATAATCTAACTGATTTCACATTCTTATAAGGAGTTCTTAACGATTCCACGCTTCAATTTCATCATTAAATTTGCAGGAACTGTACATTAGTGATATCCAATAAGATACAGAGTTAACTTGTTCTTGAAATTTGTACATGTATGGGAGTACAAAAAACAGTGTATGCAATTATATATAGCATAATATACTATGATTAAATAACAATTTTCATTTTGTATCTTCGATATCAAATAACAATAGTTATTGCATTTGTTATCGTTTCCAGGAACAGCATTGTTAATTAGAACATTTTAACAAGAATATTTCCAGCTTAGGTTGAAATTAAACTGCGATCTTCGGTCCAGTGATCTGTTTATTGAGCTCCAACTCAAATATGAATTTTTTGCTCAATTAGTAGTAATTAATTCCGCTTGTCATTTCCATTGAATGATTGTGAATTATAAGGAGATTTGATCTAATTATACGAGCCTAGTTTGATAAGTCGGAATTTCCCGCGCAGTAACACCGTTTTCGTGATCTGCCATATGCTTTGCTTTGAACGAAATTGGAAAAAGTTAATTTCGTGTGCTGATTGAACATTAGTTTTCACCTGAAAAAACAATGCCGGAACTAGGGAGAGACTTGATGAATCCTATGGAAACCATCAATTCCAATAGTTAAGACGTAGTTTACTGAGTTCCATTGTGGTCGTACCAGCACAAGTGGCTCCGAAAGTTCTGGCTGCCCAAAAGAACAACCTCTTTTATTAAACTATTTCAAATACTTTGTTTTCCTACGAATTTGTCGACTAAAATAGTATTTCTAATACCCTTTTCCTACATCCTGCAGTCAAAAAAAATTTCTCTCTCAAAGATTCCATGAAACTTAAAACCTAGTTTGCAAAATGGCAAACAAATTTTTCTTTTTATAGCACCGGCATAATAACTTTTTTTTAACGAAGCTTCACGTTTGATGTCAAGCAAGTGTTCGAATAAACAAGGCCACTTGCAACATTCGATGTTTTTTAGCCGCCCCAAATTTTAAAATCGGTCCATCAAAATTTTCCGTTTCTTTCTATCACTTAACGTTTTTCTCGTTTCCCTTTCCAGTCGCAAGCACTATGTGTAGAGCTGGTAATACGGAGATATCGGTGAGTTTCTCAAGTTTTTTCCATGCGTGGAAGGATGTTTTCGATGATTATTTCTATCGCAATTTCAAAAATATCAATACTTATTTTTCTTTTTATTTAAAGAAGATGCTCCAGTGCTTGATACCGTACCTAATGGCTTAAATCTAGATGCTTTCTACATGATTCATGTACCTATATGTACTATCTTTATCGTTTCTTGACTTCATTCCACGAGGGTTGCAAAAAAAACATCCTCATTAAGGCATAAAATCCGACCCTGGGATAATTTTATGGTTGGTCAGCCTATCTTTAACGTTGGTTCGGTGAACCATTCTGGAGGAGGTTTTCCAATATTCAGCGTTGTGATTATTACAAAGTGCGTGAGGTGGCTGATGCTCTAGGCATCTTAACATTTTACATGAACATGTGGACATGAAAAGCTCTGTTTGTTCAAGGATCTCTATAATTTGATGGAATTCTTTCAAGTCTTCTAATCCCCATCAACGCGTCCGTTTATGTGAAATGCAGCTTTGTCGCAGATGGGTGTCGCGAATGCTCACACTGGACCTTAACCGCAACCGTTTCAAATGAGTGTTCAACAGCAATCCGAACGAGTTTTTAGACCGTTTTGTTACCATGAACGAACCATGGATCCATCTCAACAGGCCAGAGACAATGGAACAATCAGTAAAGTGAATTTTTCCGGGTGAACGTGCACCAAAGAAAGCCAAGGAGGGTTTGTCGGTCAACAAGGTCATGGCTAGAGTTTTTTGTGATGGTAAAACGATTACCGGCGAATATTATAGAGAGCTTCTGGGAATATTTTCGATATATTGAAAAGTTCTGTTCCATTAAGAGTGTCTACGGGTGATCACCGTGGTAAAAATCCATAAATTCGTCTAAACTGCTTCTCCATCCATCATATTCTCCAGATTTGGTCGCCTGAAAATTTTCTGGTTAAACATTTCTTACCGCCGCTTTTATCTGTTTTCAATCGCTGTCAAATACAAACTAAATGAAGCAGTTTGTTCAAAATTTGGCAGTAGTATTTTAATGACGGGAGCATGTTGCATTTGAAGTTACTTCGCGGGAAATCCGAAAAGTCAATTTTTGTATGAGTAGATTTCGCGAAGTAAGGGTCCAAACAGTTAATTCGATATGAGATAAATTTTTGTAAAACTATCAATGTATAATTTGTAGGTACTAATTAGCTACTGACAAATGTTTCGTCCATTTATATAATTTCATCGATTGTCATCTCTTATGTTTCATATTTCATAGGAAATTGAGTCTTATGTATTCAACGTCGGATGTTTCAATCAATAACTTTCTCTTTGTTCCAGATTTTCGTCAACGAAATCATATTTTAATCCGACTTTTAAAAATGACTTTTTTGATTATGAACCGATTTCAATTATTCTTTTTGCATTGTGTTCAGAATAGCTCCAAGCTGGTCTCATTTTAATTTCATTGGCATCGTACCTTAAACTTCGCAGATACACCAAGAAATCAATCAAAATCATATAGGAAATGTATAGTGATTAAGGTATTGTTTTGTTTGCTTATGACAATCCCATATAATATAATTTACTGTTTGGACCCTTACTTTGTGGAATCTACTCATATTAATGTTATAAATGAAACTAACTGTTTCTAATTAATTCCAATATTTAATTAAAAAATTTATGAAAATTATTAAAGGATATTGATAATTATTTCGATGATATGTCAATATCAAAATAATTATCAATATCCTTTAATAATTTTCATAAATTTTTTAATTAAATAGTGGAATTAATTAGAAACAGTTAGTTTCATTTATAACATCCATATAATATAGTAAGTTCCTAACTAGTATAGTTCCGAGGTGGTCACATTTTAATTTCATTGGTTTTGGTCCTTGCACTTCGAAGATATACCAAGAAAACAATCGAAATGAAATGGGAAATGTATAGTGATTGAGGTAGCTTGCTTATGAAAATTTCATAATAAAGTAGTGTAGCTTCGAGTTGCTAGTATATAGTTCCAGGGTGGTACGAGGCCCATTTCAATTTCATTGGTGTTGGACCTTGGACTTCAAAGATGCACCAAGAAAACAATCAAGATCAAATAGGAAATGTATAGTGATTGAGTTATTGTTAGATTTATGATAATATCAAAACAACTATCTAAGATCATGGACCAGCTATTGGTCTATTCATCACTTGAAATTGTAAAATAATTGACTTAAAAAACACAGTTGAGTGAAAGCAAACGATAAATGTTTTATACAACAATTTGATACTCATATTTTTGGTTTTTTGTATTCCTTTTGATTGAGTTAATAATTCTAATAACTCTCCGTAGACTTTTGAGGATCCTGTATAAGTATATTCCTTTGAAAATAACCGATGAATACGGATAAAATTTGTAACTTTTCCGTGTGTATTTATATCTTAGTGAAACATAATTAAATCGCCCACACGAGTTTTTGCGTTTTTTTTTCTCTGTGTCTCAAATGACCCGCATTCAACGTTTTCAATTAATTAGCTTTTCAAAAAAACTCTTGAGCGGTACTTGAACCTGTTGCTCCTTTCTCATAAAATTAGGTGGTTCAGCGTTTATATAATCTAAAATGCAAGTAAACGTCTATTTTTTCACTTAATTACAGTTACCTGTAAATAATTGTCATATAAGTAAAGCGTGATCTATAGACGTCAAAAAATAAATTAATTAATTAATTTTTCTAATTTTGTAAAGCGTTTAGTAGTATTGAACTATTATTTTTTGACGTCTATTTTTTCGCTAAGTATATCTGGTTGTTTACTGGAAGTTCACGTAGAGTCACTTTTTTCGTGTTACATGCATTAGGGTGTACATATTTTCAACCTTTTAGCTATGTTTGTTCCACTATATCCTTTTAATAATCCATTTTATGTTAATGGAATTCTCTTAGGTCTTCAAATCCCCATCAACTTGTCTGGTTATGTAATCTGCAGCTTCGTCGTGCATGTCACTCATTTCTGAATGGATCTGTTGAAATTTCATATAAAAATAATTTTCCAGCACCATCGACTATAAAACATAGTATTTTTTTACAGATAAGTAACCTGTTCATACATTTTGTTCGAAAGCAATTAATACATTGTACTCGAAAACCAATGTTAAGCCTTTATATACCATCAAGGCGCATTTAGACTGAGAAAATCTGTTATTAACTCCCATAGTGAGTCATGACTCCGAGCGAGCCGCCGCTAGTATTCACGAGGCAACCAAGCGTTTACACGGCGTGAAACAGAGGTGTAAATCTCCTTTGAAGCTCACTCCGCATCTACCTAACGAATCGGGATTCGTATCACTCGCCGCAAGGATTGAGAGTCTAAACGGGCCTTTACAATTTAAAAATATTTGTATTTTAGTAGTGATACAGATACAAGCTGCTTCATTAAAAGAATATCAACACGAAATTTTTTATAACGATTAAAACAGGAGTGGGTTTTTTTCAAATATTTGTCACAACAAAACTATTTTAGATATAATTTCAAAAATGTCACAAGCCATGAAAGGTAGATTAATTTTAATCAGTAATTAAATTAGGTACAACAAAGTTTTGTGCTCTTTAAGTCGATCGTAATATGATTCTAGCATATTCCGTTTTTATCTTCGAAATAGGGACATAAAGTTGAATTAAATTTAAATGTATAGAGTGCGTAAAGTCAAATGTGGAAATGCTGGAATTGGCTTTCATTCAGCAATACATTGCTGGACTGATTTTAAACAATAATCCAATTAAATCATCCGATTTAGCATTATACTTGGTTAGTGGGATATTGTGAATATTTTATAAAATATATTATAATGTGAACGATTCTTTAAATCTCCTTCAAAACACCGGGTAACCCATTATTTTTTCAGGTATTTAAATAGCTTAAAACTTCTAAATGAATAAAGACAGATACATGCAGTTATCATAGAAGTACTTGTTTGGACTCACCAAAGTTTTTTCTTACTTTTGGTTAATTAAAAGGACAAAATGGCGTTTTTTCAATTTCGTTTATTTAACACCCTGTATATTTCCTGATGAAAGGAAAGCCACTTCTTCCTGCTATCTAATGATATACGTTTTTTTAAATCGATGTAGAATTAACCGATCCATTGATGTTTAGTGCCTTTCCAGATGAACGACTTGGTGGCGCCACTTGTGATGCTGTGAAGTTCGCCACTGAGTGTCGCCACAGACTCGCGGCAACTTGTAATTCGTGTGGACGTGTTAGCTGCAAACTAACGCGTTTCCATGTTTGGGGGCATGTTGGGAGGAAATTAAAATGTTCTTGTGTCATTATGTACTTAGACGAGGAAGTACTCTTTCTAACGCAAAGTCGAAGAAAGCCTTTAATCTTTCGAATTGCTGTTCCATTTTGCAGGACGTTGTTCCACTTCAATGATGAATTCATCATATCGAATGGCATATACTGAGCCCTGACAATCAAAATGTGTCCTCCAATGTTCGTATAAGTCGCCAACAAAAGTGTCGCCACTTCGTCTCTTTCCGGCAGACGCTCTTCTGAAAATTACCTCCATTTGAATATTGAGTTAAAAGTTAAACGACAGACATTTGCGCGGTACAAAGTGGTGCCACTCAGTGGTGTCAGCGATTCGTTCGCCTAGGCAGGTCCTTAAGCACGCCCAACAAAGAAATATAATTATAATTATTTGTCGAGGAAAGCTTCTTCTTTCGTTCGTTATAAGGTATTCAAAAATGAAATTTACTGTTTGGACCCTTACTTTGTGGAATCTAGTCATATTACTATTTTTAATGAGACTAGTTTCGATGGCCCTTCGAAAATCCAAAAAGACTACCCCAATAACCTTTTTAGCACTTAAAGCAGTTTTCCAGTTCATTAACACTGTTTGTAATGCACTTTCACAGGAATTTTTTTGTTTCAAAGTGTTCTATAAATTGTTCATTAATTATAATGTTGCGAGGCCACCAACTCAAAGCCGGCCCTGTCCCTCGACTGTAAATTTTGGTGGCTACGCCGGGATTCTCCCTTCGCCGGCATGGTCTCGAACATTCTGGAATAAGGTTTTGTTTGGGCATAGCACGAGCGCGTAATGTACTAGAACTTTCCAGAACTGATGCGGACAATATATACGCGGGATTCTTTAGTGCATAGAGTTAGTTAGTTCGAAATTAGTGAACGGACAGAAAAGATAATAAATAAACAATTTAATGAGAAATTCAATAAATCGAAAATTTCTATCAAAATATCTAAAAGCTTTTTAAGAAGTGAAAAGTATTGTTGCGAGGTCACCAACTCAAAGCCGGTCCTGTCTCTCGACTATAAATTTTGGCGAATGCGCTCCTTTCGAGAACATTCTGGAAAATCGTTTTGTTTACGCATAGGACGGGCGTGGAAGTTCAAGAATTTTCCAGAATTGATAGACTATATATACGCGGGTTTTTGAGTGAGTTTAAAATTAGTGAAACGAAGACAAAGAGTTAGTTCACAGACAGTTTACAGAAGTTCTTAGTAATCGGACAGTGAATTAAATAGTGCAGATAAATAGTGTAATATTCGAATGGTAAAAATAAATTAGAACTAATATACCGAGTGTAAATAAATTAGTAGACATTAAGTAGAGCGTGTATATAAATTAAGTTTAATACAGTGTGTGTTTCTTTAAATAAATAGATAGTAATTAGCCAATTTTGTCCTACCGGTAAAAACTATTTAAATAAATAACAAAAACATTACAATAACTTCTAGTATACAATTTAGTATACTAGTATACAATTTTTTACATTAAATAGTGGAATTAATTAGAAACAGTTAGTTTCATTTGAAATAGTAATATTCAAAAATGTTCAAAAAATATACAAAGTGTTACATTTAAAAAATTAAGAAACAAAATTCTGAAAAAAACGTCATTCTGCTTTTTGGTTAATCGGAAGTGAGAAAAAAACTTTAATTAGTTTAAATAAAACTTGTATCATTGTGCAGTTTTTTAATGAAAACCGCATGTAAGAATCTGTCTTTATTCGTTTAAAAGTTATAAGTTCTGTAAATACCGGGAAGTATAATAGGTATTTTGAATAAAAAAGGAAGTGCTGCAATATAAATATCACCTAGCGCTTTCAGTATTTATTTAGTTAAAGCATTGGTCATTGACGCAAGGATAATTTCAATTGAAACCAATTAAAAAACTTGATAGATTTACTAGTTAAAATTTTTGTGGATTAATTGGAAGGTGATGGTAACTGCAAAACTGTGGTGGCGACTTAACCAATACATCAAATAAGGACCTGTTTTAACAACTATAATAATATATAATCCACAAAATTGATCAACACATTGTTGCAATTTTAATTCGTATAACAATAAAACTTGGTAAACAACTCGATACTTATTAGGATTATTAATAGTCAAAAAAACGATCCTGATGAATATAAAATAGAAACCATATGAATATCTAAGAATTTCTTTTAAAAAACAGATTTATTTAACGACTTTTTATATGGCTTAAACAAGGATTATTTGGGCTTGAAGGAAGAATAGTGATTTTTCCAATAATTTTTCATGTTATTGTAATATATTCATCGTGACACGTGAGAGCGGACGGCTCAGTCATCTTGTTTGCTGAAGTTCAGGTAACGAGTGTAGAGATTGTCATTTTTACATGAACCATTTTGACATCCGATGTCCGTATGAGATTCTGGCATCTCATTATTGTTATTGTAAAACCGACCATCTCTACTACGTAGATTATTAAATTTGAGTGTATGTGAGATGACGTCATGCAACATTGATTTTCTCACTTATGTTATGAATTAACAAATGTTTTTAACGTTCGAACAGAAATTTCTTGTATACTCAATGTTAGTGAGATTGAATATAATAAACATATTTTTTTTGAATTATAGTTATTGATCAAATATATGGATAATATATTTTATTCATGAAGACTGATCTTCTGGGCTTTTTTGGTATGGTAATGAAGTGAAGTGGATATAATTTTCAATTTCAACGTATCCTCCATGTTGCCGGATATATGAATGGCAGTATTAATGTTAATGTGAAGACTTTTGTTCGTTTTTTTTGATAACCTGAGATTTTCGGTTATTATAAAGGATAAAAGAATGAAACATTTCAGGAAGCTTTATCTTCCATATACCGTCTTTATCGTATCTCGGAATAGTCGAAAGGCAGGAAATTGTGTTTTCACTTTCTGCAGATGTTATGTGAGAAAGAGATTGTGGCGAAAATGGTTTTAGTTTACACAGCGATGTACTATTATTATCTATTTTCATCAGATTTTGGCTTTCGGTATCATGTGGAGTCACAGAGCTTTTTAAAATGTTTTACACATTAGCCAGGTGGATTGTCTCATGTAAAGTCTTTTCATACCTATAAGTAACTAAGATGGATTATTCAAGAGTAGACATAAACAAACAATGAAATAATATTTATTGCCTGGTTTTCGTACTTTAAAAGTAGGTTTTTACGGTCCGTACTTAATAACATATTTTGCTGAATTATAATTTGGTCATTTTACCATTTTAAACTGAAAAAGTGTATTTTACTACTTAATGAGTATTTAATATAACAATTTACAGGTGATGTCTTAAAGACTGTAGGTCTTATTAATGAAATTTTCTTACTCTGCCCTTATTCTTATATTAGTCAGAGAATAGTTAATCTGAGGCTAGCGGAGGTTAAAGAAGTAATAAAATTGCTATTAATAAACTCCGACTACGGAGATAATAGTTACTCTTTCTTTATTACTAGGTTGGGACGTGACTTAAGGAAGATTCACAGTTGTTTACAGTTTTATGGTAGGGTGGTATAAGATTTGACCAATAAAGTGACAGATATAACATACTTGTCCTCGGGCCCACACTCTTATTGCAGTTAAAATTTGCAAATAGGGGGTAATATGACCACCTCTACTATCACCAGCCAAATCATCCCTTGGAAAATTTATAATATTCACTGCAGAACGCCGAGAGAAACGATATTTCATTGGATCTGGTAATGTCAGGAATCAAGCAGCGTTAGAAGAAACGGCCACTATTAATCGGTTATAGTTATCCCGTACGGGATTAATACTTTCGGCCAGAAGTGTTATTAACAAGTTTTCAACAACTTATTTATTTTTGACATAACATTCGAAATTTCATTCAAAGTTACAACTTACAAAACTTCACAACATACTCGATAAATAAAACTGATGAAAATAATGACAAATAATAAAAATATATATAACATAAGATTCAACATATTCCCTCGCTTGAAAGGGTGAAACTGTTTCGAGTAATAGATTTATCCAATCGCTAGTGGAACAACTTTCGACCAGGTCCTTTTGATGGTTTCATTTGCTGTTTCTATAGGTACTACTCTATCCACTCCATCGGCACCGGGCGTTGTTTGGATTACTTTTCCCAATTTCCATTTTAAGGGCGGCAAGTTATCTTCTTTGACTAACACTAATGTTCCCAAGCTAAATTTTATTGTATTGGTTTTCCACTTTGTGTAAACTTGTAGTTCATTAATAAACTCCAGAGACCAGAGTTGCTGCAATTGCTGTATCAGCTGATATCTGGATAAATGGCTTAAAGGTAATTGTTGATGTTCTGATTCTGGTAAAGTTGTCATCAGTTGTCCAATGAGGAAATGGAAAGGAGTAAGAGCAGAATAATCGTTAGGATCAGAAGAAAGGAGTAAGAGGACGAGAGTTAAGAATTGCCTCAATTTTTGCCAATAGGGTTTGAAAGCTATTGAAAAGTCAAGATTGCATTTTTCATAATCCGTTTTAAATGACCCTCGGCTAATTTTACCCCAGCCTCCCAAATTCCTCCAAAATGAGATGAATAAGCAGGTATAAGTTTCCAGTTCCTAGATCGTTAAATGTCTCCTGAAGGGTATTTTCTTGAGAAAGTAAAAATTTAGCTAGCTCGTTCAGTTCAGTTCGTGCTCCCTTAAAATTGGTTCCATTATCTGAAAACACCTGACTTGGTTTCCCTCGACAGGCACAAAATCTACGAAACGTAGTAATGAAAGCTTCAGTGATTAAATCACTGACGAATTCTAAGTTTATTGATTTTGTGACCATGCAGATAAACAAGGAAATGTAAGATTTCCAAGTTTTTGCCCCAAGTCCCTTTCGGTCTTTAATCCTAATAGATCCCGCATAGTCTATACCTGTTACAGAGAATGGACGTGCGGGATTGACTCGAGACTTAGGTAAATTGCCCATAATTGGATTAGCTTGGGAAGGTTTTACTTTGAAACAATCAAAACAAGAATAAACAATTTTTATCTAAATATTTCTACACGAAAGAGGCCAATAACGATTTCTCATAGACGCTAAAAGAAGTTGGGGACCAGCATGAAATAATCGTAAATGTTCATGTTGAAACATCAGTTTCGTCAATGGATGTTTATCAGAAAGAATAATCGGATGTTTTTTATCAAAATCAAAAGATGAAGCTTGGATTCTACCACCCACACGTATATGATTATGTGAGCTGAGAAATGGGTTTAAGTTTAGAATTCGTGTCTTTTTTGATAAAAACTTATCGGCAAGAAGAGCATTATATTCTCCCAAAAAGTATTTGAGTTGAGACAGCTTTACCAGAGTTGACGTGGCTTGATTAAGTTCTAACAAAACACCCCCTCTTCTATCTAAGACAGGAAAGTAAATTTGGAAAAATTTTTAAAAGGAAACAATTCCATATACACTGAAACTGCCAAAATTAGTTTTTGTTTTTTAAGTTCTGGTATATTTTCTGGAGGTTTGAAAAGTGATTTCGGCCAGTTTTATTCCTGCTCTGATAGCCATTCTGGACCATTCCAACAGAGAGAAGATGCTATTAGATTTTTTGGACAGATACCTCTAGAAACCATATCTGCAGGATTGTCTTTGGTTTTAACGTGATTCCATTCGTTGCAATTGGTGAAAGATTGTATTTGGGAAACACGGTTTTGCACAAAAGATTGAAGTAGGTTTGATTGGAATTTAACCCAAGACAGAGCTACTAAAGAGTCTCACCAGAAAAAATAATTATTCATTGGAAGATTTGATGCTTTTCGAACTAAATTCACCAATTGACTTAAAAGTAACGCACTACAAAGTTCTTAATGTGGGATGGTTAGCGATTTTAAAGGTGCAACTCGTGATTTTGCACATAAAAGACTTACTTTGATACTTTTAAAATTGGTTATACTACGAATGTATATGCAGGCTCCATAAGCCTCCAAGGAAGCATCACAGAACCCATGCAACTCTATTTTGATTGCTTTAGGACAAACAACCATCCTGGATATATAACAATTACTCAGCTCGAATAGCTCTTGTCTAAATTTATACCAACGTGTATGTAATTCAGACGGTAAAGATTCATCCCAGGCCAACTTGATCATCCACAAATATTGGATCAGGATTTTCCCCACAATTATGCACGCACTTAATAACCCTAGAGGGTTGAAATCTCCGATAAAATTAATCTTTTTGTTATTGGTTGATTTGCATTGGGAACAATTGAATACTTAAGTGAATCATTTTCACAACACAAATAAAACCTAAAGTCTTTGTTACTTCATCATCTTGTAGCTTTAGTAAAGCTACAGGGTTTTTTGATTTGACATGTTGCAAAACTTCTTGACTATTGTAAAGTAAAACATCCACTTGCTTAAATGGTTTGGATTTCATCACATATTTGTTGAGCTTGTTCAATCGATTCGCATCCGGTTAATAAATCATCCATATAAAAATCGGAAGCAATAATATTTGATGTGTCAGGGTATTGGTTAACATTTGCTTACCCCAATTCTTTCAAACAACGCACAGCTAACCATGGTGCCGAAGCGGTGTAATCTGAAAACTTTCAGTTCTTCCGTTGGTTCATTCCTCCATACAATTTTTTGTAGGGATCTTTGTTATGTTTCTACAAGAATTTGTCTATATATTTTTACTATATCTGCACATAATACGATCTGATAATGTCTAAAGCTCAAGAGAATGGAGATTAAGTCATCTTGAATTTTCGGACCAGCACACTGAATTTCATCAAGTGAGATTCCTGAAGTTGTTTGAGAACTAGAGTCAAAAACTACCCTTAGCTTAGTTGTTTGGTTTTTATCATTTAAAACTCCATAATGTGGTAGATAATATTCAACATCATCATTATTTATGTCCTCAGACATGTGTCCTAGCTGCACATATTCGGTTAAGAAGAATGTGTAAAGAGACTGAGGATTTTTCCATCACCTTTCGATTGATGCTAAACGGTTTAAAGCTTTCGGTTTTGACTCGACTAAAGTAATTTGACCAATAGATAGTGAATCTTAAAAGTGCTCTGCGCCAATAAGCATGTCAATTGGACTACTTTGATTGAAATTGGGATCAGCTAATTGGATATTTTTTGGAATTTTCCAAGAAGAACTAACAAGAGATTCGGATGGTAACTGGGTGGTAGTAATACGAGGAATTACCAAGCAACAGATTGTGTTTAAGAAAGAATTTTGCAAAGATTTGATCATCAATAATTGGCAACTATTCTTAGTTTCAGAAATTGCTTGGTTAATACCACTTACAGTGATATGCACACCATACGTTTGTAAGCCAAGTCGTTTGCAAGTTTTTTCAGTGACAAAATTCCCCTGAGAGCCGGAACCCAACAGAATCCTACATCCTTGATATCTTCCACAACGATCCATTACGTTCGCAATTACTGTGGACAAGAGTACACCTTTATGTGTAGCGTTTGTACTATAAAGATTTATAGAAGATTGCGGTTGAATTTGAGAAGTACTTGATTTGGGATTTGTACACAAAAATGTATTCTGTTTTTACTTTCAATTACTGCACGGTCCAGCGAAGCAATTTTTCAAAAAATGATTACTACGTAAACAATTGGTACACATATTATTTTTATTCACCGCAGTAACCCTATGTTCGATACTTAGGTACTAAATTCTGGACAGTTTTGGAGAAAGTGATTTGATTTTTCTGCAATATAAATATTGTGGACTCCACAAGCTTGAGCAGGTAGAGGTGGAGGTGCTGAAGAAGATGGTGGCGTGGGTGAGAGGTGGCGGAGGTAACAATCTATACAGATGGGGAAAAAGAAAAGGAGGGTAGGAATGGGGCGATAATCCTGAAGGATATCGGGGTAGTCGATCAGGAGGGGATCGAGAGGATTAATAAGGGGTTGGGGGAGATGAAATGGGAGTGAGTGGATAGACTCAGAGTCACAAGAAATAGGTAGGTGGTTATAGAGGCAAAGAAGGGGGTTGAGGTAAGGGGAATTCTGGAAGAGGTGGAAAGGGTGACAGGGGCTAGGGCGGTGGTAGCAGGGAGGGGAACAAAAAAAGGTGATTAAAGTGGTAAGGGAGAGGAACAGGATGAAAATGGCGGTGGCGGTGGCGGTGAAAAAGGCGGAATGGGAAAAAGCGGAAGCCTTACTGAGGAAAAGGGAGATTAGATGGGGTGGAACAGGGTAACTATTGTAGAGAGGACGACAGATGCTTTGGATGTGGGGTGAAGGGGCACATAGGAGCAGGGTGTAAGGTGAAGGGAGTCAAGGAGAGAAGTAAGTCTGGGTATGTAAGGCCAGAGACGGTCGGCAGGCCTTCTTTTGTAGGGTATGTGGGGAAAGGGGACATAAGCCAGGGGAGATAGAATGTAGTAGGGAGAGGAAATAAGTAGATGAAGACGATGGAAAAGGTGAAGGAAAAAATGGGAGGAACCCTCTGGACCCCTCAGAGGGGACGAGTCTGGTCAAATAGGAGGAAGGGGAAAGCATGGCACGGGAAGAAGGAATGTAGGGGATGGATGGAGGGTGTTACAGATAAATTTAGGGTAATGCAGGATAGTGCATGATATATTGGATAAAGTGTTTTTTAGGAGGGAAGTGGATGTGGTGTGTGGATCCGAGGTAAACGCTAGATATGTGGGAAAGCAGGGATGGATTATGGACGATACAGGAGAGGCAGGAATAAGAGTGGTGGGGGATGGATTGAGGGCGGATGAAGTGAGGAAGGGAAACGGATTGGTGGTAGTGCGAATGGGAGACATCATGGTGTACAGTGTGTATATAAGCCCAAATGTCAGCCTGGAAGAATATGAGAGGAGCATGACAGGATTAGAGGACGATCTGAGGGTGTCACAAGGAAAAATAAGGATCATAAGGAGAATGGTGGCAGGGGACTTCAATGCTAGGAATACTGTAGGGGGGGAGGAAGAAAACGGACAGGAGAGGGGAGATCCTGGAGGAAGTGTTGACATCCAACGGGTTGGTGGTGCTGAATGATGGACTACTGCCCACCTTCGTGAGGGGCGACGGGGGTTCATCATTCATGGATACAACAGCATGTGATGAATGGATGTGGGAAAGAGTGAATAGTTGGAGGATGCTGGAGGATGAGGAAAGCTTGAGCTTACATATGTATGTGGAGTCGGATATAAGGAAAGGGAGAAAGGAATTATAGTAAGAGAGGAAATGGAAGTGGACGAAGGCCGAGGCAGAGAGTATGGGGAAGAAAGTAAGCGAAGAGATAGAAAGGGGACTTGGACATGATGCTGATGAATTGTCCAATGTGATACAGGGCTGTAAAAGAGAGGGAAAGAGGGGCAATAGGCGTGAGCGGAGGGCCAATTACTGGTGGAATGAGGAAATAGAGGAGATGTGGAGGGAGTGTGAGAAAGAACGAAGACGGATGCTGAGGGGAAGAGGAAGGATAGAGGGAAGAGGGGGATACAAAGAGAAGAAAAAGGAACTGGATCTTAGGGGGAGAGGGAAGTGGAAAGATTTACTGGGTGAATTAAAAAATCCATGGGGAAAGGCGTATGAGATAGCGGTGAAGAGGATGGGTGGAAATAGGAACGAGGTGCTATATGATGATTGGGAGAAAGAGATTATAGAGAAATTGTTCACAGGGAGAGTAGGGGGAGTAGGGGCAGAATTCGAGAAATCCAGGATACTAGGGGGTAGGTAAAATGAAGGGGATAAGGCCGGTAGAGAAGTGGGAAGTAGAGGTGGGGGGGGGAGAAACATTAAAGTGAGGAAAGCCCCAGGGATAGATGGCCTGAGAGGTGATATGATGAAGAGGCTGTTGGATGACAATGGGGAGTACTTCTGGGAAATATTCAACAGGGTGCAGAGGGAGGAGGAGTTCCCGGAAGGATGGAAGGTGGCCAGGGTGATACTGATGAAGAAGGCGGGTAGAGATGGGAAGCGGGCGGGGGACTACAGGCATATCAGCCTGCAGTGTGGTATGGAGGGGATAATAGGATAGGATTGAGGAGGAAGTTGGTAGGAATGGGGGTTTTAGGGGTTCGTGAACCAGCACGGGTTCACGAAGGGGAAATCTTGCATCTCGGCACTGGTCAAGGTGATGGGCTTGGTGGAAAGAGTTAGGGAGGGCAGCTGGAGGAAGAAGAAATTGACCCTACTCGTGTTCTTCGACGTCGGGAACGCGTTCAACAGTGTCAGCAAACGGGAACTGTTGAGCGCGTTGCTGAGGCTTGGAGCGGGGCAGGGGTTGGTTAAAATGGTGGAGGACTACCTGACGGGGCGTGTGATTGTAGACTCCAGAGGGAGAAGGTATAAAACGGAGGCTGGAGTCACTCAGGGATCGGTTCTTGGACCGACGCTCTGGAAGTGTGTGTTTGATGAGGTTTGTGGGATAGTATGTGAAGAGGGATGTGAGATTACGGACGATGTGTGTACGGCAAAGGGAGAAGCGGAGATAGAAAGAAAAGCGGAGAGATTGTGGAGAAGATAAAGCGGTGCTGACTGGAAGTGGCGGAAGATAAGACGGTGGGGTTGCTAGTGAAGGGACAGTGCAGGACGAGGGAAGTGGGGGTGATGGTTAAGGGAAGGAGAATACATATAGAGAAGTCTGTGAAATACCTAGGGGTGTGGTTGGCTAGTCAATTATCCTTCAAAACTCATATGTTAAAGGCGGCAGAGAAGGGTAAAGTGAGGGCAGCATGGCTGGGGAGATTGATGTGTTATGTGAAAGGGCCGGGAGAGTGGAAGAGGAGGGTAATTGGTAGGGCAGTAGAGCAGAGTATGCTGTACGGTGCGGAGATGTGGGGGTGGATGCGAGGGTTATGTCACTCTTGCGGGTGCAGAGAGGGATACTGCTGAGGGTGGTGCAGGGGTACAGGACAGTGGGTGGACTGTCACCAGCGGTGCTGGCAAGGTCCTACCCATTGGACGTGATGGCTAGAGCTAGGAACAAACGCTGAAGGGGTGCGACTAGAGAGAAAGTACAGGAATGGATGGAGATGGAGATAAGGTGGGAGGAGTATGAGGGCGTGCTAAAAGGAGCGATTGGGAATAGGAGAGATTGGATGGACCGGATTCGGGAAGGTGAACTACTTCTTGACACAGGTTTTCACTGGACATGGGTCGAGAGTAGGGTACCTCCACAAGATTGGGAAAAGAGAGACTGGAGTGTGCGAGAGGTGTGAAGTGGAGGATGATGTGGGGCATGTGTTTAGATGCTGGAGGAACGAGGAAGTGCTGAAGAAGTTGGAGAGGAAACTAGGGGAGGCGGTGTACTGGGAGAACATGGTGGAGATAATGTTGAGGGGGGAGGAGGAATGGATGGAGGTGAGTAGAGTAGTAGAGAGCATGGTTAGGGGGAAAGAAGGACTCGATATGGCATGAGAGGTAGGAGTGATAGTAGGGAGAAGACGACGGTGTGAGCGGAGAGTGTGCGAGGGACCGCCGCCCGTCTCGAAGTATGCTAGGGTAGTGATTCCGAGGCGGGGGTAACGGCGAGTTTGAGGTGGGTTTGGTTGGTAGGCATCCCCTTGGGGATGAGTCCAACACTGTTTGTGTCTTGGACCCATTCGACCATGAGTTTCCCATCTCGGCCCGAAAAAAAATATATATAAACATTGTGAATGGAAATTATAGACACCTTTTTTATAGATAATTTTATGATCTACAATTTTTGTCTGAGGTAATTTTGCGATAATACTTACCGTTTTGAAGAAAATCGCGAAAACCCCATTTTTTTACCTTTGACCTCGAGTCAATTTTTTTCCGTGTACCGGAACGATGGGGAATTTTGAAATGTTGTTTTTAATTATGTTTTGAACAATTTTACTCACTTTCAGCTTGTTGTGAATTTATGTATCTTCGAATGTCTAGATTGACCGGACTATTAACAAATTAAAGCTAGTCCGGCCCTGCATCTAATGTGAACGGTATACAGTTAAATCGACGGAGCTATAAAATAAAATTGTGAGTAAAGTTAAAAACTATAATTAACAGGAAGTGCATAAGTACATCGCGTAAGTGTAGATGATTACATATATTTGGTGAGTACTCTCTAGATATTGAGAAAATACGAAAATTTGATATAAAACAATTCAATATTGTAAAACTAGAAATCTTCATTGTGTTAATTACCAGCAAAAACAAAAGCGATTATCAGTCAACAAAACACGAGAACTTGATTAGAATACAGTCTCGGACTGACTGCAAAAAGGAAAACAAGATAAGATAATAATAACGCAGCGAAACGTGTTCAGCCAGCCCGGGTAAGTGTTGGTAGCTGAACTGAGTAGGTCACTAACGAAGCTGAACGGGACGCGGAACTCGTTAAGGTGCGTTAAGTAATGAACATCGATAAATACGATATGGAGGAAATTAAAGGAATGTTCTCGCAGATAAAAGATAGTCTTAGAAGTATGGAAGAAAAAATAGGCAGAAATGCATATATTATAATGGAATTGAAACAGGAAAATGAAAACCTGAAAGAAAAAATCGCTGAGCAAGAAGAAAGATTAGACTTCGTGGAAAGAGAGATAAGGCGAAATAACATAGTAATTCAAGGCATTGAAGATAAGGAGAATGAAAGCCAACAGGACATACAGGAAGCAGTCCAAAAAATAATGAGAAAAATAGAGGTAGAGGTAGATACAGAAAAAGATTTGATTGAATTTGACAGGATTGGAACGTTTGGAACAAACAAATGCAGACCACTAATAGTTAAAATCAAAAAATGGAGCAAAAAATTGGAAATCATGAAGCAAGCCAAAAAACTAAAAGGAACTAATGTCTGGATTAATGACGACTACTCGAAAAAGGTCCAAAGAGAAAGAAAAATTTTATTGCCTCAGATAAAAATTGCCAGAGAACAAGGACACAATGCCGTACTTAGATTTAATAAAATAATTATAAACAACAAAATGTATGGAGCAGATGAATTTATGGATGAGAAGCAAAAAGAAAATGAAGATAAGAAACGTACAGCAGCCGATCGTTCTCCGGAGCATGGAGGAGGCAACAAAGGGAAGAAGCCAAAAAACTAATAGATAAAGATAAAGAAAATACGATAGATACAAACGAAGAAGAAAAAGCAATGAAATGGATAATGAGTAAGGGTAAAAATAAGAAAAGTAAACGCAGGAGTTTGGTGAGAATGGCAACATGGAATATCAGGACAATGCTGGCAATGGGAAAAATGGAGGAAATCGCAAAAGAGATGGGGGAATATAAAATAGACATATTGGCAATTCAAGAAATACGATGGAAAGGTGAAGGCCAAATAAATAAAGGGGAATATACACTGTTTTATGGGGGGGAAGAAAGCAGAGGGAGGAACGGCACAGGATTTATGATAAGTAAAAGAATGAGAAATAATATACTAGAATACACAGTTATAAGCAGTAGAATATCAAAATTAAGATTAAAAAACCACATGGCAAATATTGCAATAATTAATATTTATGCACCGACAGAAGAAGCTAAAGATGAAGATAAAGATGAATTTTATGAGAAAGTGGTAAAGGTATGTGAGGAAACCGCAAGACATGACACACTAATAATTATTGGGGACATGAATGCAAAAATAGGAAGAGAAGACTATTTAATTAATGTTGCAGGAAAGTATACTATACATGAAATATCTAACAATAATGGACTGCGGTTATGTAATATGGCCGAGGAGCTCAACCTGTATATTAGTAGCACTAGTTTTAAGCATAAGAAAGAACATAAAATCACATGGATTATACCTGGGACTACTACGGGGAACCAGATAGATCATGTTCTGATATCAAAAAGAAGATCAAAGATGATACAAGATGTAAGATCATACAGAGGAACAGGTGTTGATACTGACCACCAATTAGTAATAGTCAAAATGCAAATGAGAATTGCAAATATAGTAAATAAGACAGTAAAATGTAGAAAATGGAACGTGCAAAAATTGAAAGGATGTAAAAATGAATATAGGGACGAGGTAAAGAAGCAACTACAAAAGAGCAAAGAGCAAGATAATATTGATGAGCAATGGAAGGAAATTGAAAAAAGTATAATAACGGCAGCAGAGGTAGTGATTGGTACGAAAGACACAAGAAAGAATAATGAATGGTTTGATCAAGAATGTAAAATAAAGATGAAAGAGAAAAAAGATGCCAGACTAAGATGGATGCGAACTAAGCAACAAAACTATTATGACGAATATAGAAGAGTAAGAAAAGAGAGTGCAAAATTGATAAAAACAAAAAGAATAAAATGGTTGAATGATAGTATGGACAGATTAGAGAACGATAATAATAATAATGTAAAATTGTATCAATATATAAAGAAACAAAGCAGAAAACAAACTAAAATAAACATCAAAGAAAAAGAGTGGACACAGCATTTCAAAAATTTATTAACGGAAGAAGATGGGGAGCATGAAGAGGATGATATGAGTGATATAGATACACGGTTAGAAAATGAAGAAAACCCGACCGAAGAGGAATGTAACGACATAATTAACAAATTGAAACAAAACAAAGCAGGAGGGACAGATGAAATAGTAAATGAGCTAATAAAATATGGAGGAGATGATCTAAGGCATAAAATATTTAAATTCATAGAGAGAATATGGGAATCAGAAACAATGCCGTATGAATGGTCTAGTGGAATGATTATACCAATATTGAAGAAAGGAAATCCTAATATTTGTAGCAATTATAGAGGAATTAGTTTACTCAATTCTGCATATAAAATATTAACAATGATAATAAATGAAAGACTAAAAAAGATAGTGGAATCAGAAATAGGGGAATATCAAAAAGGTTTTCGAGTAGGAAAATCAACAGTAGATGCCATACATACTATAAACCAAGTAATAGAAAAATGTTATGAACACAATATTGGAGTCCGAATGCTATTTATTGACTTTAAGCAGGCTTTTGACAGCCTGAAACGGAGAACAATTATAAAGGATATGGAGCAGCTAAATGTACCACGAAAGATAATACGGTTGGTAAAAATGACTATGAAAAAATCTAGAGCAAGAGTAATGACTAGGGAAGGTCCATCGGAGGAATTTGAAATAAATGCTGGGGTAAGGCAAGGAGATGTGCTATCAGCGGTATTGTTTAATATAGCAGTGGAAGGCATAATTAGGGCTTGTAATATCAAAGGAAGCATAATTAATAAGTCAAAACAAATAATAGCATATGCTGATGATTTAACTATAATAGCAAGAGACCGAAGGAGTCTGGAGGAAACACTAGAGAAAATTGTAAAAGAGGCGGCAAAAAGAGGGCTAAGAATAAATCAGGAAAAAACAAAATATATGGAAATGAAAAGAGAAAAGGAAGTCTATCAACCAGAAGCAGTGAAGTTAAATGAATTCAGTTTTGAAGTGGTTAACACCTTTAAGTATCTGGGAACAATTATCAGTAACAAAAATGACACAAAAAGCGAGATAAGGCAAAGAATTCAATCAGGGTATAGAGCATATAATAAATTTAAAAATATCATGCAGAGTAAAAGAATCAGCCGAGCAACAAAGTTAAGAGTCTACAGGACTGCGATAAAACCTGTAGTAACCTATGCGGCAGAAACTATGAGACTTACAAATGAGGACGAAGAGCAACTAAGGATATATGAAAGGAGAATAATTAGGAAAATTTATGGACCAGTGAAACTAGGAAATAACGAGTACCGAAGACTTATGAATTATGAAATTAGGAATATATTAGAAAATGAGGACATAGTAAACTCTATTAAATCGAAAAGGATACGTTGGTATGGACATTTTAAAAGAATGGAGAAAGCACAGGCGGTAAGGAGAATTACAGAATGGAGACCTAATGAGGAAAGATTACCAGGAAGACCAAAAGCTAGATGGGAAGATCAGGTCGTGGAGGATATACAAATTTTGGGAGTACAAGGCGGGATGAGACAGATGCAGGACAGAAGGGCGTGGAGAGCAATTGTTGAAACGGCAAAAACATCTAATGAATTGTAGATATGCAGCAAGAAAAAGTGGGCTGACCCCCCACAAGATATAGGGTCAAAAGAGCTCAAACGGAGCGGCTACAACTCCAACTGGAGTGTATAGCCTCGTATATATATATATATTAACAAATTAAATATTCAGTATACTAAATTCGTGAAATCCGATAAAATGAAAAAATGATGTATGATCAGTCACGTCACTTCCGTTCGCCAAACGCTACTAACTCATTTATCAATTTGAACAATATTATTTGTACCTATTTAACATTACCACCTCATAAAATACCAATGAAAAAATAACATTTGCGAAAGTTCACCTACTAAAATAACATAAACTTTTTCCTCCTTATCTTTAAAATAGTGTGGTAGGTTGACATTTTTTGTATTACGTACAATGAAGAGCGTAGAAAACTCTTCCCTATTGACCCTTCTTTGACCTAATATCTTTAAAAACCGGTTGTCCAGCAATTAAATAACAATTTTAATTTCAGATCTCATAACAAAGATTGATCATATTTCGTAATGGAACGGTATTAATATTATTGTTTACTAATTTTAACATTATTTAAGGCCATAATTCAATTATTTAGCAAATTGCATGCGAAAAAAAAGTTATTCATATGGTTTCTTATCATCCACAGTATACGTGAGTGCTAGTGCTTTTTGCAAGTGCTTTCAGGGAGTATAAACGCACCAAGTCCGTTTGATCGGAAGCCTGGAAGCCAGAAGAACAAGAAAAATAAATAATATTAAGTGCTTTTTGTGCTTATAGTTCGAAGTGCGGAAATGCAATGTTTTCTTAGTGCAGAAACAGTATATATTCAATTGTGTTATGTTTATTGTTGTAATAAATGTAGATCATTATTGTATATAAAGAATGGGCTGAGGATGCATAGAGAAAAACAGTAAGATAGATAAAATTGTGAGTTGGAAGAAATAATATACTTCCGCTACTCTTTTACGAGTTTTACTTTTACGAATGAACATTTTTGCGCCATAATCAAATTTCCTGTGAAATCCGTAAATATTTTTACTAAATCGGGTACATTCACACCTAATGCTTGTAAAGATTATGACTGAAAGCGAATGATCGATAAATTTCAAATTTAATTGTGTTGAGGAGATTAAGACAAACATTTTAGGTAATCTTTTCGGTTTGCGTTTCTGATTGATTTAAAAAAAAAATTTATTATTAACTTTCGCTCAATCCATTTTTATATAAATTTTTTGAAATTTCAACAGATTAAAAACGACTGAATATTCAATAAGACATTAATTCCAGTTAATAATTGATATACTTCTTAAAATATTTAGCCTTTTTTCAACATTCTGCTGCGAAATCTTCAATGTGTTCTTTCCGTGATAATTTTGTATCAAAAGCAAGAACTAGAAATTTAATAGACGAAGTCATTTAAATAAGGTGTCTATGAAGAATGATATTTGGTTCTGGATGATCCTTTCTTGATCTACAAAAGTAAATAAATCGAGTGTTGATTCTGGATATTTCAAAACAGTGCTGCTCCACATGCTTAGCTATCAAATTAACAATATTTTGTGAAGTTTGAACTACATTTTTCATGTCTAGGAATGAGTAGTAATATATACAGGCTGTTTCACGTCGACCTTACACTAACTATATATTGGAGACTACTGATGCGATTTCTATAAAAATTGGAATAGATGGAAAGCAAGCTAAGCGGATTTATTAAAAATATTTTGACATACATGTCACTTCCGGTAATACCGAAAGTGAACGACAACTTGTTATTTCAAATGTAACACCCTGTTTATCATCAACTTTTCGGATTCTACATTAAATTTTAATGTCACTTTGTGTAGAATACCCTATATCTAAAATTTATATTTATCGAGATATTAATTTTTTTAATAGAAAATTGACAGGTGCAGACCTTCATATTGAAAATTCTGTATGAACATCCATAATACCAAATAAAAAACATCTTGTCGGGTTGATTAGTAGAACCGTCAAAGTTCAAGTTAAAAAATGTTATTATCTCAATTTTTTAAATGAAATAACCATATTTTTATTCTTTTTGTTAATTCTTAGGCCGAAAATAGGGGCAGTTCATGTTCACTTCCCTATACCCAATCTTAAGCGTTTTTGAGATATTAGCATGTACCTAAAAATATTAATTATTTCAGCCTTATTATTGCGTAGGCCTTTTATTTTAGCAGGCTGTGTACTTACTTGTCATAATTGAATAGTGGGTATTAATTGTCATTATTTGAAGTCAATCGCATCGTACAGTGAGAGAAATGAATTGTTTGGAATTAAACAATGAATATTATCTAAATTTACTTTTAATACATGGTGAATGTGACAGAGTTGTTATTAGAACATGTGTTTTATTTGCTACAATATATCCAGATCGACCCCGACCCAGCCGTCACACAGTGAAGAGAATATTAAACAATTTAACTCAATTTGGTTGTTTTCAAGCAAAAGTTAGGAAACTCCCATCGCTCTTGAAAACAACGTACTCTTGTTAAGTGTTGATTTTCTTCGCTCCAGAAACGCGAATTGTGCATATTAAACATTCCGTTTTTCGTAAATGTTACCAACATTCTGCGAATTTTATTCTTCTATTATAGTCCGATTGCTTTAAACATTGAACTGGGTTAAAAGAGTAGGGATGAAACTTCTGTTTTTTTTTAATTCGTCAAATGGATACCATTGGTACACCTAAATATCTCGCACCACAACGTAATGACGCTTCGGGATAAGCAGCATAGTATCCAAGAACATTTATTTCATGATCACTATTATCTACAGGATGCACTTAACTTTTGTACTAGTAACAACTCTGTCACATTTACCATGTATTAAAAGAAAATTCAGATAATCTTCATTGATTAATTCCAAACGAGCCATTTCTATCACTGTAAGATGCGATTTAATTATGACAGGTATGACAACGCCTACGCAATAATAGGGCTGAAATAATTAATATTTTTAAATATATGTTAATATCTTAAAAATGCTTAAGATTGGGTATAGGGGAGTGAAAATAAACTGCCCTTACTTTCGGCCTTAGAATTAAGTAGAAGAATAAAAATATAGTTGTTTCATTAAAAAAAAATTAATATTTTTAACATTTTTGAACTTGAACTTTTCATCATTTTTTCTATGAGCCCTGTATACAAAAAAGAAGTGTTAGACATGTCACCAATTACCTTGATTGTCCTACTAATCAACCCGAAAAGTCGTTTTTTATTTGGTATTGGGGATGTTCACACAGAATTTTCAATATGAAGGTCTGCACCTGTCAATTTTTTATCAAAAAAATTAATATCTCGATAAGTAAGATATTCTACACAAAGTGACATTAAAATTTAATGTAGAATCCGAAAAGTTAATAATATACAGGGTATTACATTTAAAATCAGAAAGTTGTCGTTCACTTTCGGTATAACCGGAAGTGACATGTATGTCAAAATATTTTCCATGAATTCGCCATAACTTGTTCCCCAACTATTCCAATTTTCATAAAAATCGTGTGAGTAGTCTCCAATATATAGACAGGGTAAGAACGAGAGCTTATTTTCCCGACTCGGTACCCCCCACTATTCAGAATTTCTGTCAATTTCTTCAAAATAATAACTTTATTTCCTCTTGGTTAAAACAGACCATTGGTTCATTTATCGAGAAGGGCAAGGAACATGATTGAAGAAGCAATTCAACTGCAATTTTTTCAACACTGTGTACCTTCTTCAATGATTTTCCTTGCCCTTCTCGATAAATTACGAGAGCTGCTAAATAGGGGGGGGGGGTGCCGAGTCGGGAAGATAAGCTATCGTGGGTAAGCTCGTCGTGAATGGCTACGTCATCTACATATAGGCTTTTCTATACCTCTATTGAAATAACAACCACTGCCGCTCATTACTATAATGAAGAGTAAGACGGTTACATTTGAGCCTTGAGGTATACCATTATCAGGAAAATG
Organism: Lochmaea crataegi; assembly: GCA_947563755.1. Classification (NCBI taxonomy): domain Eukaryota; kingdom Metazoa; phylum Arthropoda; class Insecta; order Coleoptera; family Chrysomelidae; genus Lochmaea; species Lochmaea crataegi. Next base: position 38,707,570 of record OX387425.1, on the reverse strand, counting down.
TGTTTCGAGATGAGTTATTGTTTACTCGCACTCTATTAAACAAGACATTTTCAACGAACTGAGGTAAGTAACCTCTCAAACCACATTTGTACAAACTATCTATTACACCAAATCTACACGTTGTATTCAAAGCTTTTTCTATGTGAAAGAAATAGCATAATTGTCCAACAGAACTAGGTGGTCGATTGGTGATTTTCCTGTTGTTATCGCCATCTCAAGCATACTGATCAGATTTACTGAATCATTTATTATAGGCAAATCCTTTTAGCTTAGCGTCAATCTTACTCATTACAAATTATAGTTCATTTAAAAACCAGGAGGAGTAATTTGAATTTAAGTTGGCAATTCTGTAGATCTCTGATTGGTCAGATTGCACCCAGTTTCAAACAGCACTTTTTAGCATTGACATCTCGTGATAATTGACAGTTCTGACTTCTGACATATATAATATATTTGTTTTATCATCACCCTCGTTCCCTTGTTATTTCATCATTTTCACTTAGTTTTTCACTCCTAAATAATTTCAAAAAGAAACCTTTAATCCAACTGTACAATAAACGATCAACTTCAATCTCTCAGGAATATCAAATACAAAACAACCAAAGTTGTACATGTTATCGAATACTCTGTTTGTTTACATCTCATCTCAACCCGACATCTTAAGAATCATTTTCAGTACATAAGGGTTATCGGCGGGCGTAATTTCGGCCGGTAATCCCTTGGCCTACCTGCATAAATCAAGGGGTACCATTTATGACAGGGGTAATTTCGGCCGGCGTTTCCCAACTCGTGCCCGTTATTACCTGGCCCCGAAAATCACTGACCAACTCGTGCCCGTTCAAAAACCAGGTAGAAAATTAATACACCAACTCGTGCCCGGGTGCATCGGAACTGCGGTTTTCAATTCTTATTTATTATAATTAAATATTCAAGACCTACATATACAGTTGTCATTTATTTGAAATAACGCAACCATTATCCAATATCACTTGATTTCGTAATTCGGTCCGCTGTCGAATCTAACTGGGGTTGGGGTTAGGTTTTGTTAGGTTGGTTACCTAAGTTATAGAAATAAAATGATGTAATAATTTTATTGAAATAAAGAAATATTTTAATATGAAGCATTCTGTTATTTTATTTGATTTGCGGCCGAAAATACCTATGAGATAAGGAAGCAACTTAAAACCTCCGGCCGAATTTACCTACCGGCTTTTAGTACCTGCCCTTTTTCCGGCCGAAATTACATCCGCCCAAGGGTTATCTATGATTGGATAGTTTCCGCGTCAAGTCAATCAATGCATATTTTATAGATTTTGTACACGACTATTGCGGAACATGCTCTTTAGTAACTAATCTAGTAACTTTTAGTGTGTAACCTTAAAATTTGAGCTCAAGCCCAAATAAGAATAAAGTCATAAAATTTAATTAATTAAAAAAAAAGTGCAAGATTGTGAATTAATTTGTCTATTTGGTTACATAAGTTTCGGTTGCTCCGGTGACAACCTTAGGCCTTCGACGTCGCTCAGAACGGAGGTAGGGGTGGATCCCGCTTATTGATCTTCCGGACAAAATAGTAGACAACTTGTGTGGGCGCCAACTGAGTTTTCCACTTTGGCCTAGCACGACGAATTTCCCCCGATAACCCAGTAAAACAAGGGATGAAAATAAAAGGCAAACCTCAGCTTATGTTCCTTATAATAACTAAAATAGAATACCTAATATCCTTAAGGGATATTTTACAATTAATAGCTAATGTGAACCCTAGTAAATGCCCCCCCACTTAAAGAAAATAGTGAGAACCTCTGTCACACATAATAAAAAAACCAAATGATAAACAATTAAAGTCCAACATATCCCAGTTAATTGACCTTACGTAGTGGGAAATTAATATGGCTGTTCGAGTGTACCAATACAGATTCAATACAAACTTTCAATTATATGTTACCTGAAAAGTAGTGTAAAGTTTATAAAAAAAACAATTCCATATAAGGCGACACCGTAGTCAGGGCGTTGGTACCAAGGCAGAGACGCATGCGCAAGTGGATAAAATTATGAAAATTAGATTGTGAAAATTTACCGCAAAATATTAATTTCCACCATTACAATTGCATAATAAAATAAATCAGTAGAAACTACCTAGCTAATGTATATACATATTGGCGTAAAGCCTAAAGTAAAAATAAGTAAATAAACCAGAAAAACCCCCGATTCCAGGTTACCCTAAATGTGGTCTTCTTCAAGAAGTGGTTGAAGAGTAGCAGCAAACTGCAGAAGACATCACCATCGATCTACCAGGTAAACTCCAAACATCCCGAGGTGTGTATCTGGCCCCACAGGTGAAGTGTGTATCTGGCCCCACAAGTGAAGTGTGTATAATCTGGCCCCACAGGTGAAGTGTGTATCTTGAGGGTGGTAAGTATACCCTGGCCCCACCGGTGAACCCTTAAAAATTAAAACACGTGTCAGCTAAAAACTGAGCCTATACAGGAACCAATCAAACACCTCGACAAGTTAAGCTTGTCTCGGCCTATGCCAGAAGTAAGGTACAAATCAAAATCAACCCCAAATTAACTTAATCAAACCCACAAAGTAGTCATAAGGTCTACTTACAATCAACAGTGTCAGTAACAGTATACTACACTGAATTTAAATCAAATAATAAGAATGCGATAAGCATCTAAAATAAACTGTTTTTGGTCGTAACCAGGGTAAGTTTGAAGAACCACCCACGAATTATAGTATTCGTTAGACTAAAACGGGCAAAGAAAACAAAATATACACAGGGTAACAGAATAGACTGTCTTAATCAAAAATTTACAATCAACAGGTAGTATTTTACCACCAACTGTTTTAACTACAAAAACTACAAATCTATGAGACATACCTTTTCCAAAAAGGGTCCAATACTCAAAATTTTCCTCTTACTGGACGGCTATCAACAAATAACGAACCAACAACAGCATGTGGCACACCTTCAATTTCAAAACTTTAACGTTGGCGATTTCCTTTAAATAGTGATAAAACATAGTGATGCGAAATCAGTAAGTAGAGAAAATACTTACAATCGTTTTAGTGCAATATATCCCCTATAAGGGTTTGTGAAAACGGCTTCCAGAACAGGACGGAATTCTTCAACAATACGAACTCCCGTAGAACCAAAATACTAGCCGTATATTCCACAACTCATTCAGAACGAGAACCTATAAATCCCAGCAGGAGATGACTACCCAGTCATTAATAAAATTCAGATTCAAGTTCCATGCACTTTTGGAAACCAACTATCAAGTAGGAGCACACACCGGAAAGAAGAAGTGAGTGACACATCTTCAACTTCAATACAGAATACTACCACAGAGAAACCTAGCCGAAACATACATCCGAACTACACTGCTCACTACACCGAGCGTGTTCCGCACAGATCAAGTCATAAAGTGCTACACTTCTATGTAAGTCATGACGAACGAACGCTTTTATCCAAGACAGCTGTCAAGGCCAAATGTCAATGTCATCCTACAAATAAACACTTGTAAACATTGGAGATACATGATAAAGTCAATGTATTAAAACTTATTCAAATAAATTTGAATAAACATAGTACCACAATACCAAACCAACGTAAACAAAGCAAGATCAAACACTCGGATTTAACATACAAAACACATGGCGATAACAGCTAATATATTATAAATAGATGTTCAGAATATATTCGATTGCCATCTTACATAGAAGATTTCTAACTAGTATGTATTTGCTTAAGCCAAAATATGGTAGATAAATGAAGAAAATATACCTTTAACTCAAAAGTAAAGTATGTCTATATAGATCAGTAAGTTGTAACAAACCTAATTACTACTTTAAATGTTTTAGACTTCAAGTCAAGGAGTCAGTAATAATTTATAACTGAACCCTAATAAACTTTAGCGTTTATCAAGCTGAAGCGGACAAAGTATTTGGACTACTGTGGCTACAACCCAAAGGTGATATAATCAAAGCCAGAAACAAACTCTGTAGTCCCACGGTAACTAAAAACAAAAAGTAAAATCCACAAGAGAGAAAACCCCTTACTACCCTTAATTATGAATTATAATATAACAAATAAAAAGAAACAACTAACATGAATATATCTATACGGACATTTACCAAGTAGGCGCTAGTTTTATTATTTACCTTACCTAGCGACAAAATATAAAATTGTTGTCAAGATATGAAGACAGGTATGGTTACAGCCTGCACCACTTCACCGGAAGGATGATGGCAGAGTAGTCCCTAAAACTCTGGGCTGACAGAAACTATTTAACTACTGAAGTACTTTCGTAGTGATCAAACGATATTAGAAATATAGAGACAATATCGGTCAGGTAATTACTATATACAAATACTTAATATATACAATAGACGTAGTGACAAATTCAACCGTTACAGATTCCCCCTTTACTTCAAGAGAATTCACTCAGGTGAATTCTCACCAGCGCTAGCTGGCTTCAAGTCCTTGATATTCCAGGTACCACGGTCGTCACCCTTGTCATCCATCAGTACATATGTCCATGGTGAAACTCTTTTTTTAACTAAGTAAGGACCTACCCAACGGGGTGCCAATTTCTTGGTGTAAAACTGCGCCGCGTCAGACAAAACAAAATTCTTACGCCAAACAAGTTGGTGAGGAAGCAACTCCTCTCGTCGCCGCCGGAGATTATACGTTCTCTCATTTTTCTGCGAAGCCTTGTCCAAGCGAGCCCTAACTTCCTTAAACAACGCGTCAAAAGCTTTACTCTTCCCTGCATCGTCAACAGCAGAGCTCCTATCCGAAGAACAATCCCTAAGCCTATCCTTTAAAGCAAATTCATCACCTTTCAGAACCATATTCCTACCAAAATTGAGATAATAGGGAGTGTGTTTAGTGGACTCATTAAAAGCTGTTCGTAACGCACAAGTAACTTTAGCCAGATCAACGTCCCATTTCCGATGATTATCCGAAACATACATGGCTAACATCGTCTTCAAAGTTCTGTTATACCTTTCCGTGGGATTCGCCTGAGGATGATAATGGGCGTTGAAACGTACCGACACTCCATACTCCTTCATCAAAGCCGAGAACACTATCGAAGTAAATTGAGGACCATTGTCGCAAATCAACAAACGTGGCACGCCAAACAACAAGAATACGCCCTCCTCGATTATTTTTCCTACCAATTGTGTGGTACAAGACCTCAAAGGAAAAGTAAGAGTAAATTTAGTGAACAAATCAACCACAACCAAAATGAACTTATGTCCAGCCATAGAACGAGGTAATGGTCCTATCAAGTCAGTAGAAATAATCTCCCATGGTCGAGTAGTTCTGGGCTGAGGTGTCATCTGCCCCTTCGGTCCACTTTGATCAACCTTGTGCGCCGCGCACACCACACAATTCCTAAAAAAAGAAGCTACATCCGACCTAAGCTTAGGCCAATAAAACCTAGCACTGATACGTTTGAAGGTTTTTAGTACACCCATGTGTCCTGCTAAAGGCGGATCGTGCAGTTGTTGCATAACTCTCCATCTATCAGCCTTCGGAACAACCTCCTTCCAATCATCGGCAGCATCGCCTAAGGATCCAGAATTTGTGCGAACGTGCTTATACAACTTACCATCGAGAACTCGCCACTGTGAATACTTGATCGGATACTTCGAGACTTTCTGAATCATTCCGACATACCAACGATCCTTAACGACTGAAACCTCACTGATCTGAATCTCCGGTATAGCCCTAGACAACGTGTCAGGTACGACGTGCTCTTTGCCCTTACGGTGTATGATCTTAAAGTCGTATTGCTGTAATCTTACGCTCCACCTCGCTAGACGACCTGCAGGATCCTTCAGATTCTGCAACCACACCAGAGAATAGTGGTCGGTGATAACCGAAAAAGGGACTCCTTCTAGGTACGGTCGTAACTTCTCCACTTCCCATAACAAAGCCAGACATTCCCGTTCAGTAGTGGAATAGACTCTCTCCTACTTACTCAATGAACGACTCAAATAACAAACAACGCGGTCTCCTTCAGGATGAGGTTGGACGAGAACAGCCACAAGTCCATACCCACTAGCATCACAATGAACTTCAAACGGAAGATTGTAATCCGGACAGCTTAACACAGGAGCCTTTACCAAACATTCCTTAATCTTACTAAAAGAGGCTTCACACTCTGGTGTCCAGACGAACTTCCTACCCTTACGCAACAAAGCTGTGATCGGAGAAATCAAAGTAGAGAAATCAGGAATAAACCTGCGATACCACGAGAAAGTGCCAATTACACAACGCACATCCTTCACACATTTCGGAGGCGGTAACATCAACATAGCCTTGACCTTATCAGGATCCACATGAAGTCCAGTACTATCTACAACATAACTCAAGTACTTCAACTGAGGTCGACAGAAAAAACACTTATCCCAGCTGACGGTCAAACTGGCTTTACCAATCCGCCTAAAAACTTCCTCCAAAACGGCAAGGTGTTCTTCAAAGGTTTGAGTAACAATAACCACATCATCGAGATAGGTAAAAACGTTGGGTTCCAAGTCGGGTCCAAGAACTTGATCGATGAGTCGTTGCCAAGTAGCTGGAGCATTATGGAGACCAAAAGGCATCCGTTTAAATTGAAATAGACCACGTCCCGGAACAGTAAAAGCGGTATAAGGCCTTGAAGACTCCGCCACCCTCACCTGCCAATAAGCAGACTTAATATCCAGGGTAGAAATATAATGAGCATTCCGGAGCTTGTCCAAAGTGTTAGAAATGTAGGGGAGAGGATAACTATCCCGTTCAGTGACAGCGTTTAATTTGCGATAATCCACGCAGAAGCGGAAAGTACCGTCCTTCTTTTTAACTAGTAAAATCGGAGAACTCCACGGACTGTTCGACCTCTCAACTACACCAAGACGAAGCATTTCCTCTAACTCCTTATCAATATGCCCTTGCATCACTGGGGAAACTGGATAATATCGTTGTTTAATGGGCGGGGAATGACAAACTATAGTATGTTCCGCAACATTCGTACAACCAAGACTAGTTCCCAATGTAACCTTATTATGCTCAATCACTGCATCCAATCGAGACTTCTGTAAGTCGCTTAGCAAAAATCTACTACGAAGATGATCTACAGTTGCAATCCCAACAGGTGACTCTGAAAAATGCCATTCATTGTGTCTCAAGTCTGGAACAACTCCCATGATTTTCCAAAAGTCTGCTCCCAAGATGAGCGTATGAGGGACGTCCAATACCACCAAGACAGAGATGATCTTCAATTGATCGCGGAGAGAAAATGGAACTAAACACTCACCAATAGACTCACACATCTGTCCATTCGCAACTCTGCAACTAGTTCTCTTAGTGGTGTCCACCTCTAAGCCTAAAGTCTGCAACAGTTTCCAACCAGTACTACCCAAAACCGTTCTCGTAGCTCCCGAATCCAAAAGTCCTAATACCTCAGACCCCAAAACATTCACCTTAAGATACGGCCTCTCATCGTTCACAGCATGATCTAAAATAAAATCAAGAATAGGTTGAACTTCGGTCGAACGTCTTACAGCGCTACCTCTTCGACCAGTTAAGAGCGCCTGTTCTCGTTTCCCTGGCTACACTTGGGACAGGTCCTCACAGTATAACCTTCTCGCTGACACTTAAAACATTTCAATTGCTTGGGAAGAACACATCCAATGGCTCGATGGCCAGGTTTCTTACAACGAAAGCAAACAACTGAAGACTTTTTATCGCTCGACAAATTCTCTACATCCAAGCGATCTACGGGCTGAGATGAATCAACCTCGACAAAAGCCAGATCCTTCTCTAAGACATTACCCCTACGAACACTGGGCTCGACATAACTATTGATAGCATCGCGCCTATCCTCCATACGACGACATACATGCCTCAACTCCTCAATAGTAGTAGGTAGTGGATCTCTTAAACGGTCTTGATAAAATGGGTGCAAATTCTTTACAATAATTGCCATCTTGGCCCCCTCAGGAACAAAACAACCTAACCTTCTAAAATAACTTGACATGATCGCAAGATAAACCCCTATTGATTCTGACGAGTGCTGAGTCCTCTTCCTAAGCTCGTCGAACAAATCATCCGTATGATGGGCGGTCAAATACTCTCTCCTGAATTCATCCTTCAACTCGTTCCAAGAATGCACTTGCTGTCTGACATCCTTGTAGAATTGGTATGCCTTGTCCGAAAAAAGATCTACACCGGAACCAAACAACACATCGTCCGGAACATGACGAGCCATTTTAAGTTCTTCTACTCGTTCAAGAAAAGCTGTAATGGACAAAGATCTAGACGAACCAGAAAACTTCTCCAAACCCCATTTATGTGGTGGAATCATCTTTGAAAGGAAGCTGTTTGATACGTTACCGTGTGTGGTATTAATCGGTGGGTGATTTGCAACGGGAGACGAACTAGCGACATTCTGCACACCTGCCAAAAATTGACCTGTCAGATTGCCAGTAATGACATCTAAAGCTGCTGGCACAACAACTTCAGCAGTAACACGAGTGGATATGGCGTTAAATCTATCATAGAGACCTATCAACTTAGTTAGCAACTCCGACCTCTTTGTTTCCTTCTCAGCATCCCCTGCGGCATCCAATTGATCAAACCTATTCAACGCGTGAGATACCTTTGTCTGCAACTTCTGTGTTTCACTGATATTGGAACTGCCACTGTAACTAGCCAACAAAGTTTCGATCTCTGTACATTTCCTAATAAGAGCAGCCTCATCTTCCTCAAATGGAAATGAGTATTTGGGATACCTGAAACTTTCACCAGATTTCTCCATACGAAGAGCCATAGAAAGCTGAGTACGCATCTCCTCCGCAGTTCCGATCTTAAGACCCCTAAACTTAAGCTCCCACTCAAGCTCCTCTTTCTCCAACCTATTAATAAACATTTTCCGAGCCATCTTGGTGTCAATATCAACGAGTCAAGGATACGAGAAAAAATATCAACAATATAATCACCCTCAGTTATAAAAAAACGATATTTACAAGCTATGACGAGCAATACAACTGGGTTAGGTAAAATGATATAATATATAGTACACTTAATACACTACGACTACTATGCAATAATCAGTTTATCAAAATGGTAACCATATACTCAATATACTTGGTTTCACGAAGAACAGCCATATAACTACCAAAAAAAACTATAGCAAGCCTTGCTTATGAACAAAAACATGCCCCCACTTAATGAAAAAGGGCCCCACGTTGGGCGCCAAAAATGTAACCTTAAAATTTGAGCTCAAGCCCAAATAAGAATAAAGTCATAAAATTTAATTAATTAAAAAAAAAGTGCAAGATTGTGAATTAATTTGTCTATTTGGTTACATAAGTTTCGGTTGCTCCGGTGACAACCTTAGGCCTTCGACGTCGCTCAGAACGGAGGTAGAGGTGGATCCCTCTTATTGATCATCCGGACAAAATAGTAGACAACTTGTGTGGGCGCCAACTGAGTTTTCCACTTTGGCCTAGCACGACGAATTTCCCCCGATAACCCAGTAAAACAAGGGATGAAAATAAAAGGCAAACCTCAGCTTATGTTCCTTATAATAACTAAAATAGAATACCTAATATCCTTAAGGGATATTTTACAATTAATAGCTAATGTGAACCCTAGTAAATGCCCCCCCACTTAAAGAAAATAGTGAGAACCTCTGTCACACATAATAAAAAAACCAAATGATTAACAATTAAAGTCCAACATATCCCAGTTAATTGACCTTACGTAGTGGGAAATTAATATGGCTGTTCGAGTGTACCAATACAGATTCAATACAAACTTTCAATTATATGTTACCTGAAAAGTAGTGTAAAGTTTATAAAAAAAAAAACAATTCCATATAAGGCGACACCGTAGTCAGGGCGTTGGTACCAAGGCAGAGACGCATGCGCAAATGGATAAAATTATGAAAATTAGATTGTGAAAAATTACCGTAAAATATTAATTTCCACCATTACAATTGCATAATAAAATAAATCAGTAGAAACTACCTAGCTAATGTATATATATATTGGCGTAAAGCCTAAAGTAAAAATAAGTAAATAAACCAGAAAAACCCCCGATACCAGGTTACCCTAAATGTGGTCTTCTTCAAGAAGTTGTTGAAGAGTAGCAGCAAACTGCAGAAGACATCACCATCGATCTACCAGGTAAACTCCAAACATCCCGAGGTGTGTATCTGGCCCCACAGGTGAAGTGTGTATCTGGCCCCACAAGTGAAGTGTGTATAATCTGGCCCCACAGGTGAAGTGTGTATCTTGAGGGTAGTAAGTATACCCTGGCCCCACCGGTGAACCCTTAAAAATTAAAACAGGTGTCAGCTAAAAACTGAGCCTATACAGGAACCAATCAAACACCTCGACAAGTTAAGCTTGTCTCGGCCTATGCCAGAAGTAACGTACAAATCAAAATCAACCCCAAATTAACTTAATCAAACCCACAAAGTAGCCATAAGGTCTACTTACAATCAACAGTGTCAGTAACAGTATACTACACTGAATTTAAATCAAATAATAAGAATGCGATAAGCATCTAAAATAAACTGTTTTTGGTCGTAACCAGGGTAAGTTTGAAGAACCACCCACGAATTATAGTATTCGTTAGACTAAAACGGGCAAAGAAAACAAAATATACACAGGGTAACAGAATAGACTGTCTTAATCAAAAATTTACAATCAACAGGTAGTATTTTACCACCAACTGTTTTAACTACAAAAGCTACAAATCTATGAGACATACCTTTTCCAAAAAGGGTCCAATACTCAAAATTTTCCTCTTACTGGACGGCTATCAACAAATAACGAACCAACAACAGCATGTGGCACACCTTCAATTTCAAAACTTCAACGTTGGCGATTTCCTTTAAATAGCGATAAAACATAGTGATGCGAAATCAGTAAGTAGAGAAAATACTTACAATCGTTTTAGTGCAATATATCCCCTATAAGGGTTTGTGAAAACGGCTTCCAGAACAGGACGGAATTCTTCAACAATACGAACTCCCGTAGAACCAAAATACTAGCCGTATATTCCACAACTCATTCAGAACGAGAACCTATAAATCCCAGCAGGAGATGACTACCCAGTCATTAATAAAATTCAGATTCAAGTTCCATGCACTTCTGGAAACCAACTATCAAGTAGGAGCACACACCGGAAAGAAGAAGTGAGTGACACATCTTCAACTTCAATACAGAATACTTCCACAGAGAAACCTAGCCGAAACATACATCCGAACTACACTGCTCACTACACCGAGCGTGTTCCGCACAGATCAAGTCATAAAGTGCTACACTTCTATGTAAGTCATGACGAACGAACGCTTTTATCCAAGACAGCTGTCAAGGCCAAATGTCAATGTCATCCTACAAATAAACACTTGTAAACATTGGAGATACATGATAAAGTCAATGTATTAAAACTTATTCAAATAAATTTGAATAAACATAGTACCACAATACCAAACCAACGTAAACAAAGCAAGATCAAACACTCGGATTTAACATACAAAACACATGGCGATAACAGCTAATATATTATAAATAGATGTTCAGAATATATTCGATTGCCATCTTACATAGAAGATTTCTAACTAGTATGTATTTGCTTAAGCCAAAATATGGTAGATAAATGAAGAAAATATACCTTTAACTCAAAAGTAAAGTATGTCTATATAGATCAGTAAGTTGTAAAACAAACCTAATTACTACTTTAAATGTTTTAGACTTCAAGTCAAGGAGTCAGTAATAATTTATAACTGAACCCTAATAAACTTTAGCGTTTATCAAGCTGAAGCGGACAAAGTATTTGGACTACTGTGGCTACACCCCAAAGGTGATATAATCAAAGCCAGAAACAAAATCTGTAGTCCCACGGTAACTAAAAACTAAAGTAAAATCCACAAAAGAGAAAACCTTACTACCCTTAATTATGAATTATAATATAACAAATAAAAAGAAACAACTAACATGAATATATCTATACGGACATTTACCAAGTAGGCGCTAGTTTTATTATTTACCTTACCTAGCGACAAAATATAAAATTGTTGTCAAGATGTGAAGACAGGTATGGTTACAGCCTGCACCACTTCACTGGAAGGATGATGGCAGAGTAGTCCCTAAAACTATGGGCTGACAGAAACTATTTAACTACTGAAGTACTTTCGTAGTGATCAAACGATATTAGAAATATAGAGACAATATCGGTCAGGTAATTACTATATACAAATACTTAATATGTACAATAGACGTAGTGACAAATTCAACCGTTACAAGTGGTGTGGGTAAGGCTTCTGAAATTACTCCTCCTGGTTTTTAAATGAACTATACCATTTGTTGTTTCAGATATTAGGCATTTCGATTAAACAATTTTTTCCAACTTGAAATATTTAATATTAATGAAAATTATAAAACTTCAAGAAAGTTATACTTTACTCTTAACTGGTGATGAACAAAGTTAGTTTGAAACGGTAAAATATATGTCAAACTGAAAAGATTTGTTTTTAAATTTTATACATTTTCATGAAATACAAAAATAGGGTAAGCGCTCCAGTTAATGAACAAATAAGGACAAAGGTGAATTTTAACTTCTTTTAAATATTAAGAGATAATATATCATTATTTTCTTTAAGATTTTATATATTTTTCATATATTCAAAAGAAATTAAAATTATGTTTTAGAAATATTTTGCTTTGAATATAAAAAATACCAAAACACCAGTAACTGAACAAGAGTCTCCAATAATTGAACAAAATAAAACCAATGAATAAACACTAACATTTATTAATGAAGAATCTAGGGGTACCTACCTACTACAAAAAATCTCAAAAATACAACAGTCTTTTAAATAAAATAAAATCAGTATCTTCTTAAATATGTGGTAAACCATTTTAAATTAACATAAACATTTTCACTTCACAAGTAATATCAATGCATAAACAACAAAAAAAACGTAAAAAATAAAAATGCAACTCATCAACTATAAACTAACATAAAAAAATATCGAAAGTTTCCTATCAAATTATCAAATATCAAAAAATGTTTTAGTATTAATATCACATAATAATCAGGTACCTTTTTATAGGTATTATTCAACATCCGGAATATCAGACTTAACAAATGAGATCAATCCACGTCTCATGCGTACAGGATCAGGAAGAATATTTACAACGTCCTTTATGTCAATAAAAGACATATCTGGAATATTAGGTTTACCAAAAATAAAATGATCAGCTTGATCTGACTTTTTTCTGAAAAAGTCTACTTTTAGTCTTGCGATTTTTGTCTTTTAAAACAACTTTGGCTGTAAAATATGTAACACGCCTATTAGTTGTAAATTTTGCTACAATATATTTGTTGTCATATTGTATTAAATTTACAATGCCTTGTATCTCTGTTTCCGTTAACGCCTTTGTTAACTCAATGTGATCGTTATTTTCTTTTCCTTCCATTTCCGTTGCAGCATTTGTGTCCTCTTTAATTATATTTGTTCTTTTTCTTATTTTGTTTTTCAAGTTGTTCATCTAATTTTAGCTTTCTTGTTGCTTCAGCTTTCTCTTTTCTTTTGGCAATTTCATCTAGCTTCTTTTGCTTTTCTTTTTCTTGAAAATATTCCTTAAATTTTCTTCCAGTGAGACCATAAGCTTGTTGCTTTTCCTGTTTATGATGTATTTTCTTTTTAGGTTAAATTTTCTGCAGAGTTAAAAATGTTTCAATTGGGATACTACATCGACTACTATCTGAACAATTATTGTCAGTTGACCAGCATATGTCTGTGGCATTTTTTCTATTCCATGGTAAGGGTATTACAATTGGAAAATCAATGCTTTCGTTTGAAGTTATAGTGCAAGAGTATTTGCATTAGAAGTTGAAGGGACTATTTCTGTCGATGTCGGATTAATATAGTTAGTTGAGTCTATATCAGTCTCAGTCGAATTTAGGAAGTTTTTGAAATTCCTGTATCAGATAACTGATTAAAAATATTACTTATGTCAGATATATTCAACAAATCATCATTTGTATTAATTAGTGAACTAGGAACTTCAAAAGATGTACAAGGTAACGTAGTCGATGAGATATTAATTTGCACCATTTCTGGTTCCGAATGAATAGGATTATCAACTTGAAGTATTTCCGGATCCGGAAGATTAGGATTATTCGATTCCGTATGAAATTGTGTTTCGATAACGATCATATTATTATCGTGATAAGGATTAGCTGCACCACAAGTAGTATCAGCTAGATAATCTTTTGCAGTGGTTAATGATATATTCTGATCAACATCGATCAATGGCTGGACCACTACAGGAATAACAATGTAATCATTACTTGTTGTTATTATGGAATTATTATGATTAATTATCGCTTCTGGAATTTGAATTTCGCCAGTTGGAAAATTTATGTAATGATCAGTCTTTTCAATAATACATTTACAGTTTACCCAGAACGAAAAGTACGGATGTGGATGTATTATTGTTTGTGAAAAATTATTACAAAATTCTCTTGTCAATATTTCGCCGATTTCAGATTCAATCACGGTAATTGTAGAACGTTTATCATCGTTTCCTGAATCATTGAGTGTGCTGGTGCGCTCTGCATTAAGGTTTTTTCTTCGAGTATAAATGCATTTATTAAAATCAACATTATCTGCATTTAACGGATAAAGACCACACTTTTCAAAACCATTTCTAACAATGCCTGGTTTTATTGCAGCTGTATAAGCATCTTTAAATAATAAGCGAGCGAATTTTTTTTTGTTATTACCTTTGTCGTAGTCTGTTTATGCTTTCTCACCACGAATTTCCAAGAGCTCTAAGTGCTCTAGCGACATCACAGGGTTGAAGAAGGTGGGTCGAGTTAAGATACAGAGCAAATAATAAAATACCTTTCTCTTCACAAAAGTCAGACATATCTTTGTTTATATGGGATTTGTGTCCATCCAGAAAAAGCAACACTGAGAGTTTTATATTATTTTCGATTACTCAACCATAATAGTATTTTATGCAACGATCATGTAATGATAGCCATTAAGACACGAGCATGTTGTAGGATACGAAACGAGCCGCAGGCGAGTTTCGAATATAATATGCGAGTGTATTAATGGCCATTACATGAAAGTTGCATACAAAATTTTTTCTACTCCGATTAATAAGAATTATTTAATTAATAATTATATTATTATTGTATATAGTTACTTTTGAAAATCAAAATTATTTGACAGCTGTCAAATTAAGTGTCGCCTAATATAATTAATTTCAGAAATGTCAACCAGGTATCCATGGCTATATTAAATATTGTGCGAATGTCGCATTCCTATTGGCTTAAAAATCTGTATCATAATGAAAATTTGTATCATAATGAATATCATTATGATACAGATTTTAGTCTTTTAGTAAGTATATTATAAAACAGGAGTAGAAAAAAAATTTTTATGTATGCAAAAAATGTTGGGGAACCATCCAACCGGTATCCGATCTCCCAATTTACCAACGGTAAAATTTATACTTATATAATAGAATATAGTTTAGGTCGTCAATGCCGTATAAGTTATTTCATTGATGACGTACCATAACCTCACTTTTACTTTTTCTCCCTAGGGAGGAAAAGTATGACTTTGCTCACTACAATTAGGCCAGGAAATAAATACTTTGGATAGAGGTAGGCGGAAAAATATATTTTTCACATTTATCCATAGAAACTTTTCGATAAGACTAAGTACTAGAAATTTTATAGACGATACATTCAACGTATAAAAGAGAGATCGGTTTACGAATTGAAAGGCAAGTGGTTTAAGAAAAAATATCTGGCCATAAAACGCAAAACTGAGAACTTTGAATAAGGAACATGAAAGAGCAGGATACTCCATTTTTAGACTTTAGAAAAATGTAGTTGAATAAATATTTTGAACTTTAATGGAAAGTATTTATTTTTTGTATTTCATGAAAATTATCAATTAAAAAACAAATATTTTCAATTTAACACATATTTTAACATTTCAAACAAACTTTGGTCATACCAACATTTCTAATGTACAGTCGTGTAGGCGATGCAATTAATTAATCTCTGTTAAAATCAGATTATTGTCGATGGAAGGATTTATCTAATTAATGATTCAGTGAATTTGATCAATATTCTTGATATGGACGATAACAGGATTTGAATATTTTCCATATAACTGTGAGGATTACAGTTGGTAATGAAAAATTTAAGTTCGGTCATTGAATTTTACTGATTTTACTAATGATCACTATGAATTATGCATAGCTGAAACATTATAGCGAATGATTTGTGATAAGATCATTATCGTTCAGGAAGGCATTTTTTAATAGTTTATTTGCAGCTTGTTCGCTTCCTTCGCTAACCTCACAACTAAGCATCAAGGTCTTGACTGACATATATTCACTGTACCTGAACCGAACCTCTGTATAACAATATGTTCACATTTCAATTACATATCTGGAAAGAGCAGAGAAAAATGTAGTGTATTTTGAGTTCCTGCAAAATATTTCACACATATTGCTGGATGATGCACGAGTTGATGTTGGAGGCATGTACTTTCAACATGATGAAGCTTTCAGGGTAATAGTGAGAAAGTTTTTGAATGACAACTTCCCGAATCATTGGATAGGCAGAGGTGGACCTCACAACTGGACTGCAAGGGCGCCCGATTTTGATTCCTCAATTTAAATAAAGCGGGAGGAACCAACGTTAGGATCCTTTTTTACGCATACAGGGTGTTTGAAAGTTGGTCATTGATAATAATAATTTGTTTGAAGGAAATGGATGACTTTTTGTTGGACAAAAGTCGCTTCTAAAATTCGTTAAGTTCGTGCAAAACTACATTGATCTTCATAGAAATTACTTAGAAAAACAATAAATCAATTGTATATGTTAAACATTTGTGTCTGTTATCTATTTTCGAAACATTAACAGCAATCCAGTGTAAAAGTCAAGTTTACAACAAATAATAACACAATACATATATTTTTTCACAAACATTCATACTTTAAATTGTTACTACCAGCAGGAATTAGGCACTTGAAAATATTTCTGGCATGTCAAGAAAACGAGAAGATCCTAAATTATACTTAAAATTGGGGCAATAAAATATTTTGAGTTATTGGACTCCAACGTAAAACCTTAAAAAAATAAAACAGTTCAGGTTTTCTGTACATAGCAGTAATAATTTTGGGATATCACCATATCCCAAAAAAAGTTTGTCTTGATCTTCTCTAAAAAAATCGGTAAAATCGACTTATAATTAAATATTTGACAAGCAATTACCGTATGTAGGTAGCTGTGTATTCATATGAAATAAGAAATTTACAATTTTGTCGGAAAAAGTTTACAATGATTCACAATAATTTTTATTATTTGCAGGAATTTTTGTAGAGTAGTGTGTATATTCGTAGTTTTGTTTAACTTTGACATCATTAATACCTTACAATTCACTTTGAACATTAAGAAGTCAAAAAAAAAAGAATAAATATAAAAATAAGAATTTCAAATATATGGTTTATTGGTAAGGAAGCAGTAAATTTCTTTTTTTATAACAATCTCATGTGACGGCGCAAGAAACTTATTTTCTCCCGTTTTAGAAATAAAAAAATGTTTGGATCAAAGAGATTTAATAGAAAAATATGACAAAAAATCTCTTTTATACACTAATCATATAAAACTCCAGCCACCAAAAATCTCTGTTTAACCACTTATTTGATTTTGATGAATTTTTTGTGAACTCTAGGTCAATTCTTGGGTAGCAATGGTGTGGCTTGAATTTTGATGAATTAAATTTGAAAATATACGGGGGGAACATAAATGTGAAGGTATTTTTTACCCGAAATTCGAAACATCCTGTAGGATGCAGCAACTACAATAGGAAGTGTCAACTGCAAAAAACTGTAACACGTAGCACCATGCTTCATGAACATTTTGATTTTTTATTCTCGTTATTCTCTGTTATCAAAGAATATTCCGTTTTTAAGCCAACAGCCAAAGAATGACATGTATACGCTTATATCAGATGTTCTTGCTAAAACTACCGAATTAGGGTGACATCGAATTAATAAGGTTCGAAATGAAAGGCTGATTAATTGCATCGATTTTTTTCTTGTAGTGCTACTTGAAGATCTTGGAAGCTGTCGGGCAAATCGTGACGGCAACGAATGCGTCTCTGCAGCTGTTCCCAGAGATGGTCAATAGGATTGAGATCAGAGTGCAAGATGTCCAAGCTATTCGTTCAACACCCACTTCGTCCAGACACTCGTCAACTATTCGTACGACCGTGCATTATCATGCATTAACAAGCAATCGTTTCCGGATTGGAAACAACAACGTCCTGGAGGATATCCGTATTCAACACAGATTAGTTCTGTATGAGCGTCACTGAAAATTCCCGTCCACACCATCACAGATCCGCCATGGTAACTTGGGCGTTCTGAAATTGTGCATGAAGGAAGTCTTTTACCGGGGCATGCATGTCCCGTTAGATAACTTCTCAGTCGATTCCTACTAGTATTTGTCTTACTATATACCTGTTTTGCAGTGTTCCTCCACTGAAGCCTATGATGGTTTTGTACTTTGTTTTGTAATTTTGTAGTGGTCTCAAGGACTGGTTCTAGTCCACCATCATATATTGTCTCTGAACCTTTTCTAGCGAGTACATTTCCAGAAATATCATTATGTAAAGGCACCCATACTAATCTCACTTTAGTGTGGATTGCCAATACATTTAGTTTTTTCTGGCATTCCTTCACCTGTCTGGATTCCACCTTGCGAAATATCACAATTCTGTCAGCAATAGATTTCTATTCGCAACAGTACTTGTTGGAAACTATTCTCCTATTAAAAGAATTATTAATCAGAACGTAAAAATATTTCTGGATTACCCCCAATTCTCGATGAAAGAACAACAATATGGCGAATTTCATATTCGTTTTCATCGATTGTCTGCCTGTGAACTTTTTAGAATGTTTTAAATTGAAATCGGAGACATTTTGGTATATATTTAATACTATTTCTTCCTCAACGCGTTTCTTTCAAAAATCAACGTAATTAAATTAACGTGATCGTCCATATTGACTGAATATATACATAAAATATTAAATAGCAGCCATAAACTGGTGTGCACTGTCAGTATATCACGGAGATACTGTGGCCATCTCCATAACAAAATACCATTTTGTTATGTGGCTGACTTCGGCCGTGTACGGCGGATAGTTGATAATTCTGCCGATACAGAAGCTACTGTGACCGCAGCATTAGGGTTACTTTACAGGTGAATTTTAAATATGAAACCAAATCACTTTTGACACAATTTTGGAAGAATGTGTTAAGAAAATTAAATAATTACAGATAAAAAAGTATTTGGTGCATTTTTACTGCAAAGTTGCTTTTCATATCGTAAGGATAGAAGAAGTTACTAAATGGAAGAAATTTTTTTTCACGGGTCAACGCTCTTAAATTAGAAAAGCTTTGGAAATTTACTGTAATAATTTCAATGTAATAATATACAGGAAATGTTTCAATTTTGGTTGGGTTAATTTGTAATATTGAATAACTAGGATTAACTGATGGCTATAAAGTTGAAGAAATACAAAAAGTTTGGAAACATGTCGAGGTCTCAAAAATCTTAGTAACGAGTGAGTTTTTGGACTAAACAAATCATATTATAGAGAAAATTAATTGATAAATTTAGAGATAATAACAGAGAAAAAGGACATAATATGAAATAAAAATTTATTTAAAGTGACAATTCTTTGCAGGTGTTCAAATATTACTTTTGATGAAAATCTATAAAAACATTTTCGAACATAATTAACTCCTTTTAATACTAGATTGAACAATTGAACCGGTTTTAAAAACGTTTATTCCATACCACTTCTATAAAAATTAAGGCATTAAAAAATTAAAAGAATTAAAAAGTATAAGTGTTAATCGTTTAAATGCATTAAACTGTAAATAGTAATGGCGGAAATTATATAAAAAACGACAGACCGAGTAATTTATAATTTTTTATTGTATACACATGTATTTCTTGAACATGAGACTGAAATTAACATTCTTCCGTAATTAAAAAATTCTTAACGTTGCAATTGTTGTCCGACAATCACACGTTTTTTTTTTCTTCAACACTAGATGCGCATATTTCATAAAAAATTATTAATAAGGGGATCGTTGGTATCTTTCATATTTTATTGTTTATTTTAGCATCCGCAGCCCATTATCGACCTAATATTCAATTAAATTATATATGGAAGAATGAGGCAAATGTTGTTTAGTGATTTTTTAAAATCAATATTAATTAAACTATGCAAGTAATGAGCTTAAAACTGACTGTGGCTAAGTTAAATACCAGAGAATTTCAAAAATTTCCCTGTAAAAGGAAGAAGGGATCAAAATTCATTCAAATTGATAATATCGTTCAACGTAAATAATTTGTTTTTCTTTGAACACAAAAGCAGTAATTCGCCTCATTCTTGAATACTCAATTTTCATAAAAAAGTATTGATTATAAAAAAAACATTTCTTACCTTCCTAGCGTTCGACGCCTTAAGGTCCGACTGCAGCGCCATATTGGAGAAGGGCACCTCCATAGAGTATTTGATGGAATGAAGGAGTTGGACTACGACGTTGGAGACGTTCTTGAAGGACAGTTTCCTCCTCTGGGCGGCTCCCAAAGCCGATCGAACCTGCAGCGTGTTGAACAACAATGGCTGGAAGAGAACCACCGGGGGTGCCGGGGAGGGTGAAGGTTAGACACACGGGGTTAGATCGAACATGCGAACGGGCGAAAGCACTTAAGCAAGACTAATTTGAAGACAGTAAAACTGAGTATTGATGGAACAGTTTTTTAGATATAATTTATTGATAAATAATAAGATTATGATGCATGTATTTTAAGTTATGCTTTGAATTTTTGCATATCAGGCGTGATTTAAACAAAATTTGAGAAAATGTATAGTAACTGTAAAGTGGATAATCAAATTGAATGCAATAAAATTGCATGATATTGAAGAAATAGAATTAATTGAATAAAACGTATGAGAACGAAATAGTAGAATAGAGTTAAATAAAAAGAGATGAAACGTCGAAAGAAAAAATATAAAAAAAGATTATGGTTTTATTTCCCAAGAAAATAATGAAATAAAATTATGATGTAATTAAATAAACAGCAGAAGAATGAAATGAAATGAAATTCAGTAGAGTTGCAGAAGGTGGAACAGCAAAACACGGGATGGAAAAAATAATATCAATGAAATATAAAGAAACAGAACGGAAAATAAAAAGAAACGGTACAGAATAGAATTACACAGAAGAGAGAAAATGAAATAGAATGGAAAGTAATGCAATAAAATCGAACCGATCGATATAAAAAAAAGTTTAATAATTTATTAAAGCTTACTTCAGAACAATATTTGGTATTTTTCTTAAATTTCGTTTTTAGCGGACAGATACTCACAATTTTAATTATAAGATTAATATAACTATATATTCAAAAGTCAAGCCTGGAATACATTTTTTTTTTAATGGTAAAAAAAACAAAACTCTAGATCTGTCAGGTGAACATAAAAAATTGGTATGCATTCAAGTCGCAGCTATCATGTCAGATAGTCAAGCAGCCATTAAAGCACTCAGTTCTCTATCTATAATCAGTCCTAAAATGGTATGGGAATGCCTAGACCAACTCAATGAGCTGGCAAGAACACTATCGTCATCCTACTTTGGGTCCCAGGACACTATGGAATATACGAAAATTAAATAGCAGATGAACTAGCAAAGAAAGGATCTGTGATACCCTTTTGGGGACCTGAACCATTTTACAGTACTAATTTAGAGAAATACGTAACGCCGAAAAAACGAGAAAACCGAACCATTGAAAACATCTAGTTGTGCATAAACAATCAAATATACTCATGGGAAACTCCAACTAGGTGAGATAGAAATAATGGCTAAGCCACTAATGCCCGATTTCACCAACCATTTCCTAACATAAGTGATAGGAAATACCTAATATTATCACTCTTAGGTATTTCTTAGCGCGTGGTGAAAAGTAAATTGCATATAGGAATTGAAGATAATAATCGATCATTAGATATCTGATGTACAAGGTTGATCTTGGCTTAATACTATTTAGAAATAATTTGGTTCCGATTTGACTGTAAAAAAATGATACTAAAATCGTGGAATTGGATGAAAAACTTGTTGTAATGCATTTAAATATTCTGTTTTGGAAAATCCTGAGAGGATGAAAGCAAATTGAATTGATATTATGTAAGCTCCAACCCTCAAAAATGTCTTCAGCTGATATAAAAACTGAGGGAGAGAATAAAACGATTTATGTGCAAGTCTCAGAGGTAGAAAGTTGTAGTTGCGAAACCCAAAAAATATTTTATGGTTAAGAAATGTGGATTTCATTATCAACGGCAGAAATATTTTTTTACAAGAAGTTATTTATAAAAAAAATACTCTAAAAGTATTTTCATTTTCCAAACATATCTTTTTAAAAACAAAGCTGATTTTTCTGCGAATACGGTATAATATCTAGACTTCGAAAGCGGTCTTTTTTGGCACTGGTGGTTGGTGGTTGAATTTTTTACCAGGTCAGAGATGGGATAAAAACATTTTTTCTTGTAGGGATATTGTGAATTAGACTTTCAGATAAATTGTGAATGTGTTTTGGAACCAAACAGACAGATTCCAAAATAAATAGAGCGGGAAAAGCTGAAGTTTCTACTTGATGTATGAACTACAAGAGCTTCAGAAAGGCAGACCGTAACGAAGAGAATCAAACAGAAATAAGTAAGTCATTAACGCAGCAGAATAATTATTTGGAGGCCGATTTAATAGCAAAACAGATAAATCATCTTTTTTGCTAAAGTGTCTATATAGGATGTTCAAAAACAATTTATTACTGCAGGTTTAGACATTATACCAAGTTTGAAGTTTGTAGGTAGCGGATTTTTTGAGATATACTTAAAAATTAACTCCAGCAGCGTCATCTTCAAAGGGCGCAAGCTGTCTTAGGAAAAGCTTTTGGATAAAGGTAAATCATAGCTGGTATCTGTAAAATGCTTTTGGCGGTAGGGTTTCTGCACAACCCGTTGGAAAACACCGTTGATATAGAGACCAATCCAATTTTGTGAAAGCTTTCCTCATATCTAATTAATTTAATTTCTGCATAGTGTATCATGAATGTTGATTTCATCTAATTTTGAACGTATATAATTAATACTATTAAAACATAACAGAGCAATTGTATTTATTTCATGTAATTTACTTCTGCATTCGCATTTGCTATCTATGTCGGATTAAAGCTTTGTTTTTCCTTTTCAAACCAGCTTTCGTATTACCCTATTTCAGATAAAACTAAACAGGAACTAATAGTGACGTAACCAACGTTAACCCTATTATTGCCTTGTACTTCGAACGAAACACAAAAACGATAACGAAACAGGGAGAGAATTAATTATAATGTAAATGAGAAGTTTTCTAACAAGCAGGATAGTAATAGGATTTTATTCTGAAAATTATTATTTAGGATCCTCAAAACCAGTCTGGCATGGCGGGTAATACCGGAGGTTGAAGCCGTATACTTGCCTACGGTGGGTAAAGTATCAGACCTAATACAAAAGTCAGTATAACCAATGAGCTAGTCGACTTCATTATATATATAGTCGTCTTCCAGCAAATACACAGTTCCTAAAGTAAGAACTAAGGCTGTCTAAAATTATAATTTGTGTACGGTAGCGACGTGAGGTAGCACATATGTCATTTGAGATAAGTAGGAATAATAGGTTAGGTTAAGCTGGGTTTGGATTTGTGATGTTTGGTGAAGTAGAGGTTGTGACTTCATCTTACATAAACGAGCACGTGGTTCAACTCGACTTATAACCTACGCCCTACGCGCGTCAAATTCAAAACCTGAAAACTTACAGTTATCTTAGACGAAAAATACATTCAAAGTAAAAAATGAAGTGGAAAATCCGAGACAAAACTGCTGGAGCTAGTTTTTCAGAATGTTAATTTTTCCGAAAATGCAAGAAAGCCTGGGTAACACTAATTGGTTTAATGTAAAAAACTCAACCTAAAAGGCGAAATCAGTTTGGTTAACAGCATCGCAAAATCATAATTCTAGCCCTACTAGATATTTCCAATGGTCTCTTTTTTTTGGCGTTGCCTACTCTGACAATATTACATTGGAGCGAACTGCAAAAGGGTTCTGGCTACCTACCAAAGAGGTGTTTCAGCCTCTCTCTTTGCTAGTTTATCTACTATTTCATTTTCTTCTATCGCAGTGTGTCCTGGAACCCACAGTAAGGTGACGATGCTGTTCTCGCCTAGTTTATTGAGTTTCCTGAGCTTTCTCATACCATTTTAGAACTGATACACAGGAACTAGTGTTTTTATGTCCGATTGAATATTTGACATAATGATAAATGGGACACGTTTTAAATGTCTATTTAAATTTAGAAAATGAATTGAGAAGTAGCTAGACTTTTTTAATCAATTACATGATGGTACATGTTCAATTAATACATTTTCAGTTGCTGATGTGTACATGATATAATCGATGTTTATGTAAATATAGAATAGTTTTTAGATTATCTATTACTATGGGATTCCCAAAAAGTGTATTAGATTCATAAACTTTGATTATAGTGAAATATGAAAATGATTTCAATTTGAGATCAGTCTTCTTGAATTATTCAATTTATTATAATCAGTGGATTTATGCAAATATTTCAAGACTGACAATACAATGAAGCAGTATGTTAAGTTTTTTTTTATCATTTATCAATTTTAATAAAATTTGAGTACTGTCCTGTAAATCTGCGTGAATTATGTTGGGTGTAGATGATAAAAAGTTAATAATTTCTAGTTTATTTTGATATAGTTTGGATTTGGATACAATCAAAGATTAGCTGATTTATTTTCAACCATGTCATTAAAAATTAAAATTAGAAAATGTCAAGTTCCTCAAGAATAATAGATACCTACTTACAAAAATTGTAGTTCTTATTTATAGTCTATAATAATATAATATACAAGGTGACCAACCGAAAACGAAACATTGCTATTTTTAGCACATTTACCCTAAGCGAAGCTACTTAAAAATTACCCAAAAATATTTAAATGTCGAGGTGGTCGAGTAAGATCTCTTTTGAAAGCCCTTGCAATTCTTTTTACAGTAGGCTTTGAATTCTAAAATTCCGCGCAATAGTTTAACAAATATTTTGTTCAAGTGCTTTCTCACTACTCAGTTGATTAAATGTTCAAACTAATGCCCATCTGCTTCCAAACAATAATAAAGATTTTGTTCGAAACATTCGCGCACATTCCGAAGCATTTCCATGTGATTCGACGGCACTGGTTAACAATAATTCTTTGACGCAATACAAATCACGATAGTTGAATTCTATAGATTTTACTTTATGAGTAACTTTGAGAAGCGACAAACAATCAAAGCATAATGCGAGAGAGCTACGTTGAAAAATCAATCAGTGTTTTCCAGTAATTGCAAATACATTTAGCAGCATTTAGGAAGAAAAGATGGCTTAAAAACACTTTCAGACTCTGGTGCAAGTATATAATATAATATACAAGGTAACCAACTGAAAACGAAACAGCCATTTTAACTACATTTACCACTAAGCGAAGCTACTTAAAAATTACCGGACCAGAACTTGTAATTGACATCTCAATAAGATTTGCGAAACAAACACTAAATACCTGGACATCTAGGTAAGTTTTAGACTTCTGGCATAATTTACCACGATTGGTTCATTCAAAGGTCTTCGAGTAATGTCTCCAAACAAGTCTTAGACTGTAGAAGGCATGACCTACACTATCTAAGAGTCGTTTTAACAGGCAACTGTCGTCCGAATCATCAAATGGTAACACTTGGACTGTCGGAAGCTCCAACGTGCTGTCTTTGTCTGGAAGATGATGAAACAGCAGACCATATACTTTGTGCCTGCCCCGCCCGGCTCGAATTAGGTAACTGTTGTTTTGCAGGGTATTTCTCTCTCGCCCTCAGACCTGAACTATCATTCACCAAATGAACTTATGGGCTTTGTTGAAAAGCTGAATTTGTTTGGTGAAATATGAATAGGTGTGGGCTGCACTCTTGTGAGTCGAAGTGGAGAGCCACTAACCAGAAACCTAACCTAACATACCCAAATGGACTCACCAGTAGGTTACCAAACATGTCAGCCCATACATTCAATTTGGTTGCTGTGAATGCACCTCGTGACAAATTATTGGATTCGAATCAGACCAATAGCAGAAAGAAAATTGCAATGCATTCAACCGTGATCTTACTATATGCCATTTAAATATTTTGGGTTGATTCTTACCCTCACTCGAGAGTAAGTGGTGTAGTCGAAAATACCGAAAAAGTGTATCCCTCTCGAATAAAAATCGGCGCCCGCATGCGTTTTCCTAAGATATTATCATAATTCTAAAAAAGGGCTGTTTTGCTAAAGGTTGGCCACCTTGTATATGTTTAAATGTTTCTCAAAGAAAAACAGTAGATTAGTTAGACAAAATAAGTCCATAAGCCCATGAATCAATAATACTTGATTGCTCAGTATTCTCTAAGTGAAAAACAGTTCATTGCAGTGTATTCAATTTCCTGTTTTAAATAAACGGCAAACACAAATTACATGTCTAACCATAACAATTGAACATTGTCTATTTATTGTTATACATTGAGGTCGTAAAGTCTTAAAACAGCTGATTCATAAAGTAACTTGAGCAACAAAAATGTTTGATGCACATTTATGCCACAAATGTGGCCTATGTGGGGCTCTTAAACATACATCGAAATGATGACAAAATTATGATTTCTCATACTCGAAAACACCAAGATGAAAATTCAAAATTTCACCATCAACACCCTGTCTCTCTGTTATTGTCATCATTCTTTCGAAGCAAGTAAAGAATCTATTGTACTTCCACGTACAGTTACTTAAGGACGACCCTGTGTACCAAAACAAGATATTGTAGTTAAAAAACAATTTTATGAAAATTTATCGGAAGAAAATTCTATAAGCTAAATATTGAACATTGAAAAAGCGAAACCATCGGGACTCGAACCCGGGACCCCTCAGTTAGAAAGCCTTTACGTAGCTCTACGCTACGGACGGTTCCTACCCATCAATGTTCTGTTCGGTATTATAAGCTACCATTAACCGCGACTGCGTCTTACAATTCCCTCATTGATCTGTTTTTTTAGGAACTATAGATGTCTGTCCAAATAATTGCATAATCCAAACCATATCAAACGCTTTAAAATAATGATTTCAATTAAGCAGCACAACTAAAGCAAAAAGCAACATTTAGATAGTGTTACTGGGTCTTACTCAGTGGTTGGTGCAGTGGAAATATGTTGCAGGCAAAAAAAAACACAGATAAATCAGTGGCGTAGGTTTATTAAATTTTATTCAATTATATTTTTCCCCTTAGGTTCTGAACATTATCCAAATTACTTATGACTGAGAAAAGTGTCAATTTTACTAAGAATTTGTTTTTTGTTCATTCAATTGAATATTAATCTAAGAAAATTATTTTTTTCTCAAGAAACGTTAATGGTACCTGTACTCCATATTCGTTTAATTTTATATAAAATTACTTCATTTCCTAGTTTTCTGAATCGTTAAACTAAATTCAAATAATACTCCGATTGACTTATTAGCAAAACCAATCTTCGTTTTTTATTAGTAATTTGGACGAAGTCAAATCCTATACGAATGAAAAAAAAAGAAGAAAATGGCATCCAAGCATATTTATTTTGACGATTCGATTTTACAATTTTTTTATCAATTTCCGCGCCATACCGGAAATTAAATCGAAAATTTCTTCTTATTAAATTTGAATTGGATTTATTTTGCCATTATGATGGCCCACAAGGTTCATCAAAAGGTAATTAAAATAATTGTTCTTAATTTAAATATTCATTATGCATCTAAAGTTGTATCACTTTTTTTGGAAATCAAACGGAGTATCCACACAGAAGACACCAAAGTTTGATTAGAGCTCAAAAATTATATTCGTTTCTGCAGTGTTAATTTGTGTTAGTTCCACCATATCATGTTTTTTCACGTGTTTCACGTTTTGAGTAGTTTAGAGTAAACTGCACGACTTATTATGAGACTAATATAGCCAGAATTATTTTGCGCATATTAATTTACTGCTGGTACTGTTCAGACTTAAAGTGAAGTGACTTATGATCCCTATTATGAAAGATCCGTGTAAGCCTTGACCAGTTGCCTATATGTATACTATGGTAGCTTGCGTTGTCCATAATAATTTCGCTATTTGGAATTAGCATGTTTTTGAACCAATCCAATAATTCGGTAGTGGTGTCCTTATGGTAATTCAAAGAAGAGAAAGTGCATTTGGAATCCATCCGACTTCAGAGCCAGCAAGCAAAATCGTAATCCGTTAAACTCTTTTTAATGGAGGTTTTCCTTTGCATTTATCAGTTGGGTCAACCCAACCTCTTTCTGGAGTATCGTATGTGTCGAACCAGGTTTCATCCAAGTAAATAATCAGCTTTGTCTGATATCTGCAAAACCTGATTTTTTAAAGTTCAAGAACCACACATTTAAAAAAATTTAGAATTAGAAGCCGACAAAACGAAAGTAAAAGTTCGCTAGGCACTGTCAGAATACTATGAGGAATTTTTGACTTGGTGATTGATTCGTTAGGTTATTGAACTCCACCATGACGCCTAATCGATGCCGCGCTATAGTTTCGTTGCGCGCGCTGGAATAATTGCCCCCTTTGTACACATTCAGTGGTACAACGAAAATGAAAAAATCAATTAATTTACAAATTGGATTCAATAACCTAATATTCAATCTCGGAAAAAATTGATGTTTGTGTCCTAACTTTCCCGGACTATTGCTAAATTCTACTGGAATCTATAAAAACTTGTTATTTTTTTCAAATTTAAAACCTATGTGCTTGATCCCGGTTTCAATATCAGTTTGAAGTATCTTCATTAACCTATCCGATGTATACACAGTTTGTTCCTCGTATATCTGAATTTTACATCTTGATCACCTCCACCTATCTTCGAGAAAATGGTTTCTTTTTTCCACTAAAGTAGAAGTATTCACAATTCTCAATATAGCTGACGTTGAAATTTTCGTTAATATGGCCTTTTCATCTAACACTGTTTGCTTGCTGACATTATCACGTTTAATAAGGGTTGAATAAACATCGTTCACAATTTCCTTGGCATCAGCAGATAAGTGTTTTCTGCCTCTCAACGGGGTTATTTGCTGATATACTGGAGTCGCATATATTTTCCATTACTAACACACGAGTTAAGATAAATAACAATACTAAGCTTAGAACTAACTTGTGTGGCTATACTTATATACAGTCCTTATGACATCACCTGTTCATTGTTGTATTAAATACTCAAGAAGTAATATTTTAATTCGAAAATGGTAAAATATACTATTGAGAACGGATCGTAATTTATCTGTTTTAAAACTACGAAAACCGGGTCATAAACATTATTTTATTGTTTGTTCATGGCTATCCTTGAATAATCCGTTCAAGTCACTTGACTATAAGTACAGACTTTACTCATTTCCACAGGCTAAGTTGACCTAATATAACACAAATTATATAAACGGCTGGTGGTCGGTCGTTGCAATTGGGAATTGAACGCGGGTCTACTAGGGATGTGAGATTAATGGAAAAGAATCGATTAAATAAAAATAGATTTTTCTTTATTCAAAATTAATCGATTTGTCAAAAATCAATTTTAATAAAAATAGATTGATTTCTGCGAAAAAAATTTTTACATGCTTTTCATATTCTGATAATAAACCTAAGAGATTCATTCATTAACAATTTATCAGATTAAAAATCAAATAAAATTATATGAAAATTGTCAAAAATTTTGAAATTTGGTCAAAAATGGTCAATAATTGCCAATTATTGTCAAAAACTGTTAAAAATGGACAATTTTAATCAAAAATGGTCAATAATTGTTAAAATTTTGAAAAATAGTCGATTATTGCCAAAAATTTTTAAAAAAATTGAAAAATAGTCAAAAATTGTCAAAAATGGTCAATAATTGTCAAAAATGCACGAGAATTGTCAAAAATTGTTAAAATTTTGGAAAATGGTCCATAATAATTGTCAAAAACTATCAAAAATGGTCGATAATTCTGAAAATGGTCAAAAATTTTGAGAAATTGTTAAAATTTTTGAAAAATTGACAAAAATTTCGAAAAATTGTCAAAAATGGCCAATAATTGTCTAAATTTTGAAAAATAGTTGATAATTGTCAAAATTTTTTTGAAGTTTTTGAAAAATTGCCAAAAATTTTGAAATATGGTCAATAATTGTCAAAAATGGTCAAAAATGCGGAAAAATGGTCCATAACTGTCAACAATTGTCAATAATTATCAAAAATGGTTAATAATTTTGAAAAGTGGTCTAAAATTTTGAAAAATTGTCAAAAACGGTCAAAAACTATCAAAAATGGTTAAAAATTATCAATAACTGTTAAAAATGGACAATCATTGTCATCATTTTGGAAAATGGTCAAAAATTATCAAAAATTTAGAAAAATGGTCACTAATTGTTAAAATTTAGAAAAATGGTCACTAATTGTTAAAACTTTGAGAAATGGTCAATAATTGTCAAAATTTTGAGAAATGGTCAATAAATAATACGAGCCATTTCCGAAAATCGATTTAAACACGTAATTTATAAAATCGATTTACTAAAAATCGATTAATATTACTATAAAAATAGATAACTAAAAATCGATTATAACAAAATAATAATCGATTCATATAAAAATCGATTATTTTTTAACATCCCTAGGCTCTACATATTGCGAAACAACCCCTCTAACCACAGTGCCATGCCGATCACTCAGCATTTGTAATAAAAACAAACTAATTGTTCAATAATTATAGTGGTTGCAAAGAGGCCAACACTTTTTAACTGTCCTTTTCGAAATTTTCTTCCAATTTCTCTTTTTATTCATATAAATTCCTTTTACATCTCTCAAATTTATTCACAATTGGAAAAAATTTACAGGGTGATTCATTAATAAGTCTGAATATTTTACAAAAATAATCTTGTGTCTGAGACCCTGAGATATGATGATTTAAATCGTAACACTTGAATAAAATATGGCTCTATTCTGAGATTTAGAATGTTTTGTGTAAAAATTTAAAAACTATTTTCGCCCATTAGTTCAAGACTCTTGGATATTTTATTTTTATATCATACTTGTAATGGGTTTGAGCATATGAAATAAATTAAAATTCATTAAATGTAGTATTTGTCCCCTACCATAGGAATACGATAGAGACAGGAGGGGGTTTTGTCCTTTCTACATATCAAGCCACTAACGAAATTGACATTTCATAAAAATTTTGGATTACCCAATACTTTACACCAAAGTGTGGGATTTTGCGAGATAGTTACAGTTAAACATGAGGCTGCTAGATCCAGTGTTGTCAAATCTGAAGGTATGTGTTGTAGGATTTATTTTTTAACGTGAGATTGCATTTAATACATGAATTAAACATTGTAGTTTGGTATTCAAGGTTTGATAATAGTTTGAGATCCGGCTTAAGAAATAACTACCATCATCTGTTATCTGTTAATCTGTTAGATTATAAGTAGATCAATAAATTGCATATAATTTGCCTAGCTGAATGTGGAACCCAGACTATTAAATAATAGGTTTGTTCGTAAAGCGATCACAACGGTTGGAAACTGGACAACTCATGCGCAGAGCATCTCTGTTAACGGTTTTTATTCACTGCGCGTGAGTCGTCCAGTTTCCAACCATTTTTGATCGCTCTACGAACATGCCTAATATCCCCCGAGTTGTTATTCTTGAAAATCCTCGCGACATGAGACAGACACATATACAGAGAGACAGACAGATGTGCGCCAGGCAGCTGCTGAGTTAGAGAGAAAGAGGCATGCTCCTTACTTTGTGTGATAGGCAAAGATAACTAAGCTGGCCGAAAAACGTTTGGTAGACTAGTTTGAAGTAAATCTTACATTACTTGAAGCAAAATATTGTTTTTTTCGAAAACATACGGAACAAATAAAGACAAAGAGAAATTTATAAAAAAGGTTGAAGGCATCGATTACAATCTTATCCCACCATGCTGGATCTCACTTGTGCAGAAAAATGTGCGCACAATTTTTGTTAATGCAATGTACTAACTTCATACAACTGATGCATGCTGCCTGTGACAAGTTCGGAAGCTCGGAAAAATGCCGTTGGGTTTTTTATGGCTATTTGAAGCAGAGGTGGTTCGAAGGGGACGCAACCAAGCTGCAAGACGATGATATACTCAACAAATTGAAACCTAAGGAAGACGAAGACGATTTTGATTGTGAAATAGGTACTTCTGATGAGTCAGAATCAGAAATAATTAGATGTGTGAATAAAAAAAATTGATATCAATGTAAACATTCAATTTGCCTTAATTCCAGTATCAATGAATGACGCGTCCTTCTACGATCGAAAAATTGACTTTCTGCATCCTTGTCTGTTGCATTAAATGGCGCGCGCCGCGCTTCCTTGACACTCTTCTTGCTCGCACTTAAAACTTAAAATTCAGCCAACCATGGATGTGAACATTTTTTTGACGAGGCAACCTAAAACTGTCAATACTGTTTTATTTAAAAAAAATATTTGTGGATAATTAGCCATGAAATTGAAAGAGTTGGTCCCACAGCTCCTGGCGACTATCGATTTCTTGGGAGTATACGAGAGATTTCCTGTCCCCAAAAAAAAAACCTAGAGGTTTAGGTTGCAGTTACACACCCCAAGCGGCAAGTGATAGGTGTCGGGTAGAAGTTGACAGCTCGCAGTTGCAGGAGTTGAGTGATAATGCGATTATACTTAATACTGTTAAAGATTGGTTGCAAGCCGAAAGAGGACCATCGATTAGTATTTTCCAGAATGTCGTGCCTTTCGCGTGCTAAATGATGGAGACGAAGGAGATATTCAAAGAAAGAAAGGAAGGAAGGGAGTATAGTGTTCACTCTGTGAACAAATTGTCTTATCATTACATTGAATCTCATAATTTCTACCTCAGGAATCATCCCGTAATATGCGCAATCTCACTATATAGGTCTACATTTAAAATAAGACAAGTGACGTCGACTGTCTCCTGTCGCCCGTCATCTGCCACCTACCACCTGACACTTGACACCTGGAAGTATTATTGCAAACATAAGACACTGGACTTACTGCAGCCTCCAGTTTAACTGTAATTATACTACGAACGAATAGGTCATTAACATGAAAAATATTTGAGAATATAAAAATTCTTTCGAATGACAATTCTGCCATTGGAGTGGAATGTAGGAAAAACAAATTCCCCTTGTCGTACTCCCTTTGTAGGGGCAAATACTTAATGAATTTTAATTTATTTTCATATTATCAAACCCATACGGTGGAAAAATATCCAAGAGTTTTGAAGTCTAGAAAAAACATCCTGTATTTAAGAATAGAACCATAATTTATTTAGGAGTTTGGGTTTAAATCTTCAAATTTTAGGATCAGGATTTTTAGTGTAAAATATGAACACTTAATAAATCACCCAGTATATGGGAAATGTTGATTGACTCCGTATATTATTATTATTGCAAAATATGAATATTTTCCATACATAAATCTATATATGCTTGAATACCTTTTCTCTGCCTACGCCACCGAGACATTCATATACTTTGTAACAATAGAAGGAAACTGCACATAAAGGTAAACAAAGAAGTACAGAAAACAAAATGGGAACATAATAATTTCGCTATGTTGTTAATTCAGTTGTGGAGAATAGGCAAATGTATTTTCCAGAGGATTTTCTGAAGGACTTTTGTGTCGAGTTATTGTGAAAAAGCTCGATCTTGGGGTTTTCCAGAGAAAATAAAAGATACTCAAGATAGCGCCCTTTTTTTCTTTCCCCGCCCCGTCCTCGGAAAAAATACATTTGCACGTGTTTACTGTGTATTCGAGTGGTTTCGAATGCAAATTGTAACGTTTTTATTTTTTCGTTCAAATAAATGTCATTTTGGAGAAATACATGTTTAAGATGCTTTTTCTTGTAAACGCCTTTTTGTTTTCATTTTATTTTACCATAAATGCTCAGAAATAAAGTTGCTAAACAAATGACACTGCTAATTAAGTATAATATGTCTCTAACCAACGGGTTGGTTATTATGTTCACTAGCAATATTAAGTTACTACAAGATAGTTTGTAAACTATTAATTTGTGTAACTTTGTTGTAGTTTGTACTTTGGCGATAAATCTTGTTTAGTTTGTAATCTAGCTCGATAGTATACAAACCAATCAATATTTTTAGCTATTTTAGTAGAGATATGAAAATAAACCATACGTTTGGATAGTTTCTATACTATCCATCTAGTCTAAAAACTAGCTAGCACTTTAACCGAAACATATACATATTGATGGACTAGACAAAACCGAAATCTACCTGGAGGTTGTTCTACCAATCCAGGATTAAATGATACAATTTCATTTTAATCCTTGGAGAGAAGATTATTTTATTTTATGGTTGGAGGAATTAAAAAATTATCACTATGGAAATATTACATATAAAATAAGCATGCCATAAACGCGTGTGCAGTGGAAAAGTCCAACGATAGAGAAAGATACGAGCAAATTGGTAATGCCGGTTCATTCATATTCATTGCTGCATGCAGTATTGTTACTTCTTTGAATTTTTACGCATGCTTACCGAGAGAAAAAGAGAGATAGAATTACCAATTTGATTATGTTAATTTCGTAGACGTTGACTTGCATATTCTATCTGTATTATATCTGACACGAATTTGTTAATATGGACCGCTAAATTTTAAATTTTTAGTCCTGATATGTAATAACTACTACTACATAGCTATGCTAGGTCCAAAATATGTTGGTAACACGGCTTACATTTATTTATTTTGTGGGTTCCAATACACGAAATTACTGTTTAATTTTGTGACTCTAACAAAAAAAAAAAGATAATTTATGACACATAGCAACAACTTCAAGATAGATCGATGTTACTGTACGCTAATCTCCGTAAATATTTAACATTGATCATATTTGTAATATTTTCTATATGTGTTCCTTGTGGTACATTCATTGTTATTTTCGTCATTTGCTTGGGGAATAAAATAAGAATCTTTTTTTATATTTGTAATATTTGATTTCATTCATAATTGGTTGAATAACTGGACGAACTTGTAGATCTTTGTGAACCATTTCAAATTTTGAAAATTTAAGAGAAGTTAAAAGTGAGTTTGTTGTCTTCTCTAAATTGAAATAAAAGAAGACAAGATAAGCCACATTACATATTATATAACTTACACTCTGATACCGTAAGCTATTATACTTATTAGGAACCAGCAACCCGTCCCGGTTCGTCGGTGAAGCATTTTTATATCCATTTTAACTTTCTAAACGAGAGGTCCGATTCGAATTATTTGAAGAGGAATTTACATCTGCCCAATTAAGCTTGAATATCAAGCTATTTAGTTGGATAACGATTAATATCATGATGCAAATGTCATAATCTTTTGATTCTCTAACATTAAATTTGTCAAATAAAATTAAAACCGCTACCGAAACGTTGAGATAAAAAACTTAAAAAAAGATTTTGGTTTGATTTCCCAATATAAATAACAAAAATAATAATGAATGTACCACAAGGAACATACAGAAGATAAATATTTTAATATTACTTGGATGATTAATCCTGTATTGGTTTTGCAAGGGTCACGAAGATTTATTACTGTGCCGCATTTATGAATAAACTATAACAAAGCAGTGAAGAAAAACAATAAAATGTATTTATAAGATAGTTTGTGATAAATCAAGCTAAAAATAACGTTTAGTAACAATTTATCTGTAATCCGAATACACAATTATGAAAGTTTAAATACGATTTCTCTTTAAACTACTAAAAACTTACAAGTGAAAACTTCCGAACAGGTTATTCTCGAACAGCTTGCTGAAATTACCGCTTTTCTGAGCAATAAATAAAAACAAATAGAACCGTTAGTGAACTTCGTAGTTAATAAACCTTCTGACTAGTATTTCTCGGAATTCTAACTTACTACAAGACAAACTTCTTCTTCTTCTTCAAATTCTTTGGAAAAACAAAAAAAACTTTTATTACATCTTATATAAAACCACCGAAACGCGTATCTGTATGTTTTGTGTCATTTTTTTTTGTTTCAAAAACTCTCTAATATTGTTTTCTTTTTCGTCACAATTTACATGTTATTTTGTGGTATTAATTTTAATTTCATCACAATTTTTAAAGCCATGTTTCTTTTTAAAATGTTTTCTTCGAAACGGTATATTTCACATTTGCGATAGACATAAAACATACAGGGTGATTTTTTCGATGGCACATTAGGCACTATGGTAAAACCGATCAGAATAAAAACCTGAAAATTTGTAATAAGGGATTTCCAATATTGAAAATACGCACGACTTTCGGTGACTTCCGGTTATACATTGCTGACTTAATTGCAAACAACTTTTGATAACAAGGTACTCGTACTATACCTAAGTACAATTCTAAAGTAGATTTAGAACAAACATTCCTAGCCTTTCCCTATACTTAAGTGTAACAGTTTCCGAGATTTTTTTGGATTTGGATGCAATTTTTTGACATTTTTAATGAATTAATAAAATATTAATGAATTATTACAGTTTCCTGTAAAATTGTCGTATTTAGTAAGGCGTTTTAACAATAGATGTCGAAGAATAAAAATATATTATTCTAACGCTTTGACAAAGTTTTGAAAAATAATTTTTCCAAGAACAGTGACCGTTCAACGAAGAAGAAACAACTACTTCCCGGGCTACATGCCCCGACAGACATTGAATTACACTTCTAAGTCAAACGGGGTTGGTAAATCTACAAGATTTAAACCAACCATTTTGGTTTGCAACTAGAAGGGACAACATAACCGGTTTCGGCGTATTGCGCCTCATCAGTACAAGGTATATGTTATCGTCCGAGAGTTAATCCCGGACTGAAATGTGACTATAATCAACAACGATACATATTGTCCAGTTACGGAAATATTTTGGTTGCGAAAATAGCGACATCTCACCTCTAAGTCACAAACCAAAATTCGAAATGAGACAACAAACCACGTGGGCTTGACACAAAAATGAATTATTACAGTTTCCTGTAAAATTGTCGTATTTAGTTACTTCAAACTTCACCAGGCACTTTCCAAAAGAATTTTCCTTTATGACCTTAATCACAGATGTGAAATTTCAAATGCCAATCCACTTCCACCAGTCCCGAAATATTGTACTCGTTGTATAAAATTGGGCCACTCCGTTACCAATTGTAAATTCAAGCTTTACACCTGTCCCAACTGTGGTAGTCACGAACACAGGTCCGACAAATGCAACAAGGCCAAAAAACCTTC
Source organism: Lochmaea crataegi (assembly GCA_947563755.1). Lineage (NCBI taxonomy): Eukaryota > Metazoa > Arthropoda > Insecta > Coleoptera > Chrysomelidae > Lochmaea > Lochmaea crataegi. Next base: position 38,670,056 of record OX387425.1, on the reverse strand, counting down.
TTGCAGGAACTGTAGGGGCGACCCAAAATGCCCGAAAAGGAAACTCCCAACCTCAAAACCCGAGGAAACCGCCCCCGTAATCTTTCAAAACCTCCCATGTCATTCGATTTCACTTCGGCTGTCCAAAAAATTCTCGAGATAACTTGCGTTATCTTGATGAATGCACTCCCTTCCTCCCGTAGGACGGAAATCTCTCTCCGATATCTCATACCGGCATACTACAACCACAACTGCTACGTTCAAGAACAGGACAACAGGGCATATTTCAGCTTCATGCCCATCTCCTAACCTCGGACATACTTCATTCTCTCCTAACTACCACGCGCCGAAACACCAGAACATATAAACGAAAAGTTCACGAAAAAGCAGCAGACGAACCGCTGCAACGAGAGGAGATTCCGACTGCGATACAACCAATGAACTATAAATACGCATGGAAGGGGCATTTTGCGTATGAATTGATGTCAAGATGAGACAGACGATAAGGATAGCGCTAGTCAGGGCAGAAAACCTGTATTTAACATTAGAGGAAGTGTATTTATCGTGTTTGCTTTTAAATAATTTTGCTTCTGCTGAATTTTTAAATTAATAATAGTAGTTTTTGGTGATTATTATAAATATTTATAGACTTATAGCCTTTAAGAGATTTTTATTTTGTTTTATATTTGTCTGAAAATGGTTTAATCTTGCAGTGCAATGAATTGTACTAATAGAATTATAAATTATGGTGTTTATTCTATTGACCTCCTGAATTTTGTCGCATGTATTTAGAAACACCCTGTATTTGTGATGTGGTAGAGTATATATAGCAGATTTTATTAGCAAAAAACTTATTAAAGCTCTTAATTGCAATGAATGTGCCCGTTCTTTAATAACTTCTAGTTCAGCTTGCATGCTACTGAATAGAAAAAAAATAGAGGGGGTCTTAGCAAGCCTACAAAAGATATAGTTAAAATTTGTATGGTTGCAGAAAGCGTAATTAAGTCTGAAAAAAACTTTTCTGTTTTTTTCCGTAATATTGAGACTGGTCTCTCTTGCAATGAGAAATTTGAACATCAGTGAATTGTTTTTATGTTTATCTCAGCATTGTCTAGATCAAGATCCACTTCATGGTCATATAATTCGATTGGTAAGATTAATAATGAAAAATTATTTTACAATTCGGCTTCACCACATAAATTCAATAAAAAACCAAATTCCTGATAGAATCACACAAAAGCTTACTAAAGCTATTCATTTTAAAAACCAATAGCCTCATAAGGCGAACTGTTGCTTTCTACACAAATCTGCTAAAAATATTTTGTATTTTGAGAAATAATTTTTTTTAATATAATATATATCTTCCAAAATCAGTATTTTTATTGAAATTTAATATTTATAATAATTTTATACTCTTTACCCATCCCTATTACTCCCTTTTATCCAATTACAATTGCTTAAATAAATTTTAAAATCAAAATTACTATAAATCCGCTATACACCACCTTGAAATTTGCGGGCCTTTTGCCCTGACTAGCTCCTTCTCTCTCTCGGACCTCCTTTTCTTATGTTGGCCGCAAAAACGTTTCATTGTTTAAATGGGAAGGGGCCATTCCATCCGTATTCATAGTTCATTGGATACAACACACACACACACACACACACACACACACACACACTCACACACACACACACACAAAACGCACCGCACTTTTAGTGCAAATCACACTTCATCCTATTCCGAGATGATGGATGCAGGTTTTCTGTGGTTTTTCCTGCATCTCAATTTCCGCAATGATCGGGACCGTAATACATTGCGGAAATTAACCAAATGGCCATCCTTTGGGTGCACGCGACTGCGTCTTACATTTTTATATTTAATATACCGTTGACAAGATATTGATTACTAGATTTGAAACTAGATTCCAAGAGGGAAAAATAAAAAAGGTTAATCGATACAAGTCTAAAATCCAACTCAATTAGAGGAAGGTCACGTTCCAAATTGTTTCCGACGTTACCAAACCAGTCCGGAAACTGATTGGGAAGCCCTTGAATAAAATAAAAAAATATATAAAAAGTAGAAATAAATCAGAGAAAAAGAGGATCCCTAGAAATGGAAATCTTACTGTGGGTGGAGTTTTTGATTCATTTAAATGAAATATGATGGTCTTGTTAAACATACTTGTAATCACTAATTTAATTTACTTTTGAAAATATTAATAAGAAGCCAAATGAGCATTTTCATTTTCCATACTTAAAATCTCCGAACAACTTTTCTTCTACGTCTCTATCGACCAAAATAATGACTTCTCTAATATAAAATTCCAAGGTCCAAAGCAACTTTTTTCTTCCTTTGTAATCGCCCTTGAACACAGGTTTTCAAATAAAAAATTATTTTTGCGACGAAAACCGACGGAATTTATTCTATATTCTTCTCACTTCAATAATTTTGGTCATTCCCTCAAGGCACTATTAATAGTGACGTTTTTTGAAATCAACATCTTTGTTCCCAAACTAGCACTAGTTTGAAAAAGCTACTGTGTAGCGAAACACGTCACTAATTTTAATTTGAACGTCAGTTCAAAATAAAAAATGAAGATTTAAACAAATTAAATTGTTTTATTTCATCAAAGATTAAGTTAATATTTATATAAAACTATGACAAGATTCTGTGAGTAATGAACCTGCTTCCGAACCATTTTCATACTATGTGCTGGAAAACGGTAATTACCGGTAAATATTCAGTTTTTTATTTGAGGAAGGTGGTTTTCATGTAATTTCCTCAATTTTTTCATTTTCAAAAGTTGAAAAACATATATTCATTACTATAATTTCTAAGATTTTTTCTGTCCAGATAATCTGCTTCCAGTTCTTCTTTTCTTCCTGTTCTATTTCATCTTTGATTTAATTCTGTATGGTCTGCTCAGATCTCTCCTTGGATGTACCGTTTAGGGGCTTGTTGTGACTTATTGCCTCTCGTCAATATAATTATTGATTAAACCCCCTTTTGGGCGTCGACCCAGCAATGTAATGGAACGCCTCTGATGCGATAATTACGGTGCACCAGTGTCGAGCGCGGTTAGTACTTGGATCGGTAAACACTGGGTAAACACCATCGTAGAGCACGTACAGAAAGAAATTAGACTACTAGGGTGCACTTTAAACTACTAGGGTGAGTAGCATACCACAGCTCACAGGCATTATACTGTAACGTTTATTCTAATTTATATTTACAATTAATTTATATTTACAGATTTATATGTAATTCAGTCCTTATTTAATAATTTATGTCATACACTAAACACACTAATTATAATTTATATGAGAGTCACTTAATAAGCACTTATTCGAGGCGCGATTACTTTCCTTCGGTATCAACACTGACTGATTGACTAATTGCCTGCAGCGATGCTGGTGGCCTATTTATACTCGCGCGCCGTAATTCTCGAAATTTCTCGGCGTTCTCGCGGGTGCATTGGATATTCTCGATGTTCTGGCGGACGCACCGATGTTTCTCAAAAATTGGGCGGAGGAGCCATAGTCGTCTCATACGGGGATTTCACTGGGGGCACTAAGTGAGAATATTATTGCAGTAGCTCGCGTAACATTGCCCCCTCCTTAAGAGACAGTTCCTCCTGGAACTAGCTAGGAAACTGGAACGAGATGACTGTATCGGCAACTGGTCCCCTTGTTGCATTTTCCAGTTGTATGGAAGTAACATGCGACCGTCTTCTCTGTTGGCTGTGTCTCCCGAGCATGGCCGCAAACCAGTACCTGCACTTCGGTGTCTCGGAAGATTACTTCTACCATGTTACGGATTATTCGCCAATCTAAATGCCTACATTCAATCTTGGGCATGGCTAGCCTATGCACGTTCAATTCAAGCACATGCTCCCGCAGGCTTCGTAATGCTTCCCAGACATCCTCGTACGTTGGTCTTTCGTCGAAGGTGTTCCTCGTCACTAGGTGGAAATTGTAGCGGGAGCCATTTTGCAGCTTCAAAGCTTTACCTGGTACTGGTAACTGGTTTGCCAAAAGTCGTGCACCACTCTTCTTTATAAACAGAGATGCCAGTCCGCGCGCATCGGTTACGCTGGCAGGGATGTTTATTGCCAGTGAGTATTCCTCCGGAACGGTAAGCAGGTCTTGTCGTCTCTTGGTGGTGACGCCGAATCTCGCTTTTCCGGTACCACCATAAGCACCCATGAACTCTACAAAAGCAGGATCGGCTACTTCCTGAAGCTGGTTTACTTCCTCCTCGTGGTCACCCTCGAATGGCGCTAATCGGTTACGGTGTACCACCTTTGGCTTTCCATTTGGGATCTTGCTGATACGATAGATGACATCGTTGATTCTTTTCTTTACGAGGTACGGACCGTCCCAAGCTCTCTGCAACTTTGGAGAAAAGCCCTTTTGTCTTCTTGGGTTATGCAGCCAGACTTTGTCTCCTTCGTGGAAACCTCCTTCCGTAGCTTGCGTATCGTACCTTTTTTTCATCCTATCGCTAGCGATCTGAAGATTCGATCGAACCAGCTCGTGTACGTCGTCCATTCTTTTTCTCAGCTGGGTTACGTAATCTTCACCAGCTATGTCTTCTCCGGGTCGGCATCCAAATTCAAGGTCGCAGGGTAATCTCATTTCGCGTCCGAACAGAACTCTTGCTGGTGTTTGGCCGGTGGACTCATTGATGGCGGATCTGTAGGCCATCGCGAATAGCGAGAGATATTGGTCCCAATCTCGCTGATGGTTAGATACTACTTTAGACAGATATTTGCCAAGAGTTCTGTTCATTCGCTCTACCATCCCGTCCGACTGTGGGTGCAAAGCCGTAGTTCTCGTTTTCTTCATGCCGAGCTTTTCACAAACTTCCTGGAACAGCTGGCTTTCGAAGTTTCTGCCCTGGTCGCTGTGTATTTCCAGGGGCACTCCATATCGGCAAATGAACTCATTCACAAGCACGTCGGCAACCGTTGCGGCTTCTTGGTTTGGAATGGCATACGCTTCTACCCATTTTGTGAAGTAGTCCATCACCACCAAAATGTACCTGCTGCCATTTGCTGTCGGTGGAAACGGTCCGGCAATGTCCAGGGCAATGCGTTCAAAAGGGCTTCCGACATTGTACTGCTTCATAGGAACCTTTCTTCTCCCGTGCGGTCCATTGGTCGTAGCACAGGTAGTGCACTTCTTACACCAGTCCTTCACATCTTCGGAACTGTGCATCCAATAAAACCGTTCTCGCACTTTCTGGAGGGTCTTCTTCACACCTAGATGTCCTCCTGACGGACTGTCGTGTAATTTCCGCAGTACTGCTGCTATCCTTGTTCTTGGAATCACCAACTGTCTTCTACTTTCGGAACCCTCATCGTTCTCGATTACTCGATGTAGCAAACCGTTTTCCAAAACCAGCGAGTCCCACTGTGCCCAATACGATTTCATCGTTGGCGAGTACCTTGAAATCTCCTGCCAAGTAGGTCGACAGTTCTCCTTTTTCCAATGTCGGATTTTCTTCAAGTCGGGATCGTTCTCTTGTTCCTCTTCCAACTTTTCTGGTGTCCATTCGTCGTTGGTCACCGTGGTTCTTCGAATCGCAGCTTCCTTAGCTTCTGTTTTGCTGCAGTGAGAGCACTCTGCAGGGCATGGTCTTCTAGAGAGGAAGTCTTTGGAAGGTCTTCGGGTCGAAGCTGCCCTCTGAAGGTCGAACTTTCCTAGTTTTTTCTGCTGGGCATCTTTGTTTGTAGCAGTTCTCGGTCGCTTGCACGAACTGCGTACATGTCCCATTTCTCCACAATTCCAGCATCTCACAGCCTTCAGTTTTCCATTTGAGATGCTTTTCATCATGTTGACAATCTGGTCAAGCTTGTTCTCCACTTCTTCGTCTGCTACAGCCCTCACCTTGCCGTATACTCCGGAAGCCTGTGTAGCTGCTTCGTACCCCAAGGCTGCAGAGAGTACGTCGACCAGTGTCTTATGCCGAGCCAAGCGCAGAGTTCTCTGCATTTCATGGTCACGAACTCCGTCGATGAATGTCTGTACCCCTAAACATTCCATGACATTCTCCGGTGCCGATGGATAGGCAAACCGCACCAACCTCGCAATGTCTGCTTCGAATTCTTGCAGAGTTTCGTCGCGTTTTTGTTTGCGGTTTGTCAGCTGCGACTGGTACAGATGCTCCAGGTGTTCCAGGCCATATCTCATATTCAATCGCTTTTTGAGTTGTTCAAAATCTTCGGCCTCTTCCACTGGAATGGTCTGGAGGATATCCATAGCGTCTCCTCTAAGGGCAAGAGTTAAATTTAACGCTTTTTCCTTCTCACTCCAGTTGTTTGCCTTTGATGCCGCCTCGAATTGCTTGAGATAGTTCGGCCATGACGTTTTGCCATCGAATGTTGGCAGTTTCACTCGGCTGTTAATGCCGTTTTCCATTTTCGGTTTCAACTCTACTTTCTCTGCCAGTTCGTCGTTATTCGGGGCTTGCCTAGTTGTAATATCCGGTTTATTACTAGTCTTCCTTTCGATTTCTTTGATTTTTTGTTTCATTTCTTGCTCCATTCTTTCAATCTTTTCTTCCACGGCAGAAATATCAGTCTTCATGGATGTCATTTCATTTTTCATGTCCGTCATTTTATTTTCTATGTCCGCCGAAAGTTTACTTTCCATGGATGAAATTTCGTTTTTAATATCCGTCGAAATTTTATTTTCCATGTCCGACATTTTGTTTTCCATGTCCGACATTTTGTTTTCCATGGATGAAATTTCGTTTTTTATATCCGTCGAAATTTTATTTTCCATGTCCGACATTTTGTTTACCATGTCCGACATTTTGTTTTCCATGTCCGCCGAAAGTTTATTTTCCATGTACGACAAGTTTTTTTATGGAAGAGGTTATAGAGGCGGACGCTTCGTCGGTGAATTCAAACGTTTCCGGGTCCAATCCATTGTTAATCATAGCTTCTTTTAGTCGTTCCACTAACACTGACTTGACCCCACTTGTGTCCAGTTCGTAATCCTCCAACTCTCTTCGAAGCTCTGAAACTTTTAATTCACAAAGTTTCTTCGCCATCTTCCTGTATATTTATTTATTTATTTATTATTTTTTTTAACCTCACACCTGACACCAATGTAACGTTTATTCTAATTTATATTTACAATTAATTTATATTTACAGATTTATATGTAATTCAGTCCTTATTTAATAATTTATGTCATACACTAAACACACTAATTATAATTTATATGATAGTCACTTAATAAACACTTATTCGAGGCGCGATTACTTTCCTTCGGTATCAACACTGACTGATTGACGAATTGCCTGCAGCGATGCTGGTGGCCTATTTATACTCCCGGTAAAGTTTCGGGTCCTGGTAAAGTTTCGGGTCCTGGTAAAGTGCACTCAAATGAATGCACTTCTAAGATAAGATAATATAAGCCAGAAGGCTTCAATAGCACATGTATGCAGGAAAGAAAAGAACGAAACCCCTTTGCCACTTGTTTAAATACACTAAATCATGTGAACGACAACCGACTTACGTCTCATGTTCGTGTCACGCTCATACGCTTTGACCAGGAAAGGAATTTACCTTTCAGTAGTGAATTCTTGATTCATATTTGATTTATAATTGGTAGAAGAAGAAGAGACACGAAATCGAAGTGGGAATTTCAAGATGGGCGTGACTATTTTCCGACAGACGGGCCTCGATCATCGCGCATAGAAACGTTGATTTCGACTCTCGTCGACAGTAAATATATTCAGCCTTGAAACATTTCTCGGTGTTGGGCATGAGAAAGGACTGGCTATTCGCCGCCCATACGATAATTTATTAATTCAATCGAGGGAAGTAAAGTGAACGAAATTAACGTTACACACCCTTACAACCCGAAAAAAAAAATTTTTCAAAAAAAAAATTTTTTATAAGTGAAAATCATTGAGCTATTACGAGACTGAAGTAAAGAGGATATTAAGAAGATATTGAAGGATAGGAAGACTAAGAAGAAAGGAACGAGTCACTGCGATACTGAAGGGAAAGAACAAATTTGAGGAGATTCTTCCGAATAATTAATTTAGAGAAAAATAGAGATTAAAAAAAATATGAAAGAAAGGGAGCGTTCCAAAGTCTTCACCGGTAAGCCAGGTGATTTTTTTTCTTCCTAGGCTCTTACCAGGGAGGTTACCAGTTAGCGTCCACAGTAGCCATTGGTCATCGCGCAAGCAGAACATTAGGAAAAAAAAAGAATCATCCCACAAACACAGCAGAACTTTGAACGGTAAATTCTGAGAAAAGCGGAACCAGTACCAGGTATCTACATACCAATAATTTTAGAAATTTAATAGTAAGATAAATCACTGCATCAGTGGGTTCCCAAAGATAATGACTTAAGATAAGATAAGATAAGGAAAGAAATGAGACTCCCATCAGATACATTGATTATCGCTCAGTTAGATAAAAAAGATATGGATGAGCTATTATTCATAAAATGTTTCTTTATTTAATTACTACTATCATATGAATAGAAAAAAAATATATATTTTTGGAACAAATCCAAGGAAGTTTGTATTACTCCCTAACAGAATGTAGCTCCTGTCAAGCTAAAATGTTTTGGAACAATGCCAAGGAAGTTTGTATTACTCCCTAACAGAATGTAGCTCCTGTCAAGCTAAAATTTGGGGAAAAGAGAAATTGACAACGGCATCCCACAACAGTACTGTTGGAAAATCCCCAGAGCGATATGTGAGCCATGTTGGCACAAACGCAGTAGCTAACCCCCCAAGTAGATTTAACTAAATGACAGCAGACCTTAGCCACCTCTGCCTCCCAGGCTGATTAACCCCCCGACGCTGAACCCTGAAACACATTCCAGACCGCTCTGAGCTCCCTCAACACCCACTGCTGAGAAATCCAACAAAAATATAATCAAAAAGGGAAAAGGTAATGCAATAAAATATAGACAGATTGAATCCATGTCTATAAGTGAAATATCTAGATCAATCTTTCGGAATGATCATAGATAGAGGTATGTAATGAGCAAAATAGAAAAATTTCAAGTAAACAAGATATTAGGTAAGATATTGATTGAAGATAGGCAAAAAGAATTTCTGTAATGTAAGTTGACATCTCGAACATATTAACAAATAGATAATAGAAAAAATTTAAAACACTTGAGATACTAAAAATTTTCAACATGAAGGTAATGAACATTTTTAAGATAATTAAGATGAAGGAAATTTTAAAACATTTCAGATATTAAAATTTCAAGATAGTTAAGATAATAGAAATTATAGATAACTGAAGTAATAAAACTTTAGAGCTAAGATAATAACTTCGATATCCCCTGATATGTCAGCAACTATGTAAGTTAATTGCAAAGTCAAATTGTCAATGGTCTAAAAAAAATTTAATATACCCTTTCGGTATATAAATACAGACAAGACACTTTGTCTGTAACGATAAGATAAGATAAGTACTATAAAATATATAGTACAGTAGACTACCCTTGTCCACTTAGATAAGATAAGATAAGATAAGTTAAGATATTTATCGTAAACTACGATAATTAAGATAAGATAAGGTACTGAAGATATAATATCACCCCTAAACATTTAAGGTATATCCGATATTTCTCCAAATCAATTAGACCCAATTCATTAACCTCTATGCATGTGCGCAACAGGTTTATTACTCAATTTGATTTGACGGTGCAAAAATAACTTTTTCAAAATTATAATAAATTAGAATATTTTAAAAATTCGAAAAATTCTCAACAGATTTTATATTATAATTCTTAGATCAGAATTCCATCCGGCTAGGAAAATATTTATTACACTACTCATTTATCCCAGAACACGAAGGTTAATTGGCTAATCAGTAGTAGGGAAAGAAAGTCATTATCGTTTACTAGTCAGAGAAAAGGAAAATCTCTATGATAAAAAGATTAAAAAAAATATATTCGACACACCAACATACAACACAATTAAAATGAACAATTAGGAAAGATATATAAAAATGAGGTACGAAAATTTTCAAAAATAACTTGAAAAAAAGTATTAAGTAATAGTTAATAGGTAATTTTTATGCTGTTGTGCTATAAGAGTCAAAAATAAAGGAAACTATCTTTAGCAAGCTAAGCTAATATACGATACATGTTCATTGCGACACAAGGCAAGATAATTTCCATGTGCCATTTCCTCTGGCACACAAAAAGGTAGGTAAGGTAAAATATTTCAGTTTGTGTAACTTGACACAATTCAACTGAAAAAGATAAGGAAAATATTCCAGTTTGTGTAACTCGACATAATTCAACTGGAAAAGATAAGGAAAATATTTCAGTTTGTGTAACTTGACACCATTCAACTGAAAAAGATAAGGAAAATATTCCAGTTTGTGTAACTCGACACAATTCAACTGAAAAAGATAAGGGAAGATATTTCAGTTTGTGTAACTTGACACAATTCAACTGAAAAAGATAAGGTAAGATACAGATATATAATATTATGGAACATACTGATTTTAGCTTGAACTAATTAATATTCCAAATTTATATACCCCAAATTGAGTAACCTTATGTTACAATGATGTTATCTAGTTCACACCCATGACTGATTAACTTATAGCACCACAGAGACATATTTTGAAGAAACGGGAGTTAAATATATAATCAGAAAAATGAAATTAAAGGAAAAAAACATGGTTTAATCTAACAAAAATTATTAACTATTGAGCTTTTACTAAATTTTGAAAATTCATTCAATCCAATTCATGAGATATAAGATAATCAACATTTAATTTGGAAATTCGTGCCATTTTATCATACGTTAATTTACGGTATTAAAAATATAAGATAAAAGAGAAAAAAACGAGTACTGTTGATATTGACGAAAAAGAAAATTTTATAGGTACGATACGTAAAGATATACGATAAAAATATAAAGATATGTTAGATAAACGGTAATAAAAATAGATATTACCAACTCAACATATGAACGATATGATAAGTAAAAGATAGAAAGATAAATAATACGATAAGTGAAAAAAGATATATATATATAGAATATTAAAGTGATTGCTTCTGACTTCAACTACTGTCCAAACTTCCAAGTTTCAAGATTTATTGATATAAAGCAGATGTGTAAAACAAGGCCCCACGTTGGGCGCCAATTTGCAACGGCTACTCAGGTTAGAGAGCACCTCAGGTGTAGATTCTGAGACCAAACTAGTATAAATTCAGAGAGTAGTCTTACCGGTTCGCGGGTAATTCTACTTGAAATTCAATTAAGGTGAAATAAAGATAAATTATGTAAATTAGGAAAGGTAAGTGGGCGCCACTCTGAATAATACTAGTTTATTTGTTATTCACCTCTGCATTATAGCGACAAATCCTGGAAGATTGGAAGGGAAAAAAACTATATGAACAACGTTATTAAATTTACAAAGTGTATATTTTCAAAAAAAATTAAATAGCAAAAAAAAATGACTAGTCGACATATGTTGTTGTTGGGGAGCAAGAACTATTGTACTTTCCTGTTGTAGTAAAGTTGTCGGAAAACTTGCAGTCCCGGATGAGGTATTCCAGGTAAAGTATTCCAGGTAAAGTATCTCGGGTAAGTGTCCCAGGTAAAGTATTCCGGATAAAGTGCTCCAGGTTAAGTGCTCCAGGTTAAGTGCTCCAGGTAAAGTGCTGCAGGTAAAGTATTCCGGATAAAGTTTCGGGTCCCGGTAAAGTTTCGGGTCCTGGTAAAGTTTCGGGTCCTGGTAAAGTTTCGGGTCCTGGTAAAGTTTCGGGTCCTGGTAAAGTGCACTCAAATGAATGCACTTCTAAGATAAGATAATATAAGCCAGAAGGCTTCAATAGCACATGTATGCAGGAAAGAAAAGAACGAAACCCCTTTGCCACTTGTTTAAATACACTAAATCATGTGAACGACAACCGACTTACGTCTCATGTTCGTGTCACGCTCATACGCTTTGACCAGGAAAGGAATTTACCTTTCAGTAGTGAATTCTTGATTCATATTTGATTTATAATTGGTAGAAGAAGAAGAGACACGAAATCGAAGTGGGAATTTCAAGATGGGCGTGACTATTTTCCGACAGACGGGCCTCGATCATCGCGCATAGAAACGTTGATTTCGACTCTCGTAGACAGTAAATATATTCAGCCTTGAAACATTTCTCGGTGTTGGGCATGAGAAAGGACTGGCTATTCGCCGCCCATACGATAATTTATTAATTCAATCGAGGGAAGTAAAGTGAACGAAATTAACGTTACAACACGAGCATCTTACTGTTCCACCAAAGTTCTACTCACACACCCCTCAACAATGTTATTATTGAATAATAAGAAAAAAAACAAAAAGGCGTTTATAATCAAATCATGTTGAACGAGCGTTATTTGAATTCGTTTTCAGGTTTAAATAGTGTTATTATGAAATGTTCTCCACAACTATTAATCAACAAGTACCTTTCGTCTCCTGGCTGGAGGAACGATGAAGTAAGTCGTTACACAGTGGTCTCGTAGATACTGATTCCTTGATGTACCATTACCAGGTTCCACTTCATATTCACCTCCAAGGTAATCTAATGTGGCTTGTGTGATGTGTACTCTCCTGTAAAGAAATAATTCTATAAGTGCAGAAATAAATAACGTAAAAGTGTGAAACTTAGGATAAACCTATAGTAGTTAGGTTTTGTTATGAGCTGTCGTACAGCAACACTGTTTGCGAACGAATGCTGGCAATTGGCCGGAGAAATAGTAAAATCAGTTCTTAAAACATCGAGTAGGTAGTTAGGTACTTCATATCTTTGGGTAACGTGTTGCTTTCTTTCTAAGATATTCTTATATATACATTATTTAAGTCATAATAAACATCAATAAAATCGAATAATATGCTGTCAGAAATATTCAAAAAACAACAACCATAACACTAACGACCGGGTTACTCAATACGATGAAATAAAAATTCAGTTAATGACAAATTTGATCTGCTCGGGACAAGAACTGAAATTCAAATGGTGATAATTTCAACTTCGATAGTTACACTGTCCGCGTACGTTATAGTATGGTCTGCATATATCTTTGGTTACTTTGGATAGTAACTGGGAGGTCCGTATACAGATACATTCAAACACAAACGGAACATAGGGATTTAATGTATTCTCCGATCTAAATAGTCCACCAACAAAACATTTCTATAAGTTCACTTCAATAAATATCAAGTATTGATCTGGACAGCTGGATTCAGAATCACTGTAAAGAGGCCCGCCCCTTCACCTTCCGAAATTTGTTAGTTATGTGCGATGTGTGTGCGAACTGCGATTTAGTATTGAATAATTATTTGATGGGGTTAGTAAACGTCGCTAAATATTGAAACAATATGCTTACGTTTTATGTTGTTAAAATCGAAAATCAATTGTTAAATTCTCTTCAACAATTAAGGTTTCCAGTTAAGATAATATGTTTTGATTTCTTTTGGCCATACCGGCTTTCAGAATAAAAATAAATTCGTAAATAAAACAAAATAGGATTCTTTAAATTGAAACAAAGTTATGGGCTTGAACACTCTCACCTATCGACTGCTGTTTACTGACTGTCTGACGCTAATTAAGGACCGCCCACAGTAGAGAATACGGAGTGGTGGGAATTGTACGATATGTTATAGGTGTCCAAATAAACGATTGTAATAATCGTGTTTTTAATCTGTTGAAGCTGGATGTTGGTCGACTAGTTCAAAAGCAGTTCTGATACAATGCTTAAAATCCCTATGTTCCGTTTGTGTTTTAATGTATCTGTATATTAAATTCCTGAAAAAGCGGTAATCATTTTCTGAAACTTCGGCGAATTGTCTGTCACCAGAGCAACCGTACTTTTATTCTGCAAAGTTTGGTAACTACTTGTCATTTATCATTTCAGTTTATTGTTTGTTTGTTTATTGTAAATTAAAATTATCTGAACAGGAAAAAATTAAAACGTCTTTGGAAGCAGCAGAAACGCCAGAAACAGGGGTAAAGTAATATTGACAAATGACAAGTGGTCCGTATATACGAAACACGTTCCATGAAATCTGAAAACCGCTAGTAACCGCATTGAAAATCTATACGGACCGTATTTATAATATTGTTATTTGCACATTGGTGATGTAGAGCTCATGAGAAAGTTCATATGCACTAACGGATCAAGGTCATCAAAAACCCGTTGTAGAACTAAAATACATTAATGCAGTGCACGAAATGATATTGCAACCTAACCTAACCTGTCGGTTTACCTATAGATAGAGGCATCTCTGGTAATAGTCTTGAGATTACACGAACATTTGACTCAAAGAAAAGATTACGTCGATTACAAGGAAATTATCCAAAAATACTGATTCTTTCGATTTTTTATATGACACTTCCACAGGTGGTTGATATTAAATCTTTGCGTATGAGCCAGAAACAAAACAGCCATACATGGATCTTCCAAGACAAGCCAAATCCGATCAAAGTTATTCAAAGCAAATGGTCACATATTGTTCCGGCATAACTGGAATTGTGGTCACTATACTGTTATAGTAACTTGGAACGGTCTATTCTGAATGGTACCAAACCATCTGTTGGCCAGATGTATGCGGGAAATAAGGAAAATGATCGAAACGAATGCTAGTCGAGACGAGATAAGGCGAGACTTGGTCTTGTTTCGTCTCGTCTAATTGAATAATGAGTAAACTCGAAAATAGTTTCTAAAATTTACATTTTCATGATTATCATACAATAATAAATACCAATTGTTATTATTTGTAGATGTTACTTATATCTTTCAATCTCACAAACTTAAATTTCTTCAATTCCGCTTTCCACCACTTTGAAATATGTTTCTATGGATGTTCCGAATTTGGTAAAGGGCCATGCTATGTGATCCATACGCCACGGAGCTATTGGCCTTGCCTTCGGATCCCATGTCCACAAAAAATTGACAGTAGCTGACCTTCAAATACCTTCTTCCAGCTATGGAAGAATGGTCATCCGCAATATAGATCTGATTTTTCTTATTCCCCTACACAAAAAATAAGCTGCGTCGTCAACGTTATACGATAAGTTAAAATGCTTCAAATGAATGAAAAATATTTTGAAAAACAATAACGTTCCATGATGGAGATCTTTCGTTGTTTTCTATTACCGAAATGTAAATAGCAACCAAAAGAGGATTAGCTGATTTCTTAACACAATAATACAACCATCTTGACACAGTTTGGAATAAGTTTTATCATAATTTTGGCAACTTCACATTTTTTTTAATGATGAATTATCATAGACTGACCCTTAGAAGCATATTAGCGCAAAAATTAGAAACCTTATTCGATTTATAAGTGACAAAATCAATCTTGAATTTTGTATTCAGCTCTGCTACCGCAAATGCCACGTGACGTCAGCCTACGGACAGACGACATATCTACTGCCTTAATAAACGCTCAAACTTGTAACCTACGTAGTAGAGACCCATTTTTACAATAACAATAATGAGATGCCGGTATGGGATGTTAAAATCGTTATTGTAAAAATGACCATGTCTAGACATCAACTAGACATCTCATCTCTAGACTCAACAGATGAACGACATCATGTTGTGAGAAACAAAGAAGATTGCAGAACCGTTCGTACTTTCGGATTTCGAGTCACGTGAGTTTGTTTACGTGTTATTAATTTGTTATAGTAGGGGAGCCCAAGCGGGGTTTTCGGGATTTACTAAAGCGCGGCAGATTAACATACAGGGGGATACCTTGTACCCGGTTAAGTATCTCCACCAAACATGAGCCCCATATACATGGCCGCCCATCAAGGAAAAAGGATCAGATTAGTAAAAAAAAATTGATCATCAGAAATTCTCGAGCGCGTCAGATTAAGGTAGGGTGAGTTAATGACATGCTAAAAAGTGTATATTCCACTAATCTGACAATTTTTGAGTGACGTAAAAAAGTGGGAGTGTAACAAACTTGTAAAAAAAATCGTCATCTTGACATTCTCGAGCGTGGCTAATTTTTTTTTCATTTTGAAGGAAATAATTCAAGGATAACGAAAACTATATAATCTGACGATTTCCACAAGCTGGATGGATCGATGTATCCGCTCTTTATAATAAATTAGGCCCAAAAATTTCGCTTTGCATGCGTTCACCGGTTGCGATTTCAACCCGGCATTGTACCGACGAGGGAAAAACGAACCTTCACAATTTCTGATGAATTCAGAAATTTTCCAAAAAGGATGCATGGATTTGGGATCAAAGGAGCATAATGTGCTGGATTCTTTTAACATCATACAGTCTTTTACTTGTCGCTTGTATGGGTTGAAAAAGTTAGACGATGTCAATCAAGCCAGGATTGTCATCTTCAATAATACGTACAAGGTAAAAGACAAATCACAACCCTTCTCCTTGAGTATCCGGAATTGCGATGCGTGCAACTTGCCACCCTGTCAATCGGAGCTACTCCAGCAAGTGTTACGCACAAGATTCATTGCATGCTTGTGGAGTAATGCCCATATTGAAAAATTATTGATATTTTACCAACGGACTATGGATGGAAAGATGTCGACGGAAAGTTGGAAATGATCTGGTTTGCAGGTGAGTATGAAATCGAGTCTGAAGAGGAAGATGATTCTACAGATGAAGATGATGATTAAAAAAAATTTAATTTTTCATAATTGTTTTCTTATAAATACATGTATTCTTCTTAAAAGTCATACACTTTTTTATTTGCATGCAATTTCCTGAGCTTTTCAATTAATTAAGTTCAACGTTTTAAAAAAATCGAAATAATTTTTTTTAATTGTCAGATTAGGCGACTTCCTCCAGATAATCGTTAGATTAGGGGACAGCACGTCTAGAACATAAAGATTAATCCTATATATCTTAATCTGACGCGCTTGAGTATTTCAAAATGGCGAATTTTTTTTGCACATTCTAATAATGGCCGCGATTTTGCGTCACATTCAAATCGTTTGATTATTGAATGAGAGCTTTTTTTAGGTTCATTTAACATCCCCTTACAAAATCTGACGCGCTCGATTAAATTTTTTTCTATCTCATTTTCAACCCTTACGTATGACCACCCCCTCCATGCAAACGATCAGATTAACATACGTACATTATTAAAAATACGTGGGACATGGATAGTATCAATATCTGACCCGCTCAAGTATGTCCATACAACAGTTTTTTTTTACATTTTCAAAAATCTATAGACGCTCCCCCCACCGATGAAAAGGTTTACATTATTTAACATTTTTTTCTTTTTATCATCTAAGCTTCGCATCCCAATAGGTCTCTATGACGCTCGAGTAAATCCCCATTTAGCATCGTGGGCTCCCCTACTATTAATTAGTGTGTGGAAGTGTAATTACTTACTTAGGATAGAATATGCAAAGAAATTATTAAAATAAAAGTTGTTGTATTTGCACCGATACACGTTTCTATAATATTTTAAGAGTGTTCACCCTAAGAGACAACATGAAGTTCACTTTTTTTTAATAGTACACCCTGTATTTTTATTTACCATAGAATTCAGCGTAAAATTCTGCATCTAGCCCTATTCTTTTCCCGAAAATTGCGACGTTGCCAAGTTGGAGCGAAAATTGGTGCACTATAAATGCTGCCTAGTAAACGTTATCAGTGATAAGGAACTAAACTTATTTGGTAGGTACGAAAGTAAAGCATTAATTCAGGAGATTTCAATTACAAAAAACTTCATTTTTTCTTTAAATGGAACACCCAGTATATTATTACACCACCTTGTAAAACTATTTTATCTCTTCAAATTATGTATGTATAGTGTACTTTCTAAAATTGATTGTTTTGAAGAAAATTGCATTTTTAGTTTATGATTTAAAAATATTCAAGTTTTTAACAAGTTTGCTCTTGATGTGAAGTTTAAAATACTTCTATTTTCGTTAATTTTATGTGACAAAATCAAACCAGTCATTTTCTACCGTTTCTAGAAACTGTAATAAAATAAATAAGGTATCTACAAAACTCAAAATAAACAAATTGAACAAAAATAACTAACAACAAATAAGAAAGAACTAAAAACGTTAGATAACTATTTTATTAAATGTTCAAAATGACCACCATTTACTTCCATTCAATAATGAATGCGATCTTCAAAAGCTCTACTAGCACGATGTAACATCGGAATGAACAGTTCGGAAAACCTCTCTCATTCTATTCTTCATGTCTTCCTTAGTAGTCGCGGTTGTTTTGTATACTTGTTCTTTGACGTAACCCCACCCAAAAAAAGCCATTTTTGTAGGTTCTGGTGAACGAGGTGGCCATTTATGGGGTCCTCCTCTACCTATCCATCGTCCGTGAAATTCATTATTTAAATGTGCATTGAAAGGTTGGTTATGGTGAACTGGTGCCCCGTCATGTAGGTGTAGTTTGGCAAACTTATCTGAAGCTATGAAAGGAATGCGGCCGAAAACATTCGATATTGCCCTCGTTTAACTGAGTTTTGATAGCATGACACCAGAGAATATATTCACTGAGCGTGTGAATATCATCATCGCATCTAGGGAGCAGGTGATGCACCCAGGTAATTTTGGAGAAATCATCTGGTTCACCGATGGCTCCAAAACAAACCATGGCACTGTGGCTGGTATAAAAGGACCCAGAAAGAGAATGTTCTTTAGCCTTGGTCGATATACGACTGTGTTTCAAGCAGAGACGATTGCCGCTATAGCCTGTATTGATGAAAACATTAGAAGAGGATATACCGGACAAAAAATTGAAATATTTACTGACAGCCAGGCTCTGCTTAAGGCTATCAGTAATCCAACAACTAGTTCTAGACTGGTGAAAAACTGCAAAGAATCCCTCAACAGGCTCAACAAAGTGTCTCTAATATGGGTGCCGGCACATGAGGGGATTGCAGGTAACGAAATGGCGGACCAGTTAGCTAAATAAGGCTCTAAAGGAGACTTCATATGTTAGGAACCGTTTTGTGGAATCACAAAAGATTGCATAAGAGGGGAAATCGGGAACTGGCTAGATAGGGAACACCAATTCAAATGGAGAGTGACACAAGGGCACCTTCATACAAAGAGTTTACTGAACAAGGTAGACAAGGAACTCTCAACCAGGCTACTGATACTGGGTAAGAGACATTTGAAGACAGTTACCGACTTGGTGACTGGACACTGCACCTTGAGGAAACATCTGTACAATATGGGCAAAGTTAGTGAACCTATGTGCAGAAAATGTGAACTTGATGATGAAACACCTTCTCACATACTCTGCTTCTGCAAGGACTTAGAAGGAAGCACTTTGGAGATGAATTTATACAACACAGTACCTACAGTAAATTTACATGAAGTTTACTGGTGGAACTTTACTGTAAATAGAATGTAAATGATTTTTGTACCCTGGATTATAAGCGAAATTACATTGTACTTGTACTTATCCAATATTTTTGTGGTTATACACACATTTTCCAATTTTCCTGTAAGATTACATTTCATTTTTATATTTTGTAATTATGTAATTTAAATATGTATGGCTTCTAAAGAATATGAAACTATATCGATTCCCAAAAATTCATCTTTTAACAGAAGCGAAAAAGTGATACGGCTGAATATTCGTTTTTTTCGAAAAAAAAACGATATGATTTTACATCTATTTCTTTTCATATTTGGCAAACTAAACAACTAAGTTACTCTTAACATATTCTCAAAATACATCAAGGGCCTAAAATGCTTTTGTTTTCCAAATATTAGCCAAAACTTTTTTGCCGAAGGTATGCCCCTTAAAAAGTTTCAAATTAAAAATAAACATCCCCTTTACATAAACTAGTGGAATTAATTTTAAAAAGTTGTAAACATTTTTCCCTAAATACTGTGATTTTTACAAAATCAGTGTAATAGAATTACACCATTTAAGGAATTATACACATAATCAACCTAAAATTACATATTTGCGTAATTATTACATTACCCGCGTGACTCTATACCCCACGTGATTAATTAAAACCAATGAGAGACGATTTCTCTTACCGGCGAAACAACAGCGTGGGTCTTTGTTCATTTATCTAATAGTTTGCAGACGAGTTTCACGTGAGTTTTATTGTTTTGCACGATAAATAATTTTTAGGTAAGTTCCTATTATTTCTCAAAAATGTTTAGGTAATTGTGAAATATGCGGCACTATTAAAGCAACTCATTATAAATATATAATTCATTTAGGTTTCCATAGAAACAATAAACGAGCTCGATTCCAGAGTAAAAATACAGGTTGTACATGATTTTTGCGTCGTATGGTCATTTTAAGAAGCACATTAGTACTCGTGCCTATAACATTGTTACGTATCGCAGGTTGTACGAACTGGGATCCTACTGTTGATATTTTAGATACCAACTCTGAAACCGATGAGTCCGACAAGGATAAATTGAACAAAATGGCTCGTTTGTCCAGTAATGCAGATGTTGCTTTTACAGAATTATTGGAAAAATTTTATGGTCAACAAAGAGCATTTATTAATAATGCTGATACGCCATCTGTTGGAGACATTTTAAATGTATGGCAAATTTTAATGAACAAAAAAGCAATTTTATGGCATTTTCACAAACTGACCAATGTCGATATAGGTTCTCTTCCAACCATCATGATAGAGAAATCAGAGAGGTTCCAGTTGCTTGCAAAGAATCAGAAAAATATGAAAATTCCAGAATGCTTAGAAAATCCAATCCTTGAATCCTCATTTATAATGGCGATACACTTTAAGGAAGATATTTCTCACCTCTATAGGGAGATTAAGGTAAACGAACATTACTATGACTATAATTAGTTCGGGTGCATATTAGTTCGCTCCCGCGGTCAGTTGGGCTTGTTAATCCTATACTAGTTCGCTCCAAAGGTACTATACTAGTTCGCTCCGGCTACCTGTGACGTTCTCGTGGCGGGGATTAAAATGTGACCGTTGCCGCCGCCGGCTGGAGCGACCAATATGTCCATACCTACCTGCTCCATACCTAACCTAACGTAACCTAACCCAACCTAACCTAACCGTTGACTAATAACATAGGTTATCCGTTTTCACTTAATATTTCACTAACTTATGGGGAATTCATATTTTCAAATCTTTTCAATGTGTTCGATATTTTCACCTTTAGTCAACAACTAAAACTTTCACAATAATGAAATTAAAAGAAAATACTTTAATTTCATAACAAAATTTAAACCTTCCAGTTATTACCTAATAATTAGCCAAAAATCCCAACCAATCAAATTAAAAGAAAATACTTAATTTCCTATGAACATTTAAAACCTTCCAGGTATTAGTCATTGTCCCAAAATCCCAACCACCCCTCATAAAATTTAGAGCGGGAGCGAACTTACCTATGATGTTTTCGGGTAGGGGATAAAAATCTGACCGCCGGAGCGAACTAGTGTGCACCGAATTATTTCGTAATATGAAAGCTGATTCCCATTTAAATAAAATAATATAACAATAGTTTAGTAGGTAATACTATAATTTTTCTTTTCAGGAAGATTCAAGATATGATGTAAAAATTGATACTTTGTCACCTTGCATAATTAATAAAGGTAAATGAAGTAAATCAATGTACAAATAAACAAATATTTTTCAAAAAAATTTGTAAACTAAAGCTTCTTGAACAGCTGATATCCACCAACTATAACATTTTAGATATTATTTTTAAGTAGATGGTTAAAAAGTAACAAAGGGGAATTAATTTTTTTTCAACTTTCAATATATTGTTACGCGAGCTACTGCAATAATATTCTCACTTAGTGCCCCCAGTGAAATTCCCGTATGAGACGACTATGGCTCCTCCGCCCAATTTTCGAGAAGCATCCAGAATACGAAACATCGAGAATATCCAGTGAACCCGCCAGAACGCCGAAAGATTTCTAGAATTACGGCGCGTGAGTATAAAAAGGCCACAAGCATCGCCGCAGGCAATTAGTCAATCAGTCAGTGTTGATACCGAAGGAAAGTAATCGCGCATCGATAAAGTGATTATTAAGTGACTCTCATATAAATTATAATTAGTGTGTTTAGTGTATGACATAAATTATTAAATAAGGACTGAATTACATATAAATCTGTAAATATAAATTAATTGTAAATATAAATTAGAATAAACGTTACATTGGTGTCAGGTGTGGGGTTAAAAAAAATAAATAGATAAATAAATATACAGGAAGATGGCGAAGAAACTTTGTGAATTAAAAGTTTCAGAGCTTCGAAGAGAGTTGGAGGATTACGAACTGGACACAAGTGGGGTCAAGTCAGTGTTAGTGGAACGACTAAAAAAAGCTATGATTAACAATGGATTGGACCCGGAAACGTTTGAATTCACCGACGAAGCGTCCACCTCTACAATTTCATCCATGGAAAACAAAATGTCGGACATAGAAAATAAGATTTCGACGGATATAAAAAACGAAATTTCAGCCATGGAAAGTAAACTCTCGGCGGACATGGAAAACAAATTGTCGGACGTGGAAAATAAAATTTCATCCATGGAAAATAAAATTTCGACGGATATAAAAAACGAAATTTCAGCCATGGAAAGTAAACTCTCGGCGGACATGGAAAACAAATTGTCGGACGTGGAAAATAAAATTTCATCCATGGAAAGTAAACTTTCGGCGGACATGGAAAACAAAATGTCGGACATGGAAAACAAAATGTCGGACATGGAGAATAAAATTTCGACGGACATGAAAAATGAAATGACATCCATGAAGACTGATATTTCTGCCGTGGAAGAAAAGATTAAAAGTATGGAGCAAGAAATGAAACAAAAAATCAAAGAAATCGAAAGGAAGACTAGTAATAAACCGGATATTACAACTAGGCAAGCCCCGAATAACGACGAACTGGCAGATAAAGTAGAGTTGAAACCGAAAATGGAAAACGATATTAACAGCCGAGTGAAACTGCCAACGTTCGACGGTAAAACGTCATGGCCGAACTATCTTAAGCAATTCGAGGCGGCATCGAAGGCAAACAACTGGAGTGAGAAGGAAAAAGCGTTAAATCTAACTCTTGCCCTCAGAGGAGACGCTATGGATATCCTCCAGACCATTCCAGTGGAAGAGGCCGAATATTTTGAACAACTCAAAAAGCGATTGAATATGAGATATGGCCTGGAACACCTGGAGCATCTGTACCAGTCGCAGCTGAAAAACCGCAAACAAAAACGCGACGAAACTCTGCAAGAATTCGAAGCAGACATTGCGAGGTTGGTGCGGTTTGCCTATCCATCGGCACCGGAGAATGTCATGGAATGTTTAGGGGTACAGACATTCATCGACGGAGTTCGTGACCATGAAATGCAGAGAACTCTACGCTTGGCTCGGCATAAGACACTGGTCGACGTACTGTCTGCAGCCTTGGAGTACGAAGCAGCTTCACAGGCTTCCGGAGTATACGGCAAGGTGAGGGTTGTAGCAGACGAAGAAGTTGAGAACAAGCTTGACCAGATTGTCAACATGATGAAAAGCATCTCAAATGGAAAACTGAAAGCTGTGAGATGCTGGAATTGTGGAGAAATGGGACATGTACGCAGTTCGTGCAAGCGACCGAGAACTGCTACAAACGAAGACGCCCAGCAGGAAAACTAGGAAGGGTCGACCTTCAGAGGGCAGCTTCGACCCGAAGACCTTCCAAAGACCCTCTCATCCTAATAGCCTCTCTTAAATGTCGCGACGATAGTGTATACGTGGATGGTGAAGTTAATGGAAGGAAGTATACACTATTGGTGGACACTGGAGGAACGAGGACTATTATTCGCCCCGAGACTGTCAACACCCGGAAAAGACTTTTACCGACGAGACTGCGACTCAGGACTGCCACAGGTGAAAGCGCCAATGTCCATGGAGAACTACCGGTGCAATTGGGAATTGGCGCAGAAAAGTTCACCCACACAGTCGTTGTCGCCGATATCGAAGAGGACATAATACTCGGAATGGACGTTATGAACCTACATGGCTTCCAGCTAGATTTCAAGAACCGAGTGATTAGAGTAGGTTCTGAGGAGGTATTCCTTCACCCACACGAGAATAAGACTGTTCAGGTAGCCGTACAGGAGGATACAGTTGTACCCGCAAGGAGTGAATTTTTCACTGTGGCAAGGCTACAAGGAACCGTCGAAGAAGGAACACCGGTCATGATGGAACCATGGTATCACGATGAAGAGGTTGGTCGAGGAATCCTGGTTGGAAAAGGGTTAGTCATGACTGCCGAAGAAATACCTGTATGCATTATAAATGTAAATGACCATCCAATAACCATGAAGAAGGATACCAAAATTGGAACTTGCGTACCAGTGGCGTCGATAATTCATCAAACAACAACCTCCAATGATGCCAACAATAAATTTGAACAAATGATAGCAGTGGCTGGACAATCCCTTAGCCTTCAAGAGAAGAAAAAAATCAGAGAACTCCTGCTACAATACCGATCTCTTTTTGTACCAAAAGGAGGAAAGACAGGAAGAACATCTGCTGTCAAACACAAAATTGACACCGGCGACGCTAAACCGATAAGACAATCGGCTCGACGGCTACCACAGGCCAAAAGAGAGGAAGCGGAGAGAATTGTTCGCGAGATGGAAAAGGACAAGGTAATAGAACCTTCTACCAGCCCTTGGGTCTCTCCGGTAGTCCTGGTAAAGAAGAAGGATGGAACCACGAGGTTTTGCGTGGACTACCGGCAGTTGAACAATGTTACAAAGAAAGATAGCTATCCTCTGCCGAGAATCGACGACACTCTGGATACGCTGGCCGGTAGCAAATTGTTTTCTACCTTGGACCTGAAGTCTGGATACTGGCAGGTAGAAATGGATCCAGCCGATAAAGAAAAGACAGCGTTTACCACCGGATCTGGACTATGGCATTTCACCGTTATGCCATTTGGGTTGTGCAATGCCCCCGCAACGTTCGAAAGACTGATGGAAAACGTATTGCGAGGGTTGTCCTGGAAGACATGCTTAGTGTACCTTGATGACATCATAGTCTTGGGAAGGACATTCGACGAACATCAAAAGAATCTGGAAGGTGTCTTCAAAAGGTTGCAAGCTGCCCAACTGATGCTCAACCCCAAGAAATGTCAACTATTTCAGAACAAAGTCAATTACCTAGGCCATGTAGTCAGCAAGGATGGTGTAGCTGTAGACGAAGAAAAAGCTGCTGCCGTACGAAAGTGGCCAAGACCCACCGACAAGCACCAAGTTAGAAGCTTCCTTGGACTCTGTACATACTACAGGCGATTTATAAAGAAGTTTGCAGATATCGCTAAGCCCTTGACACGACTTACAGAGGAAGCAAGGGAATTTCGCCGGGACGAAGATTGCCAAACTTCTTTCGAAACCTTGAAGAAGCACTTGACTACTGCACCTATACTCGGCTATCCACTACCAGAGGGAGAATTCATATTAGATACTGACGCTAGCAATGTTGGAATTGGAGGAGTGCTATCACAGGTTCAAGGAGGACAAGAGAAAGTTCTGGGATATTTTAGTAAAGTCCTTTCCAAACCAGAACAAAACTACTGCGTCACAAGAAGAGAGCTCCTAGCAGTAGTGAAGTCCGTGGAGCACTTCTATCAGTATCTGTATGGGAAGAAATTTGTGATCAGAACCGATCATGCAGCACTTAAGTGGCTTATGCAATTCAAGAACCCTGAAGGTCAAATCGCTAGATGGATCGAGCGGCTCCAAGAATATAATTTCACTATTGAGCATAGAGCCGGAATAAGCCACAGAAATGCAGACTCCCTGTCTAGAAGACCATGCCCTGCAGAGTGCTCTCACTGTAGCAAAACAGAAGCTAAGGAAGCTGCGATTCGAAGAACCACGGTGACCACCGACGAATGGACACCAGAAAAGTTGGAAGAGGAACAAGAGAACGATCCCGACTTGAAGAAAATCCGACATTGGAAAAAGGAGAACTGTCGACCTACTTGGCAGGAGATTTCAAGGTACTCGCCAACGATGAAATCGTATTGGGCCCAGTGGGACTCGCTGGTTTTGGAAAACGGCTTGCTACAGCGAGTAATCGAGAACGATGAGGGTTCCGAAAGTAGAAGACAGTTGGTGATTCCAAGAACAAGGATAGCAGCAGTACTGCGGAAATTACACGACAGTCCGTCAGGAGGACATCTAGGTGTGAAGAAGACCCTCCAGAAAGTGCGAGAACGGTTTTATTGGATGCACAGTTCCGAAGATGTGAAGGACTGGTGTAAGAAGTGCACTACCTGTGCTACGACCAATGGACCGCACGGGAGAATAAAGGCCCCTATGAAGCAGTACAATGTCGGAAGCCCTTTTGAACGCATTGCCCTGGACATTGCCGGACCGTTTCCACCGACAGCAAATGGCAGCAGGTACATTTTGGTGGTGATGGACTACTTCACAAAATGGGTAGAAGCGTTTGCCATTCCAAACCAAGAAGCCGCAACGGTTGCCGATGTGCTTGTGAATGAGTTCATTTGCCGATATGGAGTGCCCCTGGAAATACACAGCGACCAGGGCAGAAACTTCGAAAGCCAGCTGTTCCAGGAAGTTTGTGAAAAGCTCGGCATGAAGAAAACGAGAACTACGGCTTTGCACCCACAGTCGGACGGGATGGTAGAGCGAATGAACAGAACTCTTGGCAAATACCTGTCTAAAGTAGTATCTAACCATCAGCGAGATTGGGACCAATATATCTCGCTATTCGCGATGGCCTACAGATCCGCCATCAATGAGTCTACCGGCCAAACACCAGCAAGAGTTCTGTTCGGACGCGAAATGAGATTACCCTGCGACCTCGAATTTGGATGCCGACCCGGAGAAGACATAGCTGGTGAAGATTACGTGACGCAGCTGAGAAAAAGAATGGACGACGTACACGAGCTGGTTCGATCGAATCTTCAGATCGCTAGCGATAGGATGAAGAAAAGGTACGATACGCCAGCTACGGAAGGAGGTTTCCACGAAGGAGACAAAGTCTGGCTGCATAACCCAAGAAGACAAAAGGGTTTTTCTCCAAAGTTGCAGAGAGCTTGGGACGGTCCGTACCTCGTAAAGAAAAGAATCAACGATGTCATCTATCGTATCAGCAAGATCCCAAATGGAAAGCCAAAGGTGGTACACCGTAACCGATTAGCGCCATTCGAGGGTGACCACGATGAGGAAGTAAACCAGCTTCAGCAAGTAGCCGATCCTGCTTTTGTAGAGTTCATGGGTGCTTATGGTGGTACCGGAAAAGCAAGATTCGGCGTCACCACTGAGAGACGACAAGACCTGCTTACCGTTCCGGAGGAATACTCACTGGCAATAAACATCCCTGCCAGCGTAACCGATGCGCGCGGACTGGCATCTCTGTTTATAAAGAAGAGTGGTGCACGACCTTTGGTAAACCAGTTACCAGTACCAGGTAAAGCTTTGAAGCTGCAAAATGGCTCCCGCTACAATTTCCACCTAGTGACGAGGAACACTTTCGACGAAAGACCAACGTACGAGGATGTCTGGGAAGCATTACGAAGCCTGAGGGAGCATGTGCTTGAATTGAACGTGCATAGGCTAGCCATGCCCAAGATTGAATGTAGGCATTTAGATTGGCGAATAATCCGTAACATGGTAGAAGTAATCTTCCGAGACACCGAAGTGCAGGTACTGGTTTGCGGCCATGCTCGGGAGACACAGCCAACAGAGAAGACGGTCGCATGTTACTTCCATACAAATGGAAAATGCAACAAGGGGACCAGTTGCCGATACAGTCATCTCGTTCCAGTTTCCTAGCTAGTTCCAGGAGGAACTGTCTCTTAAGGAGGGGGCAATGTTACGCGAGCTACTGCAATAATATTCTCACTTAGTGCCCCCAGTGAAATTCCCGTATGAGACGACTATGGCTCCTCCGCCCAATTTTCGAGAAGCATCCAGAATACGAAACATCGAGAATATCCAGTGAACCCGCCAGAACGCCGAAAGATTTCTAGAATTACGGCGCGTGAGTATAAATAGGCCACAAGCATCGCCGCAGGCAATTAGTCAATCAGTCAGTGTTGATACCGAAGGAAAGTAATCGCGCATCGATAAAGTGATTATTAAGTGACTCTCATATAAATTATAATTAGTGTGTTTAGTGTATGACATAAATTATTAAATAAGGACTGAATTACATATAAATCTGTAAATATAAATTAATTGTAAATATAAATTAGAATAAACGTTACAATATTTTTACATTCAAACTATTTCATATAAAAAACTCAATTTTTAGAACCAATATAATATGGTAAAAAAAATACTTAAATTCGAAATTTTTATGAATATTTTATGGAAGAATTCCTTATAAAATGTATTCATTTTAGTAAAAAGATTTGAGCTTTTTTTCTTTACAAAAAGTTTAGTATATTAATTTAGATTTATTGAAATCAATTCTACAAAGAACATCTTAAAATACAAAGTATATTGGGTTATTTTATTAGAGATAATGATCATACCACGTATGACTAAAAAAAACATTTCATCCTAAAACGTTTTCTCTTGAAACTTCTAATTTCCGAATATTCTTTCCAATTTATTTTGCTCATGTAATTACACTGAACTCTTAACAAAAAATGTACAAGGTCTGGCGAAACTTCGCATCATAGAATTGTATAGTAATTGTAATTTATAAATGTTTGCCAAAGCAAAATATTTTCAATTACTTTCCATCTTTCCATTAAACTGTAGACGATACTAAACGTTGTAACTAAAAAAAAGCTATGACAAAAGTGCGACTAAGTTTCACCGGATCGATAAAGTGATATAATTTAACCTATAAATTGGTTTTTAGGAGGAAACTACAAAATCTTTTTCGAAAAGGTACCAGTTATAGTTGATTCAAGTTTTCCAGAAGCACTGAAGTTTTGCTTCGCGCTTTATTTAATTTATAATCTAGATTATCCGAAAGAAACTTCGTGTGTTCTAGAAATGATTCAAAGACTTTTTTGAAAATTCACCGAGATGGAGGAACCAAATAAAAAAAATTCAATAACCCAAAAAAGGTAATTGCTTCAATTAACTCAATAACCAAATCCTCATAAGTAAGTTTTTTGTCACGATGACTAAGCAAATGTATTTTTTCAAAGAGTTTTCATATTTATTTTACGTTTTATATTTATTTATTATAGTTAGGTACTTGTTGCTTGGTAGAGAATTATGAACTGCCTGTTTCTCTATACAGTTTGTCCAAACTTACTATAGGTAGTTGATAATATTAGGGAGATATTCGATCAGATATGAAAAAAATATCTAATATTGAATATGATTCTACTAATGTTTTGAAGAATTTGTTTTGTTCGTCAAATGTCGTGTAATAAATTGTATTTAGTCTCAAAAATGTTAGTTTTTCACATTTCGGTTTTTACTGATTTTGTAAATTTCACATATTTTAGGAAAATTCACATCTTTAGTGTATTAATAAAAATATCTAGCTTTACATTTATACAGGAAATTTACATCAACCATGTAAAATAGAACCACATATATACCGAAAATTTCACACAAATTTAGGAAAGTTACATTTTTAATGTATCGGTAAAATTATTTAATTTTACAAATATATATAAAATCTACATTAATCATGTAAAATAAAATTACATAATTACTGTAATTACTATAATTCCGGGAATATCACATATTTAGTGTATTATCATAAACATGACAATTTACAATAATTAAGAAAA
Source organism: Lochmaea crataegi (assembly GCA_947563755.1). NCBI lineage: Eukaryota > Metazoa > Arthropoda > Insecta > Coleoptera > Chrysomelidae > Lochmaea > Lochmaea crataegi. The sequence continues at coordinate 38,640,379 of OX387425.1, read as the reverse complement.
TTTACACTTTTTCTGTAACAAAACATACAGGGATGGCGTGAAGTTCACACATACCTACGAGTAAAATTCACTTGTTTAATGTAATTATTTAATTACATGAAATATTAGCTTTTACAACAAAAATGTAAATTATGGGTAAAAAAGTATTTCTATTCAAAATCGTTTCACATTTATCCTGTGAATAACAAATTACAACAAAAATGTGATATTATATTATTACAAAACTTAAGTATATTTACTTAAAATTGGTTGGTCACCAAAAAGCAAGGACCAGAGTGTAAAATTTATTAAACACTTTTTACTGTGAACCATCACAACTACTGAAAATCCCTCCAGTCAAACTAGTGACCTTTTTAGAAGACACGAAGCTTCTGGAATGGAAGTAGATAACATGGGAAATTGTAAAAAGATTCAGTTCAAGTGCCTGGGCTGATGAGCACAACCCAAATTTATGAATGAATGAATGAAATGCCCTCGTTTAACTATAAAAAAGCTTAAGTGCTAAGTACGAAGTAGTAATTATTTGAAAATAGATTTTTGATTAACATTAAATTAATAATGATTATACGTTAGTGCTTTTATGTGTATGTTTCATTGGATTTTGTCTATTAACATTTTTTTTTTCGAATACCGAATGTTAAAAGGTAAGCATTTTTTCAAATATGTTATATATTTCTTTCAATCCGGCAACGCCTTGCGAAAATCATATTATCGCGTACTCCAAACGAACACAATTGGTGAAGATCGGCCCGTCGCTATGCACCTGACTTGCTATTGGCAAGCGCGTGCGTGTGTTCTTCCTTCTCACTTCGACTATAGACTGAAATCGATTATCGGCATTGTTCCCTCACCCCTTACCGACACATTGTAGCTTCAAATAGGTTTGCCAAACTATACCACATTCGCCGCCTAACATGAGCAGGTAAATGATGAAGTAGTTAAGGTAATTCGTTTTGTAATAAATTTAAATAAACTTGCCCATTAACAGTTCCGTCAAAGAAATATGGGCCTATGACATGATTCCCAATTATTCCACCCCATACATTTAATGACCACCTTGTTTGACTGATAGTCCGTATACAATGCGGTTAATTTGTTGCATAATAATGGAAATTGTGTCTAATAACAAACCCACAAAATTGAGAAAATCTGTTTTGCTCAATTTGTGGTTGATCACACTCAGAAGGTTAACCGCCTTTCATAATCATTGTTCGGAATTCATATTCCTTAACCTTGTATTAGTGGCGCCCTATATTCGAACACAACTGGTGGCGCCGGGTCTAATAGACCCTCAATTGAAAAAAATATTGACTGCAGATGCGAATTTTTTCAAGAACACATTCTTATGTAACCTTCAACACTGATATATACTCTTCACAATAAACCTGATTTCGATCAAAATCCTGTTATATATTCGAATCAACGACGAATATACTGTGACTACTGAATTTTGTGACAAAAGATACTGAAATCGTAAAAAAAATATATTTCAATGAAAATATAATCACAATTTCATATGAAATCGTCAGTTTATAAACCTAATTGCTCATTCAACACAATTTTGGGATTTTTCTAGACAGTCGGAACAAACAATTTTAACATGAGTCAGACATAAAATTTTTTTGCATGTTACACAATAATATTTGGTTTTTCTGTCTGTGTGACATTCATAACTCCTTTTTCTGGTTCCATGGGGAATTTCTGGTTGTTCCCCATGACGAGCAGTAGTACCAGCTACTTCACGACGTCTTTGTTGCACGTTGGTTGGTACATTGACTGCCAAAGAACGCCGTTTCAAATGATCGTCCACCAACGATAGTGCGACGGTTTTCAGGAACTTTCGTCTCATCAACTTCAAATCAGAATTATTAGCAGTATGAAATATTTGAGCATCGATTCCAGCAATGTTCATAAGAGCATAAAAAATTACCATAGGCCATCGTTTCGTTCTCCGTGCGACATCATAATTTGACGATAACAGGTCTACTGTATCGACTCCACCTTTTGTTGAATTGTAAAACGTAATGATTTCTGGTTTATATTTGTCAACTGACGTAGGATCAATATGCTGTCATCATGATGGAGTCTGGAGGCTAGTATAACGTTGTTTCCCTTTTTCGGAATGTACGACACCAAAGTAATATTTTCTTGATATCCAAACATACTAGACAAAACTGGTCTATTTTTTATGTTCAGAAACTCAATAGGAAGTTCTCGTTTGTTCCTACGAATGGTGCCAACATAAGTCAATTTATGATCGCGTAATAAAGAATCTATAAGTTTGATACTTGTAAACCAATTATCGCAAGTGAGGTTGCGGCCTGTTTTTGATATAGGCACAATCAATCGTTCAACTATACTTGCAGCATTGTTCTCCACCCGAAACGGTCCTTCTGGTTGTTGCCCAACATAATCTTCTAAATTCTGTGTGTATAACATTTTAGAATCTACTAGAGAGAACATCTTCAAACCATATTTATTGGGCTTGCTGGGAATATATTGTCGGAACCCACATCTGCCTCTGAACCCCAACAGCATCTCATCTATGGTTGTGTACTCACTGACAGTATAGTTGTTTTTGCAGTTATTCACAAATAATTCGAATATCGACCTGATTGGAGCTAATTTGTCAGTAGCTTTTCGATGTTCTCGAGTTGCCAAATCATCGAACCGTATGCATCTCAAGAGGAACATGAACCGTTGTTGTGACATAGTGAGCCAAAATATTTCCACTCCACATCCCTTCCTGTCCCACAAATCTTGAAAATTGAGCAGATTACTCTTCAAGACACCGGCCATGTATAGAAGTCCAAGTAGAGCCCGAATTTCTGTTTTATCCGTAGGACGAGATGATTTTTCTCGCGTGAAATTCACTGCTATGGTTTCGATGAACTTATTTGTCTCCTCCACAATAATATCCAATATGACATCAGAAAAAAAGAGCTCCCAACATTCGATAGGGGATTTAGCTTGCTTAGCTGAAGGTTTCACACCAGGAAGATGGAGGACTTTATTTTCCGATCTAGTGCGTACGTTTCTTGGTGGCACATTTTTTTTCCAGATAGTTGTATTGTCTTTCGCACGAAAGATGGCCTCTTTCTTGGATCTTTTATTTCTAATAATTGATCTATCTATTTCTTCTTCAAATTCTTCGCCACTTTGTTCGGTATCAGTATTCTCCTCCCTCACCTCAATTCCATCTTCTTCGTGGACTGATTCATCGCCAATCACTTCATCTTCAGAACATACATCTTCAAGCAAGCGCAGAAGTCGTGCCTGCTCGTTTTCGTAATCCATATTTGACAATTTCAACTGAAATGACGAATTATCATGAAATACTTCAATTCTGACATAAATAACGCTTCTGATACTCACAGTTTATGGAAAAATGTAGAAAACAATAATAATAGATGATACTTGATCACGCAACGTAACTAGTGGCGCTGGGTCTGTCAGTCCTTTTATGCGAAATACACGTATTTATAGAAATCCGATCGAGCTGTTACTGCAGCACATGTGACACACTCAAGAGCTGGAAAGGTACTGTACTGAGGAGCCCAGGATCGTGGTACGTACGACGTACGACGTACGACGCAAAAATAGTCAGTTGGTATAAAAGCGCTCGGGTCTCTCAGATACGGCGCCACTAATACAAGGTTAAAAAATAATAATAAATATATTCATTTCACGCCGTCATTCACTTGATAGTTAGCGACAACTGTCATGGGTATGTCCGATGAGAAAAAACGTAGAAGTTGAGAGAAAGAATTGTCATTGTGACATAGAAATTTCTTTCCAAGTAAAATTTCTTTTCCAAATCTCATTACGAGAAAATAATTCAAATTTAATTTCTACTACTTCGATGTAATTTTTAGTGTAACGACAGTGATAGTTCTAGTCATACACCATTTTCGGTTGGGTACAAAAATCAGGCCCAGTTTCGGACTAGCCAGAAATTCTACAATTTTATTGAGATTGTTATTAGTAAGTGTCACTCTAACTTAAAATACGAAAACGTCGAATTCAAAGGTAACTTGTTAAAACTATGAATATTTTCATTTCATTTGTTGGTAAGGTTATTTTTGCTTAATTTAGTTTTGTGGATACCCTATTTATTTTATTACAGTTTTTGAAGGTAGAAAACGACTGGTTTGATTTTGTCACATAAAATTAACGAAAATAGAAGTATTTTAAACTTCACATTCAGAGCAAACTTGTTAAAAACATTAATATTTTCAAGTCATAAACTAATGAAGTGGTTTGACTTTACGTTTTAAGCTCTCTTTGATTCTGTTAGGTACATTTGTGTGGTGGATAAACTCATCAAATTCATGGAGAATATTAAAAAAAAACAGCCTGCAACTGTAACTAAATATTGAAATCATTTTGTTTACACAATAATCAGTTGTAATCAGTATAATTTGAATTTAGTTCCAGTGCTTATATCATGTTTATCTCTAAATTTAATGGATATACAATAGAATAACATTTCCTGGATACTTGAAATATTCATATCCATAATGATTTCACTATAAATGACAATAAATAATGCAGGTTAATAATGGATTGAAGATTATGAACACCAAAAGTGGCATTAACTGCTATAAATAAATTAGACAACCAAATACATATTGTTTAAGTAATTATTTCAAATTCAGTTTGACTACAATGGTTGCTATGCCTTTGCTTCTACATTTGAAAAAAATCCATATTAGGGATATAATGGAGATCTAGGTTAACCCAAGTCTCCTCCGGGTTCAATAGATGACAAAAGTAAATATCCGCAGTACAACGATTAATACTCAAACAATTTTTTCAACACCATTTCAGTAGTCGCTCAAATTAAATTAACAGCTCACTAGTGCCCGTCCAGACGGACGACTCGGTGGCGCCTCCAAGTAGCGCCCCTTTGTGCCGTGCAAACGCCTGGTATTTAACCAAAGATTACAAAATATATATAAGATTGTTCACTCGTACGAATTCTATCGATCAAAGGATTCATACCGCTGGTTACTGTCTGGTGACTTATCGGTTGGCGCCATGCTACAGTATGTCGCTAAATCCTTACTTGCATTTAATTTTGCATATTATACGGGTTGTCGCCTATCGAGCGCTGGTATTTTAGAATTCGTTGTTCGTGTTTATGTTTTATAGATATTTTAAATTTATTAATTAATTATTGCAATAAGGAAAAAATAATATTCATATTTTCCTCTTCAATAGCAAAACTTATAAAATAAATATTTTGTGATATTTGTTAATAGTCTTAGTTGTATACATAATAAATGGTAGTTTATCACTTTCCCACGAATTCTGAATGCAGTCTTGATTTTAAGTACTTATAATGTAAACAATGATAAAAATATAGAGAAGCAATTAAGGGCCAGAAATGTGCCTACAATCTCTAGAAACTTTGTAGAAGTATTTCATTTAGTTTTTCGGGAAACGTTCCGGAAGTAAAATTTCTTGTTCGCATTATTTTAACTCCTGTCTTCCAAAAGTAACATTAATAATATTAAAATTGTGGTTTTAAAATGCCTGTGTGTTGTGCTGTGATGGGTTGTTCCAGCAAGGTGGGAAAACCAGAAATATACTTTTATCGTTGTCCCAAAGACGTTGAGAGGTGCGTATTAAATTAGTTATTATCGAATCCGGAATTCAACTTTTTTAAACTATTGTAACAAAGATATTTGATAATAATAAATTAGTTAGTTATTTAGTGCTTATAGGTACTGGGTATTCATAGAAATTTGAAAATTCACATATCGAATTTATTAATAAATATATCCTGCAGCTGCATAATATGTTTTTACGGTTTTAACCTTGTGAATCTAAAAAATACGGAGTGTCTAATTTAAAGATCAAAATTGTTTTAGTGGTCCTATTATTCTGGTGGCCAATAAGTATATATAATTTAATTTGAGATATTCTGTATAAATAACCGCTAGATCATCAATAAGCATCACAAAATTACTAAAATGTTGAATAAAATCTGTCAATTGATTCATTTTAAAAATTTTAATGTATTTTTCACTTATACCTAAACTTTCCTTTTCAAATTCACATCCTGAACATTTTTCGAAATAATTAACATTTAAAAAAATTATATAAAAAAATACCTTTAATAAATCATCCTATTTGAATATACATTTCTCAAGTTACCCCTGTATAGCTTGGAATAAAATATACTCTTCTAATTCCCTGGTACCTAGCGGGGTCGTTATTTACAACAAAAGGGAGCCGTAAATATGATTTATGAGTGGGGCGATCGTTTAAAACACTAAGAAGAATCAGACCGCCTTCAAGTGAACTATCTTATATTTTTTTTGTAATCTTTGACTCAATGTTGAAATAAGGGTAATGTCCAGACGAGCATTTGTGGCGAGTGATTGTGGCAAATAGACCCGAGTTCCGAAGACGAAGTGGCTACACTCACCCGCTGGATACACGGGTTACTTTTGTTGGCGACTTCTAAAAACATTGGCAGATATCATTTTATTTTGATTGGCATGGTTCAGTATTAAGTAATACGGCATTTGATGCTAATTGATTAATCATCGAAGTAGAACAGCAGCCTGCAATTTGGCCCTTAAATGGTAATAATATTGATAAGAATAAAAATTGAAAAGGTCCATGATGATCCATTTATGCCATGAATAAAATATCTAGAAAGTTACTTAAAACAGAATCTATATACCTAAGCTGAGCTAAATTAACTATGATGTGTAAGATGCATACAAAAATTTGTTGACAATGACCACATTGAAATTGTCAAATCATTTAAATAGATGGTAGAAAAATCCCAGGGACATATAACAGGAAAGGGATAACAGATTAATGCAAGGAAATGTTGAGTGGATTTGGAGAAAACAGGTAATAAAAGTAAAAAGAAATTTGAACGAAAATAACTCTAATCTAATGAGTTTGCATCATACAAATGAAACTAAGGTTATGCGTCTCTCAGTTCAAGAGGAAAATTTGCTTCATTGTCATAAGACAAATGTATCCCTGTTTAAAGGCCCGGAGCACGACCTTCAAAAGTGAAAGGAGAATCTTGCTGGACATGGAATATCAGGTCTATAACCGCAATCAACATTGAACACTATCATCTGAGCAAAATATGGCTAGTCGAAGACACCTAGTCTCGTCCTTGACTAGAAGAAAATGAGTCGATGTGTAGCTGCTAAACGAGTCAGACTACAGACTTACCCAAATACAGAACTTCCTTGGAAACATTGGACTTGAAGGGGCAATGTAATTTGGAGTGATGCACAATAGACGTCGCACTTCACGAATCTGAACCTACCACTCAAAGGAACCAATAATAATGAAAAAAATAGCAAAGATTTTATTAAATAAGTTCAGAAGTCGATTGGACAACCACAAACTATTACTTACTACACATGAAACAAAATAGATATAACTAAATGAAATTGAGTATTAAAATAATACATTAGCGGTCTAAAAGTACCATCTGTGGAGCCCAAAAATTGCAAGATGCATTAAAAAATTGTTTAATATGGTAAATAGAGGAATGCTTTCGCAAATCTCAAGAACTTATTATAATGTATTTATGCAATCTCTCTGGCGTTGTAGATGATGGAATTTTATTGTGAAGCTAGAAATGGGAACTGTTGAATAAACATCAAAATCCAAAATTCTTGTAGGGTGTCTATGAAGTGGTCCAAATAATTAGTTATGCGTCCTACTAGTGAAACCAAATATATAACGAATTGTCCTTTTTTGTAATTCGAAAATAAATTCGAATTGAAGGCCATATCAAAGAAGAGAAAAGTAAGTTATTAATGAGGTAAAAAAAATTAACCTCTTCAGAAACACATTCACTAGCAAAACAAGCACAGGCATATATCAAAGTATATATATAAAAGGAATTTTTATGGGGATGTGGCAATAATACTAGAGTGTACTCTTTTAAGAATTTACTTCCGAGCTTTCGACTAGCATAGTATTCATTTTCAAGGACTAAAAACAGTATATAAAGTCAAATAAATTATATAGCAGATAAAATTAAATAATACTTACACTTCTAGGTGAGATTATTGGTAGAATATTGTGAAAAGAGTAATAAATTTCAACATTGGGATATATAAAACTCAAATAACAATATAAAATTTGAAATATTTTTATTGATTTATAAAATTCAATTCAATTGTTCAAAAATCTCCATAGTAATTCCTTTTTTAAATCCAAAATATTTAATGAACAGAATCTGACAGATATTGACCTTTTTCACAAACTAACCTTTTGGGGTTTTGATGGCGGAATCATAAGTAGTACATTCAGATATGAACTCAAAAACAGCAGACGAAACGTGGTTGACTAGTAATTGGAGCTTAAGAGCATCTGCTTCTTCCTTTCCTTGTAAATATCTGCTGAAATTTTCAAAAGTTTGAAACCAATGCTTCCATTGTTGTGAACAAGTAGGTACATTTGGATGCGTGGGGGACTTGGCATTTAGATCTCCTATGATTATGCCTTGTTTACCATCTGGGAGTACTGCTAGCACGTCATCTTCGTGTATCACAGTGTTTGGCCTAACGTACACCGATGCTATTCTAACATCTCCAAAGTTTGTCTTCACTATTTTTCTCATAGCTTCCATGGTGATAAGCCCGTCCGGCGTGTTCTCCTGGTGTTAGCGCAGCTCCTTTTTGACAAGGATCGCTGTGCCGCCGGAGTTTCCGTTGATGTCGGTTCTGTTTACGTTATAGCCCGGCCAGGTGAATCTGAAGTCATCTCCTGGCAGTTTTGTTTCCTGAAGTGAGAAGATATCAAAATCTTCCCTCTCCAAGATTTCTCCCATGGTATTCATGTTTGTTCTTAGTCCTTCCGTGTTCCATGAGCCGATCTTTATCTTACTTGGTAAGGTTTGTATATCCATTTACAGATTCGGGAATTTTTTCATGAATTCTTGGATCTGATGCAATAAAACAAATTAATTTGTTTAAATCTTCATTATTTATTTTGAACTGACGTTCAAATTAAAATTAGTGACGCGTTTCGCTACACAGTAGCTTTTTCAAACTAGTGAAGCTACAATGAAAAACTTTTAATTTATATAGTGCCTTAATACGGAATTCTAAGATATTGACAAAAGTATTAAAAATGGGGATAAGTACAAAAAGTGCCTAAATACGGAATTCTAAGATAAGATAATTTTAATTTGAACGTCAGTTCAAAATAAATAATGAAGATTTAAACAAATTAATTTGTTTTATTTCATCAGTAGTATGGATCTTCATCAAGTAAAAGCCTCATCTATTCAATTCTTGGATCATTTGAAATCCGTCCATCAGATCTTTGAATTGTGCCATTGTCACAAATTCTTTTGTTTTCCGCGTTTTCGGTTGATTTTTCTGTTGCTTTTGCGTAACTTTTTGTTCGGCTGCTGTTTTTGCAGGGTTTTTTTGGACATCCTCTGTAGTTTGCGGGGTGATCTCCTCCGCATTTTTAGCATATCGCTGCCTCATGTTTTCCTCTAGTGCAATCTGCGGCTCTATGTGCACCTGCACATCTTACACAGTCGAGATGAAACCCTTGGCATCTGTAGCATTCTATAGGCCCGTTGTTCCTCTTCTGCTCTACCACACTTATTCTTGTGTGGCAACGACTTCTTAAATTTTTATATTTGACCTCCTCTTTGGGGTCGATTGCCATCATAAAGATGGGTAGCGGTCTTTTGTCGCCGCTCCTGGACATTAATTAACAAACCCTTTTTGGATTTAGGCCTTCCATTTTTAATTCTTCTTCTGGGTCGGTGTTTTCGGCTAGCCCTTTTATTACGAGTTTTCTTTCTTTGTCCTCGCTGAGTGTGTATGTATACCACTCTATGCCGTCGAATTCTTTCATATAGGCAGTCATTCTCCTGTAATCGTCAGGAGTGGCTTCTTGTATTTTTGCGGTGTGACTATGCACTGTACATTTATGTTCCTGTTATTCACTCCTTTCCTAAGATTATTCCATGCCAACACCGATTTTAAAATGATTGGGGGGGTCTTTTCACGGTTGTTGGCATTTTGTTGGTTTCTTTTTCCGTTTGTATTGTGTCTGTAATTTCTTTTTGGATTATTTGTATGTCTAGTGGTTTTTCCCTTGTTTGTGTGTCCATCCGTGTTTCCGTGTTTTTTTTCTGAGGCTTTTTCTTTTGCCTCCCTTCGGCGCTGGTTTTTTTGCCGGTGCGATTTTTTTGTCTGAAATCTACCTCTTCTCTTCACTTTCTCTCTCTGACATAGTCTCGGTTATATCTTTTGCGCAATCATCGTCGCTAGTTTCGTTGAAATTTTCGTCGCCACTTTCTAGTTTCCTTTTTTTTGAGACTTCTCTATCTGTTTTTTGGCTCCTATTTCTAGGGCTCCTGCTTCTGTCATTATCTTGTTCCATTCTATCCAATTTTTCATTTGGTGATGTAAGTAGCTCGTTAGTGGTTTTTACCCGGTTTTCCAATCCGCTTATTTTAGTTTCTAGCGTGGCTACTTGCTTGATTCTACAATGCTGTCGCCTGGGTGCCTATTCACTAACTCGAGAGAGCTGTCGTCTGAGAGCTTACTCCTATGAGATCACTCTCTCTGTCGCTACTCTCATGCTACCGCTAAACCGTATTCACGACCTTCTCAGTATCTACGTAGTGTTGCCATGATTTTCACATGGGATTTATGTTGAATGCTAACTTCATTACTGTTTAATAAACGTACTTAACCATAGATTCTGGGTCAGCAAAAAAACGGTTTATTATTTTAAAAAATTGCTTACAAAAAATAACGGGAATTAAATAAAAAAATAGAGAAGTGAAGTTAGGTAATCGTAATGTCATATTTTTTGACATTTTGCTGGTTGATGTGCAATGCGCATGTTCACTCCACGCTCTATTGAGTTTACCCAGTAGAATAGGCGCATGGGAGTATGTGAGCTCTCAAATGAATATGGTATTTGCAATTTTGAGAGATCGCGCATGAGCACTTTATAAGAGTTTACTCTCCTAGGAGCTCTCACTTCTTAGTGAATAGTCACCCTGAAGGTATAAGGTCCAGTCAGCTCTCTGTCGGTGTGGTATTCGCGTCCTTATAGCGCGCCGTTTATGCGCGGGGCAACGAGGTGTCCTCCGTGTAATGCTGGTTGCCAACTAGACATTTTTTTTAATTAATGCATCGATCTTCTTGAGCCATATAAGCGGTTTCTAGAAAGATCCGTTTTTTATAATTAATATCTGTCGTTAAAGTTTTGGCATGTTCATAATTCATTGTGTGGCCTTCAGAAAATACGTGTTCAGCAAGTGCACATATCTCTGACTGAAACTTGCTGTCACTCTTATGGGATATTATTCTATTAGTAAGAGTCCTTTTTGACTGACCAATGTATTTCTTATCACCATTTTGCAAGTAATTTCATAAACTATGTTAGGTTATTTATTGGCTAGACCAATGGTATCCATTCAACGAATTTAAAAAAAAACATAAGTTTAATCCCTATTCTTTTAACCATGTTCAAAGTTTAAAGCAAACAGAGTATGATATAAGAATTGAATTTGCAGAATTTGTGTTGGTAAAATGTCAAGAAGATAATGACTTCCGGTTATACCGAAAGTGACATGTATGTCAAAATAGTTTCCATAACTTGTTCTCCATCTATGCCAATTTTTATAGAAATCGTGTGAGTAGTCTCCAATATATAGATAGTGTAAGCTCGTCGTGAAACGTATACCTTAACTACTACTATACAAGTCACACTTTTGCCATTAAAGTAACTCTACCATTTGAACTTAAGTTTGTAATATCCTTAATAAATAACAAAAAATAATGGTTTGAGTCCTATGCATTGCACCTTGAGGTACACCACTGGTAGATTTTCATAATCTTTGTCAACAATTGATCTTTCAACCGTTGGTTGTAGGTAAATGGCTTTTTAATTCCCACCTAATTAATCAGTTTGTAACCTAGTTGATTTCGATTGTAGGGAATGTACCTGTTTTCTTTTGGTATTACCATTGACTGTTACTAGATAGATTTCTGTTATTATAGCGCAATTAGTGCGAGTCGCGACTCCCAAGGCAGATGCAGGGTGAGTCAACGTGTAGTCGGTCTCGAGCGTGCAGTGTAAACGGTTAGCTTTTCACCCTTTGTCATGCCACTGGCAAGAGAGATTCGTGAAGTTTAAATAATGCGACATTAGAATAGATTGGAACAGAATAAAGAGGGAACAGATAGCATACACTACATAATATGACTGAATTTCAAAGGTTAAGTGTAACAAGTGCAAAGAACAGTACTTTTTCAATAAAAAGACAACCGAACAAAAATTTTAAAATTAATTACCGGTAGAGTAATACATTGCAAATCATCGATATTTATTGTAAATAAAAAAATACAACTGGCTTACCCCGGTTCACCACCTGCTTCCATGTTGTTAGCAAGAGTGACGTCATTGGACCACACGTCATACTGCCATTTTCGAAGTCCAAGAACTCCACAGAGTACTCTTCCCGAATGAATTCCCACCCTCATATTCAGTTGAACGTCGGTGGCTTCCACAACACTAGCGATGGCATCGATCATGTCCAAACCCATTTCCACTGCGCAATGAGCGTGATCTGATCGTGGTTCTGGAAGTCCAGAGACGCAATAGTAACAGTCGCCGAGGATCTTTATTCTCAAACAGTGGTTATCCTGAAACAATAAAATTGAATAAAGCTACTAGAAAATTATATATAATTTGCCCTAAATGATAATAATCAAAATTTATCATTTGAAAAAACTGTATCTATAACTGTATTGGTCAAACTGCCGTTATTGTTTTAAAATAGTACAGAAGTAGCAGTGGCGACGCCGAGGTGGAAAAACAAACTGCTTAGATAGACGATTTTGAGTACAGATTTTGTCAATTTTCTCGTATGAGTTCGTTCTTCTTATATAGTCTCCATGGATTAAATACTCGGAGTCTACACTTTAAAGACAACAGACATTGAGCGTGTTTTCCATTATTTGGTTCACCAGTGGCTGGATGTGAGCGAAACCGATAGTTCGCTAGTCTCTAGCCTAGACAAGGATAGTCTCCCAGCTGCCAAGTAATAGTGCACAAAGAAAACATGGAAAGGTGGAAATTCAAGGTTTAAAAAATTCCAGTAACCCAAGGATGACATAATTGAATTTCGTAACTCTAATAGCTCAACGTAAATGATTATATATATTTTCATGTTTTTAGTGTAGAATAAAGCAAAACAGAGAACTCATATCTGATATATGAATTATTCAATAAAAAAGTTTTTTAAAACTACAGGTTGTTGAATGTAGGTAGCACATAGGATACTTTTTATTAAAAAAAAATATTTTTTAACGTACCGAAAGAACCGTTATCGCCGAGGCCGCTTGCGGCCGAAGCAAGATAATCTTGAGGTCGTTAAAAAGTTTCGCGGCCATGGCATACACACTATTTTTCGTGCAATCGTTAAAATTATTAAACTACTTAGATAATTCAATTCAATTTATTTAACAATGTCACCGTGTGCTATGGAAATGATATGTTTCAATATATACAAAATATTTTGACAGTTCTTGACAAAACGCAAAATGTCTGATACTGATAGCGATATTTCAGTACCTTCCACTCCTCCTGAAATCAAAAGCGTTGTAAATTCGGCGCTTTCCGTTTTAATGCCTGAAAAATATAGTATCTGGTTTGAATGTAGGCAATAACAATTATTCAGAAACACTAGATGTAGTTGATCTAACTTCTGGAGTAAATATAACTAATAATACAAACTGTACAATTCATGTTAATATTCATCCTAAATAATATAAGTAGGTACTTATGTACTTGTTGGTATTCAATAAAAAATAATCCTTGTCTTTGTAGTATTTTAGAAATGTCAAGTTTGGAAGTGACGTTTGGTTTCGCAGCCGTTGCTATGGGTAACGGCCGCGAAATTAAATTTCGCGGACTGTGCTGAGAGCGCGAAATATTGACTTCGCGTGCAATTGCACGAAAAGGTATTTCGCGGCCTGAGCATACAAATAGCTATTTTACGGAGGGTAAAAAAATTCATTTTAGCAGATACGATTGTTTGTCATCAAAAATTTTGATAATCTAGCAACTTTAGCGCCATCTAGCATTCCAGTAAGTATATATATTTGATAAAGTGCAAACCCTAAGTGCTGTACTACCGACGGTCAAGTTAATATCTAATTTACTATAGCTTCAGCTGTTTGGAATTTTGCTATATTTAATTTCATTTTGTTCCGTCACTTATAAGCAATACTAAAACTACTTTAATTTTTGAGGTTAGATGTCAGTTTATTGTTTTAATTCTTACTCGCGGCTTTTAATTTTTGCGATTTTTTTCTTTAAAAACTGAAACGCCTTTTCAGACACGAGTTCGTGTAGAACGACAAGCTGAGCAACAGGCAGCTAGAAGAGCGATAGAAACGGGAGTACAGTCGCAGGCGAGAAGAATTCTCTTTGCAGAAATGCAGGCCACGCGCTGTCGAAATTTCATGCGTAAGGATTGGTCTGTGTTTAACAATACTGGATTTCAATATGATCCTCCAATTGAATATCGTAGTCATCCTTTAATTGTTATTGGTTCAATGAATAAAAAATGTCCGTATTGCGATGCTCTCAAATGGAAAGATGAAACTGCTGGAATGTGCTGTTCCAGTGGTAAAGTTTTACTTCCATTACTTGGTGAACCAGAAGAGCCTTTAAAAGCATTATACTCAAGTGTTACAGGTGAGTCAAAGCAGTTTCTAAGCAAACTCAGAAAGTATAACTCTTGCTTTCAAATGACATCCTTTTGAGTAGATAAAGTGATAATAATGCCCGGATTTTCACCAACTTTTACTGTACAAGGGCAGATATATCATCAAATTGGATCACTTTTTCCAGAAAATAATGAACAGCATAAATTTTTGCAGGTATATTTTATGGGTGATGAACATGAAGTAAACCGTCGTTGTCAGTATATTGAAGGAGTTGAAAGAGAGATAGTATTGAAAATTCAACGAATGTTACACAGACACAATTTGTTGGTGAATACTTTTAGAAGTGCAATAGAAAACTGGCCTTCAAATAATTACAAAGTGGTCATCCATGCTGATCGGACTCCACGTGGCAGACATGAGAGGCGTTATAATGCGCCGATGGTCAATGAAGTTGTCGTTTTAGTTACTGGTAACCCATGCTCTCCACGGGACATAGTATTACGGGCACGAGATAATTCGCTAAAGCGCGTAGCCGATACTCATAAATTTTATGATGCTTTGCAGTATTCACTAATTTTCAGTAAAGGTTAGCCAGGATATCATTTCAACATTCCAGTTGTTAATCCAACAACAAGTCAGCCAGTTCCTAATAAAAAAGTTTCCTGCATGGACTTTTATGCGTATCACATGATGCTTCGGGAAGACGACTTCAATCTCCTTCCGCGGACAAGGCAACTTTTTCATCAATTCTTAGTAGATATGTTATTTTACATCAACTGCAGCAAGTGCATACAGATATGACTTTCAATGAACATATCTACAACAAAACTGTAATTATAATCGAATATAAAGTTTTTTTAATGGTCGAAAAAAAGCTAGATGATTTTGGAATGTCAACTCCTCGACGAGACGATGGAGATAATTTTAATAATGAAATTGCTCGAGAGTTGGACTATGATTTTAGAGCACTGCAGTATCAGGTGGCAGAGTTAGTTCCTCAATTACTTCCAGAGCAAAATCATGTCTTCCATCAAGTTTTACGTAGAATAGAATCCGGCAACGGTGCACTCTTCTTTCTCGATGCACCTGGAGGAACCGGAAAAACGTTTTTGCTTAACTTATTATTAATGTACGTCAGAAAATACCAAAAAATAGCAGTCGCTGTAGCTTCTTCCGGTATTGCCGCGACACTATTAAACGGCGGCCGTACGGCACATTCCGTTTTAAAATTACCGTTGAATCTTGCACAGGAAGATTTTCCTATTTGTAATTTCAGTAAAAATAGCTCGCGAGGTAGGATGCTGCGAGAGTGTAAGCTTTTAGTGTGGGATGAAAGTACAATGTCCCACAAGAGGGCTATAGAGGCCTTAAACCGGACTCTTCAGGACTTACGAAACAGTACAGATATAATGATGGAATGGTAGTTTTATTGGCTGGTGATTTCCGACAAACTCTCCCAGTCATTCAGATGGGAACACCAGCAGATGAAATTCAAGCATGCATTAAATCATCAAGCTTATGGTCAAAGGTTGAAAAATTCAGTTTGAAAACAAATATGACAGTGCATCTTCATAATGACGTGGATTCGGGACTTTATGCAGAGATGTTTTTGATAATTGGTGATGGTTGTTTAGACGTTGAGGATGATGGTAATATTTCACTTTCAAGAAAATTTTGTAATTTAGTAGAAAATGATGTGGATCTCATTGCTCATGTTTTCCCGGAATTGCACCAAAATTTGAGTAGTGATCAGTGGTTGTGCGCAAGAGCAATATTGGCACCAAAAAATGAAATGGTTAATAGAATTAATACTGACATTCTAAAAGAGGTGCAAGGAGAAATGAAGGAATATTTGTCAATGGATACAATCATGGTTAATGAACTAGGTACTTCATATCCTGTAGAGTTTTTAAATTCACTTGAACTGTCGGGTGTACCGTCACATAAACTTCAATTAAAACTAAATGTACCAGTAATGCTTATGAGAAATCTAGATGCTCCTCGGTTATGCAATGGAACAAGGCTTCGCATTACAAAATTGGGGAGAATCTTCTTGGTGCCCCTATTTTAACAGGTGTCGCTAAGGGAGAAAGTGTTATCATACCTCGAATTCCAATTATTCCCACTGACCTTCCATTCCAATTCAAAAGGGTACAGTTTCCCGTCAATCTCAGCTTTGCTGTTACTATAAACAAAGCACGAGGGCAGACATTACAGGTAGCAGGGGTGCACTTAGAAAAGCCATGCTTCTCTCACAGTCGCAACTATATGTAGCCTGTTCGCGTGTGTCTGTCTAATGCTCGAAATTTACACATTTTCGCACCGGACGGAAAAACTTACAGCATAGTGTACAAAAATATTCTAGAATAATACTCTTCATTTTATCTTTTTAAATTATTAGAATTCAAAATTATTTATTTTTGTTGTAGTGAAATATATTTTTTCTACGCCCACATGTATATTATCCATTTTCTGCACAATTTACAGAATGTAAATGTAGGCCATTCCGGTTAACTGAACGGATATGATTTCATATACATCCTAGAACGTATATGAAATCCACCAATCAGCATTTGCGTTTAGTACCCGCCAACTAATCTTTTTTCAATTTCATAGAAACGTCAAAATAACTTGTCAAAATATTTCTATAGTTTTTAAGAAAAATATTAGTAAAAATGAGTGATTCCAGTGATGAATCAATAAATAATTTTCCACCAGATATTCGCTTAGCCGCAAAGGAGACGTATAACGTATAGAAACAGAATAAAATGAATATTTAAGGGTACTCCTCACAAACGTCAGTTTTTATGTAATACATTTGACGTTATAGATAGATGATTAGTATATTCATCGGTAGTCCAGTGGTAAGTATCCCAGCCTCTCACGCGGTAGATCAGAGTTCGATTCCCCGTTGGGAATTTTTTTTTAAATTTTAATTTTATTTCTAAATAATAATAAAATAATAATAATAGTAAAATTATTGAAAATTTTTAATTTGAAGTTATATTATAGTTTAATAAAATGTTTATTTTCTAGATTTTTTCTTAAGTGGGTTGTAGAAAAAATATACTGTTCGACTCGTGTGGATTGTCCATATCGCTCTCGGACGATTGAGCACTCCGCCTACGGCGTCGAGCTCAAACTTCGTCCTCGTGCGATATGGCCATCATATCCACACTAGTTGCACAAACTAATATTTTCTACACCCACATGTATATTATCCATTTTCTGCACAATTTACAGAATGTAAATGTAGGCCATTCCGGTTAACTGAACGGATATGATTTCATATACATCCTAGAACGTATATGAAATCCACCAATCAGCATTTGCGTTTAGTACCCGCCAACTAATATTTTTTGAATTTCATAGAAACGTCAAAATAACTTGTCAAAATATTTATATAGTTTTTAAGAAAAATATTAGTAAAAATGAGTGATTCCAGTAATGAATCAATAAATAATTTTCCACCAGATATTCGCTTAGCCGCAAAGGAGACGTATAACGTATAGAAACAGAATAAAATGAATATTTAGGGGGTACTCCTCACAAACGTCAGTTTTTATGTAATACATTTGACGTTATAGATAGATGATTAGTATATTCATCGGTAGTCCAGTGGTAGGTATCCCAGCCTCTCACGCGGTGGTCAGAGTTCGATTCCCCGTTGGGAATTTTTTTTTAATTTCAATTTTATTTCTAAATAATAATAAAATAATAATAATAGTAAAATTATAAAAAAATTTTAATTTGAAGTTATATTATAGTTTAATAAAGTGTTTATTTTCTAGATTTTTTCTTAAGTGGGTCGTAGAAAAAATATACTGTTCGACTCGTGTGGATTGTCCATATCGCTCTCGGACGATTGAGCACTCCGCCTACGGCGTCGTGCTCAAACTTCGTCCTCGTGCGATATGGCCATCATATCCACACTAGTTCCACAAACTACTATTAACGTCTGTTGTAGTAAATTATTTCAATAAAAACATGTTTTCAGTTTTTAAAACTTCATTGTGTGTAGTAATTTTTAAATACTGATGATCCCAGTAAAGTAATAAAATACAGTTATTACATTGATTCAGTTCTTTTGGAATGTAATGACCTTTGATAGTTATTAAGGGCTTCAATGCGAGCGAAGCCGCGGGTAAAAGCTAGTTACATATATAAAAACAATAGAAACTTATTCGCCGAGGTGCATATTATATTTTTTCGTCGATCTTTACAAAAAACTACCAATTTCCGAATGAAAAAACGATTATTTTTGAGGGCAAGTATTTTTTGTCCGCATACACTTTTCGTCCGCATACTCTTTTCGTCTTCTGTGCAAAAAATAAGTTTCACCTATCACTCACTATCCATTCTTGATTATTATGAACACTAATATTCACACCACGGTCTTATTCACACGTAAAATCTAGCGGATTTCGTTAATAATTAATTTGACAACAATTTTGAAAAACTGCTCCACGATGATTGTACGCATAATTTTTATCCAAAAAAATTTTTTTGCTTAACAAGTAAGCCAGGCTTAAAAAATTAAGCTCGCTGCACCGTTATCTGAGCGTTACTAAACAAAACATGCCAATGAGAAATTGGAATTATCAGCAAGCTACACTTTGTTAAGCCTTAGGGTAAGGGCACCTAAGATAGCGGACAATCTAAGAATGCGCATAGCTTGTTTACAGTGGAAAGGGATTAGTGGTGTGCTTGGTTCAGTGTTCTGTCGATAGCTGCAAAAACCTAACGAACCTGTGAAGAGTTTAGGGGAATCGGAGGAGCAAGAACTGAATTATCAAATGTTCAAAAATTTGGTACGTAACGATGTAATATTTCTACATTTTTATTTGAACGAAAGTGCATGTATTTGAGGTTATCCCGCGAAAACCCAAAAGCAGCGCATTTAGACATGTGTTTGGATACTGAAAAGAAGCCAATATGGTCTTTATTGCCATTATTAATTAGAACTTTTCGTGTTTGAAGCGAAAATTGACCGTTTCCTAAGAGTGCGCATTTTGAAGCGTTCTAAGTGTGCTCACTGCGTACACTTAGACGACAGTTATTTAGTCTAAAACGATGCTGCATTTTATTGCCGAAAATTAATGGAAAAGATTCACTTTCAGATTCAAATTTTTAAAAGTTCGAGAATAAGTTAATATGGCTCCATACATACGAAAAAGCAATCGACAACTGCGAATAAATCAAACAGAACTAGAAGAAATTAGGGACAAACTTGCCGCTGGAAGAAGTAAAAGGAGTCTTGCTAAGGAGTACGGTGTAAACGAATCCCTTTTGAAGCAGCGTTTAAAAGAAGCAACCATCCCAGAATGATTCGAACGATTTAAAGTAACATTCACTGCAGAAATGGAAGCTGACCCAGCTGAAAAAGTACGCAAATTGGATCAGTTATTCCATGAATTGAAGTACAAAGATCTTCAGAGCTTAGCTTTCAAACACGCCGAATCAGGCAAGTTAAATCACAGATTTAACAAAAGTACACAATTAGCTGGTAAAAAATGGGTTAGTTTATTTTGTAAACGGTACAATTTAGCAATACGGCAGCCGGAGAAGGTGAGTGCTGCACGACCAAGTGGATTCAATAAAGTTCAAGTCTCTAGATTTTATGATAATCAGAAGACGGTCTACGAAAAGTACAAATTCACAGCAAAATCTGTCTTCAACATGGACGAAACTGCTCTACTTACCGTTCCGAATGAAATTCCCAAAACTGTGTCCATCAAAGGGAAGAAGGGTGTAGGGAAAATAGTTTCTGGGGAGAGGGGACAACTAGTAACAGCAGTATGTTGCTTAGTGCTTCAGGGATTTATGTACCACCTGCTTTAATTTACCCTCGAAAACGAGAGAAAATAGAACTTCTGTTTGGTGCACCAAATGATACCCTACTGTTAGTGTCAGACAGTGGTTTCATAAATGCTGATCTTTTTCTGAAGTGGCTGCAACATTTTAAGGAATTTATTAAATCATCAGTAAATAATCCTGTTCTCCTTCTACTAGATAATCATAGTTCGCACATCAGCCTCGCAGCCGTAAATTTTTGTAGAGAAAACGGAATACATTTGTTAAGCTTACCTCCCCACAGCAGCCATAAAATTCAACGACTGGACCTAGGCTTTTTTGGACCGTTGAAAACAGCTTACAGTCAAGAGGCAGATAAGTGGCAAGTCCCTAATCCGGGCAAAGTGATAACGCAATTTCAAATTGCCGAACTTTTTGGCAGAGCCTACAGCAGAATTTCTTCCCTTCAGAAAGCTGAGCTTCGACAGGCATTTGGCCCTATAATCCTGATGTTTTTAGACAAGAAGATTTTGCGCCTGCTTCTGTAACTGATTTGCCTGCAGCCCCCACGAGTTCAAATGAAATATCCATACCCTTGCCTTCCAATAACATTGAAATCATCGTGAACGATCCAGAATTGCTGGCACTAATAAATAGTACCGCCGAAGAAATACCATCCTGTGATGAACCATTTCCGCTAATTCCTTAACATTCATCTCCAATACCAAGTATGAGTAGTTACGGTTTGACGGAAGTTAAAACGAAATCTCCGATTATTGGAAATGAATCTGTAGCGGAGAATTACGAGAGAGGCTCTCTTTACTATGTCCCACTCACTGAAACAGATGAAGGTAAGATATGTGCATGGTCGTAAGTAGGTAACTGATTTGATATTCAATCAATTTTTGTAGAGGCTACCATACCAGACGTGCAAGAAGAAGGCCGTACTGCAGCCAGTTCATTAACAGAAGTTTCGGGTACTTCTGGTACCATTCCAGGCACCTCCTCAACAAAAGATTCTTCTTCAGCAGATTTTTCAAAGATTTTGGATGAAATCTGTCCTTTTCCTAAATCAGCAGGCAGAGATACAAAGCGGAAAAGAGTAGGAAAAAAATCTGAAATTATAACAGGAACGCCTTCCAAGGATTCCTTGGTTGAACAAGAAACAACTAAACAAAGCCTAGAACACCAAAAAGCTGCGAAATCTGCAAAACGGCAGATTAAAACATCCAAAGGCAACAAGAGGCAGAAAAAAAATGAAACTACTCAAAAAGCAACGGTTTCCAAAAAACACTGTGGGATTTGTCCAGTCTGCGATGAACCATACTTATACAGACCCTCCGGAGTTAGACCTCAATGAATGTTCGACGTGTAAAAAGTGGTTCCATGAAGTTTGTACTAACTATGAAGGATTTGGCTTTTTTTTTATTGTGATAAATGCAAAAACACTAGTCTTTCTCAAAGTGTGACGAGTGCGCACCCAACTAGCAATTCGACATCGTTAGCGAACTAATATATTTTATAATTGTTTTATTGACGCTTCGTTAAAACTTTTATGTTTTATAAAGTATTAATTCGCGATAAATTTGTTGCGCTTAACTGTTCTGTCCCTAAAATTGTTTTGAAAACGTTCTTACCGCAAAATTATAAAATAATTATAGAATAAGTTATAAAACTGTTTTATAAACATTTATAAAATACTTTTTATAGAGCATATTAGCTCTGAATGATACTTTGCTCTAAAAGCATTATATAATGGTGTTTTTTAGGATTAATTTATCGCTATGAGGGCAATAATAAAACTGTTTGGTTACGAACCTATTTACTAATATTAAAATAGTTTTTTAATTGTTATTAATAAAAGTGAATTGCTTTCTGCAGCAGATTGGTATAAAAGCGAGTAATAAAAAAAATTGTTGTTTTATAGTTTCACAAAAAATAGTTAAAAAACAAATATGTTACATAAGGAGGTATTTTAACTTTAAAATGTTAACACAACAATAATTATAAAACTGTTATAAAATAGCCTTCATTTTTATTTGGTCTAATGATATTTTTTGTTTGCACGTACAAACAAAATGTCGTGCAGTAGCTGGAAAACAATTAAAAGAAGTGGTACATTTTACAGAAAACTTAAAAGTAAATATCATGACATCGTAAGTGTTCCACAGATAGGAAGCACTAGTGGCTCTAGCTCTAACAATCATTTAGAGACCTTGAAAATTAGCAATCGAAATGACTATACTCCAGCAGAGGAGACTGATGGACTCAACATTAATTGCGTTTCTCATCAGGCAATACCACTGAATGATGTTGAATGGGAAGCTGAAATAGATAGAAGAAAATGCAAAACTAAGAGAAGACATTCGGTCATGGGCTGTATCAAATAATATTTCCCATTTATCAAAAGAAGCTTTTTACTATACTTAATGAACGTATAACAAATTGTCTACCTCAAGATCCTCGAATTCTCTTAAAAACTAAAAAAACAATTTTTTTAACGAAAATTGGTATGGGAAACTACTGGCATAATGGTTTGGAATCATGTTTAACAACAATAAAATATACCAATCACTAACTATTTTAGGTTAGGAAAACTTGCTTTGCATAGACCAATAATAAATCAGCTATGGAAGCCTTTTGTTTTATAAGATCATCATAAAAAGTTTTTATAAAACAAAAATGAAAATCCGCTGTGTTAAAATATCATTACACGGACAGCACCACCTAGCTACCTGTAGATTTCGCGCGTAACGTCATGTCCACGTATTCACAGGACCGGACTTGATTAATTTGTATATTATTTTTTATACCACAGTTTCTATCAAATTTTGTTTCAACGTTTGACCATTCGTAACTTTTTACCACATTTTGTTTTTAAATACCTTGATTATACAGGGTAGCTACTATTTTGTTAACACGGGTAATAAAGAATAATTTTTAGTAATTTTTTTGGTAAATGGCTATACTTATTGTAAACTTCAATTTTTGTTTATTTTTCTTTCGATTTACATATTATCATATTAAGTTTAACCGGTAAATAAATGGTTAGTTAAATTCAGATTCAGCTTTTTTGGTATAAAAAGAAAGAAAAAGCAAAAACATCAAAGGGAAAGAAAATATGGTTTTGCTTTATTATTTCAAACAATATTCCATAATTCGAGATATTTTGCCTCAAACCCTAATAAAAAAATTTTTTTAATAAGGCTTTTTAACTAAGTAAGAATCGATTTTTACAAACTTAGTTTTGTTTCAAAAAAGACAAAGTTCGTTAAACTGGAATTGGGAGAACTTGAGCTAAACATATGTAACAGAAACACAATAATAGTGCTTTTCAAGCCAAGAACGGTAAAAAGCGACATTATTATTAGAGTATATGATAGTTTTCCAATTACAGCGCATAATGCGACTCAGTGGCGCACAATGCCGAGGTGTGTTAATGCGTAATTGGAACGTGCATCATATTTTCTGCTACTGAGCTGGTATCAATGCGCCCCAAAGCAGTACTTTCCAAAGTGCTCGATTGTGCGACGCGTTGCTGTAGTTGGAACATTCACCGTTGAGCACTATGCCGCATAATGCGCTTTAATGCTGTAATTGGAAAACTACCTATATTTACTAATATACACTTTACAAGAAACCAAAATCCTGTGCTCCTAGGCGGGAGGCATTCGTGGTAAAAAGGGAATAATTGCGTTTTATTAAAACATTATACTAAAAAAACTAGTTAATTGTAGGTAAAACATATGTGATTTACTTTTTATACCCAGTACACCTCTGCCTAGACAAATCCTGTTTGATTTTTATAATAGCTACATACAGAGCATAATTGTCCTGTTTCGGACAATTTTGATTTATAAGGATCGTATAAGAAAGTGGCCATTTTGTGATGCTTTAAAGCGACATGCCATATATTTAAATTATATTATTTCGTGTCTATCCTAATATTTTCATGAAAGATAAATATGCTGGACTAGCTAATTTATAATGTAGAAGGTCCTAATAAACCATTTACCGAAAATAGATATAATATATTTTTTTTATTAATTAAATTATATTTTAAATTTCCTTAATTATCATAATTCGGGAGGCGCGTTAAAATTTTATTAGAATTGTATCATATACTTAACAGTAAATTTAATTTCGCAGCCACATCTGCACCATGGGTGATATATATATTTTTTTATTAAGTACTTTTTATACCGAATCAGCCATTTGTCATTTATTTTATTTTTGCTCCCATGTGAACAGGATTTAGTATCTCTCTACAACAACTAAAGAGACTAATTGCATATTCACGAACAATTTTGTGTAAATAGGAATGTTAAAAAAACTTTTTTATCATGTGACTATTGGCGCTGTAGCAAAAGTGTCTCATTTCATCCTAGTAACAGAGCTGTTATAAAACAGTTTTATAAATGTTTTTTTAAATTATTATTAGACATTTATAAATGTTCTAAAAACTGTTTTATTACAGCAACAAACAACATCTATAGAGCATGTCTAACAGGCGATTTGTTTTATAATCTGCGCCAATTACATAAGAGCTGTAAGAACATTGTGAAAGTGTTTATAGGACAGGAATGTTTTATAAAATACGTTCTGTAATCGTTCTAAAAGCCATTATAAAACTTAAATTGTTAGTTGGGCATTCTTAGATAACCTGCGCACTTTTAGATTAGCGCCGTGCGCATTCTTTCACCACTTATGTGCTAAGAGTGCGCATTTGAGTTTTGTTAGAATTTATTTTTTTGTTACTTCAACTTGAAATAAATGTTTATGTTTTGATTATTTTTTGCAAGATTAAAAGTTTATTTACATGATACATTTTGTTTCCCTTTTCCGAGGTGTACCGGTTTTTTTCTATAGCAGATTTCAAGTTAAGTGCGCAGTCTTAGGCATCTTTCCCCTACATTTAAGCTAACTGGTGCAATCGGGCATTAGAATACGAGGTGTACATCTAGTTTTTATTTCAGTAACTTTCTCAGAGAGAGTTTTTTGGAATTCGGCATCATTGAGAGTATTCATTTTTTTGTTCCCCACACAGTTTTTGGTGGTATCCACAACGCCTCCGCAGATAGTTTGGTGGCTGATTTATTAAAAGATCGATGTATTTTTCGAAAAATGCATTGGCTTTCCGTATAAACATCTTTCATTCTTCGCTAATTCTTTTGACCATATTTATGTTTTGTGAACGGCTTGCAATTGTAATCTAAAGACAATTTTTTTTGAATAATATTT
The DNA here is from genome assembly GCA_947563755.1 of Lochmaea crataegi. Classification (NCBI taxonomy): domain Eukaryota; kingdom Metazoa; phylum Arthropoda; class Insecta; order Coleoptera; family Chrysomelidae; genus Lochmaea; species Lochmaea crataegi. The sequence continues at coordinate 38,614,634 of OX387425.1, read as the reverse complement.
TTTCTCTTCTTTTCTGTAAACGATACTATATAATATATGATAATACGATTCGATACGATAATATTCGAATAGAATGTTCGAAACAGTTCGAAACAGGAGGAAGAAAAAAGGAATTGGGTTAATTCTCAAACTATATAATCGATATGAAAAAATCATACACATGGTACACTTTTTTTCCCAATATAAACATAACTTAACTAATCAAAATGACAATCAGTCACATGTGTAAAATTTGTCAAAGCGCATTATCCACGATGCCAGCCCATTCAAGTGAGTTTGATAAAATGCGAATAATTTCAACAAATAGAAGATGGTTGGTCTATTAGATTACTGGCCCAAGAGTTTAATGGAAGCAAAACCACGATTCAAACCATTAAAAAAAGGTGGGATAACGATCAAACTGTTATCAGAAAAAGAGGAACTGGGAGACCAGTTATAACTACAGCGGAGCAAGACGAAACATTAACTGATTACTTGAGCGAAAATCCCTTTAATACGACAAGACATGCAAAAATTGCAGTAAACTTTAATGCTTCAGTAACAACCGCATTAAGAAGAATTAGAAATACTAATTTAAAGAATTGTGCTGCCGCACGAAAATACAAACTTAATGAAGGACATAAACAAGGTAAATTACCTTAAATTAGGTTTTAAACGATACATTATATTTTTGGGGCAGATTAATTTTCTGATGAAAAAGTATTTCAATCACATCATGTCGGCCATATTAGAGTTTCATTTTCCAGTGCACACTGCTCGCCGTGTACGCAATTATATTGCTGAAAATAACATTGAAACGCTTCCATGGGTCGCTAAAAGTCCAGATCTTAATTCAATAGAGAATGTTTGGGGGATTTTGGTAAAAAAATTAAAAACTTCAAATATAATTCCACAAAAGAAAGAACACTTATGGACCCTAATAGAAGAAACCTGGGAAAGCTTGACTTCACTGCCCAAAAAAATTTTACCATAGCAACTAGTTTAGAATTCACACATTTTAAGAGATCCATTAACACAACTAGAAAAACACTTCGATTAATATAGTTGTACCAGTTTTATATGACGCGCACTGTATCCACTCTTTTCCCTTTTGTAACAAAGTACTATTTTAATATTCTGCAGGCTAAAATCAATATCATGTTGAACTTTTTGTTGAAATTGGAGGTAACCCGCAAAAATGTATCAGTAGAGAAAAACATACACAGTAATTAGTGGGGAACATATTAATTTGGAAATATTTAAATTAAAACAGAGAAATTCGAAATTAATGTTCATACATTCAACTAGATACTATGAATTTCCACAGATTAATATTCGTTTGGCACAGCATTGCGAACTCTCAGAACTGCATTAATTTTACGTGAAGTTCGTATGCATTTGAATGCAACAATTTGAATTCTATTTGAACAAAGATGAAATCGATATTAAATTGCCACCCCAATGTATATACAGAGTGTTTCATTGAGAAACGGAAATATACTTTGATATTAATAATAAATTCTAAATATACCACGATACAGAGAGTTTGATGAACTTGGCTGCTCCTTTCCGAAGTTATAAATAACAATCGCGGAATAACCGGTATGCTTGGTACGCTGAAGCCTAGAGTCAGCAGGGACCCCTCGTATTGCCTCCTTTTTTGTAGAAATCATTTTGAACATCTTTAAAATTTCATTATGCATGTGCCAACTGGCCTAGCAACGTAAGTGGTGCAAGAGTTTTACGGAATAGTTCCTTATGTACTCGAATGGAAGGTGGAGGGCGACCAGTTCCAGAGTGTGTTTTGTTAGGAGAGTCTATTTACCAACTGAAATCATGGCTTATTCTACTGATTCTACGGAATCAGTCAAATCAATCCCAATTGAGGTTTCTAAGAGCTCACAAAAAACTTGACGAGTAATTGAATGTAGAATAGGTATATTAAAGGTAGAATTGCCATGATTTTTATACTTCATACTATTTTGCTTGTGAGCATATTAAGTGCAAAAGATGCAAAAGAAAAACTAAATTACTTTAATAATAATTCCCAGTAATAGTATAAACTTTAAAAAATAAAAGTAAAAAGTAGATACTTATAGTGTTATTTTGGGCCGATCCCACCGATTACAGTTATCTTCTTCCTATTATCTCTAACTTACAGTTGGTTCTAACTTCATTCCTACCGCCTCTTGGTCCCAACTTTAAATTAAAGTCTAACTAGCAGACTACTAGAACAAAACTGCCTGTTTGCAAAACAGATGATTTACCAGATAGCGGTCGGCCCCTATTGCAGCAAAATTTAATCAGTGACTTCAACTTTACAAAATGTTCATCATGCTTCATCAACTGATAAAGTACCTTTTACATCATTGTTATTATTTGATATTTCAAGAACTTCATCTGTTAGAGCAGTGATGCACTCCCAACAATTTTTCATTCTCCCAAGCTTCTAACTAGTTTTTTTATTTCAAGTTCCAGTTTTTTTTCTTTTTTAGCTCTGCAACTGTTTTTGGAAATTGAGATTTTCTTACAATCGCACGTTTTTGGTACATAGCACTTTGATACAACTACCTCCGATGCATCATTTCTTCCTGTTTGTACATGTTCATCTACATTCAAAAACGTATAATCTCAAAATTTTGAATTTTAACAAAAGAAGCCTTAGATAAAGCATAGTCTAATTATCCTAGTAACGTCACAAAGCCCTTGTAATATTTAGGGCCGGTTGAAGAATCAAACCTTGAGTGCAGGTTCAAATAAGTCATTTTCAATTCTAAACTAGATCAATAAACGTTGGCAGTTGTTTATTTCAGACTTCGGGAGAGCTCAACAAAGTGCGGCTAAGAGAAAATTTGTCAAATTGGTAATCTGTACTTATGCGCAATACCTGGCAATGGAGGCAAACTGAGTGTTCTGTGGTGTGATTCAATAAGATCAACAATCACATAACAAATTTTTTGTCTACATTTGACTATTGTTGCAGAAAGTGTCGAATACATTAATTTCTTATAATTATTAATTACATTTTGAAGCCGTTGTGAAGTAGTTCTCATTTCTTCTTCTGAAGAAGGCATTTTATAAATTGGTTGTAGACGCATGCGACGGGTCTTGTATCTTCCCACACTATCTGGCTTGCAGTGTTTTTAACTATACCCACGAAATCACCCACTACCTGAAATAAACAACCTTTTGCGTAAAATCTAATTGTCAGGAGCACTTTCTGTTTTACTTTGACAACCTGGACTACTTTGGGCAATCTTAGTAGACGACCTCCTCACAGAACTGTCCACCATAGACGTTTATTGTCTTGGATACACAGACGACATGGGGTGATATCGGAAAAAATGCAAGCAGCCCTCAATACAATTTTACATTTTGATCTAAGGCTTACATGGAACATTCTCCACATAGAAAGCTACCATTGCACTCGGCAGATGTAGAAAAATGTGTGGAAAAAACTGGGGACTCTCCCAAAAATGACCCAATGGATAGGTTTGTTAGACCAATGATAGCCTATGGATCACTAGTGTGCAAGTAGGACCTGTAAGGCTCTTAAGTAGCACCCAAAGGCTTGCTTGCCTGAGTATTACGGAAGCCATAAAAACCACTCTCAGAAGTGCGATGGAAGTCTTGCTGAATCTGCCTACATTTTTATATAAGGCCAAGCCAGATCTGTAAGGTACAGACTATTGCAAAGTCAACAACATATAAGCCAAACGCACGGTGCAGCCGATCAAAAGCTTATCGAGGATCTAAAAGCGGATAACTTAATGGGGCAGCCCAATGATGCAACGGCCACAAGATATAGCTTTAATAATAAGTTTCAAATAACAATACCAGGTAAGGAAGACTGGCCGAAAGGCCCCAGGCACCGGCTGAGGCAACTTGATATAAGCAAAGATAGGAAAGCCGCAGTAGGTATGTTAACTGGGCACTGTAAGCTTAACAGGCATGCAAAGCTGATGGGGTTGACAAGGGAAGCCATGTGCAGATTCTGTCACCTAGATGAGAAAATTGCAGAACACATCCTATGCCAGTGCGACTGTCTGGCGAATTTGCGGTTTCTTGTACTAGGCGATGAGAAGCCACTGGCAAGAAATTACGTGAAAGCTTGAGATGTTATTTGATTTCCAGTTTTGTAAATCTTTCTAAAAAATTATTATCATTCCAAATCTCGAAATGGTTATTCCATTTTCTATAATTTTGAGTGCGTCTTCTACCAACTAATAAACTATCAATGATTTCGTTTCGTCGTCACTTAATTTTTCCATTTTCATGACTTGAATTTTACAAAATATTGAGAAGTATGTGTTTTTTGAGGTTAAGTAAACTTGCTTTTATTTTGTACAATAAAATATCACCTTTAAGCTAGGTTCAATTTTAAGCTTGGTTTAAACTCAGATTGTACAACCGGGCCTTAAGTGTTATCGAAGAGTTTATATAACAAAACAATACCTAGAGACTAATAAAACTGTTTTACTAAATCACTCCTTATTTGATAAAAAGTCCAAAATTCGCAAGAAATATTATTTAAAAAAAATACCTAATAATTCGTTAGTTATATGACAACAGAATGCAATGGGTAAAATCTATAAAACACCCCCATAACTCGTTAAGGTATTTCCGTGTCCCATTGAAATAAATATATGATATGATAAATATTTTTTAAACTTGTCCTAGACTAGACATTAAACTCGCTATTATACAGGGTGTCATTTGAAAACGAACGGCATTTAATATTGCCTAAACTAATGACAGTATCAAAATTTGGCGAAACACCTCAATTTACATATCAAGAGGGACAACTGTTGAGGCATTTGTTGACGTATTACTTTCAACCCCCTGACCCCCAGGGCACCTTCCCCTAAAATTTTAAATGACAACCCCTATTTCTTTTGCCATTTTTGAGTTCCTTGTGTAATTCTTATATAAATTTCATAATTTTTTGTTTAAATTGAAGTACTTGACCTCACGAATGTGTGGAATGTATTTAATTCTTAAATTGAAATAATGCAACTTTTACATTTATAATTACTTTATGAATTGTTCAAAATGGGTTCCATTGTTTTCTAAACACAAGTACAGTCGATACTTATTCAAACTGTTCGCGAACCTTTTGAAGAGTCTCGGGTGAAATAGCCCTACATTCCTGTACAATTCTTTGTTGCAGTAGTTCAATAGAGTCAGGTTGGGTTTTGAATACAACGGATTTCAAGTGACCCCATAGGAAGAAATCGTCAGATCTGGTGACCTAGGTGGCCATTCAATGGGTCCTCTCGTACCAATCCACTGCTCCGGATAATGATTATTCAACCACTCTCTTACTGGGCGTACATAATGAGGAGCTGCTCCATCCTGCTGGAAGTGCATTAAATGTTCATCTAGTGCAAGATTTCCATTGGCGTCCCTTTGATTTTCCAGCTCATAAATCATAAGAGGCTCTATACTCTCTGACTAACATTTCGGCATAAATTTCACCATTTAGATTTCCATCTATGAAGAGGGGACCAATGAGAGTATTGCCTAATATACCTGTCCAAACATTTAATTTTTGAGGATATTGTGTATGCCCCTCTCTAATAATATGAGGATTGAAGTCGCTCCAATAGCGGCAGTTTTGTTTATTGACCTTGCCATTTATGTAAAAAGTGCATTCATCACTGAAACAGATATTTTTTATTAACAGAGGCTGAGCAATAATCCTGTTGGTCATAATTTCGCAAAACTCAATACATCTGTCCGGGTCATCATCCCCTAATTCTTGGGTAATTTGTAGTTTGTATGGGTGAAATTTGTGAAGCTTCAATACTTTTCCTGACTTTGTTGCGCAACTTCACGAAGTGACGAAGTAGGAGCTATAGCAACTTGACCAAGAACCTCAATCTGAGCGGCCTCATTGAACAATCGTGGCCCAGCCCTCTTCTTATTGCCAATAGATCAATTTTCTTCAAATTTACTGTCCAATGTATTTGTGTCCAACATTTTTCCCCGATGTCTTTCGTTAAATTTGGTCGCCGTTCTTGTAAAGCAACGTTCAGTTCCATAAATATAAATCATTTCTACGCGTTCAGCAATAGTGTAAACCATTTTAAGAAATAAATACAAGGTGTCAGAAAATAAAGAACTGTATAAGTAGACCTAAACAATATGACTGACAAAAGAAATTAATAATTCAAAAACCGGCAAAAACTATTATCAGTGGTTTTATTCGAATAAGAAATAAATTTCATGGGTCTTTAACAGGGTTGGGCTGAGATTTAAATAAATAATAATTCGAAATTTTATTTTTATTTTCACTAGTATTCCTAAAACTGAAATACATTCCACACATTCGTGAGGTCAAGTACTTCAATTTAAAAAAAAATTATGAAGTTTATCTAAGAATTACATAAGGAACTCAAAAATGGCAAAAGAAATAGGAGTTGCCATTTAAAATTTCAGGGGCAGGTACCCTGGGGGTCAGGGGGTTGAAAGTAATACGTCAACAAATGCCTCAACAGTTTTGTCCTCCTTGAAATGTAAATTGACGTGTTTCGCCAAATTTTGATACAGACATTAGATAAGGCAATATTAAATGCCGTTCGTTTTCAAATTGACACCCTGAATATGCCACCATCCCTCTATGGGATGGTTAATTTTTGCTTCCATTTCAAGTTTTTTTCAGCATTCAGCACATTATACTTTACACGGGTTATTTTGATCTACTTTCGGACTCAGAATTTCAGGACAACGAAATAAAAAACAACTTAAACCAATTACAAAGTTTGCTGTTACGAAGAATAAAAGAAAATAGCATTCGAAATAATTGATTGCTGAATTGGAAACTTGTTCAAGGATACGGAAATAATCTAATTTTAGAAAATAATTCCATATAGAAAGCCAGAAAACAACAGAATTTAAACGGTTTCCATTGAAGGTTAAATAAGGGTCTTATTCGTATATTATAGAATTTATAGTGGAGTTGCTTCGTGTAACACATTGAGTTGGTAATCGTAAGCTCCCTAAATCCTATTCATCCAATTTCTTTATAATTAGAATACAATTATATACCAGGATTACAATTATGCCGTAATAATAATGCACGACCTAATGACGGATATGTAGTTAACGAAGAAGAAATACCCCCAGAATCAATCAAAGCAATGGGAATCAAACTAACAAAGAGAATAATCAGAGTGTATCCACTACTTTAAAATTCCCAAATCTGTGAGAACTATCGAATCAAAACATTAATTTCTTGTACTGTAAATTTCAATGCGCAAAATATTCGGGAGACTAAAGAGGATTGTAGAAGAGAAGTTATTAACAGATTTGGTTCTAGGAAGAATGATGGATTAAGGGAAGCGTTAAAAATACTGAAGTTAATACTAAAAAAACAAAATATAACCACAAAAAGGCTGAATGTTAAGGTGCCAAGGATTGAAAACATTGACTGAGTGTACTGAAGAAAACTGAATAAAGCCACTGATTCACTAAACAACGTTACAGTAAATTCAGCAAAGGTAATTACTAACTAAATTTGGACTCAGAGTCTTCATTATAAATGAATAACGAATACTTTTTAAAATCATTTTAATTAGGTTTAAGCATTGTTCCAATCCTTTCCATAAAATTGTAAAAACAACAATGTAACATATGATAGTAAGAGAAATATGAATAAGGTTAGATTAGGTTTGAAGTACGATGGAGCGTTCTACCGTCCACTACGACTCGTGAGAATGACCGACCTCTGCTATACAAAAAAAATTGAAATGGGTAAGCACAAAGTTTGTTGTTTCATAATTCTCCAGAAAGAGTTGTAGTCTAACATTATTTAAAGGATGCATAAGATTCTTGGTTAAGATTAATCTCAGTAAGGTTTGCTAGGAGACTCAAAATCTTCTTGTAGTCTAGGTATATAGTGTTTGTTTGGCAAATCTTCATAAGATAACAATGCTATATTCTAGACCAATTAAGCCATTTGTTAGATTAAAACGTAGATGAGATATGTGATTAGAAGACTTATCTACAACATTTGGGAAGAGAAGCAGACAGGCTAGGAAAAAATTGGAAAAGTGTTTGATGGATACCGTCTCCGTTGCTTTTCTCTTGGTTAAAAAGGCTATAGAATGTTGAAAGAATATTTTCTTTGTGAATAATTTTATTCCAATAGATATAGAATAATAGTTTTATACTATTAACGCCTTACAAAGTTTTGAAAATACATATTTTCAAAAATGTGACGTTCACTTAAAAGAAACAAATACTTCTCGGGCTATATGCCCCGACAGACATTTAATTATACTTCTAAGTTACACGGGGTCGGTATGATCTACAAGATTTAACCAACCATTCTGGTTTGCAATTAGAAGGGACAATATCACTTGTGGACCGGTTTAGGCGTATTTGCGCCTCATCAGTACAAGGTAGATATTCTCAATCTGAGAGCTCTGTGAGCTTAATCCCGGACTGAAAACGATGCTGGAATCACAATCGATACATATACTCCAGTACCGGAATTGTTAACGTTGTGGTAACAGCGACATCTTCACCTCCAACTGCAAACCAAAATTCTAATTGACACAAACGTCTGTTTGTAATATCAATAGATTATTACAGTTTCGACATTTAATTATACTTTTAAGTTAAACGGGGTCGGTATGATCTACATATAGAAGTATAATTCAATGTAAGTTAGGGCATATAGCCCGAGAAGTATTTGTTTCTTCTAAGTGAACGGTCACGTTTTTGAAAATATTTTCAAAACTTTGTAAGGCGTTAATAGTATAAAACTATTATTCGATATTTTTGAATTATTATGATTATATGAAAATGAAAAACTGGTACTAGAACTATCTTTTAATGTAAAACTGACAACTATATCACTGTCTTATTTGACAGAAAGGAAAATACAAGTGAATATTACAAATTTAAACAAAACAAAACCTGCAGACAACGCTTTACTAAATTCAATACTCCAACTGTAAACTTCACCACTGGACTAAATGTTTCCTGGTAATCGATTCCGTACTCTTGTGTAAAGCCTCGTACTACCAATCGTGCCTTATACCGATTAACACTCCCATCCGGATTTTCTTTGACCTTGTAGACCCAGCGATTGTCAATCACTTTTTGATCAATTGGCGCATCGACCAAAATCCAAGTATGATTTTTCATAAGTGAATCGTACTCTTCATCCATTGCTCGCTCCCACTGCTTGTAATCAATCGACTGAATTGCCTGCTCATACGTTCTTGGCTCATCACTGACTGCCAACATTGCAGAATGTTCACCAGTTACCAGATGTGTTAATGGGTTACGATCACGTAGACGCCTATTGACAATATTTCTGATATCAAGATCGCAGGTCATACCACGATTTTTCTGTTGATCTAGTGACGCACATTCATTTGTGTCCTTATCATCGTCATTTTCATTTTCTGCACCTTTGTCCATACCATAATTGTCTTCGTTTTCGTTATTTTTATTCTTACTGTCTACACTAGCTTTTTCTTCAACACCAATATCGAGTGTTCCCATTGAATTTTCTAACAAAAAAACGACGTCTCGTGAGATCTCGATTTTACCAGTTTTTGAATTATTGTCATAACCAACAAACATACATTTTTCTGCCTTCGCGTCGAGCTTCTGACGTTTTTCTTTTGGAATGTGAATAAATACTTCCGAAACAAAAATCCGTAAATGGTCTAGCTTCGTCTCCTTGTTATGCCATAATTCATACGGTGATTTGTTGTCAACTGTGCTTGTTCCAGTTTGATTTAGCACATGAACTGCTGTATTTACTGCTTCCGCCCAGAATTTCCTATCAATCTTCTTTGCCTCAAGCATTGTCCTTGCTGATTCAACGATAGTTCGTATTTCCCTTTCTGCACAACCATTCTGCTCTGGTGTATATGGCACAGTTCATTGATGATGAATTCCAGCTGCTTCAAAGAAAACTTTCAGCTTTTCATTGACAAACTCTGTGCCGTTGTCAGATCTGATATTGCGAACACTATGACCATGCTTCTTCTGAATCAGTTTAACATATTTTTCGATAATACCCGCTACTTCTGATTTTTGTTTCATGAAATATACGAAACGAAAATGTGAATAATCATCTTTGAGCAACAAAAAATATCTGGATCCACCAATTGAATTCGTCTGAAACGGACCGCACACGACAGTATGAATGATTTCGCCACAATCTTTGACTTTTCTTCGCGGCTCTTGAAACTGCTTCGATGATGCTTTCCATAGACACAAGCTTCACATGCAAATTCCTCATCAATGAAATCTATACCCCGACTTAGTAGGAACTTCTTCACATGTGTCGAATTCTGATGTCCTAGACGTTCGTGCCATGAACGAAGTGTAGCGTTTTTGATTGCTACACTCGCTGTAGTTTCAATCTTTGATGGTTGTATTGTTCTGAACAACATTTGAAACAAACCTTTTCTGCAAACTCCCACTGCAACAATGTTTCCATCTTTCAGCAATTTGCAACCTTCGTTGTTCATGTTCAATTGATGCCCGCGATCTGTCACCTTTCCCGATGAAAACAAATTTTTCTTCAGCTCCGGCACGAACAAGACTCCCATGACTCGTTTGCGAATCCATTCATCTCCATTAAAAGCAAAAATGTTGATATCGCCTTTGCCCAGAGCCATGATCTTGTCACCATTACCAACTGTAATTGGTTCAGTTATTTCCGTATAGTTTTCGAACCATTCTCAGCGATGACTCATGTGGTCAGTTGCACCTGAGTCCAAAATCCAAGTATCTTGGTCTCTATTTGTTGTTTTGTAACAAATAAAAGCATCATTTGAATTTTCTTCTTTTCTCCCGTTGAAGTTAGTCTTCTTTTCCGAGCATTCCCTTTTCCAGTGGCCCTTTTTCCCACATTTGAAGCATTTGCCTTTCGGTTTGTTATTTTTATCTGTCGCTTTGTTATTATTCGATGAATTTCCTTTCTTGTAATTATTGATTTGTTTCTTCGAGAAGATTCTCTTAGCCATTAGCGCCTCTACTTCTTCAACTTAACCCTGCGACTTCAAACGAAGTTCTTCTGCCATCAAACGAGCCCGCAAATTTGCCAAAGTTTGTCTATCTGCGTTTGCAGATTCCCATGCACTATGAAAATGATTAAACTCGGTCGGTAGTGACATTAATACCTTCGAAATTACCATGGACTCAGAAATAATTTCTTTTTGATCACGTAATTGCTGCACTATTTCCATTAATTTTGATAAAAATGTCGCAATGTCATCTTCCGGTTGTTTTGTGTAGCCATAATATTTTTGTTGTAAAAATAAAATATTTGCCTTTGATGTTTGCTCATATGTACTTTTGAGCGTCTCCCACATCTCTTGAGCTGTTTCACAATTCATAATCTGCAGTAATGCCTGTTTCATACAAGTCGTGGAAATTGCTCGTCTGGCCATAGCATCCGCCTTCTTCCAAGTAACAATTTCCTTCGCATAATTTATACATTCAGCTGTCGGTTTGATGTTTGTTCCATCGACGTAGTCAAAAAGTTCGTTAGCTTCTAAAATCTGACGCATTTGAAACTTCCATGTTAGCCAGTTGCTGCCGCTTTCCAGCTTTTCAATATTAACGCGATCGCCTTCCATTTATTTTGTCTCTCTCTCTCTCATCGTCAACCACTGATCTCAACATTTTTAGTTGTGTGTTGTCACTGCCATACTGCAAACCAGCCAAATATCATTCGAAGAGTAAACGAATATGAATATAACGCTTAGAAAACCCGAGAAATCAATTCCGTTCGCTAGGTAACTAAAAAAACACGCATACAACAACACGTGACGAGTTTCTTTGTTGATTATTTTGCGAGGTTTATTTTTAGTTAGCATTCTATAAATAAAAAAAAAGTATTGAAAGTTAATTATGATTTGTAAAATCTAAAGACTGTGATGTTATTAACATAATAGTTTATAAATATAAAAGACAGAGGGTAGGAAAATGTTTGTTTTGTTGAAAAAGTTTTCATAGTTATCTACATATGTACTAAAAATTTTGTTGATTGAATTTTACTAATTATTTTCAATTTAATTAAAGACCCCAATAATTATAAAAAAGTTGAGTACTACCCTACTTTTCACTTTTTATATATACCAGCCGAATACATATAGTTTGTTTAATTTATTGTTTGTTGTTGATTTGTTAATTAATAATGGCATATTGCATCGACTTCTATTAAACCAAGTTTTAAGCTACAAACTGGTTTAAATGTAAATTTTGTGTTGCACGGTATTGTTGGGGCGGTTAAATGAAATGCTAGTAACCCACAGAACTTAAACCATTTGATTTAATTGATCTCATTTATAGGTACAGCGTTGCTGAAAAGTCTCGCACCAAGGGATTATCTTTAAAACGGATAAAGGGAAAGTTATGAGATTCTAGGACGATGAATGAGACGTTATTCTGCTTCTACTGCGTAATAATGATATGACCTTGTAGCTTTTTAAAATTAAACAAAAAACAATAGTAGGTATTAAAAACGTCAACCACATCATACCTAATTTATATACAAATTGTCAAAACTGATACTAATTTCAAATTAGTACGAAGTTTAAAAGTAAATTAAGAATAATGACACATATATTGGAAAAACAACAAATCGAAATTTTAATGTTAATTGGTTAAAGTGATCGCAAACGTTCCCATGACGAAGCAGCTCAACTTTTTAACGATTTAAATCCTGAATGTCCTCCTATAAGTAGATCTACAGTGACGAGATTAATAAACAAATTCAATGAAACTGGTAGTGTGAAGATTCCAAGGTCTGGTAGACCGAAAAGTGCAGCTAATGAAGATAAAACTTGATGTTCTATTAGATGTTCAAGAAAACCATAAAACATTTATGTGTTTTGGCAAGAAATCATGGTATTAGTAGACAGTCTATACAAACTATTCTGCATAATCAATAAAATTGAGTGGTCGGCAAGATCCCCCGACTTGACACCACTTGATTTTTTTCTCTGGGGCTACCTGAAAGACCGCCTTTTGGAAAGAGAAAAAAATTAGCTTCTTTGTGATATGTCACTCGAACCTAGGTTGCCATTTCAAAAAAATCAAGATGACGGACGTTCTTTGACATATGCTCGAAAATATGCAGAATAAAATCTCATTCATCTTCCTAGAATTTCATAATTTTCCCTTGATCCGTTTCATAGATAATCCCTTGGTGCGAGACTTTTCAGCAACGCTGTATATTTATGTTGAAGCAAATATTTGAAAATAACATCGTGTTTTATTGAGAATTTAAAAATTTCTCGAGCTACTCGAGAATTCTCGTGCCTCGAGAAATAAAAAAGGTCGATAAGCTAGAAATCCTATTGTTTAATAGAGTACCGGTGTGAAGTTGGCAACCAAAAGTTAGCAACCGAATTGACGGAAATACCCGAAGGACCAGTGGCGTTATTTAGTAAAGTATAAAAAGCATGACGGAAACGGAGTATCATCTTACGAATAGTATCAAAAAATCAAAAATAAATTACTTCATCATATACTAAAAGCACAACCCCTTCGAAAGGGTCTGAGGGTATTAAAATGGCCAAAAACTACCATCAAAAAAATAAAAAATATATAAAAACCATGACGGAAACGGAGTATCATCTTGCGAATAGTCTCAAAAAATCAAAAATGAATTACTTCATCATATAATAAAAGCACAATCCCTTCGAAAGGGTCTAAGGGTATCAAAATGGCCAAAAACTACCCCCAAAAAATTTAAAAAAGTATAAAAAGCCTGACGGAAACGGAGTATCACCTTGCGAATAGTCTCAAAAAATCAAAAATAAATTACTTCATCATATACTAGAAGCACAATCCCTTCGAAAGGGTCAAGGGTATCAAAATGGCCAAAAACTACCCCCAAAAAATTTTAAAACGTATAAAAAGCATGACGAAAACGGAGTATCATCTTGCGAATAGTCTCAAAAAATCAAAAATAAATTACTTCATCATATGCTAAAAGCACAACCCCTTCGAAAGGGTCTAAGGGTATCAAAATGACCAAAAACTACCCCCAAAAAATTAAATAAAGTATAAAAAGCATGACGGAAACGGAGTATCATCTTGCGAATAGTCTCAAAAAATCAAAAATAAATTACTTCATCATATACTAAAAGCACAATCCCTTCGAAAGGGTCTAAGGGTATCAAAATGCCCAAAAACTACCCCCAAAAAATTAAATAAAGTTTAAAAAGCATGACGGAAACGGAGTATCATCTTGCAAATAGGTTAAAAAAATCAAAAATAAATTACTTCATCATATACTAAAAGCACAACCCCTTCGAAAGGGTCTAAGGGTATCAAAATGGCCAAAAACTACCCCCAAAAAATTAAATAAAATATAAAAAGCATGACGGAAACGGAGTATCAACTTGCGAATAGTCTCAAAAAATCAAAAATAAATTACTTCATCATATACTAAAAGCACAATCCCTTCGAAAGGGTCTAAGGGTATCAAAATGGCCAAAAACTACCCCCCAAAAATTAAATAAAGTATAAAAAGCATGACGGAAACGGAGTATCATCTTGCGAATAGTCTCAAAAAATCAAAAATAAATTACTTCATCATATACTAAAAGCACAATCCCTTCGAAAGGGTCTGAGGGTTTCAAAATGGCCAAAAACTACCCCCAAAAAATTAAATAAAATATAAAAAGCATGACGGAAACGGAGTATCATCTTGCGAATAGTCTCAAAAAATCAAAAATAAATTACTTCATCATATACTAAAAGCACAATCCCTTCGAAAGGGTCTAAGGGTATCAAAATGCCCAAAAACTACCCCCAAAAAATTAAATAAAGTTTAAAAAGCATGACGGAAACGGAGTATCATCTTGGAAATAGGTTAAAAAAATCAAAAATAAATTACTTCATCATATACTAAAAGCACAACCCCTTCGAAAGGGTCTAAGGGTATCAAAATGGCCAAAAACTACCCCCAAAAAATTAAATAAAATATAAAAAGCATGACGGAAACGGAGTATCATCTTGCGAATAGTCTCAAAAAATCAAAAATAAATTACTTCATCATATACTAAAAGCACAATCCCTTCGAAAGGGTCTAAGGGTATCAAAATGGCCAAAAACGACCCCCCAAAAATTAAATAAAGTATAAAAAGCATGACGGAAACGGAGTATCATCTTGCGAATAGTCTCAAAAAATCAAAAATAAATTACTTCATCATATACTAAAAGCACAATCCCTTCGAAAGGGTCTAAGGGTATCAAAATGGCCAAAAAATTTAAAAAAGTATAAAAAGCATGACGGAAACGGAGTATCATCTTGCGAATAGTCTCAAAAAATCAAAAATAAATTACTTCATCATATACTAAAAGCACAACCCCTTCGAAAGGGTCTAAGGATATCAAAATTGCCAAAAACTACCCCCAAAAAATTTTAAAAAGTATAAAAAGCATGACGGAAACGGAGTATCATCTTGCGAATAGTCTCAAAAAATCAAAAATAAATTACTTCATCATATACTAAAAGCACAATCCCTTCGAAAGGGTGTAAGGGTTAAAATGGCCAAAAACTACCCCCAAAAAATTTTAAAAAGTATATAAGTTTCCGTCATGCTTTTTATACTTTTTTTATTTTTTTGAGGGTAGTTTTTGGCCATTTTGATACCCTTAGACCCTTTCGAAGGGATTGTGCTTTTAGTATATGATGAAGTAATTTATTTTTGATTTTTTGAGACTATTCGCAAGATGATACTCCGTTTTCGTCATGCTTTTTATACTTTACTAAATTTTTGGGGGTAGTTTTTGGCTATTTTGATGTCCTCAGACCCATTCGAATGTGTTTCTAGTATTATTTTCAATTTTTATGAATTATTTACAAGGCTTTTCACTATTTCTTTGAAGATCTGACAATTTTTTCGGTTAGATCCTATCACGGTACGCCACTGGTCCTTCGGGTATTTCCGTCAATTCGGTTGCTAACTTTTGGTTGCCAACTTCTCACCGGTGAATAGAGTGATGTTTCATCTTAATATGTAGTAGCTAAAATAAAATGGCTTTTGCAATAAGTACTGGAATTTTTTCCTCAGTTTCCAAAAATGTCCTTATTTTTCGGTAGTAGTGGCTATGCAATATGCTAGAACATATCAAAATGCTTGACTTAAAATTTTTTATGCGATGACAAGTATATACAACTCCGCCTACTAAGATACAAAAAATGTATCGCCAATGAAGTCTATTTCCGTCGCTATTCAAAGTCTTTATTAAAGAGGACATAGAAATGTACAGAAAAACAATTACGATGTTGATTAGCCATCGATGCATGTTGGACTAATATTGATGGTAACACTTCTTGTGAATCTATAGCGTTTACAAGATGAAAAGCGTTTTGGTTACTAAGCCCCTGGACTAAATGAAATTTTGCGTGTTTTTTCACCATTATATCAGTACTGTAGATGGAAGAGTGGAGCATGACAGTTTATAACTCTTTTCACGCGGAAAAGTGCCATAGAAATGCTGTAAATAAACGTATTACTAATGAGAACGGATCACCACTTTTCTTAATTGCGAAAAAACCGAATGTTGAAAATCCCTTAATCCCAGTAATTTGTTAGGTGAGTTAAAACGTTAAGCTGTATGAAGTCGGGATAGAAGTTTGGAAAATAACAGTGATAATAGACAAATAACTCCTTCGGTTACAATTTTAAATGATTATACGGGTTGCTCTCAAAAAGCGCGGCTTCACAAAATTGGGATGGGTCGGCAGCACAAGCGGCCTCGCTGCCGTCATAAAATTCAGCGGCTTGTCGCAGAAATAAATTCGAATACACCTAATTGGTTTGTTCAGTTCACTGCTGACTGGATTTTATCGAGAATGTTTGATAGCGGTGATGGTATTATGGTTTATGGCCCCAAAAATGAGTATCGATAATAAAAAGCATAAAAAGCACAAGTTCTGAGTACGGCCTAGTGTCGATGAAATCGTTTAAAGTGAAGGTGGAATTGAAAAGGCATGATGGTCTAGTGCCTGTGCTGGCTATTCACTGGAACCAAAAACAAAAGTCTCAAACGAAGAGTGTACTTCTCAACTACACATGACAACCTAATTTGAATAAAATGTGTCAGTATATCTGCTGAAGTTTGTCCAAAATCAATTGCACAAGCTAAAACACGTGTTCATCGCTCTTTATTTATCAGGATCAGGATCATGTGCCAATATTGGAATTGCTAGATGATCAGAAAATTGTAGTACTTGTCGTTACTTTGTGAAATACTTATTACTAAACAACAAATTTAGAAAGGCGAAATTTTCCCAACTTTTCGCATGTGTTAGGAACAACATTTTTTCTACAAGCGGGAAAATAACAAGTTTTTTAGTTACGTTCTGGTGCTTGAGGTAATGATTAAATATGTCATGGTCGAATATATTACTTTCAATGTTACATAAAGGAGGCCCCGTTGAACTTTCAGAAGTATATAGAGGACTTGCGTAGATCAACTGTTATGCCAACATTTTCACTATAGTTCTTTCGCCATCATAAGAGAGTAATAAAACCTGATTATGTATGCAAACTACAGCAGCGGATGCCCAAAAAAAATCAGTATATTTGCAGATTTTTACCATAAAGCACTAACAAATTTCTTTTAGTTTAGCGGTGCCGACCAGTATACCTGATATAACAATAGACGACCTTTTTGTAATCGCTGAGAAACTGGTCAATCATCCTTGCATAAGCGTGGTTCTGGGTTTAATAAAATTTGATCTTTCACAACAAAAACGAAATAAAATGCTAAATACTAACACTGCTTTCGATGTTTTTTTAGACTACTAAAAGATCCAGGCCAAGAATAATGTATACAGTGGAGGTTTAAAAGAATAATTTAGGAACTCATTAACTAATGACATAATGAGTAGGTTAAAAGCCGGATAGCCTAATAGCTCTTTGTTTAATCCCCTTAATACCTACCTACATCCCGTCAGAACGGTAAAATTTCCAAATTATTGTAATTTCTTGGTAAAATGCAGGTACAATTGAAAAATATTGCAATGTTAAAGTTAAATAAATAAAGTTTAAAATGACAATGACATTTTGCATATAATCTAAGTTCAACATCTTTCACATAACTTAAAGTTACTACCTAATATTTGTAACCGGTGGCGACATGGGGTCTAAAGTAAATATTTATAGACTATCATTATAAATATAATTCTATAAATGTACGCCCATGGTTTACTGGTTTCCGATAATTTTAATACTCGCTCCTGATGGCGAAACAACTATAGTTTGATTCTTCATAGATTATCCGCTTGGGTTGATGATTGCAAAATCTTGCCTGAATGTCAGACTGGTTTCCTTTTAGGACGGGGATGTATTGACAATGTATATACCTTGAGCTCCTTTATTAACATACACTTTAGACACACAGAACAAGAAAAATATTTGCGGTATTCATAGATTTTAAAAATGCATTTGGTTGAATAACTCATTCGTTGTTGTGGATAAAATTATTTAATTTAGGTATATCTGCAAAAATATTACGTGTACTTATGGCTTTATACAGGCAAGCTAATCTACAAATAAAAAGTGCTGATGGTTTGACTAAATCGTACCAGGTAACGACAGGAGTTTTGCAAGGAGAACCTTTAAGTCCTTTGCTTTTCGCCTTGTTTGTTACCGATCTTGAAAATTTTTTCCATGATCATGGAGCTCAGGGTGTAAATATTGACGATAAAAACGATGTATTGTGTTTGCTGTATGCAGTTGATCTGGTTATTCTGGCAAAGTCAGAAATTGATGTAGCAAAGAAATTGAATATTTTACAAAAGTATACTGCATTAAATAACTTGAATGTTAATTTAAAGAAAACTAAAATTATGCAGTTCAGCCGTAGAGGTTTTCGTCACTCTAAATGTAATTTTTTTCAATAAAAAAGTAGTGTCTATCACGAATAAGTATGTTTACTTGGGTGTGACATTTACTTCAAGTGGGCTTTTTAATGAAATGGCTAGAGTTATTTGTAAAAAGGGTAAACAGGCTGAGGCAGCTATTTTGCCTATAATGGCTAAGGCTAAAATCGATACTTGGTGTACAAGAATTAAACTGTTTGAATGTTTGGCTCTTAGCACCATGTTTCATTGTGTTTCTGTTTGGGGACTTAAATATCTACAAATTCTTGAAAGGGTACATTTATATTTTTTAAAAAGAATAAAAAGAATAATTTTAAATACCGATGCTATTGTTCGATTATGAACGGGAAGAGTAAAATTGGCTGACAATGTTTAAAAATTTTCACTCAACTGGCTGCATAAACTGTCCCAAATGGAAAATTACCGTTATCCAAAGTTGTGTTATAACCAACAATTAAAAATTATTGAGTCTTGCGATATCAACTACTATTGCATGGTCAAGGCAAATAAGACAGTTTTTCATTGATTTGAAATAATTTTTCATCATTCAGCTTTTCCGTTTTAAAGAAAGATGTTTTAGCTAAATATTACACACATTTGCACAAAGTGGATGTCAATTTTGTGTCTAGGTCTTTATATAGTATTTTTGATATTTCTGAAGCACCAAGTCCGTATTTACAAAAAAAAGTTACCTATACAAGTCACCCGCACCCTGGCTCAACTACGTATGGCTAATAATTTTTCGCATTTTGTGTTAGTAATTATGAAGAAATATTCATGAATTTCGATGAGGCTTCGTTTATTTACAAACCAACTGTCAAGATGCTTCCTTTTAAATACTGTTTGAGGAAAAATTATGGAAAAACCAGATTATAAAAAAAAGAAAATCTAAAATACCTAACTGCATTAGCATTTTCGATTGAAAAACGAAGCACAAGGTATTGCAGATGGGGATTTCTTGATGCCTGGAGAAATTATTGAAGTTTTCTCCCTGCGTTATTATCCTTCATTGGTGCCACAGACTTACAAGTAGATGCTAAATTCACTTTATTTGTCGGCGACACTAGCGTAACATGAACTAAATGACAACTTTACATTCTATCATTTGCAAAGATCTCGTTACTATTAAGGCCTGGTCTGGGCTTTGTTTTAATACTGAAAAAACTATAGTTTCACTTTACACAGAAACTGCACAAATTCTTATATGTACCTCAATAAAATCTGTAAATTGGGTTAAGTTTCTCACGAACATCTTCTGGAAAAAAGTATCCTTTGTCTATTTCCCCATTAATTATGTCTCTATACAGCTAAATTCTTCTAGGGCGTTAAAAAACTCCTCTCTGTATGAATATCACCTTCGTTAGGTCACCCTTTCTGGGGCTCTTGTAGTTTATACCTCCGATTCTATTTTCAAATCAGTAAAAATGGCAACTCCTTACGAATTTAGCTTGAGTAGTAGGATTAATTGCGAATTCTATTTTAAAAAGTACAACTCATTTAATTTGGAGTACTTCTGTTTGGTTCAGAAACACACTACTTTTAGAATTTTGATAATACATTAGATGGTGAGGGTGGCTGGGGACGTCTTGTATTTTGTCCTTCAAATTCTGTCATATGTGAAGGAGCCTTAGTTGGCAGCATTCGGTAGGATTATGTTTAAAGTAACAGATAATGGACAGTAGTTGTATACAGACCGACCAACTCTGGACATCAGGTGATCGTATGACCAATTCTGAATATTCTTCTAATGGTAGTCTCTTTCTTTGGTTGGTTGGATTTCTTGATGGTGTGTGTTGCTGGCTTTGTTAATAGTTTCCCAGGATTCGTGAATTATATTGCTCATTTTGAGTTTAAGGTCCTGGTTCAGTTGAATTTGCGTTGTAGGAATGTTGCGGGAGGTAGCTTTTTTGGCGTGAAGATCATTTGCTTTATTGTCAGTTATTGCAACGTGAAAATCATCGAAACTGTCACATCATGATCATTTATATATTTTGGTAGGTATCATGATGTTTTGTATAAGGGAGTTGTCGAATAAGTTCCGGATATTGACGAAGACATTTCTTCACGAATGATACAATGGCAGAATTTTACATTCAATTTTATATTATTTTGTAGTAGAAATATTACTTTTTTGTTTTATCTTTTATTTAATTTTTTATTCAACTTGTTGATCGCTTTTTTATACATTTTCATAAATTTTTGATGACAGTACAACATATTTCTCTCTTTCAATAAGTGGTTTTCCGCTCTGTAAAGGTTTTATCCGAATAATCAGAACCAATTCATCATACTATTTCTGACAATATCCGAACAAACACCTATTATATTATATGTGGCCTTTGTATGCAAGATTACGTAGGGTTTTAATGAAAATCCACACGTATGCATTGTTTTGTCAGGAATTATTTAAATTATTCGGTTTGATAAATTTCACATTTTCAAAACCATTCCATGATGTGAAAAATCTCCATGTAACTCCCGTACTAAAACGTGCTAATCTTCTACTGTCGACAAAAAACTTATTTCCGAGTATTTTCACAAACGTCAGGTCTCCCCATTTTTTGTTCAACCTTTACAAAATGACTGCACGTCTACTCTATTAAGTTAAACTGTGAAACACGTTCATAAGCTAAGTGCGTTTCAAGGAAACAGCCTGCATATCTCTTATTTTGTTCTAATTCCATCGTCAAACTGTGGCAGAAAATTATTTTACTTAAAATGACATAACTATTGTTTCACTTTTCTTAATTTTAACGTATCTTCACTTTACAGCTATATAAGAATGCCGACTAGATTTCGAGTAGAAATACCTTTTTGTCCTTTAAGTTCAACTTTATTTCTTAAAGAAATGTTCGTTCCTTGAGGAATAGATTTCAAAGGAAAATGAGATATTCTCCGTTTTGACATCGTAAGCCTTGTAAGGCAAAATTATCTTTCCTAGATATTAACTTTTTCCCGGATAAAAGGTATGACAATTTTCTTGGTAAAACGAGACACTGTCTCATTTCAAATAATTAATGAGCGGTTTTCATTATGATAGTAATACAGGGATGAATATTTTTCAATTTGAACTTATTAAAATGATTAAAAACAGCCGCCACTCGTGAAAAGTTTGTAGAGTAAAAAATTGATTAGTCGGAAAATAATTTTTAATTCTATCCATATTCAGAAATATAAGTAACTGCTTTCTCCTCCTCAATTTTAATGTTTAGGACATAGGAAAAAGATTAGTTTTATGGGAATTCTTTTGTAGTTTCTCTACAAGAGTTTAAAAAATTGATAATTAATTCAATATTCGAACTAGCATCAAAACTATCAAATTTTCTGTGAATGTGATTTTATTTATGTGAAACATTTAGACCACAAAACTAACAAGAAAAGAACATTAAAGATAGGAAGTCCTAAGTCAGGTATTTGATAACATGCTTGGGAAGAGGAACAACATGTTAAATGGGATTCAGCTAATATATTACTGAAAGAGCACAATAGTAGTAAATAAAAAAACAAAGAAAGTGCTTTAATAAAACTAAATGCAGAGGATTGTGTACCTAACATTCCGGTTATAAATGTTGAAGAGAGAAATTTCCAATAATCAATTACCTATGTTATCAGGATAATATTAGAATTTAGTCTAGTCTATAAGCTTAAAATGGTGTCTACATACTTTTATTAAAATTATGTGGTTTAGCTCATTCGATCCGCACTAATGTTTAGATCATTCTGCCAAATAATTAAATTAGCCCATAAAAAAGTCCAAAAGTTATGAACAATTAAAAACCTTCGAAAAATAGTGTTTGGTTTGTAGCTTATTGTTCGTAAATTATAAATATTTTCGAAATTTGAAAAAAAGATCCTTAAAGAGGAGGAAATTTAGTAAAAAAAAGTTCCAACTCCCGGAACTGTACCTCAATTATTTATAATTTTAATTTAACGCTGAAAATAGCCCTCCGCGCGCCATTGTTAGGTTGCGCGCACGACCTCGAAAGCGAGTACGTGTTTAAAGTTAATTGAAAAATCTAAAAAAATATAGTATAATCTAAACACTTTAAAGAATTGATTCCCGTTGGAATTTTTCATAAAAACAAATTTTTCAATATGCTAGACGATTGTTAATTAACAAAATTTTTTCAAACTTCCTTCATCGTTCTAAACTAAAAAAAATGTTTAAATCATTGCCGTAAAATTATTTCGCTTCGTGGACCTCTTCTTATATACATACAAAACAAGATTGTGTCAACAAAGCTTTAAAAATGTTAATACTTTGTTTGTAATGAGTAATGTAAGTAAGCAAAAAATGGCAAATCAGTCATTTATTGTTAACTTGAAAAAATTATTATAAACAAAGTATTAACATTTTTAAAGCTTTGTTGGCACAATCTTGTTTTGTATGTTTATAAGAAGAGGTCCACGAAGCGAAATAATTTTACGGCAATGATTTAAACATTTTTTTTTAGTTTGGAACGATGAAGGAAGTTTGAAAAATTTTTGTTAATTAACAATCGTCTAGCATATTGAAAAATTTGTTTTTATGAAAAATTCCAACGGGAATCAATTCTTTTAAGTGTTTAGATTATACTATAATTTTTTTAGATTTTTCAATTAACTTTAAGTACTTAAAAAAAATTTTTAAGTGACGTACTCGCTTTCGAGGTCGTGCGCGCAACCTAACAATGGCGCGCGGAGGGCTATTTTCAGCGTTAAATTAAAATTATAAATAATGGAGGTACAGTTCCGGGAGTTGGAACTTTTTTTACTAAATTTCCTCCTCTTTAAGGATCTTTTTTTCAAATTTAGAAAATATTTTTAATTTACGAACAATAAGATACAAACCAAACACTATTTTTTTAAGGTGTTTAATTGTTTATAACTTTTGGAATTTTTTATGGGCTAATTTAATTATTTGGCACAATGATCTAGACATTATTCCGGATCGAATGAGCTAAATCACATAATTTTAATAAAAGTATGTAGAATTAACACCATTTTAAGCTTATAGACTAGACTAATTGTTATTAGCACACTCAAATACACAAAACCGCTAAACTAATATCTACTGTGAAAAGACCTTGAGTAAATTTGACACCAATGTATAATTTTTGAAATAAAAATATTTAAAAAAAACATTGAGGTTCAATTTTCCATAAATAACAGAAATAATTTTTTTCCAGTTCCATTCACACTTAGCAGTCCATACCAGCTCATTATTTTTCTATTAGTTATTCTGTTGAGTTTTTGTTGGATATTAATTCGGTACCATCAACTATTTTTCTCAGATGTCTTATTCTCATTGCCTTTATTGTATTCTCCAGTTTTTGTGTATATGTCGTGGATCCCGAATCAAAATTTGTTCCGTGCTGATACTTGTTCGTAAATACCGATTCTATTCGCAGACTTCAGTATCGGTTTTAAATGACTGGTCTGTTTTTTATTTTCATCACTCACATTCAGTCGTACAGACAACGTCGGTTTATTAGTTTTGTTTATGTCCAGTTGTTTATTATCACTAAAGAAATATGAAAACTAATTGCTATTTAATTTACGTCTTCTCCTTTCAATTTTGCTGTTTTTCCTCTGCTAACATGCACTGAATTACAAATTACAACAATCTCCTATTTACTATTACTCATGATCGTTAGTGATACTTCGACTGCATTTTATTGTATATTTAAACTTGAAAAATGCGATCATCGCAGCTTATCTCAAGAAGTTTCACTCCAAGAACTCAAAATAGACAAAACAAAATAACTGATATCCATTTAGGCCAGTATAAATAGCCGTTTTTTTGGCCAACCTCGCAATAAATTTCCGATCCATTTTTTTTATAAGGCTTAGGATCACTTACTGTGCATAAAATCACAAAATGCAGATATATTCCGGTAGAGCTTCATGCGCCACCTTGAAAAAACGTTTTTGGCCGATATGTCGGAAACTTTGCACTTTAGGGCAAAAGTCATCGAAACCATTATTGTAGAAAATTTCGCATCTTTTGTTTTCCTGAACACTTTTTTTTTGTAAAACTTACGTTTATGATTTATGGCCTATTTAATGAACCGGTTTTTCTGTTTCGGCCGAAAACTCTTAAAATATTGGATTAATCAATAAAATGCATTTATCAATTTTTAAAGATTATTTTCTACAACTTTTGTCAGACTTTTTTTTCTAATGTCCACACTTTTTGAGATATAGGACGTTAAATGTAGAAATATCGACGCTCGGCGGGTGACGCGGCAGCTCAAAGGTTTTTTCTGTAGCAGGTAACCGTTTCTTTTATGTCTCGACACAAAAGAAGGGACGAAAAGGTCTGGCTTTGGAAAGAATATCTATATATTAGCCTACCATTTCTACGCCAACTGAAAATGCTGCAAAATGACAATCCATCAGGACTAACCACCAAGTTCAAACCTGGCTTGGAAACTACCTGGATCGGAAGGAATGAGGATGGACACGATCCTCTAAGTGCATTCTACCAATCGCTTCAACAATTCCTGCGGCACCTCCCAGTCTGCTGGAGTTAATATCCTGCAAATGCCGAACTGACTGTTGAAGAGCATTTGGGTGCCGAAAACCACTGGACTGCACTGTAATATGTGAGAATTGCATGACTTGCACGATTTAACAAACAGTGAAACTCATCTTCAACGAGGGGTCGGTAGATGTTGACGATTTTGACCACGAGAATGAAGAATTCATTGAAGCTTTACAGTCTCCTTTGTATTCCTCCGAAGAGAGTAACGAAGATGAAGGGGAAACATCAAATATAATTGAATTTCCGACGCCTCCAAAATGCTGGAAAACAGGATAAAATTTTGAATTTTTATTAAATAAGTTTTTGGATTATTGTGATTATATGAAAATGAAAAACTGGTACTGGAATGATCTTTTAATGTAAAAATGACAACTATATAACTGTCTTATTTGACAACATGAAAATACAAGTGAATGTTACAAACTTAAACAAAACAATACCTGCAGACAACGCTTTACTAAATTCAATACTCCCACTTTTTGTTACAAGTCAATGTCAACATTCACTTTGACAATACATTCAACATTTGACAAAAATGTTGATGTTTCAATTTTGATAATGCCTTTGTCATGATATCGGCTGCCTGGTCATCTGTTTGAACATATTGTAATTCAAAAAATTCATCTTTGAATTTCTCTCGGATAAAATGGTATCGTACGTCAATATGTTTAGTTCTCTTATGAAACTCTGGATTCTTCACAAGTCGTATTGCGCTTTGATTATCCATAAATAAAGCTGGTACATCCAATTTAACTTGTCGAAGATCACATAAGAGATTCTTTAACCAGACAAGTTCTTTTATAGCTTGTGACGCTGCCACATACTCGGATTCTGTTGTGGATAGTGCGACGGATTTTTGTCGTTCTGATCCCCAGCTAATTACACTTCCTCCAAGCATGAAAACATAACCTGATGTTGATCTTCGTGTTTGCGTGTCTCCAGCATAGTCGGCATCACTATACCCGCAAAAGTCTAAATTATTTCCGCTTACGAAACGTATTCCTTTGTTCATTGTACCTTTGATATATTTCATAATGTGTTTTACTGCATTCACATGTGCAGTAGCTGGTTTTTCCAAATATCGACTGACACTTCCAACTGCGAAACTAATATCTGGTCTGGTTGCAACGGCCAGATACATCAAGCTCCCGACTGCCTCTCGATAAGGAAAATCGATTTTTTTATCAGCTTCAAAATCTCCGAGGTTTTGTGAACTAGCTAATGGAGTTGTCACTGTCTTACAATATGTCATATCAAAACGATCAAGAACCTTTCTTGCATATCCTTGTTGATGAACATGAATCGATCCATCCAAAAGCTGATCAATTTCGAGTCCCAAAAAACATTTCAGCTCAAAAATTTTGATCTCAAATTCTCTCTGTGAGTGTCTAATGACCGGCTTAATGGCTTCTTGTTCTTCTGCTGCAATCAATCCATCGTCAACGTAAATTGCCAAAATTAACATTCCATCTTTTCCGTTGCTAACAAAAACGCATGGATCGGATCCACTCTCTTTGAAACCAAAACTGTTAAGGAAAGAAGTAAGCTTCTTATTCCAACAGCGCGAAGCCTGCTTCAAACCATATAAACTTTTGTATAATTTACACACTCGGCCACTGTTGTCATTATATCCAATTGGCTGGCTCATATAAACATTTTCTTCTAAATCGCCATTTAGAAAAGCCGTTTTCACATCAAACTGTTTTAGTGTCATACGCTTTGCCGCAGCCAATGCTAGGATCGCTCTGATTGATGTAAACTTCACCACTGGACTAAATGTTTCCTGGTAATCGATTCCGTACTCTTGTGTAAAGCCTCGTACTACCAATCGTGCCTTATACCGATTAACACTCCCATCCGGATTTTCTTTGACCTTGTAGACCCAGCGATTGTCAATCACTTTTTGATCAACTGGCGCATCGACCAAAATCCAAGTATGATTTTTCATAAGTGAATCGTACTCTTCATCCATTGCTCGCTCCCACTGCTTGTAATCAATCGACTGAATTGCCTGCTCATACGTTCTTGGCTCATCACTGACTGCCAACATTGCAGAATGTTCACCAGTTACCAGATGTGTTAATGTGTTACGATCACGTAGACGCCTATTGACAATATTTCTGCTATCAAGATCGCAGGTCATACCACGATTTTTCTGTTGATCTAGTGACGCACATTCATTTGTGTCCTTATCTTCGTCATTTTCATTTTCTGCACCTTTGTCAATACCATAATTGTCTTCGTTTTCGTTATTTTCATTCTTACTGACTACACTAGCATTTTCTTCAACACAAATATCGAGTGTTCCCATTGAATTTTCTAACAAAAAAACGACGTCTCGTGAGATCTCGATTTTACTAGTTTTCGAATTCCAAACTCGATATCCCTTTGAATTATTGTCATAACCAACAAACATACATTTTTCTGCCTTCGCGTCGAGCTTCTGACGTTTTTCTTTTGGAATGTGAATAAATACTTCCGAACCAAAAATCAGTAAATGGTCTAGCTTCGCCTCCTTGTTATGCCATAATTCATACGGTGATTTGTTGTCAACTGTGCTTGTTCCAGTTTGATTTAGCACATGAACTGCTGTATTTACTGCTTCCGCCCAGAATTTCCTATCGATCTTTTTTGCCTCAAGCATTGTCCTTGCTGATTCAACGATAGTTCGTATTTCCCTTTCTGCACAACCATTCTGCTCTGGTGTATATGGCACAGTTCGTTGATGATGAATTCCAGCTGCTTCAACGAAAACTTTCAGCTTTTCATTGACAAACTCTGTGCCGTTGTCAGATCTGATATTGCGAACACTGTGACCATGCTTCTTCTGAATCAGTTTAACACATTTTTCGATAATACTCGCTACTTCTGATTTTTGTTTCATGAAATATACGAAACGAAAATGAGAATAATCATCTTTGAGCAACAAAAAATATCTGGATCCACCAATTGAATTCGTCTGAAACGGACCACACACGTCAGTATGAATGATTTCGCCACACATCTTTGACTTTTCTTCGCGACTCTTGAAACTGCTTCGATGATGCTTTCCATAGACACAAGCTTCACATGCAAATTCCTCATCAATGAAATCTATACCCCGACTTAGTAGGAACTTTTTCACGTGTGTCGAATTCTGATGTCCTAGACGTTCGTGCCATGAACGAAGTGTAGCGTTTTTGATTGCTACACTCGCTGTAGTTTCAATCTTTGATGGTTGTATTGTTCTGAACAACATTTGGAACAAACTTTTTCTGCGAACTCCCACTGCAACAATGTTTCCATCTTTCAGCAATTTGCAACCTTCGTTGTTCATGTTCAATTGATGCCCGCGATCTAACACCTTTCCCGACGAAAACAAATTTTTCTTAAGTTCCGACACGAACAAGACTCCCATGACTCGTTTGCGAATCCATTCATCTCCATTAAAAGCAAAAATGTTGATATCGCCTTTGCCCAGAGCCATTATCTTGTCACCATTACCAACTGTAATTGGTTCAGCTATTTCCGTATAGTTTTCGAACCATTCTCGGCGATGACTCATGTGATCAGTTGCACCTGAGTCCAAAATCCAAGTATCTTGGTCTCTATTTGTTGTTTTGTAACAAATAAAAGCATCATTTGAATTTTCTTCTTTTCTCCCGTTGAAGTTAGTCTTCTTTTCCGAGCATTCCCTTTTCCAGTGGCCCTTTTTTCCACATTTGAAGCATTTGCCTTTCGGTTTGTCATTTTTATCTGTCGCTTTGTTATTATTCGATGAATTTCCTTTCTTGTAATTATTGATTTGTTTCTTCGAGAAGATTCTCTTAGCCATTAGCGCCTCTACTTCTTGAACTTGACCCTGCGACTTCAAACGAAGTTCTTCTGCCATCAAACGAGCCCGCAAATTTGCCAAAGTTTGACTATCTGCGTTTGCAGATTCCCATGCACTATGGAAATGATTAAACTCGGACGGTAGTGACATTAAAATCTTCGAAATTACCATGGACTCAGAAATAATTTCTTTTTGATCACGTAATTGCTGCACTATTTCCATTAATTTTGATAAAAATGTCGCAATGTCATCTTCCGGTTGTTTTGTGTAGCCATAATATTTTTGTTGTAAAAATAAAATATTTGCCTTTGATGTTTGCTCATACGTACTTTTGAGCGTCTCCCACATCTCTTGAGCTGTTTCACAATTCATAATCTGAAGTAATGCCTGTTTCATACAAGTCGTGGAAATTGCTCGTCTGGCCATAGCATCCGCCTTCTTCCAAGTCACAATTTCCTTCGCATAATTTGTACATTCAGCTGTCGGTTTGACGTTTGTTCCATCGACGTAGTCAAAAAGTTCGCTAGCATCTAAAATCTGAAGCATTTGAAACTTCCATGTTAGCCAGTTGCTGCCGCTTTCCAGCTTTTCAATATTAACGCGATCGCCTTCCATTTATTTTGTCTTTTAATAATTATCGGCTTCAAAACTTCAAAAATAAATTGCTTCCCAATTTTCTTTTTTTTGAGTTCACAAATAATTCTTGCACAAAATAAATAACGATATTTACTACAGTTAATCTTCCTTTACAATTTCACGTAATCTGGGCCCATAACCTTTTGAATTATTGTGATTATATGAAAATGAAAAACTGGTACTGGAATGATCTTTTAATGTAAAAATGACAACTATATAACTGTCTTATTTGACAACATGAAAATACAAGTGAATGTTACAAACTTAAACAAAACAATACCTGCAGACAACGCTTTACTAAATTCAATATAAGTCCTTTTTTTCCGGTTGTAATATGTAGAGCCTTATTGTTCTCCGCTTACCAAAAAAACATGAAAAATAAATAAGACGGTCTGAGTCCTAGCTGGGAAGCACGACTCAGCAATGAGAGGTGTATACCGACGATTCGCGACTTCTCTTCAGTTTTTCATTAGAGTTTAAAAAACGAAGTATGCTATACAATTGATGTGAAATAACCGGAAATCACGCTCACAAATCTTCAATATATTTTTTCACTATAAGTAAAACATCCATTTATGTTTTTCTGTTTATTTTATAAATGATTGTACAATTGTTTAAAGCAAAAGTGCTTTTAGAGACGTTAGTAATGAGCTAGTTTGATTTCTGTAACCTATCGAGTGAAAATTATCATTTAGTGATTATAGAAGAGAAATCACACCAATATTGTTAAAAATATTTCACCTGGTAAATTTGAGTTTTGTAATGAGAAACTGTTGCATAGCAATTAGACGAGAATTAGTATATTTCAGTACGAGTCTAGAAAATACGCTTTTCCCGTGTGTGGCTGAAAAAGGTGACGAAGACTTGTATTTTGTTGTTTAGCCTTTTGAAATAAAACTGTCGCATGTACTAAACTGTATAAAGGATACAAGTTATTTTATTTAGCTAAAACTAACAAAATTAACTTAGTAACATGTATTTGGTGAAAATATTGAAATATATTGTATATTGTCATAATAAAATGCACTTTTATTGTCTGTGTATGGTTTGCGTTGTTTTATGCAACTGCTTTTTTGAATACACTTGTTTTTCGGTCGTCCGGGTTGATTGCCGGTTAGAAAATTTTACGGCGTTGTCAGAGTTCCTTTTTTGTCACTAAATTAGAATTTAAGTTGGCGGTAACAGACTACCATGAAGAGGTGGAAGGAGATCTATTTGAGAAACGGTTTGAAGATAAGTTAATGCCGGATGTCTTAAACAATGAAAATAATATGATTGTGATGGACAATGACATTTCCCAAACAATATTGGGTGAAACGTTATATTCAGGAGTGGATGTATGGAGAGGATATTTATTTTGAAGAGGATTACTTGAACTCGAACTAAAAAGTATAAAATATTATAGTTTAAAAAAAACTAAAAATACGCTTTATAGGTAATCGAACTAAAAAGTAAAAAATAATTCTTGATTTAAGAATAAAATTATTAACGAGCAGATTAATGTCATTGTGGTAAAAGAGTGCTCGATATCAATAAGCCTGTTTCCTCTGAAGGTTCGAAAATAATCCACCAGAGGCTGCAATAGTGGGGGGTACATATGTTTTTATTTTTCATTTGACAGCAGCATTAAACGTACCTAATAAAAATGGAATTAACGGAAGATGATGTTCCTGGAGCGAAATTAAACTTTACAGAAGTAAAACATCACTTGTTCTGGATTTGGAATGATGGATTGTATGTCGTGGTTTACCTGTTAGGTAATAAAAATATACTTGTAGAAACGTTGGTTGTTATTGATAATACGTATAATTTGTTTCAAAAGAATTAAATATTTTTTGTTAAGTATAGATATTTAAAAAATTGAGGAATGTATCACAAATGGTAAAAAATATCATGAATAACAAAATTCGCATAATATATTGAAATCTTCAAATCTCTGACAACAAATTATCAACCATTTCCATAACTCGATGCAAGATCAAATTTATGTTTTTTTTAAATGGAACACCCTATATTTTACTACTTTATTCTATTGTCATCGGTCCTTGACGAATGTGCAAATTTTCGAATTAATCTGAGCGTTTAAAGTGGGTAAACATCGAGTTTAAAGGTTGCCTTACAAACAAACATACAAGAAAAGCTAATACAAAGCGTGTAAAAAGCATTTATGACAAATGCAAGATTTAGTGCATTTCTGAAAAATACAAGGATCACAGTGACGATGCTCACATTTTGAAACTTTCGCATTATCACGGAGACCAGAACCCAATATAAATGGTGTGAAGTGAAGTTAGATGGTACATGTCCTCTAAGAACTCGAGTTAAAACATTGATCTCTGAAGGTTACGGAGGATTATCGTTATCGTTATCGTTATCGTTATCGTTATCGTTATCGTTATCGTTATCGTTATCGTTATCGTTATCGTTATCGTTATCGTTATCGTTATCGTTATCGTTATCGTTATCGTTATCGTTATCGTTATCGTTATCGTTATCGTTATCGTTATCGTTATCGTTATCGTTATCGTTATCGTTATCGTTATCGTTATCGTTATCGTTATCGTTATCGTTATCGTTATCGTTATCGTTATCGTTATCGTTATCGTTATCGTTATCGTTATCGTTATCGTTATCGTTATCGTTATCGTTATCGTTATCGTTATCGTTATCGTTATCGTTATCGTTATCGTTATCGTTATCGTTATCGTTATCGTTATCGTTATCGTTATCGTTATCGTTATCGTTATCGTTATCGTTATCGTTATCGTTATCGTTATCGTTATCGTTATCGTTATCGTTATCGTTATCGTTATCGTTATCGTTATCGTTATCGTTATCGTTATCGTTATCGTTATCGTTATCGTTATCGTTATCGTTATCGTTATCGTTATCGTTATCGTTATCGTTATCGTTATCGTTATCGTTATCGTTATCGTTATCGTTATCGTTATCGTTATCGTTATCGTTATCGTTATCGTTATCGTTATCGTTATCGTTATCGTTATCGTTATCGTTATCGTTATCGTTATCGTTATCGTTATCGTTATCGTTATCGTTATCGTTATCGTTATCGTTATCGTTATCGTTATCGTTATCGTTATCGTTATCGTTATCGTTATCGTTATCGTTATCGTTATCGTTATCGTTATCGTTATCGTTATCGTTATCGTTATCGTTATCGTTATCGTTATCGTTATCGTTATCGTTATCGTTATCGTTATCGTTATCGTTATCGTTATCGTTATCGTTATCGTTATCGTTATCGTTATCGTTATCGTTATCGTTATCGTTATCGTTATCGTTATCGTTATCGTTATCGTTATCGTTATCGTTATCGTTATCGTTATCGTTATCGTTATCGTTATCGTTATCGTTATCGTTATCGTTATCGTTATCGTTATCGTTATCGTTATCGTTATCGTTATCGTTATCGTTATCGTTATCGTTATCGTTATCGTTATCGTTATCGTTATCGTTATCGTTATCGTTATCGTTATCGTTATCGTTATCGTTATCGTTATCGTTATCGTTATCGTTATCGTTATCGTTATCGTTATCGTTATCGTTATCGTTATCGTTATCGTTATCGTTATCGTTATCGTTATCGTTATCGTTATCGTTATCGTTATCGTTATCGTTATCGTTATCGTTATCGTTATCGTTATCGTTATCGTTATCGTTATCGTTATCGTTATCGTTATCGTTATCGTTATCGTTATCGTTATCGTTATCGTTATCGTTATCGTTATCGTTATCGTTATCGTTATCGTTATCGTTATCGTTATCGTTATCGTTATCGTTATCGTTATCGTTATCGTTATCGTTATCGTTATCGTTATCGTTATCGTTATCGTTATCGTTATCGTTATCGTTATCGTTATCGTTATCGTTATCGTAATCGTAATCGTAATCGTAATCGTAATCGTAATCGTAATCGTAATCGTAATCGTAATCGTAATCGTAATCGTAATCGTAATCGTAATCGTAATCGTAATCGTAATCGTAATCGTAATCGTAATCGTAATCGTAATCGTAATCGTAATCGTAATCGTAATCGTAATCGTAATCGTAATCGTAATCGTAATCGTAATCGTAATCGTAATCGTAATCGTAATCGTAATCGTAATCGTAATCGTAATCGTAATCGTAATCGTAATCGTAATCGTAATCGTAATCGTAATCGTAATCGTAATCGTAATCGTAATCGTAATCGTAATCGTAATCGTAATCGTAATCGT
The DNA here is from genome assembly GCA_947563755.1 of Lochmaea crataegi. Taxonomy (NCBI): domain Eukaryota; kingdom Metazoa; phylum Arthropoda; class Insecta; order Coleoptera; family Chrysomelidae; genus Lochmaea; species Lochmaea crataegi. The sequence continues at coordinate 38,580,558 of OX387425.1, read as the reverse complement.
AATCGTAATCGTAATCGTAATCGTAATCGTAATCGTAATCGTAATCGTAATCGTAATCGTAATCGTAATCGTAATCGTAATCGTAATCGTTATCGTTATCGTTATCGTAATCGTAATCGTTATCGTTATCGTTATCGTTATCGTTATCGTTATCGTTATCGTTATCGTTATCGTTATCGTTATCGTTATCGTTATCGTTATCGTAATCGTAATCGTAATCGTAATCGTAATCGTTATCGTTATCGTTATCGTTATCGTTATCGTTATCGTTATCGTTATCGTAATCGTAATCGTAATCGTAATCGTAATCGTAATCGTAATCGTAATCGTAATCGTAATCGTAATCGTAATCGTAATCGTAATCGTAATCGTAATCGTAATCGTAATCGTAATCGTAATCGTAATCGTAATCGTAATCGTAATCGTAATCGTAATCGTAATCGTAATCGTAATCGTAATCGTAATCGTAATCGTAATCGTAATCGTAATCGTAATCGTAATCGTAATCGTAATCGTAATCGTAATCGTAATCGTAATCGTAATCGTAATCGTAATCGTAATCGTAATCGTAATCGTAATCGTAATCGTAATCGTAATCGTAATCGTAATCGTAATCGTAATCGTAATCGTAATCGTAATCGTAATCGTAATCGTAATCGTTATCGTTATCGTTATCGTTATCGTTATCGTTATCGTTATCGTTATCGTTATCGTTATCGTTATCGTTATCGTTATCGTTATCGTTATCGTTATCGTTATCGTTATCGTTATCGTTATCGTTATCGTTATCGTTATCGTTATCGTTATCGTTATCGTTATCGTTATCGTTATCGTTATCGTTATCGTTATCGTTATCGTTATCGTTATCGTTATCGTTATCGTTATCGTTATCGTTATCGTTATCGTTATCGTTATCGTTATCGTTATCGTTATCGTTATCGTTATCGTTATCGTTATCGTTATCGTTATCGTTATCGTTATCGTTATCGTTATCGTTATCGTTATCGTTATCGTTATCGTTATCGTTATCGTTATCGTTATCGTTATCGTTATCGTTATCGTTATCGTTATCGTTATCGTTATCGTTATCGTTATCGTTATCGTTATCGTTATCGTTATCGTTATCGTTATCGTTATCGTTATCGTTATCGTTATCGTTATCGTTATCGTTATCGTTATCGTTATCGTTATCGTTATCGTTATCGTTATCGTTATCGTTATCGTTATCGTTATCGTTATCGTTATCGTTATCGTTATCGTTATCGTTATCGTTATCGTTATCGTTATCGTTATCGTTATCGTTATCGTTATCGTTATCGTTATCGTTATCGTTATCGTTATCGTTATCGTTATCGTTATCGTTATCGTTATCGTTATCGTTATCGTTATCGTTATCGTTATCGTTATCGTTATCGTTATCGTTATCGTTATCGTTATCGTTATCGTTATCGTTATCGTTATCGTTATCGTTATCGTTATCGTTATCGTTATCGTTATCGTTATCGTTATCGTTATCGTTATCGTTATCGTTATCGTTATCGTTATCGTTATCGTTATCGTTATCGTTATCGTTATCGTTATCGTTATCGTTATCGTTATCGTTATCGTTATCGTTATCGTTATCGTTATCGTTATCGTTATCGTTATCGTTATCGTTATCGTTATCGTTATCGTTATCGTTATCGTTATCGTTATCGTTATCGTTATCGTTATCGTTATCGTTATCGTTATCGTTATCGTTATCGTTATCGTTATCGTTATCGTTATCGTTATCGTTATCGTTATCGTTATCGTTATCGTTATCGTTATCGTTATCGTTATCGTTATCGTTATCGTTATCGTTATCGTTATCGTTATCGTTATCGTTATCGTTATCGTTATCGTTATCGTTATCGTTATCGTTATCGTTATCGTTATCGTTATCGTTATCGTTATCGTTATCGTTATCGTTATCGTTATCGTTATCGTTATCGTTATCGTTATCGTTATCGTTATCGTTATCGTTATCGTTATCGTTATCGTTATCGTTATCGTTATCGTTATCGTTATCGTTATCGTTATCGTTATCGTTATCGTTATCGTTATCGTTATCGTTATCGTTATCGTTATCGTTATCGTTATCGTTATCGTTATCGTTATCGTTATCGTTATCGTTATCGTTATCGTTATCGTTATCGTTATCGTTATCGTTATCGTTATCGTTATCGTTATCGTTATCGTTATCGTTATCGTTATCGTTATCGTTATCGTTATCGTTATCGTTATCGTTATCGTTATCGTTATCGTTATCGTTATCGTTATCGTTATCGTTATCGTTATCGTTATCGTTATCGTTATCGTTATCGTTATCGTTATCGTTATCGTTATCGTTATCGTTATCGTTATCGTTATCGTTATCGTTATCGTTATCGTTATCGTTATCGTTATCGTTATCGTTATCGTTATCGTTATCGTTATCGTTATCGTTATCGTTATCGTTATCGTTATCGTTATCGTTATCGTTATCGTTATCGTTATCGTTATCGTTATCGTTATCGTTATCGTTATCGTTATCGTTATCGTTATCGTTATCGTTATCGTTATCGTTATCGTTATCGTTATCGTTATCGTTATCGTTATCGTTATCGTTATCGTTATCGTTATCGTTATCGTTATCGTTATCGTTATCGTTATCGTTATCGTTATCGTTATCGTTATCGTTATCGTTATCGTTATCGTTATCGTTATCGTTATCGTTATCGTTATCGTTATCGTTATCGTTATCGTTATCGTTATCGTTATCGTTATCGTTATCGTTATCGTTATCGTTATCGTTATCGTTATCGTTATCGTTATCGTTATCGTTATCGTTATCGTTATCGTTATCGTTATCGTTATCGTTATCGTTATCGTTATCGTTATCGTTATCGTTATCGTTATCGTTATCGTTATCGTTATCGTTATCGTTATCGTTATCGTTATCGTTATCGTTATCGTTATCGTTATCGTTATCGTTATCGTTATCGTTATCGTTATCGTTATCGTTATCGTTATCGTTATCGTTATCGTTATCGTTATCGTTATCGTTATCGTTATCGTTATCGTTATCGTTATCGTTATCGTTATCGTTATCGTTATCGTTATCGTTATCGTTATCGTTATCGTTATCGTTATCGTTATCGTTATCGTTATCGTTATCGTTATCGTTATCGTTATCGTTATCGTTATCGTTATCGTTATCGTTATCGTTATCGTTATCGTTATCGTTATCGTTATCGTTATCGTTATCGTTATCGTTATCGTTATCGTTATCGTTATCGTTATCGTTATCGTTATCGTTATCGTTATCGTTATCGTTATCGTTATCGTTATCGTTATCGTTATCGTTATCGTTATCGTTATCGTTATCGTTATCGTTATCGTTATCGTTATCGTTATCGTTATCGTTATCGTTATCGTTATCGTTATCGTTATCGTTATCGTTATCGTTATCGTTATCGTTATCGTTATCGTTATCGTTATCGTTATCGTTATCGTTATCGTTATCGTTATCGTTATCGTTATCGTTATCGTTATCGTTATCGTTATCGTTATCGTTATCGTTATCGTTATCGTTATCGTTATCGTTATCGTTATCGTTATCGTTATCGTTATCGTTATCGTTATCGTTATCGTTATCGTTATCGTTATCGTTATCGTTATCGTTATCGTTATCGTTATCGTTATCGTTATCGTTATCGTTATCGTTATCGTTATCGTTATCGTTATCGTTATCGTTATCGTTATCGTTATCGTTATCGTTATCGTTATCGTTATCGTTATCGTTATCGTTATCGTTATCGTTATCGTTATCGTTATCGTTATCGTTATCGTTATCGTTATCGTTATCGTTATCGTTATCGTTATCGTTATCGTTATCGTTATCGTTATCGTTATCGTTATCGTTATCGTTATCGTTATCGTTATCGTTATCGTTATCGTTATCGTTATCGTTATCGTTATCGTTATCGTTATCGTTATCGTTATCGTTATCGTTATCGTTATCGTTATCGTTATCGTTATCGTTATCGTTATCGTTATCGTTATCGTTATCGTTATCGTTATCGTTATCGTTATCGTTATCGTTATCGTTATCGTTATCGTTATCGTTATCGTTATCGTTATCGTTATCGTTATCGTTATCGTTATCGTTATCGTTATCGTTATCGTTATCGTTATCGTTATCGTTATCGTTATCGTTATCGTTATCGTTATCGTTATCGTTATCGTTATCGTTATCGTTATCGTTATCGTTATCGTTATCGTTATCGTTATCGTTATCGTTATCGTTATCGTTATCGTTATCGTTATCGTTATCGTTATCGTTATCGTTATCGTTATCGTTATCGTTATCGTTATCGTTATCGTTATCGTTATCGTTATCGTTATCGTTATCGTTATCGTTATCGTTATCGTTATCGTTATCGTTATCGTTATCGTTATCGTTATCGTTATCGTTATCGTTATCGTTATCGTTATCGTTATCGTTATCGTTATCGTTATCGTTATCGTTATCGTTATCGTTATCGTTATCGTTATCGTTATCGTTATCGTTATCGTTATCGTTATCGTTATCGTTATCGTTATCGTTATCGTTATCGTTATCGTTATCGTTATCGTTATCGTTATCGTTATCGTTATCGTTATCGTTATCGTTATCGTTATCGTTATCGTTATCGTTATCGTTATCGTTATCGTTATCGTTATCGTTATCGTTATCGTTATCGTTATCGTTATCGTTATCGTTATCGTTATCGTTATCGTTATCGTTATCGTTATCGTTATCGTTATCGTTATCGTTATCGTTATCGTTATCGTTATCGTTATCGTTATCGTTATCGTTATCGTTATCGTTATCGTTATCGTTATCGTTATCGTTATCGTTATCGTTATCGTTATCGTTATCGTTATCGTTATCGTTATCGTTATCGTTATCGTTATCGTTATCGTTATCGTTATCGTTATCGTTATCGTTATCGTTATCGTTATCGTTATCGTTATCGTTATCGTTATCGTTATCGTTATCGTTATCGTTATCGTTATCGTTATCGTTATCGTTATCGTTATCGTTATCGTTATCGTTATCGTTATCGTTATCGTTATCGTTATCGTTATCGTTATCGTTATCGTTATCGTTATCGTTATCGTTATCGTTATCGTTATCGTTATCGTTATCGTTATCGTTATCGTTATCGTTATCGTTATCGTTATCGTTATCGTTATCGTTATCGTTATCGTTATCGTTAAATGTGCTAAAAAACACTGTTCCTTTGAGTTTTTAATTTGTGCAAGTCAGTGTAATCGTCTTATAACAATATTAAACCTCGGTGTGGATATTGGCAAGTACCAATTCCTAATTTTTACATCATAATTCAATATTCAGACCTGTTTGACTTTCATTTTTGTGTGATTTTTACATCGGTTTTTATTTCTAATTACCTATAAAGCAGAGGACCTATTCCACCAGTGGTTCGGAAATTATTTCGTATTTATTAACTTTGTTGAAATCGTGTTTAAAATGACAGATTCAAATGCTAATAGTTCAAATGGTATTATTAATAATGATTTACCTTGTTTAAGGTGTAATAAAATTGTAACTACTGGTATTACGTGTATAAGATGTGGTAGACTTTCTCACAAATGTTGTTTGGCTTATCTAAAGATAAAACTGTTGAATAAAGACACTACCATTTTGTTGCAACGATGTTTCTGCAGAGAAAGATATGCCAATTGAAACTGTAGTATCAGTTGGTGAAAATGAAAACACCAATAATAATGATAGTCTTAAAGCTGGTTTTCTTGAAAAAATAATTAAAGATGAAGATTTGATCATTGAAAACCAGAAAATTGCTATTCATGCACTCACAGAGCAGATTGCTCTATTAAAACAAGTTAAGCAGTTGAATGATTTATCGAGCCACCCAGCGATATCGAACGTTCCTGCAAAAAACATGGGTATATCTACTAAGCATCCGGCCTCGAAAAATTCCCATTTCAACATATCTGCGGCTGCAGTAGCTGGTGCTGTACAAAACGCGACAGCTCAGAATATTTGTGATACAATATTATAAACGTGAAGGAGCATCCAGTTAATAAAAAGTTGATACCTAATAATTTGAGGAAACCGACTAATAAAACAAGAAATTTATTAGTGGGGTCTCTCAATAATGCTGAGGACTGCAAGTTAACCGCAGCTGTTATAAATAAGAAGTCCTATCACTACCATGCTTCTAAATTCTCCACCGACGTTTCAGAAGAAGAGCTAACAAAGCATCTTTGTCAATTCTCTGCAAATGTGAAAGTGTTAAAATTGAACTCTCGTTATCCAAATGACTATACTTCATTCAAAATATCTCTACCAGCTGATGAATCACATAATATTTTAAAATCTGAGGTGTGGCCTTCTGGTGTCGTCCTCAATCGTTTTTTTTTCGTCAAGAAAATTTAATTCAACCGAAAGATAGTGGCAGTTTCGACGTTTCTTTAGACCTATTAGATAATAGAATAATTGTTTCAGTATTACATATCAATGTACAGAGTTTGGCTAATAAGATTGATGAGATACATTTGATTATTGAAGACTTTACTGTTGACATTTTTTGTGTTTCTGAGCATTGGCTCACCAATGATAAATTAAAAATGATTAATATGAATAATTTTAAACTAGAATCATCCTTTTGTCGCGACAAGAAACAACACGGAGGTGTTGCAATTTTTAGTAATGAAAAACTTATGGTAAAAAAAGTTGATTGCTCCAAATTTTGTATGCCCGTTCATGCTGAGTTTTGTGGTATTGAATTAACTAACCAAAATACGTTAATAGTAACAGTCTACAGGTCATCATCAAATGGCGATATTAAAATTTTTAAAGATAAGTTTCATGATTTGTTGTATACTTCACAATATCATGAAAATGTATGGCTTTAGACATTATATAAATGATCCAACAAGAATCACGCCAACAACTAGATCATGCTTGGATAATATCCTTTCCAATATGAGCCCGGAAGTAATTTCCACTGGAATTTATGATCCAAGTTTAGCTGATCATACTGGTATTTTCCTTAAAATCGGGAATTCAACCACAATGACTAGTAACAAATTAGCACACAAAAGATTAGTTAACAACAAAAGAATCAGTAATTTCTCTAACAAACTATGTGATATTGATTGGCATGATCTGAATTTGAAAAATTGTGATCCAAATGTAATAGCCCATAAGCTAATGAGTGTATTAGCAATAAATGTGGACATGTGTTTTGCCGTATCAAAATTTAAACCAAAAATGCGTAAGTGTGAATGGTTCAATGATACTCTTCGTGGAATGAAAAGAGAAGTTAAAAACACTAATACTTTTACTGATTGGATTAAATACCGTAATGCTCGTAAAAATTATAAAAAACCAAAAACGTGTCTTTTATACTGGTAAGATACATGAATCTGATAATAAAAGCAAAACTATATGGAACATAGTAAATTCTTAAAGAAATACTAAAACTCATGGTAATGTTGCTACAGAATTGACTTCGGCTGACTTGAATACATTTTTTGTTGCTATAGCAGATAAAATCACTATGAGTATTACTGACGAATCCATTCATCCACTTGAATATCTACGTAATGTTTTGAAACCTTCGGGTTCATTTTTTATTAGTCATATCTTCAAATCTGATATCAGACTGGCAATGTCAAGTTTAAAAAATTCAACTTGCTTAGATTTTTATGGGCTGAATAGCCATATGATGAAAGCCTCGTTTGAAGCACTTGATGGACCATTAGAAATACTTTTTAATAAATGTTTATTGGAGGGCTGCTGGCCTGAAACATTAAAAATAACCAAAATTATACCCATACATAAAAAGGGAGATTTGAATAACCCTGACAACTTCAGGCCAATTGCAATTGTACCAATAATGGGTAAAATTTTTGAAATTCTAATTAAAGATAAACTTGTTTCATTTTTAGAACATAAAAAATTATTGTCACCTTCTCAGTTTGGCTTTCGGAAAAACATGTCCACAATTAAGGCAGTAGTCAATATTGTTGAAAACGTGGTTGAAAGCTTTGATGAGAGATATGATACATTTGCAACGATGTATGATCTCACTAAGGCTTTTGACTGTGTTAACATTGAATATCTTTTAGATAAGTTAGAATATTACGGTGTTAGGGGTAATGTACTAAGATTATTCAGTGCGTATCTAACAGGCAGGTCTCAATACGTAAGTTTCGATAATGTTGAATCAAAATTGACTCCGGTCTCAAGAGGAGTTCCTCAAGGATCTGTATTAGGACCATTATTATTTGTTATATAAGTAAACGATTTACCAAGTTCCCTGGGAGAAGCTCGTTGTGTTCTATTTGCTGATGATACCACAACCTTGGTTAAAGATGAGGTGAACTTGGCAAAAGCTTGCATGTCGAGTATAAAATCTTGGTTCAACAGTAATCAACTCAAGCTAAATGAAACGAAAACCCAGAACATACGGTTTACATCAAGCAAGTTTATTCCAGCTCCTGAACCAGTAAAACTGCTTGGAATAACTTTAGATTCACGGTTAACTTGGGCGTCTCATATAGATTGCTTATGCTCAAAGATCTCATCGCAAATATTCGCTCTAAAGCAGATTAGAAATTGTTTGAGTCATAATATTCTTCGAGTAGTTTATTTTGCACTCGTTCATAGTCATCTTAACTATGGTATTATACTGTGGGGCGGAGCAGCAAATGCTTCAGAAGTTTTTTCATTACAAAAAATGGCTGTTCGTATCATCGCAAATGTTCAATTTGGCGACCCATGCCAGAAACTGTTTAAGAAGCTCCAAATCCTTCCGCTTCCTTGTATATTCATTTATGAGTCTCTGATGAGTATTCATCTCAATATCGATTCGCTGGTATCCCATGCGGATATTCATAATTATAATACTCGGAATGCAACCTCTCTTGTGCCGTCGAGATCAAGAATCTGCTTATCGCAAAACAATCGAATAAATTTTAATTTATATAATGTATTTCAAAAATATTATAAAGAAAAAGTGGTTGGACAGTTAAATAAGGGTGCTTTCAGCAAACTAGTGAAACGTTTTCTGTTGCAACATTGTTTTTATAGTGTGAATGATTTTATTACTTTTTGCAATAACTCTTGATAAGCATGTTTCAGTTTCTTACTTTCATAGTTTTTATTTAATGAGTTGTTCTCTGTAAAATATTTTGTCCTATTTGTGTTTTAATGTTTATTTTAATTTTACTCACATTAAATGAATTTGATGTATCGTATTTTATATTTGATTTTCACTCTATGTATTTATGACTGTATTTACTAAAACATTGTATCTAAGGTCAATAAACTATCCTATCCTATCCTATTGCAGAAGGCAGCAATTCGCACAATCGATAACACGGATTATAATGCCACGTGTCGTCCTCTCTTTAAAAAATATGGGATTCTTCCGTTCCCTTGTGTGTATATTTTACAGACAATCTTATACATCCATGAACACAAGAATGCGTTGGTTTCTCACTCTGATGCTCATAATTATGACACAAGGAACGCGATGAGTTTCTTATCCTTGAAATCTAAATTACACGATTCACAAACTAATAAATGTGATGTGAGATTGTACAACAAACTACAGCAATACACCAATAGTAATTTCAAAAAGTATACACGGAGGAGATCGCATTCGCTTGTAAAATATTTTATCCACACTAATTGTTTTTACAGTGTCGATGAATTAGTTCATTAGTTTTATTCATCAATTTTGTTCATTAGTTTTATTCATCAATTCTGTTCATTAGTTTTATTTATTAAGTTTATTGATTTGTTAATAGAGCGTTTCCAAGTGATGTCATCCCACGCCATGTTGTCAGCTGATCACGGACAACCTTCAGAAAGATGGATGGAAATAGCATGTTTTACTGATTTAAATATAAATCGAGAACGAAAGTTAATTGTTATGACTTTCATCGTGTTATATTTTTGGTTTGAGGTTATATTAGAATTTAATTTGTCCGGAGACAGAAATTCGTCACGATGACGTACTTGGAAAAGGTCAATTGAGTAACATGTTTTTAAATTTCTTTTATTAAATTTTTCTTATACATATCTTCACTTAATATGTTTGAAACAAAATAAACGCATTTTTTGTATTACATTTTTCTTATATATATTTTTAACGTTTGTAACAAAATCAACGCATATGATTATTTGTATTTTTGAAGTTTTTATACAGGGATTGTCGATTTGATATCATATTATCCAATGTGAAATTGTAAAATTATGACTGTGTACTTGATGTATGGACGTCAATAAAGCTATCTATCTATTATTGCCAAGATTTTCTCAAGTCCAAACTTCCTTAGTTCGAAATCGGATGTCGTCTTATTTTTACTTGGGGTAAATTTTCCAAGGAATTTTATTTTTATTTTTGTGTGTTCTGCGAATGTCCAGAAACGTCCGAAAACGGATTGGGGTGAAATTTGTAGAGGTGTTTTTTGGGGGTTGAAATCCCAAAAAACCTCAAAATCGCCAATTTCATGTATTAAACCACTTTTTGGGTGGGGGTTGTATATAGGGGTAGGGGGTGGTTTTTCACCCTTTCCGATTCCTTAGTGATCTTTTATGTTTCCCCTTAAAAATGTCGAAAACTTTTGTTTTCGGGAATTTTAAAAAATTAAAAAAATTTTATTACCATTTTATTGCCTATGAAATCGGTCCTCCAATCACTGATTGTTTATTTTGTCTAAGATTCACTACTTATTTTGGTTTAATACCTACTTATCGCTAAATAATATTTAAAATGGTAAGTGATGATGATGTCCAGGTGTGCGGGATACCACTAGAGTTAGTAAATGCTGAAATATTTATAATTATGACACAGGAAGTAATTATAATTAAGTGTTATTTAATAAATTTACTGGGAGTTATGATCAGTTTTTGGCCATTACATTACATAATATTGTATTATGATGTTCTGTGATCACATTACGATAGTTTAACAAAAAGTTTTACTCACATTTGCCAATTGATCAAATCGTCCAAAAAGCTCATTCAGCAGTCGCACCAATTCCTGAGCAGTACACTGGGAAGCCAGAACTGTAAAACCAACTATATCTGCGAAAAGTATGCTGAAACAAAAGAAAATATGTCAGTTAATCAACCAATACAATCATTTTGAAGATAGGGTAATGAAATAAAAAATATAAGCCCGCAGAATGCACAACATTATAATCTAGATTAGAATACGTTTTTTTTTTGTGAGACATTGAAAAAAACTCATGGCATTTCTATTATAACTATACCATCCTAGGTTGGCACTCGACCATAAGATGCGCTTTGACAAACCCCGCCCATCGACACCGAGAGCTCATTTGATGTTACTGTTTCTTACTGTTAAAATCATAAAAATTCCAGAGGCGTAGTAAATTTTTATATTATCTGTTTTGTGTTGATTTGATTTTACTTCAAAGTGTTACGATGGACTTTAAAAGTAAAATTCATAATAAAGTTTTAAGTGGCCAAAGCCGTGAGCTAGTTAGTAATTTAATGAAGGAAGAAGCAGCACAAATGAAACCTATTATTCCATTTAACAAAGTAAGTATTTGAATATATTTACCACAATGCGTTTTATAGAAGAATAGCATGTGTGTGAAAATTTTACTCCGGAAATGTGTGAACATGCAATAAAATTCGAAAAAGAATATAGTGAAAAAGAAGCACTTCTAGATCAAACTATTGATGATTTTATAATTAATCTGGAAAATGATTCTGACGAAAGTGAGTCTGATTCGGAGGAAGAATGTTTTTCAGATAAGGATGAAAGCTATGAAACTTCCAGAATTTTAAATTTTGAAGAAATTGAAGGTACTTCATCCACTTCATAAATATAAAAATTTGAATTATGGCTATTAAAAATCGTTTACCTAAATATTTTAAATATAACTCCTGCTTAAAAATATTTTAAAACGTTAAAATTGTTTGTTATGGATTATATGCTTTTAGACCTTAATTTATTTCCCATTATGTTAAAATAAACCTTTTATAAACCTTAAACAATTATAATTGGTTATACTTTTTTGTCTCATAACTTGTATTACTTGTATTATAAACAAAAATATTAAAAAACCCAATATTAAATAAACAAATGTTAATGTAAATTTTAATTAAATAAATAAAAATAAATTCGGTATTTTTATTTTTCAATGAATATTTTTAGAATGTTTTTTTTTTAAATAAAAAATAAAATGTATCTACTTATTACAATTAAAAATTTAAACCAAGCCCCTCTGATTTATACGACACTGGTGTTGCAAGCCGCCTTACCCATAGATAAACCACCCGTACCGTCGTAAAAATGTCTTCTATCTCTATTCAGGCACTCTTTCTGGTTCGCGCATACCCAAAATGCCAACCTAGAATGGCAGAGTTATACTAGAGGCAAGTTGTGGCAAATTACTCTCGATTTTTAGGAATATAAAATGACATACGCACATTCTGTCAAGAATATACCTGGAATTATTGTTTTAGGCACAACTGCCGTTTATACTGACGCGGAGTTTGTCCGCTATTTGTCAATTAGCTTGTTTACAGTGCTTCATTTTGTCAGTTCATATCAAGTATGTTTTTCGATTTTTACAATGGATAAATATATAAAACAAAGAATTTGTCTTAAATTTTGCATTCCACAAGGAATTTCGTGTGACAAGAGGACAAGGAAAGTCGTCGACTTTTTATGTCGTAAATTTAAGTTGCCGACTTTGTTTTGTTTTCGCTCAAAGAGCAGCACAATAAAAAAATATCCATGGCGACGATGTATTACAGACATCTCGAAACGCGTCTTCATTGGATTAACTTGGATTAACTTAGATTTTTAGGACCACGTGGCCAGTCAGTAGCATTGTGTTGAATTTCCTAATGGGATGGCTTCGTTCAGAGGAAGAACATTTGGGAAAGGTAGGGAATACTTTATAATAAGGATTTTTGCTGCTATTGCAAAAGGAAGACCAATTTCTATTTCAGTTTTCGTGTAAGCTGTGAAAATTTTTCTTAGTGAAATTATATCCCATTTAGGTAATATGTCGAGTTTTGTCTCAGAGTCCCTGTAATATTCACCCACATGCATGTAACGAACTTTAGATAGATAGATAGTTTATTTATCAATCATGCTATTACATTCAAAATATTTTCCTGAATTGTGTAACTGAGCTAATAGGTTGATGATATTTACAACAATTTGATTAAATGATAAAAATTGTACAATAAATTTAAATATTAATAAAAAAAAGTTAATTCACTTCTGGTTTAATAAGTCGGGAGGGTAGGACAACCCCACAGCACCTAGGTCTCATTAAGCTCTTTGTGCATCCTCTTGGAAGTCCCTCTCAGTACGTCAACCAGCCTATGGTTTTAACATAGTTGATAACGTACCCAAGAGGAACTTCTCTCAGCATGCCAAAACTACGATTGTATGATAGAGCCGAGCTATCAAAGAGGATATGCTCTACCGTGTCATATTCCTGTTCACAGCCTAAACATAAGAATATGGCAGTTTGCTTCATACTATGTAGATGTTTGTTTAGTTGACTGTATCCTGTTGCAAAACGTAGGTCGCGTAATTACTGTAACCATAGACACTTATACGAGATCTGTCGTTAATAAATAACTGTCATCCTAAACTGGCTTATTACATAATGTCAAAAGTAAAAATACATTAAAACGATGGATAAAGAGGACAACTCGAAACAAGTTGAGGATTTACGCAAAGAACTGGAAAAACTGCGATTGTTAGTGCAAACCAACAACAAAAGAATATTTCTGCCGATTCTAACATATCTCAACTACGACCACACACGACCTCACCCGGTCTACAGCCACCAAATGCTTTAAAAATCGAAAATAACAGTGCAGAGGATTGGGGAGAAGTGGCTGCAACACTTCGAGTGGTATGAAAAGGCAGCAAACCCTCGGAACAACAAATTTCGACGTTTATGTTCACAATTGGTACAGACTGGTTCGAAGTCTACAACAATCTTGGAGATGAAGACAAAGCGACCTTAAAAGGTCTTCGGAAAGCACTTTACACCCATTACTAATGTGACATTCGAAACTGTCGTCCTGAGCGAGATAAAAATTTGAGAGAAAAACTTATGCAGGAAGATATATCACCCGTTAAAGCGATCGACTATTGCCGAGATTTCGAAACGACCTCGAAACAACTACAAGTAATGCATAGCCGAAAGTAAACACAATCAAAAAATTAAAAACTCAGAATATTTTCCATTGTGGTCGCTGTTACACGGATCACGTGCCAAAAAAGTGCCCCGCATTTGGAGAAAGGTGCAAACGATGCCAAAATCTGGGATACTTCTCTAAAATGTGTAAAACTCAATCACGCAAAAATAAGAAAAACAAAGTTTTCACCATTAACGAAACATATAATGAAGAAAGCGACGAAGAAGATATTGACGACTACATTGAACAAATCAAAGTAGCGGGAAGATTGTTGAAGTGTAATCTTGATTAGATGTGGAGATGTCGCTGATATCGCACTCTTAGCATTTCCTTTACTGAGGCCAATGTATTGGTGTGGTATCAACGTAGTCTCTAGTCCAGGATTATGCTCTGAGAGCTTCTGGACGAATAGCATCTACAGTCCTCAGAAGCAAACAAGAGCCCCGGAAAATATGCGAACTAAAACAAAGGTCATCGCAACTAGCCAATCAGGAGCCAATGTTAACGATTGTACATTAGTAATTGTTAACATAATCGAAATAATATGACCGAGTGATTTCATCAATATACATCAATTTTAGTGTCTGTATCAGTGTTGTCAATGTGAGAATAATTATCCGATTTTTAGACAATTTCGCTAACCGAATAGTTTTTCCAGTGTTTTGCAGAAAGGATAATATATAAAACAGCCATTGATTTTGGGGATTTTCAATATTGACTAGGGTCGCAGACTTTTATTTAGACAACACTGTGTCCTTTTGGTAATTTTGACAAATTCTGATAATTAGAATTGTAAGTTCGGATAATATTTATTTTTACATCGGCAACACTGAACTGCATTCTATTTTCTATTTGATATAATCTGTTTCTATATTTTTATACGTTATTATTTGCTTCATAAATTACAGGACAATCAGTCTTTATTAAGACTAATTTGATAATTAACATAGTAAGGTATGTACTATAATTATAATTAATAAACATAACCTAGAACAACACACAATAACCAGTCATTAAATATTCATCAGGCCTAATAATGTTTGGTATTTTCATTATTATCAGATCTTTCCTTTTTCGGAATAATAATGATCCTTGTACACCAAAATTTATATAAATCGTGCGATCCATTAAATCCACGTCTGTCACACTTCTTTGCTGTTAAATTACGCACAAGAAAATAAATCTACAGGAAAAAACTCCAAATTGAAAGATTCACAGTCGCCAAATACATGCCACCATTTGATCTGCGGTAATCCCCTATTTATTAAAGAAGTGTTCTGTTTTCTTTAGTCGATAGCGAATCGAACAGCTCTTTTTCTGATTGCGACTGTCTCGGTGAACTTTGAACATATAATATATTTTTGTGTTATTGAGGGTAGACTGTCTACTAAAAATGTACAAAGTGGATAAATTATTTCTCAGTGTTTATAAATCGGACTTTTTTATTTTTGAAAAATTTTGTAATTGGGTAAGTTTCTTTAAAAAGTGGGGAGGAACGTAAATTTGGGGATGTTATAAATTATTATGAACATAATTTAATTAAATTCTGACTAGAACGTAGATCGGTGGACAATGTACGGAAAATTTTGTCCGACAAATTATTTATTAAAGAGTTGGTCGACAACCGTAACATGTCAATTTTATGACTGATTAAAATTTTACGAACAGCGATCTAAATTCACTGGAATTGTTAAATTCGAGTTGCCCAAATACATGATCAGTTTTTGCAACCCGACGTTGCGAATTGCCGATTTGACGTTATCTGTTCCATATGAAAAACAGCGATTTAATTTTAATTTTTTATAAAGTGATTAAAGCCTACAACGCGATAATACGTTGTCCGAAAAAAAAAATGGTTATTTTTGATGAAAAAACCACAGTCAATGATTTGCTTGATCTAGATCGCTTATGCACTGAAATACTAATCATTTTTGCATATTGTAACGTTTATTCTAATTTATATTTACAATTAATTTATATTTACAGATTTATATGTAATTCAGTCCTTATTTAATAATTTATCTAATACACTAACACACTAATTATAATTTATATGAGAGTCACTTAATAAACACTTTATCAAGGCGCGATTACTTTCCTTCGGTATCAACACTGACTGATTGACTAATTGCCTGCAGCGATGCTTGTGGCCTATTTATACTCGCGCGCCGTAATTCTAGAAATCTTTCGACGTTCTGGCGGGTTCACTGGATGCGGTGGGTATTCTCGATGTTTCTCGAAAATTGGGCGGAGGAGCCATAGTCGTCTCATATGGGGATTTCACTGGGGGCACTAAGTGAGCATATTGATGCAGTAGCTCGCGTAACATTGCCCCCTCCTTAAGAGACAGTTCCTCCTGGAACTAGCTAGGAAACTGGAACGAGATGACTGTATCGGCAACTGGTCCCCTTGTTGCATTTTCCAGTTGTATGGAAGTAACATGCGACCGTCTTCTCTGTTGGCTGTGTCTCCCGAGCATGGCCGCAAACCAGTACCTGCACTTCGGTGTCTCGGAAGATTACTTCTACCATGTTAAGGATTATTCGCCAATCTAAATGCCTACATTCAATCTTGGGCATGGATAGCCTATGCACGTTCAATTCAAGCACATGCTCCCTCAGGCTTCGTAATGCTACCCAGACATCCTCGTACTTTGGTCTTTCGTCGAAGGTGTTCCTCGTCACTAGGTGGAAATCGTAGCGGGAGCCATTTGGCAGCTTCAAAGCTTTACCTGGTGATGGTAACTGGTTTACCAAAAGTCGTGCGCCACTCTTCTTCATAAACAGAGATGCCAGTCCACGCGCATCGGTTACGCTGGCAGGGATGTTTATTGCCAGTGAGTATTCCTCCGGAACGGTAAGCAGGTCTTGTCGTCTCTCAGTGGTGACGCCGAATCTTGCTTTTCCGGTACCACCATAGGCACCCATGAACTCTACAAAAGCAGGATCGGCTACTTGCTGAAGCTGGTTTACTTCCTCATCGTGGTCACCCTCGAATGGCGCTAATCGGTTACGGTGTACCACCTTTGGCTTTCCATTTGGGATCTTGCTGATACGATAGATGACATCGTTGATTAGTTTCTTTACGAGGTACGGACCGTCCCAAGCTTTCTGCAACTTTGGAGAAAAACCCTTTTGTCTTCTTGGGTTATGCAGCCAGACTTTGTCTCCTTCGTGGAAACCTCCTTCCGTAGCTTGCGTATCGTACCTTTTCTTCATCCTATCGCTAGCGATCTGGAGATTCGATCGAACCAGCTCGTGTACGTCGTCCATTCTTTTTCTCAGCTG
Source organism: Lochmaea crataegi (assembly GCA_947563755.1). Classification (NCBI taxonomy): domain Eukaryota; kingdom Metazoa; phylum Arthropoda; class Insecta; order Coleoptera; family Chrysomelidae; genus Lochmaea; species Lochmaea crataegi. The sequence continues at coordinate 38,563,023 of OX387425.1, read as the reverse complement.
GGTCACGTAATCTTCACCAGCTATGTCTTCTCCGGGTCGGCATCCAAATTCAAGGTCGCAGGGTAATCTCATTTCGCGTCCGAACAGAACTCTTGCTGGTGTTTGGCCGGTGGACTCATTGATGGCGGATCTGTAGGCCATCGCGAATAGCGAGAGATATTGGTCCCAATCTCGCTGATGGTTAGATACTACTTTAGACAGGTATTTGCCAAGAGTTCTGTTCATTCGCTCTACCATCCCGTCCGACTGTGGGTGCAAAGCCGTAGTTCTCGTTTTCTTCATGCCGAGCTTTTCACAAACTTCCTGGTACAGCTGGCTTTCGAAGTTTCTGCCCTGGTCTCGCTGTGTATTTCCAGGGGCAGTCCATATCGGCAAATGAACTCATTCACAAGCACGTCGGCAACCGTTGCGGCTTCTTGGTTTGGAATGGCATACGCTTCTACCCATTTTGTGAAGTAGTCCATCACAACCAAAATGTACCTGCTGCCATTTGCTGTCGGTGGAAACGGTCCGGCAATGTCCAGGGCAATGCGTTCAAAAGGGCTTCCGACATTGTACTGCTTCATAGGAGCCTTTCTTCTCCCGTGCGGTCCATTGGTCGTAGCACAAGTAGTGCACTTCTTACACCAGTCCTTCACATCTTCGGAACTGTGCATCCAATAAAACCATTCTCGCACTTTCTGGAGGGTCTTCTTCACACCTAGATGTTCTCCTGACGGACTGTCGTGTAATTTCCGCAGTACTGCTGCTATCCTTGTTCTTGGAATCACCAACTGTCTTCTACTTTCGGAACCCTCATCGTTCTCGATTACTCGCTGTAGCAGCCCGTTTTTCAAAACCAGCGAGTCCCACTGGGCCCAATACGATTTCATCGTTGGCGAGTACCTTGAAATCTCCTGCCAAGTAGGTCGACAGTTCTCCTTTTTCCAATGTCGGATTTTCTTCAAGTCGGGATCGTTCTCTTGTTCCTCTTCCAACTTTTCTGGTGTCCATTCGTCGGTGGTCACCGTGGTTCTTCGAATCGCAGCTTCCTTAGCTTCAGTTTTGCTGCAGTGAGAGCACTCTGCAGGGCATGGTCTTCTAGAGAGGGAGTCTGCATTTCTGTGGCTTATTCCGGCTCTATGCTCAATAGTGAAATTATATTCTTGGAGCCGCTCGATCCATCTAGCGATTTGACCTTCAGGGTTCTTGAATTGCATAAGCCACTTAAGTGCTGCATGATCGGTTCTGATCACAAATTTCTTCCCATACAGATACTGATAGAAGTGCTCCACGGACTTCACTACTGCTAGGAGCTCTCTTCTTGTGACGCAGTAGTTTTGTTCTGGTTTGGAAAGGACTTTACTAAAATATCCCAGAACTTTCTCTTGTCCTCCTTGAACCTGTGATAGCACTCCTCCAATTCCAACATTGCTAGCATCAGTATCTAGTATGAATTCTCCCTCTGGTAGTGGATAGCCAAGTATAGGTGCAGTAGTCAAGTGCTTCTTCAAGGTTTCGAACGAAGTTCGGCAATCTTCGTCCCAGCGAAACTCCCTTGCTTCCTCTGTAAGTCGTGTCAAGTGCTTAGCGATATCTGCAAACTTCTTTATAAATCGCCTGTAGTATGTACAGAGTCCAAGGAAGCTTCTAACTTGGTGCTTGTCGGTGGGTCTTGGCCACTTTCGTACGGCAGCAGCTTTTTCTTCGTCTACAGCTACACCATCCTTGCTGACTACATGGCCTAGGTAATTGACTTTGTTTTGAAATAGTTGACATTTCTTGGGGTTGAGCATCAGTTGGGCAGCTTGCAACCTTTTGAAGACACCTACCAAATTCTTTTGATGTTCTTCGAATGTCCTTCCCAAGACTATGATGTCATCAAGGTACACTAAGCATGTCTACTCTGCGCCAATTCCCAATTGCACCGGTAGTTCTCCATGGACATTGGCGCTTTCACCTGTGGCAGTCCTGAGTCGCAGTCTCGTCGGTAAAAGTATTTTCAGGGTGTTGACAGTCTCGGGGCGAATAATAGTCCTCGTTGCTCCAGTGTCCACCAATAGTGTATACTTCCTTCCATTAACTTCACCATCCACGTATACACTATCGTCGCGACATTTCAGAGAGGCTATTAGGATGAGAGGGTCTTTGGAAGGTCTTCGGGTCGAAGCTGCCCTCTGAAGGTCGACCCTTCCTAGTTTTCCTGCTGGGCGTCTTCGTTTGTAGTAGTTCTCGGTCGCTTGCACGAACTGCGTACATGTCCCATTTCTCCACAATTCCAGCATCTCACAGCTTTCAGTTTTCCATTTTAGATGATTTTCATCATGTTGACAATCTGGTCGAGCTTGCTCTCAACTTCTTCGTCTGCTACAGCCATCACCTTGCCGTATACTCCGGAAGCCTGTGTAGCTTCGTACTCCAAGGCTGCAGAGAGTACGTCGACCAGTGTCTTATGCCGAGCCAAGCGTAGAGTTCTCTGCATTTCATGGTCACGAACTCCGTCGATGAATGTCTGTACCCCTAAACATTCCATGACATTCTCCGGTGCCGATGGATAGGCAAACCGCACCAACCTCGCAATGTCTGCTTCGAATTCTTGCAGAGTTTCGTCGCGTTTTTGTTTGCGGTTTTTCAGCTGCGACTGGTACAGATGCTCCAGTTGTTCCAGGCCATATCTCATATTCAATCGCTTTTTGAGTTGTTCAAAATCTTCGGCCTCTTCCACTGGAATGGTCTGGAGGATATCCATAGCGTCTCCTCTAAGGGCAAGAGTTAAATTTAACGCTTTTTCCTTCTCACTCCAGTTGTATGCCTTTGATGCCGCCTCGAATTGCTTAAGATAGTTCGGCCATGACGTTTTACCATCGAATGTTGGCAGTTTCACTCGGCTGTTAATGCCGTTTTCCATTTTCGGTTTCAACTCTACTTTCTCTGCCAGTTCGTCGTTATTCGGGGCTTGCCTAGTTGTAATATATTGAATTTAGTAAAGCGTTGTCTGCAGGTATTGTTTTGTTTAAGTTTGTAACATTCACTTGTATTTTCATGTTGTCAAATAAGACAGTTATATAGTTGTCATTTTTACATTAAAAGATCATTCCAGTACCAGTTTTTCATTTTCATATAATCACAATAATTCAAAAGGTTATGGGCCCAGATTACGTGAAATTGTAAAGGAAGATTAACTGCAGTAAATATCGTTATTTATTTTGTGCAAGAATTATTTGTGAACTCAAAAAAAGAAAATTGGAAAGCAATTTATTTTTGAAGTTTTGAAGCCGATAATTATTAAAAGACAAAATAAATGGAAGGCGATCGCGTTAATATTGAAAAGCTGGAAAGCGGAAGCAACTGGCTAACATGGAAGTTTTAAATGCGTCAGATTTTAGGAGCTAACGAACTTTTTGACTACGTCGATGGAACAAACGTCAAACCGACAGGTGAATGTACAAATTATGCGAAGGAAATTGTGACTTGGAAGAAGGCGGATGCTATGGCCAGACGAGCAATTTCCACGACTTGTATGAAACAGGCATTACTTCAGATTATGAATTGTGAAACAGCTCAAGAGATGTGGGAGACGCTCAAAAGTACGTATGAGCAAACATCAAAGGCAAATATTTTATTTTTACAACAAAAATATTATGGCTACACAAAACAACCGGAAGATGACATTGCGACATTTTTATCAAAATTAATGGAAATAGTGCAGCAATTACGTGATCAAAAAGAAATTATTTCTGAGTCCATGGTAATTTCGAAGATTTTAATGTCACTACCGTCCGAGTTTAATCATTTCCATAGTGCATGGGAATCTGCAAACGCAGATAGTCAAACTTTGGCAAATTTGCGGGCTCGTTTGATGGCAGAAGAACTTCGTTTGAAGTCGCAGGGTCAAGTTCAAGAAGTAGAGGCGCTAATGGCTAAGAGAATCTTCTCGAAGAAACAAATCAATAATTACAAGAAAGGAAATTCATCGAATAATAACAAAGCGACAGATAAAAATGACAAATCGAAAGGCAAATGCTTCAAATGTGGAAAAAAGGGCCACTGGAAAAGGGAATGCTCGGAAAAGAAGACTAACTTCAACGGGAGAAAAGAAGAAAATTCAAATGATACTTTTATTTGTTACAAAACAACAAATAGAGACCAAGATACTTGGATTTTGGACTCAGGTGCAACTGATCACATGAGTCATCGCCGAGAATGGTTCGAAAACTATACGGAAATAGCTGAACCAATTACAGTTGGTAATGGTGACAAGATAATGGCTCTGGGCAAAGGCGATATCAACATTTTTGCTTTTAATGGAGATGAATGGATTCGCAAACGAGTCATGGGAGTCTTGTTCGTGCCGGAGCTGAAGAAAAATTTGTTTTCATCGGGAAAGGTGACAGATCGCGGGCATCAATTGAACATGAACAACGAAGGTTGCAAATTGCTGAAAGATGGAAACATTGTTGCAGTGGGAGTTCGCAGAAAAAGTTTGTTCCAAATGTTGTTCAGAACAATACAACCATCAAAGATTGAAACTTCAGCGAGTGTAGCAATCAAAAACGCTACACTTCGTTCATGGCACGAACGTCTAGGACATCAGAATTCGACACATGTGAAGAAGTTTCTACTAAGTCGGGGTATAGATTTCATTGATGAGGAATTTGCATGTGAAGCTTGTGTCTATGGAAAGCATCATCGAAGCAGTTTCAAGAGTCGCGAAGAAAAGTCAAAGATGTGTGGCGAAATCATTCATACTGACGTGTGTGGTCCGTTTCAGACGAATTCAATTGGTGGATCCAGATATTTTTTGTTGCTCAAAGATGATTATTCTCATTTTCGTTTCGTATATTTCATGAAACAAAAATCAGAAGTAGCGAGTATTATCGAAAAATGTGTTAAACTGATTCAGAAGAAGCATGGTCACAGTGTTCGCAATATCAGATCTGACAACGGCACAGAGTTTGTCAATGAAAAGCTGAAAGTTTTCTTTGAAGCAGCTGGAATTCATCATCAACTAACTGTGCAATATACACCAGAGCAGAATGGTTGTGCAGAAAGGGAAATACGAACTATCGTTGAATCAGCAAGGACAATGCTTGAGGCAAAGAAGATTGATAGGAAATTCTGGGCGGAAGCAGTAAATACAGCAGTTCATGTGCTAAATCAAACTGGAACAAGCACAGTTGACAACAAATCACCGTATGAATTATGGCATAACAAGGAGGCGAAGCTAGACCATTTACGGATTTTTGGTTCGGAAGTAATTATTCACATTCCAAAAGAAAAACGTCAGAAGCTCGACGCGAAGGCAGAAAAATGTATGTTTGTTGGTTATGACAATAATTCAAAGGGATATCGAGTTTGGAATTCGAAAACTAGTAAAATCGAGATCTCACGAGACGTCGTTTTTTTGTTAGAAAATTCAATGGGAACACTCGATATTTGTGTTGAAGAAAATGCTAGTGTAGTCAGTAAGAATGAAAATAACGAAAACGAAGACAATTATGGTATTGACAAAGGTGCAGAAAATGAAAATGACGAAGATAAGGACACAAATGAATGTGCGTCACTAGATCAACAGAAAAATCGTGGTATGACCTGCGATCTTGATAGCAGAAATATTGTCAATAGGCGTCTACGTGATCGTAACACATTAACACATCTGGTAACTGGTGAACATTCTGCAATGTTGGCAGTCAGTGATGAGCCAAGAACGTATGAGCAGGCAATTCAGTCGATTGATTACAAGCAGTGGGAGCGAGCAATGGATGAAGAGTACGATTCACTTATGAAAAATCATACTTGGATTTTGGTCGATGCGCCAGTTGATCAAAAAGTGATTGACAATCGCTGGGTCTACAAGGTCAAAGAAAATCCGGATGGGAGTGTTAATCGGTATAAGGCACGATTGGTAGTACGAGGCTTTACACAAGAGTACGGAATCGATTACCAGGAAACAGTTAGTCCAGTGGTGAAGTTTACATCAATCAGAGCGATCCTAGCATTGGCTGCGGCAAAGCGTATGACACTAAAACAGTTTGATGTGAAAACGGCTTTTCTAAATGGCGATTTAGAAGAAAATGTTTATATGAGCCAGCCAATTGGATATAATGACAACAGTGGCCGAGTGTGTAAACTATACAAAAGTTTATATGGTTTGAAGCAGGCTTCGCGCTGTTGGAATAAGAAGCTTACTTCTTTCCTTAACAGTTTTGGTTTCAAAGAGAGTGGATCCGATCCATGCGTTTTTGTTAGCAATGGAAAAGATGGAATGTTAATTTTGGCAATTTACGTTGACGATGGATTGATTGCAGCAGAAGAACAAGAAGCCATTAAGCCGGTCATTAGACACTTACAGAGAGAATTTGAGATCAAAATTTTTGAGCTGAAATGTTTTTTGGGACTCGAAATTGATCAGCTTTTGGATGGATCGATTCATGTTCATCAACAAGGATATGCAAGAAAGGTTCTTGATCGTTTTGATATGACATATTGTAAGACAGTGACAACTCCATTAGCTAGTTCACAAAACCTCGGAGATTTTGAAGCTGATAAAAAAATCGATTTTCCTTATCGAGAGGTAGTCGGGAGCTTGATGTATCTGGCCGTTGCAACCAGACCAGATATTAGTTTCGCAGTTGGAAGTGTCAGTCGATATTTGGAAAAACCAGCTACTGCACATGTGAATGCAGTAAAACACATTATGAAATATATCAAAGGTACAATGAACAAAGGAATACGTTTCGTAAGCGGAAATAATTTAGACTTTTGCGGGTATAGTGATGCCGACTATGCTGGAGACACGCAAACACGAAGATCAACATCAGGTTATGTTTTCATGCTTGGAGGAAGTGTAATTAGCTGGGGATCAGAACGACAAAAATCCGTCGCACTATCCACAACAGAATCCGAGTATGTGGCAGCGTCACAAGCTATAAAAGAACTTGTCTGCTTGAAGAATCTCTTATGTGATCTTCGACAAGTTAAATTGGATGTACCAGTTTTATTTATGGATAATCAAAGCGCAATACGACTTGTGAAGAATCCAGAGTTTCATAAGAGAACTAAGCATATTGACGTACGTTACCATTTTATCCGAGAGAAATTCAAAGATGAATTTTTTTTGAATTACAATATGTTCAAACAGATGACCAGGCAGCCGATATCATGACAAAGGCATTATCAAAATTGAAACATCAACATTTTTGTCAAATGTTGAATGTATTGTCAAAGTGAATGTTGACATTGACTTGTAACAAAAAGTGGGAGTATTGAATTTAGTAAAGCGTTGTCTGCAGGTATTGTTTTGTTTAAGTTTGTAACATTCACTTGTATTTTCATGTTGTCAAATAAGACAGTTATATAGTTGTCATTTTTACATTAAAAGATCATTCTAGTACCAGTTTTTCATTTTCATATAATCACAATAATTCAAAATAATCCGGTTTATTACTAGTCTTCCTTTCGATTTCTTTGATTTTTTGTTTCATTTCTTGCTCCATACTTTTAATCTTTTCTTCCACGGCAGAAATATCAGTCTTCATGGATGTCATTTCATTTTTCATGTCCGTCGAAATTTTATTTTCCATATCCGACATTTTGTTTTCCATGTCCGCCGAAAGTTTACTTTCCATGGATGAAATTTCGTTTTTTATATCCGTCGAAATTTTATTTTCCATGTCCGACATTTTGTTTTCCATGTCCGCCGAAAGTTTACTTTCCATGGATGAAATTTCGTTTTTTATATCCGTCGAAATTTTATTTTCCATGCCCGACATTTTGTTTTCCATGTCCGACATTTTGTTTTCCATGGATGAAATTTCGTTCTTTATATCCGTCGAAATTTTATTTTCCATGTCCGACATTTTGTTTTCCATGGATGAAATTTCGTTTTTTATATCCGTCGAAATTTTATTTTCCATGGATGAAATTTCGTTTTTTATGGAAGAGGTTATAGAGGCGGACGCTTCGTCGGTGAATTCAAACGTTTCCGGGTCCAATCCATTGTTAATCATAGCTATTTTTAGTCGTTCCACTAACACTGACTTGACCCCACTTGTGTCCAGTTCGTAATCCTCCAACTCTCTTCGAAGCTCTGAAACTTTTAATTCACAAAGTTTCTTCGCCAACTTCCTGTATATTTATTTATTTATTTATTTTTTTTTTAATCCTACACCTGACACCAATGTAACGTTTATTCTAATTTATATTTACAATTAATTTATATTTACAGATTTATATGTAATTCAGTTCTTATTTAATAATTTATCTAATACACTAACACACTAATTATAATTTATATGAGAGTCACTTAATAAACACTTTATCAAGGCGCGATTACTTTCCTTCGGTATCAACACTTACTGATTGACTAATTGCCTGCAGCGATGCTTGTGGCCTATTTATACTCGCGCGCCGTAATTCTAGAAATCTTTCGACGTTCTGGCGGGTTCACTGGATGCGGTGGATATTCTCGATGTTTCTCGAAAATTGGGCGGAGGAGCCATAGTCGTCTCATATGGGGATTTCACTGGGGGCACTAAGTGAGCATATTGATGCAGTAGCTCGCGTAACAATATCAATTCAGCATTTTAAAACATTAACTACTTGGCACGTCAAATATAACAATAAAAATGATTTGAAGATCAATTTAAAATATCAAAGCTGAGTTGTAATGTTGTTTGAGTTAATTATTTGTTCAATTATTACTTTCAAAACTTAACTGAGTAATTTGGAGTAACTAAGACAGTTCACAAGGGATTTATAATGAAATTTAAAATCAATGAATTATAAGAGTGTTTCTAAAACAAAATTATAAAAAACTCAAATTCTCAGTTAGCTCACAATAAGATGCGTTTATCTGTAGTAAAATCAAACTAATGTGAGATTCTAAGTCGTTAAATTCTTATAAATTCGTAAATCTATAGCTTACGATGATCTGTTACTTATGAGATTATGGAATTGTAAAAATGGCATTTCTGGGATATTTTCTGTAAACGTTCAATTCACAGTGACAAAAATAAACTACTGCAAACATAACCTACCATAACGCATTCTTTGGTGTTTAATCAAATTTTGTTTGTGATTTTTATCAACAATCAATAAAATAGGTGTATAGCGATATAGATGGAAGAAATAGGTTTAAAATGAGGTAAGGGAATATTATCTTCAATAGAACAGTTTATAAACAATAACATTTTTAGTACCAACGTGAAAACCCCGAATGTCATAAAAAGGAAACGTTCCAAAAACACCAACACTCAACAATTAGAGTTATATTTGGAGGCAATGGAAGAGGACTATGCTTTTCATAGTAATACATATTTATATTAATAGAAATATCCATTTTTAGGTTTTTTAAATAAAAATAAAATAGCTCTGCAAATAAAAATCTCAAAAACAAACTGTAAGCCGCATCGATTACCAAACACCTGATAGGAAGCGCAGAATTGCAAATTATGTATGGGCTTATGAAAAGTTATAGCACAGAATTTACCCTTATTTATGGAAATAATGCCCGCTTGTACCGTTTAGAATTTAAGCACACCTTTCGTAAGTTGCTCTTAACTTTAAGAAGTACTTACTTTTGTAAGTTTTTCGCGTGCTCTACCGCTGCAGCGTCAGCAGTACTTAGCAAAGAACCGCTTAACACCTTGTGTGCAACGCAACACTGCGAAAATCTAGTAACTTATTAGTGATTTGTCTGTTTTGACTTTGTATTGAGTGACAGTTGAGTTTCACCCGCGTAAACTGTGAAAAGTTATAAATTACAAGAATACAACAAACTTCAGAAATCAGCAACGGTTATCAAATTCCCAGCGCAGATATAAAACTGAAGTGCTGCTAACAACTGATTCATGGCAGACACGCTGTTGTTTCTGAAATAATAGTTGAGCATTTGGTCTTGCAGGTTTTCTTATTAGGTATTATTTTAGTTAAAAATGATTTCGACATTTCTTCTTCTACTAATCCCAAAAACCCTTTAACAACATTGCTTTGTCACTCGAAATCTTTGATAAAATGCTAATTCCTTATGTCGTGGAAATGATCAGATCGAGTGTAAAGCATCTCAGGAACTCTATTATTTCTAGGATCAAAATGTCATTAATAAAGAAACGTTTTTCAGGTTAAATCAGCTGTCAATCGCGATTTTAAACTGAGTTGAACTTAAGTGGCCCCAATCAGGAACTTAGTAATAAGTGCTAATAACTAGTTTAAGAAATACTTAGAGAACGGTGCAACGAAAACTTGTTTTTTTTAAGAGTACTTTATTTTAAGACTATCTTGAAGTAAACAATGCAATCGGGCATAAGTCACTCTGTAAAAAATTTGAAGAATATATGTATATTGAACAATGATGTATGATGAAGTGATTTACAATGCTCCCATTTACTACAAGAAAAAATTCTTACAAAGTAAAAAGAAATATGAGAAATTTATAAATTACTCATATTTACAGTAAGGTTATTTACCACCACTCTACTGGATACCAATGAGGTACAGTAGATAAATTAGTTAGGGTCACCACCCATTCCGTGACTTAGTTCTTAGGAATGTCCAGCCAACCTCAGGCATGAACATGTGAATGCCAATATGAAATTTAAGTAAGCTTCCATCTCCAAACATAATGTATCCATATTCAGGAAAAGAGTTTGATTTATAATAAAATCTCCGGGAGAGGAATCTACCTTCTGTATCCACGCTCAGGGAAAGTGTCCAGAGAATTAATTACTAAATTTATTGATTTTTCGACCGATCACATATAGTGTCTATATCATCAAAACTTAATTTTCAATCTCCCCCTCGATTGCATCTCTGTAGCAAAGGACTGTGAATTTGTATTCGTTAAATTTAATGGCAGTTAGCTGTTTGAAGACCTTTGATGTGTGTGACGTCTAAGTAAAGGACAACACTTAATATTCTCGTGGTCTCGCGATAACTCGTGTCGCTATTTTATAATGGATTTTTTTTGTGCAAAGAACTAAGTGGGAAGCCTGGTAGGACAAAAAATTAAAAGGTTGAAAAGTTCCATATAAATATTTGGGACAATTATGTAGATTCTCGTTAAGTGTCCTTTTAGAAGTTGTGTACGTGTGTGAAAAGAAAATTAACCACAGAATTTTGTCATAATCCCACTTGAATATCAATTTTAAGATCTTTGATGAAATTAAAGAGTGAGTTAAAACTGGACCGGCTATCTCTGCTTAGAAAATGAGTGATAGGAGTGAAGCAAGAATTTTTGTTCACAGAGTGACTGAACTAAACTGTTTGATTTTACAATGTAATTGCTGCATCAAAAAACAATGTGTTTAAGATCGGCACATGCATTCTCATTGCAGCTACAGGATAATGATCGTATTATACCAGCTTGGCAAGATGAGCGGGAAATCTCCCATATTTAGTTTTCATTCTCAATATACTTGAGGAAGGAAATATCGGAGTTTTACAGTTGAAACTATAGTTTTGAGGGGAGGGTAAAGTAGGATGTATTAGGAAACAGGAATTATGTGAATATCGTACAACGTTTTCCCAGTGTTTTTGCCATAATACAAACATATTGTTGCGAGGTCACCAATTCAAGGCCGTCCCTGTCCCCCCGACTGTAAATTTTGGTGGCCGCGCCGGTTTTCTCCCCTTGCGTTAGAATGTACTCGAACATTCAGGAACGGTTTCGTTCGTGCATAGCCCGAGCGCCGAAGGCACTAGAGTTTTCCAGAACCGATAAGGACTATATATACGCGGGTTATCGAGTGCGTAAACAGTTAGTTAGCTAGTTCGAAACAATTGGTGAAACGAAGACAAACAGTTAGTTCGGAAGAATAAGTGAATTAAATAGTGCAGATTAATAGTGTAATATCCAAGTGGTGAAAATAAATTAGAACTAATATACCGAGTGCAAATAAATTAGTAGACATTGAGTATAGTGTGTATATAAATTAAGTTTAATAAAGTGTGTGTGTTTCTTTAAATAAATAGATAGTAATTAGCCATAGTGTGTATAATTTTATCCCACCGGTAAAAAATATTTAAATAAATAACAAAAACATTACAATATGATTTTTAATCAAGTTAGTCACAGTATACATGTTACAGAAATCAGCTTTTTCATTACCGTGTATTCCAGTATGCACCTTAAGATAAATAAATGTAATATTTAAATTAGTCAACTTTGATTAAGTTAATAATAATTTTATTGATAATTTTTTTTCGACAAGATCGTGCAAGACACAGAATCGTCGAGAATCGTAATCCCTTTCAAATTGTACGACTTTTTTATGCACCCGATTACTTCAAGATTCTAGGTATTTTTGTCGAACGAGAGACATTGATAAAGCATCAGAAGGTTTTTACTATCTGCCATTTTTGGCCAACAGCTATTTTTTATGTAAAGCAGATGACTTCAAAGCGACAAGTTCGCAAAGTCGCTTAAGTTGATAATGATTTATGTCGGAAAATTATATTTTTGTATTTCCTTAAGTCGAATTTAACATTTTCAGCAAAATTTTGTTCACTGATCGTCAAATTTGAATTAGTTATAAAATTGACATGTTTCTGTTGTCGACCAACCCTTAAATAACAAAGATTTTTCACGGACAAAATTTTCCCTACACTCATCATCTATGTATAGTTTGGCAAGTCTATCTGAAGCTACGGGGCATCGGCGAGGAAACATGGCCGATATCTGTCATAAACGTACCAATAGCGTACGGTACCTATTTTATAAAAGTATTAAAAATAATTATTATTATTATATCATAATTATATATAGAAACTGATTTATGCTTTACTTTAAAGGTAAGGTATTTTTCAAAACACGGTACCTATTTGTTAAAAACAAATAATGTTAAAATATATATATTTGGAAAAGTGTTCATCTTTTAATATTCAGAAATTGAAAAAATGATGTTAATAGACAAAATCCAATGAAACAAGCACATTAAAGAACTAACGTTTAATCATTAAAGAGTTTAAGTGATGTCACGAACGTTAACGTAAAGTTTTGTTTACATACATTAACTAACCTAACTTTTGGTTTTTTGATTTTCTACGAAAATTTGCATTTTAATAATTCTTGTTATTATCTATTTCATCCTCAATCACAGAACAACATCCAAATTATAGATATACTCACTTCATAACAAAATATGGGAATCGGTAATCTCCGGCAGGCCTTCGGACAGCATCGATTAACGCTAGACGTTTACGTGGGAGCACGTAAGTTAACGGAGGTCCGTAAACCTTAACGTGAATATTTATTTACTGCGGATGAGCAACTGTCAATTTACACGTTTACGTTAACGTTCGTGACATCACTTAAACTCTCTATTATTGACATATTGTTAATAATAAAAAGTCAATTTTTAATTATTATCACTACATACTGAGCACTTTAGCTTTTTCAAAGTTAAACGTGGCAATATCGAATGTTTTCGACCGCATTCCTTTCACAGCTTCAGTTATGTTTGCCAAACTATACCTTCCAATCGAAACTAAAAAAATGCTGCTCATATTATTTTAAAATATCGTCAAATTGAGGCGTTTTCCCACTGATCAAAAAACCACTCAATTTCCAAGAATTTTCACAAATAAAAAAGTTGTCCGACTCGCCATTCTCAAGCCGCATACAAAATTATAACTTGTCGTTTTTCTTTGATCGCATGGAATCTGGGACGATAGCCTATGAAGAGAACACGGGCAAATGTTTTCAGGCTCAAACATTTCAGAAACTGGTTGAACTGTAACAAGCAACTATTTCGAGCGGCAGTCAACACAAGCGAATATATGTGATAACAAACCTCCGATAAGAGACGCACATCAAGAACGATAATGGAAAAACTATTGAGCCCCAGTGCCGCGATAAATCGTGCTTTCAGAAAGAGTGGTGTAAAAGAAAGAACAATTTTCACCTTCCAGAAATAGAAATAACAACACTATGACGAATTTATGTGTTTTTACAAATAGAATTCTTTCAACATGTAATTTTATAATATTCTCTTTCTTAAGTCAATGTGAAGACAAGTAAAAAATCAAGGTTGTCAGATTCTTTCCCTAAAATTGCTAAGCTAAGCATACAAATGTCCTTACTCCCGTGAACTATTAGTTCGTGTTGAAGCTAGTTTGGGAATATTATAATATAATAAATTGATAATTAAAAATCCATAGATATACATTTATTATTTAGCATTAAAATGTAGTATACAAGTGTATTAAATATAGTATATAAGTGTATTATTAAACTGGAGAAAATTTTGAAGAGCATGGTTGCTAAGACGAAAGAAGAACTAAATTGAGCCAAATACAGTATTTTGCATTGGTTAGTTAGTTATGCGGTCCACTGTGTCGTTAAAATGATGTACGACATTAGTTATTCTCGCCAGTGGCGCCGTGACTTATATTGTGTTTAGATATGTAGAGCAGTATTTTATTTCAACTAGGTTCGTTTTTATCATAACTATTTGAGGAACGACGAGTAAGTTTTATATATAATTTATTAGTAATTAACTCGGTAATTAATTAGGCGATTTGGAGACCCTTTAAAACGACAGTTCAAGGAATCCAAAAATTTGGCGAATTTATAAAAGATCTATGCACGCCATCGGGCGGCGTTTGCCATCAAATGGATTAACAATTTCTTTACTTTGACTTTAGAGTATATAATTTATTTTTAGATTAAACAGTGTTAGTGAACGGTGAGTGTTTACGCCTATTTAGTTTTACGGAAACGATTTATTTAACTTGGCAACAATTGTTTTCAGTTAAGAATTTAGCGGCCAGCGGGGCGATTTTAGTTAGTTGTGTCACAAAACCGATCAACCGATATTCTTACGACTTCTCGCAGGGGACAAATAATTTAGAGTGCTCTATTTTCCTTTTTCCCTCAATTACCATTTCCTAATGAGCAAGAAATGGAATCTTAGAGGAACAATTCATTGGTAAGTTAAATTTTAAAACCAATTGCTTTTTTTTTCTTTCTCATTCACAATTTACAGTCCATTTTTAAATATTTTATTGAGCTATGGGAACAGTGAGTAATCAAGAAACCTAAAAATATTCGACTTCAGACAATGTCTTTTGATTGTTTCTGAACACGTGATTTAAATGTGTACAAGTCTTCAATTCAATTCAAAAAGGATTGAAAACATCTGATTGATTGCATTCAAACTGTATAACCGCGGTAGCGATTCGTAAGAATCATGGTATTTTTCCTCTTCATTCTTGAAAAATATGCAACACAATCAAATCCAATTTTAGTTAAAGGGATAATAGGTTATGCAGTTTAAATGTAGCGGCTTCTAGTGGAATCAATCATAAGTTTTCAATCCTGCTTGAATTCGCAACTCTAGTGCAGAGTCAAATCACGCTTTCTGAACATGAAGTGTAGATAAAGAGGAAGAAATTGATGCAAATAATTCATTACAGGATGTATATTATTCCTGTATTCAGAGTCATTGTTCAATTTGGTCTTTAAAATGATTTATATCATTTGCTGAAACTTCTTTCGAATAATATTGGTCACGCCATAGAATAGTGTGCCGAGAATTATCATGTCGGATAGTCAAGCAGCTATTAACTTGTGTAATCAGTTCTAAAATGGTATAAAAATGCCTAGAAAACGCAAAAACATAATCGTCACCATATTATAAGTTGCAGGACATACTGGGGTAGAAGGAAACGAAATTGCATAAAGGAGTCTTAGTGAATATTCATCCCATACATACAACTTTGCTGTTTTTGTGTAGGAAAAAAGCTATTGTGTTTTCAGCTGAGATTTTTCAATATCTCTTCAAAACAACCTTTGTCCTGTCAACCGATTGTCCTATAAACCGATATTTTACGAAGAAAAATACTAGGAAAAGAAATATTTAATCAGCTGCCAAAGATCAGTCGTTTTTCTCCACTGATAGTTTGACCAAGAATTATAAAAATTGCTTTAATTAATATATTGCAGCCTTCACCGGTTGCAAACTATAGTAGATTTGTTTAAACGTATATAGTGCCCCTCGTATAATTGAGTAAGTAAATGTAGGTTATTAATGAAATACTAGAGTCAGCTATTACTTAAAAAATACTTTTATAATATTGGATAGATATGTTGATCAACAAACATATAAAAGTATTCGTAAGCATAGATATACAGAGCACGGCTAAATTATGGAACAAATTCATTATTTTGCAAACTATTTACTTTTTACAAAAATCCTGAAATAGGTCGATTTTTAATTTTAAATGCCGAAAGAAAGTCGAAATACTCCAGAAGTTATTCGTAATGTGCAAGAAGAATGTGTTCGTCGACTACTGATTGTCAAGAGATTTTGAGCATTTAATTTAGCTGAAAAGTATGATGTACTAATTATTCATTTAATATTGCAGTTCATTTATTGTACAATTATTCTCTGATTAAATTAATTTACTTTTTATTTTCCCTGTATAAGCACTAGTCAGTTAAGTATGATACTACTGAATACATTATTAAAAGACCTTTCAAACAAGGTATTACAAAAACCACATTTCAATTTCAAAAAATCAACGATTACGTCACCGCTCTGTATTTAGTTTTGATATTGATGATATTATATGACATATTATTATGAGAAGAGAATTAATTATAACTTACACTCCAATAAAGTCAGATGTCTGGCCGGGGGTTTAAATATAAATGCATATTGTATGTGAAACTATTATGAAGATGATATAATATTATACAAGTTACTTTCAAGAAGGGTTTCTATTAACAACAACCCGATCCTTTACACGTAGATCATTTACAGTGCGAACTAATACGTCAGCCACATCGTATAATACTGGTGGTGTGTATCCATTAATATTCAAAAAGAAAAACCTTAGAAGAAGGCTTGGAACAAGCACGTACTTCAATAAACATAAAAAAGGCACGTTCTCTAAAAAACTGGCATAATTTACCGAGTTTATGATGTTAAGCAAATTTTTTTTGTTTAATATTTTTTTCTGAGAAGTATAATGTTACCTCAAGCTTTATTTATTTTTATTTTAAATTATTCAGTTATAATTAAATTACTTTTTCTTACAGTAACTTTTCTTCTAAGCAAAAATTATTAATAAACCTTAGATTTGTTACATCTCTTGAACTAGACATAAAAAGTAAGAATAATAGGTTAAGTCGTGAAATTTCTATAAATTCGTAAATCTATAGCTTACGATGATCTGTTACTTTTGTGATTATGGAATTTAAAAATGGCAATTCTGAGGTACTTTCTGTAAACGAATGAACTACTGGAAACTTCACTCCTACTTTCGTACGATAGTACATAACCTAACATAACGAACACTTTGGTGTTTTGCCAAATTTTGTTTGTGATTTTTATTAAAAAACACACACCGATAGTAGAAATACACACAACTGCAAAATCTAGGGATATTGTAGCTAAAGTCGGAGAAAATGTAAAAAAATCAATTATTGTACCTCGAAAGAGAAATGAAATTACGCCACTGTGTACTGTATATTATTTTCCACTTTTTTCTGATATTTTTCGTTATCACTATATTTTTTTGTGTTTTTTTTTGTATGTGATGTCTAATGAGCAGTTGCTTTGTAAGTATTGATCACGGATTTCTAGTTATTAATTGTTGGTGTCAGTGGAGTTTACAGTTTGTGATAGTCGTATATGGTGTTAGCAATCATGGAAAGAAGGCATTTAACTCGTGATGAAATGATGCGGGCTATAGGTCTGCTTAAAGCTGAGATATGCCAAGTAGACGTTGCTAGACAAATTGGTACAACCCAAAGCGTTATTTCATGGTTACATCGCCGATATCGCGAAGCAGGTGATGTAGCGGAAAGACATAGGGGTCGTGGTCGAATCACTACCCCGAGACAAGACCGTTTTTTGCAGACTGCTAGAAGAAATCGAAATGTTACTGCTCCTGAGCTTCAAATTAGACTCCAAGAAGTTCACCAAGTGACGGCTGATACAGTGCGTCGTAGATTGCAAATACGTGCCAGGCGCCCTTTGAGAGTTCCTCCACTAACGTGAGGAAATCGAGGAGCTCGCTTAATGTGGGCACACGAACACATTTTATGGATAAACGCCAATTGGGCTAACGTGCTATTCAGTGATGAATCTCGATTTCGAATTTATCCAGACTCGAGACGAGTACGTGTTTGGAGAGAAACAGGCCCTATAAACCGTTTAGCATTTGCCCAGGAAGACCATTCTTACCAAAGCGGTACAATCATGGTTTGGGGAGGTATTAGTGTTGGCGGAAGAACTGATCTCATTTTACTGGACGGTTTTATTACGGGTATGTCGTACCGTGATACCATCCTACAACCAATTGTCATTCCATATGCAGCAGCTGTAGGTCCTGGCTTTTTGTTTATGCACGGTAATGCTCGTCCGCATACTTCCAGACTCGCAATCGACTTCATAGATGAGCACGGTATTGATGTTTTGCAATGGCCGACGCAGTCCCCGGATATCAATCCCATATAACATGTATGGGATATGCTCCAGCGAGAAGTACTACATATGGGTAGACCTGGGAATAATCCGCAAACTCTATTTTTAGGTCTCACGGACGCCTGGAATGCTATTCCTCAAGCAGACATAGACAACTTAATTTTTAGTATGCCACGCAGATGTCGCGCTGTTCTGAATGCTCGAGGAGGACATACGAATTACTAAAATCAAGTGTTTTTTTTTGTAAATTGAGCGCAAGAATTTTATTCTTTTTAATTACAGAATATTATTATTTTACTTTCTTGCATAAATAAAAGTACCATAATGTAATTTTTACACAGAGAAACTACTAAACTGGGTTATTAACAGTAATTGTATATCATACTATTTACAATAAATCAATAAAAAAATTAATTGCCGAAAATTTTACAATATAAGGCAATATCCTTAGATTTTGCGGTTGTGTGTAGGTTTAAAATAAAAGGGAACATTCCAAAAACACCACCACTCATCAATTTGAGTTATATTTGGGGGCAATGGAAGGGGACTATGCTTTCCGTAGCAATACATTTTTCTATTATTATAAATATCCATTTCTAGTTTTTTTTCTAATAGAAATAGCTCCGCAAATAGAGACACCAATAATATATCGCACACATATTCCTAAACCGTCACTATCCCAAAAAGCTAATTTAATCAGAAAAAGCATTTTAAAATTTTCAGTTAAAATGAAAACGAAATAATGTTGCTTTTTGTTAATAAAGTGTTTACATGTTTTTGCTAAATTGAAAAAATTGATTTCTTTAAGCGACTTAATCAGACAAAAGTGAAAAAAGTTGTATATTACTTTATTTATTTATTTGTTATATAGTGTCACTTTTCCGTTTATTTTTTACAATATTTTTAGGACTTGCCAAATTATTTAAGAATTTGTCAAAATCGTAAAGCCTCAGCGATTCGACGCAACAAAACCGGAAGTCCCAAAAAGATTGTAATCCTCATAAAATAAATAAATCTCCTATATTGAATAAACCTTAAATAATTAATAAGTACGTTAAAATAGTTTTTTAAACACAAAAAAAAATATTTATCATAATTTTTTTCAACTTGAAATATACACTTTCTTAAAGGACAGTACCTAATGGACAGCACACAAAAATAAGCCGTTTATTAAAAGTAAGGTCATCGAATACTGCAAAAATAAATTATACTAAATGTTCTAAGTATCAAAAGCAAACATTCAATCCCTTGTTACGAAAATAATGTTATTTTTCCCGAAATACCATTCATTTTTTTGTATTTTAAAATGCCTCAATACTGTCACTAAGCCGAAAATGACACTATTGCATACTAAAATAACAATTTTTACCTTTATAGTACTGGCTAAACTGACACTAAACGAAAAATGTCACTTTTGCATAAATTATAGCATACAACTAGCTCCGCAGACTTGTCGCTATTGGTTTAATGTCACTGTTGCATGCGGCTAATCTGTAAATCCCACAAAAGCTGTAGTGACCCTTGCGCCATCTAGAGGTTTCTGATGCATTATTTTAAAAATTTAGTATATTGCCGGTAGGGTTTAGGAATTTTTTATTGCAAAAAGTACATTTAAGAAAATTTTTGTATAGTGACACTTTTGGATTACATGTGCGATATTATGTACACGATTATAATGTCAATAAAAAAGACTCACAACTTCACAAAAACAAACTGTAATTGTCAAACACCCGATAGGAAATTTTTACAATTCTATAAGATTTTATGTAAGCTACAGGAAGCGCAGAACTCCACATAGGTCCACATAGGCTTATAGAAAGTTATAGATTTGGTTACAGATGTGCACAGAATTGACCCATAAATGGGGAATGATAAAATTCCATAAAATGGGAAGAGTTTGCTATTACTGATTTTATAAATTCGAGTATTTCCATCTTTACCTTCAATCTCCAATTTACCCCCCAAATATCTTTAAAAAGGTCTTTTCATCCTTTATTTTTGAATAGTTTAATGTTTTTGTTTTTGAATTCATTGCAAAAATAAATAAAAATAATCATCTGATTGCCAATATTCGCTAAAACAAATAAAAAATTTATTTTCCATTTGGATCGTAATAATGCGAAAATAAGCAAAAACCATATCTGTGTTTCTTTCAAATAGTATCTAAAAGAAAAACCATAAAAAGGTACTTGAGAAGAAGAATAACGCTTCCGATTAGGTCGGTGAATGTTGAATAATGTTAGAAGAGAATTTTATTTAAGATTAGGAAGTTGAATCGTCAAATGTTATTTGTGAAACTAAGTAGTCGAGTTATTATATTCTGTTGTGGAATTTCTTGTTTATTGATTTTATTTAATAATTTATTGGTTAACAATTCAGACAATAAATCAAAAGAAACCCTAGATAAAAGCTTATGATACTCTCCTGATAACGAATGTAATTGATTATTGGAAATTTCTCTTTTTAACATTGGTAATTAAATTTGAAACAATATGTATAACCAACTCAAAAATGTTTTTACAATCTGATGATTAGATAACTTACCATGGTGAATACGGCTGTAGAACTCCCTATCTTTAATGTACTTTTTGTGTTGATTTACTCCGATTTTCAATGGTATAGATCTTTCATGAAAATAAAATTTGACTCATTCACAGGATAGGTATTTGATATATGCAGTTTTTTGCCGAATGCCTTAATAGCCATTAAATGCGAGTTGTATTTTTTCTACTTCCATACTTCATTTTTATCTTTTAGATATACAGCGTTGCTGAAAAGTCTGGCACAAATTGATTATCTTCGACACGGGTAAAGAGAAAGTTTTGAAATTCTAGGACGATGAATGAGTCGTTATTCTGCATATTTTAGAGCAAATGTCAAATGTTTTTGACGTCAGCATAGGTCGAGTGACGTATCACAAAGAAGCTTATTTTTTTCACTTTCCAAAACTAATAGCAATATAGAAAAATAAAGAGAATGAATATATAATGATCAATTATTATGTATTTTGGGTAGGAAAATCCTATCTATAATCCACTTTTTGTGTTTTCAGAGCATGGAAAACCGGAAGATAAATCAAAGTTGATAAATAGCGTCAGAGGTAAGGTGTTGGTACTGAGTCAACATAAATTCGCCAGTAACGTCGTGGAAAAATGCGTCACGCACGCCACTAGAGCCGAACGGGCTCTACTCATCGAAGAAGTGTGCGGATTCAATGACTTTACTCGGAAATCATAATAGAAATTTAACAAATATATTAAAATTGTAATTTTAAACAAAACTGAATGTTACAGAAATTTATAGACTAAACATTCATTTGAGTTGCAAATACTTCATCACAATAAGTGCTCAAAATGCTGGCCATTTGTTTGTTAACAGTGATACCACCGTACACTAACTAACGACAATCTCTCTTGGAAGCTACGAATAGAATCGTTAATCATTTTTGCAGTAATTCTTGGAGATTTTGAACTTCATACGGATAATAGTTATTTATGCAACGAGGTGCTTTTTTTCACGAATGGAAAAATTGACACATGAGCCGCAGGCGAATGCGTCAATTCCACGAGTGAAAAAAAAAGACACTTTATGCATATGTTGCAAACACTATTTTTTCTACAAGCAAGCAAAAACCAAAAAATGTGTTATTTAGGTTGCTCTAAATGGACTAAAAATGGCGTCGATTTGAATGTTTATGTTTGTCATGATGACAAAACGCTAAGTAAAATGTCAGATGAGTGCAATCTGCAGAGCCATTAGTGGAAATATTTGAAAATAGCATTAAAAAAACTAATTTATCTCACTCTAATGTCACTTTTTAAACTGTTTAACAAATACATATTTTATGTACGAAAACCGTTACTGTTATTAATGATTGTAGAAAAAAGTTATTTTATGCAGAATAGTTTGTAAAGACTGTCTACAAATACCATGATTTTTGGCCAATACACTTGTAGATGTTTTAGAATTTTTTTGAACTTCTAATAGAACATCTAAAGTTTTATCTTCATTAGTTGCACATTTCGGTCTACCATACCTTGGAATATCCTTTACACTACCTGTTTCATTAAATTTGTTTATTAATGTAGATGTAGGGGGGCATTCAGTCGTTAAAAAGATGAGCTGCTTCGTCATGAGAACGTTTGCGATCACCATAACCAACTAACATTAGTTGTTTTTCCGATAAATGTGCCATTATTCTCAATTTACTTTTAAACTTCGTGTAAATTTGAAATTAGTATCAGTTTTGACAATTTGTACATAAATAATTATGTGGTTGACATTTTTAATGTTTAATTTTAAAAACCTACAAGGTCATATCATTAGTACAGTACAATTTAATTTAGAAAAATAAAACTGATATTTTATAAGACATTTTGTATTAAAGTGATACATTGCTATTATTTTTGGAAAGAGAAAAAAATAAGCTTCTTTGTGATACTTCAATCGACTTAGGTTGCCATTCCATAAAATTCAAGATGGCGGCCGTACGCTAAACGCTGACGTCAAAAACATTTGACATTTGCTCTAAAACATGCAGAATAACGTCTCATTCAGCGTCCTAGAATTTCATGAATTTCCCTTTATCCGTTTCAAAGATAATCTCTTGGTGCGAGACTCTTTAGCAACGCTGTACACAAATTGTAAGAACGAGTATACTTCAGCTATCTGTCACATTTGATTAATTCAAGATAAGTCAGATAGACCGAATATTCGGATGTTGCATCCATATTGGATGTAAACTTGCTTCTTAATGAAAAATCTGTATCTTGAAGCAAGGGAATAGAAAAAAAATATTATTATTATTTTTTAAATGAAACTAAGTGTTTCTGACGATGATATGTCAATATCGAAATAATTATCAATATTCTTTCATAATTTTCATAATTTTTTCATTAAATAGTGGAATTAATTAGAAACACTTAGTTTCATTTAAAACAGTAATATGAGTAGATTCCACAAAGTCCAAAGAGTAAATTCAATATTATTATTAAATAGTTTTTGAGAATATTGTAGCAAATTTCGGCAACCAGACGACTTATTTTTTTATGTTAATTTTTGCAATGAATTTAAAAACAAGTACAGTTTTGAATAGAGAATGAAAAGACTTTGCACAAGACTCTACTTCCCATTTTTATAATTGGGGGTTGTAAATGTCACTCGAATGGAGGTGAAATGTAGAGATTACATTTTTTTCCGGATTCTCTAAAAACAGGTAAAATAACTGAAATAATGAATTTATTCACTCTGTTATAAACTATAAATGGGGTTAACTCAGCTCTGCATTTTGAGCTGAAAAAGCTGAACATAGCAGTTCATCGGCGTTAATGGTATGTCAGCTTAATTACTTTTTGTTGTGTTTTGTTTGTGATTAAAAGCCTCCTGCTTAGTTGCTAGGGTAGTAGCTTGATAGCATAAAAAGCGAATGTGATTCGAATTTTTAGTCTATATACATTTTTTCAAAGGAATTACTAAAATGTCGCGAAAAAGTAGGAGAATGATTCTTTGAATTGATATGAAGTTAACTGTGATTAATGAATGTTGGTTCAATTTAATTGATTTCAGAAGATCAGAAGATAATTAGTGAAATGTTCCGATTTCATATTTTTCTATAAGTACATAGAATTTAAAAAAAAGTAACAGCATTTTACAATAAAAAGATTTATGTTAAAATTTTATGTAAATAAAATTTTTAAATCAAAAATGCAAAAAGGTAGATTTAACAAAAGCAATTGAAATTTAAAAAAATAATGAATTAAGATAAAATATCTAATGTTGGATTTGAAATTTCGAGAATAGTTTTTATATATTAAAAAGGTGCTTCTTCGCTGAAAAAGAAATTTTTCTCGAATTCACACACAAAATATTTTCTACGATTACATAATATTGAAGAAATACGGGTTTTTTTTACATTTTATCACAACAGATTAAGGCGGTTTTACACACAACAGACGAAACAGAAACAAAACTTAAACTTACGTCGAATAAAACAAATTTTAGCAAACGATTAAAAGACAGACTTTGCGACAGTTGGAATTTTGTTTTTCGAGTTCTGCTCGGAAGCGACCACAAAAAAGAATTCAATGTGTGAGTATTCCTCGTCTATCCAGCAGTCTCCCAGCTGTGCTCTGGGATCCTGTAGTGCTATACATTCAGCAAGTATGTGAATGAAGGATTCTTCTTCCATTCCTAAGAATCTACAATCTTCTTGATACACTTGAAACTCTTAGTCCCATATCACTCTGGCTCAGGCGTTCTATTCACCTCACCTGATGGTAGTTTCTCAGGAGTATCTTTGATTGTCGGTGTTACCTGTTTCTCCCAATGTTTCATTGGTGCTGATACTGCAAAAGGCTTCCGGTCCCCAAATGGATGGCTCAGCTCCTATCGTTGTTTGTTCCTCTGTTATTTTATTTTCTTTTATTCTATATAGTGTGTCCTGGAACCAACAGTAAGATTACGATGTTGTTCTTCACTAGTTCATTGAGTTTTTCTAGACATTCCCATTCCATTTCAAAACTGTTCTGCTTGACTATCCGATATAATGATAATCCTCTGCCTTCTATATTTTATATTAATATTGCACTGGATACACCTCCCTAAGGCGGGCGCTTGAAAGATGTTTGGGGTTCTACCCAAATTTTCAGAGTGTTTAGCTCCTGGACGGTACACTCCTATCCCAATATATTCTATCGCTGTACATTGAGTGGCATTTTTTCCAAGTCTGGTAATGGTCTCAAGATCCCATGGCTTCTATTAACTGGATTATGTATTGAATTTCTTGAAAAGTTATCCCTGTTCATTATTCTACCATGTGGCATGTAAATTCTGATTTCTATAAATCCAGGAAGATTAGTTTTATTTGATGATTCCCTCTCCGCTTAGTCTGTATATTTTTCTTTCTGCAGCGCGTTCCACCACCTTTTGTAGTGACGTTATATTAACAACCAATCACTCCCATACTGCCGTACTAAGCGCAGAAGCGGTAACTGTAAATTTAAGGAAAATTGACATTTGCCCGTCATGAGAAACTAGGGTTCAAAATACACCTTTCACTAAGGTATTAAAGTGGTATCTTGTTAGTATACTACTAAAAATATAATTTTATTTCAGCGGTATCTACAAATTTGTGCAGTTTTTATTGAAATCATAAGGCGTTTAGAGGTAAGCAACACATACTAAGTTTTTATGGGCGTATCTACAGCAGTTACCGCTAAAATGTCTTAGTGAATTGTAGTTACGCCAAGAATACCTTAGGTTATGCACACTTACCGCCAACATGCCTTAGTATGTTGGTGACTTTTAGAAGTGTTGTTTCACGCTTGAATACGTAAATAAATAAATTAATAATAATAAATATAAATAAGATATTAACATTTTTTTGTTAATTTACAATTTGACATGTTCATGTATGTTGCATAACTATATATTTTAATGATAAAATCAAATGTTTTCTACAGAATGGGTTCAAACCGAACAAAATGAAGGGATTGCTTTTCAAAGTAATGTCATTGCCGAGGATAAAGAAAACTGTGAAGATGTTCCTGATGGCCTCTCTAATAATAAAAAAAATAGTCCAGTATTATTATCATTGTATGAAGTAAATGTACTTGAAAATCCAGTTTCAGTGGTTAATATAGATTATCTTACTGTTATTACTCCAGTTACATTTCCTGACAATTATACCGCTGCAGATAATTTAAATTTGGGTAAGTCAGTATTATTTTTGACTAAGCATCTCATTAAAAAAATAGGTACAGAGCTACCAGGTGTGCAAAAGAAAAAATAAATTAGATCTTTGTTTCAATAAATAGTTTTTGAAACTGAAACTATAAAATATTATATTATTTCAGATTTCAAAGCAAATCAAGAATATCCTTCCGAAAAACCTGTTTATACAGAACTTTTCAATGTGATCCCGGATAACAGTACAGTTGCTGCTGGTTTGGTAGAGAATATTACGGAAATTGAGTCCAATGTTATTATAGTAGCAGACTACTTACACAATCAATGTAATGAAGGGAAAATTGTCCAGATTTTCAAACCGTGCCGCCGCTTGAAGATAATTCATATGAACCCAAATCTGGAAATAGTGATAGCGAGAGCAGCGACCATAATAATGATGACCCTGATTATCAACCTGAAGTTGATGATATCAATGCTAACATCTTTGATAATGAAGATAATCCTTCAATTGTTGAAGAAGTAGAAGACGAGGACAGTGACAGCAATTCTGAAGTGATTGAAACAGAATACACGAAAAAGGGAACGTTAAGAAAAAGAAAAAAGTATAAATATTCTGTAACTGAAAGGAGAGAAAGGATTCTAAAGAAAATGAAAAAAAAACACAAAGTTCTTGAAGCATGTGGTGAAACTTGTGAAAAAAAATGTATAGAGAATATTACAAATTTAAGAATAATTGACATTAACAAACAGTTTTGGAATATGAACCGACACGACCAAAACAACTTTGTGATGGGTTGCATTGTTACTAGTGGAATAAAAAGAAAAACTGTCGGAGAAGAGTCCCGTAGATCGTCATCGAACAAGTACTATCTGAAAAACGAAGAAGGGCAGTCTATTTGTGTATGCAAGATTTTTTTTAACAACATTGGGTTATAAAAAAAGCAACGACAAAATAATAGAAAGTATTATGGAGAAAAATAAAAGCATAATCACCCCTAAGAAGGACAAAAGGTGTGGAAAAAGCCCTCCAAATAAAAAAAATCTGGACGCAGTTATTCAACACATTCAATCCTTCCAGCCAAGAATTTCACATTATCGACGCGAACACGCTCCGCAAATACTTACCCAGTGATATATCCGCTCAAGCTTTATATGACAACTTCAATTCAAGAAACCCGAATTTTTGTTCCTATGATTTATATCGGTCCGTTTTGCGTAAACATAATATATCGTTTGTCAAATTGGGACATGAAGAATGTTTTATATGGATTTCTCAGTAATTAGACTAGTAATTTTCAATAAAGGTTCTGCACAAATTTTAGAGCCAATAACTCACTTGGCAGAACTATTTATATAAAAGTTCCAATATCTCACGATAGTGAATATGTTAGTTACCGCTTCTGCGCTTAGTACGGCAGCATAGCCGTCGTTGGGCATGTTTTCATTGCTCCTGTAATACATAGACAGGATAGTCTTTGAATACTGGAGAGGTTGTTTTCGTCGTCAATAGTCTAGTCCTACTACTCCACGCAATGGTTCCATAAGTGATGATTGGTCTTTCTATAGATGTATAAATTCACCTCAGAATCCTTATTTTACAATCCCAGTTTTTCCCTGTCAGGTTTCTAGGCACACTAGAAGAGCCATTTTTGCTTTGTGTGTTATTTTTTTTTTCGTGTTTGTTCCACATGAGTTTGCTATCTTTAGACCTAGGCACTTCATTTCACTTTTATCAAGTTAAACGATATATAGTATATTATTGTAATCGTAGAGGCAACAAGCCATCTCGGAACCCGTCGGAACCCGTCTTTCTCTAATGGCGCGCACACTATAGACATAGACAAAGACAAAAAAACCTCTGATCGTTTGTCGCTTTCACGGGAGTTCAGACGAACATTCCCACTTATACAGCGACCTATGGCTTGTTGCCTCTATCTGTAGTATATCTATATGCTTGTATAATAATTCGCTATGCTAGGGTGAATATCAAATTAGTAGGTAGTTTGTATGAGCTTATTTGGGTAACCAAACAAATAATTTCAAAGAACCGTTTGTAGTCCGCCAAAAGCACTGGCAGGCTGTCGTCTTATTGAACTTTTTGTTTGATTGCCCAACTAAGATTGTATAAAATATTAGTAAATAACGGAACTAGAGCGCCCAAGAAAGGATTTCTCCAAGAAGGATTTCGTGAAAACACTGTTAAGCCTGATAAGGTCAACTAGTATCTTCACATAAACAATACAACCAAAAGCACAAAAAGCCTAAAGGCCAATGACTTGAAACCTTGACTGAGAGTACTGTAGAAATAAATCAATTCCCTATATCGTTCATAATACTGCTACTCCAGCGTAAGTACATTGCCTGCACATATTTATCACTTAATAAAGTTTGTCCATCTAGTTTTTCTTATTAACATAACAGGCAATTTACCTGACTCCACAAATATTGTGGTTTTTTATAGTTCAAGTTAGTTTACATTCGAAAACCCTCAATTATTAACATAAATTCAATAAATTACTAGACCATTTCAATTCAACTAACATTGTTTTCAGTTTTGGTCCATTCAATGTATTCAAAGATATGCACAAATTATTCTTGTTCGGGTTTATCTTTCGGCACAATTCAATGCATTATTCTCAAAGCATTCGAGTGCAAATTGGTGTTACATATAACTGAGAAGATATGCAGGTTAGAAAGTTAAGTTGGCAAGAACCGATTCTGCCTTAGGGGCTCTTCATTTTATATAAATGAAAAATGTCTTTGATAAACGGTAAAATATTACAAATCGAAATATTTATGTTAAATGAGAATTATATGGAACAGACGCATTTGTTTCGTGTTTCGTGTTTCACTTAATGTTAGATACGTCTTATTCCGTAATTATTTTTTCGATTTTTTCGACACAACGAACAGTCAAAATGAATTTAGAGAAATAGAAAACTTAAACTTTCAAGCGCGGGGGTTGGCAAATAACTCAACTCTACTATTTTTGAGACAACAATTTTTTTTGTCTTTATTTAAACTATTCCTCGCACAAATGCAAGGCAAAAACATCGTCCTAACTACAATACAGAAAATTCCGTAGATTATTTTAGAATTTCAATTTATATACCGCTTTTAGATGATGTTATTGAAGATCTCAAATTTCGTTTCAGTTCAGAATTATTGTTTACAATTCTTGATATTACTAATTTAATTCCTTTCAATATACTTATACTGATTATAGAACTATAAACTAATAAAAAAGAACATAGTTAAATATTTTAGGCACGGAGATAGAATTATGAAAACTCAAATGGACTAATTTCAGTGGTGAGAGCATTCCTGATTCAGCGATAGAATCCTTACTTTTGTGCGAGCAAGACATTTATCCAAGAATATATTTGGCTTTAAAAATTTTGAGTGTATTGCCAGTAAGTGTGGCAACATCAGAAATAAGTTTTTCCTCCTTGAAACGGCTTAAGACTTGGTTACGCTCAACCAAGGCCCAAGAAAGGCTTGTGGGATTGGTACTAATGCATATAAATAGAGACATAAAAATATTCCCTGACGCTGTTCTTGATAGGTTTGCTAGCTTACAAAAAAGTCATTTAAATTTAATTCTTTAGTTTTTTGTTTGTAATTTGTTATTTGCTATGGAAGTGTGTGTTTCATGAGGTTTGTGGGATAGTATGCGAAGAGGGATGTGAGATAAAGGTGTATGCGGACGATGTGTGTCTGGTATGTACGACAAAGGGAGAGGCGAAGATAGAAATAAAGGCGGAGAGAATGTGTAGGAAGATTGTGGAGAAGATAGAACGGTGCGGACTAGAAGTGGCGGAAGATAAGACGGTGGGGTTGCTAGTGAAGGGACGGAGCAAGACAAGGGAAGTGGGGGTCATGGTGAAGGGAAGGAGCATTCGTATGGAGGAGTCTGTGAAATACCTAGGGGTGTGGTTCGATAGTCAATTATCCTTCAGAACACACATGTTAAAGGCAGTAGAGAAGGGGAAAGTGAGGGCAGCATGGCTGGGGAGATTGATGTGTAATGTGAAAGGGCCGGGAGAGTGGAAGAGGAGGGTAATTGGTAGGATGGTAGAGCAGAGTATGCTGTACGGTGCGGAGGTGTGGGGTGAAAGAGCGGGAGAGAATGCGAGGGTTAGGCCACTCCTGCGGGTGCAGAGAGGGATATTGCTGAGGGTAGTGCAGGGGTACAGGACAGTGGGTGGACTGGCAGCAGCGGTGCTGGCAAGGACCTACCCATTGGACGTGATGGCTAGAGCCAGGAATAAATGCTGGAGGAGAGCGACTAGAGAGGAAGTACAGGAATGGATGGAGGAGGAAATGGAGAGAAGGTGGGAGGAGTATGAGGGTGCGCTGAAAGGAGCGATTGCGAATAGGAGAGATTGGATGGAGCGGAAATTCGGGAGGGTGAACTACTTCTTGACACAGGTATTCACTGGACATGGGTCGAGAGTAGGGCACCTACCTACACAAGATTGGAAAAAGAGAGACTGGAGTGTGCGAGAGGTGTGAAGTGGAGGATGATGTGGAGCATGTGTTTAGATGCAGCAGTAACGAGGAAGTGCTGAAGAAGTTGTAGAGGAAACTAGGGGAGGCGGTGTATTGGGAGAACATGGTGGAGATACTGTTGAGGAGGGAGGAGGAATGGATGTAGGTAAGTGTCGTAGCATGGTTAGGGGGAGAGAGGGACTCGATATGGCATGAGAGGTAGGAGTGAAAGTTAGGGAGAAGACGACGGTGTGAGCGGAGAGTGTGCGAGGGACCGCCGCCCGTCTCGAAGTATGCTAGGGTAGTGATTCCGAGGCGGGGGTAACGTCAAGTTTGATGTGGGTTTGGTTGATAGGCATCCCCTCGGGGATGATTCCAACACTGTTTGGGTCCTGGACCCATTCGAACATGAGTTTCCCATCTCGGCCCGAAAAAAAAGTATAAATAAAAATACAAAATATGACAATCCGCCATCGTAACTAAAACACCCATCACAAACGCGTGACGTTAACCTTTTGTATATCGTTCGAACTTTTATCGTATTTTCTGGTTTTGCATCGTTTAAATGATATTTACTCGTTGTATAATTCATGACTATCACACAAAATAATTCAAATTAGTAATCAAATAAATTTTTAATTTGCAAACTGTGAAACTTTGAAGTATTTACAGATGTGCGATGTCATAGAGACGCCATTACTATTCTAACGTTTTGGTGCGAAATTTGAACTGTATTTTAAAAACGTGAATTTTTCCTTTAGAACCTTAATTTTTTTGGATGAAGCTTATGCGTGCTAACATCGTGAAGCAAATTTTCAAAATCAGTCATCATGCCACAGGTCTCTCCAAAATTTGCCTTCTTGATATTGTATACCTACCTACTGAAAACATTGTTTATTTTTAATTATGTATTAAGATTTGTCCTTTTTTTGGTTTTTTATTGTTTATATTGGTATAAGAATTTGGACAGAATTTAAATTATATTTTTATGAAATAATCATCATGCTACTCTGCTATAAATTATTGACCAAAATTTGAGCTACTCCGGATTTGCTGTAGTTTATACAAAAAATTTCGGGTTAGTTTGGATTACTTCGGGTTACTACTGTATCCCTCCTTTACAAACACCTTAACAACGCCGACGCCCATATGTCCCATTTTTTCAAAATTTAAATCTGACAACCCCGACTCTAACCCCTTCCCCCCAGAAAAATAAAGTATCTACTCCCTTGATCTCTACTTTCAGGGCGTTTGTTAAGACGCGTTTGGACTGCACGAATTTGTCTCGCGAGTCACATTCGCGCAACAATCCTTGCAACGTGTACACGAATCACGACGCATCAAAACAAATTCGCAGCTTTTATACGGGCTGTGTAAATGGTTGGCGCCTCGCCTTTCTAGCAGTTTTCCTTAAAATTTTGAGGCGAGGAAAAAAATGCAATTTATAAAAGTTGTAGATTTTTTATTTGTTTACAACTTTTACACGCTATATTTCGTTCGCGATTATCACCCCTTTCATTCCCCCCACTTCGCTATTTCCAACCTGAGAAGGTCAGGTTTATTTTCCTGATTCTGGACTATGGAAACTACAATTTCCCGTAGTAAATGCCCTGTTTAATCCTTCACCAATCGTCTGACGGGTACACTAATATAATTTAAAGGTATTCTTTCCAAGTCTGGTAATGGTATCCCATCCCTTTTTGTTTCAATATAGGAGGTACAGAAACTCTACAGCCAAACGCAAATTATAGATTCTAGATGTGATTTCATGTCCTCCAAACGAAATCTTAAGGGAAAATTTGAAAATGGTGCTGTTAAGTCAGTTTTTCAAGAATACCTGAAAAAAACCGCTACCTACAAAGTTCAAACTTGGTACATTGAATAACTCTGCATTGGTAAATTGTTTACTACTAGCTCGCGTTTTTTATTGCCATAGTTGAAAATTTAGTTTGGAGGGGAGGGTAAACTAGGATGTATTAGGAAATAGTACAACGTTTTCTCAGTGTTTTTGCCATAATACAAACATTTTTATTTTTAATTAAGTTAGTCACATCTTTTGCAGAAAAAACTATATATTGTTTTAATTTTAGTGACACATTTATATAAAAAAGTGAGGGAGCCTTACAGTATTCCTTACAGTATTCGCAACACTAAAATCAAATCTAGAAAAAAATGATTCAGGTATCATTTGAAATAATTTTTGGTAACTAACAATCATTTTATTTAATTAAAGCTAGGTGTAATACGATTTTTTGATAAATGCATTTTCTATTTTTGTTCAATTTGGGGGGAGAGCGGAGACAATAGACTTATGATAACTAAAATATGAGACATATACGGTATCCGCCAAAATAAACAGTACCGAAACAGAAAGTGCTGTGGAGTTCTTTATGTAATATGGATTTGTCATATTTGACTTAATTGTCATTAGTTGATATATTAATAGTATGCTGCAGTTAAATTTGATTTAAAAATGGTTCTAATAACGGAAGAAAAAGTGTTTTTGGTAGAGCATTATTTTCGTTCATACGGAAAATAGAATAATTTCTCGGGGAACAGACTTCGAATATCCTTCTCATTCACCTGATCTGACGCCACCTGACGCATACATTTGGGGCATAATGAAGGACAAAATATTTCACTCGGAAAATCCGCCGGCGAATATTGCCGAACTACGGGAAAGAATACAAAATATTTTTCGGCAGTTACATCAACCACTTTTTATAAATATGTTTATTGACTTAGAAAATCGATATGAAGCTTGTTTGCGTCGAAATGGTGAACATTTTGAACACTTACATTACAGAAATTAAAAATTAATTTTTATTTTTATTTTCGGTACTGTTTATTTTGGCGGATACAATAAAAATATATGCAATACCGTCAATAAGTCGCTTACTGTTGTCAGTTTTACAACGCCTTAACTGTTTATAATCAGATTAATAGAGATAAATAAATACAAATAAATAAATATAATAAATACTTGTGATTTCAAAGTATTTGAAAAACGTTGAAAAACTCCGTCAACAACTGTACCATCGTTAGTTGTTGAAACATTTCAATTCGTGTTCATTTCGAGCTTGAGTTTATCATTTAAAAAAATACGGAATACTCTCCAATAAACAGTGACAGAAATTAATCTCAAAATTTAATTAACCTAAATAAAGAAATATTTATTCGAAAAATCATTAATTATTCATTATTACTCAATTGCATTTTTTATGAATGTTCTGCACTTTTTCCAAACACTTATTATCAACGGCACATAAAATAAATTATAAATTAAATTAAAATAGTTTACGCATATAAATTAGTACATATAACAACAAACTTTATACACAACACTTTAGCTTAAGTGCACAGCTAATGCTGATGCTGACAGTGTTGGCTGACAATACAGACCTCTCGGTAAATTCGTTGCTACCATCTAACGGCGAAATTTGCCAACGCTAGCGCTCATTGGTCAAATCAAATAGCGCGCCCTTCACTGGCCTCTTGTTACACAGTTCCGTCCCATTTCACGAAATCACTGCCACGAATTCAGGGAAGAATGGAAAATATTAAAAAAGTATAGGAAGGATTATCACCTTGTGAATAGTTTCAAAAAATCAAAAATAAATCACTTCAACACAAATTAAAAGCACAACCCCTTTGAAAGGGTTTAAGGGTATCGAAATGGTCAAAAACTACCCCAAAAATTTTTAAAAGTATAGAAAGCATGACGGAAACAGAGTATTACCTTGCGAATAGTCTCACAAAATCGAAAATTAATCTCTGCAACATAATAGTAAAAGGGCTGTGCGTTGTGCTTTCGAAGGGGTTGTGCTTCTAGTTTGTGTTGAAGTGATTTATTTTTGATTTTTTGAAACTATTCACAAGGTGATACTCCGTTTCCGTCATGCTTTCTATACTTTTTCAATTTTTTGGGACAGTTTTGGGACATTCTGATACCCTAAGACCCTTTTGAAAGGATTGTGCTTTTAGTATATGTTGGAGTGATTTATTTTTGATTTTTTGTAACTATTCGCAAGGTGATACTCCGTTTCCGTAATGATTTCTATACTTTTTTAATTTTTTGGGGCAGTTTCTGGACATTCTAATACCCTTAGACCCTTTCGAAGGGGTTGTGCTTTTAGTATATGATGGAGTAATTTATTTTTGATTTTTTGTAACTATTCTCAAGGAGATACTCCGTTTCCGTCAATCTTTCTATACTTTTTTAATTTGTTGGGGTAGTTTTTGGACATTTTCATGTTCTCAGACCCTTTCGAATGTGTTTCTAGTGATATTTTCAATTTTTCTGAATTATTCACAAGGCTTTTCACTATTTCTTTGCAGATCTGACAATTTTTTCTGTTATTTCTTATCACGGTACGCCACTGGTCCTTCGGGTATTTCCGTCAATTCGGTTGCTAACTTTTGGTTGCCAACTTCACACGGGAATATAAGAAGAACTACTTTTTTACAAAGATTCAGCTCTTGAAATTGAAAAATGACAAAGATGAATTTTCAAAAAAATTACTCATTTTCCTGTTCTTCCGAATTTACTCGTTTCCTAATTATCCGATACGTCGCTCGACCCCTCATTTTGTTCGAATTTTAATTACTTACCTACGTTCTTTCTATACATACTATTGATATTGCTTTAGTACTTTTTACGTTATGTGACTAGAACTAAAAAAAGTACATTTTTTTTCGTTTTAAATGTTTATAACAAATTACTGAAAAATATTTGCGTATCCAAAACATATCGAAATTATACTACGTAATGTCTTTCATATGAAGGCTCCATCCGTTTTCTACTTTCTATTTTTCAAAAATATTTACGTATTGCTTGGCCTATAAATATTAATTTTACTATTACAATTTTTCATTAATGCGTAATGAGATATTTAACTATTTGGTGAAAACTAATTGAAAATCATACATCATACATTACATGCATTTTTACTTGAAAAAAAATCGGTAGTAGCTGTAGCATCTTTCGCTGTAACGCACACTGTACATATTGATATTTTAATTGACAAGCAATTGTGTGTGGGTAGATGCGCGTATAATTTCAGTAGTTTCCATTTTCCGGGTCATAGGGTCGTGATTAATTTCGATTAAAAATTATACGAAACAGGAACTGAAAATTAGTCATAATATGATTATATTGAGAATTTAAATAAATAAAATAGTGATAGATGAAAAAAAATGTAAATGTAATCAATAATTAGACGATTGGTCTTAGACTGCAAGTGGCACATGGGCGGGGATTGAGGGTATACTCTAAAAATTCAGGCGCCAAGTCTGTCAAAATATTTTCTATTAATTCGCCATAACTTATGACCCATATACACCAATTTTCATAAAAATCGTATAGGTAGTTACTGATATATAGATAGTGTAAGCTCGTGGTGACCTAAAATCCTGGTCCAAATAATCAACTTTTGAGGATACTGAGTGCGCAATGCAATATCTGGTAATGGATGGATTGTGTTTTTAGGTAGAGAAAATGAAGACCCATCTGTAAATAAAATAATTTTAGAAAAATGTTCATTTGCATTCTGCTTCTCGATCATAAATTCACAAAGCTTTATTCACCTGTGATCTTCGGGAATAAGTTCTTGTGTAGTTTGTACTTTCAAGAAATGGTACCCAACGGTATTGAGAACACGCCGAACAGTTCGATTAACTTCCGCAGACACTTTCCACTAGCCTCTCACTCGTTTAGAGGGTTGATGGCACTTTTTACACGGTGCAGCACCCCCCCCCCCTCCCCAAGTTCAAAAATTATCAATTGTTTCCCTAACTGTTGTAGCGCTTGGTAGGAGTCTATCTATCTATACATAAATTTATTATTTCGCTCACCAAATTGCCCTGAAAGTACCACTTTACAAGTTGAACTTTCTCTGCTTTTGTGAGCACCGCAGTCAGCATTTTTGTAATTTGGTAATTGTGCTAAGCAATGAGTGTTAAATACCATAGGCTAACCATCTACATCCGCGTTCAGATGTTTTATGCTGAATGGTGGATCGAGATACAATCGATCGTGTCTTTCTATACGGTCGATATGCTTTGACGTACCTACCGTTTAAAACCTAGAGCTGCCTATATAGGTATATCGATGCGAATGCTTTTTAAATCCTATTTTCTGTAAAAAAAGTGGCCAGATCTACATGGAAAGCTTGTTGCCGATGTTATCATAACAACATAGATAGAAAAAATAAGCTTTGAAGTAGCCATGACCCGTTTAACTTCTGAAAACATGGTATATATCTTCTAAAATAAAAAGCGATCTGCTTTCATTGAGTAGAATTGAAAATTCTTAGAATTCCATCATTGTGCATTTCCTTTAAGATATAAATAATTTCAAACAGAAAGATCCAATATTAATCTCCGCTACTAATTGCGACCACTTTAGGAATAATTAATCGGTTCAATTTGAATCATAACTTTTTTCTTTTTTTAAGCTCGATTGAGGTAAATCCTCGGAGAATCGTCTCGGTAACGACTTTCTTTTTTTCCAAGTTGGATTGTTTTTTGTTAACGTTGGCAATTAAAATTGTTGCCGACGGAAATTCAACAGGCAAACATTAAACGAAATTTAATTCATGTATAAATCGTTTGCTGTACATCGGAATCCTAGAAACAAAACTAAATTAAAAAATATGTTATTTGGAAAAGTTCGATGGCAGTTTGATAGTTAAGTGAGTTTGAATATACGGCGCAGTACTTTAAATGCAACAATGCTCCTGTCAACTGCCATCTATTAATAGACCACTAACTGTCAAATTTTGAGCAGGCTATGTCATCCAGTTTGTGTTTGACATCCAGTCGCAGAGTACTAAATCTGGAGAATATAATGGATGAAGTAGAAGTTCGTGGCCCAATTGAGGGATTTTTGTCATGTTTACTACATACATACGTGCAATCACTTTTTGGAACAGCACTTTTTTTCCACCAAATGCGGTCGTTTCTGTTTCCAATCAATATCGAATCGCTCCAGAAGCTTTGAATAATATCCGCCAGTGATCGCTTCACTCTTTCGAAAGTAATCCTTATGAATGACACCAGTGCATGCCAAAAAAATGTAGCCAAGATCTTGTTGGTCGACAGGCTCACTTTAGCTTCCTTCGGTGTACGATCAACCGCAGAAACCCACTATTTTGATTGATTCTTGGTCTCTGGTATGTTATGATGGATCCATTGTTTGTCCGAAATGACGCAAAAACTTTCGGATTGTTTCTATGGCAATTGCGGCCCCCATCACGCTGATGTCTTCTTAATGTTCAAATATCAATGGAAAATGTGACGTACCCCTCAGTAGAAATGCCTACTTTCATTCTCCAATCGCCTATATGTATATATACAGGGTGTTTCATTAAGAATTGTCCATATAGTAACTGGAGAAACCTTAGCACGAAATATGAAGATTTAAGCCAAAACGCTTAAATAAAATATTTCTCCTAACCGAGATATAGGGTGTTTTATTTAAAATATTCTAAATGATTTTAGCCCATAGTTTTGACACCTTCCAATATTTTTTGTCTATACTTGGCAAAGAGTTTACACATGTTTTTCTTCAAAATACGCTTTTTGATGAGCTGGAACAGTTACCATTAAACCAAAGAAGAAGTATGTGGTTTATGCAAGACGGCGCCCCACCACATTTTCCTTTAGCGGTGCAAAATTATTTAAACAATCAATTTCCTCATAGATGGATAGGGTGAGGGTGTGAAACAAATTTTATCACCAAGGTGGTTAAATTATTAACGACACTCATTTGAAATAAGCAATAAAACAAAATTGGATATTTTAAACATTGCCTTTAAATGCAAATAACTCGAAAACTACGCACTCTATCGCTTTGAGACAAAAGTATGATATTTACGTAGAAAGTGACGGAGAATCAAAAAAACATGCTGAAACGATTATTACGACAGTGGCGTAGATTGTAGGGGGATAAAAGAAAGTATCCATCCCTACAGCACGCCTCTGGTAATAGAGGAAAACTATCTTTTACCACTGTTTAAAGTAACCCAACATGTGTAAACTCTTTGCCAAGTATGAACAAAAAATATTGGAAGGTGTCAAAACTATGGGTTAAAATCATTTAGAATATTTTAAATTAAACTCCCTATATCACGGTTAGGGGGAATATTTTATTTAAATGTTTTGGCTTTAATCTTAATATTTCGTGTTAAGGTTTCTCCAGTTACTTTATGGACAATTTTTAATGAAACGCCCTGTATATTCTATTGATTTTATCGACGATTATTGATGTGGCGACTTCTTTTGGACGATCTGAACGTTCAGCGTCATTTGTGCTGGTTTGTTCTCTGCGAGTGGACTTTTCAGAACCAGCCCTAATCTGCCCTGATGACGGTATTGCAATTCTAATGACAAATTGTAGCTAAAACTATTCCAGCTCTTAATTATGAATGTATCGAGACTCCAGCCCACAATTAATCCATTAATATTCTTATTATTCAGAAATCCTGAAACTGATCATGAATTTCTTCACAAAATGTTTCGTGTAGTTATACATGTAGTGTATTATATATTAAAGTTTTACATTCTTTTCATAAAATATCATAGCTGACTTTCTTCCCCCTGAAATCCAAATACAAAGAAACTCTTTTCACTAAAAGTTATTTTGCGCTCAAAATAATCACTGTGGAAGGCTTCCACAATTATCTCTGAACCCATCAGCACACACAAATGGATTCCATGTGACGAATTTCCCGAGTTACGCCGAAGGCAGTATAATATTTTTTGGTGTAATAGAAAGTGTGGTATATATTCTTCCTTTCTTCATGGCGACATGGATAAATCCCATTTAAGACCATGTGCATTCAATAAACATTTATCTGTTATCTTTGTATACCTTTTTCTCTTTTAATATACCTACCAAACACGCCGAGATTTAACACCGCTTTCTTTTTCTTCTCTTCCACGTGCCAACATGGAGGCAATGAGAATTTTTGTGTTGAGTGACACAGGTGACAAAGTGTTGATTCATTTTTCCGTCTACCGTGCACAAACACATTCATTAATGAACAATTTTGATTAAGGCAACCAAACATACAGTAATATTGAAAAGTAGCTGCTGTACTCTTATTCGTGTAAAGCCAATTCTACAAAACTATGATATTAATTATTAGTGCTGGA
Organism: Lochmaea crataegi; assembly: GCA_947563755.1. Taxonomy (NCBI): domain Eukaryota; kingdom Metazoa; phylum Arthropoda; class Insecta; order Coleoptera; family Chrysomelidae; genus Lochmaea; species Lochmaea crataegi. Next base: position 38,523,280 of record OX387425.1, on the reverse strand, counting down.
ACATAAAAAAATATTGAAAAAAACAAGAAAAAAGTGACATCGTTAGGATTTGAAATGAAGATCTTTTCTATAGCCGACATTTGCATTGCAAGTTTTTCAATCCAATACATGATTCATTTTGTACAATATTTATACTTTAGTTCAAAATATATCGTTAGCTTCTACTGCCTATTCACTTAAGCCTCATTATGTAGGACCGATAATCTTTAAAAGGCAAAAAATAGTCATTGGGTCATGTAATCTTTGATCAAGTACTCGGCGAAAACCAAAATTGAGAATAATGAGCTGTGTTTTGACGTAATGAGTTGCTATTGTTATTATTTTTGATTCGTTTTTTTTGAGGGCTTGTGTTTTATTTATTTGGTGTTATTTTATTCTACGCCTTTTATCATGTCTATGGTGCAAATGATTCAAAATTTGAGAACTAGAAGTGAACTAAATTTTGAAAAACTGTTAAAACTGAAGGAAAGTGGTCGTCCTCTTCCAGATTTAATAATTAAACAGACTATCAAGGACAAGAACAATTTTCGCAGGTTTATGTATGATTTATCTAATTGGATTTGCGGATGTGAATGAAATAAGTGATGTATTTCACTGTTTCGTTTGTCTGATTTTTTCGAATAATTCTTTATGGTGTAAAAACGGTGTCCAAGACTTAAAACATTTAAAAGAGAAAATAAAAAAACATAGTTTATCGGCTGTATGTGTATCTTCTGTAAACCCGGGAATATTTCGTGGACTTTTGAATTTTGTTTCAGAGCTGGATCCAATATTCAAAGAATACTTGGATAAGGCTACGGTTTTTAAGGGTACTTCTAAAACTGTACAAAATGAATTACTTGATTAAATGTTGTCGGTGGCACAAGAACAACTTAAATTGGACGTTCAGTCAGCCGAATATATCGCAGTTCAGGTGGATGAAACTACTGATAGCTCGAACAGAACTCAAATGTCTTTCATTATACGGTACATTTTATCCGGTGTCGTTCACGAAAGGTTTATAAAATTTGTAAATCCTACCGGCACCACATTTGGTTATTTTTTAAGAGAGCATTATTTTCATATAAAACAAGCGTGGCCCAAAAATTTTTTTTGCCTCTTGTGCTTTGGAAAGGAACTCCACAAATTTTGCTTTTTTAACGATTTTAACGACTTCTGGGCAGAAATTGGGAGTGGGTTTTAGAAAAATTTCCGGCTGCGGCAGATAGGCCTCCGGGGGGCTGGTCAGTGGCGGTCACATCACCTATGACCCCCCTATCAAATTAACCACGAGCCGCCACTGCAGGGTCGGATTCAAAAGGATTCGAACTGAATAAAATAAATTATATTTGGAAACAATATTTTATTTATTAGCAAATGGAACTCAAGTGGAGTTGATGAAACATAAGCTTCACATTAAAATACTGAAATATAATAAATATAAACAGAAACGTCCTTCAACACATAATTAATTTTGTGGAACCTAATTCTTTTTTACCTACTCTAAATTTAAGTCTGTGTCACTATCACTATCTTTATCTAAATCTTTATCTAAAGAGTTCAACATTAGTACTAATACACATATAAGTAAGAATATTCTACCTTTACCTACTCTAAATTTAGTTCTGTGTAACTATTTTTATCTAAATGTATTATGAAGACTTCAACTTTAGTACTATTTAACATATAAGAATTTTCCATCTTAATAACATGTTTTCCAACTGTCTGCAAAAATGTTACTCCCTGCATTTTTCTCCTATTCTACTACAGATGAGCTTTTAAAGTGGAAGAGTATTATTTCTTTTAAGATCCTGTATTTTGTATGTTTCTTCCTAAGGAAAGTCTCAGAGATTAGTAGCTCCTTTAGACCTATTTTCCGGAGGAATTTTAGGATGTCTACAAGTACAAAAAATTGAAATATTCACTGACAGCCAGGCTCTGCTTAAGGCTATCAGTAATCCAACAACTAGTTCTAGACTGGTGAAAAACTGCAAAGAATCCCTCAACAGGCTGGCAAGAGACAACAAAGTGTCTCTAATATGGGTGCCGGCACATGAGGGGATTGCTGGTACTGAAATGGCGGACCAGAAGGCTCTAAAGGAGACTTGATAGGTCCGGAACCGTTTTGTGGAATCACAAAAGATTACATCTATTGCTTTTGAGCCGTCTGTATACCATTGAATGGCATTCTTAATAAATCCAAGTTAGTTTCATCTGAGATCGATAGGTTTTTGTATTATATCTTTTACTGAATATAAAGCTGTATTTGTCAAAGCAGATGTCTCAGCTGAACGATCGCTTGCCTTAAAATTTCTTGCCAGCAAAGTTTCGTGAACATTTAGCATTAGGATGTAAATGTTTTCGTGTAGAGGTGTCACTACAAGATTTATCATCATTAGAACAAGTCAATGTACGCAACATTGTAGTACGACAAAAAAATCAATATACGATAAACAAACACTATGTAACATGTCTATCGACCTGTTTCGATTTTACAGAATAAATCCTTTTAATTAGCGCTCGCCGTCACTAGCCACATTCAATTATAGTTCTGTGATCCCAAACTCTTCTACCCTGACCGTAAGACAATTGACGTCTGCCAACGGACGCTTCCATTTTTTGCACAACGCCACGCTAAACACCCCCTTTTTGTTAACGACCGCCGAAGGGGACACATCATCTTTCGCTATCTTTCATATCTTAAGTACCTATCTTATGAATTTTGCTGTGGTAAGTTTAAAATCATAATTTATAATTAATAAGCTTCTTCTAAAGTACTGTCTGATATAAGTTTCGTATGCATTCTTTATTTTTTTACAGAGATAGACGAAATTAAATTCAACACGTGGTCATAAACTGTTCTTTTATACTAATATGGTAGTTTTAAGCCAAATATTCTTTTATAATTCACTGTTTTACTTTCATACAAACATTTTCAAGCTTTTTCAGTTGCGAAATAACTTTTTTAATTATAAAATAACATTGTTATAAACCGCTAACCTATAAAATATTCTTTCGTAACGCCAGTGCCGGTTTCATATATTTCCTAAGCACGATATTTTTTCATGTAACTAAATAAATAACTTTTTGCCATGATTAGTTTCTTTCGGATCATTAGTATATTTTTTTAATTTAGCCGATAATTGCTATTTTTACTGTTTTAACATGGAACATATAATGTTGGAAAGCTTTCAGTAAATTAAATCAATTTTTTGACTTTCAAATAACTGCCTTCCTTTTCTTTAACCTGAAAAGCTGACCAACATAATGTGCCATAACATTCAAGTTCCTACATATCCCTGATCCACTTGTACTTCTAGGTAAGCACAGCCCCTAGGCGAGAATATAAGCCAAGAATATAACCCTAGGCTAGGATATAACCCAAGAATTTAACGCCGAGAATATAACCCTAGGCTAGAATATAACGCCGAGGATATAAACCGAAGAATTTAACCGGAGAATATAACCCCAAGAATATAGCCAAGGATACCTTCCTAGCTCAAACTACCGCCCTAGAACAGAACTCATCAGTTCGGATCAAGACCTGACTTCTTCTCCAGGAAACCACTTCATCTAAGCTAAGTACCTATAAAAGTACAAATTCCTCTATTAAATTCCGTTATTCATTTCCTGTGGTAGAATAAATTAAAATTTTGTTTTTAATTCTTTTTTTTTATTAAAATCCTCAACTATAAAAGTTGAGGGAGATCCGCCCGGGGTCACTTTAATTATTAACTTTCATTTAAATTCTACAAGGCGTTTCTACCTTTTCCGCCTTGGTTTTTTGTAGTTTTCATCGTTAAAAAGGTAGTGGCGCCCTCAATTTTTTACAACCCTTCTGTTATCCTTGTGTGACATAAACTTGGGGTCGAATCACCCTTGAGAGGAGTCTCTAGCCGGAGCCCTTCGAGCTGGTGCCCTGTGAGGTACAGCATTTACCGTTACAAATTGGCGCCTTTACCGTTACAAATTGGCGCCCAACTAAAAGCAACTTTTACCTGTTTGTTAAAATAAATAAAACTAATGTTGAATAGATGAGGCTTTTACTTGATGAAGATCCATACTGAACGATGAAATAAAACAGCGTTCAATTTAAACTTGTGACGCGTTTCGCTAATACAGTAGCTTTATCAAACGAGTGAAAATATAATGAAATTTTTTTAATCTATACAGTATACGTTACGATAGTTATTCATACTTAATAGCTATAAAATTTATATGGCCTAAGTGATGATTGGGGTTTTATTGTAGTCAAAAGCCAACGATATATTTTGAGTAATTTTTTAAACTCAATAACTCAGAAGAGTTAAATCCATTTAAATACTGTTTGAGACTAAAAAATAGGTGGACTACTAATAATACTACTAATTTAGTCAGGCGAACCTTGGCCAAGGAAAACTCAAGCCAAGGTTCCGGCAATGAGGCCACTGGCGGGCCCATTGTGCCATTCCTGCTATTTATGCATCCATGAAGCCGAGTCCCTCGATGAAGGAGCCAATACTCTTCAGTGGATGCCTGCTTATGTCCCCGGGGGCCATAACAGGGACTCCGAAGATTCGCCTGCGTAGCACAGCCCAATGTGGACATACGAGGAGAACATGGTCCGACGTTTCGTCAGCCATGCCGCAACCCCTACTTAGGGGACTTTCCTCCAAACCTAGGTTACAGAGGTGATTCCTCAGACAGCACTGGACAGCAGTGCCCTGTTAGCGAGTCCTGCTATCTTCTTTAACCTACTCCTTGGTAGTTCTAGAGCAGCTCTAGCATGTCCATCAGTCCATCTCATCAATAGGAGCTTGGACTGCCTGAGACCCTGTAGAGCCTTCCAGTGAGCGAGGTGCTGATTTCGCAACCAGTTCCTCGTCTCCTTACGGATTGTTTGTTTTGTAAGGCCCAAGGTCGGGCCCGGGCCGTTAAAAGAGGTAGCCGCCCCTTCCAGAGCCAGCGCATCCGCCCCTTCATTGCCTTCAAAACCAGAGTGGGCCGGAATCCATTATAGCCACACTGTGTTCCGCCTCGCTAAGTCAGCAAGGCGTTCACGACATTCAGCAGCAAGCCCTGAGTTGATGGTATATCCACTCAGGGCATTGATTGCCGCCTGTCTGTCGGTGTATATGGTTATGCGTCGGTCCGCATAACCTCTGTCTAGGTTCATCTGCGCACATTCCAAGATAGCGTATACCTCAGCCTGATATGCAGACACACCCTTACCCAATGGAACACAGACTTGTGTCCTTGGGTTCGTGGAGTAAATTCCAGCCCCCGCCCCATCGCTGGAGCATGAGCCATCTGTGTACCAGACGATCCCATGAGGCTGTGAATTTCCCTCTCTTTCCCAGAATTCTCTATTCAGGATCATCACCCTATAAGCGGTTACGAAGGAGTACCTGCGTAGGCAGACATCAGCCGCTCGAGCCAGAACAGGGACATCTCCCAGAAGCCTGAACTTATTGACGTGCCTGCACCCTCCCTCGTTTCGAACATATCCCAAACTATTCAAGCGTAGGAGTTCCCTCCCAGCCTCAGCCTCGATCATATGGTGAAGAGGCCGAAGTCCAAGAATAACCTCCAACGCAGCAGTTGGTGTAGTTTTCATGCAGCATAGCTGGACTAACCATCTTTTATATTTATTCCCCCCTGTTGCCCCCACTTGCCGCCCAAATGCTCACTATTGGGTCTATGTCAGGAGATGGTTTTTCCCTCCTCTTAAGACAATGCAAAATAGAAAAGGCACTTATTTTAATATCATTTACTCCACTAAAATCTAATCATGAATGGAAAGAAAGACGAAAACGGCAGTAGATTAATTTAGCAAAGTGGAAGAATAAGAACAATATAAATGAAAAAACTTGGCAGAAATCGAAGATGGAAAAAGTAAGAGAAAAGTAGAATGAATTCCCTACCCTTAATAAAAATAGGACTGTTAGTTACTGTCGAAGTTAATAACCACATTGGCAACTTTCCAGAGTATCCAACGAATTTATACAAGGATACATTGTATAAAGTTGTTAAGTAATTTTCATTGAACCTTTTTAAAACATGACTTCATTAAAACGCAAGTCCTTGAGTTGGTAACCTTAAAACTAGTAGCGGAACTATTTCCTAATTAAAAACTATATCTGCGTCCGAATTGAAACGCTGCGCCAGTCGTCGAGTGATTAATGCTTTTATTGGGTCAAAATACGTAATTACATTGGTCCGATTTTCTAAGAAAGTGGTTATTAGAACAACTGTCATTTAGGTGGTAAATATGAAGGTTAGTGATTATTTCAGTCACATTTAGATTTTTCAATTCTTTAAGGTCCAAATGGAGAAAAATTTAACAACTAATTGTTAGTTTACCACAAATGAAATGACTAATTTATCCTCCAGATTTTATTGGTGGAATTTTGAAGTGGAAAAGTTATTAATCAGGACAGTTATATAAAATGGCACTAATTCCAAGAAATTTATTGCATATTTTAATATTAGATGCAGCCCAGGAAGTAATTCAACAGCAAGATAATTAATATTATTACTGAATAAATAATATTTATAAATACATATTATAGAAGACAAATAGCATCTAATAATAGAACTTTTCGAGATTCCACTAACCCATTTCACATTATTGGCCAAAAATTTAGAAAGATTTATCACATTCCTAAAATATTGGTGCTAGCGGTTTTGATACCTTTGATTATAGAACCTCATGTGGTCCAACATGGTAGAAGAGCTACTTTTATACCATTACATCTAAAGGTAAATTGAAGTTGAGTTCTTGTAAATTTAGCTCAAAAATATTTTTAAAATTCAACTTTCAGGTTCTTGCCACCTTACACTTATTAGCACAGGGGTGCTATCAGCGTTCACTAGGCAGTGATAGTAATGTAGCTATGTCACAGCCAAGTGTAAGTAGGGCAATTAAGGAAGTAATTAAAATTTTTAGTATATATGTTTTTGATATGGCAAAGTTTCCAACTGTACCAGAAGCTGAACTAGAAATCAGAAGGAAGTAAGTATACCTAGAGCATATAAAATGCATAAATTGATTGTGATCAAACCTATAATTTAAGATTCATGGAAAAGTACCAATTTCCTAATGTATTTGGAGCTATTGATTGCACCCATATTGCGATAATCTGTCCACCAATAGATGATATTAACAACCCGGGAATTACCTATTTGAATCGAAAAGGTTTTTACAGTATCAATGTACAAGCTGTAAGTATTTGATTCCTAACATTTACAACTTAGTTAAATATTTCAAATTAACATCTTTTGTATTCACTTCATGCTGAATTGTATTTGATTCAAAATTCAATATAAATTTTTCGGATTGTGTAGGTATGTGATTCTAGAATGAAATTGCTAGCAGTAAATGCCAGATATCCATGTTCTGTACATGATGCTGCGATATGGAATGCCTCCAATATAAATGTATATTTGAGGAGGTGTTTTGAACAAGGTGATCAGAAGTCATGGCTACTTGGAAATTCTGGATATCCATTGTTACCCTGACTCATGACAGCTATCCCAGAAGATGTGGAAAATACTCCAGAATTATATAGATCACAATTATATGGATACAATATAGAACATGATCACTTGAATAAGAGGATGGTGGAAATATGGAAATTGTTGGAAACTTTGGTAAATAAATTACTTATATGCATAATGCAATTGTATGATACGTTTCCTGAAAAGTGGATTGGACGAGCAGGCCAGTTCTCTGGACACCAAGATCACCAGAGTTAAATAAAGTCCATGTTTTCTTTTGGGGTTATGTTAAAGATCAGGTGTACAAAGTAACTGTCACTACACCAGACGATATAAAAGATAGAATAAGGTAGGCTTTTCATAATGTTAATGAGCAAATGCTTAGAGATATAAGTCGATCTTTCGAAAACCGTCTTCAAACCTCCATCGATGTAGAGGGTAATCACTTTGTGCATTTTTCACAACTTTATTGTTCACTTTTTTTATGGAATTTTAGTGTATTTAGTTAATTGATGTGAATAAATTGTATATTATTAAATTTAAAGTATAGTGAAGTAACTTTCATCTACCGATATAAAATACATGGTCAACCATTTAAAAAAAAATGTGAAACCGATGTATTCGAGTTTGGGCTCGCCCTGTAAAGGGTTTCTCAAATATGGAAGCTGGTCTAGTGAATTATGATACTAGACGACCATCACAGACGTATGGTTGTGGAAGATTAATTCATATTTTGCAGTTTAAAGTATATGGGACGTTGAATTGTTTCAGAAACAAGTGGTCAGAACTTTTTAAATACACTGTATAACCTATTACAACCTCACATCATCGTAATAGTGAAGTCAAGCAGAATTCAAATTTGAAGTAAAATAAAGGGTGCTCCATTTAAAAAAATGTACCTTTAATCTGGCACGCCGTTCTTGAACACGCTGTACAACTGCGACTAATTTTAAAATATGGGTCTTTAGGCTGGCTACAATTGGTCAAAATTTCAATTTAAAATCCTTGAGGATTTACAATATATTAGAGTTTATCGCACTAATGAATCACCCTGTATAAACATGTGTGTGATGTGATTTATATTGGTGAAACAGAACTGAAGTCAATCAGTCAGTCAACATAACGGTTTTTCATAATTGAGATTATTTTCAAACGTAAGAATATTATACCATATTATACAGCGTGTCCACAGATGGGGTATCCTATAGGTTAAAAATGTTTAAATATTAGTTTTAGTGGAAAATGTCATTCTTGATAAAAAGTTTTGCTTGTTCTGAAACCCCATAAAATGAAATAAAATTCAAGTTTTTCAAAACCCGTCTCATTTTATAGCCAGTTTTATGAAAACCGTATGAATTTTTGCACTAAGTTCGAAAATAATGTATTAATCTAGTGAGTGACGTTTACGATGTACCAAGTAACTGTCAACTTTTATAAATAATTTTCTAATTGTCATTCTTTAATAAATATTTGACAACAATGTTAACTATTCAAGAATTATAATCACTATCAAAAATAACAATACAGAATAATAATGTAAGAAACACTAAGTAAACAAAAACATCTATTCAATATATCCTCCCCCAGCTTCAAAACATCTCTCAATTCTTTTTCTAAATTCTTTGTAAGTATTTCGCAGCATTTCTGGGGTAGTTTCGTTAATGGCATCAATGATAGCTCGTTTCAAGTCTTCAATATTATGGTTTCAATTATTTGCGTAAACTTTTTGTTTTAAGTAGCCCCATAAAAAAAATCTAAAATAGTTAAATCGGGGGATCGGGCGGAAAAAATATTGGTCCATAACGTCCCATCCATCGCCCAGGAAAATATTCATCCAGACATCCTCTAATTAGCAAAGTCGAATGTGACGAACATCCATCATGTTGAAAGTACATTTTACGCCTTTGCTCCAGGGGAATATTTTCTAATTCAGTTATTAAGAAGTTGTCCAGCAAATACAAATATACCTCCTGATTTAATGTATCTTCCAGAAAATACGGTCCGATTATTCGATCCGGTAAAACGGCACACCGAACATTAACTTTTTTAGCAAATTAACTATTACAGTTAATCCTGTAGCTCGGGTTTTCACTAGCCCAATATCGACAATTTTGGGAAGAAACGACTCAGTTTGTTGTAAACGTTGCTTCATCAGAAAACAAAATATTATTGTGAAAGAATCGGTCATGCATAAGTTTTTCACCAATCATCGCACAAGAGTCTAACCTTGTGTCATAATCACAATCTTGTAAGGTATGAATAAATTTCGGTTTGAATGGATGAATTTTGTTTTGCTTAAATGTCTTGCAAAAACCAACCTCCACTGCTCTTTTTGGTAGACTCAACTTGAGATTTTCCTTATCGAATGCATATCTAGTGCACTAGCTGCATCATCCTCCTCAACGTAAGCCTTTTTAAATTTCCTTTTGGTCTTGAACAGATCCTGTCTAATCAAACTTCTTTATTAATTTTTTTAATCCACACCGCGTGATGGGTACATCTGGATATTTTTCGTGAAATTTTGCAATTGCATACTGGTATGAAACTTCCCCAATACCATAACCCTTAATAAGATATAGGTACTCTTTGTTGAATAGTTAACATTGTTGTCAAATATTTATTAAAGAATGACAATTTCAAAATTATTTATAAAACTTGATGTACTTGGTACATCGTAAACGTCACTCACTAGATTAATACATTATTTTCAAACAGTGCAAAAATTCACGCGGTTTTTATAAATTTGGCTATAAAATGAGACGGGTTTTGAAAAACTTGAATTTTATTTGATTTTATGGGGTTTCAGAACAAGCAAAACTTTTTATCAAGAATGACATTTTTCACTAAAACTAATATTTAAACATTTTTCACCTATAGGATACCCCATCCGTGGACACGCTGTATATAGTTGGAAAGCTTTCAGTAGATTCAATATTTCATTAATTTTGAAACAACTGCCTTAATTTTTAACCTCAAAAGCTGAACCAACATTATGTACTCAACATTGATAATAATAATAATAATAATAATAATTTATTCAATTCAAAAAATAGTTAGCCTAAATTGAATAAACAGTTTAGGTCGCAGAAGTAGTTTTTATTACTACTTGTATTGTGACCGTAAAACATAAACAAATCAGTTTTTTGTCAAATCTAGTAAATTGTCAAGTCCAGTAAATTGTCAAATCCGGTAATAAGACAAATCCAGTAAATTGTCGAGTTCTATAATAAACTATTAAGTGGTACCATATTAACTGTTAAGACACCTGAATATTTCTAAACATTCTACATTCAAGTTTCCAACATATCCGTAATCTGCCTGAACTTTTAGGTAAGCACAGCCTCCAGGACACCTCCTAGAATACCCTGGAATGATTTTTAACGTCCGACCCTGGGACACATCTAGTAGTATATTAGGATCCATCACTGGGATACATCCAGGACAACTATCTTAACTTTTCCAGAAGCCGTAGCCTACCCTTCCAGGAGGAAAAAGATTAAGATAAGTAGGTACCTAAAAAGTACTGGTCTCTTTTTTTATCCATACCTGGCAGAATAAAGTTAATGTTTTAAATTTATATTTTCAATTTATCATTCATTCGGCTAAGGTGTAGGGAACTCTGTTCGAGTTAACGTAAGTTTGTAACTTTTTTTAAATATTATCTCTACTTAAGTTCTACACGGTGTTTCTACCTTTCTTACCGTAGTTGTTTCTCTTTTATTTAAATTCATTTTTTGGTTCGTTGATGACTGAAAGATAGTGACGCCCTAAGGCCTGAGAAGATGATCATGCCAGCATAATTCTTGACTGACCAAAATTTGCATCTTTTGAGTCACTCTTTTTTTGGGGGTGAAGTAAAAATAACGATTCAAATTTAGTGAGTTATTTGTCCTGAATGACGTTAATGAATACATTTGTATTGTAGGGCCCCTCGTATAATTAATGTAAATGTAGGTCATTAACAAAACACTAATGGCTGATTTCACCAACCAGAGTTGCTAGGAAATGCCTAAAACCGATACTTACCTAAATTGGATTCCATCAACCTACAAAATCATTAGGTAGGAGATAACTAACTAAACATCGGATTTGGATTTGGGTTTATTTTTGCGTATAATTGGTATCACTGTTTAATTTCAACTTGTAAACCGAATGGGTGGAGATCATAACGTAACAAATAGTGATAGAAGAAGGCGAGAAAAATAGCTCAACATTTTTCAAATTTATGTCGAGTGCCCCGCTTTGTTTATTCTTCAGTTTAAAAAAACGCCCACAAACTTATTATTAGTACACGTAGAGTTCAGAAGTCAAAACTTATCACTTTATTGCAAAAATACAATGTAATTTAATTTATAGGGTATACCGATTCATTACTGGAAAAAATAATAACAAAGAGCAATAATCTAACCTAGATATTACTTAACCTATCAATTTCAAATTCAGGAGCATCTTCTGTCAAGTATATTTTTATTAACTGAAATAGGTGAATCACGGCACGCAAGCTATCGTTTTAAATACCGAAGAAGATGATTTTTAGCTTCTGCAACTTTTAATTTCACCCCAGGTACATCATCTTCCGTTAATTCCATCTTTATTCGGTACGTTTAACGTTTCTGTCATATGAAAAATCAAAACATATGTACCCCCCACCAGTGCGGCCACTGGTGGATTATTTTTCAATATTCAGAGGAAACTGGCTAATTAGTGGATTCCAATTCAAATGGTCCCTAAAATGCCATACTGATTAATTACTAATAAATTATCTTTATAAAACTTGTGAAATAGTTATAATAAAAACAAACCTAGTTGAAATAAAATATTGCTCTACACATCTAAACACAACAGATCAACCACGGCGCCACTGACGAGAATAACTAATGTTGTAAATCATTTTAACGATACAGTGCACCGCTTAAATAACTAACCGACTTAGTTGATGTCAATGCAAAATACTGTAATTGGATCACTTTAGTTCTTCTTTCCAAACTAAATTTCTAAGAACGTCACGAACTGACAGTTTACTCAAGTAAGGAAAACATTTGTATAGTGAGCTTAGCAATTTTAGAATATATATCTGACAACCTTCCTTTTTTTAATGTCTTCACATTGACTTTAGAAAGAGTATAAATGATTAACAAAAGCATTAAGTTTGATAAAAAATCAAAAAACAGCACGGCACTGCTACTGGAGATATCAACTGTTGCGATGGATGTGTTGGCATCAAACAAAGTGTAGGTTAGGTTAGGTTAGGTTAGGTTAGGTTAGGTTAGGTTAGGTTAGGTTCCACTCCTAGGAGCTGTAAGACCTTGTCGTAGGTGGAGTGGCTCAGTAACTTCCTCCCCTCTCGCGCCTTATGGACGGGAAGGGAGGAGTGAAGCCAAGAAACAGCTCAAAAAATGGTCAGTGAGACACTGGTGGGGCTATTGATGTCGAGTGGATAGCACCAGTTAAATGCCAGTAGAAGATCCAACATGCCTAAGTTACATCCGAACACACTGACAAGTCCCACCAGATACGGGGGACGAACGGCGAGTTCCCGGCGCCGTAAAACGGGGACCCCTCGACTATGGTATGGTAACCCAGACAGAAGAGTCCCGAGGGAGAAGCCAAACTCCTACTGGGCGCGAGCCCACATCGCGGACCAAATAGAGCAACTGGAGGAGGCAACCTCCAGCGATAATCTAAAAAACAATATAACGAACCGGAACTATGAAGGAAATGGTCTTACGGAAATACAGATACAATCCACAGGCAGATGATGACATGGCAATGGCTCAGGAATTTCTATTTTTGATTACTATGGAAGACACAAGGAAAGGAAAAAAGTTTACGCTGCAGGGGGTTACGGAGCCCCCAGTAGGTGCTGAGAAGGATGAGGAAGCAGGTCCTTCGAGGTTGCATATATGCGACTGCCCAAGCTCCCCGACGGTAACCCAGGCCGGGGAAGTGGTTATGGCTACTGGATTAGAGACACGGGAGAAACAGAGTGAAGATATCGTTATTGTAGAGGACTGCGATATCTTAAGCCACAAAATGGGAGAATGCCCATTTACTATCCCTATAATTTGATAGGTTGTGAAATAATAATATCGACCACTTGTCATCAATACTTTTAATGAATATTAAATCCATACACTGTTCGAATCGTTTTTATTCTTAACACTAAAAAAACCAGAACTATCAATAAGTCAATGGCGTACCACAATGGGTATACTACAATATTCCCCCCCGCAAAAGAAAATGTTATTATTTTAACAAATATAATATTATTCATAATTTAGCCGCTCAATCGGCTTAATGTTCCTTTTTGGCCGCAAGAGCTCACCTTTAACTGTTTGATCGGTATTCGCGCACAAATTAACATTTTCGTTTTCACTTCTATCACTCACAGTAATTTCTTTGGTAGCGACATCTGAATTTGTATTGTTGGGAAGTGAAGCTTCTACATGATTAATTAATTTAATTTGATTCAGGTGGCGCTTCCATACAACATTAAATTCCGGAATGTTTACCAGGTAAACACACTTTCCTAATTTTTTTTAATTACACCCTTACACCAGGTAGGTTTACTAACATTTCCATAATTTTTTACAATAACTTCATCATTAATCTCAAAAACTACATTTCTACATCCACCATGATAAAATTTTTGCAATTCTTGCTTTGCTAAAATGTGATTTGTTAGATCTTTATTATTTGGATCACCATTAGAGCTATTAGGCAAAAGTGAATCAAATCGTGTTCGTAAATTACGCCCAAACATAAGGCTAGCCGGACTCTTTCCTGTTGTACAGTGTGCTACATTTCTGTAGTCAAACAAGAAATTATTTAAAACCTTATTCAAATCTAAAGATATACTTTTGCCCAAGGCATTTTTTAAAGCATTTTTAACGGTCTTTACGACATTTTCGGCCGCTCCATTGGATGAAGGTTGATAAGGGGGTGACGTTATGTGTTTAATATTATTTTGCTTTAAAAAAAATTCAAATTCATTAGAACAAAAATTTGTTGCATTATCTGTAACTAAAAGTTTTGGAAGACCAAATCTTGCAAAAGTCGTCCTCAAAATATCTATAGTGGTCTTAGACGTTATATTATGAACTGCAAAGACCCCTATCCATTTACTGAAAGAATCAACCAAAATTAAGAAATTCTTTTGTAAAAAAGGACCTAAATAATCTAAGTGTAAGCGTGACCACACTTCCTCCGGATAAGGCCAACAGTTTAAAACTGATTTATTAGGTGTTTTTTTATACAAAATACAATTCTCACAAGTAGAACACATTTTTTCTATCTCTCTATTTAAATTTGGCCACCAAAAATATGATCTAGCCAGACTTTTTGATTTCACGATACCCAAATGAGATGAATGAAGATCCTCTAACATCATCTTCCGAAGTGTCGTAGGAATTATAATTCTATTGTTCCACAATAAACAATTATCTTCGATGCTTAACTCATCCCGTATTCTGTAAAAAGATTTCATTTCTGAATCTAACTTGAAAATTTTTGTGGGCCAACCTTCCGTAACATATTTTCGAACAGTTACTAAAGTTTTATCTACTTCAGTTTCCGATTTTATGTTTTTAAAATTTAAAGGAAAGTGTTCATTATTTTCAAAAAAATGTATAAAATCTATGTCCACATTTTCCCACGAGTTTTCATTGAACTGTTCCGGTAAACGTGATAATGAATCCGCTAAATTTTGCTCAGATTTAACAAATTCTATTTTATAGTTATAATTTGATAAAATCACAGCCCAGCGGCGGAGCCGGTTTGCGGAGAATTGGGGTATCCCTTTCTCTGGGTGAAAGATAGTAGTAAGGGGTTTATTATCGGTTACTAAGGTGAATTCGCGGCCATAAACATACTGGTTAAATTTACAAATACCGAATATAATCGCAAGCCCTTCTTTTTCGATTTGAGAATAGTTTTTCTCAGCCTTCGTCAATGTTCTTGACGCATACGCGATAGGTTTTTGCGTACCATCCGACATGACATGAGCTATCAAACCCGCAACTCCATACGGTGAGGCGTCAGTAATAAGTTTTAATGGCATATTCGGGTCATAATGCACTAAAACCGGGGCGGATGTCAATAATTTTTTAACTTTGGTAAATACCTTTGCACAATTTGTTGACCAGAACCATTTTACATCGGCCTTAAGTAGCTCATACAAAGGATACAATAGCGATGATAAATTTGGCAAAAATTTCCCATAGTAATTAATTAGACCTAACCACGACTTAAGCTGGGTAACATTCTCTGGTACCGGAGCATTATCAATAGCGGAAGTTTTTTCTTCCGACGTGTGTAGCCCCTCGTGGTCAATGACAAACCCTAAATAAGAAATTTTATTTTTAAAAAAATCGCATTTTTTCAAAGATATTTTTAGACCAACATCTTGTAATTTTGACAAGACTTGATTTAACCGTGACAAATGCTCCTGCCTATTTCGACCCGTAATTAATATGTCGTCCAAAAATATAGCCACACCCTGTACTCCCCCTAAAAGTGATTCCATTAATTTTTGAAATTTAGCTGGAATGCTCGCTATCCCAAAAGGGGCTCTATTATATTTAAATAATCCCTTATGAGTAGATATCGCTACTAACGTTTTCGATTTTTCATCTAAACAAACTTGAGTATAAGCGTTAGCTAAATCCAATTTCGTAAAATGTACTCCACCCTGTAATTTTACAAATAACTCCTCTATTCGCGGTAGTGGATACTGATCTATCTCTATAAATGGATTAACCGTAACTTTAAAATCGCCGCAAATTCGAACTGTACCATCACTCTTGAGAATTGGCACTATTGGGGTTCCCCAGGGGTTGTAATCTATGGGTTCAATAACTCCTAATTTTTGAAGTCGCTCCAGCTCCTTTTCAACCTTCTCCTTAATCGCGAATGGGAGCGGACGAGCTTTAATGAATTTCGGAGAAACTTCTTCATTTTTTAAATTTATTGAAATTACTCCTTTATTAAAAGTACCAAGGCCTGTTTCAAAAACTTCGCTAAACTTATTTAGTGAAAATTTTAAATCATCAGGTAGGCCCAAATAAAAATTATTTGAAATATTGAGATTGAACAGATTAAAAAAATCACGTCCTAGCAAAGGTGGACCAGATGCCGCTGGTATAACATAAATATTTAATTCATTGCTTACATTTTTATAAACAATATTACAAACTATGTACCCCTTAGGTACTATTTGCTCTCCGTTGTATAAATTGAAAATTTTGTCAGTTTTATACAATGTTTTAGCCCTGAAATTTTGTTCAAAGAAATTTTCTGAAATAACTGTAAAACTTGATCCTGTATCTAAATTGAAAGCATACATATTGGTATCAATTTGCAGATCAATAATTATTGGATCAGTTTTTGAATCTAAATTGTACAAAGAAAAATCACATTCCAAGTAATTTTGATTAGAATGATTTGAAGATTTGTTATTATTTTTTTTATTACACATCGGAGCCAAATGACCTTTAATATTGCAAATGTGACAAAAACAATTTCTAAAAGAACACTTATCTGATTTGTGGTTTTTCCTTCCACAGACCTTGCATTTGTCCTTTGCCGGTAGTGTTTTTTGTTGTTGATGTCTCACTTGTTCGTGGTAGTTACTGCGCGTTGTAGTTGAACCTACTGACGTAGATGGCTTCTGGAAGGTGCGCGACGAACTTGGTTTCGCCTGCGCATACTGGATGTCCAGTTCTCGTTTTACAGCAGCGTGGTTAAATTCTGGCGAGGTACCATGAGCAGCTGCTTTAGCCGTTGCAATTTCAACAACTTTTTTTAAGGAAACATTCTTTTTTTCCTCCAACAATCGATCTTGAACCGCACCTGGATTGTACCCAATTACAAAATGATCACGAAGCACTAAATCTAACTCTGTATTTTCAAAATCGCACAACACTGCTAAGCTTCTCAACCGAGCCGACCATTCCCGCGCTGTTTCACTAGGCAATTTACGCGAATTATAAAACTTTAATCGAGCCGGAAACACACCTAAACTTGGTTGAAAATGTTCTGTTAACGATGTTATCAATTCCGAATATTTCTTTTTTTCTGGTTGCACTGGTAAACACAAATTTTGCACAAGTTTGTAGGCTTCTTCACTAAGTGCATTTAGCAAGATAGCGGCTTTGCGCTTATCATCTTCAATGGCATTTGCCAGAAAATAATTTTCCAACCGTCTACTAAAAATAGACCAATCTGACAATGATGGGTCAAATTCCCTCAAATGTCCAATAATTTCACGAGTTTCGGCCATTTTGGGTGAACTCACAACGAAAAAAAAACTGCACGTGGAATTTCACACTAACTGCGATTTAATTGCAGAACTCAAGAACAAAATCCTCGTCGCCACTGCGATATCTTAAGCCACAAAATGGGAGAATGCCCATTTACTATCCCTATAATTTGATAGGTTGTGAAATAATAATATCGACCACTTGTCATCAATACTTTTAATGAATATTAAATCCATACACTGTTCGAATCGTTTTTATTCTTAACACTAAAAAAACCAGAACTATCAATAAGTCAATGGCGTACCACAATGGGTATACTACAAGGACGAAGATCAAGAAGATAATTCACTCTATGGGACTCCGTTGAAGGAAAATAGAGGTACGACAATTGGTGGAGTTATACTAAAATCCCCCCTGATGAAGTCATCATCGACACCAAACTTGTCAGGTGCAAAGAGGAAGGCGATATCCCCGCTAGATAGTACCCCCAGATTTAGGTCACAGCCCAAGACAATTCAAAGGCTGAAAATCAGCATTGAAACTTTGAGTACATTCTGCAGAACAAATCAAAACGTACATAAAGAAATAAAGAAAATTGCTAGAGAAATAGACGCTATGGTACAAAGCGCGTTTAAGGAGGCACTGGAAAATGGCAACAGACAAGCACTTATGGAAGCAGGGCATGAGCAAGAGAGGCAGCACTATAAAGATACCCTAAAAGCAGCTCTGGATAGGTACGACGAACTGGAAACAAATTTTAATGAATACAAAATTACGCAGGAAAACACAATACAGGAGCAGAATAAGCAACTGAGGGAACTAAAAAAGAATCTATTGAGGACGCCAGAGCCCTGCACGTGCAAGGGCATGCAATTCGACGAAAAAGTTGATCTGGAAAACATCAGTACGTATGATGATTTCTCGGCAGTTGCAAGTAAAAACTGGCTGGAAACCACGTTTCAGGTAACTAAAGTGGAGACAGGGGACCCCTTTAAAGATGACAAGAAGAACATAGTTATGTTCAGCGATATAGAACCAAGCAGACAAACAAGATTTGTTAAACAAACATTAAATAGATATCCGGACCTAAAGAATGGAGCTAAAATCAAATGCGAAGGGGGCACGTTTACTCAAATAGAACAAACCACCAAACAAATCACCGAAACAGACACAATAGCAAATACCAAAAACATCATTGTTTTCTACTTTGACCCCACAAGACAAAATGGAGGATCCCAGAAAGACTTTTTCAATATTCTGAACAAACTTAGAGAAATTACAGAAGGATGGGAGGATAAAACATTATCTCTAACACAGCCCCCAGGAATTAACCTAGACATATTAAGGAAAATGACTGAAGTTAAATTCCATAACACACCATACCAAATAACCCTAAACAAGATGAAAGGCGGTGTAAACTCGGACAGCACAAAGAATAAAAGGCTAGATAAGGACACGCTAATAATCCCACTCTCTGAAACTTCTTACGCAGACACGTTGAAGAAAATTAAAGCGGGCATCGAAGACGCAAACATCATCGATAATATAGAAAGTGTCACAAACAAGAATGGAAACATGATTGTAAAACTGAGCCGGGAAGGTAAAAGAATACAAGAATGTTTCCAAAATATTCTCTCAGAAAAAGTAAACCTGGTAAACAACAGTAAGAGAAATACAGTATTACACATCAAGGGGTTAGACATGATCACCAAGGAGGAGGAAATAAAGGAGTCAATTGCTAGAACAGGTATTATAACAGATATGAGAGAAGTAAATATCACAAAACTTCGACCGTCAGCACAAAACACACAGATCGCAACAATAATTCTGCCAGGAAACGACGCTCAGAAATTGATAGACCTCAGAACTCTCAAGGTTGGATTAAACAAATGTCGTATTCAAAAAAGGGTTAATGTTACTAAATGCCATAGATGTTGGGAGTATGGACACATAGCAAAAGACTGCAAAAACGAAAGTCTCGAAAAAAGATGTATGAATTGCGCGCAGGAGGGACATAATAGGAAAGAATGCAAGAACCCATCTGTTACGGCCCAATCCGACCCTGTAGTGGTGGGGAGTTCGCCCCCCGAAATCTGAGAGCAGTCACGGCAGTCAGTCAAGAACCACCAGTCGAGAGGGTGGAATTTTAAAATTAAAATTAATATGTATTGTATTATGTGTATTACGTAACAAGTCAATGTAAATAAATTCAATAAAGTAAACAGTATTATTCACACGAAAACATGGTCCTTCTGAGTCGAATAAATCGAAAAAACAATTAAAACATACATAAAAAAGCGAATTCACAAGCGTCACTCCGATCTTGGACATTCCATTGTGCGGTGGGACGGCTGAGTTACGACGGTGAAACATCGAACACAAGGGAGAAGCGTTCAGCTGGCCAACTCTACTCTTCAAATCAGGTACCTTTTTTTATTTTCCTTACACCCTTCCTTCGTTGAGTATTGCTACGCGATAAATACATAACATTTGGGTTTTTTTCATATAGGTATTTTTTATATTGCTGTTTGTTTTAGTTTCAATTATTCAAATACTTTTAATAAAATGTCTGATTCGGGTGAAGATCAATACGAAAACGATAATTTAAAAACACTCATTAAGAAACGAGCCTCAGTTAAAGCCAAACTAACAAACTTTGATAAATATTTAAAAGCGTTTGAAGACTTGCAGGTTACTAAAATAGAACGTTCAAAAAAAATCGAGCTTGATCAAAGAATAAATAATGTAGAATTGTTGTTAAATCATTTTGATGTTATTCAAAACGAAATCGAATGCGATGCCGAGGTACCCGAAGAACATTTCAGTGATCGGGAAGACTTTGAAAATAGATTTTACGCGATTTTGGTCAAAGCAAAAACTTTATCTGAAAAATTCGAAAACAGAGATAACGACGAACAGTCTCATGTTAGTCATCGCCCTTCCGGTTTGGGCTCATTTGACGGAGTAAAACTGCCGGAAATAAAGCTGCCCAAATTCGATGGTACTTACAATACGTGGATGGAATTCAGGGACATTTTTGAATCCTTGATCCACCAAAATTCACAGATCAATAACATTCAGAAATTTCATTACCTTCGGGCGTCTTTGATTGGTCAAGCACCTTTGGTAATTCAATCATTAGAATTCAATGCCGGCAATTATATTGTAGCTTGGAACACTCTATGCGATCGTTTTAATAATAAGCATTTACTTATTCAGAATCATTTGAAATCAATATTTACTATAGAAAACATAGGAAGTGCGTGTGCTTCCAAAATTCGACATTTATACGAAAACCTATTTAAACATTTGAGTAGTCTAAAACAATTGGGTGAACCAACCGATTCCTGGGACACTTTATTAATTTTCATTATGAGCAATAAGCTAGATTCAAGTACGGCCCACGAATGGGAAAAACAAAAAACGAAACACGACATCATAACTTTGAACATTTTTAAAGACTTTTTGAAAAAGCGTGCTAATATATTAGAAACGATAGAAATGAAATCCGAAAACATATACGATAAACGAAGCGATGCGAAAACAGACGTGCGTAAAAACTACAATAAAATCTCAGATAATAAATCTCGTGGTTTTTTGAGTTGTACTGACGATAATAATGCGAAATCGGACCAAATACGAGGTAAATACAATTGTTTCAATTGTAAACAAAATCATAGTTTATTCTACTGTCCTGACTTTTTAAAATTAGGTATTAAAGAACGAATGTCCAAAGCAAGGGATTTAAAATTATGCTCTAATTGTTTGAAACGGAATCATACGCCTAGGGAGTGTAAGTGGTCAGGGTGTAAAATATGCGGAGCCAAGCATAACACTATTTTACACGAGGGAACGAACACACCAGCGTCTACGTCACAAATCGGTACTTCCCAAGAAAACAATTTTACTTCTAACGTTCCAAATAATGTTTCTAATTGCACACTAGCTACATCTCGCCATGCGATTTTATCGACAGTGAAGGTTAATGTACATAATACCTTAGAAAATAGGTACACTGTGGCACGGGCCTTATTGGACTGCGGCTCACAATCGAGCTTCATTTCAACAGATTTATGTAACAAATTAAATTTAGTAAAAACCAAGTTTAAGCTAGCCGTTTCGGGAATAGGCGACAAAACGTCATTTTCAAACTATAAATGCGAAATAAAAATGCAGTCCACAGTTAATACGTATACGGTTAATTTGTCTTGTTTCGTTTTGGACAAAATTACTAATGATCTTCCTGAAAATCTAATCGATTTGCAGAATTTAAATATACCAACGGATATAAAATTAGCTGACCCCGACTTCTATATCCCCCAATCAATAGATATTTTAATAGGTGCGGATGCCTTTTGGCAAATATTAAGCGTAGGACGAATACATTTGGGCATACCTAATCCTATATTACAAAACACGCGTTTTGGATGGGTCGTCGCCGGTTGTTTAGAGGTACCTACTGGCAAAACAAGTTGTAATTTAAGCGTTGACTCCAATTCTTCAATTCAGACTCAATTGACGAAATTTTGGGAAGTCGAAGAAATCGAAATCAAAAATCTGTGGACACTCGAAGAGCAAGCATGTGAAAAACATTTTTTGAACAATTTGAAAATAAACGATGATGGCAGATACGTCGTGTCACTGCCCTTCAAACTACCGCCGGAGAAACTAGGAGAATCACGTGACATCGCGGTAAAACGATTTTTAGCCCTCGAGAGAAAACTAATATCCAATAAAACTTTATACGACATGTACGCGGATTTTCTGTCGACGTACGACAATTAGGTCACATGACAGAAGTAAAAGACACTAATAACGGATTACCTGAATACTATATGCCGCATCACGGCGTCATAAAGGAGTCGAGCACATCAACCAAATTACGCGTAGTTTTTAATGCATCGTCTCCAACATCAACGGGCTTGTCCTTGAATGATCTTCAAATGACAGGACCCACTATCCAACACGACCTTTTGTCAATTATATTACGTGTTCGAGCACGCGCTATTGCACTTTCCAACGATATTAAAATGATGTATCGACAAGTATTGGTTAATCCCGAGCATAGCAAACTACAAAAAATCATATGGCGTTCTAATCCGAACGAAACTCTAAAAACGTACGAACTAACTACGGTAACATACGGGACAACCGCGGCATCATTTTTAGCCATACGTTGCTTACACCAGATCGCCAACGAATGCGAAGCTGAGTTTCCCGATGTTGCTAGAATTATTCGAGATGACATGTATGTAGACGACTTACTAACGTGTGTGGACACTCCACAAGAAGCAGCATATATTTGTAAAAACATTTCAAACATTTTATTAAAACGCGGTTTTGATTTAAGAAAGTGGAAGTCAAACGATGAAAATATTATACGCGGATTATCTGGTGAAAATGCAAGTGATTCATTCGAATTTTCCATTAACAAAGATCACGAAATAGACAAGACATTGGGCCTTGCGTGGAAACACCAGTCTGATGTCCTAACCTATAAAATACGGCCGAAAACCGATATTTATATGAACGCGATCACGAAACGACAAATACTCTCCAAAGTCGCGACTGTCTTTGACCCGTTGGGCTTGGTGAGCCCATGTGTAGTAATCGCCAAAGTGCTCCTGCAAAAACTATGGTCTCAAAACATTGGATGGGATCAAAGGGTACCAGATGAAATTCACCCAGCGTGGAATAATTGGTATTCACAATTACATGAATTAAATTCTCTAAACATACCTCGTAGAATCGTGTGTGACAACCCGGTATATGTAAGCTTACATGGGTTTTCTGATGCCTCCGAATCTAGTTATGGAGCTTGCGTTTATGTCATCTCTAGAAATGCATCAGGAAACCATACATCGAACCTTTTATGCGCCAAGTCGAAAGTTGCACCCGTAAAATCGTTAAGTACACCGCGATTAGAGTTGTGCGCGGCGTTAGTATTAGCTCAACTCATTACTAAGGTGATTAAATCACTCAATATGACATTTAGGAAAGTGTTTTGTTGGACAGACTCGACAATTGTGTTGGGTTGGTTGCGGACACCCCCAAACACTTTAAAACCGTTTGTTGCCAATCGTGTGTCCGAAATTCAGAAATTGACAGAAACTTTCCATTGGAAACACGTACCTACAAACGAAAACCCAGCGGACATAGTCTCACGCGGTCTAAGTCCATACCAGTTGAAAGCGTCCACATTGTGGTTTCACGGCCCAGTTTGGTTAACAGAAAACTCGAGCGAATGGCCACAAACTCCAATTTATAAAGCGGATATATCAGAATGTAAAAAAATCTGTTTAGCCTCTACATGTACTCGTACACATTTCCCTTTTGAGAATTTCTCTAATTTTAATAAAACAAAACGAATTTTTGCGTATATCCTGAGATTTCTCAAAAATTGTAAACTTAAACCGGAAGCTCGTCAACTGTCTTATTTGTCTGTTGATGAACTCACAGAAGGCTTCAATGTCATAATAAAACTCGTTCAACAAGAATCATTTCCCGATGACTATACGGCCCTTCAAAACAATCGACAATTACATTCTAGCAGCAACATACTAAGTCTACATCCATTCATGGATAATCAAGGAATTTTAAGAGTCGGCGGACGTCTTACTAATTCCGATTATCCTTACTCAAAGAAACACCCCATTTTGATGTCGCCCAAGCATCATATAACGAAGATTATTTTCCAGCAGCAGCACGAGAAATTACTGCATGCGGGACCTCAAATGCTTTTATCTAGTTTAAGGGACACATTTTGGCCAATTTCCGGCCGCAATTTATCTAGAATAACAGTACAAAAATGCGTAAAGTTTGCCAGATATCGTGCACAATCGTTTCAACCAATTATGGGTGACTTGCGAGAGGGTCGCGTTCGACCATCAACTCCATTTAGTATAGTAGGAGTGGACTACGCTGGTCCATTCACGATGAAAGACAAACGCGGTCGTGGTTGTAAGCCCATTAAATGTTGGACAGCTTTATTTGTTTGTTTTAGCACACGCGCCATTCATTTAGAGATCGTACTATCTTTAAGCTCTGACGATTTCCTGCAAGCCTTCAATCGTTTCATAAGTCGTCGCGGAAAACCAAGTGAAGTGTTCTCCGACAACGGCACAAATTTCGTTAAGGCTAACCGAGAATTAAAGGAATTTGGCACCTTTTTACAAAATAACCATGCTATTATCGGCAGTTCAATAGCAAATCAAGGTATAAAGTGGCACTTCATACCGACAAATTCACCTCATTTTGGAGGAATTTGGGAAGCGGGAGTAAAAAGCTTAAAGTATCATTTGAAACGTATTCTAGGTAACAATATAATTTTCTTTTTT
Organism: Lochmaea crataegi; assembly: GCA_947563755.1. Taxonomy (NCBI): domain Eukaryota; kingdom Metazoa; phylum Arthropoda; class Insecta; order Coleoptera; family Chrysomelidae; genus Lochmaea; species Lochmaea crataegi. Next base: position 38,498,226 of record OX387425.1, on the reverse strand, counting down.
GATTTTCAAACTTTACTAATCCGCATTGAAGCCATACTCAACTCTCGTCCCATCACTCCTCTAAGCTCCAATCCTGACGATCTAACCTGCCTTTCTCCGTCTCACTTCCTTATCGGCAAGTCAATCACATCAGCACCCGAACCTTCATGCATCGACATTCCAGACAACCGCTTAAATAACTATCAGATGCTAAGCAAACTATACGAACACTTCTGGCGCCGTTGGAGCAGAGAATATATATCCGAACTACAACAGCGTTGTAAGTGGAAAACAACTAAAGGAAATTTGACCATAGGACAACTAGTGTTGGTAAAAGACGACAACTTGCCACCTACCAAATGGCGTTTGGGAAGAGTCGTCGAATTTATCCGTGGAAGAGACGACATTCCTCGTGTAGCGTCGATTCAAACGTCAGACGGAATTTTATCCAGAGCCGTTCATAGGCTTTGCGTGCTACCAGTTGCTAGTCCAGACTGCCAAGGCCGGGAGCATGTTACGGCCCAATCCGACCCTGTAGTGGTGGGGAGTTCGCCCCCCGAAATCTGAGAGCAGTCACGGCAGTCAGTCAAGAACCACCAGTCGAGAGGGTGGAATTTTAAAATTAAAATTAATATGTATTGTATTATGTGTATTACGTAACAAGTCAATGTAAATAAATTCAATAAAGTAAACAGTATTATTCACACGAAAACACCATCCTTCTGTCCTTTATGTGAAAAAGGGGATCACTATGCCGGCAGCTACATGTGCGCTCACTACAAAACTGCTTTCAAGGAGGCGGTGGAGCAGGAAAACAGGGAATCGAGAAAACCCGAAACCATGAACAAAAACAAAAAAATCGGGAAAATAAATATGACTGAGAAGATACTAAGCAATCAAGCTAGAGAAAAAATCCCACCTAAAATAACAGCTGAAACGGACGAGGATGGTTTTGAACTGGTAGTTGGTAAAAAGCGGAAAAAAAATGGGCTCTCCTGAAAGAGACAAGGAAACCAATTGCGAGACGGAAACAGAGGACAGGCAATCGGACTGCGATAGTATAGAATTAAATCTTTTTTAACTATACTTTATTTTAACTAATTTTAGCATGTACATACAATTTTACACACCTCAAACTTTTAAAATGGCTACAAAAAGTAAAAAAGAAAAAGAAAGAAACAACGGTAAAGCAATAAAATTCCTACAGGCAAACGCAAATAGATCGAGGAATTGTCATGGGCTGATGGAACAATTTATCCGGAAAGAAAAAATTGAAGTCACTATAGTCAGCGAACCAAACAAGAAGATAGTAACAAATAGTGCATGGTACGTAGATGAGGATTTGGATTCAGCAATTAAAACCAATGCAACAGTCATAGAACACGGGAAAGGAAAGGGCTTCGTATGGATAGAGCTAGAAGAAGTTATAGTGATTAGCTGCTACATCTCACCAAACTGTGCTGAAAGTGTTTTTAAAAACTTCCTTTGCAACATGGGAAGTGCTATTCAAAAAAAGAACACGATTATTGCCGGGGACTTTAACTCGAAAGCCAGGGAGTGGGGAACCACTTGGGATTCCAGAGGTATAATTATGTCGGAATGGATCACACAACACGAGCTCTTGATATATAACGAATATAACGAAGCTACTCACAAGAGTGGTAGTACCATAGACGTAACAATGACGAACGGAATACCCATTGTACACTGGAAAGTACTCGAAGAGGAATCAGGCAGTGACCACCTATTTATAACGTTTAGCATGAACAATGCCAAAGTGGAGAAAACAAGTAAAGAACCCCTTACATACATATATAAAAGAAATAAAAAACAATCCCTTATAAATGCGGTTGCCGAAGAATGGTTCCTGGACGAAAAATCTGATTTAATTAGAGCCACAACGAAGGCATGTAAGAGAGTGCTAGGGAGGAAAAAGAAAAATGGTCCCAGGGAAGTATACTGGTGGAATAGTGGAATCGAACTACAAAGAAATGCTTGTAGCAGAGCCCGGAGAGACATGATGAAACATAAAACAATTGAGTACAAGGAAATATATAAGAAAGAGAGAAAAGAACTTAAACGACTAATTAAACGTAGCAAAGCATTGGAATGGGAAAAAATCTGTGAAGAAGTCGACAATGACCCTTGGGGTCTTGGATACAAAATCGTCACAAAAAAATTTATGAAGGCAAGAAAACTGACTAAGGAAGAAGCCAAGCAGGCTATCACTAAATTATTCCCAAAAACAAGGAAAGAGGTATGGGATCTACCCGATGTGCATCACGTACCTCCGGTCTCGGAACAGGAAATTCTCACGGCGGCGCAGTCAATAAAGAGAAAAAAGGCTCCAGGAATAGATGGGATAGTCCCGGAAATAGTTAAGGTGGTAGTGCGAGAATTCGCAGGGGATATTGCGAAGCTCTTCACGAGCCTACTGGAGAAAAGTGACTTTTCATGGAAAAAAGCCAGACTCGTTCTAATTCCAAAAAAGGAAAACAGCTTTAGACCTATCTGCCTCTTAAACGTGTACTCAAAATTATTTGAAACCGTGATAAGGAACAGACTGATCGAGAACTTGGAAAAAAACGGCGGGCTATCGGACTTCCAATACGGCTTTGTAAAAGGTAGATCGACGGTTGACGCAATAGAGGAAGTTTTGAAAATTGCCAAATTCGCAAACAGTGGCTTATGGGGCCATAAAGACTTTTGTCTACTCATCACTCTAGATGTCAAAAACGCTTTTAACTCTATAAGGTGGGATAAAATTATCAAATGTCTACAGGAAAGGGAAATTGAAAACTATTTAATCAAAATAATTTCAAACTATCTCTCGGAAAGATCTATCGTATACGATGACCAAGAAATTGAGATAACATGCGGGGTACCTCAGGGCTCCATACTAGGGCCTTTACTATGGAACATAGCCTACGACGGGGTCTTGAATTTAAACCTCCCGGCGGGAATCCGACTGGTTGCATATGCGGACGACCTCGCAGTGATATGCATAGCAAGAAAAAAAGAAGAACTGACAGATTTGGCGATGACTGCAATAAGCCAAATAACAGAGTGGCTCGAAAATATGGGACTCAAACTAGCCATGGAAAAATCGGAGGCGGTGACTTTGATAGGAAAAAGGAAATTGGACCTAGAAATTAACATAGGACCGGTAGCTATAGTACCACAAAAGGCCATCAAGTATCTAGGTATATATCTGGATAAACAGATAAACTTTATCCCCCACGTGGAATACGTTGCAGGCCGATCAGAAAGAAAAGCCGCCCAGCTTAGTCGCCTTATGCCAAACGTTGGTGGAAGTAGCCGGAGACGTCTGTTGATGTCGGTGACCTCCTCCATACTATGGTATGCCGCGCCAGCATGGAAGGATGCAGCTTTAAAACTCCGGAAAAAACAGGGAATGGTTGACAAGGGTCCAGAGAAAGGTGTGTCTTAGAATAACTAGAGCCTACAGAACGGTATCTACAGCAGCCCTGCAAGTGCTAGCAGGACAATTACCGGTGGGAATAAACTCCGAAGACGAATGGCAAGAAGCTTGGGAGCACAATGACAGTTGGACAAGGGTGCTAATTAATGACATAAAATCATGGATAAGCAGGAAACACGGGGTACTTAGCTATTATCTAACGCAGGCTTTAACAGGACACGGTAGCTTCGAAACATACTGTGAGAAAATTGGTAAAAGCGACGGTTTTTGCAGATACTGTCACGATAAGGACGATGCAAGACACACGCTATTCATTTGTGAACGTTTCACGTGTGAAAGGGAAGAATTGAATGAAGGGAATTTTATTGCTTTACTGTTAGAGGGGGAAGAGAAATGGCAGCAAGTAAGTAACATAGTGGAGAAGATCATCAAGATCAAAGATGCCGACGAAAGGGAAGAAAGACAAATATGAGCGTAAACAGAACTCACTGTCCCGGAACTAGATAAAGTAATGCTGAACAGGCGGTTCCATCTACGGAAGGGCCAGTAGTACATGTAGCCAGAAGAAACAAGGAGACAACACAAGACGCAGCAAAGTGGAATGGGGTTTTTAGTGGTTAAACAGAGAGATCTGGAGTCCCACACTTGGCTAGTCGTCCTAAACACCAAGGACTAGTCAGTAAGTGCGTAAAGCATTTTCCCCAACCACTAAAAAAAAAAAATAAAAAAAAAATGAAAAAAAAATTAAAAAAAAAAAGGTTAGGTTAGGTTAGGTTAGCTTTAACGCTATTGCTAACAGCTTGTCTTGCAATTGTCTCCTCACTTTCATGATTGTGTTCCAGCTGGGATTCAAAAATAGTTTTTTCATCTGCACTTGTGTATACTTTTGCATTGCACCTACTTTTGGTGTTAGTACAACGCCATCTTATTTTCCCACACTTCGCAATGTGTGCTTTTGAAAATTTAAAGTTATTTAACACCAACAATTTTGCCCCTTTTTCACTAAACATGTATTGAATTTCCATTCTGATAACAAACTCACAACCGACTACTCAATTAGCAAAACTAGAAATGAGTAGTAACCACCCTTCACAAAGTTCGATTGAGCGGGTAAAGATTGGGTAAAATTACTGAGAAAATAAAAACAAATATTAATTAAATTTATTATTAGTGGTACTGGGTATTCCCTCAATAAATAAGGCTTATGTGTAATTTCGTAATGATCCACCTCGATGATCTGAATAATCCCCAATAAAGGCAGAAATGGATTAACTCGGGTACTCGTGGTACAACTCGGTAGTCCCCAGTTGAGATACTTGGTATATTGTACGCAAAAAGATTAACGGTACATTTTTATAAAGTTTCAGGTTGTTTCCTAAACAATTAACTTAAAAACCTAATTTGTGAATAATATAACTGATTTTTTCATTTTGCACAAAGTAGACTGCTGCAATTTGACAATATAAATCATCTTGTATGCTCTATATGGTACAAAAAATTTTCAAGCGATTTACTTTGAATTCAATTGTGAAAGTGGTTGAAAAATTTTAGTATTATAGTAGCTAGTTATTGCTATTACTCATTTTGATGGCCTCTCCAAATAAGTAATGGCCATCATAACTCTGTTATTTAATAATATACTACCATTTTATTGTTAAAATATAATGAAATGAAACATAAGCTTTGGCTCAGCGACCATAAAATTTCTCATTTGCAGAATTAGCTTTTGTATACAAGATTTCGTCGTTATGTTTACTAATTAGTAATCAATATACTAATGTTATAGTAACAGGAAGGAAGAAAGTACCGTTTTCAAGCAAAATTAACAGATTACCATTTAATCTTTGGTGCATATTAAACCTATAAACGTTAAGAACTACATCATAATTTTATAACGCAATTCCAGGGTCTGCCATTCTATGTTCTATCGCTTTCTGTACGTAAAATTCTAGTTTCAATTTAAATAAATCAAGGCGTCCGTCAAAATGTTATACCGTTTATATTTCTTCTCATAAAAAGTGTGGAAGATAGTGATTCATGACACACTTTGAATAAACCGCGGTATTCACGTCTAATGCGATGTACTAATTCTCGAAATTTATGTTGCACTTGGAATGTGCCGTCCATGGGAAAATGTGGTTGAACATAATACGTACGTACACAAAACCACAGAAAGTTACTTTGTCCTGCAGATGCAGAAGAATGTGTAGAAAGAACTGGAGTCTAAACCACAAAGTGATCCTGAGGTTAAATACAAGGGTTATTAAACCATTGGTAACCTTTGGGTCTGTGGACAAAGACACCACAGGTGGAGGCAATAAGGTTGTTAAGTAACACACAAAGTCTAGCATTCCTGTATGTCACGGGGTCCATAAAACCCCTCCTTCAGCAGCGATGAAGGTTCTATTGAACTCATCACCACTGCACATTGTTGTACAAGGCGAGGTCAGATGTGTTATGCAACACATAAGCCAAACGCATAGTGCTGATCATCAGAGGCTAATCAAGGAGCTAAAGACGGATACAATAACGGGCAGCTCACTGACGCAAGAGCAGAGAGACATAGCTTTGAAAAGAAATACAAAATATCTATACCTATAAGGGAAGACTGGAAACTGTACCCATATTAGCAAAAGCAGCCTGGTATTCGGTCGGAGTGCGTAGGAACCGAGGTGGAAGGAATGAAACATAGGATTTTACAATATTCCAAATGAAAATGACTTCACCACTGTGTGCTACGCTAAAGGCACTCGATTCGATAGATGTTAATTTCAAGCAAATATGGGATTGTGTGCGTGCTCTCTATGTATTGGGAGACCGTAGCAAGGTAACGGTAGCTTGAGTTCCAGAGCACAAGGGTCATAAGGGCAACGAATAAGCAGATAAAATGATCAGACCGCTTCTGCGGCAATGCAGAAACGACTACAAATAAGGCTACAGAAAAATGGACACATTCATAAGGACAGAGAAAAGCAAAACAGTTCATAATAGAACATTTGCCAAAGTTTACGGCTTGATAAGTGAAGGCAGGAATACTGACAAAACTGTGGTGAGTCTGCTAACTGATCACTGCAAGCTTAATGAGCACTTAAAGCTGATGGGATTGATATACAAAGCCATGTGCAGATTATATTAATTATAGGAAGAAACGGCACATTCTATGCTAGGGTGATAGCCTGACGAATGAGCGATTCTTTGCACTAGGAAACGAAAAGTCACTGGAACAGTAAGAAACTGGAAATGTACGAAATATTCAGTATCAAAGCTGGTAAAATCAATTAAGAGAGTCGGATTAGGAAAAATAATCTAAAGAGGACAACGATAGATCTGAAAAGGTCGCAGTGGAATTAGCCAGAGCGGGAAGATTAATGCATTTTGTGCCAACAAACTGAAATGTGACGTTCTAATTTGTAAATAATTATAAAATAATTATAAAATAATTAACAAACATTTGACCACAAAGTATTTGCCTTCCCATTTTTCCTAGTCCCCATTGAATATATTAATTATAAGGTTGTCATTATGTTCACAAATATTTTACAGAAACTTTCCAACATTTTCACGTCACCCTCGTTTCATAATTTTCATAAAAAATGACAAAGGAGATAAAAAACGAAAATAAATCTCCAAACTGAAATGTTTTAAATGAGGTTATATCACCACAGAAAAAAGAAAATTTGATTTTGTTTCCTCGCAAGGCGTGTGAAAAAGACGAAATCGACACCACCTTTGTTACTTGGCGGGAAAAAGGAAGTCGTGCGAGAAACTGAATATCGACAGTGTCGTACCGCTATAGCATTGCTCTGTACACTAAATGCATAAATACTAAACTCTGAACAAAACGTAACGAATGGAACAGTTCGTTTTAAATAACACAGCGATACAAAGTTGATCGAAGTTTATTTTGACATCCAAATTTCCACATAAATTATACTTAAGTTTATTCATAAATGCGGCAGAGTGATAAATCTTCGTGACCCTTGCAAAACCAAGACCATCCAAGTAATATTAAAATATTATCGTGAACATGATTTTTTCCCTATTTCTGTGTCGGGCAAGTAGCTTCACCCCTTATAATGACGAGTTTAGGGTCTTTCCTATTGTCAAGAGATTAAAAATTAAGTTATTACGGTAGTCAGTGACGTGGGCTGAGAATGAAATAAATGTTTTGAATAAATCTGAATTGTCCACATTTAAAATCGGAACGATTTATTCTTACTCATATTTTAAGTACGCTTATGGAATTTAGTCAATTGATTGATTGATTGCTACGCCGGATTTATGAATAAACTATATACCAAAGAACTCAATCAAATTATGTACATGTTAATCACGATTTTATTGACCTACCTGCTTATGTTGTGTGATCATAGAATTAATACAGATAAAGTAGGCAAAAAACGAGTTTGTGATTCTATCATTCAGCCCTATTATGTAGCTCACAAAATGCCGATTGTCAAGATGGCTTGATCAGAATACCTTCAGATGGCACAAGACATAACGGAGTCAAAATCGAAAATTGGAATCGTTTTCGCGTATGATCAATACTTGCTAACTGGACAAGTTTAGACTGAGAAATATTGATTTTCAATTAAATTTGGACATTCTGATCACTGAAGGAATAGAAAATGAATCAAAAACGTAGGTTAGTTGAAAAAAAAAGGTCAAGTTTTGGTGAAAGCTATGTTTCAGACAACCATTTATATCGGTTGCTGTCGCAGAAATCTTCTTTTTCGAAGATGTAGTGTTAATTTTGAAAAGCATCTTAACTGCTTCTACTCTGCATCATAAAGAATACTGTCGACAGAAGCAAACCAGAGCCCCGAAAAATATGCGAACTAAAAGAAAGGTCATCGCAACCAGCCAATCAGGTACCAAGGTTAACGATTGTACATTAGTAATTGTAAACCTAATAGAGATAATAGACCGAATGATTTTATCAATATACATTAATTTTAGTGGCTGCATCAGTGTTGTCAATGTGAGGATAATTATCCGATTTTCAGACAATTTCGTTAACCAGATAAATTTTGGATTGAATAACTTTTCGAGTGTTTTGCAGAAAGGATATATAAGACGGCTATTGTATTGGGGGATTTTTGATATTCACTGGGGTCGAAAACTTTTATTTAGACAAACGGTGTCCTTTTGGTAATTTTGACAAAGTCTGATAATTATAAATTCGGATCATTTTTATTTTTGCATCTGCAACAGTGGACTGCATTCTACATATTTAATTTGATGTCGGCTGTCATTTAAAATCTGCTTTCATATTTTTATACGTTATTATTTGCTTCATAAATTACAGAACAATCTGTCTTCATCAAGACTTAGGTATTTATTTTTGTAATTTGTTTTTTTGTAATGTGAAACACAACAATGTTGTTGATTAAATAATGGTATATAATATATAACTGTATGAGAATGATATAATGGCTAGATGGAAAGAATATTTCCAAGATTTACTGGGAAATTGAAATTGATGAAATTAAAATTGAAGAACTAAAGAATGTAATAAGACTACTAAAAAATGGAAAAGCACTAGGAAATGATAAGATCACGGCAGCAATGATCAAAAACTTGGGATAAATAGGAAAGTATACTCACCATACTAAATAAATCTTGGAAAAATGAAAAAATACCGGACGAATGGAGAATAGCATTAATAACACCGATACACAAGAAAGGAGACCAAAAAAATAATAACGTTGCTAATCTAAATTCCCAGATATTTTCATTCCAGAACTAAAGCGGTTGTTTCTATATATTTTAATTCATTAACGTTTACAAAAACCAACGAATATTACATTATTATAAAACATTATGTCATGTCGACATTTAAGCAAAAAAATACAACCTTGATCTCCCTCTGTCTAGTCAACAAGTTTATAACCAAAACACTCGATATGTGCACTTCGAACAAAGAACCCAAAATATTCATTAATTATCAACATATACCCCCCACCTTGAAATATTATTTCAAAAGTCTTTAAAGTTATCCAGCACGCCTAGTTTTTAGGTTTCACTTAATCTTGTAAGGGTAGTGGACACAGTTTTGTTATAGGTCTTTTAAAAATTCCCGTACTCGTCTTCACACAGACAACACGAATTTTAATGTCTGGCCCTGGAAATAGTTCAATGACTCTGCCAAGTTTCCATCTTAACGGAGGTAAATTGTCTTCTTTTATAATTACCAACTCATCTAATGCCAAAGAACGACTTTCTGTATACCATTTTGCTTTCTTTTGAAGTTCTACTATGTAGTCTGATGACCACCTAGACCAAAAGTGTTGTTGGAGCATTTGTAAATGTTGGTATTTTGACAATCTATTTTCTGAAATATGACGAACATCTGGATCTGGGAGTGAGATGAGGCGTCTTCCAATTAAAAAATGAGCCGGTGTTAAAACATCCATATCATCTGGACTTGCTGATAATGGGTATAACGGACGCGAATTGAGAACGGCTTCAATTTGTGCAAATACAGTGGTGAGACCTTCAAAAGTTAATGTAGAATTACCTAAAATACGTTTCATGTGAAACTTGCACGATTTTACCCCCGCTTCCCAAAGCCCTCCAAAATTAGGTGATTTTGCTGGAATGAATTCCCATAGAACCCCTTCATTTCCAATTTTCTCACTAAGGGATGCTGCATGAGTTTCTAAGAATTTTTTAAATTGATTGTTTGCACCCACAAAGGTAGTTCCATTATCAGAGAGAATTTTGAAAGGTTTTCCCCTTCGTGCAATAAATCTATGAAAACTGGCTATAAAAGCATCACTAGTTAGATCTGAAACTACCTCTATATGTATAGCTTTGGTAGAAAAATTTACAAATAAACATATATAACATTTATTAATTTGTGCACCCCTACCATACTTGCTCTTGATATGAAATGGACCTGCGTAGTCCAGTCCAACTATATAAAACGGCGGGGATGGTCTAACCCGCTCTTTTGGAAGCATTCCCATTACCTGCTCACAAGGTTTAGGGTTTCCTCTAAAACATTTAATACATTTGTGGAACACTTGTTTAGCCAAATTACGTAAGTTTTTATTAGATAATGACTTTCCCATTTGTAATTCATTTATCTCCAGAAAAAATGTTTCTTTTTGACACATACTAATCAATTTATCCAATGAGTTTTTTAATTCCATAGGTCTTAGACATCCAATCTCAACTTTCTCTTTTTTTATCCTACCTATAAACCGCAGGCAATACGCAAAAGATCTTTTTAACTTATTAAAACAATTAAAATTCTGAAGACAAAAAGTATCTAGCTTGGTTGTACAATTAAAAACATTAACCTTGGTCTCAGGAAGTGTTGAAGAATTACTGGAATTCATCTCTAACCAACATAATACGACAGTTGAATCACAAAAATAAAAAACTGTGTCTATTTTTATAGTCAACGCCTTCAAAACCCTATCCATCAGTTTTGAAAACAACAATGCCCCACTCAGTCCAATTCTCGGAATAGTTAAGAATTTAAGTGGAGCCACTTTAGCCTTAGAACACAGAAGATTCACAAATATTTTACCACTCTGGTCTTCACTTCTAAGATAAATATTGGCCCCATAAGCTTGAGAGGATGCATCACAGAAACCTATCAAATCAAGCTTCCTAAAATTAGTACATATCGCATGTCTAGGGATTTTAAGAGAATTTAAAATAGATAAATCGTCTCTTAGTTTAAACCATTGACTTTCTAATTCTAAAGGCAACGATTCATCCCATCCTATTTTTTCCAACCAGAGCTTTTGTCAATATGACACAAGGTCCAACGAATCCAAGAGGGTCAAAAATTTTTGAAATTTCTGAGAGTATTACTCTTTTCGTTAATCTCTTGCGGTCAATGGAAAGTTTAGTAGAAAACTTTAAGATATCCTGTTTAAATTGCCAAAACAATCCAAGTGTTTTATTTTCAGTTTTCTCTCCAAAACAAACTTCATCCCTAACCTCTATTCCATCCAATACATTAAGTACATTTGAATCATTTGATACCCACTTACGAAGTTGCATCCCTCCAGCTTTCAAAATTAGAGAAATTTGGCAACAGGGCTCTATAGCCTCCTCAGCTGACTGAGCCCCAGTCAGCAGGTCATCTATGTAAAAATCTCTCAGTATAGCATGTGAAGCCTTAGAATATGTGGCACAAGCCTCAATACCCAACTGTTGCAAACACCTTACCGCTAAGTATGGAGCAGATCGTGTTCCATATGTAACCGTGTTAAGGGTATAATCTACTAATGGGTCTGTTGGTGAAGATCTCCAAATTATCTTATGCAATGACCTCTGAGATGGATCCACCCAAAGCATTCTGTACATCTTAGCTACATCACCACATACAGCCACTACGTGTGCTCTAAATCTAAGAAGACCTAAAAATAAATCATCCTGTAATCTCGGGCCAATATACTGGATTTCATTGAATGATATTCCAGAATCTGTTTTTGCCGAACCATCAAAAACAACTCTAAGTTTGGTAGTTTCTGAATTTTCATTCAAAACACCATGATGTGGAAAATAGTCATTTATCTCTTCATCCCCTGCTGCATGAACCGCAGACATATGACCTAAATCTAAATATTCCTGCATAAATTGAATGTACTGGTCTCTCAACTGAGGATTTTTCTCCAACTTTTTCTCTAGTGCAAAAAATCTCCGTAGTGCTGCGCCTCTGGAATTCCCCAATTTTGACAAAGGTTCCTTTAGTGGAATTGTAACAACAAATTTCCCATCATTAGCTCTCCTGGTCGTTTCTTTAAAAATATTTTCACACTCCAAATCCTCCTTAGAAACAATCTGTCTCTCATCAGAAATCTCTTCTAATTTCCAAAATCTTTCTACTTGTTCCATAAGATTTATATTACATTGTACCCTATTTTTAACTTTTTCCTTAGACCATATTGAGCCAGCTACAATCCAACCCAATCTAGTTTTTTGCAAAGTAGGTAAATAGTTACCTAATTGTATTTGGCCCACACAAAGTAATTCATAAAACAGATCTACACCAAGCAGCAGATCAACTTTATTTGATTGAAAGAAACCAGGATCAGCTAATACTATATTGTCAGGAATATTCAAATGGGTTATTTCAATTTTATGACTAGGTATATTCCCACAAATTTTTGGTACTACAAGACAAGAAATCTTTTTACTAAAATTAACTAACAGTGACTTAATTTCCACAAAACATCTATTCATGATGTTTGCAGATTGTTGATTTATTCCAACTATTTCTGTATTGACTTTTTTCAGCTCTAAACCTACAAATTCTCCTAATTCAGTGGTAATAAGGTTGGGTTGACTGCCATTATCCAATAAAACTCTACAACATGTAACGAACCATCTTTAGCTACTACCTGAAGTAATGCAGTAGACAACAGTATATCTCCTGTCACTTCATCACCATTATCTAAAAATAAAGATGTTACCTGAACCTGTGAACTGGAAGCCTGAGAAACTTGCGCATTATTATCAGAATTATTTTGAATGCAATTTGCCTCGGTTATTTCATTATTTCTTAATGCGGTTCCATTTGCACTCAAATCTTTCTTCTCATTTTGTTCATGATGGAGAAGGGTATGATGTTTTGATCCACATTTCAAACAGTTGCTGTGACTGCATTGTCTACTAGTATGATTTCTACCAAAACAGTTTAAACATAAACCTAATTGCTTCACCACATCATACCTAGAGTAAGTATTCAGTTTCAAAAATTTAGTGCACTTTTGTAATACGTGTTTACTTTTACAATAAAGACAACTATTATAATTTTCAATTGAAACAAATGATCTTTGATATTTATTTTTATTTCCAAATTTATTAACTTTTCCATTTTCTTTTCAGTGCGTTCTATAGTTTTCAAAGAAGATACCCTATTAATTAAGAACGAATTAAAGTCATCCAAGGATGCCAATAATCCACGAGGTTTAGCCTCTTCCCATTTGATTAAAGTGGCTTGATCTAATTTTTTACTCATCAAATGTATTATTAGAGGGTACCAGTTTTCAGTATAAGCTTGTCTAATGCTACCAGTGTTTCTAAAATGACATCATACATATTTCGTAACGCTTCCCCTGATTCGTGAGACAACGGTGGAAATGATATTAAAGCATTTAAATGGTGATCAACCAGCAAAGGAGGATCGTCATATCTATCGCACAATAATTGCCAAACTATTTCATAATTTTCACCAGTTGTCTTACGTTTTTGAACTACCTTTTGGGCTTCCCGCTGTAAAGCTTTCTTCAAAAAATTAAATTTTTCTACATTGCTCATTTGATCATTACTGTTAATAAGAGAATCAAAAGTTTCTTCAAAGTCAAGCCAATTTTCTACCTCTCCATCGAAGGTAGGAATTGGTATTGAAGGTAGCTTAACAGATATCTCTATGGGAAACTCACGCACATTACAAGCCTTATCGCCTTGTGAACTGGCATGATCATCTTTATCATTTGATTCTACTCTACTTTCAAACAAAATCTCTTTAGCTTTAGCTATAAAATTAAAAAATGAGTCTTCAAAGGTTCCTCTTTCATCTGAAATACCTTGCACACCTTCATCTGCTATTATCTCTAAAATTTGAAAATGTATATCATCAAATTCATCTAATAATTTTTCAGCTTTAATTAACCTTTCCTTTCTTTTAACTCGATAGTTTTCGATTTATCAAAATTATCTAAGTATCTCCCAAAATGAGTTAATTTACTTTTAATGGAACCTTTCTTTCTATTTAAATCTTTTAATTTAGCATCCATGTTAATTTTTTAGATGCTCACCCAGTACTCACACAAATTAAGTTGATAAAGATATAAAACCACGCAATAAATGACAAATAGTAAACAAAGACACCTCACCAAGCTTAGGTCTTCTTCAGTTTGATAAATCAGCCTGTTGAAATAGGATTCGGGACAAAATCAGCAAACAATGATCCAAATTTTAACCTTTTCTTACACTGTATGCAATCAACCACAATTAACTTCCAATTAAGATCCAGTAATGCAAATCTACGCAGAACATGTAATACATAAGATTCTTTCAATATATGTTACCAGTTTGATATTCCAATTCATCAAATGTAACACAGGTCAAATTGAAAGTCTAATGTTCCAATATTTCAAATTTCCAGAATTCCAAATTGAAGATTACTATCCCGCTCAGAAGGACCACTATGTTGGGATAATTCTAAATTTTCAGATATTTTCATTCCAGAACTAAAGCGGTTGTTTCTATATATTTTAATTCATTAACGTTTACAAAAACCAACGAATCTTACATTATTATAAAACATTATGTCATGTCGACATTTAAGCAAAAAAATACAACCTTGATCTCCCTCTGTCTAGTCAACAAGTTTATAACCAAAACACTCGATATGTGCACTTCGAACAAAGAACCCAAAATATTCATTAATTATTAACAAACACTATTATGAAAATATTTGAACAGATAATAAATGATAGACTTAAACCGATACTAGAACCACATTTATCAGAAGCACAAAGCGGGTTTAGACCTGGAAGGAGTACTCAGGATCATATTTTCACGATCAAGCAATTAACAGAAAAACGTCATAGGCACAATAAAAAACTATATCTAGCGTTCATAGACCCTGAAAAAGCTTTCGATACAGTACCCAGAGTAAAAGTATGGAGCGCCCTGAAAGAAAGAGGAATACACAACAAAATGATAATAATTATCCAAAACTTATACTATAGAACAAATATTAATTATGTAATAAGAAATAACACAAAATCAGAGGGATTCAAAAAAAAGATGGGATTAAGACAAGGTGGAGAACTTAGCCCAACCCTATTCAACGTACACTTGGACAATATAATCAAGAAATGCGAAAGTAAAGTAAAAAATTTGTTCGTAGGATATAAAAATTTAGAAAGAGTCGAAATATCGTATGGAGTTTTTGCAGACGACGTCGTAATAATAGCAGGTAATGAGGAACAGCTTCAAGACAATCTTAATATATGGAATAAAACAATGGAAGAAGAAGGAATGAAAATAAATACGAATAAAAATAAAATATTGATAATAGGAGACCAGAATACAAACTCTGATATTAAAATAGACAATGTAAAAATTGAACAAGTGGAAGAATTCAAATACCTAGTAGTAGCACTAGAACAATCTGGAAAACAAGAAGCCGAAATCAACGAAAGAATAAGTAAAACAATAAAACTTTATTATGCCAAAAATTCATCAGTAGAAAAGAGATTTCAAACCAAACCAAAATCAAAGTATTTAAAATAATATATAGACCAGTATTAACATATGGATGCGAATCTTGGAATCTTTCAAATGCACAGAAAAGTAAGATACAAGCTTCTGAAATGAAATATCTGAGACGTATAATAGAAGTTACTAGGAAAGACAGAATTAGAAACACACGTATAAGAGAAGATTTACGGATAGAACCTATGGTACAATTTATAGAGCACAGCGACTTGGACACGCCCACCTAGGGTGCTTCAGTCGGCTGTACCTTGTTTTTAAATTAAGAGGAGCGATTGAAATTAAAGTTGTCATTTCTACTGCAGCTGGACAGATTGCCGCCCGTTTCACGCAGCTCTTTTGATACAACTGACAACCACTGTGTTTATTTATATAAAAATATTCATGAGTCCAATATTTATTACCACTTTTTGCGTTTGTTGATTATTGTTATATTTTTAAGAAAGTAATATATTCCAACAAAGTTAATTGATATTTTTAGTATTTATTCAGTTTGATAAACAAAATCTTATTTTCAGAATATTTTTACATTAAGTTTTTCATACATTTCAGTACAATATTATGGTATTTTTGGATATCAAAACTTCTGTTCACTTTTAGTTTGTGCTATACCTAAGCCAGAAATGTTTATAAAGAATAATTTAAACATACAATTGCATTTTCTACGTACTTACTTATCCTCACGTAAATTACTAATTATTATAACCATACATTTTTTAAAATAATGTGACATTGGGTTACTACTTTCGCCATGGCCTGTGGCCAATGATGATTCGATGTTTAGACATGCCTTGATCCCTTATTGTCCACGACAACTACCTGCAGTACAATACATATTTCACGTAATTGTCAATTAGTTCAAAAAGTCCGAACACGACTCTTTCGGAACACACTCCCAATCTAGTAACTTTTAGTGATGTGATTGAGGTTTCTTCAAATGCTCCTACTAGTTTGAAAAAAAGGGAAACAATCGCTGAAAATGCGACGTTGCCCACTTACTCGACTCGAGTCAGGTACAAGCCTGAATCGAGAACTAGGTTGGCGCGATCGGAACAAAACATTTCGATTTGTGGACCTTCTGATCCAACGCATTCAGTCCTATTCGATTTCATGAAAATTACAGAATAGGGCTGAATCTCTTTCATTGCGCTATGAGCATGCTACAAAATTTTAAAAAGTAGCTTTCAGTAAAAAGGTACGTTCTTTCAATTAATGTCAACAAGGGAGCAAATTAATAGTTTTTCTATTTCTAATGTATTATATCTATGTTCGTGACGTAGGTCTTTTTTGTTTTTCAAGCGGACTACTTAACGGGACATCTTTCGTAGTTGAGGATCATGTTTCTTATTCCTTTCGAGACTAACGTGACTAATATGTTCTACCTTTAGTTTAACTGTGCCTAATTGTTTTTTTTTATAACTCTTTTCTAATGCTTATAATGAATTTCAAAGATATCCGTCCGGGCTGAGGTAATATAAGCTCTAATTTATTTTTAAATCTTGATCGCACTTCAACATGAGAACATTGTTGCAAAATCCTGCGGAAATTATTTTTGTCCGAATAAGAGGATTTAGAGTCTTTCCACAAATGGTAAATTTTCTTCAAATATTATTTTTTCAGTTTTATTGTCATATGTAGTAGTCGCCAATTACTTAGATGTACTAAAATGAGCCCATGATTAAAATAGTACAGGTTAGTCCAGTAGCAGTTCGCGCATAAGCTTTTATTAAAAATATAGTGCCCAATGAGAAGTGGGGTTTAAAGGCAACCATCTTGTCGCGCAAAGCCAATTACAATCGAGGCGCTAGTTTTTGAAACTACAATTTATATTTATGTATATTTATATTCAAGTAATAATTAATGCAAAAATTTACTTTTATTAGTATTAAAAATTATCATAATTTAAAGTTTACAAAAATGTATTTTATTACCTATACATTACAAATAGAAGTATTTTTTAACAAATTGGAATTTAAAAAAAGTATAAAGTATAAAAGTATAAAAAAGTTTTTTAGGATAGGATCAATGAAAATTGATAATAATTGTAAATTATTAATAAAATTTTTTATTTTAAAATTAAAAAACTTTTTAATGTGGTATAAAATAACATATTTTTTAAAAATATAATGTTACAATATTTAAAAAAATAAGTCAACATGCTACATACTAGTAATTTTTTTTCTCAGTTTTAATAATGTACATTAATATATCTAAATCTTAAGAATTTACATTAAATATATAACATTTTAACAAACAGTACATGCTTTAAAATAAAACACACATAAATGTATAGCAAAATGGCCGCCTTTAGCCCCCTGCGCAACAGATTTTTATTTTGGTTCCAAGGTCAAGCGCTACTGGACTAACCTGTACTATTTTAATCATGAATGAGCCTAGGGAGATTATGACTCCGCCCGACCGACAACCGTTCGTCAGACGAATAGATCATGATAAGCAGTGGCGTCGGTTCTAGTCGTTCATTAATTATTATACTAACAAAATTAATGTACAAAATTAGATTTCTTTTGCTAACGTACTGAGATATATCTGCAAATGATATACCTTACACTATTTACAATTTTAATATTGCCGAGAAACCATTGTTTTCCAATATTTTCGATAGCAAACGAACATAACTGCATTGTGATTAACTTTGTTTAACTACAATTACATTTATAGTTTCATTACGTACTCTGTGAAATTGTTCCATTATAGTTTAGTAAGAAGATAATAAAAGTAGCATATATAGTGCATATATAGTATACATATAGTGGAATTTCAAAGAGTACCTAATTTACTATAGGGGGAGGTTGGGTGAAACAGGATGGTCTAGTAAAACTGGATACCCTGTTTTATTTCAAAATAAGTAGTACCATCTATCGGATATGACCGTGACTGATAAATCTCGGTACCCACCGATGTCCAGCAAGTCATCTACCAACTCTAGTTTCACTCTAGACGGCGTAAGAGGTGGTTGTGTTGAACTGTGAGGTTAAACTAAAATATTTGGCGTGCTTCCAAACGGTGATTTCCTAGTTTACAGGCAAAATTCATCGAAGGTGAGTAGATTTGGGGGATACTGTGTTTGATTAATATAGTTATGCACAATAGGTTTTGGGAATTTGTTTTGTTTTTTTATTAAAATATAGTCACATATTTTAGCAAACCACAGTTGGGTAAAACCGGATACTGTGTGGTTGGGTAAAACGGGAGGAAACTACATCGTCAATTTCAGACTAGAAATGCAATGGGAAAGTATACAAGAAAAACGCAAAGGCAGTCTTGGGATGAGAACAGTATCCGTCAGACTGTTGAGGAGGTACTGGAGGGAAGAATGGGGTATCTCAAAGCTTCTAAAGAATATGGGGTTCCTCGTAGAACCATTGAAGCAAGGGTGAAGAAAATTGAACAGGGTGCTCTTATCAGAGAGGATTCAGCAAAAAAACGACTAGGACGTCATAAACCTGTTCCTGCTCAGGAAAAGGAATTAGTTGAATATATTTTGTGTATGGAATCACGCTTGTTTGGTTCAACTCTCGATGCATTAAGAAGTTTGGCATTTGAATTAGCAGAACGCAACGGCTTGTCTAATAGATTTAATAATAAGAAGAAAACTGGCTGTATGCTTTTCTCAATCGACATCCGAATATTAAACTTCGATCTCCTGAGCCAACGGGTTTCAATAGGCTTTCCGTAAAAAAATTTTTCTCACTGATTACTGAAACGATGGAGAAACACAAAATACCCCCTGAGCGTATTTATAACGTCGATGAGACAGGGATTATGACAGTACCAAAAAAACGGTCTAAATGTTTATCATTGCGTGGAAAGCGACAAGTTGGCTGCTTGTCTTCGGCTGAACGTGGAGTTCTGGTTACAGTGCCAGTGGTGCATTCATACCACCATTTCTCGTTTTCCCAAGAGCCAGGGCAAAGCCGGAACTGTTGGATGTTGCTCCCCCTGGTAGTACAGCTCATTACCATCCATCAGGGTGGATTCAATTGGAAATATTTTTGAGTTGGTTCAACTTCATTGCTTTTTCCAACCCTTCTAAAGAAGACCCGGTTCTTTTGCTTCTAGATGGCCATGCCACTTATACCAAGACACACAACGGTGTTGTGTTACTGTGCTTTCCACCGCATACAAACCACCGTCTACAACCCCTAGACGTAAGTTTTATGTCACCACTCAACACGTATTACAGTTGGATGCAAAAACATCCAGGCAGGCCTATTACTATTTCTCAAATAGGCAAACTTTTCGGAAATGCTTTTATGAAAGCCGTTAGCGTCCAAACCGCAGTTAGCGGAATGAGAAAAACGGGGATACATCCACTAAATCCAGAGAACCTCCCAGACTGGATGTTTGTACCGGCCGAGACTACAAATAGGGACAGTCAAGGTAAAAGAAATGAAAACCAGTTACCAGAACCGAGAAACTCTACACCTAGAACACTACCAAGGAACCCACTGAGAACACCACCGAGGACACCACTGAGAACACCACCGATGACACCACTGAGAACACCACCGAGGACACCCCAAGAAATTTACCGAGATCACCACTGAGAAAGTCACCAAGCTCAACGATTCCTAAAGAGCGGTTTTATGCAAATTCGACTCCTTCATGTTCCCATACCACCCAGAATTTCGTTATAACGCCACAGCAGGTTGTTCCAGTTCCTCATTCTGAACGAAAATTAAATCTAAATGATAGAAGAAGGGGTAAAACTGCATCGACACCATATGAAGAGGAACTAGAGGAATCAATTTCTAAAAGACTTCCTACAAGGAAGGAGATGCTGAAAAAACAGCCCATATAGCCAAACTGAATAAAAAAGGCAAAGTAAATGACAATGAGATGACGACTAGAAAAGAAGTGAAAGCAAAATTATACCAAAGGTCGAAAAAACATAAAAAGAAGGAAATCAAGAGAAAGTAATGATTCAAGTTCAGAAGATGAAAGCGAAGAAGCAGCCTGTATATTTTGCAGCGAACTTTATTCCAACTCTAAAGCAGAAGAAGGTTGGATAAGGTGCCAACATTGCGAAGGCTGGGCCCATGAAGCTTGCGCGGGAGTGGGGGGAAGACGAAGACGAAGTTTTTACCTGTGACTTCTGTCAGTAACATATTTGAATAATTTGTCTTATTAACCTTTCCTTTTATATTGTTAAGAATAATAATAATTATTATTTTTCTTTATTTACCATGTTCTGTCTTACTTGCTGAGGACTAAACGTTATGGAAACTATACAAGCTTAAGTATCCCGTTTTATCCGACTAGATGGATATAACGGGAAACTTGCTACTTTTTTATTATACATATTTTTTTCTCATGTGGCTTCAGTTTTTTGCATAAAAAATGATATCAATCAAAAGTCGATTAATAACTGAAATTGGAACCAAAAAATAGTCCCCAGCATTGATTTATTTAAAAAGTTTTGAGACCCAGAACACTAAGTATGCCGTTTTACCCAACTTTCCCCTACATTGTTATTAAACTAAAATGTAACTGCATGTCTCGGAAAAACAGGTGAATTTGGTATAAGTATTTCTTCTACCCATTTCCATTAATTTTGAGAATTCATTTCGTCGTGATAACCTCCAGATTTGAATAATAATGATGGCTGTTTTCAATAAACCCCATTTTACCACCAGCATAAACTATTGCCGATTGCCGATTGCCTCTATAAATCAGTCCAAGAGTATGAAGATGTATGTTCACTCTGGGCGTAAGTCTCGTCGACAAATACAATTGGTCTGTTTTGACTTCGAAAACATTTAATTTGCTGAAGATACTTCACCCTTAAACTTCTGATATCCATTTTCTACTTTGATCACACATCTTATGAACTTTCTAACACTACTACAGCTTGCACGCTACCGAGTATTTTACACTAGCTGGGCATTTGCTCGAATATGTTTAACCAATAGCCGTAACGACGGCCATCGAAATCGATACTTCACTTGTCTAGTATGCTTATAAGTAATTGGCGACTACTGTACAAGTGTACATTGCGTGCATGTTTATATAAAAACATATACACAGTATAAGTAAGGAGCTTGGAATATTAACATGTGATATAAACGACAATGTTAAAAAGATACAAGTATATTTGGTAGTGATAACCAGGTACTAGAGCGAAGGACACCAGCGAGAACACCATCCAACTACAACAACAAGAACATCGAAATGAAAGGAGACTCGAGCGTTAAAACCGATCTACTCTAGGTACAGCGAAAAAAACCACTGCCCATCTATATCAAGGGAAGATAGATACAGCACGTGAGGATAAGATTGTAAAAACTACGAAGAACAAATGGACCGACAAAATGGTACAATTGGTTCCACCACGGACAGACGACATGTCGAGTGAACGCGCTGAAGACAACACCGTTCCAACGTGTACCCAAGACCAAGAGACAAACCAGCCACCTGCGTGAACTGCCAAGGAGAACACCCAGCGAACAACTAAGGTTGGCAACAAATTACAAACAACAGGATGACAAAGAAGACACCGAAGTTAACCCCATAAGGAACGACGCCAAGAGTCAGCTACGCCCAAGCGACGGCCAAGAGAATAACGACAACGACGACTACTCCGACGAAGCAGCACATTCTTGATCAGGTGACAACTCAGTGAAGTCACCAGGTAGAGAAATCAAGGACAGAAGAGGACCCACATGGACCATCAAAAGAAAGATTAGTCGGGATTTCAACTAGGGTCTGCTATAACAAGTGGAACACTAATAGTCGCACTTCGTCGCAGTTCGTCGACTAAGGATTTGCCCCTCATAGAGGCAGCGCAAAATAAACACTACCGAAGACATTGACCAAGACAGAAGACTGCTGAAGATAAAATACACAGCGAAGATCGCTCAGACTCGGTCCGTAAACTAAGACTGCACTAAGGCTTTTTACAGGTATCCTAACAGGACATTGTCGCCTGAATGGACACCTCAAAAAGCTCAAACTGGTGGACAAGAAGGAATGAAGATTCTGTTGAAGAGAAGAAGCCTCCATTCTCATACTTGCCAAATGCAAGGCATCACATAATTCCAGGAAACTAGATCTGGGAAACTAATGCATAGGGTAGGAAGACTTCTTATGATGCCTTCGGATATTCTATAATTGCTTCAAGGAATAGGACTGAAAGAGCTGTTGATTTCTGAGACTCTTCTCAGGACCTCAGTATAAGGAGGGATTTTTTGAGTCTCAGTTAGTGTTCACCCAAAAAAAATAGATACATCACACATTCGTTTGTAATATGATCCATTCCAATACTTTTGGTAAAATTAATTATTTTATTATAGGCTCAGCTCTAACTTCCAGTCACTTTTTCCAACATGAGTTTTTAATAGTTACCTACATCAGTACACAAAATACTTGATTTGTATGTTTTACCGATTGTATCTAACACCGTTCTAACGATTGAAAAAAACCTAACGTTTTATTGCGTAGTTTAGTCGCTTAAGTCTTCAAAAACTAGTTAAAAGAGTGAAAATAGAACGCAGCAGGATCACTTTTTCATGTATTCAGTTGATAACAACTCGAAACACAAATATGTTATACAGATACATTCAAACACAAACGGAACATAGGGATTTTAAGCATTGTATCGGAACTGCTTTTGAACTAGTCGACCAACATCCAGCTTCAACAGATTAAAAACACGATTATTACAATCGTTTATTTGGACACCTATAACATATCGTACAATTCCCACCACTTCGTATTCTCAACTGTGGGCGGTCCTCAATTAGCGTCAGACAGTCAGTAAACAGCAGTCGATAGGTGAGAGTGTTCAAGCCCATAACTTTGTTTCAATTTAAAGAATCCTATTTTGTTTTATTTACGAATTTATTTTTATTTTGAAAGCCGTTATGGCCAAAAGAAATAAAAATATATTATCTTAACTCGAAACATTAATTGTTAAAGAGAATTTATCAATGAATTTTCGATTTTAACAACATAAAACGTAAGCATATTGTTTCAATATGTAGCGACGTTTACTACCCCCATCAAATAATTATTCAATACTAAATCGCAGTTCGCACACACATCGCACATAACTATCAAATTTTGGAAGGAGAAGGGGCGGGGTTTCTTACAGTGGCTCTGAATCCAGCTGTCCAGATCAATACTTGATATTCATTGAAGTGAACTTATAGAAATGTTTTGTTGGTGGACTATTAAATCCCTATGTTCCCTATAATCGGACAACAAAAGTAACAGGCATCTTTGTAGCATCGTAAGTTCCGAAATTTCGAGGAATTTTGTATCAAATCGTATTAAAATATAATTTTTCTACGACAACCTCGAGAAATGTTCATTTAATAACCGTAACTTCAATCATAAACAAGCACTTTTTGTACAGAATTTCATTTTTGCATCGTTTGCTAGGCAAGTTGCTAAGCAACAAATGCGAAATGGAATATTTCGTGTTAGGTATAGGTTCACTCTAAAATCAAGACGACTACGGCTTGTCAAATTATGACGTCCAGCGACAAATTGATGAAATGTCAGCAGATCGTTTCTGTCAAAGTTTTAGTAGGTAGCGAGTAATTTCATAGTTGTTTTCTATAAAAACTATTAATTAAAATGGAAACTGATAGTGATATTGACTTAGATTTGACACCTCCGAATATAATAGAAGCAGCGAAGGTAACAACACTGAATTTATTACCGGAAACGTCGAAGAGTATGTATCAACGCGCTTATAACCTTTTTTGGAATGGAAGGTAGATCAAAAGACAAAATCGTATGTTATGATGTTATATTATATGTTGTCATAGAAAAAGTATAGTATGCAACTTGCAACACAATGGCCATTTTGTGCTCATTGCATAATATACTATTATGAACATTTTTATCTTTAAATCCATCGATTTAACAACGACTATCAGCTTCTGCTGTTAATTAAACAAAAAATTGACTGACGAGATAAATAAAAATATTCAATAATTTGCATTTATCACCTATTTATAGACCAAATTAACGATTTTTATGCTAAAATATAGATATTCATTTACTAACAAACATTTCAGTTTTGAAATAATAATATTATGAAAAAACACATTAACGTTCTGCAACTATTGTACCTACACAAGACAATTGACATAATTTTTTGTTGTAACGCATATTTCATTAATTTGAAAATTATTCATTTTGTATTTCTCCTGCATCACTGGAATTGTTTTAGAAAATTTTGTAACATATTAAAATATAGTGTCGCAAATGGTATGCTAAACGGATGATACTCAATTTACTGAATCACGGAGATTGTTGTGTGTGCAAATATTTTCATTTCGACGAAGTTTTTCAAGTTCTAACATACCTTTTAATAAACAACTCTAGGTGAACCTACTTCGTTGGAGCTTATTGTGAGGTTTGATAAATTTTAGTGATTTTAATTGTTTTAATTACTTAAAAATTCCATGGTTCAAACAATATGTGGTAAGTATTTTCACTGGAAGAACTTATCCTAACTGATAATTACTAATTAATCATTTGAAATTAATACGTTAAAAAATAATAGTTTAATACTAATATAACGTTTTACAAAATTTGAAAAATAATTTTCAAAGAACTAAGAAGCAACAACTTCTTCTCGGGCTATATGGTCTCAGGACTTCTGAACGAAAAGCATCTACCTTGTACTGATGAAGCGCAAATACGCCGAAACCGGTCTACAAGTGATGTTATTCCTTCAAATCGCAAACCAGAATTGTTGGTTCTATCTTGCAGATATACTAACCCCGTTTACCTTAGAAGTGTAATTCAATGTATGTCGAGGCATACAGCCCGAGAAGTAGTTGTTGCTTCTTAGTGAACGGTCTGTTGTTTGAAAATTATTTTTCAAATTTTGTAAAGCTTCTTAGTGAACGGTCTGTTGTTTGAAAATTATTTTTCAAATTTTGTAAAGCGTTATAAAGTATTAAACTATTATTTTTTGACGTGTATAGATCACTAAAATATGACAATTATTTACAGGTAACTGTAATTAAGTAAATTTGAAATTAAGCTTTTTTATCTCCTACTTCGAAAGTGAGAGAAGTATGATCAGAATTTTTAAGAGGTACAAACTATCTCTTGATGCAAAAAATTAGAGAACCGTATCAGAAGCGTCCAATAAATGGAAACAACTTTTAAACATGTCAAATAAATATAGGTTTATGAACTGATTCGACTCTTAAGAAGCAATTATTTTGAAAGTAGTTTTAGAAATTAAAGATTATTCTCAATTATGTGACAAAGTTAATGATGAAACTCGCTCAGTTTCATTGTTGCCATTTACATTTCAACTTTTCGTATACTTATTAAAAATATTACATTAAAATTTCAAGCCAATTGATTATCTCTCATTCAGGATACACGGAATTAAAGTTAATATGGAGAGCAAAGGAGCGTTTGTTTTTGTAACCAGTTTTTAAATTCGAGGAAAAAACTACGAGTCCGAAATTTTCAAAAAAATAACTTAATTGATGAATTTTTTCTTCGTTAAACAAAATATTTACCGTTTCATTGTTAATATATACCTAAAATATTTTCAGTAGGACATACATATTTATGGGATATCTTCTGCATGCTTAAGCACAAGCGACGTTGTCGGATTGCAACTTGTGAAAACTGTCGATAGTAGTTGTGTATACGGATAAGAATGACATGTGTAGTATCTTCAAAGATGACGAAAATTATGGCGTATTATGCTACAAACCCCTATACTCTTACTGTGCACGACGCATTCAAAACAATTGTATTTCACATTTTTCTCAAAAAATTCCCAATTTTGTCATAATTCAACTTGAAAAAGTTTCGGCGAACGAAAAATCAAACTCAACGATTTTGTACTGTATCTACAGGAATTGAAGAAATCTCCCTTTGTCGTGGAAATATTTTTGCGTTGTTCATCATAAATCAGTTTAATCAAGAGTAACTCGGAAAATAATGGCGTTTAAAAAAACAATTTTTGCTCACAATTTATTCCTCTATCGATTCATATTTTGTATATAATAATTTTCACCCCCAAAAAGAAGCTACCTCCAGGATAAAAGAGTATATTCACGGCACAGTGGGTAGATGATTTTCAATTTCTAATATTAAAAATTCGGAATTCTCTAGCGACGAAAATATACACGACACCAAGTTTATGAATATTTTTATAGGTAATGTCATGATACATCAAAAATGTGGTTAAATTTATCATCAAATCCCAATTCAACACTTCCTTGGTGTCCTTTGTTATCTACATAATGTACAGGGTGGTCTGTAAGTAATTGTCCAAACTGAAATGGGAAATATTTGGCCTCAAAATATCACGATCTGACGCAACTTGCTTGAATAAAATATTGATAATAAAAAAGATAGAGGGTGGCAAAGTTGAAATGTATTTTTTTTTCACAGTAAATTGATTTTGGATATACGAATGTAAAAATTTGAAGGTAGGGGATATAATGTTCGTTTCGATGTATTTTCTAGAGGGCGCCACTTAGGCCACATTTGTGACATACATGTGTCATTCATATTTTTCATATAAACTCCTGATATAGGGGTTAGTATAACTTTTTGTATTTTAACAAGACGTGGCATTGAGATTAGGTCACAAAATTATTACTATTTGAACAGCAAAAAAGTTTGTTTCTTCAGATTTTCACGCTATGCAAAGTCTTTCAATTTACTGAGAAGAAATATTTTTTGCATTTCAACTTTGCCACCCTTTTTTCATTTTAAATATTTTATTAAAGCAAGTTGCGTCAGATCGTAATATTTTGAGGCCAAACATTTTCCATTTCAGTTTGGACCATTACTAAAGGATCACCCTGTAAAGGAGTGAATTGGAATAAAAAAGTTGCTATATAAGTGGGAGAAACATTATATACAAGGTGTTTCCGGTTTAATGGCAAGAAGTCGGGAGCATATAGGTTAAGCCAAAATATTGTTAGCCATCGTTTCTAGGCCTCCAAAGTTAGAATTTTACATTCGTTTTTTATTTATAATTTTAGTAATATTCATTTGATCAATACTGGACATTTATTTCCACTTCTGAAATTCTTACAATACTATATAATTCGTTTCATTATATTGGTAAAAATAAAGTAGTTTACCATGTGAATAAAAAAGCCAAAAATTAAAATAAAATCATCTTACCTGACATTTTCGTGTTTTTGAATGTAGATTTTATGAAATTGACCTTCGACAGGTGAAATAATATCATTTTTCATCTCCATTGCCACGTGTTGGGGTAACACTGATAGAAGGAGACGTTCCTGTGAATTAATAGCCAATTATTGATATTTTTCACAATTAGGTACATGTTACACAAAGAAAATATTGTTTATAAAACATATAATAGTACACTATTGATATTGGACAAACCAGCTTAAATTTTGTAAATAATACATTAGCATTAAATACAATCCTTACTCTCTTGCTGATTTATAGAATGCAAATTGTAGACATCAAAATTGTAGGAAATCATATGCGCTATAACAAGATATAAGACTTTGAAATTTTTGTTTTCAATAATCAATTTTTCAAAAATCTTTGTGTGGTTTTATGAAACCACGATCCAAGTAACCGAAAATTTTCGGAAAATTATTTTTTCTATTTAGGGTATTGAAATCGCGTTTTTTGACTTCGTCTCGTGCCGTAACTTTAACACTCGTGAGAAATGAGCCCGTTTGCGCACTTATTACACGATATACTATTAAATCATTGAATCATTTTGAACTTCAATTATTCTATCAATAACTTCATCATTTTTAATTTCAAGATTAAATACTTCTATCAAATTTTCAGTAAGTGGAGTAGATTCATCTCTTGTCTACTATTGATCTCCCATTTTCCCATTATTATGTTAAGATTAAAAATGCGATTTTAATAAGCTAAATAAAATAATTTTCCAAAAATTTTCAGTTAATTGCCTACAATCCGAAAAAAAGTTTCACTTGCATCGTGGTTTCATAAAACCACACAATTATTTTTTTCTTATATCCCTATACAAGAGTGCGTTTATATTACACAATAAAATTCGCAAACCGCGACATAAAAATCTTTTTTTTTTATTGGGAGCCGTTCTCATGCCGGTAGCACTGCAGCCTGTTGGCTAATTGTACTCTACTCCCACATTTAGTCCACCCCAGTTATTCCTGTAAATAATACCTAATACAAAATTACAAATATTACAACAAAAATTTTATTGCTTTTTTTTGCTTTATTAGTTTGTTTTAGGATTCCATTTATTTTACTAAATGCATAGTTTTTATACGCAAACCGAATTCTAAAGTATAATATTTAATGATTTTAAATAGTTGTTCATGTTTTCTATTTTTATATTGTAAGGGATACATGTGGATTTGTGTTATTCTATTTATATAATATTTATTTGTAGTGAGAGCTATTCTAATCAATGATTCTAGTTTATTTCTTATAATTTGATGTTCCCAATTAAGTACTTGAACGTACCGTACAAAGCTAAACAAGATCGTTTTTTGAAATAGTTTTCCAACAACGTACATTTTTATCAGCCCCCGTACCAAACACTCCATCTATAAATCAAAAAGTGACGTTTTATCAATAATTCTCTATTTTTTTTCTTTCCATATTTTCTCTTATTATCATCCAATTCTGAATTATGTTGAAAATTCTAAGTCTCTAACCCATCGGAAAATTAGTTTAAAATCAAGTACAAAGTTCCACCAGACATACAAGAAAACGAGTTAAATAAAAAGTGGTAAAGAAAAGAAATACCGCGGAGCACTTGCACGAATGAGTGAGAATATAAATACTACACGGTCAGCTGATGCGAGCCATGGGTGCCGCCATATTGGCCTTGCGCCTTTCACACCCCTACTCCTCGGCCTACTGTACTGACAAAATCAAGGTGATAATGGAGAGTAATACAGAGGAAACTTTATAATGTTTTTCAATCGCTGTTCATTTTATGAACCTTAACAAATTTGAGATGCGGGTTGTTGCAATCCAGAGAATAAGAGTTGTAGTTTAATAGACCATGTGAGCAAAACTTTCCCAATTTTCTTTGCATATTTTTTTAACTCTAAAACTAAAAAATATACGTTTTTTCAAGATTTAATGTTGAAAAATTAATTTCAACTTCAGTTTCGAATTATAAACTGTTAGTGTCAGTATATTTTTATAAAATTTACAGTTTCCTTGCAGCATCAATTTTAGAATGAGCTAGGATAACGAGATCATCAGCATACAGCATTTATATTATCGATATTTACACCTTTAGCTCCTCGAGTATAAGTAGTCTTCCAAATCGGCGATAAACAGTGCAAATAAAAGGGAACTCAAGGGTTCTCCTTGTAGAACACCTAAAGTTAGATCATATAGTTTTGTCAAGCCATCAGAGCCTTTTATTTGAACAGAGGCACACTTTTCGGTATTTATGTCTAATATGTGAATGAATAAAAGAGCTCAAGGTAAAAGCATTGTCGTTACACCCTCGGCCTACACTAAAACCAGACTGACACTATGGCATAACTCCGCAGTTATCAACCCATAAAGATAATCTGTTTAGAATAAACTTGTGAAAATCTTAGAGCAGCAATTTACCAAAGCCAAACCTCTAGAATTATCATGGGTATCAGATGGGCCTCCTTTATGCAACATAGACAATAAAATATTAGACCACGAATTGGGAATTATTGAGGAATCAAAGATTAAGTTGAACAATGATGTGAATGTGGTGTGAATATACAGTGCTATTCAAAACTCCCCTCCCCCCCTCGTATCTTTTGAACGGCTACACTTACATTAATAAAATTTGGAGGGTGAAAATAAAGTGTTGTAAACTTCTCTAAGAATGGTAACAGGTGACGTAATAGTAATAGATGACGTCACAGTGCCACTCTGGCCAATAATTTTAAATAGGACCTTATGGCAAGTGATATCTCGTTTGAAAGGCATTGACATTGGCTACATAGCCATATTAATTTTGTTTGGGTTCAAACTGATTTTGACGGATAAATTAAATAAATACCAAAATTATTATTTCACATTTAAATATTGAAGATTTTTCAGTCCGTCTCTGGTTAGTTGTCAAAAAATTGACGTTTTTAATTTAATAGTATTTGTTGCTTTGCAAAGTTTTTCTAAATAGCTTAAATATTTAATTTTATTATTGTTTAACGAGACGTTTAAGAGTTTACATAGGCAAAATGGTACGTACTCAAGCCGACAAAGTAGCAGCTATCTTAATAATTGGTAAATCTAGAAAGAATCTCCATGAAGCGGAACGTTTATTCAATGAGAGATACCCAGATCGCCCTATCTCGAGAACTTATTTGAGGGAGCTTTTTCACAAGTTTGAAGCAACAGGTAGTGTTCAAGATGCCAAACGATCTGGTCGCCCAACATTTAGTGATGATAAAAAAATTTATATAGTTGCTGAAATGGTAGTAAACCCTACTTCCCCTTCAACTAAAGTTGCGTCTATCTGTGAAGTAAGTAAAAGTACAGTACAGAGAGTGTTGGCTAAAAATAAATTTCATCCATACAAGTTAAAAATGGTGCACCACCTTTCGGATGACGACCCCGACAGAAGACTCGAATTCTGTGAATGTATGACAAATAAAATTAGTCAAAACCCAC
Source organism: Lochmaea crataegi (assembly GCA_947563755.1). Classification (NCBI taxonomy): domain Eukaryota; kingdom Metazoa; phylum Arthropoda; class Insecta; order Coleoptera; family Chrysomelidae; genus Lochmaea; species Lochmaea crataegi. The sequence goes on along the minus strand of OX387425.1, from coordinate 38,466,938 downwards.
ATTACACAAAAACAATTTGTTTTAGTGACGAAAGTACTTTTTGCCTCAATGGAAATGTGAATACACAAAATGTAAGGTATTAGAGTGACACAAATCCTCACACCTTTCGTGAACAACATACCCAATTTCCAGAAAAAGTCAATGTTTGGGCAGGTATTTTGGGAAACCACATAGTTGGTCCTGTTTTCCTAAATTCAAATTTAAGCGGTGAAGTGTATCTGGAGATGTTACAAAATGCAATTGAGCCGTTAATTCTTGAAATTCTGGAAGATAATCCAGATGAATTCGGCCATCTGGAAATAACATTTCAACAAGATGGTGCTCCTGCACATTATTATGGTGCAGTAAGACGTTACCTGGATGAAGAATATCGAGGTAGGCGAAGTCCTATAGAATGGCCACCTCGGTCACCAGATCTGACACCATTAGATTTTTTTCTATGGGGGTACTTCAAATCCAAGGTTTATACTACGGCACCAGATAGCATTGGCGTTTTGAAAGAAAGAATTATTGAAGAATGCAATGCAATTTCAGCTGACACAGTCGAACGAGTACGACAAGAGTTTACTAATAGGATGTATTACTGTCAGGAAGTAGACGGAGCACATTTGGAACACTTGCTATAAGAATCCATTGTTGATATTTGATTAATTAAATTTAAAAAAATAATTTCAATAATTTTGGTATTTATTTAATTTATCAGTCAAAATTAGTTTAAGCCCAAACAAAATTAATATGGCTATGTAGCCAATGTCAATGCCTTTCAAACGAGATATCACTTGCCATAAGGTCCTATCTAAAATTATTGGCCAGAGTGGCACTGTGACGTCATCTATTACTATTACGTCACCTGTTTCCATTCGTAGAGAAGTTTACAAAACTTTATTTTCACCCTCCAAATTTTATTAATGTAAGTGTAGCCGTTCAAAAGATACGAGGGTGGGAGGGGACTTTTGAATAGCACTGAATAACCCAGTTAACAAGAATTAACAAATTGTAGTTATACATATAAAAAAGTAGTAAAAATTTGAACTAAAAAAAAACAACAATAATACATAACACTAAAACCAAAAGTATTTTCATCAGTGTAACCCATTAAGACCATAGAGGTTGAGCATGGATGACAAGTGATGAAAAGGAATACCTTTGGATACGCTACTTTGTCTTATTCCATTGATTTTAATTCAAGAAATATTTATTTAAAATTTTTTTTATATCAATTTTTTCTATATCTTTTGATCCTAATGATTTTATATATAATACTGTTTACTTAAAGGAAGAATTAACAAATTGTATACATATAAAAAAAGTAGTAAAAATTTAAACTAAAAAAAAACCAGCAATAATATACAACACTAAAACTAAAAGTATTTTCATCAGTGTAACATTAAGACTATAGAGTTTGAGCATGGATGAAAAGTAATGAAAAGGAATACTTTTAAATACGCTACTTGGTTTACTCCATTGATTTTTAATTTAAGAAATATTACTTTAACATTTTTTTTTATTTTTTGTGTCAATTTTCAATAATCTTTTCTATATCTTTCGATTCTAATGATTTTATATATGTTTTAAATATTGATTTTAAAAGATTGATTGAATTTAGTTTTCTTATATACATTTTATATATATCAGGTAGGAAGTTAAATAATCGTGGAGCTAAAAAACCGAAATATCTATAGTTTTTTTAGCAGTATTTGTTTGTATATAATTATTTGTTTTAGTTCTAGTATGATAATGATGATCAGGTGTTTGCAGGTTAGCGCGATTTTGGAATAAATGAATAATTAAACTATCAAGATATAGGTGCCTCAAAGACATTACATTTGCTTCTTTAAAAAGAAGATTTGTGTTAAATCTTAAATAATGAAGATTTAAACAAATTAATTTGTTTTATTTCATCAGTAAGTATGGATCTTCATCAAGTAAAAGCCTCATCTATTCAATTTTTAAATCTTAAATTTTTATAATACATAATTTTTAAAATTTTTCTTTGTAGGATTTCTACCTGTTCTAGATGACTTTGCATTGTTCCTCCCCAACCTATGATGGCATATCTAAGACGTGATTCCACAAGAGCATGGTAAATTATTTTTAGATGCTGTAAGTCTAGAATTGTTCTAATATATTTAAATTTATATAATAAAAACCTTAACGTCTTAGCTATACCAGATAGGTGTGAGGTCCATCTTAAATGTGAGTCTATTGTTACTCCAAGGTAATTTATTTCGGATTTTAAAGAAATATTAATAGATATATTATTGTTTGTAATAGAGATTTTATCGTAAACTGGTAATTTATGTTTATAACTGGTGAACGGAACAATATAAGTTTTTTCATAGTTAACCGTAAGAATTTTATGTTTAAATATATCAAATAATTTTTTTACATCAGTTTCCATTTTATTTTTTAGGTTTTCCCACGTATTATCTCTATATATCACAGCAGTGTCATCTGCAAAGCCGATTACCTTTCCCGAAGATTTAAAAGAAAATATATCATTAATATATAGATTAAACAAAACCGGTCCCAGTACGGTACCTTGAGGAACTCCAGCCGATATAACTTTTTCCTCACTGAGTTCTCCATTTATCTTAACTAGTTGTTTTCGGTTAGTTAAGTAGTCTTTGAAAAATTTTAATGGGAGTCCCCGTATCCCTGCATCATTTAGGACGTCTAATAGTTGTGAGTGATTCACAGTATCAAACGCCTTTGCTAAGTCTAGGAACAGTACCGCTATTGGGTCAGTTTTATCAATCGAGTTATAGATTGAGGAAACCAAGGTCTTAATTGCATCATTCGTTGATAACCCTTTCTGAAATCCAAATTGTCGCTCTGACAATAATTGATGCTTGTCTATAAAGTCCATCAGTCTATTCTTTACAGCTTTCTCCATTATTTTTGCCAAAGTTGTAATTAGGGAAATTGGTCTATAATTGGACATTTGATCTTTTTTATCTTTTTTATATATTGGTGTAACAACAGAGGTTTTAAATATAGAAGGACAAACCCCACTAGTAAAGATGAGATTTATAAGATTAGCCAAAGGCCTGGTTAGCTCGCTCTGCAATTTTTTAAATAACTCGGCTCTCAAGTTATCTATTCCCGTTGCTTTGTTTGTTTTGAGTGATGATATTAATTCCTTGATCTCTTCCTCAGATACTGGTAACCAATAAAAAGTATTAGAATTTATTTTTCGTTTTGGAGGAGGATTTGTCGGAATTGATATTTTTCGTGCTAGGTTATCTCCTACCGAAGCAAAGTAATTATTACATTCTTCTGCAATCTCTTTTTTATCTCCAATTATTTTGCCTGACTTGGCAATTATTTCATTGATACTATTTGTTGCTTCATCTTTTTTGTTCACCAGATTCCATAGATATTTTGAATTATTTGAATTGCTTTGTATTTCGGCTCGGTAATAGTTGCGTTTTGCAGTTTTAATTAGTTGGTTTACCTGTTTACGATAGTTGACATATATTTCTCTTTTTCCCTCATCATTCGGATTCTGTAGATATTCTTTATATAATTTATTCTTATTATTTATTGACTGGACAATACCTGCTGTTACCCAATTTTGTCGTTTTTGATAACCTTTAGATTTTTTAGATTTTTCTATTGCTCTGAAGAATATATGGTCTATGCAGCTACGTGAATTTTTTTGAATGCGCGTATATTTATTTATCATAGAATGTAAATTATATTCATATAGTATGTTTAAATATCTAGAGACATTATCATTTTCATCTTTAATGTTTATATTAATATCACCAACTAATAAATGATAATCTAGTTTAGAATAGTTTATTTGCTCTAGATAATTTTCTAAAGACCAGATGAAGAACTCAGGTGTATTTGATGGGGAACGGTATATACAAGTTAATAAAATTTGCTTATTATTTTGTAAGTCAATTTTTATCTGCAATGCCTTTGAATCGCCGATATCAATAATTGAGCAACTTACATTAATTTCAGTTTTTACATATACAACAACACCGTCATTTTTATTTAACAGTCCTTGATTATAAAATGTCTTATAGCCATCTAGATTAAAAAGATCAATATCATATATTTGAAAAGTTTCTGTTAGCACAATGCAATCAAAATTGCAGCTTAGTTGTTCTAGCATTATTTTGAATTCATCCAAGTGTGCATTTAGACTACATATATTTTGATGAATTATGCTAAAAGTTTTTTCATCATTTTTGAATAATTTGTTTACATCTCCAGGATTGAAACATTCGGCAGTGTTATAGACCTCATAATTTATGTCACGAATATATTGATCCATTTTAAAATATCACAAAATTAAGATTTATAATACATAAACAAAGAGTATAAAAACTATTACTAAAAACAGAAAGAGAAAAGGAAAACTAAGACCTACTACCGAAACGTGTTCTTTGCTTTATTTCTTCAACCATTGTCTGCCGATTTGTTTCGTTTTTGTTGCTTGTAGGGAATGTGTCCTTGGTGGTTTTAGATTTGGAGTTTTTACCCTTGATATCGGCTGTTTTTCACTGTTTTTCCTATTTGGTGTTAGATTTTCTTCAAATGTGGGAGATGAGTGACTAGGTCCCTCTTCTTGTACGTATCTTATATTTGGTGTAGGAGGGGCACTATTTCTGTCTCTTTGGTAGGACTCTTTTCCGCTAATTTCTAGATCACTCACTTTGTATGGTTTATTATTTATATAAAGCTTATTACCTTTAATATAAGATGTGTTAGCAGGAGTTTCTCGAGCCTTCTTTAGGTGTTTTCTGAGAATAAAATTTTCTTCTCGCTGGAGCTCGGTCAGATCATTACTGATGCTTATATGAGTTCCCTTTAGTTTTCTACAGTTTTTTAAGATTTCGACTTTTTTTAGGTAGGATAAGAATTCAACTTTTATCGGCTTATTTCTTGAATGGCCCAGTTGATAATAGTTAATAATATCCTTAGTGTCAATATCAATGTCCAATAGGTTCTTGATAGATTTTTTTATATCATCAAGTGTGATGTTTTCGTAGTTTAATCCAAAAATCAATATATTATTTTTTTTTGTTCCTCTTTCCAATGTTTCCACTTTTATTTTCAACAATTCATTTGCATTTTCGAGTTCTTCAACTCTTTTGCTGAGCAACTCTAACTTGAGTGATAGTCTTGTCTCAGACGCATCTATTGTATGGATTATTTCTTTTCTATTTGTTAGAATATCTTGTCTGAGGTTATCATCTTCTTTTTCATTTTTGGAGCTCATACTTATATTAAGTTCAAACCCCGTGATACGACTATGGTATGGATAAATTAAGGCTTATCTTTCGATGCTTTCAATTTTTAGGTTAGCATGACTTGGTAATTGAATAGTAATATTTAGAGGACTAACCTGCTTTTCACGGAAAATTTTACAAACTGATGCTTCCTGGCGTATTTAACTTATTTACTACACTTCAAGAAATCAAAATTTCGCACTTTTTCCACTTATATATTATGAAATATTTTTAGAAAACCAAAACACGTATACACTCCTACATAGGCGTACTCAACTTTTGAGTTATGAGTAGTTATGTGGTAGGTTCTTGAAAAATTCAAAAGAAATACCATCAGCTCCTGGAGACTTATTATTTTTACATTTATACAGAACATTATATATTTCATGCGTTGTAAACGAAACGTCCATATAGGAGTGACCAGCATCTAGAAAATCAACCGTAGATACTCCCAGAGAAGGGTACAAATTTTCAAAGAAGTTTTCCCATACTGGAACTGGTAACACTTTATGAGTGAAGCTATTTTTAAATTGTTTCGTCGTCAACCAGAATTCTCTGGAGTTATGTAAATTTGATAATCTCGTAATAATTGTTAATTGATATTCGATTTTCTTAGTTTTCATTCAATTTTTGTACTCAAATTTTAGATTTATATACACTGCCAAGCTAAAATTAGGGTCACTCAGTAATTTGAAGATATTGTAAAAATTCTATTTTTTTCGGATTTTTCTCGGTTGTAACATAGTTTACTAACGGATTGCTTGAATAAAAAAAGGTGTTGTTTTTTCGAAAAGCATCACCATTATCAGCATATTTTTTGTTCCTATGGTTTTATCTGTCTATTGCAAATTGTTTGTTTAGTGTTGTCATTGTCCGTGTATTGCAATGAGCTTAAATCCTGTTATTGAGGCACGAATTGTGGCGGCTTTAGAAGATGGTCGAGGTCAGCGCGAAACTGCCAGAAACGTTGGTGTAAGTCTCTCGAGTGTGCAACCAGTATGGCAACCGTACGAAGAGACTGGTATGCTCTCTCGAAGACCTAGTTCAGGGCGAGGCGGGACTACAACAGATAGAGATGACCGCTTTCTGGTTTCTAGTGCTTTGAGAAACCGAACGGTTACGGCAGTTGCCCTTCAAAATCATCTGCAAGAAGTGAGAAATGTAAACATAAGAGACTGGACAGTTAGGAGGCTACTTCACGCTGCTGGTTTATCTTTTCGATCTAGAACTACTGGACCGCGGCGGATTGCTAGGTTGAATTTTGCACGAGAACACTTGGCTTGGACAATAGCGGATTGGAGTCGCGTATTGTTTTCTGATGAATCGCGATTCTGTCTCACAGGCTCAGATAGACGTGTAAGAGTGTTGCGACGACCAGGCGAGAGATATGCTCAAGCGTGTATTGCTGAGCGACTTCCATTTGGTGGAGGATCAGTTATGGCATGGTAAAGCACGCTCGCACGATTTGTTTGGCCTGCCCTCAGTCCAGATGTAAATCCAATAGAACATGTTTGGGATGAAATAGGGAGACATTTACGTAGACAGACATGTGCCGGCCCACAGAAATTCTAAAAAGCTTCGCGATATACTAGTAGTCCAGTAAGAAGTTCCGAGATTCTGCATGGGTGGCTGCATGGCTGCGGTTTGGGCTCGCGGAATCGAATGGCACTATTCGCAGACTCCAATTTTCCCGGGAAATAGTGAAAATCGCGGAAAATTACTTAAAATTCGCGTTTTCTCGGTAACTAATTGAGTTATCGAAAAAAGTTTCGAATTAATGTTGTAGAGCGCAAAATTTTACGTCGAAATACTACCCCACTTGTTAAATTTCATTCAGTATTATTGTTTTTCCAGACCATTTCCGAATCCGCTGGAAATCCGCCGGGGACTGTTAGATTTCACATGTACAGAATTTTATGTGACATGGAAATGCATCCAGAGACTGGGGAAAGGAGAAGGGTGCGCAGTAGCGGCTCGGGAAGTCCCGCACCCATCTCGGAACTTCTTACTGGACTATAGTGCAGGAATGGGACAATGTTCCACAGAATGTGATCCAAATCATGCCTCGTCGTTTGCAGGCTGTTATCACTACCAGAGGAGGTAATACTAGCTACTGAAGTCCTTAAAATTTCTTATGTTTTAACGAAAAGCAAATAAAAGTAAAATTGTTAATTTTCTTCACTTAGCACATCAAATTAAAATTGTTCATTTTTATTACTTTCAATAAACTTTGAACTACAAAAACTATTTTTAATCAAGCAATCCGTTAGTAAACTATGTTACAACCGAGAAAAATCCGAAAAAAATAAAAATTTCTACACTATCTTCAAATTGCTGGGTAACCCTAATTTTTTCTCAGCAGTGTATATTGCTTTTAAATCATGTGGAAAGTTTTGCTCTCGGCAAGTTCTTAATGCATTGTGCATATTTTTCTTGGCAATACATAGTATACGTAGAATCAAACCATGGCTTATTAGTCTTAAGAAAATTTAATTGAGTAGAGTGCTCCCTTTTCAAAGAATACATACCTAGCTGAGTTGATGTTTCACGAATGGCATCCGTAAGATTAGAAATAGAACTAGCTGGGTCACGAATAAATATTGTTCTTTTTGAATTTTTCATACACATTTTATAAGATAGAGAAAAGTCATTATTCCATTTATATGAAAAGCTGGACAAATTATTGAATACTTCTCTATTGCAGTGATTGTGTAATTGAATTAAGTTGATTATTTTTTTCACTTGTCAAAATCTGACATTTTGGTGGTTTTAACCAATAGCAATACATTTTTCTAGCCAATCATTCGGTATTATACTGACTATTTCACTAGAGTAAATTGATAACTGACAAAATTTGAAGGTTTTGAACTGGCAATTTTTTGTCTTGTCGCGGCAATTTTTTGACGTTTAATATATCAAATCTATGTGTATAAAATTCTATCACTCTGTGATAAAATTCAATATAAAATCTTTGTTAGTGGTTTCTAAGGAAACTAAGTTGTTTATTTATTTATTTAACTGTCTAAAAATTATTAAAACTGTTTCAAAAATTTAAATAAGTATTATTAACATGAATAATACAAGATTTGGAAATAATTCAATAAATGAAATAGAGAGAACAATTAAGCAAGGTATACCGCGAAATACAATGAAGACAAAAAAGTCTGCGTGGGAACAGTTTAGAATGTTTCTGGATGCACGTAATTATACGTTAGAAAAGGATACTTCTGAAGAAGTTATAGCAAAAATTCTTGAAGATTATGATGCAAAACAATCCCCAAAATAATGCTACAACGTACAATTATAATAATTGTACTTTTTACATAAATAAGTAATTTTTTTTTCATAATGTTATTATTTTTTTGGCTTTGTATAATTGAAGTTTGCAATAAATAAAACGTTTAAACATATGATTTTTTAGTTTTTCTCTCGTGAAATAGTCATGTCGAATACCACTCAATTAAAAATTTTGTAAGGTAAAATTTTTCTCTTGTCGTATTCAAGTTTGGGGTCCGGTAAGGTTTGCGACCCTCGGAATTTTGCAACGATTTTTTTTTTATTAGAAAGCCCTATTGCTATAGAACATTTTAAAAGAAAAAAATTCTTGGATCATGCACTTTTGAAAGAGAAAATCGCAATTGAAAGTACTAAAAATCCGCCATTTTTTCTTAAATTTTGACAATTTTTGACAATTATGTCTAGATATCAGATGGTCACAAATTTTAGATAGAAAGGTAGATGGACAATGTTGCCAGTTCTCATTTCCGTAACTCGTTACGGCTTGGAAATTCTTTATACAAGGTTTTTTACTAAAAAATATGTGGAAGATTCAGAAAATCCAAAAAACAATATTTTTTCACCATGACCACTATTTGGACAAATATTTTATTTGAAAAATAGTTAAATACTTTATATTCAAGTTTTTTCAAAATTCATGTGAAATACAAATTATATGTAATTTTTTCGAGAAGGGGAAGCTAATAAATATGTATGTACCTATATAGATTAAGCTTTTGATTATGGCTAATGTAATCTTAACGATAGTAGAAAGTATGACGTGTTGAGACCTAATCTAACCAAACCTAACCTAACCAAACCTAACCAAACCAAACCTAACCTAACCTAACCAAACCTAACCAAACCTAACCAAACCTAACCAAACCTAACCAAACCTAACCAAACCTAACCAAACCTAACCAAACCTAACCAAACCTAACCAAACCTAACCAAACCTAACCAAACCTAACCAAACCTAACCAAACCTAACCAAACCTAACCAAACCTAACCAAACCTAACCAAACCTAACCAAACCTAACCAAACCTAACCAAACCTAACCAAACCTAACCAAACCTAACCAAACCTAACCAAACCTAACCAAACCTAACCAAACCTAACCAAACCTAACCAAACCTAACCAAACCTAACCAAACCTAACCAAACCTAACCAAACCTAACCAAACCTAACCAAACCTAACCAAACCTAACCAAACCTAACCAAACCTAACCAAACCTAACCAAACCTAACCTTTACTCTTGTACCTTTTAAGGGATTAGTGGGCACGAGTTGGGATGCACCCAGCTAGGTCCATTTGAAAACTGCGCTCTTTTCTACCAATCAATAAGCCTACATTCAAGAGAATGGGCGCATCCCAACTCGTGCCCACTAATCCCTTAAAAGGTACAAGAGTAAAGGTCTCAATAATCTGTATACCTAACTCGTGCTCGATTGAAAAATTTACCTGTTCAAATTACCATCCCATCTATAGGAACAGGTATTCTTGTTAAATTGGGTTTTCCTGAAGTACACAATTTATTATGAAAAACGTAAAAAGTTTCCAAAACTTCCATCAAATGCCGAAGAGGTGTTTGAAGTTTTAAACAATATCAATACACGCACTTTACAAGATGAGAACTTTGACCAACCTAACAAAACCTAACCCCAACCCCAGTTAGATTCGACGGCGGACCGAATTACGAAAAATTCGGAGTGCGATTTCGGAATTGGGTCCCATGTACCTACTATTTGTTTAATTTGACCAACCTAACAAAACCTAACCCCAACCCCAGTTAGATTCGACAGCGGACCGAATTAGGAAATCAAGTGATATTGGAAAATGGTTGCGTTATTTCAAATAAATGACAACTGTATATGTAGGTCTTGAATATTTAATTATAATAAATAAGAATTAAAAACCGCAGTTCCGATGCACCCGGGCACGAGTTGGTGTATTAATTTTCTACCTGGTTTTTGAACGGGCACGAGTTGGTCAGTGATTTTCGGGGCCAGGTAATAACGGGCACGAGTTGGGAAACGCCGAAGAGAATCACAAAGTTGCCAGATGATTACAAATTCCTTTCATTATGAGGAGCGATCTTTTTTTTATTTATTTTACATCGTGTTTATTGGCACTATAAAAAGAATTTGATGTGTTTTCTATCAGGTTAATTTTCACCATTTAAAGAAAAATAAGTTATTGCATGTCAACCATCTTATAATTTCCATATTTCCATATCGATATATCGCAACCATGGTATCGATATATGCGATATATCGAAACAAAAATATCGATATTGCAAAATATCGATGTTTTTAATTATTTTTTGTTGTTTATGCTTATCTTATATAATTATTATTCTTGAATAGTATAGTAACTGTTTTTAAGGTGTAAAAAAAATTTCATTTTTATTTATTTTCAACATAAAACAAGGAAACAAACTAGAAAATTCAACATAAAAGAAGAAAACAAACATTACAAAATTTAACATAAAATAAAAAAACAAAACAGAAAGTTCTAATATCATATCAGATAAATATTTGGAAAAAATGTAGTTTAGTGAACCAACGCGGATTTTTATGAAATATTTTTTTTTAATTAATTCGAGGTCGCTGAACACGAAAATGAAAAAATAAATCGGCGCTCTCTTATCAAAAACGAGTTATGAATTTTTTAAGATGAGGTCAGATCAGCACTGCACTGGTTTTAATGTCATATTATAACTGCTTTAAAATGATGCATTATAACTTGTACACAATATTAAATACACTATAATTACTTTTTAAGATATTCCTCTCACACAGACATTTAAAAAACACTGATATTGATATCCATTTCTTGTAAATTCTTTTTTTAATTCCACAATTATTATATATTTTGACATTTTCATGTAATATGACTGACATATAAGTTTTGGTCTGTTTTCTGTTTCTTCTTAGTCGTACAACTTGTACCTAATAGCATGTTCAGCCATTAGAGATATTTAGCCACTTGAATTAGTTGCTGAATATTTTCGATTTCATGATCGTGACCATATCGTGACATAGAAGATATAAACAAGATGAACATCATGAACATACACCTATTTTTCCGATAGCTAGCGCCTTATTACAGCTGAAACATTTTTTTTCAAATTTTGAAGAAAGATGGTTAGTTTTGAGATAAGTTTGGTTGATATTTATCATTTATTTGAAGGATAATGCACCATTCAATTTGATCAATGAGGATGCTGAACAATTTTTTTTCTCTGAATTGCACTCATCAATTAATTCTTTGAAAAAATTACCTCCTCAGTTGTTCGGCCTCTATAAACACTGCTGTCAACGAAAATAGTTGCTACAGGTGTAATTCCAAATCAAATTTTGAACATACTCCTAATATTATAAGACTTTGGTTATCAGAAGCTGTTTTCCCTTTTTAGAAAATTTGAAAATTCTACTAATATCGCTTCCCGACCAACTAACACAGATCAAAGTGAAATCGCAATCGCTTCCTATCAGCTTGATACATTTATTAGATTGGATTTCCGATTGAAATAATGAAGTAGATTGATTATCGCGAGCGGAGCGAGCGCGCCGGATCGACGTTTCGCAATTCGCGCGCGCGAATTGCGAAACGTCGATCCGGCGCGCCTTTTTCACAGTATGTTGATAGCTGTTCATTTAATTTTTCCATAACTGATTTCAGTTAAACGAAAGTTGAGATAAATTTCTAATTCAGAGATAAGATTGGATTTCCGTTTGAAATAATGAGGTAGATTGATTATCGCGAGCGAGGCGAGCGCGCCGGATCGACTTTTCGCAATTCGCGCGCGCGAATTGCGAAACGTCGATCCGGCGCGCCTTTTTCACAGTATGTTGATAGCTGTTCATTCAATTTTTCCATAACTGATTTCAGTTAAACGAAAGTTGAGATAAATTTCTAATTCAGAGATAAGATTGGATTTCCGTTTGAAATAATGAAGTAGATTGATCATCGCGAGCGGAGCGAGCGCGCCGGATCGACTTTTTCACAGTATGTTGATAGCTGTTCATTTAATTTTTCCATAACTGATTTCAGTTAAACGAAAGTTGAGATAAATTTCTAATTCAGAGATAAGATTGGATTTCCGTTTGAAATAATGAAGTAGATTGATTATCGCGAGCGAAGCGAGCGCGCCGGATCGACTTTTCGCAATTCGCGCGCGCGAATTGCGAAAAGTCGATCCAGCGCGCCTTTTTCACAGTATGTTGATGGCTGTTCATTCAATTTTCCCATAACTGATTTCAGTTGAACGAAAGTTGAGCCAAATACAGCGCCAGCTATCGGAAAAATAGGCCACAAGGAAATATGATCGAGGATCTTGCCTATGAACCTTTCAAAACAAATCGATAATGTATGAAAGTCGCCATAAAAGATTTGTAATCTGTAATCTTTATTGTTGATTCCATTATAAATGAGAGTGATAATTGTTAGAATCAAGAAGAGTGATTAGTCAAAACGCTTTCTACAAAGACATAGCAAGGTAAGGTTTACAAAGCTTTTTTGAAACTAAACATTATATTAGCAAACATTTCAAGTATTTTATTTCAAAAAGCATTTCGTTTATTTCAAAGTAATAACCTCGAGTATAAAGGGAAAAAATATATATAATAGCATTGCATTTGTTAGTACCTATTGAAAAAATAACCTATATTATTTTGAACTAAAATTCGAGATAAAAGAAAAAGACTATGTGGTTCAACAGTAAGTTTGTTTAAATCTCTTTTATTTAATGTAAGGTATAAAACAAATCTAAGATAAACATTACATATTCTAAGAATGTTTATTATTTCAATATTCATGATTATAAATGCAAATCATTTTATATTTTTATATATTCATGTAATCTATTACAATGCAAAATTAATTCAACTAAAAGAAAATAAACACCATTTGACAACGCCGCTAAAGGTATCACCTGATTATACAAATATTATGATTTGTGAACCTAAGGTAAATAGACATAAGATTTTAGTGTAGGTCACAGCACAGGGGGAGTGTGCTTTATAACCTATAAGTGTCAAGTGAAAATAATTATGCTTAAAAATATTTCTGAAAATTGGCGAAATTTAAGTATTTTCTTCCGGTTTTTTTTGTGAAACAGACTTACATTTAGTTAAAGATAATAACCTTTACAGTTTAAAGTGAAAATATTCACCGTAAAATAGCATTAAATAGTGTTGAAAATGTACCATTTTTTGAACTAAATTCGTGATTTTTAAAGTAATTTCTGAATGATCCAACGAAATTTTTGTTCTAATATACTTTATTTAAGGTAAGCTATCAAACAAATTTTAAATTAACATAAAATTCCGAGGGTCGCGAAGTCGACCAGAACCCAAGTTTGTTGCTTTTAGGTAATTTTGCTCATGAGATTTAATCCAAAACCACTCGCCTGACGGCTCGTGGATTTGTTAAAAATGTCATTCGCAAAATTGCCAAGCAACAAACTTTCATGACAATCGAAAAATTTTGCCGACAAAATTTTCACTCTCGTGGTATTATACATATATGATAAAACTGCTTCCTCATCGATAATACCTTGTTTACATTGAAACGTCAAAATTTTACTTTGAATTTGTCATTATTGACAACTAAAAGTGCTTCGAAGTTTATTGAAAAATGAACACAAACCGATTCAGTGCCATCACCCAAGAGAGTATTGAACATTTAATACAAAAGCAAAATCCTTTTAAATTGTTGAAAAAAATAATCTTCCCAAATATAACTCGTTCTTCAAATTTTATGACATAATTTTTTATTTTCCTCACTCAAACTTGGGCTTGACTATGATAGACAGTTTTTCGTCCTTGGTACATAAATAACTATTGTTTTGAGATCTAAGTACCTACTGAAAAGGTTTATTCCTTCGAGGAGAGCGTTTCTGGTCTAAAGAAAAAGCCATAGTAACAGTTCACGTGTTATTATAAAAGAATAATATAACAATTAAAAATATTTCACATCAACGATAGCAGTTTATAAAAATCAATATAATATATCGTTAACATAGCGTTGCTGAAAAGTCTCGCACAAAGGGATTATTTTTGAAACGGATAAAGGGAAAGTTATGAAATTCTAGGTCGATGAATAAAACGTTATTCTGCATATTTTAGAGCAGACGTCAAATGTTTCTGACGTTAGCGCTTAGCTCACGGCCACAAAAAACCTTATTTTTTTCTCTTTCCAAAAATAATAGCAATGTATCACTTTGATACAAATGTCTTATAAAATATCAGTTTTATTTTTCTAAATTAAATTGTACTGTACCAATGATATGACCTTGTAGGTTTTTAAAATTTAACAAAAAACAATAGTAGGCATTAAAAACGTCAACCACATCATTATTTATGTAAAAATTGTCAAAACTGATACTAATTTCAAATGAGCACGAAGTTTAAAAGTAAATTAAGAATAATGGCACATTATCGGAAAAGCAACTAATCGAAATCTTAATGTTAATTGATTATGGTGATCGTAAACGTTCCCATGACGAAGCAGCTCAACTTTTTATCGATTTAAATCCTGAATGTCCTCCTATAAGTAGATCTACAGTGACGAGATTGATAAACAAATTCAATGAAACTGGTAGTGTGAAGGATATTCTAAGGTCTGGTAGACCGAAAAGTGCAACTAATGAATATAAAACTTTAGATGTTCAAGAAAAACCTCTCAAACATCTACAAGTGTATTGGCAGGAAACCATGAATCATGGTACAACTCGACCAAATTCATTTCAACTGTGAGATTCGGATGCGCGTAGAACACGCGTACGACACTGTCGGCAGCTACCAGTCCTAAGCAGAACATTGTACTGTAAAGATCCATTTGAACTCATAGTGGTACAATCCGCGTAGGTATTTTAATATGGAATTTAAGTCGCTTGTAAAACACAAGATTTTGAGTGCACAAAGTCGTGAAATAGTGCATAATGTTTTTAAATTTATGACATTGGAGGCACAACTTGGTGAGTTATTGGTTCCTTCAGCGAAAATACAGGAAAGGGTTGCACAAGCAGTCGGTATTAGCCTAAGCACTGTAAAATCTATAGTTACGCAAAGTAAAAATATTGATAAGGGTGAAGCTTCGTCATTCAGTACAAAACATAATAAAGGTAAAACACCGAAAAATACCAAAATAGATGATATAGATACAAGAATTTTTCGAGGAATTGTCCACAATTGGTATGTACAAGAAAAAACAGCACCTACTCTGAAACGCTTGTTCCGAAAAGTTAAAGAAGACAGCGAGTTTACTGGTGGTAGAGAAAGTTTGCGTAAGATCTTACATAGTATAGGTTTTCGATGGCGCAAAATAAAAACAAACCGAACATTACTGATGGAGCGACATTACATTAGACAATTGAGGACAGGGTTTTTAAAAACCATAAAACAATACCGTGAGGAGGGCGAAACATATATTCATTCCTCCCACACTCATGAAAAAGCTTGGTCTGATAATAGTAACGAAGGGCTACGAAAACCAGTGTCTAAGGGGCAAAGATTAGTTATAGTTCATGCTGGATGGGAAAAAGGATTCATACCAAATGCATCACTTATATTTAAGTCAAAAAGTAAGTCGGGTGATTTTCATGATGATATGAACTTTACCAACTACAAGAAATGGATTGAGACTAAACTCATACCAAATTTACCCCTACGTAGTGTGCTGGTTATTGACAATGCACCATATCACAATGTGCAGTGTGAAAAATCGCCTACATCCGCAAGTCGAAAAGATGAAATGAAGCAGTGGTTACGAAGCAGAAACATCACATTTGCAGATGACATGTTGAAATTTGAATTATATAACATTATAAAAATATATAAGCCAAGATTTAAGACGTACGAAGTTGACAAAATCTTAGAACAACATGGTCATAATACTTTGAGTTTGCCACCTTATCACCCTGACCTTAACCCAATTGAACTTGTTTGGGCATCCCTTAAACAATACGTTGGAAGTAAAAACATCACGTTTAAATTGTTAGATGTGGAAAAGCTATGTAATGAATTTTTTGACAATTTTCCACCACTAGAATGGCAAAGTCGCTGCCAACATGCGCTCAAATGTGAAAAAGAGTTTCTCTGCTTGGAACCAGCCTTAGATATAAAAATAGATCAAATTATTATCAATCTTGGAGATGACGATTCCGATGACGATGATGATTATGATATTGTAAGTTCTGAGAGTGAAAACAGTGATAGTGAGTGACAGATTTGTTTTAAACGGTGTCTCCATACTGTAAATAAAGAGAATAGACGTTTAGATTGTGTGTAATTTAAAACTGATGTCGTTAATGTAGTATTGTGAATATTATTTGTTGACTATAGGCTGCTTTCTTTAGTGTATTTCAGTTTCAGAAAGTTCAGACATCTTTTTGTATACAGCTACAATAGCGGAAAATTTCCTAATTGGATTTGATCAGGTAAACAATTTTAAAAATGTCTATGTGGAATAAATTTCTGTTTTATGTGTACCCAGTGTCATTTTAAATATCTACAATATTTAATATTTAGTTTGTAATTCAATCGATCCTTTGACAACACTGTGTTGCGAAACAATTGTAATTGTAACAATGTTAGTACAGTAGAAATTAAGTTTATTAAAAATCGAATTCTATTTAGTTGTGTATTTTCCTCAAGTAAAGGCTACTTCGATTCAGAAATATAAATTGAAATCCACATTTTACACAGTTAATAACTAAAATGGAATTTATTACCAAAACCTCAGGATTTTATTAAGGTAATATTTAACTAACTAAACTTTCTCCGCCGAGTGTACATGCGTTTATTTTGCGGCACTGACATAGTACGGTCTCGCTTCTTTGTTTGCGCATCTCAGAGTTGAAATGAATTTGGTCGAGGTGTATTTGTAGACGTCTACATAAACTATTCTGCATAAGAATAACATTTATACATATAAAGTTCAAAATCTCCAAGAATTGGCTCAGGATGATTTTTATAGACGATTACAATTTTGTGGAATAGTTACAGAGAAAATTAGGATGCAAAGCAATTTCTTAGATTTTTTGGTATTCAGTGATGTAACCACATTTTGCTTGAACGGTTCTGTTAACAGACATAATTGCCGGTACTGGTCAAATTGAGATCCGCACTGGTTTGAGGAGGTCTGTACACATCGTCCACAAAAAGTTAATGTGTGGACGAATTTGGTGAAAAACCATTTGATCGGTTCTTTTTTTATTGAAGGTACGCTTACCGATGCTTAATACCTTGATTTACTCCAAAATAAAATTATACCTGAAATAAATCGATTATTTCCTAATATGCACACCTCTATATTATCAAAGAAACGTTAGGCAATATTTAAATACAATTTTCCCTCAGAGATGGATTGGTCGAAGATGTGCAATTGAGTGGCCGACAAGAACCCCCGACTTGACTCCACTTGATTTTTTTCCTGGGGCTACCAGAAAGACCGCGTTTATGTTAACAAACCAACTAACTTGAACGATTTAAGGGATCGCATACGTCTCGAAATACAGGGAATTACTCCACAAATGATCAACGATTCTATACTCGTAGCGTCGAAGAGAGATTGGATTATTGTCAACAAACAAATGGCCAGGATTTTGAGCTCATATTGTGATGAAGTATTCGCAACTTAAATGAATGGTTAGTTTATAAATTTCCGTAACATCCAGTTTTGTTTAAAAAAAATTTTAATATTTTTGTTAAATTTCTATTATAATATCCGAGTAAAGTGATACATTGCTATTATTTTTGGAAAGAGAAAAAAAAAGCTTTTTGTGATACGTCACTCGACCTAGGTTGCCTTTTAAAAAATTCAAGATGGCGGCCGTGCGACAAACGCTGACATCAAAAAATTCATTTATAAACATGTAATTAATAGTGGTGGCTAATATTCACTTAGGCGTCTATATCACTCACAAACGCACCTTCGTGAATAATAGCCTTCATTATATATGAATTGAATAACAATCTGTATATGTATTATTTTCAAATAGCTTTCTAAGAACGTCACGAACTAACAGTTTACTGAAGTAAGGAAAACATTTGTATAGTGTGCTTAGCAATTTTAGAAAATGTATTTGACAACCTTGCTTTTTTCTCTTGTTTTCACATTGACTTTATATAGAAAGAAAATATATCTGAAGGTGTAGAAGACATCTCATTTTCACTCCCTGTTTCAGTTTTTTTATTTATTGTAACGTTTATTCTAATTTATATTTACAATTAATTTATATTTACAGATTTATATGTAATTCAGTCCTTATTTAATAATTTATCTAATACACTAAACACACTAATTATAATTTATATGAGAGTCACTTAATAAACACTTTATCGAGGCGCGATTACTTTCCTTCGGTATCAACACTGACTGATTGACTAATTGCCTGCAGCGATGCTCGTGGCCTATTTATACTCGCGCGCCGTATTTCTAGAATTATCTCGACGTTCTGGCGGATGCACCGGGTATTCTCGATGTTTCGTATTTTGGATGGTTCTCGAAAATTGGGCGGAGGAGCCATAGTCGTCTCATACGGGGATTTCACTGGGGGCACTAAGTGAGCATATTAATGCAGTAGCTCGCGTAACATTATTTTAACGAAATTCTTCGAAACTGTGGTGTTTGAATGAAGATCAGTGATTAAATCATTATTCACTAGTGATGATGATATTTTATTTGCTATGTTTCTATAATTCGCTTTTAAATAAGACGTATACACCGATTACACTTAAACTCGTTTAAGCATTAAACTAGTTTATAATTTCGAGTTGGTATGCACCAACGATTCTATGGAGGTTGAACCGGTTTACACTTTACGTCCAATATTGTAGGTTTAACTTTAAACTGTTCTTTTTGACACTTGGGTAACTCATGAAAGGTTGGTTAGATTTGATGAGGTGACTGTCAAGAAAAAGTTGTTGATTCTAATTATTTAAACTGTTGCACGTTTTATCAATGAAATACATGTAATTCGGAATTCAAATAACAGCAGTCACGTCGATAACTGTAAACGAGAGTACTCAAAACCCAAATAACGTCAAGCATTGTCACCAACGAACGTTTTTCACGCAAAAAAGTCCCTACATTTTTCGACGTTGTCAAAATTCTCTCCGGATTAACTAAACCTAGTTCGGCGCATACCAAGGCAACATTAAGGGCGTTTAACTATTTAAACCAGTTTAGTTAAACGGGTTTAGTACTATAAACGGTGCATAAGAACATTTAATTACTTCAACCAGCTCAGTTAAACGAGTTTAGTACTCTAAACGGTGAATACGGACATTAGAAATATAAGTTATACTCACCAGTTTTTCGTTTTCATCTTCCATTTCCAACCTAGCAGCTATGCAGTTTCTTGTGTCAAGAAAGGCTTTTCTCTGTGCATGTTCCATCAAATTATGCATAAATACCCCAACAATGTTGACGCATAAAAACACTACAACATTCGCAATTAGCTGTAAAGAAAATAATTTTTAGTTCAAGTAATCAAATCAAAATGTTGATAATGTAGGTACTGAAGTTCTAAACTTTGTCACATCTACCATGTCATGTGGGGAGTTTTGGAAAAAAAGGAAAAATTTTTTACACATCAGCTGAATTACCTCTCTTGTGATTCTTAGGGCCGGTTTCATAATATGTTAGTAAAGTCGACTTTATGAAAAGGAAGCCTTTAGGTAAAGTGTCCTTTCCAACTGTGGTAAAGTGAGTTTAGTTTCATAATTATTTTTTTCTACGTTCATGCAACAAACAAAACATTATTGAACTCTATTTAGTTGAAAAAACTAGTTCTTTATTGCACTCATCTGTCATATCACTTAGCGTTTTGTTTTCATGACAAACATAAACATTCAAATCGACGCCATTTTTAGTCCATTTAGACCAACCTAAATAACACATTTTTTGGTTTTTGCATGCACGTAGAAAAAATATTGTATGCAACTCGTGCATAAAGTGTCTTTTTTTCACTCATGGAATTGAGGCATTCGCCTGCGTGAAAAAAGCAGCACTTTATGCACTAGTTGCATAGATAACTATTATCTGATGGCATGTCATACTGACAAAGTTATGTCACTCAATTTTGATGATATAAGGAAACTAATTATGGTACTTCATAATAATAATAATAAGTTTATTGCTTATAGAGAACAATGTTCACAGCAAGGTTGGTGTGTGATAATATACCTACAAAAAAATATTCTTAAGTTTACAAGACAGTTGGTAAAAAGAAAATAAAATAAAATGAATACATTATTCATCTAGTATAAATGACCTTAATTTGAGTATATTCCAAAGGTAGCAGCATATAGTTTTTCCCTCAGAGAGATTTACATTTTGTAGAGCGTTTACGAATGTTTCCAACAGGATGACAGGATGTATTTTGTTTCATGACTGTATATATCGGACACTCAAACAAAATATGAAAAATAGTTTCCTTCTCGTCCATATTACAAACAGGACATGTTAGAGTAGGATCTATACTGTAGGTTATGCCGTTTGATGTAAACTTCATTTTAAATCGATTAACCACACGGAGTTGAGCCAAAGTACGAGTGATCCGGATTGGTGACTTCAACAATAGATAATTGCTGTACTATGAAAAACATGTGATGGTGAGATCAAAAATTTTTATTCAAAATGCATAACTATGAACAAACATATTTATTATAAATGGTAAAAAATCAAGTACTACAATTTACAATATTAATTCCAATGGATTCTAGAGTTTTTACATCGGTAGTTGATGCTTTTTGGTAAACTTGTTGTTGGCACCAAAAATTGCTTCGGATATTTTTTCTTTTGCTCTTTCGAATTTTCGTGGTAACCTTCAGCAACAGTATTGCTTTTCCATCCGCCAATGCGTTTCTCGGTAAACAGATCAGCACTAGAATCGGCCAAAAAGTGACAAAAAAACATCGATGCATCTATCACATTTTCAAAAAGCATATTTGTCTCTTCTTCTTGCTCCACTTAGTCCAATTATCATAGCAACTTTTTTAAATAAATATGTATCATCTGATGCTTCCATCAAAAACTTTGTGGCATTTTGTTTAGTAAAAATTTTGGCTCTGTAACCTTCTACCTTCTACGTTTTAGTAATGCAACCAGCTGTAGGTACTTGCTAATGTCGACGTTTTTTCTTGTTAATAAAATACTTCTTATCATCGATTAATGCGACCAGAGAGAAGATTGTTTCCTTTCCTTAGATAAGCATTCAAAGTAAGCCAACAATACTTTTTTATGAGTGATATTCTTGATAACGATTAAACGCTATTTCATATACACTCCGTGATTTTTCCGGCAGAAGGGAGTCCACGATATTTCGCGTAATTTCTTCCAAATCAGAAGGTAAACTACCAGTTTCAGAATCACTCATTATTATTTAAAATATATTCTATTCTAAGTGAAAATTGTGTTTGACAGTAGATAAATAAATATTGCCGTTACAACCTGACGTTGTCAAGGAAATAGCAAAGCACAGCTCACTAACCTACTAATATTTTAAACTACACATATATAGTTTGGCAAACATAACTGAAGCTGTGAAAGGAATGCGGTCGAAAACATTCGTTATTGCCACGATTAACTATGAAAAACCTAAAGTGCTAAGTATGTAGTGATAATCATTAGAAAATGGACTTTTTATTATTAACAATATGTCAATAATGATTAAACGTTAGTTCTCTAATGTGCTTGTTTCATTGGATTTTGTCTATTAACATTATTTTTCAATTTCTGAATATTAAAAGATGAACACTGTTCCAAATATGTTAAGGGTTTCCTTCAAGCCGGCAACGTCGTGCGAAAATCATAATTACCACGCCCTCCTACTAACTCAATTGGTGAATATTTATCGAACCCCCGTTGCTAGGTAACCACCTGACTTCCTATTGGCAAGCGCGTGCGTGTGCTCTTCCCTCTCACTTCGACAATTGATTGACATTGATTATCCAGTGGCGTTTATGTCAGTATTCTTACCTTCGTATTCTCAGTTTTACTTGGTATCTTATTATTTCGTATCCATATTGAATTCAAGTACGATTTTTAACAAATAGGTACCGTGTTTTGAAAAATACCTTACCTTTAAAGCAAAGCATAAATCAGTTTATATATATAATTATTATACATTTAATAATTATTATTATTTTTAATACTTTTATAAAATAGGTACCGTACGCTATTGGTACGTTTATGACAAATATCGGCCATGTTTCCTCCCCCCTTACCGATGCCCCGTAGCATTTTCAGTAGTTATTTTTAAATTTGACAACAGTGCCCGGAGGCTAGATTCTTTCTACATCTCGATACCATGCAGGTGCTCTCAACACAGTTGCCATTTTTTCGACCAGTCCAATTGCTTAATACCGTAAAAACTATTTGAAATGTCAACACTCTCAGGAGGCTTGTTTCAAGCTGTCGCGGAATACGAGTGGACAACAATACATCGTGTTACGTGGGTATATTTGTGTGATTAGCGGGAATAATTGTTCAAGTGACGCCACGCGAAATAAAGGTTAGAATTAGTTTGTTCGGTAAATTATCAAAATTTAAAATGAGTTCTTGTTCTAGTTATTTAGTTGCTGACTTTTTAGAAAATCCATTTAGTACATTACCATAATGACAAAAGAGTGTTTTTTAAAAATAAACGGCCTTTACCGGATTTGAAGGGATTTAGTGTTGTCAGATCGATCATTTAATGCTGACAATTATAAAAAAATATTTATGGTTAACGGGATCTGAGGTACACAATAAATGATATTGCTGGAATTGTTTACTTTTTACAACTGATAATTCTTCGTGTTGGGGCCGCTTGGGTTACAATCATTTGAAAAATTTATCTCGTGGTCTAGACCGACATGAAAAATCGCAGGAACATATTACATCGAGTATTAAGTTTAAATTAACCGGTAAACAAAATATTATTAATGTGGTTGATTCTGCTCGTACACGCGAAACATTTCAACGATTTGCTTTTGTAATGGCGGGACATTTAAACGGTCTTCAAAAAAAATATAATCAGTTTCGCCTCAGGCTATTTTCACCCATTGTTACGCTCACAACATGAATTTGGTTTCAAGTAATGCATGTAGTTCCATTAAGAGGGCCCTCCGCGCAGGTGTATAAACCTTAAAACTTACACAAAACTTGTTACTTATCTAGTAATTTTTTGGTTCAAAATATTTACGATTGATGTCGCTAGTAGTACCGAATCGGCTTTTATTTATGCAACTTATTTTCTCTCTCTCTTTTTGTCTTTCCACTCTTGACCGTATAGGTATAAGTATCGTATTTATCTAAGCTCTTCACGATTCAAACAAACTTCTCTCCGGATCAGATGTTTCGATGTTTTGGTTTCAAACAAACACAATTTCTGCCAGCAAATATTTTTATTTTCAATCGCAATAGGTAAATTATGATTTCATTTACCTATATGCTATTTTTACTCAACAGCTAGTAGGTATGTTTATTTTACCTATAGGTATTCTCGTTACTTCTTTAATTTTTTTCTGTACTTTTATAGGTTAATTTTGAAATTAAAATAATATTCCAATCATTATCGTCGTTTCTCTATATTTTCAAGTTTTATAGGTATATCGAGATTTATAATTTCCATTTATTGAGAAGTAGGTAAGTAGGTACCTAATGATAAAATACAAAGCAAACCAAGCCGACCTAACAAAAATCCATTGGAATTATCTGAATGAAAAAACACTGCAAAAAGCTAATCTTGTGAATATTTTCAGGTGATATAGATATAATATATACAACATAACTTACAACCCATTATTAATTATTACGGACCATTTTTCATTTTTTTAAAATAATTTATTGAATACGAAATAAACTAGGTATAATATATACATTAGATATCAAAATTTAAATTAGATGTGATTTTTGCTCGTCTCAAGTAGGTAGGTAGGTACATTTATTTTGGACAATTTCAAAAATTATAAAGAAAAGATGTTTAGAATTAAAAATAACTTCCAAATATTTAACACTTTGTTTTCATCAAAATTTTTTTATTTCACAGAAAATGTCGAAAAAATTATTGTTTTGATCTAAATAAACAATATTGAATACCTATTTGAAAGTTATTTTTAATTCTAAACATCTTTTCGTTTTTAAAAGATTACTTATTTTAAAATATATTTATACCTACAAAAAGGAACTGAATTTGACCGAGCTTTTCGCTAAAACATTTTAGAAACTTCAGTTTTTTTACCCATTTTACGGACCTACCCTCATTTGAAAAATATTTGAAGCCACATAACTTTGTACCTACTGATAAGATAAGAAAACAGATTGAAGGGAAACATAAATAAAGCTCAGATATTTCAACTCTTCCAAGTCGAAGAAGCGCTATTGCCATTTCTAGAGTAGGTAGACGAAATTAATTTTTTAGTCTTCCTTTGTTTTACAATATTTTTCTAATCAACAACTAACACTATTACTACGACATCCTTTAATAATTATTATTTGGGTTCTTATTTTCTTTCATTGTTTTAAATGCTTATATAATCAATTAATTTGCAAGGTAATTTCGACTAGGTATATTGACAAGACAAAGTTACCTACAAAACATTTATGCTTCGAAATTTTTTAAAATGTAATGTTACCTACCTCATTCATTAATTTTATTCAACAATTATTATTACCTATGGCAAGCTAAAAACTAGATAACCATCCTCATCTCTTTTTATCGTCGTAATGGAGAGGATTATTAAATTGTATCTAAGGATTTCTAGGGATAATTTTTACATTTGGCATCGAAGCTTTAAAATCCAAAAGAGCCAAGTAAAATCGTAAAATACAGAATGCTGCATTCACAACCGATGTTGCCATGTTATACGAAAATCCTCAAACAAGGAGAAATTTTTTTTTAACAAGAAAATCTATGCACGTCATAAAAGATATTAGGTATATTTTTAGGAACTTGCAATATCTATATAGTGACCATTTGACCTGTATGTTAGGTTTCTTATGTTTTCAAAATTCGATATTCGACTTCGTACCTACCTACAGTGTATTAGTCATAAGGCAAATTGTGATTAATTTTTGGGTTTCCAAAATAGAAATATATCAGGTAAGTATGTGCTTATATTTTGTTATTGTTTCATTTCAGATAATTGTAGGTTTTTCATTATTAGTTTCTCGTTACAATATCTAGGTAAGTAAATTCAACATTATTTTTATAGTTGTGGCAACTATGTAAATTCTAAACATTTACGTTTTATTGTGCAAAAACTAACAAATTCGACTGGGTAGGGGTAGCGTGTGTTTTTAGATCCAGGGGCAATCGGCGGGCAATTGAATATAACCAGAATATAACCAAAGAATACACCAAAATAACTAATAGTCACAACACAACGGGGTTGTGTTGTGCTAATAGTAGCAGATGTTACTTTGTTGTGTATATCTGCGATAATATAGATCTATATATATATAGGAAATTGAGATAGATAGAAAAATATGGGCCGAAAAAATGCGACTGAATCTGAAGCAATTCTATACAGAATGTATAGCTCCTGAAATAATCAGAAATCAAATAGGAAAAGGACAGAAATACATTGACCTCCCTTATATCAAGCAAGCAATATCAGAATATGAGAAAAAGAAGTCTGGCAAGACAGAATCCAGATAATTAGGGCAAAGATATGGATGCCGATACTAATGCGTAAGTAAAAACACTAACAAGACATTTTAAAATGAAGCCTGATGTAACTGCCAGCACAGGTCCAAATAATATTCCATATAGCAGTGTTCGCTATAACTATTCAGTAAGTAAAAAAGTGTCAACACCTATTTAGAAGAAACATCTAATCTTTATATTTCATTTACAGTTATGATTATGTAATTAAAACGAAGCCTGATGTAACTGCCCGCACAGGTCCAAATAATATTCCATATAGCAGTGTTCGCTATAACTATTCAGTAAGTAAAAAAATGTCAACACCTACTTAGAAGAAGCATCTAATCTTTATATTTCATTTACAGTTCTGATTATGTAATTAAAACGAAGCCTGATGTAACTGCCCGCACAGGTCCAAATAATATTCCATATAGCAGTGTTCGCTATAACTATTCAGTGAGTAAAAAAATGTCAACACCTTAGAAGAAACATCTAATCTTTATATTTCATTTGAAGTTCTGATTATGTAATTAAAACGAAGCCTGATGTAACTGCCCGCACAGGTCCAAATAATATTCCATATAGCAGTGTTCGCTATAACTATTCAGTAAGTAAAAAAATGTCAACACCTACTTAGAAGAAGCATCTAATCTTTAAATTTCATTTACAGTTCTGATTATGTAATTAAAACGAAGCCTGATGTAACTGCCCGCACAGGTCCAAATAATATTCCATATAGCAGTGTTCGCTATAACTATTCAGTAAGTAAAAAAATGTCAACACCTACTTAGAAGAAGCATCTAATCTTTATATTTCATTTACAGTTCTGATTATGTAATTAAAACGAAGCCTGATGTAACTGCCCGCACAGGTCCAAATAATATTCCATATAGCAGTGTTCGCTATAACTATTCAGTGAGTAAAAAAATGTCAACACCTATTTAGAAGAAACATCTAATCTTTATATATCATTTACAGTTCTGATTATGTAATTAAAACGAAGCCTGATGTAACTGCCCGCACAGGTCCAAATAATATTCCATATAGCAGTGTTCGCAATAACTATTCAGTAAGTAAAAAAATGTCAACACCTATTTAGAAGAAACATCTAATCTTTATATATCATTTACAGTTCTGATTATGTAATTAAAACGAAGCCTGATGTAACTGCCCGCACAGGTCCAAATAATATTCCATATAGCAGTGTTCGCTATAACTATTCAG
The DNA here is from genome assembly GCA_947563755.1 of Lochmaea crataegi. Taxonomy (NCBI): domain Eukaryota; kingdom Metazoa; phylum Arthropoda; class Insecta; order Coleoptera; family Chrysomelidae; genus Lochmaea; species Lochmaea crataegi. Next base: position 38,439,544 of record OX387425.1, on the reverse strand, counting down.
TAAGTAAAAAAATGTCAACACCTACTTAGAAGAAGCATCTAATCTTTATATTTCATTTACAGTTCTGATTATGTAATTAAAACGAAGCCAGATGTAACTGCCCGCACAGGTCCAAATAATATTCCATATAGCAGTGTTCGCTATAACTATTCAGTGAGTAAAAAAATGTCAACACCTTAGAAGAAACATCTAATCTTTATATTTCATTTACAGTTCTGATTATGTAATTAAAACGAAGCCTGATGTAACTGCCCGCACAGGTCCAAATAATATTCCATATAGCAGTGTTCGCTATAACTATTCAGTAAGTAAAAAAATGTCAACACCTATTTAGAAGAAACATCTAATCTTTATATATCATTTACAGTTCTGATTATGTAATTAAAATGAAGCCTGATGTAACTGCCCGCACAGGTCCAAATAATATTCCCTATACCTAGCAGTGTTCGCTATAACCATTCAGTAAGTAAAAAAATGTCAACACCTACTTAGAAGAAGCATCTAATCTTTATATATCATTTACAGTTCTGATTATGTAATTAAAATGAAGCCTGATGTAACTGCCCGCACAGGTCCAAATAATATTCCCTATACCTAGCAGTGTTCGCTATAACCATTCAGTAAGTAAAAAAATGTCAACACCTATTTAGAAGGAACATCTAATTTTTTATTTCATTTACAGTTCTGATAAAATGGATTGTTTAAAACTTTTGCTGAAATGAGTTTGGAATAATTTTGTTAGTAAAAATATTTATTTAGAGTATTTAGAATTAAATTGTTTTTTTTTCAGTCTTTATAACTATATGGATCAAGACTTCAGTATGTCGATGGGTGTCACCACCCCTTTGTGAGTGTAGAATCGTAAAAAATGGATAATTTTATAAACTTTTAATTTTCTTTTTGTTCTGAGGAGAAATGGTAGAGAAAAATGGAAGATGAACTTCAGTTGCTATGTACTAATAAATATGAAGACAAATACATTAAACATAATGTAATAATAATTTTATTTATTTTTATAGAATATTTTTGATTTGTTTCTTTTCAACAAAAACATACATACACCTAATTTTTTTTGAATAATTAATAAGGATCATTGAAAAAGCAGACATGTTTACCTAATTAATTAGCATTTCTTTCTGTATTATAATTAATATTTTTTTTTTTTTTTTCGGGCCGAGATGGGAAACTCATGTTCGAATGGGTCCAGGACCCAAACAGTGTTGGACTCATCCCCAAGGAGATGCCTACCAACCAAACCCACCTCAAACTCGCCGTTACCCCCGCCTCGGAATCACTACCCTAGCATACTTCGAGACAGGCGGCGGTCCCTCGCACACTCTCCGCTCACACTGTCATCTTCTCCCTCCTATCACTCCTGCCTCTCATGCCATATCGAGTCCTTCTCTCCCCCTTACCATGCTCTCTACTACTCCACTCACCTCCATCCATTCCTCCTCCCCCCTCAACATTATCTCCACCATGTTTTCCCAGTACACCGCCTCCCCTAGTTTCCTCTCCAACTTCTTCAGCACTTCCTCGTTCCTCCAGCATCTAAACACATGCCCCACATCATCCTCCACTTCACACCTCTCGCACACACCAGTCTCTCGTTTCCCAATCTTGTGTCCATGTGAGCACTTGTGTCAAGAAGTAGTTCACCTCCCCGAATTTCCGGTCCATCCAATCTCTCCTATTCCCAATCGCTCCTTTTAGCGCGCCCTCATACTCCTCCCACCTTCTCTCCATTTCCTCCTCCATCCATTCCCGTACCTCTTCTTTGGTCGCACCCCTCCAGCGTTTGCTCCTAGCCCTAGCCAACACGTCCAATGGGTAGGACCTTGCCAGCACCGCTGCTGCCAGTCCACCCACTGTCCTGTACCCCTGCACCACCCTCAGCAGTATCCCTCTCTGCACCCGCAGAAGTGGCCTAACCCTCGCATTCACCCCCGCTCTTTCACCCCACACCTCCGCACCGTACAGCATACTCTGCTCTACCGTCCTACCAATTACCCTCCTCTTCCACTCTCCCGGCCCTTTCACATTACACATCAATCTCCCCAGCCATGCTGCCCTCACTTTACCCTTCTCTGCCGCCTTTACCATATGGGTTTTGAAGGATAATTGGCTATCCAACCACACCCCTAGGTATTTCACAGACTCCTCCATGCGAATTATCCTTCCCTTAACCATCACCCCCACTTCCCTTGCCCTGCTCCGTCCCTTCACTAGCAACCCCACCGTCTTCTCTTCCGCCACTTCCAGTCCGCACCGCTCTATCTTCTCCACAATCTTCCTGCACATTCTCTCCGCCTTTCTTTCTATCTCCGCCTCTCCCTTTGCCGTACATACCAGACACACATCATCCGCATACACCGTAATCTCACATCCCTCTTCACATACTATCCCACAAACCTCATCAAACACACACTTCCAGAGCGTCGGTCCAAGAACCGAGCCCTGAGGCACTCCAGCCTCCATCTCATATCTCCTCCCTCTGGAGTCTATAATCACACGCCCCGTCAGGTAGTCCTCCACCAGGTTAACCAACCCCTGCTCCACTCCAAGCCTCAGCAACGCGTTCAACACTGCCCGTTTGCTGACACTGTTGAACGCGTTCCCGACGTCGAAGAACACGAGTAGGGCCAATTTCTTCTTCCTCCAGCTGCCCTCCCTAGCTCTTTCCACCAAACCCATCACCTTGCTCAGTGCCGAGATGCAAGATTTCCCCTTCGTGAACCCATGCTGGTTTACCCTAAAACCCCCATTCCTACCAACTTCCTCCTCAATCCTATCCCTTATTATCCCCTCCATCAATTTACCCATACCACACAGCAGGCTGATAGGCCTATAGTCCCCCGCCCGCTTCCCCTCTCTACCCGCCTTCTTCATCAGTATCACCCTGGCTACCTTCCATCCTTCCGGGAACTCCTCCTCCCTCAGCACCCTGTTGAATAGTTCCCAGAAGTACTCCCTATTGTCATCCAACAGCTTCTTCACCATATCACCCCTCAGGCCATCTATCCCTGGGGCTTTTCTCACTTTAATATTTCTCCCCCAATCTTCTACCTCCCACTTCTCTACCGGCCTTATCCCCCTCATTTTCACTACCCCCCTTGTATCTTGGATTTCCTGAATTCTGCCACCCACTCCTCCTTCTCCCCCTTTGAACAATTTCTCTATAATCTCCTTCTCCCAATCCTCCTCTAGAACCTCGTTTCTATTTCCACCCATCCTCTTCACCGCTATCTCATACGCCTTTCCCCATGGATTGTTTTCCAATTCCCCCAGTAACTCTTCCCACTTCCCTCTTTTTTCCCTCTCCACTCTACGCTCCAGTTCCTTCTTCTTCTCTTTATATCTCCCTCTTCCCTCTATCCTTCCTCTTCCTCTCAGCATCCGTCTTCGTTCTTTCTTACACTCCCTCCACAGCTCCTCTATTTCCTCATTCCACCAGTAATTGGCCCTCCGCTCACGCCTATTGCCCCTCTTTCCCTCTCTTTTGCAGCCCTGTATCACATTGTACAATTCATCTGCATCATGTCCAGGTCCCCTTCCTATCTCTTCTCTTACTTTCTTCCTCATTCTCTCTGCCTCGGCTTTCGTCCACTTCCATTCCCACTCTTCCACTAAATCCTTTCTCTCTTTCCTTATATCCGTCTCCACATACCTATGTAAGCTCAAGCTTTCCTCATCCTCCAGCACCCCATAACTAAACACTCTTTCCCACAGCCATTCATCACATGCTGTTATATCAATGAATGATGAACCCCCGTCACCCCTCACGAAGGTGGGCAGTAGTCCATCATTTAGCACCACCAACCCGTTGGATGTTAACACTTCCTCAAGGATCTCCCCTCTCCTGTCCGTTTTCTACCCCCCCCCCCCCATATAGTATTCTTCGCATTGAAGTCCCCTGCCACCATTCTCCTTATGATCCTCCTTTTTCCTTTTGACACCCTCAGATCGTCCTCTAATCCTGTCATGCTCCTCTCATATTCTTCCAGGCTGACATTTGGGCTTATATACACACTATACACCACCATGTCTCCCATTCGCACTACCACCCATCCATTTCCCTTCCTCACTTCATCCGCCCTCAATCCATCCCCCACCACTCTTATTCCTGCTTCTCCTGTATCGTCCATAATCCATCCCTGCTTCCCCACATATCTAGCATTCACCTCGGATCCACACACTACATCCACTTCCCTCCTAAAAATCACTTCATCCAATATATCATGCGCTATCCTGCATTTCCCTAAATTTATCTGTAACACTCTCCATACATCCCCTACATTCCTCCTTCCCGCGCAATGCTGTCCCCTTCCTCCTATTTGACCAGACTCGTCCCCTCTGAGGGGTCCAGAGGGTCCCTCCCATTTTTTCCTTCACCTTTTCCATCGTCTCCTTCTACTTCTTCCCTTCCCCTACTACATTCTATCTCCCCTGGCCTGTGTCCCCTTTCCCCACATACCCTACAAAGGAAAGCCTGCCGACAGTCTCTCGCCATGTGATCCTCGCTCTTACAAAGCCAACACTTACTCCTCTCCTTGACTACCTTCACCTTACACCCTGCTACTTTATGGCCCTTTATCCCACATCCAAAGCATCTGTCATCCTCTCTACCCTCTATAATATTTACCCTGTTCCACCCCAATCTAATCTCCTTTTTTTTCAACAAGGCTACCGCTTTTTTTTCCATTCCGCCCTCACCACCGCCATTTTCATCCCGTTCCTCTCCCTTACCACTTTAATCACCGTTGTCCCTTTCCCAATCAAATTCTCTATTTTCCCCCTCACCTTTTCATCTTCCATCCACGGTTCTATCCCTACCATTTTAATGGTTTTTGTTCTCCTCCCCGCTTCGACCACCCTAGCTCCTGTTACCCTTCCTACCTCCCCCAGAATTCCCCTCACCTCAACCCCCTTCTTTGCCTCTATTACCACCTCCCTATTTCTTGAGACTCTGAGTCTATCCACCCACTCCCCTGTCATCTCCCTCAACCCCTTCTTAAAATCCTCTCGATCCCCTCCTGATCAACTTCCCCGATATCCTTCAGGATTATCGCCCCATTTCTACCCTCCTTTTCCTTCTCCCCATCTGTATAGATTGTTACCTCCGCCACCTCTCACCCACGCCACCATCTTCTTCAGCACCTCCACCTCTACCTGCTCAAGCCTGTGGAGTCCAATGCTGTCCCCGCTCCCCACTACCCCAAACAGTCGACTCATCAGCTCAAACACCTTTTTCTCATCCCTACAATCTCCCTCCATCCGACAGATCAACTCCTCCGTCTTCACCCTTACCCCATTCCTTTCCGTAGTGCGTACCTCCTTGACCCACTCCATTTCCTCTCCTTTTCCCCCTAGCATCGGGTACCTATCCCTAAACATCCTCTGTATTCCCTTCTCCATTCCACTGTCTTCCTTGGTCACCCATACCACCTTTACCTTTTCATCCCCTAATATTGGATTTCCCACCTTCACCTCTATTCCCTCCCCCCCTTTTTTTTTTTTTTTTTTTAATTAATATAATTTATAATTAATATGAAAACTGCCTACTTACTCTGTACTTCAAATTTGTAATACTACAATTAAACAAAAAGATTGCCTAAATAATTTGTTTTTGTTTTCAATAAAAGAAGACATTTTTGGTATAATTTACTTGAATAATTAGGATTAGGAAGAGTCAATGGAAAAACAGGCATGTCCGTTCATTACAAACTGGAGGAAAACTGCAAAAAGTATTTATAATAACATATTGATACATCACCTGGAAAAATTGAAGATCAAAAATATATAACATTTTTATTCCTGTGTTTCGAAAATAAAAGATTACAACAGAATAGAATACGAAATGTCTATTTTGGTCAATTAGTAGAATGCATTTATTACTATCACCAATGTAGTTTTTCTCACTAACTCGGGTGGCCAATGTATGTATGCTGATGAAGTCTATGGTTGTGTACAGGTCCCCGGAGGAACCAAAAGGCCCCGATATGGGAATCAATAAATATAGGGCACTTTTTTGTGGGATCACTAGCAGTAGCTAAAAATATTTGTGGTTAATTTCACACCTATAGGCACTAAACACGTTACTTGTGATGGAGCACATGTGGAGTAAATATAAAGGGCATTTACGAAGCACAAATTTACTTTTTCAGCATGAAGATTATTTTATTATAACCACTTACAAATACTGACAAGCTATGCTATAAACAATAATAAATAATTTGAAATATTTTTATGGACACAAAACCGTCATCATCTGTCATTGAAGTTCCATACAGCGCCATCCATCAAGACGGTGGAACGTCTGAACTAATGTTCGTTTCCAAAATTTTGTATGCAACAAATCTCAAAAAATACAATGGTTTGAGATTTCATATTTTCAGAATCGAATTCTCTAGGCTTTCTTTTGGGGATCAGATCTTGGCGTTCAAATTGGTGACCACAAATTGTCAAAACGGTCAAAAACATACCATCACATAATGGCTAATATCTTTTTTAAAACAATATAAAACTTAACCAAAATACCTGATCCCTAAGACAAAGGCCCAAGTTATATTGTGTTAAAATTTCAACACTTAATTTTACTGCGTTCTTTAGATTTGTTGTTTACAAAATGACCTAAATTTTGTTGCAAGTCAGGGGTGCCAACTGTTTTGAGCTGTCTAATTTAGGAGCGCGCTCTTAAGGAAGTAACATTTTTTTTTCCAACTTATCGTCTTTTTCAAATTTTTTTAGCAAATCCACCAAACGAACTGAAGTTTTAAATAACATAGTAGGAAACAGAATTCCCTGTAATGCTCCAGCTCGATAGAATTTTACATCACGTGCAGTGTTTACCATCCATAAAAATAAAGACAAATTAATTGAAACATTTGATTTTATATTAAACAGTGATGATTTTTCAACAGATCAGGTTTCATTAAATGCTGCTGTTGGTTTAAAATCTTATTTAATGAAGAATTTTTTTTTTCTAGATACTTTTAAATTAATATTTGAACAAACTGATCTTATTTTTAAAATTTTACAACAAAAATTCACTGATATAATTTATTCAAGAGATCGTTTGAAACATCTCATTGATAAAATTTCAAGTTTCCGTAATACAGAATTTCATTTTAATATTTTATTTTTACTGATGAGGCTCTTCCCGCGAAAAGGAGGAAAACATATAATTTTGTAGACAAGAAACTACATTATAAACAACTTTTTTATGAAATTTTAGATACTATTAAAGGCCAAATTGAGATTCTATTTTCCGATTTACATGAATAATTGAAGTATTCGACTTGACAAATAAAAGCTTATTCGAATATTTTTCAAGAGTTTCCCAATACACTTTTAGATAACGTAGTTCTAAAATATAAATGTTTTGATAAAATAGCACTGCAGAATGAATTATGCGTTGTATACGCGGATAAATATATTTTAGGTCAGTACGACAGTCTCGCCGATATGATGAAATATATATAATAAACAATGATTTGCAACAAGTTTTACCTCAGCTTTATAAACTACTTTGTTTGACTGTCACCATTCCTGTCACGTCGGCATCGGTGGAGAGATCATTTTCTACTCTAAAAGGAATTAAAACTTACCTGCGAAATACAATGGGCCAAAATCGTTTATACAATGTTAGTTTATCTATTGGAAAAGATTTAGTAAAACACTTAAACAAAATGATACATTTTATGACAATATTATTGATCATTTTTCGCAAACTAAAGACCGAAGAATTCCGTTAATATTGTTGCGAGGTCACCAAGTCAAAGCCGGCCCTGTGCATCGATTGTAAATTTTGGTGGCTACGCCGGGGTTCTCCGCCAGCGTGTTCTCTCGAACATTCGAGTACAACGGTTTTGTTTGTGCATAGCGCGATCGCGTAATGTAATAGAACTTTCCAGAACCGATGCGGACTATATATACGCGGGTTTTTGAGTGCGTAGTTAGTTAGTTAGTTCGAAACAATTAGTGAAACGAAGACAGTACAGTTAGTTCGGAAGAATTAGTGAATTAAATAGTGCAGATAAATAGGGTAATATCCAAGTGGTGAAAATAAATTAGAACTAATATACCGTGTGTAAATAAATTGGTAGACATTGAGTATAGTGTGTATATAAATTAAGTTTAATACAGTGTGTGTGTTTATATAATGTGTGTTTAATAAATAGATAGTAATTAGCCATAGTGTGTATAATTTTATCCCACCGGTAAAAACTGTTTAAATAAATAATAAAAACATTACAATATATAAAAAAAATTAATAAAAAAAAACAAAATATGAAAAATTCCAAAAAAATATTAAAAATCCAAAAAAAAAATTAAAAAAAAACGACCAAAAAAATTTTTTAGCAAGAGAAACTCTATACCTCCACGTTGGTTCTTGCTGGGCAACAATTAATTTTGTCACTGAAGCAGCTGGTATGGTCGCTGCGCAAAGGTTATTAAATTAATTGGCTGAATAGAGTATATTTTTCAAAAACGTTTTATGTCCAGCCTCCTCTCTTAAAAAGTTCACGAGCCGCCACTGGTATTAGCATAATCTGACAATTTGAAAAAAAATGTTTTTCGATTTTTTTAAATCATTGAACTTTATTAATTGAAAAGCTCAGGGAAAAGGAGTGCAAGTAAAAAAGTGTATGTCTTCTAAGTAGAATATATGTATTTATAAGAGAATACAATTCATCTGCAAACTGTTGATAGTTCTATCACCGCATGCTACTACGTCATTGTTTATTATTATGGACCACTAATGAAAAAAATAGTACTGTCAGTTTTGACATGCCCAATAAGATTATTCTTAAAACTTATGACAAAAAGCCCAAAAAATATAACAATAGACCTTAGAATTAGTTTAAAACCTCATGGGCTCTACGTCACAGATGTGCAGATGACCAAAATCGGTACAACGCGGCAAAACCGCATGTGTAGCAGTAAAGTTAAAACGCATCGAATTGGTTAGATACATAATCGTGTTTCGCAAAAGTCTTGGGTAACGCGTTTAATTGATAGCTTTGTTAGTTGTTGTATGCAGTTGTCAGTATAGTTTAGTATTATTAGTACCATCCGGAACTGAACACCATCGAAAAAATATGGGCATTGGTAAAAAATGAGGTTGCGGCATGCAACACGACGTTTAAATTGGACGAAGTGTTGAAGCTAAAGGAGGAGAAATTTGCCAACGTGTCAAGTGAACATTGGCACAAAATTTGTGGCCACGTTGAAAAAACATAGCAAGATTATATGCAGAAAGAACATGTAATGGACGAAGTAGAAGATTTGATTATCAACCTGCAAGTCGACAGTGATACAGATTCGTATTTGTCATCAGACGAGGACAATGATGATGATTTGGGATGTACACATTTAGAAATATAATTTTCAGACAAAGTGTGGTTATTTATTTTATAATTTATATAGTGATACATGATACACTGCGAACGTTTACAACAGAAACCGTAAATAAAAGCACCCTGTATGCTTTAGGCATAAACGCTAGAACGCGTCAATTTTTAAATTCAATTGCCCGTCTTTTGACTCCATTGTTTCGGTTCTGACGTCATTAGAAAATCACTGTGACCTCAACATGACGTTTTTTTAAAAGTTATTTTATTAAATCCAAGTACCTAGATAAAATATTCCTGAAAATAAAAATATGCAACACTATGACCTTAAAGTTGATAGTTTTCGAGATAACAGGCTTTAAAGTTTAAAATAATCGAAGAAAGGAACAAAAAAACTAGTCAAACCTATTAATACAACATAAGTAATCAAAATGACAGTCTTTGATATTACCAACAGTTTTAAAGAATTAATTTTGACTACTTTAACATAATTTACAGAATTGTCAACATGCATGGCTACCAAGATTAATAAGATAAAGTACATCAATAATCTGCATGAAATTGACAATATTTAAAGCCTGTTATCTCGAAAACTATAAACTTTAAGGTCAGTGTGGCACACTTAGATTTAATAAAATAACTGTATGTTTCCATTTAAAAAAACTTCATGATGACGTCTCAGTGATTTTATAATGAAGTTATATTTAAAACAAAGGGGTTAAAAGAAGCACAATTAAATTTAAAATTTGCCGTATCCGAGCGTTCTTAGCTAAATTATATAGGGCGTATTTTCTTTATGGTTTCCATTCTCAACCTTCGCACTGTATAATAAAATGTGCTCCAAACTGTTAATAAATGGCATAGTGCACGTAAAAATTCCAAATGCACAACGTGTAATTAGTGTATGTATTCAAATTAACAGAGCCTTCTATAAAATAAATACCTGCTGATAGTGATCTGCTAATCCACCTAATTACTTATTATTTATAGTTAATGACCGATTAGGAGCTTATACTTAGACGTATTTGTCATGGCAAACTATGGATCGTTGGAGTAAATACCTATAAATAATAATATTATTTAGGTAATTTAATCATGGAATTCGTGTTCAAATTTCTTTACTTACTAAAAATAGTTAATTTCTATCTTTAAAGAGACTGGTATACGAATTATATTATATAATAATATTAACAATATGTTCCTACATACATAATTTTTATTTTTCCAATAAACACATATAGGCACGTTAAATATATCAATTCTAGTGTAAACAATGTTCTCAAAATAATAAAATATAGCTTTGCGCCACCCGGAGCGTAGTTAACAACCAGATGAATGGAGTAACCCAACTACCACGGGATATGCGATGTTTTTGGAATTGACGATTGGCCGATTGCCGGCCTGGCTTGGCGCACAGGTTTGCAGTTCCATATCCCATGAGATTATACACTAACTTTTCTACACCCAACCCAAATTGGAAATAAGGAAGTTGATACGAAAACCTTCCTGTAGGTATTAATTCTGTAGTAGTAACACTCAAAATGGTATTGTGGGTTGGTACAATGTATTGACTCTATTGACATATGTCAAATTGGTTGTAATGGCGGAATATGTTAATATTCATATTGATCTGATGATTTTTAGTTTGTAATTTCATAGAAGTAAAACTCTTTCTTTTCACGAATCAAGTATTTTATTACTACCACCACCAGCTTCCACCTCAAATACTATTTCCGAAAGGACTAAAGAAACAGCTGCCAAAGTAGAAATTAATGCTTCAGTTAAATAATGAAATAATTGTCAGTTTTTACAGTAATTATTAAATTATTCTTAAAAACTTAAACAGTTACGAAAAGTTTTTACATAACTACTTTTCATAACTGATATATGAAGGTTATGAAAAATGTGACGTTTCCTAATGTCAAGGAGTGACTTAAAGTGTCACATTTGATAACGGAATTAGATAAAATATTATAATCTGACGATTTCCACAAGCCGAAGTACAAAAATTATGATGATTGGAAAATTCAATTTTTCATAATTATTTTCGGGGGTAATATATTTAGTGTTACGATTATTATCGATGATAGATCGAGTTAGAGCCGATGAAGATTGAATGAGTGCGCAGCACGAGGTCAATCTTCTGATGGCTCTTGCGAGTGGTACCTTCGATAATTAATCGTAGCATGAGTTATATTTGGGGCGAGAATATAATGATTGTCATCAGATGAAAAGAAAAATTAAACTTAAAAAACGGCTAAAATCATTTAATTTACAAAATAATTAAAAATAACTTATTACTACAATACATATTTTCAACATGAAAAGTGCAATTTTCATAAATTGTCTGAGGATTACCGCATTCAGCGTGAGACACAGAAACGGTATTTGAAGCTATCTCGATCCATCTAGAGACTGTCTCGTTCCCCTTCCATCTTATTTATAATCTGCTCATGGCGTACCGACTGCATATTTAAATATGGTTTAAATGATTTTGCGTTGCTATGTCCACTTATCATCAGCAATTGTTGTTCCGGAATATCTACATTAGCTAAATGTGTTACAGCTGTTGATCGGTACGGGTTTGTTACTTTTTTAAACTGACAATTAACTCATTATTTTAATTCAATAGTATTTTAAGATTTATAAACATTGAAAACAACATTATTAAAGACACAGTTATTTAAAGTAAGTCCATTTTCTGGGTGAATATTTTCTTGAACTTGTTTTTTTTCCACCTCTTTATCAATTTTTAACTCTTGCTTTTCAACCATTAGTATCACTTGGATTTGTATGTCAGGTTTTTTTTTATAATAAAGTAGTACCCAAGGAATGCATCCAAGTACACGGCATCCATTAGTTAATAGTTCTATAGTTTCGTGAAAATTCCAAGATTTTCAATGTCCACTGTAGCGTCGATTAACCAGTTTGGGTCTTGGGGAATAGCCTTATTCTACTTGTTTTTCACATGAAACTCGATGGTGAAAACGGCTTCCATTCAAAATAATGAAGCCTATAATATGTGTCATGGGCTACCGGTCTATAAAGTAAGCCAGAGATAATTGAATTTATTTTAAATGTTCGAACTGTAACCCTAACGTATTTAATAGTACCCTAAACGTTGAATAAATTCTAGTTGGACCTTGTTTAAGGTGTCATGAGAAATGTTGTTTATTTATCCGTTTACTGAGAGACGACCTTATTTGGTGCATTTTCTAGTACCAGTTTCTTAAAATTTCTTTTCAGTCTCAATCGAATAATTATGATAAAGATACTGAATTTTCATAAATAAGCGATAATAATAAACCAACATAATTAATCGAAAATAAAAAAAATATTGCGTCGAGGATCTTTTGTGGAACTAACAAATACGAGTTTTTCATTTCCGTCATACAATATTTTTAATTCTATTGCGCCCGTGGTCAATATAAAATGTCCATTTAACAATTTTTAGCAATGTCCCCGGAATGCGGATTTTTACAATACGCCATTGGCATTTTTTTGTCGCTCCTAATGGGTTCATTCAATGGTTTAATTTAAACATTGTTCCCAATTCCTACGTTGCCAAACTGCATGTGCTTGTTTATTTTTGTAGGAGAAGATCGATGTGGCCTCACAGGCAGGTTGGATTAGATTGAGTTAAGTTATATTTTGAAAAACAGTGGAAACTCTCGATTTAATGTCATAGTCTTATATTTATATATTTTTTTATTCATTTAAATTCAACCTGGTCCAAAACTTAGCAACTTTAGAAAATGATGGAAATACTGCTAGGTATTGTTCCTTGGTTAGAATTAGAACTTTTCTCGAATATTTCACTCATACATGTTGTATCAATGCAACGAATGCTAAAATATTAAATGGAAATTCAAAAATTACAGTGGAAATTCCACGTTGCCATGACAACCGTTGTCAGAAAACGTTGAAATAATAAACATGAAACGTCAAAGAAAAGTTTCTCAGAGGTCATGAATCGATTCGGAGATATAACAGAACGGGAAATTGAGAATAGTAGTTTGTGCAACTAGTGTGGATATGATGGCCATATCGCACGAGGACGAAGTTTGAGCACGACGCCGTAGGCGGAGTGCTCAATCGTCCGAGAGCGATATGGACAATCCACACGAGTCGAACAGTATACTTTTTCTACGACCCACTTAAGAAAAAATCTAGAAAATAAACATTTTATTAAACTATAATATAACTTCAAATTAAAAATTTTTAATAATTTTACTATTATTATTATTTTATTATTATTTAGAAATAAAAAAAATTTAAAAAAATTTCCCAATGGGGAATCGAACTCTGATCTACCGCGTGAGAGGCTGGGATACTTACCACTGGACTACCGATGAATATAATAATCATATATCTATAACGTCAAATGTATTACATAAAAACTGACGTTTATCAGGAGTACCCTTAAATATTCAATTTATTCTGTTTCTATACGTTATACGTCTCCTTTGCGGCTAAGCGAATATCTGGTGGAAAATTATTTATTGATTCATCACTAGAATCACTCATTTTTACTAATATTTTTCTTAAAAACTATAGAAATATTTTGACAAGTTATTTTGACGTTTCTATGAAATTGAAAAAAGATTAGTGGGCGGGTACTAAACGCAAATGCTGATTGGTGGATTTCATATACGTTCCAGGATGTAGATGAAATCAAATCCGTTCAGTTAGCCGGAATGGCCTACATTTACATTCTGTAAATTGTGCGGAAAATGGATAATATACATGTGGGTGTAGAAAAAAATGTATTACGTTACTGTTTCAATAAATGAATAATTTGTTTTTTATTTAAATTTTTAAGTTAGAGACGTTTCATTATCTATCTGAATATAGTGGAGATATACAGTAATTTGTATTTTTATTCGAGAAATATTCTCCATAAATACCGCTTGTGCTTAAAAATTAACCGGATAATTTTTAAGCTCTCGTGGTATTACCCGCGATAATTAATTGTATGTATACTGGAGTGACATTCGTTGAGACCTAAAAGATCTATTGGGCCCCAATTCTTCTACTTAGTTTCCGAGGAAAGTCACAGAGACAAGTGTTTCCTTTAGACCCATTTTCTTAAGAAATTTCAGGAAATCTGCAGGCATCGGTTTAGGTATGTGTCTTATATATTGCTATGCATTCCGCAAGTATGTGAATGGAGGTTTCTTCTTCTATTCCACATAATTTACATCCTTCTTGTTCCACTTGTTTGAACTTTTTGAGGTGCTCATTCAGGCGACAGTATCCTTCCTGTCACGACACCTGTCAAAACTCTTAGTGCAGTCTTACTGGTTGTAGTCTCCCAGTAGTATATTTGATTGTCTTAGTCCTACTAGATTTTTCCAATGGTCAGATCAATCTCTTCGGCCTTCTTTATTTCTTCCGATATAACATTGGAGCTGATACCATATAAGGTTATACATATGACAATGAATCTCATCTGGTATATAAACTCCACAAGGCGGTATATGGTTTGAAGCAATCCGCCAAAGCACTGAATAATACTATAAGCGGAAAACTGTTGGAATGCGGATTTGAACAGAGTAAAAATGTCCCGTGCCTTTATAGCAAAATGGAAGAAGGAAGTATGCTATTATATGTTGACGATCTGTGATAAACTCAATAAACGTTTTTAAACTGTTGACTTGGGAGAAGTTTCTTCATTTTTAGAAATCAGAAGATGGAAGTTTTTTATTTGATCAAAAATTGATATTCTCCTTAGAGAATGTGGGTTGAAAAATGCTACATGTGTAGTTGTTACTCCAATGGTTACAGAGTACCCCAAATTCGACACAAATTTCCACACTGCTATATTTATCAACTACGACTCGTCCGGATGTATCACTAGCTGAGGGATATTTGTGCAGGAGAGTGAGTCAGCCAAGTCAAAAGGATTGGGATGCAGTGGAGAGAGTGCTCAAATACCTCAAAAGCACGAATAAAAATAACATAAAATTTAGTTCGAATACTGACTTGACTCTAAAAGGATTTGTTGACTCCGATTGGGCAGGTGATGTTTCTGATAGGAAATCTGCAGCTGGTTTCATTTTCTTACTAGGGAATAATGCTCTAATATGGGCTAGCAAGAAGCAATCTTCTGTGGCACTATCATCCACAGAAGCAGAGTATATATCAGCGGCTTCAGCAAGCCAGGAAGTGGTGTGGTTAAGAAGACTTGTTGAATATTTCAGAATTCATTGTAAAAATGCAACTGTCCTTTACGAAGAGAATCAAGGTTGTATCAAGCTGGCCAACTAATGAAAAGTCTAGCTGCAGAACAAAGCATATTGAGCATCTAAGAGATTTAGTTAGTTTTCAAAATTTTGAAAGAAATCGAAATATTTCGAAAATACTTCATTTTTGGTATAGGACATTGTGCACAAATTTTATCTAAAATTTTAAGTATAATTCGAAAATAGAATAAAAAATATTAGGTTCTGTTTAAAATAACAAAGGTGACGCCTACTTCCGGTTTAACCGGAAGTGCTACATTCAGGACAACATTATATTTGAACCCAGCGTCATCCAAAACCTACAGCTACGTAATTTCAGATTTTTAACATAACTGTATTCGCCGTTGCCGTTACTTTTAATCAAAAATTTTCGCGCAACACCCTGTATAAATCGGAATAAACATATTAGCAAAGATATTAGTATAGTAATATTAGTCAATCATATCGAAATAATATTTGTGTCATATATATCGATGACATATTTATGTAATTTAAGCAATTTATTGAATCAGTCACGCTAAGGAATAAAAAAAATAACTGCTGTAACTATTTATGTATAAATTACTTCGTCGGGAAGTTAAAAAAATAATAGAACAATGAAAAAGTTCAATCCTTTAGGAATGATTATCGAAGTAGCACGTTAAAGAAAGAGTTTGTTCGAATTAAAGAACATTTATAAAGCGGAAGGTTGTCTTCGTTGTGTCTTTCTTGATCTATAAGAACTGCTGAGAGCGAACTATATAATAGAGTTGTTAGAGTAAGTTTAAATCAATAACATCTTTCAAATTACTGAGCTGGAAGGTTCAAATGCTTGACACAATTTTTTATAATAATATTTAGTCCCAAGAAAATAAATCTATAAATGAGAATTTTGAGATATATTCCGGCATTTTTAATGCTAGTGTCTAAAATTAAATGGTGAAAGTATTTTTTTTTTAAATAAAAGTTGTAGAGAAAAAAATTTACTATAAAAAGGGTATCTTGATTTTTTTGCCATCATGAAAATTAAAGGAGAAAAATTGATGTATACCAATTTATTTGTAGTTATAAGTGAGTGAGTGAGTGAGCCTCAGAATCATGAAAATGTCTGTTATTTCTGCAAGACATCAACAAGAGGATTCTCGAAAAAAAAAATAAAAACAAGATTGTATATCCGAACATCGCATCTGCAAAGAGACCAATTCCTCGTGGTGACGGCAGTTTACCTCCAGTACCTCCAAAAAATATCGAGAACATGGAAAATGAAAACACTTTTGGTCTACAGTATCAATCGAGTTTCATCTCTACCTGTACATCTTCATCATTATCCACTTCATCTGGGTCTTCAAGCCCATCAAAAGAACCTTATTTTCTTAAACAACCTGATTTAAATGATCTCGTTTGGGACTTGGGGCTATCAAAATCTAAGGCTCAATTACTCGGATCAAGATTGAAACAGTGGAATTTGTTGGATAAAAGTACGAGAGTCTCATACTTTCGCACAACACAAGAATATTTTATGAGTTACTTTTCCAAAGAAAATGATTTAGTATATTGTAATGATGCTGCAGGGCTTCTTGAAGAACTGAGTTTTCCAGACATTTCTGATGAGTGGAGACTTTTTATAGATGCATCGAAGATTAGTTTGAAAGCCGTTTTCCTTCACAATGGAAATAAATACCCATCAGTGCCTCTAGCACATGCAACAAACATGAAAGAAAATTATGCAAATCTACAGGTATTACTTGAAAAAATAAAATATTCTCAATAGCTATGGAATATTTGTGCTGACTTAAAAGTTGTCGCTATACTTACTTGATTGCAAGGAGGATACACCAAGTTCTGCTGTTTTTTATGTGAGTGGAACAGTCGCGAGAAAGACAAACATTACAAAGTGAAAACTTGGCCACAAAGAAAAAGCTTGACACATGGACTTAAAAATGTATCTCAAGAACCTCTAGTGCCAAGTGACAAAAGTTTTCAATTTTTTGTAATTGTTACTTTGATAATATCATTTTTTAATTAAATATACATTATATTTAAAATATATCTGCTGTATTTAATTGCATGTTAAATTCCGTGTTTAGAGCACCGAATATGATGTTATTATGCATGAAAACATTGAGGAGAAAAAAAAATATTTTTTTTGCAGACCAGTGTTATTTATACCTTCCTGAAAATGGAACGTAAAAAAAATCAAATGATACTATTCAATTTATAAGATAACTAGCCTACCCGACAGACGTTGTTTTATTCGAACAAATAGCATACATAATTTCAAAAATTGCGGCAAATCACATAATTTTTAAGTTTCGATTTTAGTTAGTGATAATATTATATTATTCTTACCTCCGGTATTTTTGTATTTATCGGTAGAACAGCAAAAATTATAGTTAAAAATAAAACTGAAAAACACGCCTCGTAGATAATCGAACTAAAAAGTAAAAAATAATTCTTAATTTAAGAATAAAATGATTGAGAAAATTAAGATCGTTGTGGTAATAGCGTGGAGTGCTCGATATCAATTATTATAATGTCTTACTACACTCAGGTGCAAAAAATTCGATCCACGACTATTTTTTGGCAAAGTAGACAAAAATTTGACCATGTAAGTTTTGGATCGGTTTTAAATGTTAAAGGTATGAATAATAAAGACAGTTTATACAAGAAAATCATGTTGTTATGAAAACAATTGGCTTTATTCGAATAAAGGAAAAATGAAGTATATTTTGTAATCAAAACAATGGTTATAATGAAATGTTTAGTGTTATTTTTTTTTATTAATAATTTGTATTTCCTCCACGGACCCTTATAACAGCCTGCATACGTCTTGGCATAGAGCTAATTAAATGTTGGACATCGAGATGGTCCAATTCGTCCCATATTGCCTGAAGCACCACACTAAGTTCAGCTAAGTTGTTCGCACGGGGTACCCGTGATCGGAGTCTTCTTCCTATAGTGTCCCATAGATGTTCTATAGGATTGAGATCTGGACTTGAAGATGGCCAATTCATACGGACAATCCCGACTTCTTCAATTATTCATTAACGATTCTTGCACGATGTGGCCGCGCGTTATCGTCCATGAAAATAAAATTAGGCCCTACAAATGGAGCAAAAGGTACCACATGCTCATCCAAAATTGTTGTTATGTACCTTGCTCCTGTCATAGAACCTCCATTTACAAGAACTAAGTCAGTACGGGCCTCGGAACTTATACCAGCCCAAACCATAACTGAGCCTCCTCGGTAACTTATTCTTTCCGCAATGTTACATTGAGTGAATCGCTGTCCTTGACTTCTGTAGATTCTTTCTCTACCATCTGGTGTCCTTAAACAAAACCTGGACTCATCCGAGAACAATACATTACTCCAATCGGCGTCATTCCAGTCCTCGTGTTCCCTTGCAAAAGCAAGCCGAGCTCTGCGTTGTTCCATGGATAGCAGTGGACATAGAGCTGGCCTTCTGGAATATAAATTAGCTTCAGTGAGTCGTCGACGAACTGTCCACCTGCTTACATCGACATTTATTACTTCGCTCAGATGATTTGCCAGCTCAACTGACGTTAAATGTCTATTTCTCAAACACGAAGAAACCAAAAATCTATCATCGCGTGCGGATGTTGCCCTTCTACGGCCTGATCCTAGTCTCCTCGTGTAATTTCCAGTTTCGTTAAACCGCTGAATTGCTCTTTGAACTGCACAACGACTAACACCTACTACCTCAGCCGCATAATATTGGCTACGACCATCTTGAACTAAAGCCACTGCCCTTGCAGCATCCGTTGGTGTTAAAGCCATTTTGTTTCAATTAAATTAACAAAATAACAAAATAATAAGTTTGAATACTAATTCGGTGGGTTTGTTAGGGTCACTAAAATAACAAATGAATTTCTTGCTGCTTTATCAGACGTAAATTTCTGACAAAAACCTAAAATTTGTATTGTTTATAAAAAATGTCATAAGAAAAATAAAAATAATGTATATAAATTAATTATTTCAATTATACGAGGGTCTCTCTATATTTATATATGCCATATAATAAGTACCAAGTTTTAAAAGTCACAATAAATGGAAAATATACGATGGATCGAATTTTTTGCACCTGAGTGTATTTCTATTCCGAAATGCAGAGTTAGTGTATAAATGTAGTACAAAGAACCCCACGCTTTTACCACAATGACATTTCTCGTTAATCATTTTATTCTTACATTTAGAATTATTTTTTACTTTTTAGTTCGATTGCCTATAAAGCGTCTTTTTAATTTTTTTTTAAACTATAATTTATTTTTTACTTGTTAGTCCGATTTACTATAAGGAGGTTTTTTTAGTTTTTTTTACTATTATTTATTTACTTTTTAGTACTGGTATTTGAGTTAATTTTACCACATAATTAATGGAATTAATAATTATTTTTTTTTTGGGAAGTTCATGAATATTACAGTAGGTAGCTTCCTCGTTGCAGGCTCTGACTATTTCATTTGATGATCCAAACTTGAACAAATATACTTGTATTAATGTTATAAATTAAACTAACTGTTCCTAATTAATTCCACTATTTAATGAAAAAATTATGAAAATTATGAAAGGATATTGATAATTATTTCGATATTAATATAAATATCGAAATAATAATCAATAAGTATTTCATGATTTTCATAATTATTTCGATATTAATATAAATATCGAAGTAATAATCAATAAGTATTTCATAATTTTCATAATTTTTTCATTAAATAGTGGAATTAATTAGAAACAGTTAGTTTCATTTATAACATAATATGAGTAGATTCCACAAAGTAAGGGTCCAAACAGTAAATTCAAATATACTTGTGCTCCGCGTTAAAAATGTGTTGAGTGGCGTTTTATGCATTATGTTGTGTTGTTTACAGTGTAGCCAGTCTAAAGATAATTTCACAGTACTCCATCATTTATTCGTTTGGGTTGAGAGTGTTTTACACTTTATAATTCAATATACAGGGTGATTGATCACTGTGATAAAGCTCAGTAGGTCTGTTATCATAGAAGACACCGAAAAAAGTAATATATAAGAGTTGTAGACAGCTTTACGCTTCATATTTATAAATTATTTACAATGTTACGGAGTGTTCCATAACTCGATGCCAGATCAATGTTTTTTTAAATGTAACACCCTATATTTTACTACTATATTGTATTGTCACCGGTCATTAACGAGTGTGCAAAATTTCGAATTAATCTGAGCGTTCAAAGTGGGTAAGAATCGAGTTTAAAGGTTGCGTTACAAAGATACAAGTGAAGCTAATATAAAGCGTGTGCAAACGCAGATATTTTTCATAATTTTTGGAAAACATATTTAAAACATGATGGTAATTTTTCATTTTAATTCCAATTTAGTTTGGTTTGATTACTTTTGCTAAATCTTCAAGTTTATCAAGTGTTTTCCCTTAAAATGAACCACCAGTCAGTATCTGATGGTAAGGGTCACAGCACCTGATCAAGGTTTGTTCTTCTTTACGAAAGGAATTTTTGGATCGTTATCATTTTAGAATCAGACAATCTACGAAAAAGAGAATACTTGTCGCATATGACCTGCGCCTTGAAAGGGCACCCACTGGCCCATTATTCACCAGAGTATATAAGGCAAAGATTGCATTTTGCTCGTGAGCATGTTTTTAGAATAAAAAGATTGGGTAGTATTGTTCACCGATGAATCCAGCACCGGGATTCTATTTTACGATACGATCGCAACGGCCGACCAAAATTGACAATCAGCGATTCTGTTTTTCTATTAATCGTAGAAATACGAGTCGATTCACTCGATAGGTATGGACGAGTCGTATTCGTTTACTTATTTTGAAACTTATATGATATTTTGCATTTCCTGACATATACTAACCTGCGCATTCTAATTTCTAACAAAAAAATAAAAACTTTTATGTGTTTTCTGCCGATTTTTGCAAATATTTACGAAAATAACTTCAAGAGTCATTTTTTATGCAATAAACTATTATGCTTGATACAATGTTACCTATTGTGAGGGAGGGTCCTTTAATGGCAGAGCAAGCCCAATGAAATTTAATCCTTTGTGGACAACGATGAAAACTTAGAAATAGTGACCCCTTTGAAATACCTGACTTGCGATTTATAGAACTTTATAGATTAAATAAGTGGTAAGTTCACAATAGTCATCTTAAAAATGTTGATATTATTACTACCAATAATTTACATCTTTTAAATCAACTAGAACCCTTATAGCGCAGATCAATAAAAGGATTATTATTTCTCCAAATCCCAATGAATTTAGTTTGAGGGCTAATTCAGCCCATAATTTTTTCTGTTTATCCCCAATGAACCTGTCATTTGCAGAATCTCTATTTTTCTCCATAAATTGGAGAAGATAGAGAGATAACTACGACAACTACCCAACCTACCCAATACATTGGATCAACTGTTTTTGCGATTAGTAAAGATCATTGTCAAGAAGTGATGAAGACCAGAAGAGGCAATACTCATATCAGTTTAATTTTTTTGAATTATTTTCCAATTTATGATTTTTTTATGATGTTAGTTAGTCTTATTGCAATACATTGTGACTGAAATAATAATTTAAAAATTATGCGTCAATTTTGGTGCGCTTTTTATTGAGACTTCCCATTTCGACGATACACGGCAAGGGGTAAGTGCTTTTATAGTCGCTTGGATATCCGCGAAAAATTCTATTATTTTGTTTGTGTGATTGGTTTCCTCCAATGATTAAATCAATGGCGTACAGTTGCATAGGATCCTTGGTAGATTGATATTTCTGTCCTTATTTGTGACCGTATACATCTGCACCAGAGCTTGTTAGTGTGGTTCTGCTCGTAGTAGTTCCTCCTTACGTTTTTCCTAGTCATCTCTATTCGAAATTAGTACGGTATAAGGCAGGTCGTAGTTTACTGTTGGAGGTATTATGTCAGCGGCATTCCCAGAATAAGTTACCAATAGTGTCCATCAGCAATCTGCTCCGTATAAGCTTGTTCCGTCCATTTGGAAATATACGCAATGGTATATGTTGTCCATCTAGCCTCTCTATCCAAAATAAAAGAGTAACTATCACAAAGCAGAACACATCGACAAACTTAATAAGTTATGGCTTCTGACTTTAGTTTATGTTGTTTTATTATTAATTCGTGTCATTCGAAGGTTCAAGGGTGAAATAATTACGTCTAGACGTGGATTGTATATGAATTTTAAATAAATCATCATAAATATCTGGTTACGACTGAAAATATAAATGACACTGAGCACTTGTTTTGGGAGACAATAATGTCGTAAAACTAAAATTAACTTCAATAATATTTGGAGACAATCGTTTTTAATCGAAAAATTAAATTATTGGAATTGATTTTAAATTGGCTGTTCTGTTTTCTGACCTGTTTTATAATATATTCAAGAATTGCTGTAAACATGTGGAAAACAATACGACCGTAAGAATAACGTTTTAGTAAAGTTTAATTAGGGTCAATCGTACAAACAAACGTAATTCAAATTCGTTGAACCTTATTTCGGGTTATTTGCAAGTTTCAAACTGTTCAGGGTACCTTCGCTCAAATTTATATTAGAATTACAGATTATTCAAATTTGAAACAGCACAAATTCAGTCAGTAAGTTGCCAAAAGCACCGATAAGCGGTCCTTTGAAACTTTTTTGGAAATGTTTCATATACATAATGTAAGTATTTAAAAATCTATGGATTGTTCCAACTGACTTCGTATAAACTGTATCTACAACTTTATATAAGATTTCATCTACTTTGTAACATGTCTATCGACCTGTTTCGATTTTATAGAATGAATCCTTTTAATTACCGCTCGTCGTCACTAGCCACTTCCAATTATAGTTCTGTGATCTCAAATTTCAACCCTGATCATAAGACAATTGACGTCTGCCAACGGACGCTTCCATTTTTTCCAACGCCACGAGGGACACCCTTTTCCGTTACCGACTCTCTCCGAGGAAAGACACATTTTTTATCGTTTTATACCTTTCGTGTCTTAATAATTTTGCTGTGGTAAGCACAGCCCCAAGACCTAGGCTAGAATATAAGCCCTAGGCACGGACATAACACCAGGACACAGCAGTACAAATCCAGGATATCTACCCATCTTCTTCGAGATCTTCTCAAGACTTTGTAGAGGCAAGACCTACCTACCTCCTTCAGGAAATCACTTCATATTCATAAGCTAAGTACCTAAGTACAAATTCTCCTCTAATTTTTTCGTTTCCTGTGGCAATATGAATATATAAATTTTTTAAATTATTTTTTTATTTTTTCTAAATCCTCAACTGCAAACTTTTATTTAAATTTTACAAGGCGTTTCTACCTTTTCCGCCTTAGTTTTTTCATTATTATGTTTCCGACGTCAAAAAGGTAGTGGCGCCCTCAACTTTTACAACCTTCCTGTCATACTTGTGCGACATAAACTTGGGGTCGACTCACCCTTGAGAGGAGTCTCTAGCCGGAGCCCTTCAAGCTGGCGCCTCTTACCGTTACAACTTAATATTAATGTCAATTATCTAATCTCTATAAATATAGTTATGTAAAATTATTATTCTTACAAACCACCTGTAGTAACGCCGCTGTCGAGTCGCTTTAATTCAGCAAACTACTCTTTCTATTGTTTGAAGATTACGATGACCGATTCAGGGTGTGTAAAGTATGAAAGTCTAACTAAAGTATGAAACAACAAGAAAATATTCTTATCTGAAATTGTTATGAACAAACAATTCAATGTTTATCGTCTATCAAATAAACAACTTACACGTAATATATTTAATACATATTCATGGTGATGTTCAGAGGATAGTCGTGGTCTTATTCAATTTGATGTGACGCCACATAGTCTATAACCCGCGGACGATCCAGACGCTTCCAACAATACCTCAATTGTCAATTTACGATAAGTAGCTAGCTAAGTTATTTTGTTTAGTTTAAGAAATTATTCCCGATTACCGGGTGTATCGAAGCAAAGCTGCAATATAGATATTTTTTAAAATGTGTTAACCGTGCCCTTTCATTATATACCTGACACAATATCATTGAGAAAAATTTTTTCAATTAATTATTTTATATCCTCCGGAGGGCGCCATATACAATTTAATGTGACATCACACAGCCTATAACCAGCTTCCAACGATACCCCACTTGTTAAATTATGACAGGTAGTTTAAAAGGTATAAGGAGAGAGATATGTACTGGTTAAAATCATAACCCTCCTTATTGCTTTGCCGTAGTCGGGTAATGAAGAGGAACCCATGAGTGCAATGCAATTTCTTGAAAAATGTTGGTCCTTTCGGATCTAAATTGGCAAATCGGTTTGAGGTATCACATTTTTTTAGTCTACATAAAACGTAGATTAGGCAAAGTTTAGAATTCAAGTTACTATAAAAGTCAGCTCAACTCACCTGTTGCCACATGAGATCGTGAAACTCCGTTGAAAAAATAGCTGCGACGGCCATATGCGCACTGCACAAAATAAATCCGAAAATAGCGGCTACGTAACTCTTCAAAGGCATCATGGCATAAGCCAAAAATACAACGAAAACCACTTGCCATGTTCCTTCAGCGGCCACTTTAGCAGCTGATGATGTTGGGTAGAGCGGCAACGCCAAGGCGCAAAATGTGGCTAGGAAGAAAAGAACCACGTAGCAAACCCAAAGAAGATAGGCATCTTGCATGAATCTGAAAATATATGGCAAAAATAATATATTTAAAAAAACTTGGATGGAAAGAAAGTTTTATCTTTCAATTCACACAAAAATATTATTGATAAAATGTTCTGCATTACTTGTAGTTTCATAATCAAGTACAAAATATGAAATACTCCAAATGAAAGGTGTCATGGTTCTGCATGATCAGAGGTGGGAAATTCAATTGGATAATTTTCATTAGCCTACTATACTTCCTTCTTCTAATTAATTCGTTTTCTTCGATGAAATAGTGGAAATCTTTCGGTTCTTGCGGTTTTTGTAACATTCCATTAGCCATTCTATCAAGAAAGAACATCTTCAACTGAAGTTAACATCGATAAAATAATAGAAATGGTGACTGAAAATCGTCGAGTGAGAGAGGTAGCAACTGAAATTTTTGTGCCTTACTAATCAATTTGTACAATTTTAAACGATTGTTTTAGTATGAAACGCGTTGACGCTCGAAAAACCTTTTTCTGCACACCCCACATTCATGAAACACATTGTAATTGGTGATGAAACATGGGTTTAAGAGTTAGATATACACACCAGTCGAATACTTCCGGATAGATGCCTTCCAAATGAGCCGAGACCGAAAAAGCACGTCAAAATCGATAGAAAGTGAAAGTGATGTTGACCGTTTTTTTTTCGATTCGATTTCGACTTGGAATTCTTGCCAGAAGACAAGGACAGTAATTAAAGTATATTATCTAACTGAAGAACAAAGTTATACTAAAAAAACTCATGAATTGTGCACCACGATAACGCACCATCTCACAAGTCGAATTTCTGGCAAAAACTCGAGTAAATTTATTGAATAACTACCGTATTTCTTTGATATGGCACCGGCCGTTTTTCATCCTTTCCTAAAATTCAAATTACCACTTTTAGTCATTTCCGAAAATGCATTAAAAAAAGTATTTGATGATTGGATTATTCGTTAGCGTGCGTGTATTATTTCGGAAGGAGCCTACTTTGAAGGCGATACAATGAATTTGGATAAATAATACATATTTTTTGTTTCATTGACGATTTTCCGGAACATTTTTGATATACTAGTAGACCTTGTCACTGATATACTTACTTTGTATGTAAAAACCCCAACAACAACGCAAATAGTAGACAATGCGCGGCATGGTATACGTTTTGCGCAGTAGCTGCTTGCGCATACGCCAGTCCCAAGTTAGCCAATAAGAACGTCAACAAAACAAACAGTGCTACCACCGCTGCAACACTGCTATGCTGTAGTTTACAGATGTAACGTTGGTATAACTGTTCGAGTTCGTCGTTTTCAAAGCGGTGCGGATTGAGCAGCCTGGATAAAAGACGAGGCGAAGTCATAGCCTTGACGCTGTGATCCATTTTGGTTCTTTTGGGGTTTCGATGATTTTTGGGAAATTTTATAAAAGTATAATGAAAATATGTTCGGGTGGTCTTCTACGGCGAGCCATTTCTGTAAAAGAAAACAGTTATTTAGCTTTCAGTAGAATATTATCAAAAGTAATATAACGAAATAATACAACATAATTTATTAAAAAGAAGACTACAAATAGAAACATAACATAACAATATGCATGCAGCATTTTAATTACTATCCGAACGGTATTCAAAATGGTATGACGGAATCTTGTATTGGCATCGGATGTCAAATTTGTTATTGTAAAAACGACCATATCTAGATTCGAAAGCTGAATGTCAGTAAACAAGAGCCGTCCGTACTTACGCGTCACGATGCGTTTTCAGCCACGTGGGTTAGTTCACATTTTATTAAGTTTTCTATGATAGAAATTTAAATGTAGTTTTGAAAACTGAAACGTGCTCTTGCAAACATTTAAAAGTCAACAAATTAGGTGTAAATAGAGCAAAGGCAATGAAATAAGTGAGTTATTGAATATTGAGTAGTGTAAGCAACTTTCTATTAAGGGTTTCAGACGAATAATGTAGGTATTCACTTTCATAAACCATTTCTTTAAAATTTTTCAAATGTTATACTCTTTCAGGTCAATCATCGACTGTACTATTTTACAAAGCTATTTATAATTATTATCTATTTAGTTACACCATATCTTCAACAATTAATTGTTATAACAGAGACATTATTCACGAGTACAGCACAAGAATAAATACCAATATTTATACAAGCAGAATCATCTCTATTGTTTAGAGATTTTCATAAATACATCAAACTGTCTATACATTTGAAGAGTCGTTATCAGTCTTTGAACATGGTTTTGAAAAAACATAAAATTTTATTCATTGAAGTTAAATCAACTACGTATACCATGTTGAATTGAATTGTTTTACCAAAAAATGTCAATTACACATTAAATATAGTAAAATTTTAGGTTGTTTCGATTAATTTACCATTATGTATGTATTTATACTAGGGTGACATTCACTGAGACCTGAAAGATCTATTGTGCTCCCTTTCTTCCACTTAGTTCCAGAGCAAAGTCTCAGAGGCTAGTATTTCCTTAAGGCCTACTTCCTGTCGGAGTTTTAAGATATCCGCAGGATTCAGTTTAGGTATTTGCCCCTCTTCTACCCAGTAGTCTGCTAAGTTTTGTGCCCCAGGATTCTGTAATGCTATGCATTTTACAAGTATGTGAATGGAGGTTTCGTCTTCCATTCCACAAACCACCTGTCAAAACTCTTATTCTGGCTTAGGCACTAAATTGTTCTTACCTGGTTGTAGTTTCCCAGGAATATTTTAGCCCTACTTCATCCTTAACAATTGTCAGATCCTCTCTTTTTTCGGCCTATTTCTTCCGATATTGTATTGGAGCTGATACCGCAAAAGAGTTCCGGCCCCCAAAAGGGTGTTTCAGCCATTTCCCTGGCTAATTGATCTGCTTTTTTTTCTGTCATATTTCAGTGTGTTCTGGAACCCATAGTAGGGTGACGATGTTGTTCACTGAGTTTTTCTAGGCATTCCCATACCATTTTACAAGACCAAAGCGATCTTTGAAACGGATGAATAGAAAACTATGAAATTATAGGACGATGAATGGGATTGTGATCTGCATTTTTTGAGAACCCATATCGAGTGATATATCACAGAAAGGCTTATTTTTCATCTTTCCAAAAATATTGATAATGTACTTTACTACAAAATTGAACTAAAATATTAAAAATGCAATTTTAATCAGAATTTCATTTTACAAAAATTATAACAATTTACTAAGTTGCAGTTACTTCATTACAATAAGTGCTCAAATTGTTGACCATTTTTGGATCAACAATACATTCTCTCTTGCTTGCATCTCGAGACGTATGCGATCCTCTCTTCGCACCTTCGCCGTTCTTTGCCTTTCTGGGGGTCTTGTAGTTTGCACCTCTTCGAATACATCTTCAAATTACAAAAAAGAGCTATTCGTTACATTTATGGTTTAAGTAGTAGGACGCGAATTCTATTTTAAAAGATACCAAATTTTAACTCTTCCCGCTCTATTCATTTTGGAATCCGTGTGTTTGGTTCGAAAACACTTTCACTGCAAGAAAAAATTTCGATATTTATTCAACAGTGCCCACCTCTGATCTGGTAAAAAATTCCTTCACCTTCATTGCCAAAAAAATTATTCAATCAGCTACGTTTAGAATTAAAAGTGTCAAATACATTTAATAAGTTCCGATATTTGTATATTATATTATGTTTTGAAATATTAGTATAGTCAGTAGTTTTTAACTTTCCACTAAGAAAATCAATGATTCTCGAAAAATCGGGAAGTTATTGGTTTTACTCCGTTTTGCAAAAATCGAGGTTTCAACAAATCTCGACGTTTTGAAGCCCTAAGAAGCTTTCCTTTTCCTTTTTACGATGATGTCCGTACGTCTGTATGTATGTATGTATGTGTGTGTGTGTGTGTGTGTGTGTATGTAAACCTCTTATAACTTCTGAACGTCTTGACCGATTTGATCGCAGTTGGTGTCATTCGAAAGGGCTTCGCCAAACTTAGATTTCCTGTAAGTTGGAATCAATTCGAACCAGTAGATTTCGAGGAATTAGAAAAATGTGAAAAGAAAGTGAAAAAGAAGTTTTTTTTTCATTATTTCAAAATATCTCCGAATTGGCTGAACCGATCGAACTCAAAAACTAATCAGCTCTTAACCTTGAAAACCCGCATCGATCGCCTCCAAGTGCGTCAGAATCGGTTGATGCGTTCGTGAGATATCGTCGTCGAAAAAAAGTGTTTTTTTGTAAAAACTCCGAAATGTTTCATCAGATCCATTTTTTGTTTCAAATTTTTCATAGAGCTCAAAAAACTAATTCGATTGCCGCCAACCGGGTGAAAATCGGTTGATTCATTCAAAAGTTATAGCAGTTTAAAAATTTAAAAAATCGTGTTTCACCGAACTTTGATAAGAGCTTCGAAGAGCTCAAAAGCATAAAACAGCTACTTTTTTTTGTTGATACAATGACAACTTAATGAATATTATTTTATTGTAATTAATTTAACAAAAATTATATCAACTAATTATATTTATTATAGAAGTCAAAAAATAATAGTTCAATACTATTAAACGCTTTACAAAATTAGAAAAATTAATTTCCAAAGAGCAGACCGTCCACTAAGAAGCAACAACTACTTCTCGGGCTATATGCCCCGACAGACATTGAATTACACTTCTAAAGTAAACGGGGTTGGTATATCTGTTAAGATAGAATGGTTGGTTCTATATATCACGCTTTACTAATATGACAATTATTTACAGTTAACTGTAATTAAGTATATTTATTATATTTACCGGCCGGTGTAGCCGAGCAGTCTAAGGCATAAGACCGGCGCCTAGATCGGGTAAGGTACTGAATTCGAGCCCTGGCATGAACAGTTATACCAGATTGAAAATTTAGCAATTACTGTTTCATGATACTGTCATCAGACTTTTGAGCTCGAAGAGCTCAAAAGCATCGAGAGAGCTCAAAATAACACAAAAATCAAATTTTTGATCTAGAAGAGCTCAAAAACATCGCAACTAGCAACAAAATCGCATGCGTTTGAAAATTGAATTTAGCGGGAAGTTGCAGGGATGGCCTTTAGGGTCAACCGTTTTCCACATTTTTTTTTATATTTTGTTGTGAATTTTTATTTTTATATTTTATCTATTTTTAAATTATGTCGCTTTGTCCATAAAATTGTAAAATTTTTCATGACAATAAAGCTTATCTCCTCTCTCTCTCTCTCTCTCACACACACACACACACTAAATCATTTACGTTAGTTGATCGGTTACCACCTGAAAAAAATTAAAATAGCGACATTACGCCAAATGTTAAAGTAACAAAAATAGAATACTCTAAAAAATGTTACAATCCCATTCATCGGCTTGGAACTTGATAGGAATCTATTAATTAGTTTCCAAGATAACGCCTTTGTGCGATAATTTTTTGAAACCTAGTATAAAAATAAGTTTCGAAAATGATCTTTCATACAATTATTCATTTGATATTAATTTATCACCGAAAATACTGTATGATTTTTGTGGATTGTTGAAAGGAGAAAATGCAATGATTTTTTTCTTATTTTTTTATTCCAAGAAATAAATATATATACATTTATTTGTAGTTGGTTTCATGTCGCTTTTGCAGATAATATTCTGGCTACTCTTTATCCTACGTACCTCTATATTACCCAGTACAACATTGTCCTCTTCATAAGACTTGAAAGCTTTGACAAGCAGTTGCAGGTAGGGGTGAATTTGGTATTTTTTTAATAACAAGTAGGTATTGAGATCTCATAGCATACACGTGCGTTTAGATAAGAAAACTTAAATTTCTTCGTTTAATCAAATTGCAATCAAATTTTTATCTACATACTACTTTATTTGGTCTATTTGCATAAATTTAGTCAATTGGAAAACACAAAAGCTTTTAGCATTAGTGAAATACATTTTAGATTAAAAGAGTAATGCCCCTAAATGTCGGCAACACATTATACAATTTCCCAAAAAATAAGTCGCATGATATGGAAATAAACGACATGTCATTTATGCTGTCAATTTTTGTAACAAAATATAGTATCCGAACATTTTCTCAACTTTACCTACGAATATGTCTGTTAGTAGTGAAAGTGATGAAATTATGAGCACTCTGCCGGAGATATTAGAAAAACAGCAGATGTCAGTGTTTTGAATTATAGTCTAGTATAGTAAATACTTACTAGTTTTTGTATTAAGAAAGGTATAATGGAAAGTATCGTTCATTACACATCCATAAATGCTTTTCCCGTGCTTGCACGACTTCCCGTGTGAGGCGTAGCCGAGCACGGGAACCCGTAGCGCGCACACGGGAAAAGCCTATTTTCTGGACTCGTAATGAAATATACTATTTCATTATACCTTACTGAAAACCCTATCTTAACATGCCTATTAAGAGTACCGAAACATTTTCCAGTGCGAGCGCACGGGAAAAAGTTTTACTGTGCGCTAACATGCGTTATTGTTCAGTTCCCTTAGAAACACTAAACAATAATTGTGTTATGATAGCAGATGTCAGTGTTTTGAATTATAATTGTATTATGACAGCAGATGTCAGTGTTTTGAATTATAGTATAGCAAATACTTACTAGTTTTTGTATTAATAAAGGTATAATGAAAAGTATCGTTCATTACAAATCCATAAATGCTTTTCCCGTGCTTACACGACATCCCGTCGCGCGCACACGGTAAAAGCCTATTTTCTGGAATCGTAATGAAATATACTATTCTAGTTGGTTCACCCATCCTTATTGGGAGTATGTGTGCTTTCTCTTCTCCAATAGAGGCATATACCATAAGATTCTTATACATTTTCTATTTTTGTCTGATATTAATCTTAACTCTATTTTTTTAAATTATGATTCCCAAATTATTTTTTGGTGTTTAACAACTGTTTAATCCAAATCTACGTCTTTATTCTGTACATTTTTTGTATAAAAAAATTATTGGATAAAATTAAATAAAACAAAGGAAGAAAATCATCCACATTTTAATTAACGTGGCATATTCATACATTCATGCAAACTTTCTGTCTAAATATAACCTTAACGTATCATGCTTGTAATAACGTTCAATATCTAGCGAAAACGTGTGGAATTTTTCATCAGTATTTAACAGAAAATTACTAGTATAAATTTAGCTTGATTATTATTAAAATCCATGTAAAAACCACGTAAGAAACGTTACAGTTAAAAATAAATCGTTGTGAATGGCTATAAATGATGTCATTAACTTTCAAGATCCATATACTGGCAAAATAACAAATATTTACGGAGTATTTTGAATGTTAGTTTGACATCTAGTCGGGGAGTCGCAACCAATATTTTTCACTACAACGTTTCAACATTTCGAGAATTAATGCAAAATATTTATCTAAAAATTAATTTTTATTGTTTGGATGATGTTACCTGTCTATTCACAATTGATTAATAATTTTTTCTGTCAATTAAAAAAAAATATCATATTAGTGCATAATATTAATATCAGTGTTTGATTTATTTGGATTTGGATAATTGCAATCCAGAAACAGTTTCATTAAGATTAGCTTATTGCCAGGGCACTCGAGACGAGTATTTGAATCAACTTTTATATTAATATCAATGTTTTTTAATTATCAATAAATAATCTGTGTAAGTTTCCGTTTTCAGTGTCTTAGAGTAAATTTTGCTAGATGAATAAAGAGATTGAAGGCTTTTACTTGATAAATATTCAGACTACATACAAAGTGAGTTTTAAGTAAGGATCACCTCAATTATCTCGGAAAGGGATTTGCATGATATTGATAGATTTTAATAGGCGAGCGGCACACCCCCAAAAAGTCGTTTAGAAAACGAAAAAGTGACCAGATCACTTCTAATCGCTAAAAACCATGTTACTTTATGTTTTCGAGGGTGCTGAATACGAATATGACGTTTGTTTTTTTCTAAAATTGGGGGAACATTGTTAAAATCTACAATTAAGTGAAAAATTGGAAAAAAAAATTTTCGCGAATATCGAACTTCAACTCGCTGCCATTCACGGAATAATCAATATTTTTTCATAAAAATTTAATCACACATTTTTGAACTCATTTGCAAGGCAGTAAAACATACCCGAAGTTTCCAAAGCAATTTCCCACCGATCGGGAAATTTCGGAAAATTTTTTACTACTCTTTCTGACTTTGTGCATACTTTTGCAAAAGTTGAGTGACAAAGTTTTTGATTTTCAATTTCTACATATGTAGTCTCCAAGTGTAATATACAAGGAAGTTTTTCAGAAAATTTCAAATGTTTATTTGCAAAAATAAAAATTATACAGCGTCTTAAACCTCAGCGTTCTAGTCGCTCGACGCTTGCACTGGGCGCGTTTCTCTTGGATTTCATGCAGTGAGCGAATAATGAATCTAAAATTTTCTATTAATAATTTTTTTTATAAATAATGATACAATAAATAATAGTAGAAAACCATGTATAAATGTAAAAATTTATTCACTCTGTACATTCATCATTAACTACATTTACGTTATTAGTACATGAATCTCGGCAACTACATAAATCACAGCATTCCAAACTAGATTTTTTACAAGGGCACACGTCGGTAGAGCAAGAAGATTTTTGAGCACAAGAACAGAAGAAATTTTGTAAATATTCCATTGCTGATAATCCATTGTAAAAATCAGGTAACACATTCCCCTCGTCGATCAACCATCCATATTCTTCCAAGTTTTTTGTAAAAATCGTGGAAAATGTCGCCTGATTCCATTCGTTGATTTGCCAAATGCATCTCAATACGTGTTTTTCTAATGCAGGCTTAGAAGGTGGTAACTTATCAATACATGAATTTTTCAATAAAGCTAAATTATATCTTAATGAGTTAATATCTGTGCGAATAGCTTTAGACTTGTTACGTGAATCGTACAACACAGATAGAAAATTACTAACAATCTCGATGGCCCTTTCAATAGGAACGTTGCATAGATTGGCAAGATCACTCAATTCTTCATCTGACATCTTTTTTAACGCTACGTATGCAGTCTTCTTACCGATAAAAAACAGTGATGACGTCGTATCGCATCCAGTTAATGCATGCATAGCTATAAGTGATGAAGTTAAGGCAGGTCTTAGTTTTTCTGTCAAGAGGTGTATTGGGATGTATCTCCTGAAATCTATGCGTATTGAAATTTTGCCAGTATAAAACCAAACCTGTGGCTTATTTTGACAATATTGATAATTACTTAATAACAATAAAAATACATCTGTATCTGGCGACTCAACAATAATAATTTGCTTATCATTTATTTTACTTTGAACACATTTCACGTGATATATTAAACGAGTGTCAGCATCTATGTGATTGCAAGTATACATAGGATCTACTTTGCACATGCCATTTGTATCAATAACAAATGAATTTTCTCGTGGTTCCAATCCACCAGCTAAATATACATGTTTATTAGTATCTGTAAGCTCAATACTATGTTTCACTAAATTATCTTTTATATAAGCACATATAAAATTAGTTAAACTAGATTTGCTTTCATTGTTTGACAAAACCGCTTTCAAATCTTTCAAGGGTCGTAAACCGCGCGGATTTTCGAATGACCGTAAAATTTTTTCTTTTTCAAATAAACATTTGAAATTTTCTGAAAAACTTCCTTATATAATACACTTTGAGACTACATATGTAGAAATTAAAAATTAAAAACTTTGTCACTCAACTTTTGCAAAAGTATGCACAAAGTCAGAAAGAGTAGTAAAAAATTTTCCGAAATTTCCCGATCGGTTGGAAATTGCTTTGGAAATTTCGGGTATGTTTTAATGCCTTGCAAATAAGTTCAAGAATGTGTGATTAAATTTTTATGAAAAAATATTGATTATTCCGTGAATGGCAGCGAGTTGAAGTTCGATATTCGCGAAAATTTTTTTTTCTATTTTTCGACGTAATTGTAGATTTTAACAATGTTCCCCCAATTTTAGAAAAAAACAAACGTCATATTCGTATTCAGCACCCTCGAAAACATATAGTAACATGGTTTTTAGCGATTAGAAGTGATCTGGTCACTACCATGTCATTTTAGGGGTGGTTGCCGCTCGCCTATGATGTGCAAGGGTCTTGTGATGTGGCCGATATTATGGTGGTATTTACATTGTTGTCAGATCTTCCCTTTTACCGGAATAATAATGAATTTGTTATTTCAAATGGATATTTTTTGCCTTTTGAAATCCTCAAGAAATACTGAATATTTTTCATGTAATGTTAAATTAATACATTTATATGCTTATGATTGAATTAGTTCGTTTAATTTGAATAATCTTTAATAATTTATATCCTAATAGAAATATCATGACAAGGTCTAATGTCAGCAAATTAGTAAAAAGTACGGAACTGGTGCAGTAAAAGATTTATCCAAATCATGACGCAGAAAACCTACAGCAACTGAAGACAAATCTTGACATGTTTGTTTCAGGTTAAAGGTATACCCATAGAGGAAAGTACCACGGGCCCGAGCTTGGTCCAGACTTAGCCCAACTATGTAGAATTCTGGGCCAAGCCTGGCCCAGCGTTGGTAGAAGTCTGGAGTGATAACGATGGGCCAGGCTTCATTGCCAGGACTAGTCTCGGCTCGATTGCCAAGACTGGACCAGGCTCGATTGCCAGGACTGGATCAGGTTTGGTTACCAGGACTGGGCCATGCTCAATTGCCAGGGCTAGATCAGGCTTAGTTGCCTGGAGTGGGCCAGGCTCGATTGCCAGGACTGGGCCATCCTTGATTGTGAATACTGGCCCAAAATTAAATACTAATTATTGGCTATTAATTAAACAATTGGATTAATAAGGGTAGACATATATGACCAGAAATTCTGGTAATATTTATTTATTTATTCTTTAATGATAATAATAATAATCCATGTCTCGTAAGGCCCGATTTCAAGTTCAACCCACTTCTTCAACTTGTCCTCATCTTTTTTTGGTGGCCATAGACACATACTTCCGTTCTCAGTAAGCCAACCGATCGGTACTAACTCCACCACTTGTTTATTGTTTTTTATCTCATCAAACTCAACCACTGCGTAGTTTTTAACACATTCGGTCATTTTAAAAGTAAAAAAATCAACACTATAACCCGAGAAAAATTGTAAACGTTAACTGAAGCACGATATCTTCACGACTGATTCACGAAAAGATCTCAAATAACTGACTGCGCAAGAAAAATGGCTGTCGACCGAGCACTTACGAAAATACTCGAAACACCATCGTACGGCCACGGCTGGTTTATCCAGCCCTGGGCCGAGCATGGGTAATCAATGGCATGGCCAAGTTTTGAATTATTGTGATTATATGAAAATGAAAAACTGGTACTGGAATGATCTTTTAATGTAAAAATGACAACTATATAACTGTCTTATTTGACAACATGAAAATACAAGTGAATGTTACAAACTTAAACAAAACAATACCTGCAGACAACGCTTTACTAAATTCAATACTCCCACTTTTTGTTACAAGTCAATGTCAACATTCACTTTGACAATACATTCAACATTTGACAAAAATGTTGATGTTTCAATTTTGATAATGCCTTTGTCATGATATCGGCTGCCTGGTCATCTGTTTGAACATATTGTAATTCAAAAAAATTCATCTTTGAATTTCTCTCGGATAAAATGGTAACGTACGTCAATATGCTTAGTTCTCTTATGAAACTCTGGATTCTTCACAAGTCGTATTGCGCTTTGATTATCCATAAATAAAACTGGTACATCCAATTTAACTTGTCGAAGATCACATAAGAGATTCTTCAACCAGACAAGTTCTTTTATAGCTTGTGACGCTGCCACATACTCGGATTCTGTTGTGGATAGTGCGACGGATTTTTGTCGTTCTGATCCCCAGCTAATTACACTTCCTCCAAGCATGAAAACATAACCTGATGTTGATCTTCGTGTTTGCGTGTCTGCAGCATAGTCGGCATCACTATACCCGCAAAAGTCTAAATTATTTCCGCTTACGAAACGTATTCCTTTGTTCATTGTACCTTTGATATATTTCATAATGTGTTTTACTGCATTCACATGTGCAGTAGCTGGTTTTTCCAAATATCGACTGACACTTCCAACTGCGAAACTAATATCTGGTCTGGTTGCAACGGCCAGATACATCAAGCTCCCGACTGCCTCTCGATAAGGAAAATCGATTTTTTTATCAGCTTCAAAATCTCCGAGATTTTGTGAACTAGCTAATGGAGTTGTCACTGTCTTACAATATGTCATATCAAAACGATCAAGAACCTTTCTTGCATATCCTTGTTGATGAACATGAATCGATCCATCCAAAAGCTGATCAATTTCGAGTCTCAAAAAAACATTTCAGCTCAAAAATTTTGATCTCAAATTCTCTCTGTAAGTGTCTAATGACCGGCTTAATGGCTTCTTGTTTTTCTGCTGCAATCAATCCATCGTCAACGTAAATTGCCAAAATTAACATTCCATCTTTTCCGTTGCTAACAAAAACGCATGGATCGGATCCACTCTCTTTGAAACCAAAACTGTTAAGGAAAGAAGTAAGCTTCTTATTCCAACAGCGCGAAGCCTGCTTCAAACCATATAAACTTTTGTATAGTTTACACACTCGGCCACTGTTGTCATTATATCCAATTGGCTGGCTCATATAAACATTTTCTTCTAAATCGCCATTTAGAAAAGCCGTTTTCACATCAAACTGTTTTAGTGTCATACGCTTTGCCGCAGCCAATGCTAGGATCGCTCTGATTGATGTAAACTTCACCACTGGACTAAATGTTTCCTGGTAATCGATTCCGTACTCTTGTGTAAAGCCTCGTACTACCAATCGTGCCTTATACCGATTAACACTCCCATCCGGATTTTCTTTGACCTTGTAGACCCAGCGATTGTCAATCACTTTTTGATCAACTGGCGCATCGACCAAAATCCAAGTATGATTTTTCATAAGTGAATCGTACTCTTCATCCATTGCTCGCTCCCACTGCTTGTAATCAATCGACTGAATTGCCTGCTCATACGTTCTTGGCTCATCACTGACTGCCAACATTGCAGAATGTTCACCAGTTACCAGATGTGTTAATGTGTTACGATCACGTAGACGCCTATTGACAATATTTCTGCTATCAAGATCGCAGGTCATACCACGATTTTTCTGTTGATCTAGTGACGCACATTCATTTGTGTCCTTATCTTCGTCATTTTCATTTTCTGCACCTTTGTCAATACCATAATTGTCTTCGTTTTCGTTATTTTCATTCTTACTGACTACACTAGCATTTTCTTCAACACAAATATCGAGTGTTCCCATTGAATTTTCTAACAAAAAAACGACGTCTCGTGAGATCTCGATTTTACTAGTTTTCGAATTCCAAACTCGATATCCCTTTGAATTATTGTCATAACCAACAAACATACATTTTTCTGCCTTCGCGTCGAGCTTCTGACGTTTTTCTTTTGGAATGTGAATAAATACTTCCGAACCAAAAATCCGTAAATGGTCTAGCTTCGCCTCCTTGTTATGCCATAATTCATACGGTGATTTGTTGTCAACTGTGCTTGTTCCAGTTTGATTTAGCACATGAACTGCTGTATTTACTGCTTCCGCCCAGAATTTCCTATCAATCTTCTTTGCCTCAAGCATTGTCCTTGCTGATTCAACGATAGTTCGTATTTCCCTTTCTGCACAACCATTCTGCTCTGGTGTATATGGCACAGTTCGTTGATGATGAATTCCAGCTGCTTCAAAGAAAACTTTCAGCTTTTCATTGACAAACTCTGTGCCGTTGTCAGATCTGATATTGCGAACACTGTGACCATGCTTCTTCTGAATCAGTTTAACACATTTTTCGATAATACTCGCTACTTCTGATTTTTGTTTCATGAAATATACGAAACGAAAATGAGAATAATCATCTTTGAGCAACAAAAAATATCTGGATCCACCAATTGAATTCGTCTGAAACGGACCACACACGTCAGTATGAATGATTTCGCCACACATCTTTGACTTTTCTTCGCGACTCTTGAAACTGCTTCGATGATGCTTTCCATAGACACAAGCTTCACATGCAAATTCCTCATCAATGAAATCTATACCCCGACTTAGTAGAAACTTCTTCACATGTGTCGAATTCTGATGTCCTAGACGTTCGTGCCTTGAACGAAGTGTAGCGTTTTTGAT
Source organism: Lochmaea crataegi (assembly GCA_947563755.1). NCBI lineage: Eukaryota > Metazoa > Arthropoda > Insecta > Coleoptera > Chrysomelidae > Lochmaea > Lochmaea crataegi. Next base: position 38,400,100 of record OX387425.1, on the reverse strand, counting down.
TGCTACACTCGCTGTAGTTTCAATCTTTGATGGTTGTATTGTTCTGAACAACATTTGAAACAAACCTTTTCTGCGAACTCCCACTGCAACAATGTTTCCATAATTCAGCATGTTCAACATTTGAAGCATTTGCCTTTCGGTTTGTCATTTTTATCTGTCGCTTTGTTATTATTCGATGAATTTCCTTTCTTATAATTATTGATTTGTTTCTTCGAGAAGATTCTCTTAGCCATTAGCGCCTCTACTTCTTGAACTTGACCCTGCGACTTCAAACGAAGTTCTTCTGCCATCAAACGAGCCCGCAAATTTGCCAAAGTTTGACTATCTGCGTTTGCAGATTCCCATGCACTATGGAAATGATTAAACTCGGACGGTAATGACATTAATATCTTCGAAATTACCATGGACTCAGAAATAATTTCTTTTTGATCACGTAATTGATGCACTATTTCCATTAATTTTGATAAAAATGTCGCAATGTCATCTTCCTGTTGTTTTGTGTAGCCATAATATTTTTGTTGTAGAAATAAAATATTTGCCTTTGATGTTTGCTCATACGTACTTTTGAGCGTCTCCCACATCTCTTGAGCTGTTTCACAATTCATAATCTGCAGTAATGCCTGTTTCATACAAGTCGTGGAAATTTCTCGTCTGGCCATAGCATCCGCCTTCTTCCAAGTCACAATTTCCATAGCATAATTTGTACATTCAGCTGTCGGTTTGACGTTTGTTCCATCGACGTAGTCAAAAAGTTCGTTAGCTTCCAAAATCTGACGCATTTGAAACTTCCATGTTAGCCAGTTGCTGCCGCTTTCCAGCTTTTCAATATTAACGCGATCGCCTTCCATTTATTTTGTCTTTTAATAATTATCGGCTTCAAAACTTCAAAAATAAATTGCTTTCCAATTTTCCTTTTCGAGTTCACAAATAAATCTTGCACAAAATAAATAACGATATTTACTGCAGTTAATCTTCCTTTACAATTTCACGTAATCTGGGCCCATAACCTTTTGAATTATTGTGATTATATGAAAATGAAAAACTGGTACTGGAATGATCTTTTAAGTAAAAATGACAACTATATAACTGTCTTATTTGACAACATGAAAATACAAGTGAATGTTACAAACTTAAACAAAACAATACCTGCAGACAACGCTTTACTAAATTCAATACCAAGGCTAGGTCAGACAGTCTTGGCTAAAGCTTGGATTATCATAGGCATGGCCAAGGCTGGGTTAAGTTACCTGGCCCTCGCATTGCCCTATACAGATACGCCAAAGCTAGGCTTCCCAGTACTGGTCCAGGCTCGGCCCCTTTGTCAACTCTGGGGAACTCCTGCATGGGATATCCACGTTTGAGTAGTAGAAAAATTAGGAATTTTAGAAAACATACAGTCAAGGCGCTTACATCAGATGCTCAAAATGTTGTCCGTTTACATCAGTACAACAAGCTTGCGATTTTTAAAACTACATTTTGCAGCATCCCTGACTGCTCAATTCTTCTTATCTTTGTGGTAATCCTATCTTTTTTTACTATTTCTTCATGGTGGTCTTCATCCATTTGAAGATATGGCGTTATTGATTTTGAATTTGAATGGCCTGTAATTTTTATAAGTTGCTGCTCGCAGTGCTCGCCCACGCCCTTTTTGCGAGATTGGAGACGGTCGTAGCTCGTAACGAATGGTTAGTAAGCTTGATATTCTATGTATTCAAACCAGAAGCTTTGGCTTGTAGAACAGTCCATTTGCTTACTGTATTTCGTCCAGCAGGAATATATTCAACTTCCAAGCGGGATTAACAAGGAGAAAGAGTCGTTTTGTTTTTATTCCAGCCCGCTTTGCTAGGAATTTTTTGTACAGTCGAATTGGACACAAATCTGGATTGATTTTATTGTTTATTAGCCATTTCAATGAAGCGCATAGTTTTCCCCTTCTTGCGTCGTCTTAGTAAACTCAGGATCGTAAATAATCCTTCCTGTTTTTTCACCTACGTTATTTTCTTCTCCTTTAAAGTACGAAGGCCGAGGCAGAGAGTATGAGAGTTGGAGGCAGGATTCGAGAAGTCCAGGATACTAGGGGGGTGGGAAAAATGAGGGGGATAAGGCAGGTGGAGAAGTGGGAAGTACAAGAGGGGGGAAGGAACATTAAAGTAAGGAAAGCCCCGGGGATAGATGGCCTGAGGGGTGATATGTTGAAGAGGATGTTGGATGACAATGGGGAGTACTTCTGCGAGCTTTTCAACAGGGTGCTAAGGGAGGAAGAGTTTCCAGAAGGATGGAAGGTGGCTAGGGTGATATTACTTAAGAAGGCGGGTAGAGAGGGGAAGAGGGCGGGGGACTACAGGCCCATCAGTCTGCTGTGTGGTATGGGTAAATTGATGGAGGGGATAATAAAGGATAGGATTGAGGAGGAAGTTGGTAGGATTGGGGGTTTTAGGGAAAACCAGCACGGGTTTGCGAAGGGAAAATCATGCATCTCGGCGCTGGGCAGGGTGATGGGCTTGGTTGAAAGAGCTAGGGAGGGCAGCTGGAGGAACAAGAAATTGGCCCTACTCGTGTTCTTCGACGTCGGAAACGCGTTCAACAGTGTCAGCAAACGGGCAGTGTTGAGCGCGTTGCTGAGGCTAAGAGTGGGGAAGGGTTTGGTTAACCTAGTGGAAGACTACCTGACGGGACGAGTGATAGTAGACACTAGAGGGAGGAGGTATGATACGGAGGCTGGAGTGCCCCAGGGCTCGGTTCTTGGACCGACGCTATGGAAGTGTGTGTTTGATGAGGTTTGTGGGATGTGAGATTACGGTGTATGCGGACGATGTGTGTCTGGTATGTACGGCAAAAGCAGAGGCGGAGATAGAAAGAAAGGCGGAGAGAATGTGTAGGAAGATTGTGGAGAAGATAGAGCGGTGCGGACTAGAAGTGGCGGAAGATAAGACGTTGGGGTTGCTAATGAAGGGACGGAGCAAGACAAGGGAAGTGGGGGTGATGGTGAAGGGAAGGAGAATTCGCATGGAGGAGTGTGTGAAATACCTAGGGGTGTGGTTGGATAGTCAGTTATCCTTCCGAACACACATGTTGAAGGCGGCAGAGAAGGGGAAAGTGAGGGCAGCATGGCTGGGGAGTTTGATGAGTAATGTGAAGGGGCCAAGAGAGTGGAAGAGGAGGATCATTGGTAGGACGGTAGAGCAGAGTTTGCTGTACGGTGCGGAGGTGTGGGGTGAAAGAGCGGGAGTGAATGCGAGGGTTAGGCCACTCCTGCGGGTGCAGAGAGGTATATTGCTAAGGGTAGTGCAGGGGTACAGGACAGTGGGTGGACTGGCAGCAGCGGTGCTGGCAAGGACCTACCCATTGGACTTGATGGCTAGAGCCAGGAATATACGCTGGAGGGGTGCGACCAGAGAGGAAGTACAAGAATGGATGGAGGAGGAAATGGAGAGAAGGTGGGAGGAGTATGAGGGCGCGCTAAAAGGAGCGATTGGGAATAGGAGAGATTGGATGGATCGGAAATTCGGGGAGGTGAACTACTTCTTGACACAGGTGTTCACTGGACATGGGTCGAGAGTAGGGTACCTCCACAAGATTGGAAAAAGAGAGACTGGAGTGTGCGAGAGGTGTGGAGTGGAGGATGATGTGGGGCATGTGTTCAGATGCTGGCGGAACGAGGAAGTGCTGAAGAAGTTGGAGAGGAAACTAGGGGAGGCGGTGTATTGGGAGAATATGGTGGAGATAATGTTGAGGGGGGAGGAGGAATGGATGGAGGTAAGTTGCGTAGTAGAGAGCATGGTCAGGGGGAGAGAACGACTCGATATGGCATGAGAGGTAGGAGTGGAAGTTAGGGAGAAGACGACGATGTGAGCGGAGAGTGTGCGAGGGACCGCCGCCCGTCTTGAAGTATGCTAGGGTAGTGATTCCGAGGCGGGGGTAACGGCGAGTTTGAGGTGGGTTTGGTTGGTAGGCATCTCCTTGGGGATGAGTCCAACACTGTTTGGGTCCTGGACCCATTCGAACATGAGTTTCCCATCTCGGCCCGAAAAAAAAAAAAGTACGAAACTAAGCACTTGTGGCCTTCTCCACCACGCCAAGCTAATTCGAAAGCAAAAACAAAAAATACCTTCTTCTGCAAACCATCTAGGGTGTCTTCGTCACAACCACGAACCATATTTTAGAATTCATTGTACCTCAAAAAAACTTTACTTTCCTTTCTCTTCTCTGGATCTGTTTGTAGTTGTTTTCTCTTGGCATTGTTCGCATCTCTGGATGCTTTGAACTCAATATTAATGAAAGGATTAAATGAATTATTACAGTTTCCTGTAAAATTGTCGTATTTAGTAAAGCGTTTTAACAATAGATGTCGAAGAATAAAAATATATTATTCTAACGCTTTGACAAAGTTTTGAAAAATAATTTTTCCAAAAACAGTGCCCGTTCAACGAAGAAGAAACAAGTTGTTTCTTCTTCGTTAAAACGCTTTACTAAATACGACAATTTTACAGGAAACTGTAATAATTCATTTTTGTTTCAAACCCACGTGGTTTGTTGTCTCATTCGAATTTTGGTTTGTGACTTAGAGGTGAGATGTCGCTATTTTCGCAACCAAAATATTTCCGTAACTGGACAATATGTACCGTTGTTGATTATAGTCACATTTCAGTCCGGGATTAACTCTCGGACGATAACATATACCTTGTACTGATGAGGCGCAATACGCCGAAACCGGTCTACAAGTTATGTTATCCCTTCTAGTTGCAAACCAGAATGGTTGGTTTAAATCTTGTAGATTTACCAACCCCGTTTGACTTAGAAGTGTAATTCAATGTCTGTCGGGGCATGTAGCCTGGGAAGTAGTTGTTTCTTCTTCGTTGAACGGTCACTGTTTTTGGAAAAATTATTTTTCAAAACTTTGTCAAAGCGTTAGAATAATATATTTTTATTCTTCGACATCTATCGAAAGGATTAAAATTGATGTATTCAGTGAGATATTTTTCCATCAGTAATTTAGCGGTTACGTTCCAAACCGTTTCAACAGTAAATTCTTTGTAAATTCTTACGCATATTGATTGCCCAGTCCGTTAATATTTTTGCCAGAACATTAATTTTTATTTGTTCATCCAAAATATAGTTTTTCTCAGCACAGAAGCTCACAAACTGACGCCACACGTATTTTCTGTTATTTGGTTCGTTTTCCAAAACATTTTCTTCGATAGCTTGTAATGAAGCCCCACCGAAACAAGACATTTTTAATAAATATTTTTGACAGTACTTGTCAAACTGACGTTACTTATAAATTGACGATGTATTATCAAAGTGTAGAATGGAATTGCCATGGATATAAACTGTGCAATTATCGGTCTACAGTGCAATTATCGCAGGGCTCTTTTAGCTTTCTACTATGCAATTGTCGCTGTGATTTTGCGATAATTGCACTCCATTTAAATTTACATACATCTGTGATGTTATCAATGCGACCTAGGATGTTACAATTTAAAAAATTATTTACAAAACTTTTTAGGCCAAAATATACAGCTAGAAGTTCAAGTTCATTTATATGATAATCATTTTCTTCCCTTGACCAAAAACCATAATGTATGACCTCTAAAATGAGTCCCCCAACCAGACCTAGAAGCATCAATATAGATTTCGGCCTGGAAATTATAAAAGCATATTGTGTTATTTCAATGTTTACCACCAATTGAAATCCATGGCTGAAGATGGTGGTATGTACATTTTTCCCTCATAATTACCCTCGTAATTTTGTAAAGTTAAAAATGTTTCTCTTTCGAACAACTTAGTATATAAAAAAGCAAATTTAATAGCTGGAGCAGATAAAATTAATGACCCAATGAATTTTGAAAAATCTCGCGTTTACAATAATTCACGTTGGAAAATTTTTGTAATAATGTAATTTTTGTAATAAGTTGCTTTTTTTAAAATTTATTATAAACCCCAATTATTTTAATAAACTGATTGTTTTTTTTACATTTTCTTCACAAGACTTTATAGAGTTTCGAAAAAGAAAGATATCGTCTAAATAGACAACTGACGCAATACCCTGTTGTCTAAGAAGTGCCATTACAGGTTTTAATATTTTTGTAAAAACCCATGGCGCACAACTTAATCCAAATGGCAAACAGTTATACTCAAACCAACAAAAGCAGACAGTTTGTATCATGCTTTACGTAATAATAATATCAATATCATGTCATTATTAATCTACGTTGCTAACATCTTGATTTAATATAATGACATTAGATGGATTGAAGAAATTAAACGCAAACTTATGTATTTTTATGATCCAAACCAGATATACTAGATCAATTTAATTGAGAGATTTAAAATGAATGAATGTAATCTAACAAAGAAACTAGCAGAATTACCTAGTTCTAGGCTTGCTACTACTGTAACTGTTGCATTGGCGGAGTAGGCAGGATCAAAAAGTTTTTGAGCTGCTGCCTTCGTAGCCAAGCCATATGCCGCGCGGTTACCTTTAGGCTTACCATGGCCTTTAGTCCACGATAGTGTGACTAAATTGTTGTTTGTCGCCTCAACCAAGGCATGGTGACATTCTAGAACTGTGCTTGTCTGTTTCCCGGGAATCTCGTTTGCAGCCATTCAGTTTAGTTTGAACACCATTGGCATATTTGCTTATAGCCCATTTTATGTTGAGGTTTAAAGAATTGGACTATACCTACTCCGCATGCAGAACCTTGTTCAGTTTTTGAGCTATCAGTGTAGATGTTGATGATACCTGTCACTTATTGTGTTATTTGGAGGATTATTGTATTTATCAGTTGGCCAGATATTGCTAATACTGTATCAAGATTAGTTCAATCTGTTGATAAATCAAGTAAAAAAGTTTGGGTAGCAGCTAAACGTAACTACGATATTTAGTCGGAAAAAGAGGCATTGGAATACTGTATGGCAATTGCGACGCTGACTGGGGAGGTAGTTTTATAAATCTACGATTGTATTTTTAGGCTATGTATTCGTTTTGGCAGCGGTAATGTGAGTTGAGAATCACAAAAACATCGAACCTTTGCACTTTCATCTATAAATATGTCAGTTTATGGGTAGCAATCTATTTAAAATAATTATTGACAGAACTTGAACCAGCAATATTTGCAAAAATAGAATTGTCAATTTATAATAGCATGCAAGGACTAAGAGTTAAAAATGAAATTGTCAAGTTGAGTCATGTATCAACTAATGCTTAAATTTTAGTTTATTTCATCAATGAATGTGATTGAGTTATTATTTTCTAATTAGACATTCCACAGAGCGGTTAATTTATACAGAAGTTAGCACGAATGAAACAACATCAATCTGCAAACTGGTCACGTCTATAAATTGGGACACTTTCTTTCTTTGGGCCTTTTGGTTTGTGAATGAAGCTATTTTAGTGAGAGAATGTCATGACTAAATACTATTTATTGATTGAAATATCCTGTATAGAACAGATAATCCCACGCGTTTATCAGACCTAACATTGTTTCATTATTACTACTAACTACTTTATCGTTAGCGAAAAAATTCCATTACATTCATCATACAAAGGAAAAAACACCTAAATGGGACCATAAAAGGCAAGGATTCGTTTTAAATCGAGATGGCAATTAATTAATTGCTGAAAATGTTGTTTATTCTGAAGATATTGTTTATATAACACAGAAACGCTTTCAAGAATGTTATTTTTTTTTCTTGAAACTAACTACAATAAAATACATCAGAAAATAAAAAAATTTGAAAACTATTTGTACTCAGTATTTTCAAACTTTTTAACTTATCCTTGTTATACCTGACTGGAAGCGTAAATACTGTACACCCTTCTAAATTATGTTGACTATTTCCTCGTCTTAATTTCCACCAATCACAAACTCGCAATTTTAAATTACAAATGGTTTCTAGTTGAAAAACTGTATGACAGCACCTGTCAAAAATTACAATAATTTTGATAACAAGTAATTACGGTTTCCTGGGACACCAGAAAACGACCCTAAACAATTTTTCTGATTTTATTGTCAATAAATTTTGTAATATTGTTTTTAAACAGTGCTAGTCAGCTTATGTAGTAAAAATGCTTAATCGACGCCACATTGTAATATAATAAAAAAAATCACTCTTACGATAAACCAAACCCTTTGGAAAACTGAATAAAACTTAACGTTACGAAAGTTATTCCTACTTAGCGGGTATAAAAATTATAGATATTAAAAAGGATTAACAAAATATGGTATATTTGGGATATTTTTTTGCCTATGCCTATGTGAAAATTAGGGTATTATTGCAGTCAAAAGACAACGGTATACTTTGAACATAATTATACTACTGCGCGTGCGTTCATGCGACAAGGAACGAACGTATACCATTAAAACAGCCATTACTGCTTTGTTTACTGTGTTGTTAACTCGAGACTTTCCACGTGTTCTGGCTTGCAGGTTTTTATTTGTTCGATCTTTTTTTCTTCTGCTGGCGTCTCTTGTTAAATCTGCCATTTTTTCTCTAACTCCTGTATCTTCTCGTCCATTGTTGTTAAGGTATTCTCCATTTTCTCCTCCATTGTTGTTATCTTATTCTCTATTTTCTCGTCCATCGTTGTGATCTTATTCTCAATAACTGATTTTAGAGACGAAATTTTATTTTCGACTTCACCGGCAATGTTATTTTTCATTGATAAGATATCGTCAGAAATATCGTTCTTCATAGCAGAAATCAGTTTAAGAAATCCTTCCAAAAATTATTCCCTAAGAAACCCCGAAAATCCCTCCAATTAGCATCACTGTTGTGGCCGCAAACGGTACACTGGTACAGAGCTGGGCTATCTACTACTCTTCTACGTCACTCGCTTTGGTGCGCTATGGAGGTCGTTTGAAATGATTTTAAATGACACAGAACTTTCAACTATGTTTTCCAAGTTAATATTGATTTAAAAAAAAGCTTTGAGGATTAGGATTTTTAGACGCCACTTAAATATATTATTGAATAAAAAAAAATTGGAAAGTTTCCTATCGAGAGTTTCCTGTAAGTACATTTTATCCACAAATATCATCATATTTGAATCGAAAGAACAATGAAATATCCTTATGAATATTTTCCATTTCAACGTAGGTACTAGAATGGAAAATGAATCTATTCGATTGCACTATTCAGAATCAAATAAAAATACATCATGACAACATCCTGAAAGCTACCTTATTTGTAATAATAAATGTATACACTTGGATGTAACTAGATTATCCGAATAGAAGCGTTAAATAAGGTTATCTTCTTGTACGTCTGAAGGTGCAGTCACGCTTCCTTAGAGTATTATTAAAGGAAAAAAAATTACAAGCACGTACTGTGGTTGTCAATACTGGAAAAATATGAGATTTTTATTGTTTTTAGCAGGGGTTTGGAATTTAAGGGCGAATTTGATGATAAAATACGTCATTTTGAAATTGAATAAAAGAAATATGTGTTTTCTGGCACTGTCAATATAAAGCAATATTATTAATAAGTACAGCTCGCGGAAAAGTAAAGAGGCTGCAATTTTGGATGCCTCTTAACTGTCAACGAAGCAGGTTCTTGCGCAATCTCCGATTTAGAAAATACATTTCCCATCATCAACTAATTATAGATCCAATTGCGGTATATACTCTATTTGATAAAGGCAGAGAGCCATAAACCCTTGTAAAATGACTATTCCAAGGGTGTACCTAATTGTATTAATAATAATTAATATACCAATGTTCAAATTTATTACATTTTTCAAAATATTTTACCTATAATCTCACTTAGATATGTAAGTATTATTTAATTTTATTTGCTATATAATTTATTTGACCTTATCCATTTTTTAATCCTTGAAAATGAATACATAGTTATTCCAAAGCTCGGAAATAAATTCTTCAAAGAGTAGGCACACTCTGGTATTATTGCCAAATCCCCACAAAAATTCCTTTTATACAAACAGTTGGCTAATATTTCTTCTTAAATTATAGGTATATATACATACATATATTTTTTTTTATTTGATTTTTTTTATGCAACGCAAGGAACATACAGAAAATTTTTAAATAGTGTTTGAATAAAGGTTTTGCATTTGCTAGTGATATTTTATTTGACTCCTGTCGTTTAAGCATTAACGGCTGTATGCACCGTTCACACTTAAGAGGGCCCTCCGCGCAGGTGTATAAACCTTAAAACTTACACAAAACTTGTTACTTATCTAGTAATTTTTTGGTTCAAAATAATCACGATAGATGTCGCTAGTAGTACCGAATCGGCTTTTATTTATGCAACTTATTTTCTCTCTCTCTTTTTGTCTTTCCACTCTTGACCGTATAGGTATAAAGTAATGCTTTTCACGATTCAAACAAACTTCTCTCCGGATCAGCTGTTTCGATGTTTTGGTTTCAAACAAACACAATTTCTGCCAGCAAATATTTTTATTTTCAATCGAAATAGGTAAATTATGATTTCATTTATTTGCTATTTTTACTCAACAGCTAGTATGTTTATTTTACCTATAGGTATTCTCTTTCTCTTCTATTTTCTGTACTTTTATAGGTTAATTTTGAAATTAAAATAATATTCCAATCATTATCGTCGTTTCTCTACATTTTCAAGTTTTATAGGTATATCGAGATTTATAATTTCCATTTATTGGGAAGTAGGTAAGTATAAGGTACCTAATGATAAAATACAAAGCAAACCAAGAGCCGACCTAACAAAAATCCATTGGAATTATCTGAATGAAAAAACACTGCAAAAAGCTAATCTTGTGAATATTTTCACGTGATAGGTTACCTATAGATATAATATATACAACACAACTTACAACCCATTATTAATTATTACGGACCATTTTTCATTTTTTTTAAATAATTTATTGAATACGAAATAAACTAGGTATAATATATACATTAGATATCAAAATTTAAATTAGATGTGATTTTTGCTCAAGAGTCTCAAGTAGGTAGATAGGTAGGTAGGTACATTTATTTTGGACAATTTCAAAAATTATAAAGAAAAGATGTTTAGAATTAAAAATAACTTCCAAATATTTAACACATTGTTTTACATCAAAAATTTTTTTATTTCACAGAAAATATCGAAAAAATTATTTTTTTGATCTAAATAAACAATATTGAATACCCATTTGAAAGTTATTTTTAATTCTAAACATCTTTTCGTTTTTAAAAGATTACTTATTTTAAAATATGTTTATACAAAAAGGAACTGAATTTGACCGAGCTTTTCGCTAAAACATTTTAGAAACTTCAGTTTTTTTACCCATTTTACGGACCTACCCTCATTTCAAAAATATTTGAAGCCACATAACTTTGTACCTACTGATAAGATAAGAAAACAGATTGAAGGGAAACATAAATAAAGCTCAGATATTTCAACTCTACCAAGTCGAAGAAGCGCTATTGCCATTTCTAGAGTAGGTAGACGAAATTAATTTTTTAGTCTTCCTTTGTTTTACAATATTTTTCTAATCAACAACTAACACTATTACTACGTCATCCTTTAATAATTATTATTTGGGTTCTTATTTTCTTTCATTGTTTTAAATGCTTATATAATATCAATTAATTTGCAAGGTAATTTCGACTAGGTATATTGACAAGACAAAGTTACCTACAAAACATTTATGCTACCTCATTCATTAATTTTATTCAACAATTATTATTACCTATGGCAAGCTAAAAACTAGATAACCATCCTCATCTCTTTTTATCGTCGTAATAGAGAGGATTATTAAATTGTATCTAAGGATTTCTAGGGATAATTTTTACATTTGGCATCGAAGCTTTAAAATCCAAAAGAGCCAAGTAAAATCGTAAAATACAGAATGCTGCATTCACAACCGATGTTGCCATGTTATACGAAAATCCTCATACAAGGAGAAATTTTTTTTTAACAAGAAAATCTATGCATAAAGGATATTAGGTATATTTTTAGGAACTTGCAATATCTATATAGTGACCATTTGACCTGTATGTTAGGTTTCTTATGTTTTCAAAATTCGATATTCGACTTCGTACCTAGAGTGTATTAGTCATAAGGCAAATTGTGATTAATTTTTGGGTTTCCAAAATAGAAATATATCAGGTAAGTATGTGCTTATATTTTGTTATTGTTTCATTTCAGATAATTGTAGGTTTTTCATTATTATTTTCTCGTTACAATATCTAGGTAAGTAAATTCAACATTATTTTTATAGTTGTGGCAACTATGTAAATTCTAAACATTTACGTTTTATTGTGCAAAAAACGAACAAATTCGACTGGGTAGGGGTAGCGTGTGTTTTTAGATCCAGGGGCAATCGGCGGGCAATTGAATATAACCAAAGAATACACCAAAATAACTAATATAGTCACAACACACCGGGGTTGTGTTGTGCTAATAGTAGCAGATGTTACTTTGTTGTGTATAGCTGCGATAATATAGATCTATATATACAGGAAATTGAGATAGATAGAAAAATATGGGCCGAAAAAATGCGTCTGAAACTGAAGCAATTCTATACAGAATGTATAACTCCTGAAATAATCAGAAATCAAATAGGAAAAGGACAAAAATACATTGACCTCCCTTATATCAAGCTAGCAATATCAGAATATGAGAAAAAGAAGTCTGGCAAGACAGAATCCAGATAATTAGGGCAAAGATATGGATGCCGATACTAATGCGTAAGTAAAAACATCTAATCTTTATATTTCATTTACAGTTCTGATTATGTAATTAAAACGAAGCCTGATATAACTGCCCGCACAGGTTCAAATAATATTCCATATAGCAGTGTTCGTTATAACTATTCAGTAAGTAGAAAAATGTCAACACCTACTTAGAAGAAGCATCTAATCTTTATATTTCATTTACAGTTCTGATTATGTAATTAAAACGAAGCCTGATGTAACTGCCCGCACAGGTTCAAATAATATTCCATATAGCAGTGTTCGCTATAACTATTCAGTAAGTAAAAAAATGTCAACACCTATTTAGAAGAAACATCTAATCTTTATATTTCATTTACAGTTCTGATTATGTAATTAAAACGAAGCCTGATGTAACTGCCCGCACAGGTTCAAATAATATTCCATATAGCAGTGTTCGTTATAACTATTCAGTAAGTAGAAAAATGTCAACACCTACTTAGAAGAAGCATCTTATCTTTATATTTCATTTACAGTTCTGATTATGTAATTAAAACGAAGCCTGATGTAACTGCCCGCACAGGTCCAAATAATATTCCATATAGCAGTGTTCGCTATAACTATTCAGTAAGTAAAAAAATGTCAACACCTATTTAGAAGAAACATCTAATTTTTTATTTCATTTACAGTTCTGATAAAATGGATTGTTTAAAACTTTTGCTGAAATGAGTTTGAAATAATTTTGTTAGTAAAAATATTTATTTAGAGTATTTAGAATTAAATTGTTTTTTTTTCAGTCTTTATAACTATATGGATCAAGACTTCAGTATGTCGATGGGTGTCACCACCCCTTTGTGAGTGTAGAATCGTAAAAAATGGATAATTTTATAAACTTTTAATTTTCTTTTTGTTCTGAGGAGAAATGGTAGAGAAAAATGGAAGATGAACTTCAGTTGCTATATACTAATAAATATGAAGACAAATACATTAAACATAATGTAATAATAATTTTATTTATTTTTATAGAATATTTTTGATTTGTTTCTTTTCAACAAAAACATACATACACCTATTTTTGCTGTGATTTTGTTTGAATTATTAAGGATCATTGAAAAAGCAGACATGTCTGTTTATTGCTATAATAAACATTTTTATAGTTTACCTAATTAATTAGTATTTCTTTCTGTATTATAATTAATGTAACGTTTATTCTAATTTATATTTACAATTAATTTATATTTACAGATTTATATGTAATTCAGTCCTTATTTAATAATTTATGTAATACACTAAACACACTAATTATAATTTATATGAGAGTCACTTAATAAACACTTTATCGATGCGCGATTACTTTCCTTCGGTATCAACACTGACTGATTGACTAATTGACGTAATTCTAGAAGTATCTCGGCGTTCTCGCGGGCGCATTGGATATTCTCGATATTCTGGCGGACGCACCCGGGTGTTCTGGATGTTTCTCGAAGTTTGGGCGGAGGAGCCATAGTCGTCTCATACGGGGATTTCACTGGGGGCACTAAGTGAGAATATTATTGCAGTAGCGCGCGTAACATTGCCCCCTCCTTAAGAGACAGTTCCTCCTGGAACTAGCTAGGAAACTGGAACGAGATGACTGTATCGGCAACTGGTCCCCTTGTTGCATTTTCCAGTTGTATGGAAGTAACATGCGACCGTCTTCTCTGTTGGCTGTGTCTCCCGAGCATGGCCGCAAACCAGTACCTGCACTTCGGTGTCTCGGAAGATTACTTCTACCATGTTACGGATTATTCGCCAATCTAAATGCCTACATTCAATCTTGGGCATGGCTAGCCTGTACACGTTCAATTCAAACACATGCTCCCTCAGGCTTCGTAATGCTTCCCAGACATCCTCGTACGTTGGTCTTTCGTCGAAGGTGTTCCTCGTCACTAGGTGGAAATTGTAGCGGGAGCCATTTTGCAGCTTCAGAGCTTTACCTGGTACTGGTAACTGGTTTACCAAAGGTCATGCGCCACTCTTCTTTATAAACAGAGATGCCAGTCCGCGCGCATCGGTTACGCTGGCAGGGATGTTTATTGCCAGTGAGTATTCCTCCGGATCGGTAAGCAGGTCTTGTCGTCTCTCAGTGGTAACGCCGAATCTCGCTTTTCCGGTACCACCATAAGCACCCATGAACTCTACAAAAGCAGGATCGGCTACTTCCTGAAGCTGGTTTACTTCCTCATCGTGGTCACCCTCGAATGGCGCTAATCGGTTACGGTGTACCACCTTTGGCTTTCCATTTGGGATCTTGCTGATACGATAGATGACATCGTTGATTCTTTTCTTTACGAGGTACGGACCGTCCCAAGCTTTCTGCAACTTTGGAGAAAAACCCTTTTGTCTTCTTGGGTTATGCAGCCAGACTTTGTTTCCTTCGTGGAAACCTCCTTCCGTAGCTTGCGTATCGTACCTTTTCTTCATCCTATCGCTAGCGATCTGGAGGTTCGATCGAACCAGCTCGTGTACGTCGTCCATTCTTTTTCTCAGCTGGGTTACGTAATCTTCACCAGCTATGTCTTCTCCGGGTCGGCATCCAAATTCAAGGTCGCAGGGTAATCTCATTTCGCGTCCGAACAGAACTCTTGCTGGTGTTTGGCCGGTGGACTCATTGATGGCGGATCTGTAGGCCATCGCGAATAGCGAGAGATATTGGTCCCAATCTCGCTGATGGTTAGATACTACTTTAGACAGATATTTGCCAAGAGTTCTCTTCATTCGCTCTACCATCCCGTCCGACTGTGGGTGCAAAGCCGTAGTTCTCGTTTTCTTCATGCCGAGCTTTTCACAGACTTCCTGGAACAGCTGGCTTTCGAAGTTTCTGCCCTGGTCGCTGTGTATTTCCAGGGGCACTCCATATCGGCAAATGAACTCATTCACAAGCACGTTGGCAACCGTTGCGGCTTCTTGGTTTGGAATGGCATACGCTTCTACCCATTTTGTGAAGTAGTCCATCACCACCAAAATGTACCTGCTGCCATTTGCTGTCGGTGGAAACGGTCCGGCAATGTCCAGGGCAATGCGTTCAAAAGGGCTTCCGACATTGTACTGCTTCATAGGGGCCTTTCTTCTCCCGTGCGGTCCATTGGTCGTAGCACAGGTAGTGCACTTCTTACACCAGTCCTTCACATCTTCGGAACTGTGCATCCAATAAAACCGTTCTCGCACTTTCTGGAGGGTTTTCTTCACACCTAGATGTCCTCCTGACGGACTGTCGTAATTTCCGCAGTACTGCTGCTATCCTTGTTCTTGGAATCACCAACTGTCTTCTACTTTCGGAACCCTCATCGTTCTCGATTACTCGCTGTAGAAAACCGTTTTCCAAAACCAGCGAGTCCCACTGGGCCCAATACGATTTCATCGTTGGCGATGGTGGTGGTGTCCATTCGTCGGTGGTCACCGTGGTTCTTCGAATCGCAGCTTCCTTAGCTTCTGTTTTGCTGCAGTGAGAGCACTCTGCAGGGCATGGTCTTCTAGAGAGGGAGTCTGCATTTCTGTGGCTTATTCCGGCTCTATGCTCAATAGTGAAATTATATTCTTGGAGCCGCTCGATCCATCTAGCGATTTGCCCTTCAGGGTTCTTGAATTGCATAAGCCACTTAAGTGCTGCATGATCGGTTCTGATCACAAATTTCTTCCCATACAGATACTGATAGAAGTGCTCCACGGACTTCACTACTGCTAGGAGCTCTCTTCTTGTGACGCAGTAGTTTTGTTCTGGTTTGGAAAGGACTTTACTAAAATATCCCAGAACTTTCTCTTGTCCTCCTTGAACCTGTGATAGCACTCCTCCAATTCCAACATTGCTAGCATCAGTATCTAGTATGAATTCTCCCTCTGGTAGTGGATAGCCGAGTATAGGTGCAGTAGTCAAGTGCTTCTTCAAGGTTTCGAACGAAGTTTGGCAATCTTTGTCCCAGCGAAACTCCCTTGCTTCCTCTGTAAGTCGTGTCAAGGGCTTAGCGATATCTGCAAACTTCTTTATAAATCGCCTGTAGTATGGTGCAGCTACACCATCCTTGCTGACTACATGGCCTAGGTAATTGACTTTGTTCTGAAATAGTTGACATTTCCTGGGGTTGAGCATCAGTTGGGCAGCTTGCAACCTTTTGAAGACACCTTCCAAATTCTTTTGATGTTCGTCGAATGTCCTTCCCAAGACTATGATGTCATCAAGGTACACTAAGCATGTCTTCCAGGACAACCCTCGCAATACGTTTTCTATCAGTCTTTCGAACGTTGCGGGGGCATAGCCCAAATGGCATAACGGTGAAATGCCATAGTCCAGATCCGGTGGTAAACGCTGTCTTTTCTTTATCGGCTGGATCCATTTCTACCTGCCAATATCCAGACTTCAGGTCCAAGGTAGAAAACAATTTGCTACCGGCCAGCGTATCCAGAGTGTCGTCGATTCTCGGCAGAGAATAGCTATCTTTCTTTGTAACATTGTTCAACTGCCGGTAGTCCACGCAAAACCTCGTGGTTCCATCCTTCTTCTTTACCAGAACTACCGGAGAGACCCAAGGGCTGGTAGAAGGTTCTATTACCTTGTCCTTTTCCATCTCGCGAACAATTCTCTCCGCTTCCTCTCTTTTGGCCTGTGGTAGCCGTCGAGCCGATTGTCTTATCGGTTTAGCGTCGCCGGTGTCAATTTTGTGTTTGACAGCAGATGTTCTTCCTGACTTTCCTCCTTTTGGTACAAAAAGAGATTGGTATTGTAGCAAGAGTTCTCTGATCTTTTTCTTCTCTTGCAGGCTAAGGGATTGTCCAGCCACTGCTATCATTTGTTCAAACTTATTGTTGGCATCATTGGAGGTTGTCGTTTGATGAATTATCGACGCCACTGGTACGCAAGTTCCAATTTTGGTATCCTTCTTCATAGTTATTGGATGGTCATTTACATTTATAATGCGTACAGGTATTTCTTCGGTAGCCATGACTAACCCTTTTCCAACCAGGATTCCTCGACCAACCTCTTCATCGTGATTCCATGGTTCCATCATGACCGGTGTTCCTTCTTCGACGGTTCCTTGTAGCCTTGCCACAGTGAAAAATTCACTCCTTGCGGGTACAACTGTATCCTCCTGTACGGCTACCTGAACAGTCTTATACTCGTGTGGGTGAAGGAATACCTCCTCAGAACCTACTCTAATCACTCGGTTCTTGAAATCTAGCTGGAAGCCATGTAGGTTCATAACGTCCATTCCGAGTATTATGTCCTCTTCGATATCAGCGACAACGTCAGTGTGGGTGAACTTCTCTGCGCCAATTCCCAATTGCACCGGTAGTTCTCCATGGACATTGGCGCTTTCACCTGTGGCAGTCCTGAGTCGCAGTCTCGTCGGTGAAAGTCTTTTCCGGGTGTTGACAGTCTCGGGGCGAATAATAGTCCTCGTTGCTCCAGTGTCCACCAATAGTGTATACTTCCTTCCATTAACTTCACCATCCACGTATACACTATCATCGCGGCATTTCAGAGAGGCTATTAGGATGAGAGGGTCTTTGGAAGGTCTTCGGGTCGAAGCTGCCCTCTGAAGGTCGACCCTTCCTAGTTTTTCTGCTGGGCATCTTTGTTTGTAGCAGTTCTCGGTCGCTTGCACGAACTGCGTACATGTCCCATTTCTCCACAATTCCAGCATCTCACAGCTTTCAGTTTTCCATTTGAGATGCTTTTCATCATGTTGACAAGCTGGTCGAGCTTGTTCTCAACTTCTTCGTCTGCTACAGCCCTCACCTTGCCGTATACTCCGGAAGCCTGTGTAGCTGCTTCGTACTCCAAGGCTGCAGAGAGTACGTCGACCAGTGTCTTATGCCGAGCCAAGCGTAGAGTTCTCTGCATTTCATGGTCACGAACTCCGTCGATGAATGTCTGTACCCCTAAACATTCCATGACATTCTCCGGTGCCGATGGATAGGCAAACCGCACCAACCTCGCAATGTCTGCTTCGAATTCTTGCAGAGTTTCGTCGCATTTTTGTTTGCGGTTTTTCAGCTGCGATTGGTACAGATGCTCCAGGTGTTCCAGGCCATATCTCATATTCAATCGCTTTTTGAGTTGTTCAAAATCTTCGGCCTCTTCCACTGGAATGGTCTGGAGGATATCCATAGCGTCTCCTCTAAGGGCAAGAGTTAAATTTAACGCTTTTTCCTTCTCACTCCAGCTGTTTGCCTTTGATGCCGACTCGAATTGCTTAAGATAGTTCGGCCATGACGTTTTACCATCGAATGTTGGCAGCCTCACTCGGTTGTTAATATCGTTTTCCATTTTCGGTTTCAACTCTACTTTCTCTGCCAGTTCGTCGTTATTCGGGGCTTGCCTAGTTGTAATATCCGGTTTATTACTAGTCTTCCTTTCGATTTCTTTGATTTTTTGTTTCATTTCTTGCTCCATACTTTTAATCTTTTCTTCCACGGCAGAAATATCAGTCTTCATGGATGTCATTTCATTTTTCATGTCCGTCGAAATTTTATTCTCCATGTCCGACATTTTGTTTTCCATGTCCGCCGAAAGTTTACTTTCCATGGATGAAATTTTATTTTCCACGTCCGACAATTTGTTTTCCATGTCCGCCGAGAGTTTGCTTTCCATGGCTGAAATTTCGTTTTTTATATCCGTCGAAATTTTATTTTCCATGGATGAAATTTTGTTTTTTATATCCGACATTTTGTTTTCCATGTCCGCCGAAAGTTTACTTTCCATGGATGAAATTTCGTTTTTTATATCCGTCGAAATTTTATGAAATTATAGAGGCGGACGCTTCGTCGGTGAATTCAAACGTTTCCGGGTCCAATCCATTGTTAATCATAGCTTTTTTTAGTCGTTCCACTAACACTGACTTGACCCCACTTGTGTCCAGTTCGTAATCCTCCAACTCTCTTCGAAGCTCTGAAACTTTTAATTCACAAAGTTTCTTCGCCATCTTCCTGTATATTTATTTATTTATTTTTTTTTTTTAACCCCTCACCTGACACCAATGTAACGTTTATTCTAATTTATATTTACAGATTTATATGTAATTCAGTCCTTATTTAATAATTTATGTAATACACTAAACACACTAATTATAATTAATATGAGAGTCACTTAATAAACACTTTATCGATGCGCGATTACTTTCCTTCGGTATCAACACTGACTGATTGACTAATTGACTGCAGCGATGCTTGTGGCCTATTTATACTCGTGCGCCGTAATTCTAGAAGTATCTCGGCGTTCTCGCGGGCGCATTGGATATTCTCGATATTCTGGCGGACGCACCCGGGTGTTCTGGATGTTTCTCGAAGTTTGGGCGGAGGAGCCATAGTCGTCTCATACGGGGATTTCACTGGGGGCACTAAGTGAGAATATTATTGCAGTAGCGCGCGTAACATTAATATAAAAACTGCCTACTTACTCTGTACTTCAAATTTGTAATACTACAATTAAACAAAAATATTGCCTAAATAATTTGTTTTTGTTTTCAATAAAAGAAGACATTTTTGGTATAATTTACTTGAATAATTAGGATTAAGAAGAGTCAATGGAAAAACAGGCATGTCCGTTCATTACAAACTGGAGGAAAACTGCAAAAAGTATTTATAATAACATTTTTATTCCTGTGTTTCGAAAATAAAAGATTACAACAGTATAGAATAGAATACGAAATGTCTATTTTGGTCAATTAGTAGAATGCATTTATTACTATCACCAATGTAGTTTTTCTCACTAACTCGGGTGGCCAATGTATGTATGCTGATGAAGTCTATGGTTGTGTACAGGTCCCCGGAGGAACCAAAAGGCCCCGATATGGGGATCAATAAATATAGGGCACTTTCTTGTGGGATCACTAGCAGTAGCTAAAAATATTTGTGGTTTATTTCACACCTATAGGCACTAAACACGTTACTTGTGATGGAGCACATGTGGAGTAAATATAAAGAGCATTTACGAAGCACAAATTTACTTTTTCAGCATGAAGATTATTTTATTATAACCACTTACAAATACTGACAAGCTATGCTATAAACAATAATAAATAATTTGAAATATTTTTATGGACACAAAACCGTCATCATCTGTCATTGAAGTTCCATACAGCGCCATCCATCAAGACGGAGGAACGTCTGAACTAATGTTCGTTTCCAAAATTTTGTATGCAACAAATCTCAAAAAATACAATGATTTGAGATTTCATATTTTCAGAATCGAATTCTCTAGGCTTTCTTTTGGGGATCAGATCTTGGCGTTCAAATTGGTGACCACAAATTGTCAAAACTGTCAAAAACATACCATCACATAATGGCTAATATCTTTTTTAAAACAATATAAAACTTAACCAAAATACCTGATCCCCAAGACAAAGGTCCAAGTTATATTGTGTTAAAATTTCAACACTTAATTTTACTGCGTTCTTTAGATTTGTTGTTTACAAAATGACCTAAATTTTGTTGCAAGTCAGGGGTGCCAACTGTTTTGAGCTGTCTAATTTAGGAGCGCGCTCTTAAGTATTAAACTAGTTTATAATTTTGAGCTGATATGTACGTACCATGTATTAGAGGTTAAACCAGTTTAGACCTAAACGCCCAATATTGGAGGTTTAACTTTAAACTGTTCTTATTGACATTTGGATAACTTAGGGCCAGTTTCATAACCATCGCTTAAATGGGCATTTAACTAAAGGATCCTTTAGCTTATCACACTACTACACTACAAACGGCCTTTTACGCTTAAAGGTTGCTTTAAAAGCATTATGAAACTGGCCCTTATGTCATTGTCTCATAAAAGGTTGATTCTCATTATTTAAACTGGTGCACGTTTTATCAACGATACAAGTCCAAACTACATGTAGTTCGGAATTCAAATAACAACCGTCACGTTCGTAACCGTAAACGAAAGTACTCAAAACTCAAATAACGTCAAGCATTGTCACCAACGAACGTTTTTCTCACGAAAAAGTCCCTAAATTTTTCGACGTTGTCAAACTTCTTTCAGGTTTAACTAAACTTAGTTCGGTGCATACCAAGGCAACATTAACGGCGTTTAACTGTAAACCAGTTTAGTTAAACGGGTTTAGTGGTATAAACGGTGCATACGGCCATTAAACACGCTGAGGCGCGCTGTAAATAGGTGCAGTGGGGCACCAATAAAAAAAAATTCATAGCAACAGCACAGATGGAACAAATCTCGGGACAAAATTTTTAAAAAATAGTGGAAAATGAATTCAAATCTTGAATAAAGAAAATGATAAAAATGGGTATTTAAATTTCCAAGATTAATACTATTCTAGTTTTTAATTAAAATTTGTAGCATAACATTTTACTTATTAAGTTTCCAGGACAAATGACACCATACGAGTCTATGAAAATTCTTATCAACTGCTAATATTAACATAGTTATTCAAATATTTATTTGTAGTAAATTACATAAAAACCATGATTATTGCATTTACAGAACAAGGTGCAACGAACATTTACGAGCAATAAAACGGATTTGGAAATGGTTAGTTAAACATCAATTCTTAAAAGACATAATACCGATTGTATATTCGTAAGTGACACTAAGTAGGTTGAACACACACACACACAAACATTCACAGTAAAATCTACATGTTTGACGTTATCGGTTAGACACAAAGAGTTAAAAGCAATCAGATCGATACTATAATACCCTAATGTAAGAATCAGGTGTATATTTTTCATTTATTTATTACAAGAACTGCTCTCTACGAGAAAATTAAATTATAGAGGATAAACAGAACATTCAAACAAATTATAGATCTAAATAGCCAAATGTATATAGTATTATTACAGATATTATCCAAGAAAATTAGTATGAATATTTGGTACGGAACAAGAGAGAGAGAACAAATCCATTCTGTTAACTATGTTGTAAATGGCATAAAGCGGAGAATGCTTCAGAATTTTGCTTCGATTTGAATTTAAATGGAAAGTTACAGAACACTATAGAGAACACGTTTAACCTTACTATCTTAATAGAAATATTGATTAAATATGTATATTAAGTTAACATTAGCACAAAAAAATAATTTAAGATTGGGTTATTCTTTAGAAAAATATTGTTGATACTCCTTCTCCTTTTTTGACTGACAGCGACACACTCATTATCAATGCAAATCTGCGAAATGGTTTATACCGTTGGCCCAAATAAATTTCATGGCACCAAACACGTTTAGATAGGACTTCACGTGTTTTCGAATTTACTTTTCTAGTCCACTCTGTTTTATCTCTAATGACAATAGAACCATGAAATTATTCAAAAGTATCGAGGGTAAAATTACCGATCAGTGATTTGTGTTCTGCAAACCATGTTTTAATATTTATTTATTCATAAAACTTTCCAAGAAATAATACATGTTTATAAGAATATTAAATTTAGAATAATAATTATTGTATATGTATCAAAGTTACACATGTCAATCTATTGTAATCGCGTCATGTGGGCGACTTCGGAAGTTCACCTAAAATATCTTCTGTATGTTCTTTGTGGTATATTCATTATTATTTTTGTTATTTATTTTGGGAAATTAAACCACAATTTTTTTATGTTTTTTATTTCAACCTTTCGGTAGCGTTCCAGCTACCGTTATTAAAAATAATTAGGTTTTTCTCCGATTGACATTAAACGTCAGTTTTAGGGACATTTATCGATCATAGAAGTAACACTTTTACTGCCTAGGCAGTAAAAATGATTTTTAATGCCTAGGCATTAAAAAAATCATTTTTTCTTCTTTTTTTGAAATCTCCTAGACTTTACTTAGCAACGGTAATGATAATGTGATTTAAGCAGGTCCGTGGAATCAAACAATCACTTCCACGTCACACATACATACAGTAGAAACGCTGAAGCTTTTCCATCACGTGACTGTTACGTCACCAATATTGTTCATATGAATTAAATCAAAACTTGTGTCAACTCAATAGGAATAATCGTTATGACTAATATTCCAAAGGTCGGCCTTTTACGAATTGGTAATTAGACAAGAAATTTAAGTTTTTTAATTGTATTTATTTTATTTATATGGTTAACATCAACATATTTATTGAAACTATCGATATACTGGGTGAATAAGTTACAAAATCCAAAATTAATATTTGTCTTGAAAATACACTATCACGAAGAAAGCATCCTTTTTGGATAGCAATATTTGTTCATTCTATTAATGCTCTTCTGTTTCGATAACACCAATAAAGAGGTATTTCCAACAGAAAGAATTTCCTTATTTTTTAGTTCGTCATTTATGGTTTTCACAGTAACATGTTTCCCAAAAAAAAATAACAAGTTTAATATTATCATTATCTCAAACAAGACAAAAGATTTTTTTATATTTACTTCATACTAAAGTTGAACACAAATTTTTGATATTCAGATTTTTTTATTATTTGTACCAAATAATGTATAAAGCAACCCCGTATATGTGACATCAAATAATTCAAATTAGAAAACTAAATTGTGAAAAACACAATCTACACTCAGACCTAACAAATTGGTAAACATTTATGGACCGTACTCAACTTAGAAATCAGCACATGTAGAAGCTATAATTTATCACACGTTAAATTACTATAAGCTGCTGGTGAAAAATCTAACTGTATAGATAATACTACATGCACTATGATGTTGTAATCTCAACTATGATCTCACTTCTCTTTTATTTAAAGTGTAAGCTGACTTTAATCTATGGGTTAAGAATAATATAAGGTGTTGTATTATTGTTTCACATGTTTGTAACTTACTTTGTTCATACATGTTATTATAATATAAGGTATTCCGTACTTGAATTTACTGTTTGGACCCTTACTTTGTGGAATCTACTCATATTGATGTTATAAATGAAACTAACTGTTTCTAATTAATGCCACTATTTAATTACAAAATTTATGAAAATTATTAAAGGATATTGATAATTATTTCGATATTGACGATGATATGTCAATATCGAAATAATTATCAATATCCTTTAATAATTTTCATAAATTTAGTAATTAAATAGTGGAATTAATTAGAAACAGTTAGTTTCATTTATAACATTAGTATTCCGTACTGCCATTTTGGTTCCCTCAGGTAAATCCTCTGTTTTTAGTTTTAATCGTGGTGTTTGACTGAGTGACGTTGGGAAAGTTGGAATGTTTTCCTTACTTTTTTTAAGGAAACCGTTTTCACAGATATTTTCAGACTAGTTGCCACTCTCTGAAATATAATATTAAATAGAAATGTCCTTAAATAGATGTTAACTTTAGTATAATACCTCCTGAACAGATGAAATAGGTTGAAAGGGTCCGCCGTTGTTTTTTTCCATCTAAAAATATTCAATCAAGTTTATAACAAACTCCTGTGCTAATGAATTAAGCCATTTTCCAGGCATTTTCTGAAAATAACTATTGGTTAATATACTGTTACAAGTACAATCAGACACTTGATTCATGCAAATTTGAAAATTCTACATAGATTTACAAATTGTAGAGAATTATAAATACTATTTACCACCAATAAGTAGTAAAATAAGCATTGTAATACTCCCGTCTCACGGTATTTTAGGTGTTATGAAATGTCAAAAGTTCACAAGTTGATAATGTATTATATTCGTACTTACCAATGTTAAATGGAATAAAAAGTCAAATTAGTTCTTACAAGGACTGATTTTAACAATAAATATACTTTTAATCCAAAAATTCGCTAAAAACAAGACTAATAAACAAAGCATACATAACCTCAAATACGGTAATGTCAAATTCAACTTTTAGTACGATCAGTTATTCACGTTACGTCAATTATATCGTTGTCTTTTTTTACGATTACTACGGCAAATTTAAAGAAACTATTACGTATGTCTTGTAGTAAGTCTTGTGAAGAAGACAATCGATCGTAGGTTGTTATGTTTGATTTATATTGATAGAAGAAGATAGAATGTAGAAAATATGTGTTGCATAAATCGTAGATTGGATCACGTGATGGAAAAGCTTCACCGTTTCTACTGTAGGCTAAGTTCACTGTGCACACTATTATTGTCGATATTTAATATTATATTGATTATCTTTCGGTATATATTATTATGTATACAATTAAAGGTCTAATCGACAATAATAATTAAAAAATACGATTTAATTATTACCTATGACATACGATAAGAAAAAATATTTCAAATTGTGAGTCAGCCATAAAAAAGTTTTCATTTTAATTTGATTTTTCTAAACACACTGTATAAACAATCGGAGAAAAAAATTATATGTTTCATACGGCAGAGATTCAGATTTACTGCCTTGGCTAGTTTCATTGTCGAGGCGCAGCCGAGGCTAGCCGCGGCAGTAAATCTATTACTTCTCTGCCTAGTTAAACAAATAACTATTTTATAAAATTCTGGTCCCTCTCTGACACTAACGAAAAAATTCGACAAGTAGACAATCAATAATATTTTGAAGTTTAAGACTACAAAAAATGGTTGTCAAATTTTTAAGGTCCATTCACAGTAGCATATCCTTGAGAAAATGTCACGGGAAAAATATTAGATTTTAGCTCTCGGTTTTTTGTCATAACCTCGAGATAAAATCTAATACTTTTTCCCCTTGTATAATAAATAACTATTTTTGTATGACATTCTAAAAATATTATAGTCTACTAGGAATGAGATCCAGTGAAGTGCACGCTCCAGAAACGGTTTTATTAAGAATAGGGCTTTTTTGCTTATTTCGGAAATGTTGTTAATAAAACGCGTTTGGTGTTACTTTTTTTGTGATATGTAGATTTTTGTTTTAAAATATTTCTAAATCAGTTTTGTGATTTTGTATATTGAAGTGTATATTGATTAACAACAATTCCATTGGTAAATCATAAGAAAACCTGGATAAAAACTTATGATACTATCCTGATAACGCAGATAATTGATTATTGGAAATTTCTCTTTCTAACATTGGTAACCAAATGTGCCTACGTACGGCTGAAATACGAGCTACTCATTTATCCGCATTTAGTTGTATTGAAGCACTTTCTTTGATTTTCCGTCTTTTACTATTGGTCTCTTTCAATATTATGTGTTCCGAATCCCATTGAATAATTTGAATAATAATAATAGTGTGCCGAATCCCAATGAATAATTTTAATAATAATAATAGAACTAATAGATATCGTATAATAGATTTACACTATTAACGCCTTACAAAGTTTTGTAAATATTTTCAAAAACAATGACCGTTCACTTAGAAGAAACAACTTCTTCTCAAGCTATATGCCCCGACAGACATTGAATTACACTTCTAAGTTAAACGGGGTCGGTATTATCTACAAGATTTAACCAACCATTCTGGTTTCCAATTTGAAGGGACAATATCACTTGTAGACCGGTTTCGGAGTATTTCCGCCTCATCAATACAAGGTAGATATTCTTCGTCCGAGAGCTCTGTGAGCT
This sequence comes from Lochmaea crataegi, assembly GCA_947563755.1. Classification (NCBI taxonomy): domain Eukaryota; kingdom Metazoa; phylum Arthropoda; class Insecta; order Coleoptera; family Chrysomelidae; genus Lochmaea; species Lochmaea crataegi. The sequence goes on along the minus strand of OX387425.1, from coordinate 38,373,027 downwards.
CAATCCCGGACTAAAGATGATACTGAAATCACAATCAATACATATTCTCCAGTAAAGAAAATGTTAAAGTTGTGATAACAGCGACATTTTCACGTCCAACCGCAAACCAAAATTCTAATTGACACAAACATCTGTTTGTACCATATAAAATAGTTTCAAAACTTTGTAAGGAGTTAATAATATAATAGTGATGGTAATAAATGTATGTACTTACTTACCTCAATGTGAGTTTTAAATATAGTATGAGTTATCTGGTTACATATATAGTAAAAATCCGTACAGTCCTCAGAAAGCAAACAAGAGCCCCGGAAAATATGCGAACTAAAACAAAGGTCATCGCAACTAGCCAATCAGGAGCCAATGTTAACGATTGTACATTAGTAATTGTTAACATAATCGAAATAATATGACCGAGTGATTTCATCAATATACATCAATTTTAGTGTCTGTATCAGTGTTGTCAATATGAGAATAATTATCAGATTTTTAGACAATTTCGCTAACCGAATAGTTTTTCCAGTGTTTTGCAGAAAGGATAATATATAAAACAGCTATTGTTTTGGGGGATTTTCAATATTGACTAGGGTCGCAGATTTTTATTTAGACAACACTGTGTCCTTTTGGTAATTTTGACAAATTCTGATAATTTGAATTGTAAGTTAGGATAATATTTATTTTTACATCGGCAACACTGGACTGCATTCTATTTGATGTCAGCTGTTATTTTATAATCTGCTTCTATATTTTTATACGTTATTATTTGCTTCATAAATTTCAGGACAATCAGTCTTTATTAAGACTAATTTGATAATTAACATAGTAAGGTATGTACTATAATTATAATTAATAAACATAACCTAGAACAACACACAATAGCCAGTCATTTAATATTCATCAGGCCTAATAATGTTTGTTTTTCTTTCATTTCAATTTTCCTCAACAAAATGTACACAAAATCAAGGAAAACAGTCCACAGTGAAGCTCGCAATATTATTAAAAACGTTGTGGAATTTTTTGATAGACAGAAAGCTGCTGGTGTGTGGTAATTCCCTTTGGACAAAGCCACAGAATTAGCTGCAGCAGCAGGAAAATCAGTTACCTTCATAAATCGTATCAGAAAGGAGAAATCACTGTTGCAAGAAGGTGTTTTACTGGGGTCTCCCTAAAAAAACAAAAAAGTGGTGGTACCAACAAAATAGAATTGGTTGATTGCGACTTGGGTATTTTGAAAAGAACCGTACATGAATGCTATACGGTTGATAAACAAGTTCCAACAATAAATATTCTGGTAAATAAAATGAAAAATAAAGTAGATTACTCTGGTGGTCCAGTCACCTTAAGAGAGCACTTGAAAAATATTGGATTTCAGTAAAAAAATTGCCACAATAAAAGAAAAACTTTGATGGAACGTAATGATATTGTAGCTTGGCGGGCTCGTTATTTAAGAAGGTTGAGGGATAATGATGCTCTGGGTCACAACAAGAAGCCAATAACTTATTTGGATGAAACTTATATCCATCCATGATATGGAGTTAGTAAATGCTGGCAATCGGAAGATGAACCTGGAGTGTATACATCCAACAGAGCTGGTCAACAGTACATAATAGTACACGCTGGTGGACGTTATGGGTTTGTGAAGAATGGACTACTAATTTTCAAGTCAAAAAGCAAATCAGGCGATTATCACGATGACATGAACCTTACAAATTTTATGAACTAGTTAGAAACACAACTAATACCAAACTTACCTCCTAATGCTATTGTGATTATGGACAATGCCCCTTACCACAGTGTTCAAATAAATAAGACACCAACCCAATCAACTCTGAAGCATATTATTAGAGAATGGCTTGAAGCAAATGGCATCTCAACAACAAATGATATGATTAAAGCAGAACTTCTGGATCTCATCAAACGTTTCAACCATTCTAAAACATACTATGTGGATGAGTTGTTGAAAAAACATGGACATACTGTGATACGACCATATCACTGTGACCTCAATCCGATTGAGCTAATATGGAGTAGCGTTAAACATAAAGTGGCAATGAAAAATGTTTCTCAAAGTGCTGCTCAAATTCAAATAGAACAATTAGTTCGAGCAGCCTTTGATGAAGTTGGCTCTTCGGAATGGAACAAACACTGTGACCATGTGTACCATATAGCTGAGGAAATGTGGAGGAATGATGGACTATTAGATGTTGTGGTGGAAAATATGTGTTTCACTGTCAACACTAGTTCATCAGAAAGTGGGAGTGATGAATATGAAAGTAAGAGTGATGAATATGAAAGTGAGAGTGATGAATTATAAACTGAATAACATTTTTGTAAATTACAGTGTTTTATTTTGTTCATCTTTAATATCTTGTGCTATAAAATAACACATAAATTCATTACATGAACATATAAGACATACATATGGTTCATTATTAGCTGAATAAACAATTTTAATGCAATACATGTTGAATTTTGCTTACAATCTAATTAATGAAGTCATCTACAATTTTTTTCAATTGGAACCCTTGTATTAATATTTGATTATAAGTTTGTATTAAATTTAAAAAATGAAAAATTGTTTTATTTGTGAACCCAACTGAATAAATAATATCATTTACAAAAAATATAACTATGTTTTACACATCAATTTTGTGATTAATTTCATTTTTTTGGACTTAACTTGGAATGTAATTTGTTACATAAGCTAATGAAATATCTACCATTTATTTTAGTAATTGGTTCTTTTGTAATGTGAAACTTAACAATGTTGTTGATTAAATAATAGTTTCTAATATCTAACTGTTGTGTTTGAATAAAGCAAATGAATTGAAGTAGAACAGCATTTAATATATTTATATATTTGACAAATCACACAAAATTATTGCCATACATTCTTGTTTATAACAACAACCAAATATAAAAGACTTAGTTAATTGGTAGTAGTGAGGTGTATATTCCAATATTAACACTGTTATGTACTTTACTTTCGACAGTTGTGAAGAGAACACTGGAAAAAATGACAAATCTAAATATACGAAATTGGTCACACTATTAATTTGAATTAAACACAAAGTTAACAAATGGATTCGACGGTTCTACTCCAAAAGATCCTGATGTGTAAGCATATAGATGTAGGAATAAGCTACATAACCAGTTCATATTTTGTTGCTTCCAATACAAACTTGACCCTTTTTTACGACATTACTACAGTCATGAAATTTGAAAATACAGACATTTAGAAAAGCTGGTAGTTTTAATTTTGGTCCAATACATATTTTTTTATTAATAATTAGGGTTAAATTTTTGGCAAGTTTGACTTTGTTTACATATCTTTTGACAGTTGACACTTATAGTATCGATATTTGGTCATCGATACAAAATATCGATTGTTATTACAAGAATACAACTACAGCGACATGGACACGCCCACCCAGGGCTCTTGTTTGGTTCTGTTAACTGTAGATATGGTATTAAATGTCCATTTCAGTCATCATCGGAATCTGAATCAGATGAATTTTCGGGTCTTATTGAAATTACTAGAGATTCCACAGTTTGGTCAACAAGATCCCACATCTTCCGTTTTTCTTTTAATAAATGATTTACAGCATTTTTCCAATTTTCGCTCGTCACGTCAAAGAACGTTGCTAGAAGAAGCTGGCGTACATCATTCAATTTATTTTAAAAGCAGTGTTGTTCCTAGCAACGTCTCCTTTGACTTGAGCCCATATTATTATTTCTTCTTTCAATATCAAACTCACCTTTTCAGTATCTTTTTTACTTCCTATTAATAGGATGTCATCAACATAAATTATCATGTAAATCAGAATCATCAGTTTTGGCTGTACCAATCTTCACTCCTGCTTCCAAATCTGTTATATTTGTCATACATTTCTCCAGCTCACTTGTGACTAGGTGTTTTGTGGCACCCGAATCCAAAATAAACCAGCCTTCCTTTGGTGACAGATTCGCACAATTTAATGCTATGAATTCAATTGAATCATCTTCTGTTGCTTGAGTTGCCTGTTGACTTGTGACTCCTCTATCTAGATGTTCTTCTATTTCCCCTTCTGCCTTTAAGAGTTCCTCCTTTTGATGTATTTTCTCTGCATTCTGCTATTTTGTGACCTGGCTTGCCACATTTATAACATACATACTGATTTGTGTGCCCTTTGAATGCTACCTCATTGCCTGTCCTGGTGCTGCTTCTATATTTTGTTTTCAACCTTAGTTCTTCATCGAGCAGTCTTGCTTTAACAAAATCCATAGTTATATCTGTGTTAAGAGTCTCAATGGCTGTAATTACTGGATCGTACTCTTCACTGAAACTTTAAAGATCTGATTCTTCGTATTTGCTCCCTATACTTTCCAGTTCTTTAATTGAGCTATCAAATTTCTGAAAGTGATCTTCTAATTTATTTGTTGTGCATTTAAGGGTTAATAACTTTTTTTCTATGTTAGCTTCGTAAAAACACTCTTTCTCTCGAAAACATCTTCTAGTGCCCTCATCATGTGCTTGGCAGTTTTTGGGTTATTTTGGGTTATGAAAGAACATACTTGATAACTTGAGTGTTTTAATAATGATAAAATAAACGTAAATTATACAAAGAAAATACTAGACTCTACCACGTGAGTTCATGGAAACTTAAAAAGTAAGGTTATTGTTCTTCTTTTTCTTATATTCTATTTTACAAAAGTGACTAAAAAGTGACTAACAACCTATATATCTCAACACATATAAGCTCGATAGGATTGGCTTCACAATGGTGTGGAAGTAACCGTAGTACAACTTTTATTTTCTTTAGCCATTTCGTCAACAACTTACTTTTTGTAGTTTGTTTTTTGTTGCCTCGCAAGAGATATTAATTTTTTTTTACCATGCTATTATTACGTGGGAGATCTTTCTGCTGTAATCAATTAAATATAGCTGCTGTTTTCCATTTTGATGTTGGCACCGGTTTCTGAAGCCTGGAATGGTAGCTAGGCATTGTCCATTAAAATAACGGCAGTCGCAGGCAACAGCTCTATTATTTACGAAAAGTAGTCTTCATCACATTCGCATACATCTCCCTGTCGTAATCTTTTGTCGATTTCGACATGAATTACTGCACACCATCATCGACCAAACCATGCACGCCCTTTTCCGATCAGTACAGGTAACCCAGTGGAATATTCATCCATGAAAGTTTTTATGTGTGTCAGTGTCAACCCATGTTTTTTGTACAGTGTGTCCTTCGAATTGCCCTCCCTTTAGATCGATACTTCCTGATTTATCTATGAGTGACTTTCTCTTAGTATAGTAAATTTTATACCCATTTAGAATAAGACCATCCTTATTTATTATTAATAAATCGGTTGAAACAAAAAATTACCAACAAAAATGAACGTCGTAACTAATTTATTAGATGTCACGTTTTTGAAGTTACGTCAAATTTTGATTTCATGTTAGTGTCATAACGCAAAATAAGATATGAAAATGCGATATTCTGATGAATCCAAAAAACTTATGCTTAATGTAGTAAACTATTTTCAAAACGATTTAGGATCTCGATTTAAGGCAATTCAAAAAGCGTCCGAAGCACTAAAAGTTCCAGAAAGCACATTATATAATCTTGAAAAACCAAACAGAGCTACAGATTTCGAATTTAGAAGAAATATGTCTGCAAGCGTTTCCCGGAGCAAAACCCGAATTACAAAAAATACCCTGCATTGTTTGAGGGAAGTAATTTATAAAATGTATGCGCGAAAGGATAAAATCACAGTAGAAACTATTTTACGGCAATTTATCGAAGAGTCTCCAGAAACTAAGATTTCCAAAGGTTCGTTATATTTGGGAATTAAAAAAATGGGTTTTCATTTCAAAAAACAGGATGGAAGAAAACATTTATTGGAAATGCCTGCAGTCAGATTAAAAAGAATATTATTTTTGAACAAATACCATGCTGCTAAAAGCGAAAAGCTCTTTACACCTGTTTTTCTGGATGAGACATGGGTTTTTAGTAAAAGCGGGGACAGAAGAATGTGGCAAGATGGTACTAAACATAGTGATTTAAAAATAACTGGAAGTGGGACACGATATGTAATTGTTCATGCCGGTAATAAAAAAGGTTTTGTGGCAAATGCATCGCTTATTTTTAAATGCAATAAAAAACAGGCGATTACCATGATAACATGAACACCGAAAATTTTGAAAATTGGTTTAAACAGCAACTAATTGTAAACTTGGAAGAACCATCGTTAATTATAATGGATAACGCAACGTATCACAGTCGCCTGGATGAAGAGATCCCAAGAAAAAGTTGGAGTAAAACACGCATGTTAGAATGGCTCAAAAAAAGAATATTCCTTTTCCAGATTACATTTTAAAGGATGCTGTTTGGAATATAATTGAAAAGCAAGTTTTGCCAGAAAAAAATTATCATTTAGACAAATACGCTGCCGAGCATGGTCATTGTGTTCTCAGGCTACCACCCTATCATTGCCATTTTAATGCCATCGAAATGGTATGGTCAGAAACTAAAAGGCATTATGACCAAGCTATTACGAAAACTGCAAGGTCACCTACTGAAGTCTTAAAAGTATGGAATGACGTTGTAAAAAATGTACCGGAGCAACACTGGCAGAATTACATAAATCATACAGAGAAAATTATTTCTGAAGCATGGGAAGTAGAAAACAAACTGGACCTACTAAACATCGAACCTATGGTGATCTCTGTATCCAATGAATCCGATGATGAACTATCACTTTCCGAAAGTTATTCTGATTTAGAAACTAATTAAACTTTGCCTTGAAGATCACGTTGTCATTTTTTTAAGATCTAGAATTTGTACTTAATCGAACTCTGAATTGCCATATTTTTTTAAGAAAACTATGTATCTAGTTAATAAAACAATGTTTTTAAAATTAGTGCCCTTCTTTTATATTCTTTTATTATGTCAACATCTTTAGAATTTTATGAATTTCATAAAATTAATTTGTATTATTACAAACCGCCACTGATAATATGAAATTTCAAGTCACTACGCCAGTGCAATAAGAAATATGTCAAGCATTTGACATGACAAAGGTCATAACCTAATTTTTTTCATGCGGGTTCAGATGGTTCAAGAAGCCGCATACGTTAAGTTACTAAAACGGCTGGTACCTCTAAATAGGTATTAATTTTACTATATATCCGTGTTTACAGTATACAAGTTCGTAATAAGTATCATTGAATTTCCGTTTTAAATTTTGGTGAGAAATATAACGCCTATGGTTTTATGGCTGATACCCCGAAGTCACGCTGCCAGTCAAAAATAGACAGAGTATACTTTGCAGAGTCCATATAGTACCGCATAAATTCACGAAACGGCACAATTTTTAATTTCAATTTACTATTTCCTAAAAGAATAATCTATCATACAGGATGAATAACCTTTAAGTGATGAAATCACTTCCGCTTGGAACGTAGTTAGCACGTAGGTTAATTTAAGAATGTCTCCAGATAATTGAATTTGGCTTTTTTGAATGAAGTAGATAATACTGCATTTATTTAGACTTACTCGTGGTGTCGTACATGGAATACAATTTTCCTATCTTAATGATGCCTCTTTACCATCCCGTTCTATCAAATTCTATTACATTTAAAATATTATTCAACCAACAATCTTCATGCCATTTGCTTGCAAGGAACCAAGACACTCTAAAAGCTTCATGCATATTTAAAGCGGAAATTCACGTGTGCCAAGCTCAATATTGATCAAAGATATAAAAGGAAAAGGATTATTATCATGACGGACAGTTAAGTAGCCATTAAAGCACTGAGTTTCAGAAGACAATAGATGTTATTTTTTAAATATGATACCCTGTATATTAGACGTCACAATTTTATTAGCTAGTAACTGAAAGTAATGAGTAATAAACACTTCAGAATATGTTTTAGGACACGCTAAATAAAATGTTCGATGTGTCTGCCTTGGTCTATACATTTGTGGAAACGTACTATTAAGTTGTCAAATGCTGCTGTCAACATTTCAGTATGAATATTCTCCATTACCTGCCGTATGCTATTTTTTAATTCCTCGATAGTTGCAGGCATCGGATTGTATACTCTATATTCCACATATCCACTTATGGAAAAAAAGTCAGGTCTGGAGAATTTGGAGCCCATTCTATAGGTTTACTTATACCAATCAAATTGTTTCCAAACTGTTGGTTAATAGATTATCTTGAAATGTTGGAATAATGGGGAGGAGCATGAAAATATACATTTTAGTTTAAAATACCATCTTTTTTAACTGGGGATCGAAAAAGTTTTCCAACATATCGGTATAATTATTGCAGCGAACTGTATTCTATGCAAAAAATTTAAATAATTTTTATGCGATACCGCACACCCAACATTAACCTTAGGAGAATCTCTTTCATGTTAATGAGATTCTCTTGGATCTTCCAATTCCCAATCCTACAGTTATGTTTATCAACTCGTCCATTTATACGAAGTGCTGCCTCATCAGACATGATAATCCTAACATTTAGATATGTTCTGAACAAATCTGTTGAATTTTCACTTGTAATCTCACTATAATGCTATTGCCGGAAATTTTTTGAGTACATGAATTTTCGTACGAGACAAATTTACCGCAATTAATTCAGGCACCTGGGGGAATCGGTAAGAAAATTTTATTCAAGAATTATTTAAAAGGAAAACCTTAGGCAAATATATATTCAGACGTCATCTGTAAATAAATAGAAGCCTGTGTGTAACGCGAGTTTTGATGTTTCGTTATTTGAACTGTCATTAACACTGTGTGGGATTTTTACTTTGAAAAGAAATGCCGCGATTTGGAAAGGAAACTATAGTGTTAATTAGAAAAGAGGTGGAAAATTCAACTCCATCATATACCAAAAAGTCTAAGTCAACAGTGTGGACAAGGTTTTTGTCAATATTGACTAGAAATGAAAGTGGACACATTCATATTTCGGGAGATGATAGCTGTCATGTGCCGGGAAATTTCCACTTAATTTAACGACTACTTGCTCATGTGGATGAAACATTTTCAGATAATTTGATGGTTACCATAGCAACGATGTCAAAATAAAGTATCTGATTTGTTTTGATGACTGGTATAAAATTTTCACACATAAACACTCTTTTTACTTAGTCTCGATCGTTAATTTTATGAAGAAATTTAATTTTGCAGGTTTTAATTTGAGAACTTTTAGAATTCTAGAAACATTTGTTTTGTCGATTTCCTAATTGGATGCTGATTTTCTAATTTAAATTTTCGGTTTTCTATTTACAGTTCTTGTTTATGTAAATATAGAAGCAGTATTCCTAAATCTGGATAACCAGGTTTTTATGGTATTTATAGTAGGAGGATTGTGGTTGAACGGTCTTCTAAATTATAGGACTGAGTTTGGGCATACAATAGTTATTTATGCAACAAGTGCATAAAGCGGTGCTTTTTTTCACGAGTGGAAAAATTGACGAATGAGCCGCAGGCGAATGCGTCATTTCCCTGAGTGAAAAAAAGACACTTTATGCATATGTTGCATACACTATTTTTTCTACAATCAAGCAAAAACTAAAAATGTGTTATTTAGGTTGCTCTAAATGGACTAAAAATGGCGTCGATTTGAATGTTTATGTTTGTCATGATGACAAAACGCTAAGAAAAATGTCAGATGAGTGCAATCTGCAGAGCCATTAGCGGAAATATTTAAAATTAGCGTGAAAAAAACTACTTTATCTGACCAGTCCTCGATTAAAACGGTTTTGCTGTAATTATCATATTTTTATTTTGCAGTTCGATTGAATAAAACATTATTCCATGCGCTATAAATAAGAGCCTGAATCATTATTTTGCTGCCAAACCATAAAAAGTGACACAAAATAATTGTATCTACAAATCAGTCAATACACAGTATAAAAAGAAGACATACGTACTGTAATTGCTAGTTATGTTATTAAATACAAGATGGTTTTATTGTTGTAAATAAATAAAAGAACATGTTGGTATATTTGAAAATGTGCGATTACCGGGAAGCAGGAATCTGCCAAATTTAGAAAAGTAATAAATGGAATTTTACATGACATACAAGATGTCTCATAACTAATAATAAAAGACGGGAGCCAAAAACGTTAATATAGTTAAGTTCAAAATATATCGTTGGCTTCGAATGCCATAAGTGATCTTAAATAGCCTATCCACTTAAGCCTCATTGTGTGAGCCTGATAATTAAACTCTTTTTAAAAATTTCATCGTATGCCCATGATAGGAACGTTTACAAATTATATCGTACGCCTGAGAGAAGAAAATGTTTACAAATTAATTGACCCCTCAATTTTATTGTTTCCCATCCAAAAAGACTCCAAAATGCACATGTAGTCCAGTAAATAAAAGGTCCCAGAAGCGATTATACCAGCCGGTCCATGAATTTTCCGTGAAGGGTAGGGTTTGATTAGTAATTGAACATCCAGAAATTTCACACACCTAATCGCCATTTTGGGGGGGGTATCCCCGTCTCCAAAGTTCCAAATATTGATTTCCCGCCAATATCTCCTAAAATATGGCATTTAGAGAGTAGTTTGTTATCTACAAAAATCTACAGGTGAAAGGGGAAATCAACAGCTATCATATCCGATGATTCAAGGCCCATTTTTATATTTCACCATATTTATAAAATGGATCAAAGATTTTGTAACAATTTTTTTTTCGAGTGTCGGGAAATTACTCATATTTTTCTTAATAATAGACATTTACTCACACACTAGACATTTTTTGTTATTACGGGTCCTTTAAAGGTCTTTATTGATCTCAGAAATTTTTATTGGCCATTTTTCTTGCCCCTTGATTTTTCAGTTGGTGTTTTCATTTCCAAATTTTCACTGTCTAAAAGTTTGTACATTATCGAATTGTCTTCCAAGATGATATTACTGTATTTTCATCCCCCTCGATCCACAATTTCGCAAGAAACAGCCATTTTTTCTGGACCTCAAAATTATTTTTCAACATCGGTTTTTGCGAAAAATATTAATGTTGCGAAAAAATTCATGGGGAACATTTTTGTAGATAATGAACTACTATTCATTTTCCTTTATATAAAAATTCTCTAAATGCCATATTTTAGGAGATACTGGCGGAAAACCAATTTTTGGAACTTTGGGGCCGGGAATACCCCCCCCCCCCAAATGGCGATTAGGTGTGTGAATGGATGGATGTTCATTTACTAGTCAAACCCTACCCTTCACGGAAAATTCATGGACCGACAGGATTTTTGTACATTTTGCCTACTTTTCATCCTTCATTTACTGGACTAATGATACAGTCGAGGCGCTACAAGTCATATTGGCATATCAGTTAGGGTTACGCAGTGACGGCGACGTCACCAATTCAGAAGTTTTGCACTTACGATTAAGGCGACTATATAAAAGGAGGAAAATAAAATAAACATATGGGAAAGGAAAATACTCGGAAGGACATCTGGTTTTACTGAAAATGGTTTATTAGTATTTACTTCAAAAGCTGACGATGACTATCATAAAGAATTTAACCCACAAGTGTTTCGAAATTGGTTTAAGTCGTTTTTGGAAAATATTCCACAAGGATATCTTATAGTTCTCGATAATCATAGTGCCCTGCAAGAAAAATTACCAACCTCCTCATGGAGAAAAGCTGAAATGATGGAATGGCTACAAAATAAAGGTATATAAGTTAATCACAGCGTTACCAAAGCCCGTCTCTATGAGATTGCTAAACAACATAAGTGAAAAATATGTGATAGATGAACTTGCACTGCGAGTTAAACCTAATAGAGTTGGTTTGGGTAGAAATTAAACAGTTCGTTGCGGGAAACAATATTAGATACAAATTAGAAGATGTAAAGGAATTACTATCAAGTGCAGTTGGAAATTTTACCGAAGAAACGTGGCAAACGTGGTAATTAGTCACTTTGAAAAAATTGAAAAGTACATGTGGAATATGAATCATAACTTAAACAATGTTATTGAAAGTGTGAAAGTAAATCCTTTAATCATGAATTTAGATAGTTCTAACACAAGTGATAGTGCATCAAGTACAAGTGACATTCATAACGATGACGACCAGTAACTTTCTGCTTATGTGGTGTGTATTTTTCGTTTTTTTATCAAAGGAATTATTCAGTTTTCGGCACTGCGTACCGTTGCGCGCCCTATAATGTAAGTATTTTTGTATGATGATTTTTTTATTTTATGTATAACTATTTATCATTTCTGTTATTATTTTATTTTTATATTGGTCTTACTTGTTAATTTACATCAGGTGTTATTTCAGGAAACAAATGTGGGGTCGAAAATACCTCAATCCAGACGAGCTAGAGGAGTTGGCAAATCATTTGTCAGATGTGGAAGACATACCAGACCTGATAGATGATAGTGAAGGCGAGGAAGAAGTTATAATAACTGAAGAAATAAGTGAAACGTCTTCAGAACAATCCGAAGAGAGTGGCGATGAAGAATTTGCCGAAGAAGCATCTGATTATCAATTTTATATAGGGAAGGACAGTGAAACGCCATGGATTAGCAATTCTTTGGCTACTGTAAGCAAAACTAAGTCGAAAAACCTAGTGAAAATATTACCTGGTCCTGTCAGAGAAGCAAGAAATACTGAAAAAGAATTAGAAGCATTTTTAAAATTTATATCTCCCGAAATAATAGATGATATCGTTAGCAATACAAACATATATATTCGAAAAAAGCAAGAAGATGTACAATACAGTAGAGATAGAGACTGTAAACTAACAAGCAAAAGTGAAATTTTGGCTTTGTTTGGAGTGTTATTTCTTATAGGAGTGAAAAAAGGTAATAGAAGTAATGTTACGGAATTATGGTCTAAAGATAGGACTGGTATGATGATACTGAGAGCTACTTTTAGTTATAAAATATTTCTGTTTTTACTTCGTGCTGTCAGGTTTGATAACATATTTACAAGAAAAGACCGTGAGGCAACAGATAAGCTTGCAGCGATTCGAGACGTATTTACTAGATTTATTTAAAACTGCCAAAAAAATTATGCCATTGGTGAATATGTGACCATCGACGAAATGTTACATAAATTCCGAGGACGTTGTGGGTTTGTACAGTACATGCCCAATAAACCTGCCAAGTATGGCTTAAAATTTTAAGCCTTGTGTGATAGTAAAACATACTACACCTGGAATTTGGAATTATACTGTGGGGAACAAAAGGTCGGACCTTATTAAAATTCTAATAAACCGCTGGACATAGTAGATAGATTAGTACATCCACTAAAAGGTAGTAACCGACATTTAACAACCGATAATTATTATACAAGCTACCCATTAGCTGAGCATTTATTACAAAATAAAATAACTTTGACCGGAACTCTAAAAAAAAATAAGGCAGTAATCCCTCCACAATTTATTAACTTCAAGAATCGTGAAATTGGATCAACACTTTTCGGGTTCCAGGATAATATGTCACTTGTGTCATATAAAGCAAAAAAAAAGTTGTAATACTGCTATCAACTATGCACGATACTGGTGAAATCGATGAAATAAGCGGTAAAACCGGAAATAATACTGGACTATAACAGTAACAAAGGGGGCGTTGATACTGTAGACCAGTTATGTGCTTCTTACTCAACGCAAAGAGTCACAAGAAGATGGCCATTGGCTGCATTTTTCAGAATATTGGACATTGCAGGCATAAACTCACAAATTATATATTGGGCAAACAAATCATCGGAGAAACAACCAAGAAGAAGAGTTTTTCTCAACAATTTGGCTTTTAGTCTCATGGAAGATCGTTTGAAAGGAAGAGCCCAAGAAAAGTCACTTCCTAAAGATGTATACCAATTTCTTTCAAAATATCGCAGTCCCGAGAGAAAGTCCCCTCCTCATATAAAAAGAGTTGGAGCCTGTCACTTGTGTGGTACAAAACTAAATAATAAAACTACTATATCCTGTATTTCGTGTAAAAAGTTTGTTTGTAAAAACATAGTGAGCATAATGTTTAATTATATTTTTTTTAGAACGGCATTTGTATTTTATTTCATGTCTAAAATGAAAAATGAATAGCGGTACGGAGTACCGCCGCGCGCCTGCTCATGTGAAATTCTTAGGCGCGCCCGCCGAAGGGTTAAGCACTTTAAATCACTTAGGTTATTATGCGAAAATTTTAACCTCAATACACAACTCTTATGAACGATTCATAAATGATATTTATGATTTTATTTCAGCTTCTGGATACTGGAACCTCGTTCAGATTAATCAACAAGATTAACCTATCTCATACAAATACTTGGAGTACAAATGAAAAATTTATGGGAGTGGATATCTCACCAATTAAGTAGATTCTACGTTCTGATTTTATGTGGGAAATTCTCCACAACTTGTCTGCAAACTCTCGACTCTCGTAGTCTGCTCGTTAGCACCTCGCTAACCACTTTTCCTGGTTTTTCTACCAGAAAAATTCACGCACACCAAATTTTTTTCTGACGCTCTTCTTCGCGTCCCCCAGAACTCTTACTATCGCGTTCCCAGTCAACAACCCCCTAGTTTCTTCATAGCAACGCTTTTTGAAACAAAATATTACTTCCTTCCAAAAACGTCTTACCAACATATTATACCATCAGGTAAGTAATTATTTAATTTCATTATGTCACTTTATGACATTTATATAAACTTGTTATTTACAATATTACTAACTAATTTTCTAATATAAATAAAATCAGAGTAGCATCGTAACTTAGATTAAATATTATTAAAAATATCATATTTTAAATTAAACCAAATTAATACAATGACATATAAACATTATATTCCGATTGGACATACTATTGACATTTTGCTTCAAATAATTATTAATATGAATTTACCTTTGACTATTGAATATCAACATCTATATTTCATAATAAGCACATACTTATCAAAATTGTTTATGGATAATTGAACTCTACTTTTTTCTATAACTTGTTTATTCTAATTCATTTTAAATTGTGACACCTTGAATTTCTATTGGTATATGTCCACAAAATCTATAATAATATACAGGCTTAAATAACCGTAAGGAAATTGAATTGATGGCCATTTTAAATATTTTTCTTTCCATCATTTTATCAATCATATTGTGCATATATCCACTTGATATTGCAATTTGTTCAATTATTTTAATTTCCTTTCCAAAAGTTTATGAACACATTTGAATTGGCAGAGGTCTGTGTATCATAGAGTGATATCATATGATATATTATGCTGCCCGGGTGGTTTGAGTCGGATGGTAGATATTGTAATGTCTGTGTGTGTTACTTTTCTATAAATTGATTATTCAAGTTTGTTTTCAATTCCATTGATTGTTAACAAGTTTATAGATTAATTTTCCTTTATTTTTTAATGTGAATTTAATGTTTGGGTGTTATTCTTAAATTCGAAAAATATGTCTAATGTTCTAGACTGCCAAAAAATCATCAACATATCTGTACCAAAATAAAACATCATTTGCTAAATAAGATTTGAAAATATTAGTCTCCAATTATCCATGAAAATGTCTGCTAAAATTGGTTATCCTTGATTTTGTAAATAAAATTATTTTGATTAATGCAACTTCAAATAAATTTAGAATATCTGTTGCAGTATTTATATCTATATTATTTTGTATTATTTTGTATTAGAAAAGGGATACATTCTTTTGGTGGAACTTTTGAAAATATACTAGTTTTCTGGCTATTTTATGATTTGGTACATGATACAACTGGTCTAATAGGTTTATTTTGTTCATGTAATTTTATCGTTTATAGTTTTGGCGAACAAGAAGAACCCACAATCATTAAATTATACTATTGAACTTTTACATAGTTATCAAAATGATCACAGACTCAATTTCTTCAGCCATTAGAAATTAAAAAGTATAAAAAAGATGTTCAATATACTCTTATAAATGAACAAATAGATATTCTACATTCTCCATTATTAAGATAGCTTATAAATGTATACTTACTGATATCTTAGATGACGAAATATCTTAATATGGCAAATCCTAAGTTACATATCGAAATGAGGTATTTTAGTTACTTGTTTATTATATCAATTTCTATAATTTACATGGAAAGATTACACGTAGTACCTAAGGATTGAAACTATAAATTTGTCTGTATATTTTCTTAAAATTACCATTTTAAAATAATTTATATCGGATACTTTTCTTTTAAACGCTCAGTACATAATTTTCTCTCGTTTATATTGAATTTCCGTTAATACCAGAGTAACAGTAAAATCAAATTAATGATCTAAAAAGCTCGAGCCCGTTGAAATGAATTTCACCCATCAGCTATAATACCAAACAAAACCTTAGATGTAATTAGGTTATGATGTTCGTATTCAAACTAAAAATAATTGTATTAGCGTGGCTCTTAGAAACGATAGAAATGCAAAATTAAATATTACATGGAAATTTGGTTGGTGACATACAGAACATTAAGTATAGAGGAAAGAAGCGTAGTTATTTTAACGCGTTTAAATATAGCACTTATTCTTACAACAAAATCGAGAGAAGTAGCTTTGATGTTTTCTTATTGACATATTTCATTCAAATATTAACAAATATTCTTACTTAAGCACTTCGTTATATAAATCCGAAGTTACGCCATTTGCATTTGAGCCCAGATCAATCAGGAGATTGAATTTATTCCTAAATCCTAAAACAGTGATACAAAATTTGGTAGCTTACCAAGAGTAGAATACGTCTAGAAAAGAGTCAATAGTTATTTAAGTGGGAGCAACGAGAGTTTTAATATTTTTAAACTCAAGAAAACCGCCAGAAAGTGACATTTCCAAGTGTAAATTCTGAGTAATACGCGATTTGTCTAGATTTTTTAGACCTAGAATACTTCTAAAAGAAAGTCCATAGTCATTCAAGTGGGATCCAGGAGATTTTTAAACTCAAAAAAAAAACTTACAAAAACTTTTAATTTCATTCGTAAGTTCTGAATGAAACGAGTGAATCGTCCAGTTTTTTTGAGATATTCTAAAATACGTCTAGAAAAGAGTCAATAGTTATTTAAGTGGGAGCAAGGAGAGTTTTAATATTTTTAAACTCCAGAAAACCGCCAGAAAGTGACATTTCCAAGTGTAAATTCTGAGTAATACGCGATTTGTCTAGATTTTTTTAGGCCTAGAATACTAAAAGAAAGTCCACAGTCATTCAAGTGGGATCCAGGAGATTTTTAAATTCAAAAAAAAACTTACAAAAACTATTATTTTCATTCGTAACTTCTGAATGAAACGAGTGAATCGTCCAGTTTTTTTTGAGATATTCTAGAATACGTGTAGAAAAGAGTCAATAGTTATTTAAGTGGGAGCAAGGAGAGTTTTAATATTTTTAAACTCAAGAAAACCTCAAAAAATTGACATTTCCAAGAGTAAATTCTGAGTAATACGCGATTTGTCTGTATTTTTTTTAGAAACAATCTAGAATACTTCTAGAAGAAAGGCAATAGTCATTCAAGTGAGATCCAGGAGATTTTTAAACTCAAAAAAAAACTTCCAAAAAGTATTATTTTCATTCGGAAGTTCTGAATGAAACGAGTGAATCGTCCAGTTTTTTTTGAAATATTCTAGAATACGTCTAGAAAAGAGTCGATAGTTATTTAAGTGGGAGCAAGGAGAGTTTTAATATTTGAACTCAAGATAACCTCAAAAAATTGACATTTCCAAATATAAATTTTGAGTAATACGCGATTTGTCTAGATTTTTTCAAGACACAATCTAGAATACTTCTAAAAGAAAGTCCATAGTCATTCAAGTGGGATCCAGGAGATTTTTAAACTCAAAAAAAACTTCCAAAAACTATTATTTTCATTCGTAAGTTCTGAATGAAACGAGTGAATCGTCCAGTTTTTTTTTAGATATTCTAGAATACGTCTAGAAAAGAGTCAATAGTTATTTAAGTGGGAGCAAGGAGAGTTTTAATATTTTTAAACTCAAGGAAACCTCAAAAAATTGACATTTCCAAATGTAAATTCTGAGTAATACGCGATTTGTCTAGATTTTTTTAAGACACAATCTAGAATACTTCTAGAAGAAAGGCAATAGTCATTCAAGTGAGATCCAGGAGATTTTTAAACTCAAAAAAAAACTTCCAAAAACTATTATTTTCATTCGTAAGTTCTGAATGAAACGAATGAATCGTCCAGTTTTTTTTGAAATATTCTAGAATACGTCTAGAAAAGAGTCAATAGTTATTTAAGTGGGAGCAAGGAGAGTTTTAATATTTGAACTCAAGAAAACCGCCAGAAAGTGACATTTCCAAGTGTAAATTCTAAGTAATACGCGATTTGTCTAGATTTTTCTAGACCTAGAATACTTCTAAAAGAAAGTCCATAGTCATTCAAGTGGGATCCAGGAGATTTTTAAACTTAAAAAAAACTTACAAAAACTATTATTTTCATTCGTAAGTTCCGAATGAAACGAGTGAATCGTCCAGTTTTTTTTTAGATATTATAGAATACGTCTAGAAAAGAGTCAATAGTTATTTAAGTGGGAGCAAGAAGAGTTTTAATATTTTTAAACTCAAGAAAACCGCCAGAAAGTGACATTTCCAAGTGTAAATTCTGAGTAATACGCGATTTTTCTAAATTTTTTTAGACCTAGAATACTTCTAAAAGAAAGTCCATAGTCATTCAAGTGGGATCCAGGAGATTTTTAAACTCAAAAAAAACTTCCAAAAACTATTATTTTCATTCGTAAGTTCTGAATGAAACGAGTGAATCGTCCAGTTTTTTTTAGATATTCTAGAATACGTCTAGAAGAGAGTCAATAGTTATTTAAGTGGCAGCAAGGAGAACTGAATAGGCGATTTGTCTAGATTTTTTTAGAAACAATCTAGAAGAAAGTCAATAGTCATTTAAGTGGGATCCAGGAGATTTTTAAACTCAAAAAAACCTCCAAAAAACTATTATTTTCATTCGTAAGTTCTGAATGAAACGAGTGAATCGTCCAGTTTTTTTTGGAGATATTCTAGAATACGTCTAGAAGAGAGTCAATAGTTATTTAAGTGGGAGCAAGGAGAACTGATATTTTTAAACTCAAGAAAACCGCCAGAAAGTGACATTTCCAAGTTTAAATTCTGAGTAACGAATTTTACACATTGGACACTGTTACATTTTATGAATCCTACGTCAAAAAAACTTTTATTAAAAAATAATTTGTTTTAATAATGAAATTTTTTCTCCTAAATTATTGTTTTCTTTTCTGATTCTAATTGAAAATAATTTGTTTTCTGTTTGTCTGTAGAGATTGGTGTCGTCAACAAATGGTAGTGTTACAAATAGAAAGTTTGGAATAATTGCATTTATTCTGGACATCTAAATATCCTGCATGTTCTTTGACCATATTATATTTTATTTTTTAGAAACATGTCATATTTCCCAACTTCTATCAAAATCTCATTTAGAACAATGTGTTTTTCATCACAGGCCAAGCTAATTAACTTATATCTACAGAAAAATACCGAGGTAAGTAATTTTGATTATTACTACACATTAACTACTAACGAACGTAGTAACCATTTAACAATTTTAATCTGGCCATGAAACCATTCCAACGTCTATAGAATATTCGGCAAGCAGATCCGTAATATTTTTGTTCCTTCACTTGGTTTTCTTAGTACTTTTTAAAGTGACTATAGAAAGGTAATGTATAGGTGAACAGCGCGTCAAGATTATGGCCATATTCCGTAACTGCAGAAGCAAATTGAAAAGCAGTCAAAAAAAGAAAGATGTGTAGGTACACTCGCCTTTTGATGATAGCAGAATTTAAAAAAAAACCTTCAAAATTTTAAGAAAAAAAACCAAAACCAACATGTAAGAAAGTAGAGAAGTTCTCGTTCATTTTCAACGAGTTCTTGCCTTTAAATTAAATGGTGGACCAGTTATATAAAGAAGGTTCTAAAGGAGACTTCATAGCTCCTGAAACGTTTTGTGTAATCACAAAGGATTGCATAATAGGGTTAATTGGGAACTGGCTAGATAAGGAACACCAACTCAAATGGAGGTTAACACAAGGTCAGCTACGTGCAAAGAGTTTGCTGAAGAAAGAACTCTCAACCAGGCTGTACGAGACATTTGAAGACAGTTACCGACCTGGTGACTGGACTCTGCACCCTACACAATCCAAACGAATGAATGAATGAATTGTCTATCTACTTGCACTCCCCAAAATAAACTAAAACTTTCAAGTGAGTTGGACTTGGACTAAGAGAAGAAGTACTTGCCTAGTATATTCAAAGTCAAGCAAGGCTCGAGTAGTGAGTAGCTGGTTCAACTTTACGAACATAGACCGGAACTCTAGTAATAGTCACATTACACGTAGTATCTACCTACAAGTATTGATATGTAAAATTGCTCCCGACAATCGTTGGCGGACTGCAACGAAAAGTGTACGTGACGGATGTGTAATAACATTCCTGATGAACATTAGCCCGAAGGCAGCACTGTACGACTACTTAACGCTAGTTTGACCAATATAAAATCCAATTGTGACTAAAAGGGAGCTTTTCGGTTTAAAGTCTTCTCTAAAAATGATTATAAAACCGGCCCTTAGTGGTAGACAATTGTATGCAACTGAAGACGAAACAATATAGATCCCATAATTGTGTGTGTTGTAAGTACACAAGGAAACGGTTGGAAAAAGGACATGGTCCTTTGTGTGGAATATTAAGATGATACGTTTATAATAAGTGCAGAATGTACTCTTCTCATTTGACTAGTTGATGATTAATTCCCAAACACAATTGAGTCCTTAAGGTAAGGTATATCTACGACCCTAGCTGAAATGTTTATATTTGTTCATGTTCGATGTTTTTCAAATACATACACAAAATATTTTACGTGACAGACGCGACGTTCGTGGCACCACTATTGTTTCGCAATCGGATTCTACTACTGCATAAAAGTGCAGTTTTACCGCAATATCTATGTACGACATAGCCCAAATGGATCATTTTGTTTCAACAAGTCTACGAACAACGACTGTTTTGGCACGACACGAAACAGATTTATAAAAGGTCACTGGATGTTCCAACACGATCCTGTACATTTTAAACTCAAAAAACTTTATAGTGGAATCTATAGGTCTTCATAGTCGTTCAAATTACCATAAATCCCAACGTTTGCTTGATAACGTTGATTCCAAATAATTACGTTTATTATAAAGGTAGTTATGGTAATTCATGAAGCGAGTGTTTTATCAGCAGAAAGTTATTCAAGCGCGCAGTGGATGTAGTTTCCTTTAATAACATTGTTCATTGTTGAAATAATTTCTATTTGCGATAGTTCAAAATATTTATTTATTTATTATTTATTACATATAAACAAGGACAGAGGGACAAGTCCCTATTTTACCCAAAGCAGAATATAAAAAGAGATCGGACAAAATATCTGAGTGCAGAACAATAGCAGCCAATCATAAGCCTTGCATACTCTTTGAGTTCATGGTGTTTTATTGGTTGTTAGCTCATTTGACAGTATGTGAGGTAAGTGAGGTTATGAGGTCCTGCCAAAAAATCATCAACATATCTGTACCAAAATAAAACATCATTTGCTAAATAAGATTTGAAAATAGTAGTCTCCAATTATCCATGAAAATGTCTGCTAGAATTGGTTATCCTTGATTTTGTAAATAAAATTTGTTGTTATGAAAGTTATTCAAGCGCGCAGTTAATGTCGTTTCCTGTAATAACATTGTTGATTGTTGAAATAATTTCTATTTGTACTAGTTCAAAATATTTATTTATTTATTTATTATTTATTACATATAAACAAGGGCAGAGGGAGACAAGTCCCTATTTTACCCAAAAGCAGAATATAAAAGGAGATCGGACAAAATATCTGAGTGCAGAACAATAGCAGCCAATCATAAGCCTTGCATACACTTTGAGTCCATGGTGTTTTATTGGTTGTTAGCTCATTTGACAGTATGTGAGGTAAGTGAGGTTAGGAAACAGAAATGAACATTTTTGTGAGTAAGAAATCCGTTTTTGTCCTCGTCTTCAAAAATATCGAAAATTGTGATCGTTTGGGGGTTCGAAAATTTTTAATCACCTTTGTAACTGGAAACAATCTGGTTAAGTTCAATTCACGTCTTCGTTTCAAATCAGCTGCACTACCAACGACTATTTCAATAATTTTTAAGAAAGCACACCCTGTCCATTTTTAATTTTAAACAATTTTAATCTTTCTAGTTCTTACTTTGAGTTTTTATTATTCATCATCATAAGTAATGTTTACAATTTGACTACTGTCATTTATAAAAACTAAGGTTAGATGGTATTGGATTTGCAGTGGCGACGCCGCGGTGAAAAATTAAACTGCTTAGATTGACGATTTTGAGGACTGGTTTTGTCAATTTTCCCTTATGAGTTCGATCTCCTCATCTAGGCTCCATGCTTTGTACTATACTATTTATTTGAGACCAGCGCCTCTAGTGTAGTTGTAAGGTACTCACAATCCACATTGTGAGTGTACCTGCTAATTTATATATTTCAGTTTTTTGTTTTATAACACGTCAAATCTTGTTTAATAACACTCAATGTTTTTTCGCTAGTTATCAGTAGTAATAACCCAAGGACATTGATAATTGTTCGAAAAAATTTTATAACAGATTTCGAAAGCTTGTTGCTTGGAAACAGACCGACGCCGCAGGCGGAGGTCTGTTGCCAATAAGCAACAAGCTTGAGAAAGTTGTTATAAAATTTTTGAACATTTATCAATGTTCAAGGGTTATTCGAATAGAAATTTTGTTGCTAATTATAGAAAAAAATACAGAGTATATTTGCTTCTATAATTTCATTAATATTCTCGTCAGTATTATGACAGAATCGTGACATTTTCAAAAATTAAATATCTTGAAACGACAAAATCGAAATAAATCAAAATGTATCCATGGTAACGTATATTCTAGTAGATATCCAATGAAATCAGTTAATTTGAGGTCATTTGATTGAACACAACCAATCAGAACAACATTACACTGAAAACAGACCATGGGCAATTTTCACCAAATATAATAGTTCTTTGGTAGTTTAGTAGTTTGAAATCTCTCCCCATTTAACCTACAGATATATCAAAAGATATGGCTAAAAACATTACATGCCGAGAATTATACGTTTTAAATCGTTATATTAAAAAAATATAGTTATGTAACTGACTGCCAAAATTTGTGCAAAAATATGGACATTGCTTTTTGACAACTTCAAAGAAAAGGAGCTTCCTACTATGAATATACGTGAAAAATGTATGACGTTGAAACTGGCAGCCGGAAGTCGTTACCTTCAATTAGGGAACTGCAAGAATTGTAGAAATTTGCAACAGCGTAGGAGGCAGCGGCTTTAGCAGACGTTGACACTGAATGTTTGTTTTTTTGATTATTAAAGTAAACAGAGAAAGTTTTGTCTAATTTTTATACTGCGTATAGAATCTACGGCATTTTTGTGAAATTTAATATTTCGTCATTTTTGTTTAACAGTGTAGGTGGCGCCGACTTTAGCAGCCGATAATACTCAATGTTTGTTTTGATTATTAGAGTACTCAAAAAAAGTTTTATCAAATTTCTATGATTCGTATATAATCTACAGCATTTTTTGTTAAATTTAATGTTTTGTTATTTTTTTAACAGTATAACTGCCGGCGGCTTTAGCAGCCGTTGATACTGAATGTTTGTATTGATTATTTAAGCACTCAGAAGAAGTTTTGTCAAATTTCTACTATGCGTATAAAATCTACAACATTTTTTGTGAAAAATATTTAGTTATTTTTTCAACAGTGTAGATGGCGGCAAGTTTAGCAGCCATTGATACTGAATGTTTGTATCGATTGTTAGAGTACCCAGAAAAAGTTTTATCAAATTCCTAGGTTGTGTATAAAATCCTCTATATTTTTTGTAAAATTGAATATTTCTTAATTTTTTTTACAGTGTAGATGACGGTGGCTTTAGCAGCCGATAATACTGAAACTTTGTTTTGATTATTAGTGTACTCTCAAAAAGTTTTTAGGATGGCTATAGAAAATGAAACATTGTTGAAAATAATTGCTTCTTGCGGATCCCCAATTCAAAAGGTAACGATGATCACGTCCGGCTGCCTAAGTTTCAGCATCATAAAAAATTTACATAAATTACACTGAATTACGTCATCAAAACAGATTATAGGTAGTTTTTAATCAATTTGTTAAGAAGTAAAACGGAGAAAAAGCATAATAAATCTGTCCAATATGCCTCTCGAGATTAACAATTACCCTAATAAATGAACATTCAACATTTTCTTATAAAAGAAATTCCCACAATACATTAAAAACGAGACGGGATGACAAAGAGCGGCAAATTCCGCAGGGAGCTCTACTACAATAGGTACCCCAACAAAAATGCAGATAAAAATATAATGAATAGACGAAACCAGGGCCACTTAATTGGCAACTAATGCTCTGTCAACACAGCAAATATCCTCATGGTAAGAGGGATAAATGTAGAATATGTCACCAGAAGAGTGAATCAATTCATATTCAAAATAATCTGTCTTTAGCGTATTAGTATCATTAACAATTATGAATGGACACCTCTCGGCAACGTTATCTATTACGTAAAAGCTATAGACGAATTGATCAATCAACAAGAAGGAACGATGTGCAGTTTACCCAATGGACTCTTGGTGCTGAAGGTATTTACTCAGACTCCAAGAATGATATGGACATTTGATCTGACAAAAACTAGAAAAATAATAAAAAATACTAGAATAGATTAACATACTTTTCAAATATTGTAGGTTGAACAATTTTTGGTCTACATTATGATGATAATGGTTGGTTTGTAATTAAAATATAAGGCAACAGTTAAGAGTAAATCTGTTCACATTCACTTTATCATAAGTATTAGATTAGTTTAGAATTGGAGTGGCTCTTTGTTCTATCCCACTGCGACCTTTGCAGATTTATTGTGGTCCTCCCCCATATTTAGAGCTCGATATCTAGCTTTATTCTTTTTATTAGACCTATTAGCCTGGATATCATAAGTATACAAGTATGTCTATATTTTTTTAATGAGACAGACCAAATAGTTCATCGAAGAACAATCTCCAAAATTACCTTACTAAGCCAGGACCTTGGCTGGGCTCCTGAAAGGGCACTGGAGTCTCAACAAACACATAATTAATAGGATGAAGAATGGTCAGAACACATACTGTGCTACTGAGAAGGTCTGACTGGGCTGGGGATTTCGACGATAGGGGAAGAAGATCCACAACCCTCCCAATATAAGAAGGACCTGAGGTCTTATCGTTGAGCTCTACTAATAAGGACGGGACTGAATATGAACTCCACCATAAAACAACGACAGTCGCAACATACCTGCAGAAGTCGTAGTGAAGAGACTCCTAGAAGCACATAAGTTTTATGTTCATCTAATCTAACAGTTTTTACAGGTGAACTAACAGGAAGCTGCCACCTGAACTGGCCCTTCAAAAAGCACAAACTAGTGGAGGAAGAAGAAAGTGGGTACTGAAGAAGAAATCTTCATTTGCATACTTGCGTAGAGCTACAATACCTTGGAAACTAACGTATGGGAGAGAAAGACTTGCCTAAACTGAAGCCTAAAACTATTTCAAGGAATCGGACGGAAGGAGCTTCTAGTCTCTGAAAGTTTCCTCGGGAACGGAGTAGGAAGAGAGGGCACAATTAATATTTCAGATTACAGTAAATATTCACCCCAATTATACATACCCAAGAGGCTACACCTAACGACACAGTACACAAGATGAGACATATACAATAGAAATAACTTATGCAGTCAAATATAACTGGTCTGCACTGATCTGCTCTTTTATTGTGGTCCTGTGTGACGTATGAACCCTATTTCTAAGAAATTGTGATATAATTTAGAGGAAAACGCGTAAAATGCACAATATATCAATGCATCCTCGGTATGGATATCATGCAAAATAAATTTATCATAGACCTTCAAAATAAAATTTTCGTAATTGGAAATGAAGAGATAATCCTAAATTCGGAAGAAGAGACTTCTCAGATGAAGGTTATAGTGGACAAAGATACAGAAGTTACCGAAAATTCTGAAGGAATCGTCTTCGCGAGACTTAGCCAAAAAATCTACATTTGGGCATTGTGGAAAGTGAGGAACTAGTGAATGAAGGAATTCTGGTAGCTCGATGTAGATCAACCAGTTAGAGTTGCTAATTTATCGAAGAAACCTTTCAAATTAAAGAAAGGACAACAAATAGGACTTTGCACACCGATAAAAGCATAATCAGGTAATGTTTTTCCTTAAACTTCCTTAAGCGTTCTTCATTTCTACAACTTCAACTTTCACAATTCAATATAAATAACGTCTCCCTATCAGAACACAGAACTCAAATTTCTAATACTTCAAAGCTAACTAACTCATGTCAATTGTCCCGCTTTTTATACTTTGCACCTATTTCAGACAGTTCTCGACTTTTCGATGACATTTCTAAACTTTTCGATGACAGTTCTAGGTGATTCCATGGGTGGGATCACGACAAATATAATTCTATATTAGTGACGTCAGCCAAAAACAGACGATAATCTTGAAATTTGGTATCACTTTACATCTCTTGCGATTATAGAAAACGATTCGGACCTAACCTCAAAAGCCAAACAAATAAAAATGACGTAAAAACATGTGTCGTCTTTATCGGGAGCATAAATAAAAAAGAGATAAAGCATTCTTTCTATCACTCAAGACTTGTCAAATGAAGTCGATTCTATGCGGATGGGTGGGGAAAGGGGAACCTGTGTCATGATACCAATTTATCGCTTGCAAACGATGTGAAACGGTTGCTAGGTAACGTGACGTCACTAAAATAGAATTCTATTTGTCGTGATCCCACCCCAGATGTATGTATTCTCCTTTGGCATTCTGGACCTCTACATATCCTCAGTACAGGTCCGACGTAACATTGCTCCCTCTTTTCTAATTATTCGTCCCGAATAATCAGCCTGCTGGGGACTGGTTGAAGCGAACAAGGTGGATCGGGCCAGCAGTAAGGGGCTAAACTTTCGACTTGGATCAGCTTGTCCCTAATCCTTGCAGACAATTGGATGCGGTAGACTAGGTCATTGATTTTCTTGAAAACGGTGTAGAGGCCTTCCCAGTTTCGTTGCGGTTTTTGACACCAACCTTTTTCTACGCTTGGGATTGAAGAGTCATACGGGGTTACCTCTCGAGAAGCTTGTGTTTGTTGAACGCACGTCGAGTCTAGCCCTCACCTTATCGTTGCAGAGCTTCAAACGTTCGCGAGCAAAATTGTGGACTGTTTCTTCTTTTTCTTTAGGGACTGTCTATTCGTCCGGGCACTCGGACGAATAGTAAATTGCGCTATACATCCGGGCGTAAATATACGCCCGGACGAACAGTGTGGGAGGCTATTAATCCGTGCATTCTTAAAAAAATAAAAATGTTGTATTATCAAGTATAGTTCCGTAATGTGCAAAATAAAATGTGAATACTGCCTAAAAATGTAAAAAAATTGTAAATGATTCATTTAGTAAATAAGTTTACCTACTCTTCTTAACACACAATGCAATATTATGTTCTAAAGTGATTGCAAAAGTGTTCTAAAAGAGACTACAATATAATATGAGAAGGGAAAAGTTTACCTCCCTATAGAAGAAATCGGGATCGCCGAGTTGTACCACAAGCTATCAGGTAGGTATAATCCTTCCGTCGAGTTGTACCACCGGATTTCCTGGGGGGAAAGGGCAAGGAAAATCATTGTAGAAACTATACAGAGTTAAAAGAATGGCTTCATCAATGATTTTCCTTGCCCTTCTCGATAAATTAATCAATGATCTGTTTTAATCAAGACAGAAATTCTAAATAGTGGGGCATAGAATAATCCCCAATAAAGGCGGAAATGGATTAACTCAGGTAGTCGTGGTACAACTCGGTAGTCCCCGAAGAAATAGCAGATTGTGCTGGATACCAGATGCCTGTAAACATGTTACATTAAGTATACGTAAGTTCTATATGATCTCTCTAAATGGTAAAACTATACTGAAGGAGAAAATTCATACTAATTAAAAAACCAACATTTTATTTTAAAACTAAAATACAAAAATAGTAACTCTTAAGCTAAAAAACAAAGATAAATTCTCACATAGGTATCACTTAAACTGGATAGAATTAGTGAATTAAATAGTGCAGATAAATAGAGTAATATCCAAGTGGTGAAAATAAATTAGAACTAATATACCGAGTGTAAATAAACTAGTAGACGTTGAGTATAGTGTGTATATAAATTAAGTTTAATACAGAGTGTGTGTTTCTTTAAATAAATAGATAGTAATTAGCCATAGTGTGTATAATTTATCCCAAAACAACTAAAAACTGTTTAAATAAATAACTAAAAACTGTTTAAATAAATAACGAAAAACATTACATTATAAACTAACTTTATTTTTTTAAGAATGCACGGATTAATAGCCTCCCACACTGTTTTTCTGGGCGTATATTTACGCCCGGATATATAGCGCAATTTACTATTCGTCCGAGTGCCCGGACAAATAGACAGTCCCTTTTCTTTATGGACCTCTACATATACTCAGTAAAGGTCCGGCGTAACAATATATACCATTATTAGTTCCAAAATATTAGTCACAAACAATAATTCATACGAAGCGACTAGATTCTACAACTTGGTAGCAAACCTGTCGAATTGTTAATTAGTAAAGTTGTAGTTAGTACAGACACTACTTTTATTGCCACCGGCGTTTTAGAATGTTCACAGGGAATAATCTATTTACGTAATTAAGTTGAGTGGATACATGCGGAAGGGCATGCACAATCATAATAGCACTACTAGGTGTCTCCGTGGAATTGGTGTGATTTATCGAATATCTAACGGCTCTGACTTTAATATTAGATTAATCAATGTTGCAAGTAATATAAGGATTTATTTATATTAGTAAAAGCTTTCAACTTGGTCTAATTTTACGATAGATAATTGATTAGGTAATATATAAAAATTAAGCCCAGTTCTGAGCATTCCTTGGTGGAAGGATAGTGCAATGTGTTGCAATAACAATAGTTCAGACATCACCGTATCACGACCGAGCACTCTAAACTTAACATAAAGGCCTATACATGCTAGACCGAGGACGGTCCGACCCAAGCCCGTTCCTTTAACCACAGACATTATTTCTGGGCCTGAAACCGAGTTGAGAGATGAGATCGCCCGCTGTGTCAACAAGTATTGCGAAGCCTTGAGAGTTTAACATAACTGCATAATTGCATAAATTTCAATTAGCGATGAAGAGTCTGAGATACTATTTTATTGTCGGACGCCTCATACGTATGAGTATGTACCCCAAACATAAATAGTTTCACTTGCCGTGTCAGGAGCGAACCGACACCGACAAAAAAATATGGACCTACGATACGCCGCCAAGTTACGACCAAGGCACGGGCGAGGCCCGAGCCGGTCACATTCCGCGAAGTAAGCCAAACCTCGTCGGAGATTTTGTAACACCTCGTTGAAAACTAGGATCTAGTCCTCTGGCGTCAACTATCACTATTGAGGTTCAGTACCTGCTGCAGTCGGGGCCACAGATCACCTACCTATGTCGGGGCGCCGGACGAACACGTTCATGCTTGCTGCTACGTGGCGAGAATGGCGCCGGGCGAAAAAAAAATAAACACCAGAATTTCTGTGACCGGGCGCAAGGCCGAAGCTCGGATCGTGCTCGGCCTAGCATGAATGCATATATGCAAATAACAGCTAATGCCATGCCTTCACCGTAAATGTATACGTGAATCATCCTTAATAGTCCAGGCGATTTAGAGTTTAGCGCGATAATCGCTGGTATCAGCTTGAAACTTTGTATAAAGGTTGCAAAAAATACGTACAAGAAAATAGTACTAACCCGCAAATGCAAAACCTTGCACGACATTGTTTAAATGACCATATTGTGCTATTTTCTAGTACAATTACTAGTTCATTCGTAATATCTTTTTTGCTCTTGATTATGAAGAAAAAATGTTAAATACTTTTTTTTTGTCTTCTAAAAACGAACAATATGAAACCAACCGCGTCGAAAAATATTGATTAGATCAAAAGTTATTGATGATTAAGTTTACATAAACATTAGTTTGATTAAACACTATTAGATTATTTTGTTAACAATGACAATATCCTGTAATTGTGCTTAATTACTGTACTCCGTCAACAGATCACGTGTGCCAAACCCGCAATCGGTAAGTTGAATAGTTAATGAGTTATAGCGTTATAAACAAATTGACGTAGCATTTTTTTACAATAAACCTGTACCACTTTGTCACTTTCCCTGTATGACGCTGATTTTTTCTAAGGTAGATTGCGTACGGTGTAATCGAGCGGCGTCGTTATTTTTTCAAAAATTGCAATTGCACGGCCAAAATAGGGTTTTTCTACAAATAACAACAAAAAATGTATACTTTCAATATTTCCAGATTTTCGACAACGGGAATAGATTTCTCTCGTCGCGAGGTATGAAATTAAAAAAAAATCATCCAAATATCTTTATTGGATCCCAAGAAAAGTCGACTTTAAGTAGCACCGTTCAATTTGAATGGCCGCTCGGCCCACTCGCTGAAAATCTTGACGCAGCCATTCAAATTGAACGGTGCTACTTAAAGTCGACTTTTCTTGGGATCCAATAAAGATATTTGGATGATTTTTTTTTTAATTTCATACCTCGCGACGAGAGAAATCTATTCCCGTTGTCGAAAATCTGGAAATATTGAAACCTGAGTAGATGCGCGTGCGTCAAACTAAGTATACATTTTTTGTTGTTATTTGTAGAAAAACCCTATTTTGGCCGTGCAATTGCAATTTTTGAAAAAATAACGACGCCGCTCGATCACCGTACGTAATCTACCTTGGAAAAAATCAGCGTCATACAGGGAAAGTGACAAAGTGGTACAGGTTTATTGTAAAAAAATGCTACGTCAATTTGTTTATAACGCTATAACTCATTAACTATTCAACTTACCGATTGCGGGTTTGGCACACGTGATCTGTTGACGGAGTACAGTAATTAAGCACAATTATAGGATATTGTCATTGTTAACAAAATAATCTAATAGTGTTTAATCAAACTAATGTTTATGTAAACTTAATCATCAATAACTTTTGATCTAATCAATATTTTTCGACGCGGTTGGTTTCATATTGTTCGTTTTCAGAAGACAAAAAAAAAGTATTTAACATTTTTTCTTCATAATCAAGAGCAAAAAAGATATTCACGAATGAACGAGTCATTGTACTAGAAAATAGCACAATATGGTCATTTAAACAATGTCGTGCAAGGTTTTGCATTTGCGGGTTAGTACTATTTTATTGTACGTATTTTTTGCAACATTTATACAAAGTTTCAAGCTGATAGCAGCGATTATCGCAAAAAGGCGATTTTCGGTGTGTAATGCCTGGACTATAAGTCGGTAGACGTATTGGTGAAATAATGCGTCCGAAAATATTGGTAATGATGCTAACAAACATTGTCTTTCGACATTGAATACCAATGAAAACGTATACTATGATCAAAAACCAGGATTTGAATTCCCTTTCATTTCTTTTTTTAGAGTTAGCTTGTGTGTAAATTTAACCTTCTGTTGATTTTAGCAACCTGTAACGCGCCTCCCTTCTTACACGTGGCTCCTGCCACAAGAACACGTCACTATGGACACCCTTGATGCAAAATTCGGATTTTTAAATCTCGGGCGCCAGATTATTAACGTGGTTTGCTCCACGGCCCCTTGACCCTTAGCGTCAAGAGTTCCAGATAGCCTCAGATTGAGGTTACGGAAAATTCCAGGGGTCTTGTTGAATTAAATTTAACTAACTAGTGAAAATCCGGAAAAGCCAAATCTTGGTTCTCCAATCAATAAATTGTGGTTAATAATGAAAATAATAGGAATTCAAAACTTTGATCTATTAATACTCTGTGGTCTATTTTACGAATAATTCTTTAGTGACAAACAAATTAACAGGGAAAAGAAAATGAGGTATGTATTACCTATATCTGGGATTTTAACGGACTTAACGGTCAGGTTATCAAATACGGTTCAAATCTACCGGGTTTAACGGGGTCACTAATGCACGATTTAGATCTGCCGGGTAATCAGACAAATTGTGGCCAAGCCTCTTCCAAGTCTGATTAACCCTTGAATCCAAAGGAAACCGGTAGCTATTATTCGAAAAAAAAATAAAAGTTAAGAACTAATTAGATCTGCCGGGAAATCAAACAAATTGTGGCTAAGCCTCTTCCAAGTCTGATTAACCCTTGAATCTAAAGGAAACCGGTAACTATTATTCCGAAAAAAAAAAAAAATTTGAGAACTAAATAGATCTGCCGGGAAATCAAACAAATTGTGGCTAGGCCTCTTCCAAGTCTGATTAACCCTTGAATCTAACTAAAGCCGGTAACAATTATTCCAAAAAAAATATTTTCCCACGAGTTAAACGGTACCCAACTATCGACACACAGAGTAAAAATATTCGTACTAGCATAAAATTAAAATATTATAATCCACTAAACTACTGACAACCAAAAGCATAAAATAATTCGAGAATCCACTAATAATTCATATCAGTTAATTAATATATAATAAACGCAGTAAATAAAATTCGAAATCAAATTACAGTTGACAAATCTTTATTTCCAGATAAGAGAAACAAAATAAAAAAAACCAAATTTCAGTTCAACAACAAAAGAAAAAAATAGCCGGTCGGAAAATTTTCAAAACCATACATTTAACAATTTATTACTAAGCGGCGATACGGAAAGTTTAGAATACACAGTTTATTTGTTAAAATTGATTTACCTTAATAAATACAGCCTACACACACAATCGGAATACGGAATACACTAAATTTTTCACACTACGGTTTTTCGGTTTTCGGAAGAAAGTTGAACGGAGAATCACGAAATACTATTGTAGAGCCGGAATAAATCAGAGCGCGAATGAAAATCCCTGAGCGAAAATGAATGCTAGACGGAATGAATCGGAGACGGAATCAAAATCGGAGCGCGAATAAAAATCCCCCGAAAAATGAATTGTTTGAGAATTTATATCCAAAATTTTTAGTTACATTCTTCGGCCGTAATGTGGTGTGGGAATTAAACGTAAAATTTATCTAGTTTCGACAAAAACTTCTACCTATACTAGACGACTTTCGTTTTAATTAAAATGTTGTATATACCGAGCGTCCCTTCAGTTGAAAAATTTAAATATCGGAAATTAATAAATTGTGTATGGTAGAATTTGGATTTGCGTAACTCGGACTTATACTAAAATATACAACGGTAATAACAACAAAAAAAAATAAATCAATGCGGTAGTAGAAAGGGTTGTAAAGTAACGAGTTATATACACCCTAGTGGTAAAATAAAATATATTACGGAACAAAATAAAATAAAAATTAAACTTGCAAAAAGCAAAAAAAATAACTCGTTACAAACCTTACAAACTTGACTATCATTCCAGAATTGGGGGTAAAATAATGGTTATTTAAAAAAAAAGTTATAGGGAGGCCAGTTTTAATTATAAAGGGAAAATTTTATGTAGAAAGTTGTATAAAGAGGAATGAGATATACACTGTGTCCGTAAAGTATGGAACAAATTCATATTTAGCTAAACAGACCATTTTGAGAAATAATCCTGAAACACGTCGCTGGAATTGTAAGAAATCGAATCATCGGACCATACTTTATCGAAGGTAATTTAAACGGGGCAACGTACCTTGAGTTTTTAAGGGGATATCTCGTACCTACTTTACGTAATTTGTTTCCCAGCAGACGTAATTCTGGAGGTTTTGATGAAAGTTTATGGTTTCAACAGGATGGTGCACCTCCACATTATGCTGTAGATGTTAGAAGGTACCTAGATCAAATTTTTCCGAACAGGTGGATTGGTAGACGTGGACCTATTGAATGGCCAGCGAGGTCACCAGATTTCAATCCTTTGGATTATTTTATGTGGGGCCGTCTGAAGAATGTTGTGTATCAAACGAAACCAGCAAATATTCAAGAAATGAAAGAGAGAATTCGGTCAGCAATAAACAATATTTCTCAAGACACAATAAACAAGGTTCAACAAGAATTTGTACACCGTTTGGGTTACTGTCAAATACAGCAAGGGCTGCAGTTCGAACATTTATAAAGTCATGTATTTCATCATATTCTGTCCGCTAGACAATAAGTATTTTTGATAATATTGTTAATTTAACTAATAAAGAATGTTACGCGTAACTTTATGAGCACACACAAAACTATTGTATTTTTGTCCACCCTGTACCAATTGGAATCAACATGTGATACATTTTTGGAATCAGCTCAGCTAGAGTAATCCGAAAATTGAGACAAAATGGGGGTGTTCCATTTGAAAAAAATGACGGTGACGTCATTACTCGAAAGTAATTCACCCTGTATATTAGATTATTATTTTAAAATACGGTAAATTAAAATCAAAAATCGACGTCTTCAGGATTATTCCTTAAAATGGTCTGTTTAGCTAAAAATGAATTTGTTCCATACTTTACGGACACAGTGTATAGATGGTGGTTACAATTTTAACGATAAATGGTTGTTGAAAATTGTATCAATCAACAACCAGATTAAGCATATTTACCGGTTGAAACGTTCCATGGGTTAAAAATAAATGTAATTTTATTTCCAATTTCCATAGAACAATGTGCCTGTTTGTGGAAACAGGAAATTGAAGAAAATGGCAACTCTTTATTATCATTTATTGAAATATATTAGAGAATTAAATATTTATACAATATACAACATTCATGCAACATGGTTTGGTCCTTTCCTCCTATACACATCTGTACCGTCTTGTTATAGTTGACTTCAAGAACTCGTTACCGATATTCTTCCATCAGTTTTCTGGTCACGTATTTCAGTTCAGTGTAATCGTGTGTTTGCACTACCTGGGCGCCGGCAAAATACATAGCATTTAGAGTGTTGCTATTTTTGTCTCAATTACATTTCTTGTTTCAAATTTCGAGAGCATGCTGTAAGTATGGTTTTAAGCAAATTGGTGACATACAACACACTTAATTAAATATCTTGTTCACGATAAATCCTTTCAATTTCACTTTGCATCTGTTTAATATATTTTGGTAAAATTTGTGTCCCATAAGCTTTCTAATTCGTATTTAATGATATACAAGGTGTTTCTATATTCGACCGACAACGTTATACCCCAGTGAGCTCTCGTTCATTGATGAATTTTGACATAGGAATATTAACCGTTTAAAGTTGAAAATAAAAATTTGTCATGAAACAAAAACAGCTTTTATATATATTTTTCAAATTTTGTGAGAGGAATACTCTCTAATTTTGATAGTTTCTGCGCCATTGTCATTTTCATTTTAATCAATTTCCAGCATCTGATCTCAGAATGAAGTCCATTTCTTTTTCAACTACTCACGCAAATTACACTTCAATCATAATTTATAAATTAAGTGTTTGCCCACTTTTACTCAATTAACTAGAGGGCTCATCAACTTCATATATTGGCTCAAAACCTGCACTTATGGTAACTAAATCTGACATCCGAGGATGCATACGGGACTGGGGCAAACTAAATCAAAGAAAGAGGTGAAATGAAGCCTCTCTCATGCACCACGAGAAAACAGTCATTAAAAAACCGTCGGATCACAAAACTGAAAAACCACACAGGATGAACAGTAATCAAATCAGAACAATAACGGGGCTTCTCACTGGTCACAGTCCATTGAGAACGTTCGGCAGACAAGTCAAGAGATTTTCATTTTTACAACGACGATTTTGACTTTTGAATTATTGTGATTATATGAAAATGAAAAACTGGTACTGGAATGATCTTTTAATGTAAAAATGACAACTATATAACTGTCTTATTTGACAACATGAAAATACAAGTGAATGTTACAAACTTAAACAAAACAATACCTGCAGACAACGCTTTACTAAATTCAATACTCCCACTTTTTGTTACAAGTCAATGTCAACATTCACTTTGACAATACATTCAACATTTGACAAAAATGTTGATGTTTCAATTTTGATAATGCCTTTGTCATGGCTGCCTGGTCATCTGTTTGAACATATTGTAATTCAAAAATTCATCTTTGAATTTCTCTCGGATAAAATGGTAACGTACGTCAATATGCTTAGTTCTCTTATGAAACTCTGGATTCTTCACAAGTCGTATTGCGCTTTGATTATCCATAAATGAAACTAGTACATCCAATTTAACTTGTCGAAGATCACATAAGAGATTCTTCAACCAGACAAGTTCTTTTATAGCTTGTGACGCTGCCACATACTCGGATTCTGTTGTGGATAGTGCGACGGATTTTTGTCGTTCTGATCCCCAGCTAATTACACTTCCTCCAAGCATGAAAACATAATCTGATGTTGATCTTCGTGTTTGCGTGTCTCCAGCATAGTCGGCATCACTATACCCGCAAAAGTCTAAATTGTTTCCGCTTACGAAACGTATTCCTTTGTTCATCGTACCTTTGATATATTTCATAATGTGTTTTACTGCATTCACATGTGCAGTAGCTGGTTTTTCCAAATATCGACTGACACTTCCAACTGCGAAACTAATATCTGGTCTGGTTGCAACGGCCAGATACATCAAGCTCCCGACTGCCTCTCGATAAGGAAAATCGATTTTTTATCAGCTTCAAAATCTCCGAGGTGTTGTGAACTAGCTAATGGAGTTGTCACTGTCTTACAATATGTCATATCAAAACGATCAAGAACCTTTCTTGCATATCCTTGTTGATGAACATGAATCGATCCATCCAAAAGCTGATCAATTTCGAGTCCCAAAAAAACATTTCAGCTCAAAAATTTTGATCTCAAATTCTCTCTGTAAGTGTCTAATGACCGGCTTAATGGCTTCTTGTTCTTCTGCTGCAATCAATCCATCGTCAACGTAAATTGCCAAAATTAACATTCCATCTTTTCCGTTGCTAACAAAAACGCATGGATTGGATCCACTCTCTTTGAAACCAAAACTGTTAAGGAAAGAAGTAAGCTTCTTATTCCAACAGCGCGAAGCCTGCTTCAAACCATATAAACTTTTGTATAGTTTACACACTCGGCCACTGTTGTCATTATATCCAATTGGCTGGCTCATATAAACATTTTCTTCTAAATCGCCATTTAGAAAATCCGTTTTCACATCAAACTGTTTTAGTG
Source organism: Lochmaea crataegi (assembly GCA_947563755.1). NCBI lineage: Eukaryota > Metazoa > Arthropoda > Insecta > Coleoptera > Chrysomelidae > Lochmaea > Lochmaea crataegi. The sequence goes on along the minus strand of OX387425.1, from coordinate 38,335,786 downwards.
TCATACGCTTTGCCGCAGCCAATGCTAGGATCGCTCTGATTGATGTAAACTTCACCACTGGACTAAATGTTTCCTGGTAATCGATTCCGTACTCTTGTGTAAAGCCTCGTACTACCAATCGTGCCTAATACCGATTAACACTCCCATCCGGATTTTCTTTGACCTTGTAGACCCAGCGATTGTCAATCACTATTTGATCAACTGGCGCATCCAAAATCCAAGTATGATTTTTCATAAGTGAATCGTACTCTTCATCCATTGCTCGCTCCCACTGCTTGTAATCAATCGACTGAATTGCCTGCTCATACGTTCTTGGCTCATCACTGACTGCCAACATTGCAGAATGTTCACCAGTTACCAGATGTGTTAATGTGTTACGATCACGTAGACGCCTATTGACAATATTTCTGCTATCAAGATCGCAGGTCATACCACGATTTTTCTGTTGATCTAGTGACGCACATTCATTTGTGTCCTTATCTTCGTCATTTTCATTTTCTGCACCTTTGTCAATACCATAATTGTCTTCGTTTTCGTTATTTTCATTCTTACTGACTTCACTAGCATTTTCTTCAACACAAATATCGAGTGTTCCCATTGAATTTTCTAACAAAAAAACGACGTCTCGTGAGATCTCGATTTTACTAGTTTTCGAATTCCAAACTCGATATCCCTTTGAATTATTGTCATAACCAACAAACATACATTTTTCTGCCTTCGCGTCGAGCTTCTGACGTTTTTCTTTTGGAATGTGAATAAATACTTCCGAACCAAAAATCCGTAAATGGTCTAGCTTCGCCTCCTTGTTATGCCATAATTCATACGGTGATTTGTTGTCAACTGTGCTTGTTCCAGTTTGATTTAGCACATGAACTGCTGTATTTACTGCTTCCGCCCAGAATTTCCTATCAATCTTCTTTGCCTCAAGCATTGTCCTTGCTGATTCAACGATAGTTCGTATTTCCATTTCTGCACAACCATTCTGCTCTGGTGTATATGGCACAGTTCGTTGATGATGAATTCCAGCTGCTTCAAAGAAAACTTTCAGCTTTTCATTGACAAACTCTGTGCCGTTGTCAGATCTGATATTGCGAACACTGTGACCATGCTTCTTCTGAATCAGTTTAACACATTTTTCGATAATACTCGCTACTTCTGATTTTTGTTTCATGAAATATACGAAACGAAAATGAGAATAATCATCTTTGAGCAACAAAAAATATCTGGATCCACCAATTGAATTCGTCTGAAACGGACCACACACGTCAGTATGAATGATTTCGCCACACATCTTTGATTTTTCTTCGCGACTCTTAAAAGTGCTTCGATGATGCTTTCCATAGACACAAGCTTCACATGCAAATTCCTCATCAATGAAATCTATACCCCGACTTAGTAGAAACTTCTTCACATGTGTCGAATTCTGATGTCCTAGACGTTCGTGCCATGAACGAAGTGTAGCGTTTCTGATTGCTACACTCGTTGTAGTTTCAATCTTTGATGGTTGTATTGTTCTGAACAACATTTGAAACAAACCTTTTCTGCGAATTCCCACTGCAACAATGTTTCCATCTTTCAGCAATTTGCAACCTTCGTTGTTCATGTTCAATTGATGCCCGCGATCTAACACCTTTCCCAATGAAAACAAATGTTTCTTAAGTTCCGGCACGAACAAGACTCCCATGACTCGTTTGCGAATCCATTCATCTCCATTAAAAGCAAAAATGTTGATATCGCCTTTGCCCAGAGCCATGATCTTGTCACCATTACCAACTGTAATTGGTTCAGTTATTTCCGTATAGTTTTCGAACCATTCTCAGCGATGACTCATGTGGTCAGTTGCACCTGAGTCCAAAATCCAAGTATCTTGGTCTCTATTTGTTGTTTTGTAACAAATAAAAGCATCATTTGAATTTTCTTCTTTTCTCCCGTTGAAGTTAGTCTTCTTTTCCGAGCATTCCCTTTTCCAGTGGCCCTTTTTTCCACATTTGAAGCATTTGCCTTTCGGTTTGTCATTTTTATCTGTCGCTTTGTTATTATTCGATGAATTTCCTTTCTTGTAATTATTGATTTGTTTCTTCGAGAAGATTCTCTTAGCCATTAGCCCCTCTACTTCTTGAACTTGACCCTGCGACTTCAAACGAAGTTCTTCTGCCATCAAACGAGCCCGCAAATTTGCCAAAGTTTGACTATCTGCGTTTGCAGATTCCCATGCACTATGGAAATGATTAAACTCGGACGGTAGTGACATTAAAATCTTCGAAATTACCATGGACTCAGAAATAATTTCTTTTTGATCACGTAATTGCTGCACTATTTCCATTAATTTTGATAAAAATGTCGCAATGTCATCTTCCGGTTGTTTTGTGTAGCCATAATATTTTTGTTGTAAAAATAAAATATTTGCCTTTGATGTTTGCTCATACGTACTTTTGAGCGTCTCCCACATCTCTTGAGCTGTTTCACAATTCATAATCTGCAGTAATGCCTGTTTCATACAAGTCGTGGAAATTGCTCGTCTGGCCATAGCATCCGCCTTCTTCCAAGTCACAATTTCCTTCGCATAATTTGTACATTCAGATGTCGGTTTGACGTTTGTTCCATCGACGTAGTCAAAAAGATCGTTAGCTTCTAAAATCTGACGCATTTGAAACTTCCATGTTAGCCAGTTGCTGCCGCTTTCCAGCTTTTCAATATTAACGCGATCGCCTTCCATTTATTTTGTCTTTTAATAATTATCGGCTTCAAAACTTCAAAAATAAATTGCTTTCCAATTTTCTTTTTTTTGAGTTCACAAATAATTCTTGCACAAAATAAATAACGATATTTACTGCAGTTAATCTTCCTTTACAATTTCACGTAATCTGGGCCCATAACCTTTTGAATTATTGTGATTATATGAAAATGAAAAACTGGTACTGGAATGATCTTTTAATGTAAAAATGACAACTATATAACTGTCTTATTTGACAACATGAAAATACAAGTGAATGTTACAAACTTAAACAAAACAATACCTGCAGACAACGCTTTACTAAATTCAATACATCCGATGCCAGTATGAGATGCCAGCATCTTATTAATGTTATTCTAAAAACAACCATCTCTATGTAACATGTCTATCGACCTATTTCGACTTTTAAATTTATATAGCAAATCTTCGCTCGTCGTCTCATTAGCCACTTCCAATACCGAACCCTGACATCTGCCAACGATGCCATTTTGGCAACACTAACCCCGAACTTACTCCACAGCCACTAGCAAACTCTAAGACACTCTCGAAGATATCCCCAGAATACCTTTAAGTCACTCAAGGATTCCTCGAAGACACCTTTCAAGGACCCTTCCAAATACACCTTCAAGGATGCCTGCCCAAAAAGACACTAGGAAAACATCACTGGGATACCTCCAGGTCCTTCTGCCCACCCTTTCCAGAGGAAAAAATCAAGCTAAGTACAAAAAAAAAGTACAGGCCTCATTTCTTTGTCTTTCTACAATTAGGCGGAAATAAAATTAATGTTTTAAATCTTTTTAATTTAATTTCTTATCCACTCGGCTATAGGAGCTGTAGGGGTTCGTGTCCGCGCTAAAGTGAGTTTTCAATTTTTTCAATATTATCTTAACTTGAATTCTACAGGGTGTTTGTTTACTTCTTTTTCAGCTTAGGTTTTCCTAATTAAATTCATTTTTATTCTTTCGTCGATGTTTAAAAGGTAGTGGTGCCCTAAAGCTTCTTATAGTCTGACAACCCTCTGGCATGGAGTCGAACCAACCTTGAGAAAAGTCTCATGTCGGCAACTTTCTTGAGTGGCCACTCTAGCGCCCATGCGAACATCAAGTTACATCTACTAGAAGATTATCAAGTTAGAGCGCGTGTTAAAGACTAAATCGACTATGCCGGCTGTACTCTATGTCTCGCGGCCTTTTTGGGGGCGGAAAAAACATAAAATGAAAGATACATTTTCTCACTCATAAATAAACAAATGTTTCTAATTTTTGCGCTAATGTGTTTTGTAAGGGTCATTATATGAAATGCATCATTTAAAAAAAACAGTAAATCTCTCAATTATGACAAAGAAAAAGCTAAATTTATTAATGTTGACAGTTGTCGGAAATTTTTTAAACATGCAATATTGTGACTTTACACTAGATACCGAGATAATTCCTACATAAAAGTAAATTGTTTGGAACAGTAAATATTAACGTGTTATTTGTTTTAAGCGACTTGAACTCGATGACAAATGTTAATGAACCACAGTATACCTAATCATTAAGAACAATCGAGTTTTAATATTACAATCTAGTGAACTGTAGCAGGAAATATCATAAAATACCGTAATTATTATAAACGATGGTGTAGAATATTGATAAATAACTGACTGTTTCATAATAGTACTTAACCAAGGAATTTTATGATTGTAGTTACAATTTTTATAAACCATTCATGATTTCAAACGTATAGAGAATGACTACAAAGTATTGTTTTAAATACAGGTGTACCGGGTGTCTGATTGAGAGAGGTAACCCGCTGTATCTCAGAAACTATTTATCCTACAGCTTGGAGAAAAAAATCTGGAAATGATTTTCAAGTTTTCTACTCCACCGCTAGAGAGTGTAGTTCACAATAATAATACAAAAACATCATTTTTCTATAATAAATGTACCGTTATAGCACCACAAAATTTAAATATTCGTAATCACTAGCTCATTTTACGTAAGTTTGCTCCAGTACTTTCTCCTCTATCTTGTAAAATAACTGTTAGGGGTGAGTGGGAAAGCTGACTCAATAAAACTGTTACAACTTTTGTATGGATTTTGACAAACTATCATTGGAAAGGGAATTGAATGCCCAATAAAATATTATATCATCGTTTCATTCCAGTGGTTTTAACAGTAGCTATGTCCATTTAATAACCAGGAGGAGTAATTTCAGAAGCCTAACTCACACCACTAAAAGTTACTAGATTAGTTACTAAAGAGCGTGTTCCGCATTAGTCGTGTTTAAAATCTATGAAATATGCCTTGATCGACTTGAAGCGGAAACTAGCCAATCATAGATAACCCTTATTTACTGAAAATGATTCTTAAGATGTTGGGTTGAGATGAGATGTAAACAAACAGGGTATTCTATAACCTGTAAAACTTATGCATTTTGGTTGTTTTGTATTTGATATTCCTGAGAGATTGAAGTTGATCGTTTTGTTGTATAGTTAGGTTAAAGGTTTCTTTTTGAAAGTATATTGTATTTTAGCTTTTTAGTTTATAATTTTAGTAATGCACGTAAACGTTAAGATATCACTTTCGTATATTCTGGCATATTGGTGAATATATTCGGCAAATTAAAGGTGAAAATGTTTTTTAAACTGGACATATAATTTAATGTGGAACTGATTTCAAGAAGAAAATAATCAAAAACTTATGTATGGGATCTTTTACAATTTCACAACCTCCACATGAAATCACCATCATACTAAATGAGACCTGGACTTGTTAATGTTATTGTATATAGGGCCATCATTAATAAAATCCGATTTTTGCTCTTAATTTTGATAAGGTTTTTCATCCAATGAACAAAATGGTTCCAGTAAAGTTATTGCTAATTAAATGTCAATTTATTGGGAACGCTTTATTTATTAAAAATATTCTACAACTTTTGCTTCACAACAACTATATTACAATATCAAATATTAACAATATTTCATAATAGAATAAGTTCCTTATGTATATTCCAAAGTTATACACAATACAAATTCATATGATAAATGTGATGTATACAATCTGATTCATTGGTTTAAATGTATCTTACCAAACATAGTAGTAAAAATATATACTAGGTACTTGTACAAAAGAACTATCGAGACACAACAAAGTTTCTGGGAAGAATATAAAGTTTGGGGTAATTCACGTATGTACATTTAATTAAAAGATATATTATATATTTCCCATAAACTTTGTGTCTCGATAATTCTTTTGTACAAGTATTATATATTTCTACTACTATGTTTGGTAGGATACATCTAAGCCAATGAATCAGATTTTTTACATCACATTTATCATATAAATTTGTATTGTGTATAACTTTGGAATATTCATGAGGAACTTATACATGTGAGACTACAGTAAAATGCACGCGGACGTCTGCCCCGATCGGTTAAGCCATTTATACGATTTGGCGGGTAATTCGGATTGAAAATGACATCTGATCAGAATGAGTGGCACTGAAAGACTTATCCGCTACCTAGTTATTACAGAATCATAATTTAAAATAACTTTGCTAATATAGAATAATAATTGTTTCGTAAAATCATATTTATTAAAAATCTTAGGAAAACGCTTAGAATCGCCAACTTTATTTTGCCTATTTTTTGGTTTCTTCATTAGTATAATGTGCATTAGTTGAGCGTTTAAAAAACGGGGACTATTCCAGACACTGGATCCCTTTAAAACACCTAATACCTATGCCAGCGAAGTAGGATAGGTGTATGTATAGTGACAACAAAAAATAATGTATAATAGGAAATTAACTGAAAATAAGTAAGTATTACTTCGCTAGACAAATTTCTTTATTCTGTGTATAAAATTTTGCTTGAAACTAATCTTTCAACTAATTACAATTGCACATCAAAGAGCCTATCTTGTGTTAGTTAGTGGATACCTAGGTACAATACATATCTTATTATGAAAAATCAAAGTATAGTAAAAAATAATATCTTGACCTGATGGTATTTCCTTAAAATACATTTTGCAAAAGTAATAATAAATGTTTTATTTGTTTATACACAATTTTGAAATTATGAACATGCTCATAAAAAAAATCATAAAATTAGGTAATTATAGTAGTTGTTTTTCAACCAACCGTGAAAACCATTCCAGAATGGTAACTTGCAGTAAATCCTAAGACTTTTAATAAAAATATGATTTTGCCAAATAATAATAATTAATTTATATTAGCAAAGTTGATCTACATACGTCTGTAATATCTAGGTAGGTAGTCAAAATTACAAAAAAAAAATGCATAGATGAGATGAAATATAAAACTTTCCTAACGAAAAACAAATTTTTAGCCTACCTTACCAACCATTCTGAACAGATGTCATTTTCAATTCGAATTACCCACCAAAGTGTCTCTAATATGGGTGCCGGCACATGAGGGTATTGCAGGTAATGAAATGGCGGACCAGTTAGCTAAAGAAGGCTCTAAAGGAGACTTCATAGGTCCGGAACCGTTTTGTGGAATCACAAAAGATTGCATAAGAGGGGAAATCGGGAACTGGCTAGATAGGGAACACCAATTCAAATGGAGGGTGACACGAGGGCACCTTCATACAAAGAGTTTACTGAACAAGGTAGACAAGGAACTCTCAACCAGGCTACTGAAACTGGGTAAGAGACATTTGAAGACAGTTACCGACCTGGTGACTGGACACTGCACCTTGAGGAAACATCTGTACAATAGGGGCAAAGTTAGTGAACCTATGTGCAGAAAATGTGAACTTGATGATGAAACACCTACTCACATACTCTGCTTCTGCGAGGACTTACAAGAACTTAGACGGAAGCACTTTGGAGAGGAAGTTATACAACCATCACAACTACTGAAAATCCCTCCAGTCAAACTAGTGACCTTTATAGAAGACACGAAGCTACTGGAATGGAAGTAGATAACATGGGATATGGTACAAAGATTCAGATCAAGTGCCTGGGCTGATGAGCACAAACCAATTTATGAATGAATGAATGAATGAAATACCCACCAAATCATATAAATGCTTTAACCAATCAGGACAGACGTCCGCGTAAATTTTACTGTAGTCTATACATCTGTATCAGAAGATTCAGTTTCACAAGATTCCGTTTCATCTGAGCTTCCAGTGTTGGCAGATATTATGAAAGGCTCTATCATGTCATCCATTATTCCATCCAGTGTGGACATTTTTTGCTCTTCCTTAATGACATGCTGTATACATTTCTGCCAATTTGTAGGAGTTACATTTTCAATTGCTCTCAATAATAGGCCTTTGACGTCTGCCAACTTGAAAGTTGTGATTTTAGCTGCCACCTCATTCTTTATTTGTGCCCATACCAATTCTGTGGGATTTAAGTCATAATGGTATGGTTGCAGCCGTAACACAATTTTATTGGATTCTTTGGCCATTTCATCGACAAGATACAAATTATGGTTATCTTTATGTTGTCGGATTAGGTATAAGAGTTCACACCTCTTCATATTTACATCAAATGGTATATTTTTAGTGTTTAACCATTCCTGCATTCCAGCTTTTCTTAATGATGAGGAAGGAATCTTTTCAACTTTTCGACTATGATATGATGTATTATCCATCACTATCACAGCATTATCAGGTAACTTTGTCAAAAAAGTAATGAACCAAATCTCAAATACTTCCGAGTTCATTTCTTCATGGTAATATTCCATTTTTTCCCTTCAAAAACTAACAATACATTTTCTACAAAACCTTCTTCAGAACCAGCATGTAGAATTATAAGACGTCTCCCCTTTCCTGTAGGAGTTTTCAGGCCAGTGGATAAACCTTCGGTAAACTACATTGACGTAGTAAAGTAACCTAAAGTTACCTATCGAAATGCTTTCCATCTTTTTCGATGCAGATATTTAATCTCTGGTGGTAGAAAAGACAGCAGCTTCTATTTTAGCACTGGGAATACAACTGTCAATTGCGTTTTGTATTCTTTGAATAAGATCTGCTCTATTTGCAGGTCTTGTATGAAATACTAAATCTTTAAAAATAGATAAAAATCTAACACAGTAAGGTCGGGAGATCTTGGCGGCCACGGGAATATGCTACCTCTTCCTATCCACTTATACTCATTGTTGGTTTAAAAAATGCATCACTTTATTTGTAAAGTGGACTGGGCAGCCATCTTTTTAAATGGTCTTCTGCAAAAATGTTGTCGCAAGGGATATGTTCATGCATATTCTCTAGCTGCAATCGGAGCATTATCAAAACATTCAAAGTACACTTTTAGCATATCATAAGCTTCGCTTTTTGTGTAAGGCATTACGTATTTTTAAATTACTAACCGTTACAGGTTCATAAATTCACTCTACATTAATTTTATATTTAAGTTGTCAACAATTTACATCTGGACACCTATTTTTTCTTGTATGAGATGCAGTTTTTACCATATTTTTTTGAAATTCCATCTTCTTTCATCTTCAATCATTCTAGTAAATGATTAAAAAATATAGCTTCGCATTTGAAGATTCCCAAAAAAAGTAGCAAACAAAACAATGGTTTAATCACCGCCACCTAGCGACCGTTAACACCACTGGAATATAACGATGATATAATATTTTATTAGGCATTGAATTCCCTTTCAAATGATGCCAAGTTTGTCAAAATCCATAAAGCGGATCAAAAGTTATGTTATAACAGTTTTATTGAGTCAGCTTTCCCACGCACCCCTACCAGTTATTTTACAAGATAGAGGAGAACGTACTGGAGCAAACTCACGTAAAATGATCTAATGATTACGAATGTTTAAATTTTGTGGTGCTATAACGGTACATTTATTATAGAAACATTATGTTATTATTATAAAATACGCCCTCTAACGGTGGAGTAGAAAACTTGAAAATAATTTCCAGCAGTTTCTCGTATGCAAGTTTGTAATACAGATTGTTTTCTCTAAGCTGTACGATAAATAGTGTCTCGAGATACAGCGGGTTACCTCTCTTAATCAGACCCCCGGTACATCTAGTATCAGTAGTTTGCCTTTGGCAGGAGAGTTTCTGGACACCCTGTAATTTTGGTAGTCCAAAAAACTACGTTTATCCAGGTACAGTTATTAAGAATGATGATGAGGATAACATAGAAACAAGGAAGTAAATAAAAAGATTCAAAAGAAGTTTCTTGAAAGCTACATCTATACGAAAAAGTTATTAGAGCAATACAGCACTCTACGGAACGAGAAAAGTCAAAGGTGGTATAATGAAGCAACTGGAGATCTGAGATAGGGAAAAGTACCTCACTGGAAGGCGGAAGCAAGAGAAAGGAAAGAATGGAAGAAAATTATCACCAAGCTATCAACATTTGCTTAGCATTATATATACAGTGAGAATAAAAATCTTACTCCCCTCTACAAACGCATTTATTTCGAGCAAAGCTGTCAAAAACTCAAACCTGTCGATTTTTATTTTAATCTAGGTGTTCTACATCATGAAAAAATATACCACCTCCTCCATCCTGTCCACTTGACAGCCATATCCATCAAGAAGTAGACATCTGCATACATCAAATAATTTAGTCGTAGTTCCTCCATTGTCTTAGTCCTAATGGTTTCCCTTTTTTCCGTTTTCCTTATAGTTTTATTCAGTACAATTGTGAATAAAAGAGGATAAAGTATGTGATTTAGCCACATAAATATTATGGCTTATAATAATATAGATATCGAAGAATAAATATATTATTCTAACGCTTTACTACAACAAAGTTTTGAAAAATATTTTACAAAAACAGTCATCGTTCAACTAAGAAGAAACCACTACTTCCCGGCCTGTATGCCCCGACAGGCATTGAATTACACATCTAAGTCAAACGGAGTCGGTATGATCAACAGGATTAGAAGGGACAACATAACTTGCAGACCGGTTTCGGCGTATTTGCGCCTCATCAGTACAAGGTATATGTTCTCGTCCAAGATTTCTAAGAGCATAATCCCGGACTGAATTTGACACTAAAATCACAATCAATACATATCTTCCAATAACGGAAATGTTAAAGTTGTGACGATAGCGTCATCTTCACCTCCAACCGCAAACCAAATTTCGAAAAATTTAACAACTAGCCGACAGGCTTGAAACAATAAAGTATCATTACAGTTTCCTGTAAAACTGTCGTATTTAGTAAAGCAAGTTACCAATAAATATCGAAGAATAAAAATATATTATTCTAACGCTTTACAACAAAGTTTTGAAAAATATTTTTCAAAAACAGTGACCGTTCAACTAAGAAGAAACAACTATAAATGCCCCAACAGACATTGAATTACACTTCTAAGTCAAACGGGGTCGGGGTATGATCTACAAGATTTAACCAACCATTCTGGTGATGTCGATATCGTCACAACTTTAACATTTCCGTTACTGGAAGACATGTATTGATTGTGATTTTAGTGTAAAATTCAGTCCGGGATTATGCTCTTACAGCTCTCGGAAGAGAACATATAGGTGCCTTGTACTAATGAGGCGCCAATACGCCGAAACCGATCTGTAAGTTATGTTGTCCCTTCTAATTGCAAACCAAAATGATTGGTTAAATCTTGTAGATCATACCGACCCCGTTTGACTTAGAAGTGTAATTCAATGTCTTTCGGGGCATATAGCCCGGGAAGTAGTTGTTGATTCTTAAGTTGAACGGTCACTGTTTTTGAAAAATATTTTTCAAAACTTAGTTGTAAGCGTTGAATAATATTTATTTATTCTTCGATATCTATTGGTAACACGCTTTCCTAAATACGATAATTTTACAGGAAACTGTAATAATACTTTATAATAATATAACATGTTGTCAAGAATACCTGTCGTCTTAACCCTTTAAGCTGCTGTGGTTTGTATCTTGACCACACCATTAAGCACTACTCAGAATATTATTCTAATAGAAATATTAACGGATAGTGAGCCTAATCGACATTTACAACAGTTCTATGTGCTTCGTGTCTAACAAGCTAACCACATTTGCCTAATATACTGATATTTGTTAAAAGTGGTCACTTAACTAACCACAACGTCTCTAAAAGCGTATTTCTGTGAAAAAAAATGGCGCGAAAAGTTTGTTTACCTTTTTCTTTACGAGGTTTGACTAGAAGTAAGCAATTTGGCCGCATTAGTGTTGTCAATGGTACAGTGTATGTGTTTTTACTTCCTGTGCATAGAACTTCATTTTAGATATTGAAATATTTCAGCTTCCGAAAATTTTCAAAGGTATGTCACTGGGTTTACTGAGATTTTTTCAAAAAATATAGGGCTCCAGAAGCTGATCTAAACAATTTTACATTCTTTGGAGTATACAAAGTCATATCGTAACAAGAACAAGAGATAAATGTTTTTGGCAAAGATAATATTGCAACTAGATTGATAAAAAAGTCGCAAAACTGTCAACGAAAGTAAATTTATTTTGTTTGGGAGCATTTTGTTGCTTTTTCTTTTCTATTCTTGGCTTTTTCAGAAATAATAACAAACATAGGTACTTTACTTTTAAGCCATTGGCAGCTACTTGGGTCGGGGTGCAGCCAGTGGCGTCCTATAAAATATATTTTTTTAAACATAACAAAATATTTTACCATCTATTAGAGTATCGGGATATTCTTCACCTAGTACATCAATTGATTCACGTTGTTCAAGCGGATCCAGCCGTACAATGAGTACATCTATAGAAAAATTTGAAAATAGTGTGTTTCAGGAAGACAGCGATGATTGTGTTGCCGATCCCTCATATCAAGTCGACCAAAACTCAGTTCCTAGATCAATAAACACATCTTCAAGCGAACCTGCAGATGATTCAGTCAAAGAACATACTTACAATTTCTCAAAATCGGCTTATACCGGTAAGCATTTTGAAAATTCACAGTTTCAAGAGCCCTTTGGACCGTTTCTTCAGACTGACATAGAAAACCCAATAGACTTTTTTTTCAGATCAGTTCGCCCTTACAACATGTTGAAGCGAGTTTCTATCCTTGCTAATTGTTACTTTACTTTGTATTTTCTACATCTGACTTTAGAATGTTGCAAAATAAACATTTTTGATAAAAAGAAAGCAATAAGTTTTTTTGTTAAAATGTGGTTAGTATACTGACCATCACAAACTATGGCTTGTCTATTGGCCTAGAAGTCCACTGGTTAGTTTACTAACCACCACTTTACGACTTTTTCGTAAATTACAGAATTTTTTAAATAATTTTCTGAGCAGTTAAAATGACCAAATATTCGTTTAAAACACAGAAATGAACTTAAAATATAGAAAAAAGTTCTCCGCTTCAAATAACGAAAAAACAACGAATAAAACAAGACATTAAATACAAATTTGGATATTAGGCAAATGTTATTTTTCAAGAAGAACTTGAAATGCAAACATAAAAACATCATAACAAGAGATTTTATATTATAGACAGCAAAATCATTCATTAATCAATTTCACAAGAATAGGACTGTCATTCCGGTTTGTTATTTGTTTCTTTTTTAATTTTCTTTGTTTAGAAAACAAGTTGCTTACACTAGTCAGTCAAACCTAGAAATCCGTCACACAAATACCACATAAAACAGTTCTCTACGAGAAACAAGTGTCTTTGCTTGAGACAGCTTTTGCGAAGTAGTGCGAAATATTCCACCTAGGAAATTGTTAAGTCTATACACATGCCATTTTTAAGAATTCATCATTTTGAAAACAGGACCATACCAAATAAATCTGAGGCGTTTTTAAATAAATAAAAAAATTGGAGCCATCTACTGTGTGTGTCCAAAGTGTGTCCAAGCCGCTCGGCCGACTCGCTGAAAATCTTGACGCAGCCATTCAAATTGAACGGTGCTACCTAAAGTCGACTTTTCTTGGGATCCAATAAAGATATTTGGATGATTTTTTTTTAATTTCATACCTCGCGACGAGAGAAATCTATTCCCGTTGTCGAAAATCTGGAAATATTGAAACCTGAGTAGATGCGTGTGCGTCAAACAAAGTATACATTTTTTGTTGTTATTTGTAGAAAAACCCTACCTTGGCCGTGCAATTGCAATTTTTGAGAAAATAACGACGCCGCTCGATTACACCGTACGTAATCTACCTTAGAAAAAATCAGCGTCACGCAGGGAAAGTGACAAAGTGGTACAGGTTTATTGTAAAAAAATGCTACGTCAATTTGTTTATAACGCTATAACTCATTAACTATTCAACTTACCGATTGCGGGTTTGGCACACGTGGTCTGTTGACGGAGTACAGTAATTAAGCACAATTGCAGGATATTGTCATTGTTAACAAAATAATCTAATATTGTTGAATCAAACTAATGTTTATGTAAACTTAATCATCAATAACTTTTGATCTAATCAATATTTTTCGACGCGGTTAGTTTCATATTGTTCGTTTTTAGAAGACAAAAAAAAAGTATTTAACATTTTTCCTTCATAATCAAGAGCAAAAAAGATATTCACGAATGAACGAGTAATTCTACTAGAAAATAGCACAATATGGTCATTTAAACAATGTCGTGCAAGGTTTTGCATTTGCGGGTTAGTACTATTTTATTGTACGTATTTTTTGCAACCTTTATACAAAGTTTCAAGCTGATACCAGCGATTATCGCAAAAAGGCGATTTTTGGTGTATAATGCCTGGACTATGAAGGCCGTGACAACCGTATACCGCCTGTCATTTATGCGATCCTAATTGAACGATCTGCTATGAAACGAAATTATTTTCAATTGTCTTCAACTGTTCCTTATACAAATCAATTCATACAGTTCTCATGATATTGTATTTATTAGGAAAAATAACTTAGGGCACATGGTGTAATTACATCATGTGCTAGAGAGAGATAGATAATCTAAAGTTTTAGTTTAATGAATGGAATAATTACCGTTATTAGGAGTGCAGTATGTAACTTGAAATCCTCTACGTTCAAATAAGTTGGTCCATTTCAATTATTCATTTTTCACGATGTTGTCATTGTTCGCAAAAAGTTTTAATTGGTATCGTTTACAAATGATATAAATCGAAATACTAAGCAGTTCTTAAACTTGTTAACACATGTTAAACTTCCATGTGACCTGAGATCCTTCCTTGTACTGTAGATGGCAGTTTGGAAAGCTTATAGAGAAAATTCTGGGATAAGCAATAAGGGATAATATTTTAATGTGAAAATTTTGAATTGTGAAACGTTTTTACGATCACATTACACAAAATGGTAAATCTAGACACTATAATGGAGAAGCCTTCGATAATTCATGTTTTCAGTTGATATAATTACATGTCGTGAATAAAATGCATGTCTTTTTGTGCATGAAAAAATATAGAAAATATACATGTTGTTTCTTTAAGAATTATCCATTAACTGAAAAAACTTGAGATTCAGGGTTTTATTATAAAATAATTGTAGCCCGTTGTTGTGACACATTCCAATATTCTTTGTTCATACTGGGCAAACAGTTTATATATTATATTAGGATACTTTAAATAGTGGTAAACTATAGTTTTCTCCTATTGCTAGACGCCTGCGGTAGGGGGATGAAAACTTTCCCCCCTATAATCTACGCCATTGTCGAAATATTCATTTCAGCATGTTGTTTTGATCCTTTGTTACTTTCTAAATTTACGTGAAACGTCAAAGTACTCGAGCGACAGATAATTAAAAACTTAAAAAATCGTGGCGTTAAGAATTTTCCGCCCTTGGGCTGTTAAAAACGTTCCCCCCATTTTTAATGCTCATATGATTGGTTTTCCAGTAAGGTAGGCGGAAAACTATATTTTACAACTCTTCAAAGTATCCTCATATACAGGGTGGCCAGACGAAAACGAAACAGAGCCATTATCAGGAACTGCGTCAACCTTTAAAAAAAAACGCAGAGACCCGTCGATTTTTTATCAAAGGGGGGGACACTTTGTTCCGGTATTTTTGATTTCGCTACTTTCACCCCCTAGCGGGGATAAGCATCACCTCAAAATATTCAAATAACATAAAGCCCTTTTAATTCTCTTTATAACAGTCTTTACATTTTAAAATATTTAAAATATTTAATATAATATTTAATATATTTTTTAAAATATTTTTAATAAATTAAATTTTAATGTTTAAACTATGTTTAGTTGTTTACTTCTTAGTTAAATTAAATGGTCTATTTGATGACCACCCACGTCCATACAATAATAAAGATTTTGTTTTAAACGTTCTCGCAGATTCCGAAGAATTTCCGGAGTGATTCTATGGCACTCCTCGACAATTCTCTGACGCAAATCTTCTAAAGAGGCTGGTTGTGTTTTGTAGATTTTACTTTTGAGGTATCCCCACAAAAAAAATCAAGAGGCGACAAATCTGGTGACCGTGGAGGCCATTCAATGCTCTGCTCCCAATCCAGTGCCGTGGAAAATGTTGTTCTAAATACTGACGAACAATCAAAGCATAATGCGGAGGAGCACCGTCCTCTTGAAATATTAAATGATCTTCACTATACTTTTGGTCATTTTCAATAATATATCGGTCAAGGTAGGGTCAATAGCATCTTCCAGTAATTGCAAATACATTTCGCCAGTCAAATTACCAGGTAAAAAATATGGACCCACCAGCCGGTCACCGAAAATTCTTGGGTTTGAATCAGACCAGTAGCGGCAATTATGACGATTTACAGTACCGTTAATAAAAAAGCTGCATTCATCGGAGAAACAGATATTAAAAAGAAACTGTGGATATACGGATGGAATTTGTTCTTCTTCAAAACAAGTTGAATGCTAGTTCGATTGATCCCAGACACAGATGCTAATTGCCTTGTACTTAATGTAGGATCTAGATGAACATGTCCCAAAACTGCAACTTCACTAGCTTCATTAACTACAGGCGGTCTATTTTCTCGTTTTTTATTCTGTTTATCTTGATATTTTTCATCAAATAACTGAGCCGTTACATTTGCACACTTATTGTTCATAAAATAAAGCGAAATTATATCTACCCTTGTTACGCCTTTCTTTGTTTACCGGCAGCGATAATTACGTGATAATATTATTTGGTTTGGTACCCCAAGAACAAAGGTACCCAAATTACCACGTGGGTGGTAAACAGGAGTCACGAAGAACTATCGCCGACTCACTACGTTTAACAGCAGTAAAAGTAAACTACAAGCTAACTTAAATATAAATCTCAGAGATGGGTTGAAAATAGTCACAAGTTCCCTTTCTAGGATATAGGTATATTTAACAATCATAGATGATGGCTCTAATACGAAACAAATAAATATATGAGTAAAGATATAAAAGCTTACGTACAGGCGATATTTAAAAATCAACTAAATAAATAATGAACTACCTAAAAGGCTGATATTCTACAAACCACTAAAATGGTCTAATGAGGGATATAAATACGTATTTATTTGCAGAGAGTTTAGACCAGTATCTAAATACTGCATGCACTAATTCGTAAAAGGTAAGTACGATATTATTTATAGTATTCCTTGAAAAATATAAGATTTAAATCACAGTAGGTTATAAGGTTAACTATATTCTACTTTTATCTGTTTTATTCCAGAAGACGGTCAAAGGGTGGTGGTTTTCTGGCTTCCCAGAAGAACAGGTCCAGTTATTTTACGAGCAGGAGGATCATCACCACAAAACACCGGTTATTCCATAATTATATGAGAAATACAACTTATACTCTAGACAATAAAGTTTACGTAATACGTAAAACAACAAAATAAAGAAAAAAAAAATAGAATAGAAGGCCTAAAACAATAAAACCACGTTATTATCAACTTAATAGTAGGGCACAACTAGCACTTATCACAGATAGTAGGGGGCCTAAAAGTGGCTTCGACCGAAGTAAATTTTGAATGCCAAATGTTTTGATTTTAGTTAAATCCAATATCCACCAAGGTGCTAATTGTCAAGGGTTCCACAATTAGATTGGATTTTCATAAAATTCAACAATTTGGTACTAAATCCGCAAAATGCGTCTTTCAGTAAGCTTTCTTGGCTTAGAAAAAGAAATGTAGTCCAAAGGTAATTTTTTTTGTGCCCAAAAATACCGCGTTTTGCAGGGTAAATCTAGTGCCAATTTAATATTTGCAAATGGTAATACTGAAGAGGTCAAGGTCGTCTGTCACTTTGTCATACATTTGCTGGCAGAAGATCAAACTATTCCAAGGCCACATTTATTATTATGATTTTTTTCCTGTTATAATACGTGATACTAATATCGTTTTATTTTTCATAAAACGGATCAAATAAAGAATTGTGAATATTAAGGGTACTTTTCAAAATTAATAGAGGTGACTACCTAATAGCCTGACTTTATTTCCAGTGAATAAAATATTTAGTAGCAAACCTGACGACTTTCATTCTATGCAATTGAACCAATATCCTCTTTACTTACTTCTTTAAATAAAAAGGTAAGTTAATTTAAAACCGTAACACCCTATCCTCAATTGAATAAACCATGGTATTTAATTTTCAAAAACACAATTAAATGAAACTTCGCTTCGATTGAAAAAACAATCCAAAGCAAGAAAATCAACATTTAAAGAATTGACGTACTCAACGACTCACGTGCCATTGTTTATAATTGTGGTTAGAAATAATTTATTTATTGTTAGCTGGTTTCTTGAAGATAGGTTGCGTGGAAAGTGCTTCTTTGCACCAGTCAAATACATATATATTTTTGTAACATATATTACATACTATTAACCAAAATACAAATACTCTCGAAGGACCAAAATGTTTATTATATAATTTCCAGTCTCTTTAAATAACGAAACTATAAACTACTACCTTGATTTTCTGCATACGTTGATGAATGCACTATCAAAAAACTTACACTATACAGAACAATACTCAACATGTGAATTTTACAAATTTTTTGACTTTTCTCTTTTTTGGATGACATGAACCACGTGATACTTGGTATGCATTTCCGCCAACTATTGCTGTAAGCTCAGTGGGTTGAGAAAGTGGACTGTATACAAAAAAAATGTACTTTTGTCTGCAATTGGCGAATCGTTGTTACAAGAACTTTAATTTAAATTTAAGGGGACTTACCCAAAACGCTGGTTTCTTCTGGTCACTAGCTCCACGATCGATCGTTTCGCCTTTAGTTAAATTACAGCCCTTGATGACACAAATAAAGTCAATGTAAAGGTATATTTACGAATATAAAAACCGGAGATGTTATAATGTCGCGATTTTAACTAATTTTGTAAAAGCGGTTTGAACAAAGAAATTAACCAATAAATAAATAAGAATGGAAACGACTTGTTTCCTTGAGTACAGCGGGTTAACAATGAATGCCAAAACTGGTCTCTTATCAAAAACTAAGTTAATGTTCAAGAAACTGGTAGTAAATTCAATTTAAAAACAGTACATGAGCGACGCGCACAATTATTGAAGAAAATAAGAGGGTGGCGCGAACATACCGCCCACCAAAATTGGAATGATTGTCCAATTTTAGTACTAGAGGAATAAACAAAATGTAAATAACAGAAGAAGGTTACCCGGATGGGTAACAAAACAAAATACAACCCAAAAAAAAAAAATAATAATAATAAAAAGTAGAAGTTATTTCGGGAGTGGAATGAGTTTATTAACGGGACGTGTAAGAGTGGCAGTGGGAGTTTGAAGAACGACAACACGTGAAATACCGTCTTGACCGTACTTCACTTCAGTAATGCGAGCCAAGGGCCAGGATAAGGGAGAACTATTAATTCCCTTCAATATTACAACGTCGCCCGCTGTGAGCGGATTGGACGGTGAAGTCCACTTGGTTCGTTGAATCAGGGTATTAAGGTACTCCCGAGACCAACGACGCCAAAATGATTGTGAAATCTGTGAGATGAGCTTCCAACGGGTCGACAAAGAAATATCCTCAGATAATGGTATTTCAGGTCTTGATAAGAGCGGAACACCAATAAGAAAATGACCTGGACTAAGATAAATGGATGCTTCATTGGGGTCTGAGGACAATGAACATAGAGGTCGACTATTGAGAATAGCTTCGATTCGTGCAAAAAGAGTGGCATACTCTTCCGCGGTAAAAGTTATTTCAGCACACAATCGATGTAACAAATTCTTAACAGATTTGACTGCTGCTTCCCATAGCCCACCGAAGTTAGGGGCAGATGGAGGATTGAAAATCCACTTGATTTCGCGTTGCGACAAAGTGCTCAAAATCTCGTCATGCTGATTGTTGAGGAAATGATAAACTTCCTGAATGTACCTGTTGGCACCAATAAAATTCCTGCCTTGATCGGATAATATGGAATGAGGAAGACCTCTACGAGCAATAAATCTGTCGAGCGCGGCTAAAAAGACGTCAGTAGTAAGTTGGGAAGCAAATTCCAGATGAACAGCCTTAGTCGCGGCACAAACAAAAATGCATAGATAGCCCTTGGTAATGCTGGCTTTACGGAGACGAGAAGCGCGAACTTGAAATGGTCCGGCATAATCAACACCTGTGTTAAGAAAGGGTCTACCAGGCTGAACTCGACAAGGGGGTAAATCGGCCATGATGGGCTGAAGAGTGGAAGCTCGAAAGCGATGACAAGTGAGGCATTGTTGAATCACTTTCCGTATAAGTTGACGTAAGGAGAGAATCCAATATCGAACGCGTATTAAAGCTTGACACGTGGTGGGTCCAGCGTGAAAGGCAGATAAATGATAGTGCTTACATATGAGCACAGAGAGGTGAGCTGATCGGGGTAATAATACGGGATGTCGGGAATCGTAACTTAGGTGAGAGTTTGAAAGTCTACCGCCCACCCTGAGGACCCCATAATCATCAAGAAATGGTGTCAGTGTGCAAAGAGATTTGATCGTTTTAGTGACTCGAAACTCCTTCAAAACATCAGCAAAATGTTGTGACTGTGTACGCAAGATGATTGTACGTAATGCATCTTGCAATTCAAGAACAGTCAAAGGACCTGTGGTGGGAGATTTAGAAGCGTCACGTGATCTACAATTGAAAACGAAACGCCGCATCCAAGCAACAACTCGTTGGAAACGTGTAAAGGAAGAAAATCGTAGAGAAAATTCTTCAAATGAGGGATCTGGTTGAACTGCGATGAGTGTTAGAGTATTTGGTTTGAACTCTAATAGAGATTCGGAGCTCAAGTGGGTGCCGCGAAAGGGAATGGGCCATTGATGGTGATAATCGTTCAATAGGGGAGGGCCTTGAGTCCATAAATGAAATATCTTATCTTGAAGAAATTGAGAAACAGATAACCCACGTGAGGCCATGTCAGCGGGATTGAGAGAAGAAGGACAGTGAGACCATGTTGAATTAGGAGGTGATTGACTTACGATATGAGCAATTCGATGTGAAACAAAAGTTTTAAGAGTGTGAGGGGGAGTGCGTAACCAAGCAAGTACTATTTCAGAATCTGAAAAAAGTCTGATGTCAGACAGAGGTTTCGGATACTGGATATGCAAAACCGAATTGATTAGGTCAATTAAAAGTACTGCGGCGCAAAGTTCAAGTCTAGGGATAGAGAGTGTTTTTAATGGAGCCACACGAGTTTTGGCCTTCCACAGAAAGGAATGACGCGAGTTAATTGATTCGAAACATAAGTACACTACTGCAGCATAAGCGGCAGACGAAGCATCGGCAAAGCCTATCAGGTATATCTGATCAAAGTTCATGTCAGGAAGCACGCAACGAGGGAGGTGGAACGAGACAATGCGATCAAGATTATTGATCAGCTGGTTCCAATGTAAAGCAATTTCAGAGGTGACTGATTGATCCCAATCAAGTTTTGCGAGCCATATCTTCTGGATAATAATTTTAAAGGAGATGATGAGAGGGGACAAAAATCCATTCGGGTCAAAAATTTTAGCCAAAAAGGAAAGCATGTTACGCTTAGTACAAGTCGCTTGAAAGGGCTGAACTCTGAATACAAGGCAGTCGCGAGATGGTTCCCAATTCAAACCTAAAACTTTTAACGCATTGTCCTCATCATTAAACTGTAGAGGAGTTTCTAAATGGCTTTGAGGCAACTCTTTAAGCAGCTGAGGGTGACTAGACGACCATTTACGTAGTTCAAAACCTCCAGACGAGAGTAACTGAATTAATTGCATTTGTAAATCCAATGCCGAGGCAATATCGTCAGCGCCGGAAATGACATCGTCAACATAAGTCTGATTTAATAAGGCCTGTGAAGCCAAAGGAAAGCGATGTCCTTCATCTTGAACAAGCTGCTGGAGAACGCGCATAGCAAGAAAAGCGGAGGGAGCCAACCCGTAAGTTACGGTGTTGAGTTCAGCTTCTTGTGCAGGAAGGTTTGCATTGGGTTTCCAGAGGATATGCTGCAGGCGACGATCTTGTTCATGTACCAGGATTTGTCGATACATTTGTCGAATGTCGCAGCAAAGAGCAATTCGAGAAAGTCGAAAATTGAGTAATATGTCTGACACGGCTGACTGTAGCTTGGGTCCTTTGATCAATCGATCATTTAAGGAGAGACCGGATGAGTCGGGACTAGATGCATTGAAAACTACCCGGATTTTGCTGCCCTGATTTGTAGATTTTGTTACTACATGGTGGGGAATAATATACTGAGCGGGTTGCAGAGACTTGGACATATGCCCTAATTCTAAATATTCTTGTAGAAATTGTTCGTATTCCAATTTGAGCGATGGAGTCTTGTCAAGACGTTTGATAAGTTGAATAAGTGAATTACGAGCAACCTTCTGATTACTAGTTAGGGGATTCGCATTTGGTTTGACTGGCAGAGATACTGAATATCTGCCTTCTTCATTTCGTTTATGAGTGGCGATAAAATGTTGTTCTGCCAGAATGTCAAGAGGATCTTGTGGTGTGAGACTCGAAACATTTTCAATTTCCCAAAATTTGACGAGGTCCTGGGAAATCTGACAAGTTGATATCAATGAAGTGATTCGTTGATTTCGATTAAGCGCTTGGATAGGACCTATAATTGTCCAACCAAATATGGTACTGATAGCGACCGGGCCAAGAGAGCTTGGTACAAAAGGTTGAGGTAGCAATAACTGTGGGTAGACGT
The DNA here is from genome assembly GCA_947563755.1 of Lochmaea crataegi. Classification (NCBI taxonomy): domain Eukaryota; kingdom Metazoa; phylum Arthropoda; class Insecta; order Coleoptera; family Chrysomelidae; genus Lochmaea; species Lochmaea crataegi. Next base: position 38,313,048 of record OX387425.1, on the reverse strand, counting down.
CAGCACCCAAAAGTAAATCTATTTTGTCTGAACGGAGAAACTCGGGATCAGCCAAAGTTAAATATCGGAAAGCATGAGCAACTTCTGTACTAATGTTGGAAGGAGGCAAATGATCAGCAATATGGGAAACCACTGATGGGTTTATCTCAATGTGATTTGGAGATAGCCTGGAGAAAAGTTGACAAGTGATAGTGCCGGGAGAGGTAGAGCAGTGTCCGCCAATACCTGATACGGAAACTGGAAGATCTTGTAGCTTTTGACTTAACTGGTTAGTTAAACGCTTTGAGATAAAAGACAGTTGCGATCCAGGATCAATAACTCCCCGTACGGGAATGTAACCTTTGTGCTTGTCTAAGACCTGTACACGAAAGGTGCCTAAAAGTGACGCCACAGGCAATGTGGTCGTACAACTAAACGAGAGCGAAGGACCAGAAGCTGGTTGTTGCACAGAGGAGGTAGATGCAATATTGGATGCATGATTGACATGATCCGAGGTGCGATTGGACGCAGAACTGTGACCTGAATTGTCTAATTGAGAGGGGTGCAGGAGAGTATGATGATTACGAGAATTACATTTCCGACAGCCAGATGTAGATTTACATTGTGATTTCCAGTGGGAACCTAAGCAGTTGAAACAACGTTTGTGTTGCTTGATGAAATCGATCTTTTCATCTCTAGAAAGAAGAAAAAATGCGGAACAAGAGGACAATGAGTGTGCCTGATGACAAAATATACAAGAGAGGATTTTCGTATCAGAGTTAACAGAATGACGTGAATTTGAATTTGAAAAAGTTGAATTGCGCGTGGCATAGAAGGAATTTGATCTAGTGGTGATCGTAGGACGAGTAATGTGGTTAGAAGTTGCTGGGTTCGAGATTATTTCTAATGTTTTGATCTGTAGTATTATGAAATCCAACAAATCATCAAATTGCGGAACTCCTTCAGCAGAATGTCGATCTTCAAAGGCTTTAGCGGTACGTGCATCAAGATTGTTTAATGATAAAGTTAACAAAATGAAGTTGGCTAGATCATCTATGGATAATGATTTAATAGCCTTTATGGAACTTTGATGCGTCTCGTGAAAATGTTTCAAATTGCTAAGTGAATTTGAAGAAATTGGTTTGAATTTGAGAATTTTATTCAAATAGGCTTGAGCTATTCTGCGGGGAGATTGATATCTGCTTACCAGGGCGGTATAGGCTAATTCGTAATTTTCAACTGTCAGTTGCAAATTAGAAACAACTGAGAGAGCACTTCCGCTCAGGTTAGAGCGTAAGAAATGGAACTTTTCGATAGGAGAGAGACGAGCTATTGTGTATAAGGGATTGAAACAGTGCAAAGAATTCAGGCCATTTCTCAATGTCACCTGAGAAAGTCGGTAAATGAATTTTAGGTAATGCGACGTTAATTTGAGAGCTCTGACTGGCAATGATGACAGGAGCAGTAGGCGGAGTGGGTTTTTCACTATTAAGTTGTACAAACTTGGCTCTTATTTTGAAAAGGATAGTGCGAAAAGCTTTGGAAGGTGCTTCTGTATCGACGTTATCCTCTGGGGGTAGGAGACAGTTGATATCACTGATTTTCTCATTGACATTTTTGAACTGATCTTGCAATCGCGCGCTATCATCGTGATATACCTGCGCAACAGCAACTTCATCATAAGTGCATTCTTTAACAGCATCCCAGCTGCTAGTAGCATCGGAGAAAATAGTTTGTCGCCTTGCTACATATTGGAGCATTAATTTACGATTCTTTTCGTCGGCAGCCATTTTGATAAATGTAAATTAAGTTATAATGAAAGAGAAACACAGTGAATGAAAGAATAAGTTGTTAGTGACTTCAGATATTAACCAAACTTGAGCAAGAAATTGGAGTGACGAAATAAACCGAAGAAAAAATGAAATAAACAACGCAAAAATGAAATTAATGGTTGAAGAGTGTATCGTCCTGCCCCGGTAAACGTGAAATGTTTTGAAAGAATGAACAATATTAATTAACGGTAAAATTTATCATAAACACTATTAAAATCAAAAACTACAGTATGAAAGACCGGTAATCAGTAATGACCTTGAACTAATTTACAACGATGAAAAACCAGTCCCGTTTATATTCAATAACGATAAACGTAGTAAATTTTCGAATAAAATAAAAATTTTAATGAGTGCAAAATTAAAGAAATATGAAAAGATATTCGCAAATATAAAGTAGATTCGCTAACTGCAATGTAATCCGGCTCGAAGGACCAATGTAAGCTCAGTGGGTTGAGAAAGTGGACTGTATACAAAAAAAATGTACTTTTGTCTGCAATTGGCGAATCGTTGTTACAAGAACTTCAATTTAAATTTAAGGGGACTTACTCAAAACGCTGGTTTCTTCTGGTCACTAGCTCCACGATCGATCGTTTCGCCTTTAGTTAAATTACAGCCCTTGATGACACAAATAAAGTCAATGTAAAGGTATATTTACGAATATAAAAACCGGAGATGTTGTAATGTCGCGATTTTAACTAATTTTGTAAAAGCGGTTTGAACAAAGAAATTAACCAATAAATAAATAAGAATGGAAACGACTTGTTTCCTTGAGTACAGCGGGTTAACAATGAATGCCAAAACTGGTCTCTTATCAAAAACTAAGTTAATGTTCAAGAAACTGGTAGTAAATTCAATTTAAAAACAGTACATGAGCGGCGCGCACAATTATTGAAGAAAATAAGAGGGTGGCGCGAACAATTGCTTTGCCTAACTTATTGGCCAGTCAGTGGCGTACAACTATATTTTATAGGATATTCCAACAGTCATTTTGGCAAAAATGAAAAAATTTCAAGTTTAAAAAGTCTTATTATATAAAAACTAAACAAGTAAATAATGAAATGTAATTTTTTAAAAAGTATTAGGCCGAATTTTAAAATTTGAAGACTGTTGTAAAGAGAATCAAAAGGGCTTTATAATGATACCTTACTCGACCTCTAATGTTATTTAAAGATTTTGAGGTGATGCCTCCCCCGCTAGGGGGTGAAAATAGGGAAGTCAAAAATACCGGAAGAAACTGTCCCCTTTGATCAAAAATCGACGGGTCTCTGCGTTTTTTTAAAACGTTGACGCAGTTCCTGATAATGGCTCTGTTTCGTTTTCGTCCGGCCACCCTGTATGTAAACTATTCGTCAAGAAAGAACAAAAAATATTGGTGTCAAAAAACGGGACAAAATTATTTTATAATATTTATAATAAAACACTCTGTATCTCGGCAAGGAGGAATATTTTATTAAAGATAGTTAGGATCTTCATAGTAAGTGCTAAGGTTTCTCCATTTACTATATGGACAATACTAAATGGAACACCCTGTGTTTAACTCTATTCTGAACGTAGTCTTCTCCGAATTCCCTAGTTATATTTCATAGTTTCCTTTATAACAACGAAACTGCAACTACGGTATAGTGGATCCAAAGTCAGTGTAACGACAATAAAATAAAGCAATGTTGTCAGATATATTTTCTAGAATTGTTAGGCTCACTATACAAATGTTCTCCTTACTTCATTAAACTGTTAGTTCGTGATGTTCTTAGAAATCTAGTTTGGAAATATTTAAAAAAATATAAGTACATAATATAAATTTATTAGTAAGCAATGAAATAAGTCGCCTAAAATTGCTGAAAAAAGAATAATTAATTAAAAACAACTTTAAGAAAATTTTGAATTGCTGGCAACGTAGCAGCCTCGCATTGAAAAGCTAATACATCCAGTCCAGTATTTGGCATAATATAACGAAGTAACCGGACAGTTTTAACTCGGCCAACAAGGAGATAAAAAATATGAGTTTACTGACCATCTGGCCTGACCTGGGTTAGAACATCCAGGGGTGTGCGTGAATTGAGTTGTAGAAAAAAAATATTATCAATATAAGGTCTATTTGTTGGTTGAGTGAGTTTAGTTCTTAGTTGTAGGAAAAGTGTAGTTAATCTAGAGTAGAAAAGTATTAATAATATAATATATATTTATTGGTTTAGTAAGGTTAGTTGATTAAGTGGCGTGAGTGCATTGTTATTAATATAATATTTATTTGTTCGTAAACGTTAGGGTAAGTTTTACAAATATAATTTGTTAGTAATTAATTAGAATGGCAGTTTGGAGACCATTTGAAACGACAGTTCAAGATGATGTATCGCAGACAATTTTTTCAGATTGTCTGGTCTGGCTAAATGAGCATTATTTACAGAAAATTATTACACATTTTATGAGTTTTGTATGCAGGTTAATTTTAATCTACTAATTTGAATGAAAAACATTATTTCACAATATTCGAGTTATTCAGTTATGTTTGCCAATCTATACAAATGTAATTTTATTTCATGTTAATGACATTTGATGAAAATAGTTTTGAATGGTTTCGTGGTTCTGAATGTTGTTTCTTTATTCTATCTTATTTTACCAATCTATCTACGGCATTTAAAGAGAAAATTAGCAAGTTCCATGTAATAATTTTGTGCAAAATTGTTTCAACACCCTTTCGCAACTCGCTAAAATTGAACTGACTTCTTTCGCTACTAGCGATCAATTTGAAAGGCTCTTGTTAAACTCAAACTTATTTTTTCAGACACTGCATAGCAAACTAATTGTAAATTAGGATTCTTACATTAGCATGGGGAATGTTCAAATACGATTTTACATAATATGTTATAGCAAATTATACTTAATTTTGGGTTTAGAAGTTGTTTGCGGAATAAAAATTTAATGAATTAACCATAATTATTTAAACCGATTAGCCATCGCTTTAATTAACAAATTTTGTCATTTTAATGAATGGGTAAATTTGATCAACAATCAATATATTTTTTCATATTATGATCCATGGATAATATCTGCTTGTCATGCGATATGTATATCTTTTAGGATGGGCAGACTCTATGATTTATGGGACACATAAGCACACCCGATGTGTTAAAAATAGAACTTGGATATACACGCAACTTGGAAGAGAGAATAATGTAAGAATTGAAAACAGCTTCACTAAGTTCAATTTTCCGAGGAGAGTTAACTTAGAGTTAACCAACCAAATGAAAAAAAAAATATTATGATCTTTCCATAGTCTTCGGACTGCGTTTATTCAATAGAGAATGTGAATTGTAGCATCCAGACTCCTGGTATTTTGTAAATAGTTTTAACACATTAAAAGTGTGTTTCTTGATGTCTAAGCTAGAATGGGATTGCGTACGTGTCTTAAACGAACTCAAAGACCGTTACAGGGTCACGGTAGCCTTGGTACCAGGGAACGAGAGGCATGAGGGCAAGGAAGCCCTTCTGCGACGTTGCAAAATTGACAATAAGTGGGTGGCACAGAAGTCCCTAATGTGTTGGGAAATCTCACCAGGACAGAGACAGGCGAAAGATAGAAAACTGTCAAAGCCATAGGTAGGTATGACAACAGGACACTGTAAGCTTAATAGGAAATAGGCACGCAAAGCTACTGGAGTTGACAGACGAAACCTTGTGCAGATTTTGACACCTAGATGAGAAAATTGCAGAACACATCTTATGCCAGTAGGACTGCCTGGTGAATGTGCGGTTTCTTCTATTAGGCGATGATGAGCCAACGGCATGAAACTGCAAGAAAGATTCAGTCTCGATGCTGATTGGCTACCTTTTCATATAGTCGGGCTTGGGAATGTAATCTAGATTCAGAGAAATGTCAATTTGAACAATTTTAATACAATGTGTATCGAAGCAGGTTCTAGTTAAACCAAATCAACTCAACTATACAAATATCCTAACATAATTTACTCTATCAGATATGCGTTACATAAAAAAACGGAAGATATATGCGAAAAGAGCTTAAAAACATAGAGAAATTATATTTAAGAGAATGCGTGCAAACATTTACAACTGACATTCTTTTTTCTGGAATTGTTGTTGCCGTTTATCTTTGCTTTCTCCTTCTCAATTCTTAATTTTTTTAGCCGCTTTGTGCGATTTTTTCAAGGTTGTCGCACCTCAGACATGCAACATGCGAATGTGACGTGTTGCGCATCGACTGTAATAATACTCCGTATCATTCGGAATTTTCAAACAAGCAACCAACAAACGCCCGGTTCGTTGATAGAATAAAAGAATGGTTAACGAACGAACGCTAAAAGCAAAAAGGTATAGACGAGAAAAACTGTACATAGTATATGAAATTATACTCGGTTATGGGCATCGTGTACTAAGACTTCCTCCTTATAATTGCCACTTTAATACTATAGAATATATTTGGGAAATATGCAAAACATATTACGATAACCACATTGGTGGTTATGGTTTCAGATTTGGAAACTTGGCAACGTTACTGAATACTGCTACTCCTGAAATTTGGGCAAAAACTGTGAGAAAAGGCAAAAATTTAATAGGGAAATCGTTGGTTCGTGAAAACCGAATCGAAAAAATTAATCCAATTATAATTTACAACCAAATGAGGAAAACAGCAACAGTGATTCTGACTCCAACTGAGAATCTTGGGAATTGAAAATACTGTAAGTACAACATATTAGACAGATTTATTAAATTACCAACGATAATTCATGTTAGCTGCATTCCCTTTCAGTAACATTAAATACGAAAATCGGTTGTAGATATGTAACATCTTTCCGCTCGGTTCCCAGCAATTTGTGGCAGTGCTTTCGTGAAATGGGACGGAAGTTTGTCACAGGAAGCCAGTGAATCGCGCGCTATTTGATTTGACCAATGAGTTCATGATGTTTTATTGGTAGTTCGCGGTTTACGTGTGAAGTAAGTGAGGTTAGAAAATAGAAATGGAACAATTTGAGGATAAGAAATCTGTTTTTTGTCCTAGTTTCAACAATATCGAAAATAATACAGTATTTCTATTTAGTCGAAGCGAGTATCCGAGAAGAGTATATTCGTAAAATAGGTTATACTTGTCTGACCACACTGCACATTAGTATAGTGTACCTATCTAATATGAGTGTAATTATATGGAAACTGGTTAAGCACCGCCAAACAAATTACATAAAGCAGCCAAGCGGCGTTTAACTCAAAAAGATAAAAGAATCGTCTTTTTATGTTATTAAACTGTTATATACTGGACATCCTATGAATAGTCAAGAATGTTCTCAACTAACAACTGTACCTTTGTATACATAGCTAATTAGAATTTATAATTCTTAAAATTATCATTCATTTCAACGACTTTAAAAAAATAATATAATTTATTTGCGTGGTGGAATATTTTAGGATTGTGGATTAATAATGAACAAGAAAATAAGTAACAAGTGTTTTGTTGGTTAATAATGGACAGCCGTCATGTCACTTCGAATGTGCCGAACTGATATACGACAAGACCAATAAATTTATAAAGACAGCCCAGTAAGTCGCGAGTTGAAGTTGGCAATTTAACAAAAACTACACAGTAATTTATTGCAGTAGAAATGTGGGTTATGGAAACGAGATATAAGTCATTTAAATGAATGATTTAATGTTTATCTTAAATTCTGCGAAGGAAGATTTGTTAAATACGATATAATCAACATTAACTAAATTGTAGGAAATATTGGCAGGAGTTTAGAAAAACAAAATTTAGATATTGTACTGGGAGTACAATAAAATAATGAGCGCTAGTGTATCTAAAAGTCGGACATATACAGTGTGTCCAATTAAGTCGACACCAGATATGGGAAACTTTTTGATTGTTGGTTTTATGGAAACAAGTTATTCTTTATCAAAAGTTCAGTGTGGGCTAAAACTTAAAATACATTCATCAGATATTAAATGTATCAAACCGTATACGAGGTATATAGAAAAATTCAAATTTTATGTAATAGTAAAGTATTTTTATCCACAATCACATTATAATTGGAGTTTTATCCACACTTATGAAGCATATAAAGTACCACTTTATCCACTAGTGGAATAATGGAAAGTACAATCTTAAATCAATAATTTTTGACGTTATAGCTGCTGTCAGAGCGAAATGTCAAATCACTTTTTGATGAAATCTGGTTATAAATAACTGTGATTGTGGATCAAACGTTGTATTGAATTTGTGTTTTAGTTGCGTTTTAAACTTTCTTGCGTGGGTAAAACACTGTCTAAAACACTTATTATACAATAAATAACTATTATTTTTTACAATATGGACGTTATCAAGAAAATGTGATCCCTATAAAAACTACATTTAAGTTTAAGTTTGGTGTCAAAAATTCATTGGTTTGTCACTGCATCCCAGGTTAACTATCGATGTGTAGAAAAATTGTTACTACACCGAATTTTTTGGTGCATACTAGATTTGCCAATCAGTAGACTTAAATTATTAACATTATGCATAATTGTCATTATCTGTTACCACCGTACACCAACTAACGACAGTTACTGTACGGTGCTGTTACTGTTCTATTCATAAAATTAAATCTAGTTTGTGCATTTAAATAGGACCATTTATGGAACTTTTTCATTTTTAGTCACAATCATAATAATAAAAACATGACCTTGAAAGTTGGTGATTTTAAATATTTATGTTTACGATTAAAACGACACATAAAACGGTTATTTTGTCTAGTGTTCTCTCATTTTACTATTTTACTAACTGTGGTGCATAGACCGCTTTTTGACAAATGACAAAATTAAAATTATTTCTATTCATTTTTTTTTGGCTTGTCATTATCGACCAATGGTTATTTCTTAAGCTAAAGATTGTGATGGCTAAGTTCAAAAATTAATTGATTGTAAATAGGACTAAGATAGTGATTGCACTAACACAACTAAAATAGTATATAATAACAAGGGTCAAATTCCCTCGGGTAGCTCTCAGTCAGGAATTCGGCTCCAGAGATGATAAAGTGAATCAAAAATGAAAATATTAAGCAAAGATGAGGCTACCATTTGACTTTATTTTCATTTGCTGTTTGCTGATTCACTCCACAGGGTATGATAAAATTTCGTGAAAAAAAAATATAACAGAGAGTATGAGGAAGAAAGCAAGAGAGGAGATAGAAAGGGGACTTGGACATGATGTAGATGAATTGTACGATGTGATACAGGGCTGTAAAAGAGAAAGAGGGGGGCAATAGGCGTGAGCGGAGGGCTAATTACTGGTGGAATGAGGATATAGAGGAGCTGTGAAGGAACTGTAAGAAAGAACGAAGACGGATGCTGAGGGGAAGAGGAAGAAAATGGAAAACAATCCGTGGGGAAAGGCGTATGAGATAGCGGTGAAGAGGATGGGGTGGAAATAGGAACGAGGTGCTAGAGGAAGATTGGGATGAGGAGATTATACGAAAACAGGGGGAGAAGGAGTGGGGGCAAGATACTAGGGGGGTAGGAAAAATGAAGGAGATAAGGCCAGTAGTGGGAAGTAGAGGAGGGGGGAAGGGGGAAACATCAAAGTATGAAAAGCCTCAGGGATAGATGGCCTGAGAGGTGATATGATGAAGAGGCTGTTGGATGACAATTGGGGAGGTGCTGAGGGAGGAAGACTTTCCGGAAGGATGAGAGGTGGCCAGGATGATAATGTTGAAGAAGGCGGTAAGAGAGGGCAAGCGGGCGGAGGACTACAGGCCCATCAGCTTGCTGAGTGGAATGGGGATAATAAAAGATAAGATTGAGGAGCAAGTTGGTAGGAATGGGGGTTTTAGGATAAACCAGCACGGGTTTGCGAAGAAGAAATCATGCATCTCGGCACTGGGCAGGGTAATGGACTTGGTGAAGGGGCTAGGGAGTGCAGCTGGAGGAACAAGAAATTAGCCCTACTCGTGTTCTTCGACGTCTGGAAAACGTTCAACAGTGTCAGCAAACGGGCGGTGTTGAGCGCATTGCTGAGGCTTGGAGTGGGGGAGGGGTTGGTTAACCTAGTAGAGGACTACCTGACGGGGCTTGTGATAGTAGACTCTACAGGGAGGAGGTATGAGACGGAGTCTTTAGTGCCCCAGGGCTTGGTTCTTAGACTGACGTTATGGAAGTTTGAGTTTGATGAAGTTTGTGGGTATGTGAAGAGGGATGTGAGATTACGGTGTATGTGATGTGTATCTGGTATGTATGGCAAAGGGAGAGGCAGTTATAGAAAGAAAGGCGGAGATGATGTGTAGGAAGATTGTGGAGAAGATAGAGCGGTGCGGACTGGAAATGGCGGAAGATAAGACGGTGGGGTTGCTAGTGAAGGGACGTAGCAAGACGAGGGAAGTGGGGGTGATGGTGAAGGGGAAAGGGGAAAGTGGAAAGTGAGGACAGCTTGACTGGGGAGATTGATGTGTAACGTAAAAGGGCCGGGATAGTGGAAGAGGAGGGTAATTGGTAGGACGGTAGAGCAGAGTATGATATTCGGTGCGGAGGTGCGGGGTGAAAGAGAGGGGGTGAATGCGAAGGTTAGGCCATTCCTGCGTGTGCAGAGAGGGATACTGCTGAGGGTGGTGCAGGGGTACAGGACAGTGGGTGGACTGGCAGCAGCGGTGCTGGCAAGGAACCTACACATTGGACGTGATTGCTAGATCCAAGAATAAACGCTGGAGGGGTGCGACCAGAGAGGAAGTACAGGAATGGATGGAGGAGGAAATGAAGAGAAGGTGGGAGGAGTATGAGGGCGAGCTAAAAGAAGCGAATGGGAGTAGGAGAGATTGAATGGACCGGAAATTATGGAAGGTGAACTACTTCTTGACACAGGTGCTCACTGGACATGGGCCGAGAGTAGGAAAGATTGGGAAAAGAGAGACTGGAGTGTGCGAGAGATGTGAAGTGGAGGAAGATGTGACGCATGTGTTTAGATGCTGGAGGAATGAGGAAGAGCTGAAGAAGTTGGAGAGGAAACTAGGGGAGGCGGTGTATTGGGAGAACATGGTGGAGATAATGTTGAGGGGGGAGGAGGAATGGATGGAAGTGAGTGGCCTACTGTCGCAGTGGAGAGCATGATTAGGGGGAGAGGAGTCGATATGGCATGTGAGGTAAGAGTGATAGATAGGGAGTATTCGACGGTGTGAGCGGAGAGTGTGCGAGGGACCACCGCCCGTCTCCAATCATGCTAGGATAGTGATTCCGAGGCGGGGGTAACGGCGAGTTTGAGGTAGGTTTGGTTGGTAGGCATCCCCTTGGGGATGTGTCCAACACTGTTTGGGTCCTGGACCCATTCAAACATGAGTTTCCCATCTCGACCCGAAAAAAAGCATCTCTTGACAATAGAAAAGCCCGTTAAACTCCTCCTGATACGGGGTAAAAAAAATGTCCAAGATAATATTTTAATATTACTTGGATGATTCATCCTGTTTTGGTTTTGAAAGGGTCACGAAGTTTTATTACTCTGCCGCATTTATGAATAAACTATAGACTGTCAATGTGTTTTATACATGATGGGGCCTCGCCACATTTTACATTGCAAACTAGGGAATGCGTAAATGAAAACTTCACTGGAAAATAGATAGACCGCAGAGTAGATGCACCGGACAAGTGGCCAAACGGTCTCCTGAATATAATCAAATGTAAATTCGATACCAGTCAGTAGGAACAGGGAACTAAGAGATAAAATTCCACTACCAGTTCAAACTTTTAGCAGAGTATATGTCGCAGGCTTATGGTAAAATCAGTCTTATTATAATGCGCCTAGGCTTTTTCAATACGACTATGCGTATTATAATACTACGCAACTCGCGGCTCTTACTTTTCCAAGAAGGGGAAGGAAAAATAACCATTCCATTCACCCTTTCCCTTGAAGGTTATTTAAGGTGAAGGGTGTATGGAATGGTTATTTTTTCTTCCCCTTCTTGACTTCTTGAAAAAGTAAGAGCCGCGAGTTGCTTAGTATTATAATACGCCTAGTCGTATTGAAAAAGCCTAAGACTGATTTTTCCATATGCTGCGACATATATACCATAATTCGATGAAAGTTCCTTTATTTAACTGGACATTGCGATTATATCTTGAAAATAATTTCCAGAAATTTCTCTTTCTTTCTTTCCTTATATATCACTATCTTGAATGAGCCAGCGTCCTTTTTCAGTTTTCACCCTGTACAAGCGTAATGGATTAATATTTACTTAAAAAAATATTTTTTTGTACAAAAGGTTAACAGATCTATTGCCGGCAATTTCGTTAAGGATTTTTAAAAATATTTTTCTTTTCTTCGTTACATGAGACTCTAAATTGGGATGCGATTAACCACAAAATATTTTGACACGTTCGCGACATCGTGACTGTCGGTGAACTCAAGGTTAATTTGGTTCCGTATAATTTATACATTACATCATCTTGTGGGAAAACGTATTTTTCGAGTTTACAATTGCTTACAGCTTCACGAAAAATAAATGGCATCAATAACATTTATAAATATGTTGAATCATAGTTCAGTAGTAGTACTTTGTTGTAAAAAAACTAAAGAATATAAACATTTCGTTTTGACAAGTCAATAAACGATTTCATTTTGTTTCTTATTAAAAAGTAGAAAAAAACTCGAAAATAATATTATTTCTTCGCTGAATATACAGGATGACCATTTGAATTCATCGCGTAAAGAATACTGATCAGTATTTGAAAAAATTAAGCTGAGGGTGGCCCTACGAAACGTAGTACAAACATTAGGGTGGCGTTTCCTTATATTCTATGTGAGTTAGAGAAAAAAAGTTTAATGCAATTTTTTGATAAATCAGAAAAAAAAAGTTTGAAAAATATAGAAAACTAAATATGTTCGTTTTTGTCCTAAATTTTAAATTTGTCGATGTGATAATAATGCTGACATGATCTTAAAAAAAGATTCGAAATCGTAGACCCCCTGTTGCTAATCGAAATCAGAATAAAGGTCGCAACTGAAGAATGGGAAAATATTCCGGAAGCTTTTGTTGACCATTTGATATCAATAGACCATGAATGCAGTGAAGAAGTGAAGGAGAGCCTACACGGTATTAGTTTTGATACAGATGCATTTATTATGGTTCGCTAATTTTTTCAATTGGAGTTATGCTAGATTAATTATTTTCTAGCAAAAAAATGTTTTAAAAAAACAGTAAGGCAAATTAAGGTCATGCTAGACTAATTTGTAAGTTTATTATTATTATCTTGATGTAAATTTTGTCCAAAATTAACTGCACGTGTTCGTCATTACAATTGATTTTGGTCAAACTTCAACTTAGTTTTATTTTGTGTTTGCACAGGGTGATAGTGCGATAAAGTTAAATATTTTGTAAATCCTCGAAGATATTTAAATAAAATTTTGGCCGATTGTAGCTCATATTTTAAAATAATTAGCAACTGTACAGCGTGTTCCAGAACGCCATGCCAGATCTAAGGTACATTTTTGCAATGGGACACCTTGTATTTTACTTAAAATTTAAATTCTGCTTGACTGTAATAGGTTATACAGTGTATTTAAAAAGTTCCTGAAAATCACAACTTAAAATTAATCTTTCAGAGCCGTACGTCTGTGATGGTCGTCTAGTCAATAAGTGCTTTTTAGGTCAAAATTTTTTCGCCTTCTCCGAAAATTATGATTGAGGTGTCATTCGATTCGGAATGGCTTGTAGATAGTTTTTGAAAAAATGCTAAGGCCGCTCGCAAAAATTGCAATAGTTATAAACAATTAAGTGAAAAAAAGGGGGTTTGATTTTTCGCCAATATCTCAAACACTATTCGAGATAATTCAAATTTGAAAGAAGATCCAAAAAGAGGAGGACATTTCCTAAAAAAATGTCCCAACTCCCGGAACTGTAGGACCAATATTTATAATTTTCCCAGAGGGTTGAAAATACGCCCGAAAACGGGTACTCCGGCTTGCGCGAGCCACGCTCACTTCGGAACTTTAATGAATAAACATTATTTAAACTTATTAAATATGATAATTAAGAACTGTTAAAATTCAGGCGCCTACAGGATAGATCAATGAACAATAATCCGCGGTACAAAAATTTTTATCGCGATTTTTCAATAAGTTATCCATTAGTTAATTAACAATTTTTTAGCACAAACATTAACATTGCAAGTGCGATCATTGCTAAACTATTAATCTGAGAATTTTTTTCTTTCGTGGAGTTATTTTTTAAAGGTTTTAGAATAGATCCCCGTAGGAAAAATTAACAAATTGTTAATTTTCGTTTTGTTATTAACAATTTACTAAGGTGGAAAATGAATGAATGAAAACTGTTTTTTTATAATATTATTATTGATCCGTTTTCTTATGATCAGAAGCTACTTTATGCGTTGTTTATGAGATAATTTAAAAATTTTAATAGAAAAAATCCTTAAATAACCATTAGTAAATAGTCGTAAGCATGCGGGTCAATTATAGACTAATGACGTCTTAATGAAGATCAGGATGAATGTGCATAAAATCTTCAGATCTTTGATGAATAACTGTAACTAAACATTAAATATTCTATTATTTCAGTTTATTTCCGAAAAAACCATTAGGTCATTAAAAACTTATTAGCATAATCTAGAAAATTAAAATCAATAAGAATTGGTTATTTTCGGAACAATAAATTGAAACTAAAATTTATAAGCTAAAATTGTTGATAAATATACGTTAGATAAAAATATACATAAGTTGTATGGTCATAGTTATATTATTTTATGAGATATTTAGACATAAAAGTAGAAAAAAAAATTTCTGAAAGATTATTTTCATAAACAAATGGTATAAATTGAATAAATAATTGAGTAGTCCAGGCATTATACACCAAAAATCGCCTTTTTGCGATAATCGCTGGTATCAGCTTGAAACTTTGTATAAAGGTTGCAAAAAATACGTACAATAAAATAGTACTAACCCGCAAATGCAAAACCTTGCACGACATTGTTTAAATGACTATATTGTGCTATTTTCTAGTAGAATTACTCGTTCATTCGTGAATATCTTTTTTGCTCTTGATTATGAAGGAAAAATGTTAAATACTTTTTTTTTGTCTTCTAAAAACGAACAATATGAAACCAACCGCGTAGAAAAATATTGATTAGATCAAAAGTTATTGATGATTAAGTTTACATAAACATTAGTTTGATTAAACAATATTAGATTATTTTGTTAACAATGACAATATTCTGTAATTGTGCTTAATTACTGTACTCCGTCAACAGATCACGTGTGCTAAACCAGCAATCGGTAAGTTGAATAGTTAATGAGTTATAGCGTTATAAACTGATTGACGTAGCATTTTTTTACAATAAACCTGTACCACTTTGTCACTTTCCCTGCATGACGCTGATTTTTTCTAAGGTAGATTACGTACGGTGTAATCGAGCGGCGTCGTTATTTTTTCAAAAATTGCAATTGCACGGCCAAGGTAGGGTTTTTCTACAAATAACAACAAAAAATGTATACTTTGTTTGACGCACACGCATCTATTCAGGTTTCAATATTTCCAGATTTTCGACAACGGGAATAGATTTCTCTCGTCGCGAGGTATGAAATTAAAAAAAAAATCATCCAAATATCTTTATTGGATCCCAAGAAAAGTCGACTTTAAGTCGCACCGTTCAATTTGAATGGCTGGGTCAAGCCGCTCGGCCGACTCGCTGAAAATCCCTACCTTGGCCGTGCAATTGCAATTTTTGAAAAAATAACGACGCCGCTCGATTACATCGTACGTAATCTCCCTTAGAAAAAATCAGCGTCATGCAGGGAAAGTGACAAAGTGGTACAGGTTTATTGTAAAAAAATGCTACGTCAATTTGTTTATAACGCTATAACTCATTAACTATTCAACTTACCAATTGCGGGTTTAGCACACGTGATCTGTTGACGGAGTACAGTAATTAAGCACAATTACAGAATATTGTCATTGTTAACAAAATAATCTAATATTGTTTAATCAAACTAATGTTTATGTAAACTTAATCATCAATAACTTTTGATCTAAATAAGTCTTGAATTTTTTCCTAGTATCTCCATTAGTTAAAAAGTTATAATAAAATTAAACATAAAAAACCAGGTCAGAGTGGTGAAATGAAAGAGAACAGAAAATTGAAAGTTCAATAAAAAATATAAATAATTTTTTTTTTTAATAATACATGGTTGTTTTTGTTTTTTTTAAGTAGAAAAAGAAAAAAATACAAATAGATAATTCATTTGTTTATAACAAATTGTTCATTAAATAAACAATGAAAATTTAAATAATAATCGAATTTTTTTTTAATATCAAAGACAAAGATAAATAATGATTTAAAAAAAATGGTTCCTTAATTTTCATAACAAGTGGTAAAAAAATTGTTATTCAACAAATGCTTTTTTAAGGAATGAAATTTTTTTTCAAGAAACGGTTTTTTTTAAATCATAATTATCATCAAAGATCGAAAAAAAATTTAAATCATCTCATAAACAACGCATTTGTTTATAACAATTTTTTAAACAATAGGAGATAAAAATTATTAAAAACCATTCTTAAGTAGCTTCTAATCATAAGAAAATGGATCAATTATATTATAAATTAAATTATTATAATTTTTTTTCAATGTTTAATGAAGCTTTACAATTTTTCACGTTAGTAAATTGTTAATAACAAAACGAAAATTAACAATTTATTAATTTTTCCAACGGGAATCTATTCTAAGACCTTTGAAAAATAGCTCCACGAAAGGAAAAAATTCTCAGATTAATAGTTTAACAATGATCGCACTTGCAATGTTAATGTTCGTGCTACAAAACATTGTTAATTAACTAATGGATAACTTATTGAAAAATTGCGATAAAAATTTTTGTACCGCGGATTATTGTTCATTGATCTATCCTGTAGGCGCCTGAATTTTGTCAGTTCTAATTTTCATATTTAATAAGTTTAAATAATGTTTATTCATTAAAGGTCCGAAGTGAGCGTGGCTCGCGCAAGCCGGAGTAACAGTTTTTGGGCGTATTTTCAACCCTCTGGGAAAATTATAAATATTGGTCCTACAGTTCCGGGAGTTGCGACATTTTTTTAGGAAATTTCCTCCTCTTTTTGAATCTTTATTCAAATTTGTTTTCTCGAATAGTTTTTGAGATATTGGCGAAAAATCAAACCCCCTTTTTTTCACTTAATTGTTTATAACTATTGCAATTTTTGCGAGCGGCCTTAGCATTTTCTCAAAAACTATCAACATGCCATTCCGAATCGAATGACACCTCAATCATAATTTTCGGAGAAGGCGAAAAAAATTTGACCTAAAAAGCACTTATTGACTAGACTATAGACCGGCTTCCATACCTAAGAAACCGTATTCAGAGCGAGTCCAAACTCGAATACATCAGTTTCACAATTTTTTAAATGCATCACCCTGTATTTTATATCGGTAAATGAAAGTTACTTTACAATACTTTCAGTATTGTATTTCCTACACCAACTGAACTGTTTTTGTGAATTGTTTTTGTGATATTTGAATTTTATTATTAAAAATTTGGTCTCCATTAAAAAAATCAATAAAAAGGAGCTGGTACATAAAATTCATTCAGTCACAATTAACTTGTTAGGAAAGTGAGTAATTTTAGAAAAATGTTCTAACATGTCGATAATAGTACCACAAGTGTATTAGGGTAAGATTTCTTTAGTTTTTCTAAATAGTTCAATTAGAACCACATCATCATTAGCGTTGTTAGTATTAAGGTAGGTGGTAAGTAGGTTCTGAAATATTAACAAACATTTACATTTTGCTAATTAGTTTGTCAACAAATGTGGTATCTACCTCACGGAGCTCCTGCTCACGAGCTGGACGAGCAGGATCTGGACACCAACATCACCAGAGTTAAATAAAGTCAATTTTTTCTTTTGGGTTTTGTTAAAGATCAGGTGTACAAAGTACCTGTCACTACACCAGACGATATGAAAGGTAGAATAAGGCAGACATTTCAAAATGTTGATGCACAAATGCTTAGAGATGTCCATCTTTTGAAGACCGTCTTCAAGCCCGCATTCAGGTACTCTCCATTTTGAGCATTTTTTATAATTTCATTGTTGATTTTTTTTATAATTTTCAGTTTATTTGTGAGTTAATTGATGTGAATAAATTTTGTATTGTTGGATTTTTTAATCATAAAATTGAAATATCACAAAAACTATTTAGTTTGGGTATAGGGAATACTTGATAGTGAAGTAACTTTCATTTACCGATATGAAATACAGGGTGATCCTATTAAAAAAAATGTGAAACCGATGTATTCCGAGTTTGGACTCGTGAATTGTGATACTAGACGACCATCACAGACGTATGGCTGTGAAAGATTAATTTTAAATTGCGCAGTTTAAAGTATACGGGGAGTTGAACTCATTATGATTTTCATGAACAAGTATACCCCATTACAACTTTATATCATTGCATTGCAAAGCGATGTCAAACAAAATTCAAATTTGAAGCAAAATACAGGGTGTCCCATTTAAAAAAACGTACCTTTCATCTGGCACGGCGTTTTGGAACAAGCTGTACAATTGCGATTGATTTTAAAATGACCCTTTAGGTTAGCTACAATCGGTCGAAATTTTATTTAAATATCTTTAAGAAATCAGAAGACACTGGAGTTTAATGGCACTAATGAATCTCCCTGTGTAGTAAATATTCGGATTGATTGAAGTGATGCGTTAATTTTGTCTAGGAGTTTACATCTAAGTGTTAGCAAACAATGTACCCATCTGAAACACAATTTAGTAGAGAATAACTAATCGACAACAATCAATTATTCAGTCAATTACAAGTAATTTCGATAACGTACTAGCACCGGGTAGTATATAAACGTGATAGAACGCACATCAAACATTGCGAATGACACCAGTAAATTGGATTTCAAAATGCATGTATGTTATTACACCAGTTAATTACTTAATTAGTGTCTATTTATTTTTTTTGTCCTAAATTATTGTATATACTAAGTGGCAGACATTTTCAAAGTGAAACAATTACTTAATGGACTTCGGTTGACAAAAGCTTCCAAACAATGTAACATACTTTTAATTAGCATCATCAAGTGCAGAAGATTGAGGTTATTGTGAGAAGGGCATTTGTTAACCACGACTTTGGAGTAAGGATAAATAAAACAATGATTTCGGCGAGTTACAAAGTCGAGAGTACTAACGTTGTTGTGGCTTGCAGAACTGAACATAATTCAGAACAATGGGTCTTTTCGGTAATTAATTTTTATTGCTTCATTTCATAGTAATTCTTAAAAAAATTACACCGTATTTTGAATTTTTTGTAAAGCCGGTTTTCTATTTAAAAAAATTATCAAAATGGGGAGAGTAAGCGCGATCGTTGAACGTTACGTCCCGCACCCTTTTCAGTGAAGCCAAGTAGCCTACGACCTTGAAAATTACAAACTGATGTCTTAGTAGGATTTTGCAAAGTTACCTAACTTGTTTTTAACAGGCCCCCTTCAAATTGATTTTGACAATTGGAATTATCTTTATTATTACTGTTATTTGGATCATTATCTGTTTTCATTTCGCTTTTGAAAATCCTGATTTCATTTTCCTCCAATAATGTCCACAACCAAAACACGAGCAAAAAGAGTGTTCACTCCAAGATATTTAGTTTTGACTTATGCCAACATAATTGATTCAAGACCAAAACCCACAGCAGATAGCATTTAATCCGATAACAATAGCACAGTATCTTACTCGTTTCTTCGAAAAACGAAAAGATAATGCCTTGTGTTACTTTTATCTATACTACTATTTTAAAATCTTAAATATTATATAATGTTGTATTACTTGTATACTTTAAGTGAATAAACAATATTATTATAAATAGTATGATTAATTTACGACTGAAATATTTGGCTGGTAAAATAATATTTG
The DNA here is from genome assembly GCA_947563755.1 of Lochmaea crataegi. Classification (NCBI taxonomy): domain Eukaryota; kingdom Metazoa; phylum Arthropoda; class Insecta; order Coleoptera; family Chrysomelidae; genus Lochmaea; species Lochmaea crataegi. The sequence continues at coordinate 38,293,337 of OX387425.1, read as the reverse complement.
AGACTACTTTTTAAATTTATTTTTTCTACTCCTATACTATAAGTTGTTAATTAAATGCCAATTTTCAGTTTCACAATAACACTTCATTATAACACTGGTTTTCATTAAGAAACTGAAAAATTGACCAATAGAAAGCTAGATTTTTAAATAACCAAGTAGGCAGACCCAATATTTTCCGAAGAATGTTTGACAGTTTCTAAGAGATTCGTGTTTTATGAGTTTCAATCTTTTGCGTTAGTCAAAAAGGTAGATACCTTCAGTGTTATTTAAATATGTTGCTTTCTTTTATGTAGGTTGCAATTATTGGATGCCTTTCAATTATTACGATGGACCAGGATTATTTAGGTTACCATTGAAACATGAAGTCATCAAAACCATATTTATTTAGTACTGTCAACTGTCATGTCAAAATGTCAGTGTTCATCTTACATACAGTAGATACATTTGACATACAGGATACATCTAACACCTTCCACTTTTTAAAAGAAATGTCGAGCGACGAAGAGTTTTCATACACACCACCTGAAATCGCTGAAAAGGCGAAAAATGTATCCAATATGATAAATTTTATGGTCAATTTATGGATTGGAGGGTAGCAAGAGAAGTATAAAAAAAAGCGATGTTGTTGAATTCAAATAAAATTTCTTGTTCGTAGAAAAAATAGTGTATGCAACTCTCATGTAACGGTTATTAATACGCTCGCATTAACCATACGAAACTCGCCTTATGATCGTTGCATAATATACTATGAATATTCTATTATTTATTTGTACTTCGGAAGATATATTTTCGAGTTTTTATTTTTCAAGTTATCTATAAATATTTTAATCAGATTATGTAAATATAAAAAGAGTTTTCATTGCTTGTTTTCCTTTGTCTGCCCTGTACTGAACCTATAGTCTATTTCAGAAAGGTATAGAGTAATAAAATGGGGAATTCCGTCCAGTTCGGCTCAATTTCGGTGTCGGCCATAGGCGTAGGTCTTGAAATAGTATTGTTTGTAATATTAAAATTTCAAGTAATTGCGTGATTTATTTATTTTGATTGATTTTTTATAATTTAATTTCTGTATAATGTATCTTTTGTATAATGTTCAATAAAAAATTAGTGTACCTAATACTATGTACATAATGCCTAATTTTAATTCTGTTAAAATAAAATTCTTTCCTTTTTACGAGTATCCTACCGGCACGCCTTTGGCACACTATTTTCAGTGTTTGTGAATGGATAACAATAGGCTAAATCCATATATTGACCCCAACCCGGGTGGTACTACCTGCACTTGATAAAAAGAAAGAATTTTACAATGAAATCAATGCCAAACTATGAAAGTGGCTTAAATATTCGTTGGCTCACTCTGTACTCCCGTTGCATACCTAATGAGGTTTTATTACTCTATACCTTTCTGAAATAAACTATACCTACTTTATTTCCAATGCCCTTTTTATATTTACATAATGGGATTAAAATATTTATAGATATAATAGAAAGAAAGGGATTTGGGGATAATTATTTTTAATATTGTCTCAGAATTTTAGTTTGTAATAAACATTTCACACCGAAAGTAATCTTGTGTTTAAAACTAAGTATGTGGCGTCCTATGGCAAAAAAGTGCATTTATCTCCGGATGCGAAGCGAATTGTGAAAAATGTGTTTGAATCATGGAAACATCGAGGTTATAGCATAACCGATGCAGCAAAAAAGTAAGTTGACCGAAAACTCTAATATTCACAGTAAAAGATATTATCAATAAGCCAATACATACGCTAAAATAACGAAGTGTGTTGACCAAATACAAAAAATTTCATCCGTAGATCCATATGTATGTCCTAAACCAAGAACAAATGATACCAACGCTAGATATAATAAATATAGTTCAAAAAAACTAAAAAACACGCTTTTAAATAATATCGGACTAAAAAGTTCAAAATAATTTAAAAAAAATCAGCTTAAAGCAATAATGAACGAAAAATACTAGTATTATTGTGACAAAAGCATCGGGCGCTCGATATACGAAAAATATGGCACAAAGCGCCCACGCTTTTTTCACAATAATACTAGTATTTTTCGTTCATTATGCTTTAAGCTGATTTTTTAAAAATTATTTTGAACTTTTTAGTCCGATATTATTTAAAAGCGTGTTTTTTAGTTTTTCTGAACTATATTTATTTTTCACTTTTTACTTTAATATACTATGAAAGCGGTTGCGTTACAAACAAACAAACATACATACATACAAGTGAACCTTAATTTAAAAAAAAAATGTCGTGGTCGGGATTAGAACCCACGACCGGTGAATCCGACGTCGTCGAAGATCCGCGCCTTAGCCCGCTCGGCCAACGAACGTACTTAAATTGTTTGGATATACTAATAGTTATAATATAAGCCACTTGCTAGGAAAGTTACAAACAAACTCACAAACCCACAAACTCACATACAAGTGAAGCTAATAAAAGCGTGTTAAAAAAGGGGTTAATTAAAGACGAAACGAGGAATTTCTTACTCACTTTGTTCTTTTTACAGTCTATTTCAATTTCATCAGTTATTATTTCAAAAAATGTACCTATCTCTAATACCTTCCACTGTTTTGCAGATACCCTGTATAGTAAAAAATGTTTTTGAAATGTGGCCATTATTAAAATACATCTTTTTTATTTGAAACATTTTTTTATATCATCTGCCAATTGGATGAAATAAATCAAAGCGTATACAGTTAAATTTGTTTAATTTCATTTAATAAATAAAAGTTGAATTTGTTTTTAAAAAATTTAGTGTTTTTTTTCACACAATAAATTTTTTTAGTATCTAAATTTTACCGACTACGGACCTGTTACTGTTTTCTGTACAATGAGGGATTTATAAACTTTTATTATTGAATCCCAATGCCAGATGCCGAGTCAAGGGAATATTCTTTACCTCAGAGGTAAAGTGTATTAAGTCATTAAATAGCAATCATTAATATCTTGAATTTTTATGAAAAAAAGAGGTATCTACGTCATCAAATTTTAAATTCTTTTTAAGGTATGTTTATCAGTTTTCACATTTTTTCTTAATTGCTAAAGATACGCCAAATACATCTTTCATTTGTTTACTTAGTAGTTTTCCGTTTTTTCAGTAGGTTAAAAAATGCAAAATTTTCATATTTTTTCCTTTGAATTGAAAATTGATACATAGATTATTATTGCTCCTGGAAAAAATGGTTAATTAGAACGTTGATAATATTGTTAGATTCATTCTTTTTGGATGTATTCACAACCCATGTCAAGTAGCGACTGCACGGCGTAAACGCGGGAATGTCGTTTCCCTCCCTCGCGCCTGCCTCCATTCGCGCATGCGTGAGAAGTTGAATGATTGTAATAGCGCCAAATTTGAATATTTTAAACAAGATCTAACAATATCATCTACAATCAACTCAAGTAATGTATATGTGAATCTATTTTGAATAAAGCAAAATAATCAAAATATTATTCAAGAAAAGTCAGACATTGAAAAATTGTTATATTTTGTAGAACTTCTTGGATGTTTATTTCTATTCTCTAACCTATAGAATAAACGAAAAGCTACAATAATGTAAACAAAGAAAAGCACATTTGGCGTATTTGGCGTGTCTTTGGCAATAATAAAGAAAAAAAATAAGAAAATTGGTGAATATACCTTAAAAATTATGTAGAATTTGATGAAGTACTCAAAATCACCCCAACCTCAATATTTCCCAACCTTCTCACCATCTCAATATTTTTTTCATTTTTAAATATATTGCCTAAAAGGATAAACTGTAGAAAATTCTGCTAGTGATGAATTTCAGATGGGAAAAAGTGAACAGAAGTCGCCTTTAATCGAAAAAGATGAAATTGTATGTTGGAGACGGACTTATTAGCGATCAATAAGGGATTTTCGCAATGAAAATGGTGCTTCAAAAAAAGTTTTATTCATTTTTTCAACTCTTACCCTCTCAAACGTTTCTATATGATGTAAAAAAAATCAATCCCCACCAAATATGAGCCCTATTGGTCAACTCTAAGGGGTCGCTATTTTTATTTTAGTTTCTCATTTAACTGGGAAAAATTCTGTTTTTTATTTAAATCGAATTTACTCATAATTGACGCAATTTTTTACAAAAAACCATTTCATATTCTTAAAGTTGAGTCTTTGAACTTTACTAAACTCTAAGACCAATTATGATTATCTTTACTAGAAGCGTAGTTTCAGCCATTTAAAAATTACTAAATTTTTAAATTTGGAGAAATAGCTTGTAATAATTTTTTTTCTTGCATAATTTTTACTCAAACTATTAGTCAGTATTGTATATTTATGGATTACATATTTTAAAAATGGTTGTCAGTACTAGTGTAGGTGGCAGCACTCATAATAACAGATAATACGGTACAATTCTTAAATTGTCAGTGTCTGTGATCTATGTCTTCAGAAACTCGTGCTTTCGATTGTTAGTAAAATGATTACGAAGAAAATTTATTTGCTTGGTTTTTCATGTAAAAAATTAAGCAAACGAAAATTCCCGAACTGTACTTAAACAACACTTGCCAGTGAAGAATAAACCAAATTAATAGCGTATCGGAAAGGCGTATTTTTCTTAAGTGGTATATTGTACTCTAATTATCATTAATAGAAAACTATTCACTGCTAATTAATGTAAACTAATATATAACAAAATTAAAATCCATGATTACTTGTAATCATATACATAATTCATTTATCTTATTATTATAATGAGTGCTGCCACCTACACTATGTACTGACAACCATTTTAAAAATATGTAATCCATAAATATACAATACTGACTAATAGTTTGAGTGAAAATTTTGAGAAATTATGCAAGAAAAAAAATGATTACAAGCTATTTTTCCAAATGGCTGAAACTACCCTTCTAGTAAAGATAATCATAATTGGTCTTAGAGTTTAGTAAAGTTCAAAGACTCAACTTTAAGAATAAATTCAATTTTAATAAAAACAGGATTTTTCCCATGTTAATTAAATGAGAAACTAAAATAAAAATAGCGACCCCTTAGAGTTGACCAATAGGGCTCATGTTTGGTGAGGATATTTTTTACATCAACGTTTCAGAGTTAAAAAAAATTTTTTTGAAGCACCCTAATAAACATCGTTTCCTAAGATTGACAAAATGGCAAAAAACTGGAATATTATAATACTTCGACTTCTATCCTTACCATTGCGAGCTAAAACCTATAGAATTGATAGGGGCTCAGGTGAAAGGAGTGGTGGCAAGGAAAAATACCACATATAAAATGAAAGATGTCCGTGCACATTTTGAAGAAGCTCTGGAACAAGTTAATGCAGAGAGATGGCGAAAATGCATAGAACATGTAATCAAAGAAGAGCAGCAAATGAGGAAATTAGACAATTTAATGAAGCAAACCATAGAGCCAATAGTTACAAAGTTCGGAGTAGATGAAAATTCATCATAGTTTCACTAATACAGTATCCGCCAAAATAAACAGTACCGAAAATAAAAATAAAAATTAATTTTTAATTTCTGTAATGTAAGTGTTCAAAATGTTCACCATTTCGACGCAAACAAGCTTCATATCGATTTTGTAAGTCAATAAACATATTTATAAAAAGTGGTTGATGTAACTGCCGAAAAATATTTTGTATTCTTTCCCGTAGTTCGGCAATATTCGCCGGCAGATTTTCTTTGTCCTTCATTATGCCCCAAATGTATGCGTCAGGTGGCGTCAGATCAGGTGAATGAGAAGGATATTCGAAGTATGTTCCCCGAGAAATTATTCTATTTTCCGTATGAACGAAAATAATGCTCTACCAAAAACACTTTTTCTTCCGTTGTTAGAACCATTTTTAAATCAAATTTAACTGCAGCGTACTATTAATATATCAACTATAGTCCATTTAATAACCAGGAGGAGTAATTTCAGAAGCCTTATCCACACCACTAAAAGTTACCAGATTAGTTACTAAAGAGCGTGTTCCGCATTAGTCGTGTTCAGAATTTATGAAATATGCCTTGATTGACTTGACGCGGAAACTAGCCAATCGTAGATAACCCTTATGTACTGAAAATGATTCTTAAGATGTCGGGTTGAGATGAGATGTAAACAAACAGGGTATTCTATAACCTGTAAAACTTATGCATTGTGGTTGTTTTGTATTTGATATTCCTGAGTTTATTGCAGTTAGATTAAAGGTTTCTTTTTGAAATTATATTGTATTGTAACTGTATTTATTTTATAATTCCAGTAATGCACGTAAATGTTAAGATATCACTTTCGTATATTCTGGCATATTGGTGAACATATTCGGCAAATTAAAGGTGAAAATGTTTTTAGAACTGTTCATAAGTATAATTTAATGTAGAACTTACTTCAATGAGAAAATAATCAAAAACTTATGTATGGGATCTTTTTCAATTTCACAACCTCCACATGAAATCATCATCATACTAAATGATGTTGTATATAGGGGATTAATAAAATCCGATTTTTTGCTCTTAGTTTTGATAAGGTTTTTCATCCAATGAATAAAATGGTTCCAGTAAAGTTATTGCTAATTAAATGTCAATTTATTGTTAACGCTTTATTTATTAAAAATATTCTACAACTTTTGCTTCACAACAACTATATTACAATATCAAATATTAACAATATTTCATAATAGAATAAGTTCCTTATGTATATTCCAAAGTTATACACAATACAAATTCATATGAAAAATGTGATGTATAAAATCATTGGCTTAAATGTATCTTACCAAACATAGTAGTAAAAATATATACTAGGTACTTGTACAAAAGAACTATCGAGACACAACAAAGTTTCTGGGAAGAATATAAAGTTTGGGGTAATTCACGTAGGTACATTTAATTAAAAGGTATATTATATATTTCCCAGATATTTTAATAGTTCTTTTGTACAAGTAGTATATATTTCTACTACTATGTTTGGTAGGATACATCTAAACCAATGAATCAGATTTTATACATCACATTTATCATATGAATTCGTATTGTGTATAACTTTGGAATATACATAAGGAACTTATACATGTGAGACTACAGTAAAATGCACGCGGACGTCTGTCCCGATCGGTTAAGGCAATTTATACGATTTGGCGGGTAATTCGGATTGAAAATGACATCTGTTCAGAATGAGAGGCACTGAAAGACCTACCTACTACCTAGTTATTACAGAAGCATAATTTAAAATAACTGCTAATTTAGAATAATAATTGTTTTGTGAAATCATTAGCCTCATTAGCCACTTCCAATACCGAACCCTGACATCTGCCAACGATGCCATTTTGGCAACACTAACCCCGAACTTACTCCACAGCCGCTAGCAAACTCTAAGACACTCTCGAAGATATCCCCAGAATACCTTTAAGTCACTCAAGGATTCCTCGAAGACACCTTTCAAGGACCCCTCCAAATACACCTTCAAGGATGCCTGCCCAAAAAGACACTAGGAAAACATCACTGGGATACCTCTAGGTCCTTCTGCCCACCCTTTCCAGAGGAAAAAATCAAGCTAAGTACAAAAAAAAAGTACAGGCCTCATTTCTTTGTCTTTCTACAATTAGGCGGAAATAAAATTAATGTTTGAAATCTTTTTAATTTAATTTCTTATCCACTCGGCTATAGGAGCTGTAGGGGTTCGTGTCCGCGCTAAAGTGAGTTTTCAATTTTTTCAATATTATCTTAACTTGAATTCTACAAGGTGTTTGTTTACTTCTTTTTCAGCTTAGGTTTTCCTAATTAAATTCATTTTTATTCTTTCGTCGATGTTTAAAAGGTAGTGGTGCCCTAAAGCTTCTTATAGTCTGACAACCCTCTGGCATGGAGTCGAACCAACCTTGAGAAAAGTCTCATGTCGGCATCTTTCTTGAGTGGCCACTCTAGCGCCCATGCGAACATCAAGTTACATCTACTAGAAGATTATCAAGTTAGATCGCGTGTTAAAGACTAAATCGACTATGCCGGCTGTACTCTATGTCTCGCGGCCTTTTTGGGGGCGGAAAAAACATAAAATGAAAGATACATTTTCTCACTCATAAATAAACAAATGTTTCTAATTTTTGCGCTAATATGTTTTGTAAGGGTCATTATATGAAATGCATCATTTAAAAAAAACAGTAAATCTCTCAATTATGACAAAGAAAAAGCTAAATTTATTAATGTTGACAGTTGTCGGAAATTTTTTAAACATGCAATATTGTGACTTTACACTAGTTACCGAGATAATTCCTACATAAAAGTAAATTGTTTGGAACAGTAAATATTAACGTGTTATTTGTTTTAAGCGACTTGAACTCGATGACAAATGTTAATGAACCACAGTATACCTAATCATTAAGAACAATCGAGTTTTAATATTACAATCTAGTGAACTGTAGCAGGAAATATCATAAAATACCGTAATTATTATAAACGATGGTGTAGAATATTGATAAATAACTGACTGTTTCATATAGGGGATTAATAAAATCCGATTTTTTGCTCTTAATTTTGATAAGGTTTTTCATCCAATGAACAAAATGGTTCCAGTAAAGTTATTGCTAATTAAATGTCAATTTATTGGGAACGCTTTATTTATTAAAAATATTCTACAACTTTTGCTTCACAACAACTATATTACAATATCAAATATTAACAATATTTCATAATAGAATAAGTTCCTTATGTATATTCCAAAGTTATACAGAATACAAAGTCATATGATAAATGTGATGTATAAAATCTGATTCATTGGTTTAAATGTATCTTACCAAACATAGTAGTAAAAATATATACTAGGTACTTGTACAAAAGAACTATCGAGACACAACAAAGTTTCTGGGAAGAATATAAAGTTTGGGGTAATTCACGTATGTACATTTAATTAAAAGATATATTATATATTTCCCATAAACTTTGTGTCTCGATAATTCTTTTGTACAAGTATTATATATTTCTACTTTGTTTGGTAGGATACATCTAAACCAATGAATCAGATTTTATACATCACATTTATCATATAAATTTGTATTGTGTATAACTTTGGAATATTCATGAGGAACTTATACATGTGAGACTACAGAAAAATGCACGCGGACGTCTGCCCCGATCGGTTAAGGCAATTTATACGATTTGGCGGGTAATTCGGATTGAAAATGACATCTGTTCAGAATGAGAGGCACTGAAAGACCTACCTACTACCTAGTTATTACAGAAGCATAATTTAAAATAACTGCTAATTTAGAATAATAATTGTTTTGTGAAATCATATTTATTAAAACTCTTAGGAAAACACTCAGAATCGCCAACTTTATTTTGCCTATTGCATAGATGAGATGAAATATAAAACTTTCCTAACGAAAAACAAATTGCTAGCCTACCTTACCATCCATTCTGAACAGATGTCATTTTCAATTCGAATTACCCACCAAATCATATAAATGCTTTAACCAATCAGGACAGACATCCGCATACATTTTACTGTAGTCTATACATCTGTATCAGAAGATTCAGTTTCACAAGATTCCGTTTCATCTGAGCTTCCAGTGTTGGCAGATATTATCAAAGGCTCTATCATGTCATCCATTATTCCATCCAGTGTGGACATTTTTTGCTCTTCCTTAATGACATGCTGTATACATTTCTGCCAATTTGTAGGAGTTACATTTTCAATTGCTCTCAATAATAGGCCTTTGACGTCTGCCAGCTTGAAAGTTGTGTTTTTAGCTGCCACCTCATTCTTTATTTGTGCCCATATCAATTCTATGGGATTTAACTCACAATGGTATGGTGGCAGCCGTAACACAATTTTATTGGATTCTTTGGCCATTTCATCGACAACATACAAATTATGGTTATCTTTATGTTGTCGGATTAGGTATAAGAGTTCACATCTCTTCATATTTACATCAAATGGTATATATTTAGTTTTTAACCATTCCTGCATTCCAGCTTTTCTTGAGGATGAGGAAGGAATCTTCTCAACTTTTCGACTATGCACAGCATTATCAGGCAACTTTGTCAAAAAAGTAATGAACCAATTCAGTTTCATCTAAGTAAAAGATTGGCCTGTTTTCGTTTCTATATTGTTGTATGGATCTTAAATAGTTCAACCTCCAACGTTCTATTAATACACTTTTACGATTTTTCTTCAAATATCTAAAAATATATTATTATATAATAAATAAACATTTGACTCTTCAAAGTTACACACTTACTTGAAGTTAATTTGTTTCAAGAAAGTATATAAAGATGACCGGGACAATTGTAGCAAATCTGAACGTTTCTTCAAAGCTAGTAAAATTTTATCCACTGTAGGTAACTCATTTTAAAAAAAAAATCATGTACTAATCTTCGAACTGAATTTTTATACCCTTCATCACAATTTTTGAGAAGTCCCGGTCTTCCACCACTATTTTTTGGGCTGGTAATTGTTCCACTACTAAGGTAATCCTTCAATAGTCTGTAAACTGTTGACTTTGCTACTACTGTAAGAAAAATGTTTAGCATTTAATACTATCGTTAATTTGAAAGTTATAATGATAACTTACCGGCTGCTTGAGAAATTTTGGATATAACATCAATAGTTTTAGTATTTGGCTTTTCATCCAATATTTGTTTATACATATTTATTATATATTGTTTTTCTGACATTCCTAAATGGCCTAGACTTAGCCGTTTGCGTGGTTTTGGCGGACTACGGAAATAACTAGTACTTGGAGTAGAAGGATCCATAATCGCAGAAATTCAACAAACAGGAGTTCTGAAAAGAACTGTTTTAACGAAATAGAGTGGAAAACTAAGTGAAAATTATGAAATAATAAGGGAACGGATACGATGATGAAAACAAATATAAATATTATATATGTCAGAACTGTCAATTATCACGAGATGTCAATGCTAAAAAGTGCTGTTTGAAACTGGTTGCAATCTGACCAATCAGAGATCTACAGAATTGCCAACTTAAATTCAAATTACTCCTCCTGGTTTTTAAATAAGGTATAATGACAATTAAGTCAAATATGACAAATCCATATTACATAAACAACTCCACAGCACTCTCTGTTTCGGTACTGTTTATTTTGGCAGATACCGTATTTCGTGTTCAAATAATATTAATAACCCCGTGTTGTAAATAAGTTCTATAGTTCTAGTGAATCATAATATAAAAATAATTTATTATTATAAATATCATTATAATTGACTCTGTAATGACGTATTGTAATGTTTTTGTTATTTATTTAAATAGTACACTGTATTAAACTCAATATATGTTACCGTTAAAGTATATAATGCAGTTATTTCATAGAATACCTAGTTATTCCATGAAATAACATAAAGTGTGTAATATGTTAATAATTTGACATAATTTGACTGTTATTCTATGAAATAACTAGGTATTCTATAAATTAACTAATGAGAGACAGTTAAAGTGTAAAATAAACAATTTATCTAAAATGAAATAACTAGGTATTCTATAAATAAACTAATGATAGACAGTTAAAGTGTTGGAGATTTTGTAGTTGTAGATTTTATCGAGAAGGGCAAGGAACATCATTGAAGAAGCTATACAGTGTTGTAAAAATGGCTTCTTCAATGATTTTCCTTGCCCTTCTCAATAGATTAATCAATGATCTGTTTTAACAGCGTCGCACGGTGTTTACTTAGATACTGCATGCTCCTACGTCTCTCCCTACACCGTCACCGCTCTTGTCTTTTACACACCTCACATGATATATATTATTTTACACTTTAACGGGCTGCAAATCGTTATTCTATGAAATAACTAGTTAAACCATGAAATACAAGAGAGTTTTACACTTTAACGGACACGATCAGTTATTTCATGGAATAACTAGGTATTCTATAAAATAACGGATTTCATACTTTAACGGTAACATATATACACACTTTACTTAATGTCTACTAATTTATTTACACTCGGTATAATAGTTCTAATTTATGTTTACCACTTGAATATTACACTATTTATCTTCACTCTTTCATTCACTGCCTTTCTGCGAACTAACCCTGTACTGTATTGTTAACTATATTTTTACTAACTGTCATCTCACTCAAAAACCCGCGTATATATAGTCTTTATCAATTCTAGAAAATTCTTGAATTTTCCACGCTCGTCATATGCGTAAACAAAACGACGACCCTTGAATGTTCTAGAAAGTGCCTTCGTCAAAATTTTAAGGTGAGTGACAGGGCCGGCTTTGAGTTGGTGACTTCGTAACAGTATTATTATTAATTGATATTGAATTATATGGCTAGTCTCTGTCGCAATCATGTTTTTATTTCTCTCTATTTCAAACAGACTGTAGCTAGGTGATATTAGCAAATATTTAATTAATACTGGAAAATAATAATAAAAATGTGAGTAACTAACATTTCTTCATGCATCTTACTTTACGCACTAGCGCCTAAAGAAAACTACTATTAAACTGTCTTTTGATAAAAGTTTGGGTAGTAGGAAAAATATTGTATGCAATTCGTGTGTAGTCCCTTTTTGACTCATGTGATTGTCGCACTGATCAACGGCTCGTACAACAATATTCACATTCGTCAAAAAGGGTTACTTTACACACTAGTTGCATAAAAAACTATTTTCTACGAGCGTGCGGATTTTATTACGGAAAGTTCTACTTTCCCGCACGCTTGATATATTCCGCAGGCAAGGTATTAACTATTGCAATTTATATTATTCTACTGAAATATTGTTGAATACTGCGTTAATCACTATTAATAATTCCATCAATAACCAGAAAGTAACTAATATATTTGTTAGTTTGTATCTATTTGTTCTATGTCTAATTAAATGATTTTTTTCCATTTTCCGCCCGCTCGTAGAAAAAATGTTGTTTCTAGCACATGCGGAAATTTTCTTTTTCACACTAGTTCGTAAAAAAACTATTTAATCACTAAGAAAATGAATTTTCCATTAAAAAGTCTAAAAATATCATTAAAATTTAATATTTAGTCGAAACCCAATCATGCGATACTTTTTGTGACCAGTGCATAAATAATTATGAAAAATATACAATAATTGAAGCTTAAAATAAACTTTTTAAACGTATTTAAAACTTCTCAAGCAAACAATGAACAATTAAAAATTTTTTTTTAACTCTAACGACAGTAATAAAATCTCGACTTTAAATATTTCCGAAATATCATAAAATTTGTACTGAAATTGATATTTTGGGCGTTGAAAACATTACACTGCGATATTTCTAGAAGTCTGGTTTATTTTTAAATTGGATTAACAACATTTTGCCAACAAGTTGGTATTTTCAAATTTATAAAAATATTAGTCTCTGCATTTTCTAATTCGACAGTTTTTGGCGGGAATCCATCAGTAAGTAAATATTTATCAAATACATTTTAATATCCATTTTTAAAGTCTGTAAAAATAATATTCGTTTTAAAATTTACCTTCACCTGTCCAACTCAACTTTTAATTTAATCTCAACAAATTTCTATTTCCAGAATTTCGAAGAAATACAAAAAAAATATTTTAAATGTAACATTCATCTCCAGTTCTCTATTTGAATATGTGCATTAAACTGGCGGTAAATTGCAACTACCATCGTAGATAATATCATTTCACAAACTGTTCCATTATTATTGAAAAACTTGCCATTATACCAGTAGCGTTAAGGTACGGACCTACTGATCTGCGCCAAACAAGCCGCACTCACCGGTATCGCCACCGTACACCAACTAACGACAAGTAGATTCACTTGCGTCGGAAGTCGGAACGTTTGAAATTTATGGTACATCGTCTCTCTGGCGCCGTACTCCCCGTTATCGCCGCGCAACCCCTGTACTTCCCACTTTCTCGATTTAAACTCGCCAGAACTCAGCAGACGATAGGCGGGGTAAGGAAATTTTCGGTAACCACTGAATCGACGAAGTGAATTTACTTGTCGTTAGTTACTGTACGGTGGTATCGCACTACACAAATTTTACCGTCAGGTCCAACAGAGCGATCTGAGCGTTTGTCACGAGCAGTTTTTTCCGTTAATTTTCAAATTTTTCTGGAAAATGATGTTTCCTTGAGGTTCTTGCGGCGCGTGCGGAACGTTCCGCGAGAATCGGTGAGCGCTTAAAGTTTGTCCAAAATCAATTGCAGAAGTTAAAGCACCATTCGTCTCCCTTGTCGGCGTTACCCTTTGATTCTCTTCTTTTCGACTTTGCCTATTTCTTCCAATATTACATTGAAGCTGATATCGCAAAAGGGTTCCGGCCCCCAAAAGGGTGTTCAGCCCCTTTTTTGCTAGTTCATCTGCTATTTTGTTTCCATCATCAGCACCAAACTTGTGAACCGACAAAATATTCCCTGCCTAACACCTGAGTCGCAGTTGATGCAATAGGAAACTTGACAAAAATTTTAAATAGGAAAAATGTGCTATCCACATTAGTATAATATATGGAAACGTCTATCATCAACAAAACTATTTTTTTATACAGGCAGCCACTATATCGAATTTAAAATACGGAAAAATTCAAACTATATCAAGCGGTTGTAAACACGCGATTAAAAAAATATGTTATTATGAATATTTCACTCATACATGTTGTATCAATGCAACGAATGCTAAATTATTAAATGGAAATTCAAAAATTACAGCGGAAATTCCACACCTGTAATTTTTAACCAATCAAAACGTGTTTTTTGACAGATCACCATGGCAACGGATGAATTTTAGTGGAAATTTTTTCCTCGTGGGTACCCAACAGCGAATTATACTGGAAATTTTTTTGACGTTTATAATGTCAGAATATTTTTTTGACAGTCTAGTTTTTATTTGCAAAAAAGAAATTTTCTACTCAAAACTTATGTAAAATTAAAGAATATACTGTGTTGTGTCTTGAGATGATATTTTCGTGTAACTACAACGAGTAAAAATCAACAATTTGAAGTTCTAAATTGCTACCAAAACATTTTTTTGCGTCGTGCCGCATGACAGCTTCAAAACTGAAATAATTTTTAGGTTAGGGTTTCACTTAGTTGCCATGGTAACTAAATAATCAAGTCGACCAAACCTCAAACGTCAAAAATTTACGTTGCTGGAAATCGAAAAATAAATTTTGATTATTTCATTTTTAAACACAATTTGGTGTGGAATTTTCTTACCGAATGCCACACGAGATCAAATTAAATCCGGAAATTTTTTCTCGTTCATGAATATTTTTAGAAAATTATTCAAAATATTCATGAGCTCGAAAAAATGTCCGGAAATAATTGGACCTCTAGTGGTATTACTAGTGAAAATATAATTTTATAATCTGCATAATCAAATGGGAGTAAAAGAATAATTATTTTATTGAAACCACAGCTTTTTAAGAAGTATGAAATGAAATATATGAATACGAATTATCTTGCTAATATCTATTGAATCGAATACAGGGTTAGTGAAAACTCAAGTACATTATTTTCTCAGTAGTTTTAAATGGATCGCCCTTTACTTAATGTCTACTAATTTATTTACACTCGGTATAATAGTTCTAATTTATGTTTACCACTTGAATATTACACTATTTATCTTCACTGCCTTTCTGCGAACTAACTCTGTACTGTATTGTTAACTATATTTTTACTAACTGTGTTTACTAACTGTCATCTCACTCAAAAACCCGCGTATATATAGTCTTTATCAATTCTCTCTAGTGGTATTACTAGTGAAAATATAATTTTATAATCTGCATAATCAAATGGGAGTAAAAGGATAATTATTTTATTGAAACCACAGAACTATGAAATGAAATATATGAATACGAATTATCTTGCTAATATCTATTGAATCGAATACAGGGTGAGAGAAAACTCAAGTACATTATTTTCTCAGTAGTTTTAAATGGATCGCCCTGTAGTTTATGTCCATACTCTTATTTTCATCAAGTATTCCCTATACCTGAAGTTATCACTTTTCGAGATATTTTCATTTTTCTATGCGAAGTATTAATTGGCATGTAATCGTTTACCAGTTGTTAGTAGGCCATGCTTGAAGGCTTACAAAAAAATACGTTCATGAAGTAATAAAACACAGGAAAAAATTATAAAAAACAACACCATTTTTACTGAAATAAAGTAGGTCTTAGGCCCGGTTTCTTCATGTTCTAACAAAGTACCAAATAGTTGTTAGCCACATAACTTTAGTGGGAACTTTTAATCGGCGAATAAATGTTCACCGTTTCTTCACCCTAGTTGGTTTGAATCCGAACTAACAAATAAGTATTTGCCACCTTAATATGTACTAAACAAATTTTCTACCGTTGGTAACACTATGAGAGATGCATATATAGGAACCGTCTATGTGTTGGATAAGGAAAGAGAATCGGGAAAAAAACGTGCTTGTGATGACGATCTGTATACAATTTTACACGTGCTTTTGCAAGGTTAGGAGGAGTATATTATCTGTGGGTTTAGAGAAGTCGCTAGTTTGAGAGAGTTGTTTGTGTTTATATTTATATATTTATATTCTTCGTATTATTATTGTAAGAACAAGAGATGAATACTAAAGAAAAAACGAAACGTTAAAAAAATTTTGAAAGCAGTGAAATTAACATCCTTATGGAAATTGTTGTCGAGTACTTGAACGTTTTAGAAGATAAAACAACCGATTCCCAAACTTGGGAGAAGAAAAAAGCTGTGTGGGGTGAAATTGAAAACAAATTTAATGCTCGTTCAGGTAAAATAAAGTAAATTTACGTATATATAGTAATATTATAGCACCATTCATTCATTTTTAGGAATGTCTCACAGAAGTGCAGAAGTCCTGCGTCTGAAATATGACGTTTTAAAACGGGATCTAAAAAAAAAGGTTACCCAAATTAAACAGGAAACATTTGCTACTGGAGGTGGCAAGCCCAAAATTCCTGATTTCAACTCTTATGAACAAATTTTGTTAAAAGTGTTATCGATAAACATTTATGGGCTTCAAGGAGAGTTTGATGAAGATATGGTATATAGTTTTCAGTATATTTAACTTGACCCCAGTAAATTTAACATTTCTATAAAATGTGCTTTTGTTTAGTTCTATAAGTATGTACATTTTTAGGTAGAGCATTCAGTAGCAAATGCCAATTTCAGTGAAGTAGTAGAGACTATGGAGGAAACTGTAAATTTATTTGTAAGTATCAATCATTTAAAATATACCTATGTGTACATTTAACTTCTAATAACTGAATTTACAATATGTCTATCCACAGGAGCCACTTCAAGATCAAAATTTTGAAAATGTAACTGAAGTGGAATTTGTTGAGTTACAACCTTCTTCAGGTAATCATGAAGTAATAAGGTCTGAAAATGAACCATCAACATCCAAGGTAATTTGTGTATTAAAGCTTTTTTACTTTATTACAATGGAATAATTTTTAGACTCCCACTCAAAAATGGGATAAATGGACGCCAACTTCCTTACGACGTAATAAAACCTACAAATTACAAGTCCCCAAGAGGCAAAAAATAGATTTGGCTTGCAAAATTGGGGAAATTAGTGATACTCGTAAGGAGTTGGTGGAGACCCAACTTGCCATAGCAAAAAAGGAGCTTGCGTTTATGGAAGAAAAGCAAGCTCTAGAAAGACAGAGGGAGGAAGAAGAGCATCGAAAGAAGATGATTTTGTATGAAATACAAATTGAATTGGCCAATTTAGAATTAGAAATAAAAAAAAAACAATGTGAAAAATAAAATGAATATTATAATAAAATGAGTGGTGTACCAAGCACTTTATCAATGTTCATAAAAAGAAACCCAGTTTTAAAAAATACATGGTATTAATAATTAAACAACGTAGCAATGTTTTATGTTTTTATAATTTATTTATTGCATCTGTCTGAAATAATCAACAAAATGATTTCGAATATCATGAATTTCATTATTATCTTGTGCAATTTCACTGTTTTCCTCTTCAACTTCTGGAATATCCCCTTCCTCATATACATCATTTGAAAATTTACATATATTATGTAAAATGGCACATGCAGTAATAATGTTCATTGCTAAATTAATGTTGCACCTCATTCCAACAGATAACACAGAAAAACGTCTTTTCCATACCCCAAAGAGTCGCTCAATGCAATTTCTTGTTCTGATTTGAGACTCGTTAAATAAATTTTCCCACTCTCCATGTGGATTAGAAAATGGAGTTAGAAGATAACGGCGCAGAGGATATCCATTATCACCCAGCAGTATACCTTCACCCATTTCACCAGCTTCAAACCTCATTTTTATTCGTGAACTGTCGAAAATATGGCTATCGTGAGTGGATCCTGGCCACCTTGCCACAATACTTAAAATTTTAAGCTTAGCATCACAGATAACCTGTGTATTAATTGAAAAATATGACTTTCTATTTCTAAATAGCTCGGCTTGATTTCCTCCTAAAATTGGTTTAATTTAACTAAATTGAGACATATGCATGTGGTTTCCCTACCTGGACTTAAAATTTTGATGTGTGTACAATCTAGTGCACCTAATACTCTGGGGAACCGAGCAATCCCATAAAATTCTTCTATAGTCCTTGTTTTTTCCGCGTTAGTCAAAGGAAATCTTATAAATCTTTCTCTTAACAAACATAAACTGCTAACAACATTTTTAATAATCCTTGAGGCAGTTGATTTGTTAATACCGCCAAAATCGCCAAGAACAATGTAGAAACTGCCTGTAGCCAAAAATCTCAATGTGATTAATAATTTATTCATAGGTGAAACAGCTCTTGATATATTTCTAAAAAAATATAGAAGAGTTGAACTACTACAAAACACATACATAGGAAGAATTATTAGGAAAGGAACATACCGATTTGTTGTGTTTTGCAAACTATGTTCTATTTCTTGGAAAATATGCTGAACAGTAGGTTTTTGTAAGCGGAATCGTTTATAAAATTCATCGTCGGACCAAAAATTGTAATGATCAATTTTATATCGAATCGAATAAGCTCGTTCTTCTGGCAATTGCTGTATTTCTTCAATCAATTCCACATCGAACAAATCTTCGAAAGCATCCATATTCAATGATCAATTTTATTATTTATATTATATTAACGATTATTAACTATAAATACCAACAACGATTATTAAAGGGAGATATACTTTTTTAGGTTATGTTTCTACTAAACCATTTAATTGACAGTTGTGGCTACCTAATAACTTATTTGGCAAATAACTCGAATTATTCGAAGGTTTTATTTATTAGGAGGTGAAGAAACCGAATTTTTGGTTATTCGGTAAATAATAACTAGTAGGAACTTTATTAGGAGGTGAAGAAACCGGGCCTTAATTAAATAAGGTGTTCAAAATTACCACCCAAGACATCTATGCATACCTGGAAAAAGTCATTGAAAAAAATACACACACTACGAAGCATTTGTACAGAATTTGTTGTTTTAGATGTTTTATACCTCGTTTTATACACTTTGTTTTTAACGTAACCCAAAAAATAGACTCCATTTTATTGAATTCTGGAGAGTAGGAGAGTATACAAAGTGTGCAAAATGCATTTATGTCTAAATCCAGTAATGATAAACTTGCTAAGCTAAAAAAACTAAATGTTGGCGTTACGAAGAGCTGTGGTTACGAACTGTCGCGTTACGATATGTCTTGTCACCAAAAACCACATTTGTTCACTTACACAAAATACTACTACGGGTAAGTTTGTACAAAACCAATAATTGGTTTTGGTTAATTATTGCAATAGTTAAAACGCGTATACATCAACTTTGCGACTTTTTGCTTTGATCGGCATATGCTGAAGCTATGGCAAAAGACTTTGGACAATATTCAACTGATCTCAGATACCATCTTTATAAGATGGGCAATGTGTACAGTGGAACATGCAGATTCTGCGATGATGAAGGTGAAACAATGGAACACATTGTATCTGCAATAGCAGGGTAATTGTTTGCCAGCGCCTTAAATACCTGGAACAGGTCTACTTAGAACTTGATCAGGTTACAGACCTAGCTCCAAAGCAGATAATAGGCTTCTTCAGAAGCCTAGATCTTTTGGACTGAAATCTTATAGATTGCAGTGTGGTAAGGTCAACCAGGCCAATCGACTTCCTTGTAATCTAATCTAACTGATTTTATAAAGAAAATAAATATTTGAGAGATTATACTGTATTGTTTGTATTAACAAACAGTTGTGGTGAACTGTCAGTTTTTGATGAATCAATCACCTAAAATGAAAATATTCCAAAACCTAATAACTTAAGGAATAGGTAATGCTCAATAAAAAAAGTAGTATGCTAATAGTACTGTTACGTCGGTCCTGCACTGAGGATATGTAGAGGTCCATGAAGAAAAATAAGAAGACATATCTAGAATCATCTAGAACTGTCATTGAAAAGTCTAGGAATGTCATCGAAAAGTCGAGAACTGCCTGGAACAGGTGAAAAGTATAAAAGGTGGGACAATTGGCATTAGTTATTTTAGTTTTTGAAGTATTGGGGAGTTGAGTTCTGTGATATAAAAGTAAGACGTATATATTCATAGTATTGTGTTGTACAAGTTATAGAAATAAAGAAAGTTTGAGAAAGGATAAGGAGTAACAGTACTCTTCCACAGTAATATAGAGCACATTTGATCTTACTAAGAAAATAATGTAAGTACTTGAGTTTTTAGTAATCCTGTATTCGATTCAAGAAATATTAGGAAAATAATTCGCCTTTATAAATTTTGATAATCATTGAGGCTTCAATAGATTTTTATATTCTTTTACTCATGTATAATTATACAGAACGTTGAACTGATAATGACTTTTCAAATACACTGTATAATAAATTACATCCATATATTGCTAAAATGGAGAAGTGAATCCGATTTCAATTTAAAAGTAAAATATAGGGTATTCCATTTAAAAAAAAAACTGTGTCTGCACCGAATTATGGAACACCCTGTAACAATGTAACTAAGTTTCAAGCTTCACGCTGCCTACAATGTTTATACATACTTTTTTGCAACTTTGATGATAACAGAACTAGTTAATCACCCTGTATAAACCACGGTAGAGAAGATTTTTTCCCAGCCTCGCAACTTATAATAATTTAGCTCAACTGAGAAAAATCTCTTCTCTACCTTGGGGTATGTGTATTATTGTGTATAATATACTATTTCACTGGACTGTATCGTAACCCGATATATACAACATTTTTAGCGATAGTTACGTAATATTCCCCATGGCAACAACGGTCAAACCCATAATGATCACACTAGTGAATCACAAGCGGTTGTTAGCACATGATAACTGTGTTTTTTTCTTTAATAGATTGAACTGTCTTTAATATTTAATAAATAAATAAATATTTATTATGCCTTAATAAAGTATACCTGCTAGGAAAACATATAAAAACAACTAAAAACCTTAAATCATTTCATTATTGTTGAAAATTATTTCTCAATATTCAAATATTCATTCAAGTTATTTCAATTTTATGTATAATATAGCAATAAAAACTTGTTTTTGATGCAAATGTATGCAAGATTTTTCCCCAGTATTCTGAGTTCGTTTCGAACACATTTCACAAAAAATAAGATTTTATATATTCACTATTATTGAAGCATTTTAGTAACAGGATACACCTATAATATGGAACGCTTTTAGCATGTTGTGACCCTGAAAGCTCTCTAACCTTTCAGGGTCATGACAAACAATCTCAAGGGATTGAAAGCGGTTTGGATTGCGGCCGGATCTGTATGGCAAATAAAATAACTTTTTATTCCATGTGGTCAATAAAATGAGAACAAAGACCCTTTTCGGTTAGAAGAATAAGTGTCACTTTCATCGATTTTGCGAGTGGCTTCACTGTGCCGGAAATAAGTCCTTTGCAATGAAAGCACGACATTGATAAAAGTGTTCTTTAGTCTTAGTGACACAAAGTCGCTCGTAAAATGGTCACATCGTTAGTAAGAGTATTTTACTTTCTCTTTTAAAGGACTTAAAGGGGTATTTCTATTTATATATATATTTTGTAAGGTTGCTGGAATCAAAAGCAAACGCATATCATTTTCAAAGGGTTTCAAGGTATCAATCGGAATAATTTGTTTTATAGCTATATTTGTTTTTTTCTTTTTTAGAGACTTGAATTTTTTAAATTCCCAACGAGGATCTTTTCTAAAACATTTAAGCAATGATTTAAAAAGTGAAAAAAATTCCAGACTTTTAATCTATCCTTGTTTTTAAGTAAATTTCCATTAAAAAATAACATGCTTTTGTCAAGAAATTGCTGCAGGGATTATTGTTATTTGAAGTATCTATAAGTGGTACCTTAATTTTTTTTTGTTCAACTGGTTACGAGACTAGACCGAAACTTAAACCAGACCAAGGCGAGATTTTTGAAGTCTCGCCTTATCGTGTGAAGCCCTAGTCCCTAGTTAGTATTATGTGTGCAATTGAAAACTCTATAGAAAAAATGTAGCTAATATTGGAGGATGAGTCTAGATAAGGAGCTCTAGCATCACATGAGGACACACTCAATAGATCTGCAAAGGTCGTAGTGGAGAGGCTCCTAGAAGCACATACGTCAAATATTAATCTTAATATTAAGTAAAATGTATCACCAGTCTTTGCTTTATTTTCACATTAAAATTATAAACATTGGTGGTAGAGTTTCGTGAAGTTTGAATTTTTATTAGTAAATTTCTCCCTCTTTCAGGATCTCTTTTTTAGTTCGGATATTCGTAATCGTTTTCGAGATTAGGCGGGACGAGACAACTGGTTACAAGACGAAACGGATACTTGATCGTGACCAAGGCGAGATTTTTGAAAGTCAATGTGTGCAATTGAAAACTCTCAATAGAAAAAATGTAGCTAATATTGGACTACGTTAACGTAGAAGATCAACTAATAAAAAAAAGTTTAAAGAAAACAATATTTCCATTAAGAGGATAATGGCCCAAAGGAGATAAAGTTCTTGCACCAAAAACGACAAGCATTATCATGGAAAAAGTATTTTATGTTATGGAGACCAAATTTCTAAAAGATATGATAACTCACAAAAGTACTATATTTTATTTAGATGAAACATTTATCAAGGAGAATTACACGAAATAAATTTTGGAAAGATATAACAGTTATAAAGAAATAATAGGATTTTTCTGCAATTTATGGGTATTGAGAATCAGGACATAAATTGTGATAATTTTATAAATGGATCGAACAGAAAATTGATCTTTTTGACAACTGCTAACTGTAACCCTCATTTAATCATGTTTCATCCGTATAATATATTTTTTCTACGTCCTATCTTTAAAGTATCTTGTATTTAACCAGTTTATATCGCTTAAAACGGCTGTTTAGGGTGAGAGTGAAAAAGCGTTAAAAAGTGCCATAACGTTAACTTTATTTCACGCTTTCTATAAGCCAATACAGTTGATTAGTGCAATTCGTCCACACCTTAACCGGAAAAAAATATCAAATTACCTTTGACTTTGACCTTAGTTTTTATCAATAATTCGATTTGTTTTACATAATTTAGTAGTTGTTCCTATTATTATTATTATTATGTATAGTGAAGATTCCGAGTTTGAAATAATATGTACCTACTCCCGAAGAAATTGTAACATGTCTATCGACATGTTTCGATTTTATAGAATAAATCCTTTTAATTACCGCTCGTCGTCTCATTAGCCACCCCAATCTTCAATCCCGACCATAAGACAATTGGCGTCTGCCAACGGTGGCTTCCATTTTTTCAACGCCTCTATCGACTCTCTTCGAGGAAAGACCTCCATTTTTTTATCGCTTTTATACCTTTCCTATCTAATTAATTTTGCTGTGGTAAGTTCAAAATCATGATTTATAATTAATAAGCTTCTTCTAAAGTACTGTCTGTAATAATTTTTGTATGCATTCTTTATTTTTTTTTACAGAGATAGACGAAATTAAATTCAACACGTGGTCATAAACTGTTCTTTTATACTAATATGGTAGTTTTAAACCAAATATTCTTTTATAATTCACTGTTTTACTTTTGTGCAAACTTTTGCAAGCTTTTTCTGTTGCAGAATAACTTTTTTAACCAAAAAATAACATTTTTATAACAGAACGAATCTGTTAACCTATAAAATATTCTTTCGTACCGCCAGTGCCGGTTTCATATATTTCTTAAGCACGATATTTTTTCATATAACTACATGACTTTTTGCTATAATTAGTTTCTTTCAGATCATTAGTATATTTCTTAATTTAGCCGATAATTGCTTTGTTACTGTTTTAATATGGGACATATAAGTTGGAAGGCTTTCAGTAAATAAAACATTTTTCAATTTCAAACAACTGCCTTCCTTTTTTTAACCTGAAAAACTGTCCAACATAATGTGCCCATTACAGTCAAGTTCCTATATATCCCTGATCCACTTGTACTTCTAGGTAAGCACGGCCCCAAGACCTAGGCTAGGATACAAGCCCTAGACCAGGATACCGCCCTAGACCAGGACACAGCTGCTAGGATACCGTTCTAATCAAGACTCTATCTACATATCTTCTTCGAGATCTAGTCTCCATCTTCTTAAGACTTCGTAGAGGCAAGATCTACCTACCTTTTCCGGAAAAACCACTTCATAAGCTAAGTACCTATAAAAGTACAAGTCTTCACATTTGTTCCATTTCCTGTGGCAGAAGTACTTTTGTACTTTTTATCGACGTCAAAAAGGTAGTGGAGCCCTCAATTTTTACAACCTTTCTGTTATCCTTGTGCGACATAAACTTGGGGTCGAATCACCCTTGAGAGGAGATTCTAGCCGGAGCCCTTCAAACGAGAGCGTTTACCGTTACAAATTAGTGCCCATTATCGTTACAAAATCATAGAAAAGGCAAATGTGGCCATATTAAATTTGCTGCCGGATAAATCCAAAGAAAATTATGTATAAGAATATGACACTTTTATGAAATGGCGGAAGCAGAACAATATTCATAGCTTTACAGAGCGGGTTCTATTGGCTTTTTTTAGGTCTAGAAAATTTAAATCTTCTACATTATAAGTAAATATTCTAAACTAATAGCATTTTTGAAACGAAAATCGGTTGGGTACAAACCTAAGAAACTTAATACATTTTCAAGGGAGGAAATGAACAAGTTTTTATTGAATACTCCAGACGACAAATATTTTATGTTAAAGGTAAAAGTTTTAAATAGTGAATTTGTTTTTTGCTCACTTTATTTATAAATTTGTAGGAAACGTTAATACTGGGAATAGCTGGAGGTTGTCGAAGAGAAGAGTGGTATAAAATAAAAATTGATGACATTGAAAATAAGGGGAATTTCTACTCATCACGATTCCAGATACAAAAACTCATACAAGTTGGCGTTTTACGGTTATTGGAAAATCCAGTACAACCATTCATTTAGCACATTTATACCAAAAGTAGGCTAATCTGAGACCTAAAAACGCGACCAGCAACCATTTCTTTTTAACATAATATAGAAATGGCAAATGTACAAAACAAAGTAGTTGGTATAAACACTTTTTCGAAAATTCCATCGCTAATTGCGCAATACTTAAGATTACTGCATCCAGAAGAATACACATAGTCCAATCATTATAGGGGGTTCACTTCGGAAAATCGACATTCTCAGTATACATGTTCTCACATGATTCTCTGACCGCCCTCTATCTCGAAAACAGTTCAAGGTATGAAAAAATGTGAAATACAAAAGTTGTAGAGAATTTAATTCTCTACTCTCTAATACAAATAGCGTAAAACCCTTAGAAAACGAGATATTTGCCCTTTGACACCCGACTTTAAAACTTGCGACCATCCAATTATATGTGAATTTTGAGAACAGTTTTAGCATGCCAAAATACAAGTTTTTACGTGGTAATATACTGGGTATGTCGATTCGATATTCCGAGATATCCACCTAATTTGGCCTAAGATGACTAGACATACAGACCACACGATTCGGGTTGAGACATTATTCAGTTGAAGCAACATGGAGGATGGAAATCTACTACTGTTGCCGAAGGGTATGTGAACAATTCTTTCAATGTTAATTGAATTGTGCTTAACGAATTTTACAAGGGTCTAATGTCAGCAGTTCTTTCAACTTACCTTCAACATCATATGAGCGTCAAGTATAGACGAATTTGAGTGTTCCAAATATTCACAATTGGAATGAAGCTTTCTTTATCCATGAATTATTTCTTGAGTTCCCTGTTTAATATCATATGTGTTTCTCGATCTTCTTCTTTTTGTGAATGTAGCCAGTAACGATAAGCATAATTCTTTTCGTTCACCAATTTGTATTTTTCTTTTGATGTTCTTTCAGTCCTAACGCTTGTTCGGCTGCCTCATAAATGTATTTTTTTAACTCGTTTTATAACTATCTAGTAGCTAGATATTTATTTGCAATACCGTAAAATAGAATAAAGCCCTGCTCAATTCAACTGTCCACGAGCTTTTGTTTACATCGGGCGTAAATGAAATCTGAATTTATCTATCTAGATTAGATTTGATTAGGCTAATTGGCCTATTCCACTGCGACCTTTTCAGATCTAATGTGGTCCTATTTATCTAAGAAAATGGTTGGAACGTAAACAAAGCAGATCTTCAACAGTAATTGTGTCAAGAAAAAACCGATTAGCATTGGAGATCCTTAGAAAAGAAGAGCCTTACCCATCTAGCTTTTCCAAAATGAAACTTACTTTCACTTGAGTTGGTTAACCCTACTCCAGTGAATTGGTAAAAGCCATTAAATATTATAATTCGAAAAATCTATAGTCGTTTTAGATTCTCAACTTCTTATTGGAGTTTGTTGTTGATAAAATTGGTAATTAAACTAGCTCTTAGAACCTACAAAACGATCTAGAATAGGATCTGTACCGAAACCAAACAAATTTAAAAGAAAATTCTTAATGTATACGACTACGCAGACAATAAATTTCCTGAGTTTTAATGAAAAACAAGTTTTATGTTGGTATAGGAATTCGCTCGACAGAACTCGAAATGCTCATAAAACCATTTGAAAGCCAATTTGTAATTATTAGTTGTAAACATAGAAAAACAACGTGTTTATTACTTTGTTTTGTTTTGAAAATACTAATAGTGTTTTGATTTCTACGAATGACAAGTTTGAAAAAAAAAGTTCACCAAAATTGAGAGGAAATAATTTTTGAAGCGATGACATAGGATCGTTTATTTATCATCATTAAAGGCAGCTGATACAAGTCTTAAGATTTTTAGACAATTTATTAATTTTATCTGCTTGTATCTCACCTCTGGTGTTTCTCTATGGTACGGGTTTATTTAAACAAGTTTAATAGGGAAATTGATGTCATTTCACTTTCTTTTGTTTTCTATGAAGAACAATATTATGTATTTTCTACTAAGTACCTATGAACTGTATCCATGGCTAAGTACACAACGTGTGCAGAAGCACAGGCCTGTTAATAAAACTCATTTATTATTGGAATTTATGTATACATCGCCAAAATTTATAGAATGGTCACCTCTGTATGCTAACCATTTATGCCAAAACATTGAGGCTACGGTCAGAGTATAGTTTGGCAAACATAACTGAAGCTGTGAAAGGAATGCGGTCGAAAACATTCGATATTGCCACGCTTAACTATGAAAAAGCTAAAGTGCTAAGTATGTAGTGATAATAATTAGAAAATGGACTTTTTATTATTAACAATATATCAATAATGATTTAGTTAGTTCTTTAATGTGCTTGTTTCATTGAAGTTTGCCTATTAACATTATTTTTTCAATTTCTGAATATTAAAAAATGAACACTTTTCCATATATGTTACGGGTTTCCTTCAAGCCGGCAACGTCGTGCGAAAATCATAATTACCACGCCCTCCTACTAACTCAATTGGTGAATATTTATCGAACCTCCGTTGCTAGGTAACCACCTGACTTCCTATTGGCAAACGCGTGCGTGTGTTCTTCCCCCTCACTTCGACAATTGATTGACATTGATTATCCAGTGGCTTTTATAATGTCAATATTTTCCTTCGTATTTTCAGTTTTACTTGGAATCTTATTATTTCGTATCCATATTGAATTCAAGTACGATTTTTAACAAATAGGTACCGTGTTTTGAAAAATACCTTACCTTTAAAGCAAATCATAAATCAGTTTCTATATATAATTATTATATATAATAATAATTATTATTTTCAATACTTTTATAAAATAGGTTCCGTACGCTATTGGTACGTTTATGACAGATATCGGCCATGTTTCCACCCCCCCCCTTACCGTTGCCCCGTAGCTTCAGATATACTTGCCAAACTATAGCTCCAGTATCGACAGAGTTTTTTACTCCGCCATACACGGCCAAAGACTGCCAAATATCAAAATTGTGTTTTGTTATGGAGTGATATACTGCCGAATCAACAGTACATCGGACGAAAACAAATAAATTTGTTTGCACCGACAGTGCACGTCAGGTCATGGGTGCTATTCCATTGTTTATATGTATATTTAGTCAATATGGTCGATAAACGATGACTTTTTGGGAGAAACGAGTTGTGGTTGTGGAATACAAGGGATAGTATCAGTTAGGTATATATAAACCAAAATATCTCCAATTTAATTCTAAAATATTCAAAACTCTTGTCATCCAACAATCGATGAAAAATAATATAAAATTCCCCATATTGGTCTTCTTTCTTAGTAAATGGGTGTTAATCCCGAAACCCTTTTCGTGTTCGAATAATAATACTTTTAGTAGGGGACTAGTTTCCAGCAAATACTGTTGCGAATTGAAATCCATTGCTGATAGAATTGTAATATTTATGTCTGTACCGCTATCAATCACAAACTGGTACACTCTGACCACAAGACACGGACGGACGTATTAGGCAGAATACGGATGAGGAAATAATCTACCAATACCAGAGCTACTCTGACCGCAGCCTAAATGGGTGCCGGTATCATATTTTTCCGGGCGAACGGAGGGGAAATAAATGGTTTTTATGTATGGATATTAAGAATTCGCTGGAAAAAGAATTGAATGTATAGATACAAGCCTTATGCCTTAAATAACCCGTGAAATCGCAGCAGGGAGAGTGAGGAAGGAATTTTACCGGTAAAACTTCTACTGGGTTGTTCCCGTTGGACACCCTGAATAGCTAATGGTGTGTATTTATCTATTTTTCCACTTGGTATTTCTTTTTCATGCTGTTTTCATTGGGTATGGGGGTATGGCAATGTCTAGGAGGTATGTTACTTTTTTCAGTTTATCAATAACAATTTCCGTATATTGTCGTTTCTCTATGTAGTGTGAGATACCAATATAATTAAATTTATTTCTTTCCAAATTAGTCCGCTCTAGACATTATTCTACTCATAGTATTTGTAAGACCTCAACAAAAAACCATCTGAGTTCTTTAAAAATAAAACCCATTCAAAAAATTGAAATTAACGCATATAAAAAAATATATAAAATATATAAGGATAAAATAAAAAAAATAGACGAGCATACTTACAACTGCGACGATTATTGAGATTGTCTGATCATATCTAGGCTGGCCGCCATTTTTTTGAATCGTTAGGGTATTTACCTGTAAAGAAAAGAAACAATATAATTATGACCAAAATAATTTGTAATAAAAAATTAATTTGACTTAGTGTGATAGTGTGATATAATTTGCTTATTATCTATTCTATTAATTATTACAATTACAAGCAACCGTAATACTGAACAACAGTGTGCTCCCACAATGAACAGACGTATTATCTGATGACAACATAAACAATGTCAAAGTTTATTTATTTATTTTGTTTTAATCCAAAGATGTTGCCATGTCGTCCGATGGCTTAGATTTTTTTGGGGTTCCTCAATATATGTCCTTTAATACTTATTATATAATTGAGATAAACGTATAAATAGCGATTTATTTAATCTTTGACAATATACATAACTTCAATTTATAAATCAGTGAATGCTTATAAACAGGATGTCATTTTTCAGTAAATGTGACAAACACGCTTATATTGAATGTTACGTTTATTGACAGATCCTTGTTTTGAATTTGACCAAATTTTTTATGGCTGTGGTAAATATCGTGAAGAAATTTGAATGTAATTCAATTAATAATACTTTATTTATTCGATGAATTATATTTACAAAATGATGAATCGTTGTGTAGTATGCAAAAAAATGTATGAGTAGTGGAGTTTAAATACATCGTTTTACAGGTAAGCAGCAAGTTCTGAACAGTTCTACCAGTATCGTATCATTTGATACTATTCACCCATTCTAATAAGAATACAATAAGTTCTATATGGTATTGTTGTATTGATGGTGTTCCAATTTGGTTTCCTCGAGATGCAAATCAACTTCAGCGGTCTTTGGGAAAGATAATATTCCGAAGGAATAGTAGTAGTAGAATAGCAATTTCATTCCAAGTGATATAATGGTTGGGTCAGGTGAAAAAAAAATCTTAGAGCAGGAGCAAAGCCTGTATCCCATCTGGTCGACAGCAACTAAAATTTATTCCTTGGGTATTAAATAAATCTAAGATAAGTATTTCTATTATTACTCGAAAATGTTAATATTATTATTCAGTCAATTTAATCCATTCCTCACACAGCACGACAATGTTGTAGGAATCAGCGACCTTTGATGTGTGAATTGCTATCCTTGTTTTGGAATGAGAGAATCGATTTAGATGTTAGTTACAAACAAAGTGTGTTGTCAGTATAGCGGGTTATTCATAAGGTCTGCTTAATGATCGAAGGCATGTGGCAATGAACGACAATGCCTAATATTCCGAATAACAGTGTCTAATATCTGAATGGCAGATAAAAAGTTCTAAGTATTGTCATCAGTATTTAAGTGATTCAGTAAAATATTTACTAGGAAATAATGAATAAAATGCATGTGCAAAGGTAAATTCGGTTTGCCCGTGAGTAACTACAAAAGTCACAATAATTCGAAAACCAATTTTAAATAAAACGAAATCACATTTACTCGGCAGAGCACTATGTAAGAATAAAAGTGAAGAAGAAATATTATTTTTAACGTTTTCTAACTTATCTTAATGGTTGTTAACATCCAAAAACAGCAAGAGTTTTTGTTTTTGGGCTATTGTGCGATTTTTCCTGCTGAATCAAGCACCTATTTAATTTTTATGGAAGAATGAATTCGAACTTCATATTTAAACATGTTTTAATGATTAAATCAATTAGCAACCTTCAACAAATTTTATCTGAAACTAGAACCGATCAGTAGGATCAAGATAATATCATTTGTAAATTGAATTCCATTATCAAGTTTTAGATAACGTCCTCAAATCTGGAACATATCTACACTGTAGAGTGAATCTTTCATTTTATAGTTACCTTAACTCTAAATGTAGGCAATCCAGATTTCTAGTGCGAACTGTGGGTTTGTAGGAGAATATAAGGGCGCAAGTTGTCAGCTGTCACTGTAA